>CM061548.1:143879163-145291163 GCA_030864215.1 Capsicum pubescens | reverse complement strand
AAATTTATCGACCAATCTCCAAAACCCCCATTTTATCATTTTTTGTATCATCTGTTTGAATTACACTTGTAGCTATAGTCTCAAATTAGTTTAATCGTCATTCACATTATTCCCTGTGGATTCGACCTCGACTCCAAAAGTTGGGTAAATATATTGACGGCGATCGCCTTACACTAAATTGAATTGTAAGTTGAGCATTATCAAAAATGGCATCGTTGTCGGGGAACAATTTGGCGTATTAAGTTGGTTTGGAATTTTAGCCTACTTACTTGAATTTAAACTTGTAAATATTTGTTTTTAGTTTTCTTTTATTTCTGGTGTTAGTTAGATTTTTATTTTAGTTTACTTATTACTATGGCGTCTTGGAATGAATATGAGCTTGGTGGTTGGAAATCATATCTTGATGATCCATGTCCATATTATGATGGATCTCACTTTTGGCATGATTGTAGATATGCTCCCCGGAGAGAGATGTGTGCACCATCTCTATCCTACTGGGAGTATGATTGATCTTTATGTGGTGGTCAAGATGGATATTGGAGTGATTACCCAAATACCCCCTCCCCGTGGTATGCTAACCCAAATTTTAGTTTATCTTATGATTTTGATAGGTCTTATGGTCAAGAACAGGAAGAACGAAGCACCAAAAAGAGTGGCATTGAAGCTATGTTTCAACTAATGTTGGATTGTATGGACAAAATGAATGATATTATACATGATAAACATCAAGACATAAGGTAAAATAACAAGGAAAGAAGAATGATGGAGGATAAAGATATAGAGGTCAAGAATTCAAAGCACTTTTCCACATTATGTTTAGATGATATCTTGTATGTGGAATCATTTAACATAATGAACGAGTATGAAGATGAGGAACAATAATCCTATATCGATGTTGTGCTTGATGTTGAGCAACCCTCGATGATTTTCCAACCAACCAAACAACCAAGGGATGATGCCGAGATTGAGGAAACGGTGCTAGAGGTAAAAGAAAAAACCAAGCAAATCTCTTCTGAAGACTCTAGACCAATTTGGGGTGAGGATGCCCAGAAGGATGCAACTCCAAAATTAAGGAGAAGACCTCATTCAAACCATTTTTCAACATTGTGCTTGGTGGATAATATGGAAGTCCACCCACCCAAGAAAGTGAGGTGTTTTGAGGATGAGGAACATAATCCTTGTATTTTGGAATTTGGCATTCAAAAAGAGAAAAATGAAACCCCCCAACTTGAAGGTCAGTAAAGGAAAAATTCAATGTACATCAAGTGGATTATTGATAATCTCATCAATACCCAATGATCCTATCATGAAATTTGATATGAATTTGGGTAAGAGATTGAAGTCATCAAAGTGGTGAGATAAAAGAAGTGTCATTGTATCAGTACATTTTCCCAATTCACCTCAAAGATGTATTGATCAAAAGTTGAGTCGACGTTTCAAATCCTCCAAGTGAAGACATAAATAATAATCAACAGGGTATCTTGATGAAGTCTGAGTAGTCAAGATAACTAAGTCGTGCCACGACACTAAATTAGGAACTTCTTGGGAGGCAACCCAAGGTATTTTATTGTTTGTATTCATATTATGTGATTGATATCATATCTTCGCACCCGTGGTGCCACAGGTATGTTTCTAACTCTCTTGTTTTGATTTGATGCATTGGGTATATTTAATAATTTTAAGTTTAGGGTGGGGCTACTTGTGGGTGTTGATGTCCTCCATGGGTTTTTGTTGTCATGCCTCTTTTCCCCGGAGTCTTGTTCCTAGTAGAGTCGGCATGTTTAGGCGTATTGTGTTTTTTTGTGATATGTTGTGGTTAACTAGAGGAAAAATAAGTATCTAGGGAAGTTTACATATTTTAGTTGATTTTTCTTGGAATGATAAATACCTCTCCAATTATCTATCTGGTAACTGTGTGAATTATATCTATTTGTGACCACTGTGCATCTTGATTTTGGCATTAGTTCTAGCGACACGATAATCATTGCTAAGCAATTTCATGAACCGGATAAGTAGCGATGTGTAATATACTTGTGTGCCATGTGTGTGAGGTGTACTGAGTTCCCTTTGAATGATTGAATCTTAAACTTTCCCGGTTAGTCTTGCCTAGGTTGTCGGATAGGAGTTAGGAAAGGATCATAGGCCGTTTTGATATTAGTTCACTTTTAGCCTAAATGACCTTCCATGTGTGAATGATATTCCTTGATCCTGATGTTGAGCATGAATGCCTATTCTTTTTATTATACCTATCACCTTTCCATTTGTATCACAATGAACCTCTTTTGGCCCTGGTCCTACTTGGACATTGTTCACTTTGACTTAGGCAAATAGCCTAAGTTGATGGTGGCTATCATATGGGTGCGTGATGAAAAATGAGTATTAAGAAAGGTAGAATAAAAGCAAAGAAAAGAAAAAAAACTGGGTGCGGTGGAAAAAGAAGAAGAAAAGAAAAATTATGAAAGAAGAAGAAATGATTGTCGAAAAGACCAAACCCATCTTGAATGTCTTTTAATCAAGAAAGGAAAAAAAGGTTAAGAAGTGAGACCCCAAGAGGTTAGTATAGTGTCAAGGAGGCGTAGTCACTCTAAATGTCCTTGAATATCATACAAGCCCCTAGCTTACATTACAAGCCAGAAAAAGACCTATAGTGATCCTAACTGACCTGTTTGAAAACCTTGGTAATTAATATAAGGGAAAGACTATGGAATTTGGCATACATTGATTGGAACTTAATCTGAGAGTGAGTATCTTTTGATTATCCCTGTACCTACACATGTGATTGCTGATATGAGTGAAGAAAGGATTTCTTTGTTATGAGGGAACATTGAGTATGTTACTAGTTGCTAACTTGTCTGGTTAGTGTAATATTGATACAAGCATGGTTGTTGTTGCTTAATTTGGCCATATCTTGATTCCGGTGTGTTACATGGTTGTTTTCCAATAATAGACACAGTTGCTGTTGAACTAATTGACCTTGAAGAAAGTGATGATATTTTGAGATTATATGAGTGATTAGCTTCCAATTGTACTTTGTATCCTGTTACTTATATTTTGGTTACTTGAGGACAAGAAATTGTTATAAGTTGAGGTTGTTGATGTGTGAGCAGATGCTAACACATTTGAGGCTTTTAAATAAGAATAATTGCAAAGTCTTAAGCAACTACTGTCGATTTTGATTAGCTTTACTTTGATTTTGTAGTAAAGGTTGAGATGCCAGGAAATCAACAATAATGGAAGCAAAAATGCTGACATATGAAGCTATTAAAAGACAAGTGCAGCTGACGACATTAATGATAAGTCGTCATCCCGGTGATAGGCTATCAAGGCCATCTTCTGCCTTAAATAGAGAATGAGTTCCAACTGGTAGAATTGATGACATTTTGTGATGGGCCGTCATAATAGTGATAAGTCATCAGGAATGTCGTCAGACTTAGGCATTACATAAGAATTGGAGAAAAAGTGTGACGACATTTATGATAAGTCGTCACAGTCCTGATAAGCCATCCGAAGTTGTCGTCAACCTAAGACAGGACTAGTACTAATTTAAAGAAGACCTGATGACATTCTTGTTAAGTCGTCAGGATCCTGATAAAGCGTCACCAATAGTCTTTGTCTATTCCGAGAAAAAGTTGTAACCTTGATTTTGTTTCCTTATTTAAGGTGAACTATTTAAAGCTTTGTTTTAGGGTTTTCTAGGAGAATTCGGGAGAGCTCCGCACATTGAGTTTTGAAGATACTTTGATATTTTCTCTCTCTAATTTCTTAGCTTGAAAAGGCAAATACTTTGAAGAGATTATTATCATTATTTTGGGATTTACTTTGTGATCTAATCTGTGATTCACTAATTATTATTTTTCTTATTGTAAGTTTAACTTTCAAAGCATGAATACAACTCATTGTTTCGATTATAGAATTATGAGTGGCTAAATTCCATTAACCTTAATTGTGGGATCTAGGCTTAGGGCTTGATAAAGTGCTGAGTGATCGGGATTCAAAAGGTGGTAGGACTTCTTGATAATTCTGAGGTTTTAATTAATGTTTGCTGGTTGCAAACAATAGATAAAACCCACTTTGATTTTCTTGAGAAAGAAATCAAATATAGTGGGAAGTGAATTATCAATAGGGACTTAGAAATACTCCGTTTAATAATCAGCGTTGTAACAAGGTTGATTAACCTGAGGTAAAATCTGGGTGGTGAATATAAATTCCCTAAGTCTGAGAGCATTAGGTAATTAAATGCTTAAGTAGGTCGAGAGACATTTCGGCATAACTTCAATACAGATAACTTGTTGTCCTATCTACGATGAGAATCTTGAACTACTATTAGCATCTGTCAAGTATCAAAAATCCCAAGTGAACATAATTTTGGTTTTTCAGAAACTCTTGATTAACAATTTATTGGCTAATATCCAAAACCCCCATTTTATCTTTTCGTATCATCTATTTGAATTCAACTTATAGGTATAGTCTCAAATTAGTTTAAGCGCCACTCACATTATTCCCTGTGGATTCGACCGCGACTCCAAAAATTGGGTAAATATAGTGACGATGACCGCCTTGCACTAAATTAAAGTGTAAGTTGAGCGTTATCACTAGACGAGCTCAAAAAGTTAAAATAGAAGCTTAAGGACCTCATAGATAAAGGTTTAACAAGGCTCAATGACGCTCCTTGGGGAGCTCCCATCCTATTCTTGCAAAAGAAAGATGGTTCTTTGTGAATGTGCATTGACTATCGTCAGTTGAATAAAGTATAATAAAAAACAAATATCCTCTTCCAAGGATTGATGAATTATTCAACTAACTCCAAGGTGCAAGTTATTTCTCGAAGATAGACCTTAGATCTATCTGTCACCATCTTAGAGTAAGGGAATGTGATATTCCAAAGACAACTTTCAGAACCCGTTATGGTGATTTTGTGTTTCTATTCATGTTCTTCGGTCAGTCAAATGCCCCAACAACCTTCATGGACTAGATGAATAGAGTGTTCAAATACTATTTGGACATGTTTGTCATAGTTTTCATCGATGATATTCGTGTCTATTCTTGTAGTGAGGATGATCACACAGACCATTCTAGAATTGTGTTACAAATTTTTGTGATCACCAGTTGTTAGCCAAATTCAGAAAATATGAATTTTGCTAAGATCAGTATCTTTCTTAGGTCATATTATTTCTAGTGATGACATTAGAGTTGATCCCCAAAAGATAGAAGTTGTAAGAAACTGGCCTAGACCGATCTCTCCATCAGACATAGGGAGTTTCTTGGGTTTAGCTGGCTATTATAGGTGTTTTCTTGAAGGGTTTTTATCTATTGAGTCCCAATGTCTAGATTGACCGAAAAGAAAGTTATGTTTTATAAGTCAGATTCCTTTGATAAGAGGTTTCAGGAGTTGAAGACTCAGCTAACATTAGCCCCAGTTTTAGCGCTACTTGATGGTATAGATGGTTTTGTTGTCTATTATGATGCTTCTAGAATCAATATGGGTTGTGTTTTTATGTAGAGAGGTAAGGTTATAGCCTATAGTTCTAATAGATTACGCCTTACAAAAAGAACTACCCTACCCATGACATTAAACTAGCTGTCATTGTATTTGCATTAAAAATTTGAAGGCACTATCTTTATAGGGTGCATGTTGATATGTTCACGGATCACAAAATATTGCAATATGTGTTTACTCAGAAGGAGTTGAATCTTTGTTAGAGAAGGTGGTTAGAATTGTTGAAAGATTATGACATTAGTGTGTTATCTCATCTGGGCAAGGCCAATGTAGTGGCAGACCCCCTTAGTAAGTTGTCTATGGGCAGTATTTCGTATGTGAAGAATTATAAGAGAGAATTAGTTCAGGAATATCATCGATTAGCTCGATTGGATGTGAGGTTGGTTGTCATCTCTGAGGGAAATGTTTGGGTTTAGAGTAGTTAAGGATCTTCTCTAGATTTTAAAGTGAGAGAGAAGCAGGATAAGGACTCTAGTTTGGTCAAACTGAAGGGGTTAGTTAAAGAAAAAAAGGTAGAGGTTTTCTCCCAAAGGGGAGATGGTGTGTTGAGATACCAATGTAGATTGTGTGTGTCGTGTGTTGATTATTTGAGGCAACAGATTATGACAGAAGTGCATGGTGCGTTACATCATTCACCCAAGAGACACCAAGAAGTACTGCAATTTCCGAGAAGTCTATTGGTGGAGTGGTATGAAGAAAGATATCGCATAATGTATAGCAAAGTGTGCAACTTGTCATCAGGTTAAGGTAGAGCACCAAATACCTAGTCGAACAATGAATTAGTTTGGTATTCTCACTTGGAAGTGGGAAAAGGTGAATATGGACTTTATGGAAGGATTACCCAATATGCGTTGGCAACATGATTTAATTTGGATTATTGTAGACAGAATGATCAAATAATCCCATTTCTTGCCAGTTCACAGGTCCTACATAGCTAAAGATTATGCTAAGCTATACATCAGAGATTTTGTTAGATTGCGTGGAGTTCCCTTGTCCATCATTTTAGATAGGGCTACTAAGTTTGCCTCTGAGTTTTGGAAAGCCTTTCAGAATGGTCTTGGTACCCAAGTTCATCTTAGTTCAGCTTTTCATCTATAGACAGATGGTCACGCAGAGAGGACTATTCAGACACTAGAGTATAATTTGAGGGCATATGTTCTTGATTTCAAAGGCAGTTGGATAGACCACTTTCCTTTGATCGAGTTTTCCAACAATAATAGTTACCATTCTAGTATTCAGATGGCTTCGTTTGAGGCTCTTTATGGTAAAAGGTATAGATAACCAGTGTAAGACCCCACAAAATTCCTAGCTTAATTCAGTCCTTTAAGCTTGTCAAGGGGTTCCTGGCTTTGAAAATTCTAGCTAAGTTTCAAGACTTAGTTTATTATTAGCCTTTGAAAGTTGGCAATCTCCTTTCACGACCTTAACGTCCTTTAGTGGGCTACATATTTTGTAATTCATGATCAGGAAGGTCAATTGGTGTTTCCAGACAAGTTTTGAATTTTTCGGACCGTGCTTAGACCACGTTTGAAATTCCAAAATAGTGGACCAACGCGATATTGCCGCGATGCATCGCCTATTGCATTGGTTAATATTGTTGCAGGTTGCAAGAGTCAAACTCCTGAGACATGGTCCAATCATGGTAGGATGCGTCGAGTATCGGATAGATGCTATCGACACGCCGCATCGACAACCGCATCGGTGCCCAATTTTTAGTCATTAAATGACCGCGTCCTTAAGGGTAATTAGGTATTTTTCCTCCGACCTTCAGCTCTCATAAAATTAAACTAAGCCCCTTTTTGGCTAAATGCATTCAATATTTCAGAATCTCTCAAGAACAAGAAAACCCTAGGTGATTAATTCCAAATCAAGAACTCAAGTTTTCCTCTACTAATCTTCAAGAAATCATCAACCAAGGTTTGTAAAGTGTACATCCAAGTGTCCTTTCCAACCTTGGAGATCAAGAAACCCTTTTCAAAATATGAATTTTGAATTTCATGTTGTGGGCTTGATTGTACACATGTTAATGTTTTGATATGACTTTGAAGATTGAATTTTTTTAAAATTTGCATGACTTTATGTTTTTATATGGAATGAAATCCTTAAATTTGAAGTGCTTGATATAGCCATGATGTATTAGTTGTTTATTTATGCCCTAGAAAAGGTTATGCCTTCCATGTGTTTGTTAAAATGCCTAAGTGAATAAAAATTGTGCATTATGACCTATTTGTGATCTAAATGATGAACTCATGAGGTATCCATATGTTCAAATGACTCCCATACTTAATCTATGTCTTGTAATGATTTGGTGGAAAGCTAATAAGTATGGAATTGTGAAATTTTGTTATGTTAGCATGCATTCCTATTCATGTGTAAGCTTATGACTTGCAAATGCTTCCGAAAATCCCTCAATGGTTGTATTGAGAATTGTTGACTATGCTTATGTGTTCAAGAAGTGTCATGTGCTATTTATATTCATGCTATCGAGTCTTGGGGGTATTTAATACCCAATAATTTAGCTATGTGCCTAGAGCTAGTGTTAATTTTCAAGATAACCTCAGTCAAGCCATGATCAGTAGTACTCTCAGTCAAGTTTTAGAACTTAGTAGAACTCAGTAGAACTCAATAAGTTACATGACTCAGGAAAATTCAGTAGATCCAGTATCAGTTCAGTCCTATTTAGTATTCAGTTCAGTCCTCAGTAAATTTAGTTAGTTAATAGAACTTAGTAGTATTCTGTTAGTCAACGGAACTTAGTAAACTCAGTTCAATTAAACAGTACAATCAGTAAGATCTCAGTCAACTAGGAAATCAGTTTAGTGTCTATTCAGTTAGGTGTAGGATTCAGCACCAAGTAAACCCAGGGATGAGGGCTCACCTTTAATTCAGTAGAGGGTGTGATCCTTTAAATAATCCTTGCATTCCATAACTATGTAGCCAACGTAGGTGGATATATATCCATATGAGTCTAGGGTTAATATATCTCATTCGAGTTCTCCTACCAACGAGGGGTTGACGGATGAGCTCCCTGTCAGTAGAGGGTTAACTCACAACTTGTATTTACCCGTGGCATGATATTGACACCTTTCCAACTGGGTTCATAGGTTGGACCCCACCAGTTCACTTATGGGGCATGTCGTTCAGATGATTACCTCTCATAGTCTCAGTCTCAGTCTTCAGTAAAGAACACAGATAGTTCCTCAGATTTCAGGACAATCAAATATAGTTACTCACCTCAGTACGAAACTAGGCTAGTTCCATCAGAATCAGGACTGTCAGAAATAGTTATTCAGTTAAAATTACAGTAGTTATCAGTAATCCATGTTATCAGTAAACTCAATATAGTTCCAAAGATTCAGAACTATCAGATATAGTTGTTCAGTTACCAATTATACAGTATCTGTAGACTTAAACATTTGTTAATAAGTATTCAGATTTAGTATTCAGCATTATCATGGCCTCAGTTATAGTCCACGTATTCATGCATGTATTCTCACGCAGTCATGTTCATGTTATTCAGCCAGTTATAGTTCATGCATATGAACCCTTGCATTCAGCCTATCTCACTTTGCATACCAGTACAGTCTCACGTACCGACGCATACTTTTCTCTTGCGCTATGGTGTTTTATACCATAGGTTTGGACGCTCAGGTTCCCAATTGTACTTAGTAGTTCAGATTTAAGCAGGCAGAGTCAGTGGTGAGTCCTCATAGTTCGAGGACATGATTATTTCATTATTTCAGTGCTTCAATACTTAGCTTATTTCAGTAGTTGGAGTTAGTTGGAGACATGTCCCATAAACTTCTTAATCATAGAGTTTAGAGGCATTTTTAAACTAGAGTATTTCAGACAGTTATTTCAGTTATGGTATTGTTATACCGTATTATAAGTTATGTTTCAGTTTTGAACTTTATGGAAATTTTAGCCTATTATTTTGCATATTTCAGTATTATCTTACAGTTATTGCAGCAGGTACCAGTCACGGGTTAGCTTGTGGTCCTTCGGGATTATGAGCACCGTGTAGCATCAGGGGTACTAGGCTCGGGGCGTTACAGCCAGTCAATTGGTTTGAAATAGGTGAGGCCACTTTGATTGGGCTAGATATTGTGTTTGAAGCCTTGTAGAAAGTTTAGTTGATTTGAGAGAGACTGAAGGTAGCTCAGAGTCATCAAAAATTGTATGCAGACGTTCAAAGGAGAGATCTTGAGTTTGAAGTTGGTGATTTTGTTTATTTGAAGGTTTCACCCATGAAGAGGGTGAAGAGGTTTAGAAAAAAGGGGAAGCTTAGTCCCCGGTATATAGGGCCCTACAAGATAGTGAGTCATGTGGGGAAGGTAGCATATGAGCATGAGCTACCCGCAAACATATCATTAGTTCATCTAGTGTTTCATTTATTCTTATTGAAGGAGTATATGGACGATTCAGCTGTTGTTTTCCTCTAGAACATATAGATATTTAGAGTATCCTTACGTTAGAAGAACTTCTAGTAGAGATTGTTGATCACCACATACGTAGACTAAGGAACAAAGAAGATACCTTAATCAAAGTTCTATGGTGAAATCAGTCGGTTAAGGGTGCCACTTGGGAAGTAGAAGTAGACATGTGAACCATGTATCCTCATCCTTTCTCCACAAACTTAGATTCAACCCAAGGTAAAAGTCTTCCTTAATTTAGTTCTTTTCCAGTCTCAGTTTCAGCCATGTAATTATCTTCATGTCAATTCATGCATTCGTAGATTAGTTTTGTTCCTCAGTATGATTTAGATTCAGTGATTCAGTTTTATTTTAGTTTTTCATGCCAGCATATAGTCTCAGTTCCTCAGTATCATCAGTTTAATTAATTTCATTCGAGGATGAATTTTCCCAAGAGGGAGATATTGTAATACCCCATACTGTTTCTAGTTTTGTTTAGCACCTAGAATGTTAAAGGTCAAATTTAAAAGTTAATAACTCTTGATTAGTGTAGAATTTTCCATCTCTAGACCTACCAATGTGTAGATAATTGAGTCAACTTTCCAGCGATTCCAATTTTCCTTAAATCCAATACTCGAGTGAGAAGTTACGGCATATATAGTGAAATGTAGTAGCTTACTGCGATAGAACCGCGTCGTGGTGAAGTGCTGATTCGCAATTGCCAATTTTCCAGTGAAGCACCGTGATTACACCGCATAACGGTGAAGCCCAAAATCCCATTTGTCCTTTTTCCAGTAGCTCATCACTATTGGACAGTGTCACGCTAGAAATACCGGTGGAACAGGCCCCGCATCGCATTAGAGTGCAAAATGGCGCTTTTCCTTTTCTAGTGACGCAACGCGATAGCATCGCATCGTGCCATAGTACAAAAAGGAACTTGTCCTTTTTCCAGTGAGCCACCGTGATAACACTGCATCGCGGTGGAGTGAAAAATTGTGATTTCCAATTTTGAACTTAATTTTCCAAAGGAAAATTTTAGTCTTTTCCCAAGCCCCAAATTCGTAAAAAATAGAAAATTAAACCTATTTTAAGCCTAATACGCTCAGTGTTCTTAAAATTACTCTCAAAGAAACCCTAGAACTTCAAATTTCTAACCTCAAGAATTCCAAATTCCACCATACTTTTTCCAAGATAACCCAAAATTCAAGATTCCCAATTCAAGAATTTCAAGAAACAATCTTCAAGTGCACAAATAAGAACTCAAAGTTCAAGATTATTCATCTATTCATCAATTAATGTATGTGGGGTTATGAACAAGGAAAATCCTTTCATACTTGTACCCAAAATTAGTCTTAAAGTTGACTTTTACATGAAATTAAATGAATTTTAATTCGGTGTTGATATCCACTGATCACTATTTTAATATTATGAGATTACAAGGGATTTAGATTTTGAATTGCTTGCCTAATTTCGTATTTTTTTGTGTATGATAATGATTTACAGATTTAGAATTAAATTATCAATACTTTCATTATCAAGCATAAAATTTATGATATTTGACATGAACTTGTTTCATGGGTTATTAAGCCCTAGTTTGAATATGGATATGTCAAAATTTACTATGTTTTAAGCATCCAATGATTAATATATATTCAGATTTTGATCAAGATTTTGTCTTTTGATCCTAGCTTAAATATGGAATACACTTTACAAATTTAGATACAGTTTAAATTAAAAAGATATACAGTTGGTTTTCATTATAAACACTTATACTAGTTTTAAAGTGGATTTCCTAATGAATGGGCATACAAATTAAAGGGAATAGTATTTAGAAGTGCGTTGGGTATGTTCACATGCTCCAAAACTACAAGCCAACGTAGGTTGAGATTATCAAATTATTTCCATTTCTATATGGATGACAGTTACATATGTGATCACTTGAATAGGTTATATCCTTGGCAAGAGTATGACAACTCTCCCCGATGTGAGGTTTTCCCACAAGGGAACTAGACGTTGGAAACTATGATTGCTCAAATAGTGTATGTCGGTTAGAAGAACCTCCATACAGAAAAGAGTAATCCTAATAGAAAAACTTGTAGAAACTAAGTGTAAAGGCTTACAACTTTATTCAGATATTGCTTTACATAAGACATTAGCTACAAGATTTTAGGTGGCAGCTTGCAGATATAAAAGTGAGGCCTTTCTATACTTAGAAAACATGATTTAAATATAGAATACAAGTACAGTTTTTAGAACTAAATGTTATGACTCACTAGATCTACACAACATGCATTACTATTCATGATTATGATTCTCAGCTTTTAGATATTCAAGTTAATGTGAGTCATCTACACTTAGCATGCATTCTTTTACAAATTTATAATAATGTTGAGATATTGTTTTACTTATTAATTTACCCCTATATGGTCAGTACATTCCAAAAGTATTGATCCACATATATGTCAATGTGATACATTTTTTAGTAATGTAGGTTCAGGTGCTCAATTTCAGCAATATGAGTGATTTTGAGCATCTCCATCTACATCCTTATAGTTGTTGAGTCCTAATATTTTAGGGACCCAGTTTTTTATTTTTTCAGCTTATTAGAGTGGTTGATTCAATATTTTCAGTCAGTTCGAGTCAGCTGGGGGTTTATCCTAGAGTCTCTCTAGTTATTAGTATTAGAGGCTTGTCAGACTACTAGTTATGATTCTGATTTCCAGTGTTGATTGTCCATACTTTTAAGTCAAGTACTTTCAGACATTATGCTCGGATAATTTCATCTTAGCTCAGATAAAATTGCATATTTTAGCTTTTATTATATATCTATATTTCATTAGTTTGAGTTTCAGATTTAGTAGAACACTTAAAGGGTTAGATCCTGGCTACTCATAGTCTTGGGGACCGTGTGACATCTTAGGACCAATTTTTGGGGCGTTACAAACTTTTTATTAGATCCTAAGGCTATAAGTGTCTTAGGGATTTCGATAAGTTGCGTTACGTAGAGTCTTGATCATGGGTGTGAAGAGCACCACATTTATGAGCAAGAGGCTATGAGATGGTTTAGGAAACCACCTCTTTCTTTCATGATCTATCGTGCTCACAGTGTCTCTATCTACTTTTTAACTCATGCTCTTACGAGATATTTGAATATGCATCCTCACCGAGATAATGTATGTAGAAATAATAACTAACCACCCCAACAGGCTTATCCTCTGATTGAGAATGTATCTTATGCAGAATTTCAGGATGCCTTTTAGGCATTGGCCCAAGCTATGACAACCAATGTTAATATCAACTATAATGTGGCAGTCCCACTTTAGCAGTATCCAAAATTCTTGACTTCATGAGAATAAATCCACCTGAGTTCTTTAGGTCAAAAATAGGTGAGAATCTATAACATTATATAGATGAGGTGAGAAAGATCACCTAGATTATGCATATTACTGAAGAGGAGAGGGTAGAGCTAGTATCTTATAGACTAAAGGATATGGCGTATGATCGGGTTGTTTTGTGGAAGAATAGTAGAGGTGAAAATGCAACTCTTATGACTTAGTAGGTGTTTCAGGATATATTTATAGATAGGTTCTTTTCGCGTGAAATAAGAGAAGCTAAGTTAGAAGTGTTTGTGAACCTGAGGTAGGTCTCAATGATATTAAAAGAGTACTGCCTTAAGTTAAACCAATTTTCTAAGTATGCTCCTGATACGATGGATGACCCTAGATCGAGTATGGATAAGTTTGTTACAGGAGTATCTGGTTTGGTAGTCAAGAAGTATAGGAGTGCAATGCTTTTTGGGGATTTGGATATTGCTAGGCTGATGATTCATGCTCAAAATATTGAGGAAGAAATGTTTAAGAAAAGAAAGAGGGGAAATAAGAAGGATAGAATCGGGCAGTTTTAGTATGGACAGATAATGTTTAGAGGGGGAAATTGTTCTTAGTTTTAGAGTCATTCGTTTATGCCAGTTCTATCTTCAGCCAGTGCTCCCACTCCCAGATCTAGGCACGAGCAGTGGGGTAAGACTTCTATGTCAAGGTATCAGAATAGTATGAGTGGAAAACTCAGTTATCGTCCATATGCTAAGTGTGGTAAGAATAATCTAGTTGAGTGCTTGTTAGGATAGAAAGGTTGTTATGGTTGGGGTAAGTATCGTCATGAAATCAAAGAGTGTCAGCATGCTAAGCAGGGAAACAGGGATGTTCATCCTCAGACTCTAGCTACTAGCGCACCAGCCCCTATAGGTCACCTAGTCCCTTCTCAGGGTGCATCATCCAGCACCGGTAGGGGTAAGGTCTAGAATTTGTTTTATGCTTTACCATCCTATCAAGAGCAGGAGGGTTCACCAGATTTTGTTATTGGTATGCTTCGTGTCTTTCATCTTGATGTTTATATGTAGTTAGACCCCGGGTCAATTCTCTCTTATGTGACCGCAAAAGTTGTAGTGAATTTTGAAGTAGGTCCTAAAAAGCTTTCTAAGACATTTTTAGTTTCTACCACAGTGGGTGAGTCAGTTATTGCCAAATAGATCTATAGAAAATGTCCTATCACTATCCTTCATAAGGTCATGTTAGCAGACTTAATAGGGATAGATATGGTCCACTTTGTCCTTATTATATGCATGGATTAGCTCCACTCCTGTTATACATCAATAGATTCTCATACTTGAGTTGTGAAGTTTCAGTTTCCATATGAGCCAGTCTTTGAGTGGGAAGGAAATTCAGTGTCTCCCAAGAGTCATTTGATATTCTATATTAAGGACAGAAAGTTGATCTCAAAAGGGTGCATCTACCATCTAGTTTGAGTCAAAGACACTAAGTCTGAGGCTCCAACTATTCAGTTAGTCCATGTAGTCAATGAGTTTCATGAGTTTTTTCTCGAAGATTTGCCAAGGGAACCTCCCGATAGGGAAATAGAATTTGGTATTGACGTTATTCAAGATACTTAGCCAATATATATTCCTCCATATCGTATGGCTTTATCTGATCTTAAAAAAGTTTAAAAAGCAGCTTAAAGACCTCTTAGATAAAGGTTTCATAAGGCCCAGTGTCTCTCCATGGGGTGGTTTCATCTAATTCGTGCAAAATAAAGATGGTTCTTTACGAATCTGAATTGACTATCATCAGCTGATTAAAGTCACAATAAAAAAACAAATATCCTCTTCCTAGGATTGATGACTTATTCGACCTACTCCAAGGTGAAAGTTATTTCTCCAAGATAGATCTTAGATCCTGCTATCACCAGTTTAGAGTAAGGGAATGTGATATTCCAAAGACAGTTTTTAGAACCAGTTATGGTCATTTTTAGCTTCTACTCATGTCGTCCGGGCTGACAAATCTCCTAGCAGCCTTCATGGGTTTGATGAATAGAGTGTTCAAATAGTTTTTATACATGTTTTTCATAGTCTTTATCGATGATAGTCTAGTATATTCTTGTTGTGAGGATGATCATGCAAACTATCTTAGAATTGTGATACAAAATCTTAGGGATGACCAGTTATTCGCAAAATTCAGAAAATATGAATTTTGGCTTGGATCAATAACTTTCATCGGTCGTATTATTTCCATTAATAGCATTATAGTTGATCCCCAAAAGACAAAAGAAGTAAGAAATTGGCCTAGACCTATCTCTCCATCAGACATCACAAGTTTCTTGGGTTTAGCTGGCTATTATATAAATTTTGTTAAAGGGTTTTCATCTATTGCATCCCTTATGTATAGACTGACCCAAAAGAAAGTTATGTTTTGGTTTTCTGATTCCTATGAGAAGATTTTTCAGGAGTTGAAGACTCTATTAACTTCAACCCTAATTTTAGCGCTACCTGATGGTACAAGTGGGTTCGTTGTCTATTGTGATGCTTCTAGTATCGGTCTGGGTTGTGTTTTTATGTAGAAAAGTAAGTTTATATCCTATGAATCTATATATCTTAAGAATCATGAAAAGAACTACCCTACCCATGACGTTGAACTAGCTGTCCTTGTATATGCATTCAAAATTTTGAGGCACAATCTTTATGGGGTACATGTTGATATTTTCATGGATCACCAAAGCTTGCAATATGTGTTTACTCAGAGGGAGTTGAATCTTCATCAGAGAAGGTGGTTAGAATTTTTGAGGGATTATGATATGAGTGTTTATATCATCCGGGAAAGGCCAATATAGAGGCAGACGTCCTTAGTACACTAATATGGGAAGTGCTGCTCATATGGAGAATGATAAGAGAGAATTGGTTCAAAACTTCACTGGCTAGCTAAATTGGGTGTGAGGTTTGTTGACTCCATTGAGAGAAATGTTTGGGTTCATAGTAGTTTAGAATCTTCTCTAGTTTCTAAAATGAAAGAGAAGTAAGATAAGGACTCTAGTTTGGTCAAATAAAGGGGTCAGCTAAAGACAAAAAGGTAGAGGTTTTCTCCTAAAGGGGAGAAGGTGTACTGAGATACCAGAGTATGGAAGAAGTAAATGGTGCACATTACTCCATTCACCTAAGAGCCACCAAGATGTACGATGATTTACGAGAAGTCTATTGGTGGAGTGGTATGAAGAAAGATATCGAAGAATTTGTAGCCAATTGTGTTACTTAACAACAGGTTAAGGTAGAGCACCAAAGACCTGGAGGCACATTGAAGGATTTTTCTATTCCCACTTAGAAGCGGGAAGAGGTGAATATGGAATTTGTGACAGGATTACATCATTTGCGTGGGCAGCTTGATTCGATTTAGGTTATTCTTGACATATTGACCAAATCAACCTATTTCTTGCCGGTTCACACATCCTAAATAGCTAAATATTATGCTAAGATTCATATCAGAGAGTTGGTTAGATTGCACGGAGTACCCTTTTCCATTATTTCAGATAGGGTTACTTAGTTTGCTTTTCGATTTTGGAAAGCCTTTCAAAAGGGTCTTGGTACCCAAGTTCATCCCAGTTAATCTTTTCATCTGCAGACAAATGGTTAGGTAGAGAGGACCATTTATACACTAGAGGATATGTTGAGGGCATCTGTTTTTGACTTCAAAGGTAGTTGGGATCATCACTTGTCGTTGATCGAGTTTGAGTACAATAACAGTTACCATTCTAGTATTCAGATGGTCGCGTTTGAGGCTCTTTATGGGCGGATGTATAGATCACCAGTCAATTGGTTCAAAGTAGGAGAGGTCGCTTTGATTGGGCCAAATATATTGTTTGAAGCCATGGAGAAATTTTAGTTGATTCGAGAGAGATTGAAGGTAGCTTAGAGTCATCAGAAATTGTATGTAGACATAAGAAAGAAAGATCTTGAGTTTGAATTCGTGATTTTCTTTATTAGAATGTTTCACCCATGAAGGGGGGTGAAGAGGTTTGACGACAAAGGGAAGTTTAGTCCTTGGTATATAGGTTCCTACAGGATAGTGAGCCGTGTGGGGAAGGTAGGATATAATATTGAGCTACGCGCAGACTTATCATTAGTTTATCGAGTGTTCTATGTATCATTATTGAAGGAGTGTATGGACAGTTCAACTGTTGTAGTCCCTCTAGAAAGTACAAATATTCATAATAGCCTTTCATACGAAGAACTTCTAGTAGAGATTCTTGATCACCACATATGTAGACTAAGGAACAAAGAAGTTGCCTTGGTTAGAGTTCTATGGAGAAATCAGTCGGTTGAGGGTGGAACTTGCGAAGCAGTAGTATATATGCGAACCAAGTATTCTCATCTTTTCTACATAAACTCAGATTAAACCTAAGGTAATAGTCTTCCTTAATTCAAATATCTTCCAGTCTCAGTTTCAACCATGTGATTATCTTCATGTCAATTCATACATTCGTAGATTAATTTTGTATGTTATTATGATTTTGATTCAGTGATACAGTTTTGTTTCAGTTGTGGATGCCAGCATGTAGTCTTAGTTCCGTAGTATCCTCAGTTTAACTAGTCTTATTCGAGGATGAATGCTCCCAATGGGGAGATATTATAATACCCCATACTTTTCCTAGTTTCGTTTAGCTCTTAGTATGTCAAGGGTAAAATTTAAAAGTTAATAACTCTTGATAAGTGTAGAATTGTCCATCTCTAAACCCACCAATGTGTACACAATTAAGTTATCTTTCCAGCGATACCAATTTCCCTTAAATTCGATACTCGGGTGAGAAGTTATGGAACTTTAAGTGAAAATTAGTAGTTCACCGCGATAGCACCGCATCGCAGAGAAGTGCTGATTTGCAATTGTTCGTTTTCCAGTGAAGTACCATGATAATGGTGCGCCGAGGTGAAGCCCAAAATCCCGTTCGTCCTTTTCTAGTAGCTCACCATGATTGGCGGTTGTCACGCTAGAAATCGCGGTGGAACAGGCCCCGCATCGAGTTGGAGTGCAAAATGGAACTCGTTCTTTTCTAGTGATGCAATGCGCTAGCACCGCGTCGCACCATACTGAAAAATGGCTCTCTTCCTTTTTCCAGTGTGCCACCTTGATAGCACCGCATTGCGATGGAGTGCTAAATTAGGATTTCCAGTTTCGAACTTAATATTCAAAAGGAATAATTTAGTTTTTTCCCAAGCCCCCAATTTGTGAAAAACAGATAATTAAACCTATTCTAAGACTAATACGCTCATTATTCATAAAATTGGTCTCCAAGAAACCCTAGAACTTCAACTTTCAAACCTATAGAAATCCAAATTCCACCATTCTTTTTCCAAAATATCCCAAAATTCAAGATTCTCAATTCAAGAACTTCAAGAAACAATCTTTAAGAGCACAAATAGGAACTCAAAGTTCAAGCTTCTTCATCAATTCATCAATTAAGGTATGTGGGGTTATGAACAAGGATAATCCTTTAATACTTTTGCCCAAAATTAGTTTTAAAGTTGATTTTTACCTGAAATTATATGAAGTTCAGTTTAGGGTTTATACCCACTCATCTCTATTTTAAGATTATTAGATTGCAAGTGATTTTGATTTTGAATTGCATGTCTACTATTTTCATGCGTATGACATTGATTTCTAGATTTACAATTGAATTATCAATACTTTCATTATCAAGCATGAACTTTATGATGATTTGACATGAACTTGTTGCATGGGTTATTAAGCCCTAGTTTGAATAAGGAAATTTCAAGATTTACTACGCTTTCAGCATCCTATGATTCATATATATTCAGATTTATATCAAGATTTGATCTTTTCATCTTAGCTTAGATATGGAATCCACTTTACATTTTTAGAAATAGTTTAAATTACATATATATACAGTTGGTTTTCATTATAAAACCCTTATACTAGTTTTAAAGTGGTTTTCCTATAGAATGAGCATACAAATAAAAAGGAGTAGTATTTTAGAATCGAGTTGGGTATGTTCACATACCCCAGAACTATGAGCCAACATAGGTTCAAATAATTAGATTATACACATTTCTATATGGATGACAGTTACAGATGTGATCACTAAAATTAGATTAAACTATTCGGCAAGAGTATGACAACTCTCCCCAATGTGAGGTTTTCCAATAAGGGAACTAGACGTTTGACACTATGATAGATCACATACTGTATGTCGGTTATAAGAACCTCCCTACAGAAAAGAGTAATCCTAACATAAAAACTTTTAGAAACTAAGTGTAAAGGCACGCTAATTTATTCAGATATTGCTTTACATAAGACATTAGCTACAAGATTTTTGCTGTCAGTTTACGGATATAAAAGTGAGTCATTTCTACACATAGACAACATAATTTAAAGATAGAATATAAGTACAGTTTTTAGAAGTAAGTTTTATGACTCACTAGATCTATACAACATACTTTACTACTCGTGATTATGATTCTATGTTTTCAGTTATTCAAGCTAATGTGAGTCATCTACACTTAGCATGCATTCTTTTACAAATGTAAAATAATATGGAGATATTGTTTTACTTATTCATTCACCCCCCATATGCTTAGTACATTCTAGAATTACTGATCACATATATGTCTATGCACTACATTTTTTAATAATATAGGTTCAGGTGCTCAGTTTCAGCAGCGTGAGTGATTTTGAGCATCTTCATCAACATCTCGATAATTGGTGAGTCCTCATAGTTCAGGGACCCATTTGTTCAGTTTTTCATCTTATTAGAATAGTTGATTCAATATTTTTAGTTAGTTCGAGTCAGCTGGGGTTTTGACCCAGTGGATCTCGAGATGTTAGTTGTAGAGGCTTGTCAGACTTCTAGTTATGATTCAAATTTCTAGTGTTGATTGTCCAAACTTTTAAGTTAAGTACTTTCAAATATCATGTTCAGATAATTTCATCTTAGCTCAGAATTTTTTTTGCATTTTATCTTTGATTATATTATATTTCCGTATTTTAAGTTTCAGGTTTAGTAGAAGACTTACAAGGTTAGCTCAAGGCTACTCATAGTCTTGGGCAGCTGTGACGTCTCAGGACCCATTTTTGGGGTGTTACAATGCCCCAAACTAGTCAAAGGCATCTAGTTAATCTTGTAGATGTCAAGTTAACCGTATTAAATCCTAAGATAACAACTTTGACTAGAAACAAGGGGACTCAAGTCAACTTTACCCAACTTATGATTTCAAGACTACCACACTAGCCCAATAAGGCTAAATATACAAATCATGCTTCAAATACTAAAACCATATTCCAAGCATAACATTATATCATATCCATGTTATAACTAATCTAAACTAAAGAGGAAAGGCAATAGGATACAAAAGTATTATAAACTTTTCATCTTATGGGTCAAAAACTCTCATCTATTCCCCAAGCATCAACAATTAAGGCCAAGTTATCCTACTCATGATCAATCCTAATATCCATATTAACATGCAACATTTATATCAGATCATCTATGAAGCACAAGAGAAACAAGCGTACCACAAGGACAAACTTCAAAACCTTTATTCATTCACTACATGCTCGTCTTCACTTTACAATCCTCAAATTACCATCACACTATAAAAACCATAATCTACTCATCAATACGAGTCTAATGATACTCATATTTCACTATTGTTCTTTGGGTCTAAAAACAACACTAAAACCCTAGTGGGTTTCACATATGGAAAATGACTTTCCGAGACCAACCCAATGTTCACACATTAACAAGGAATCATAACCCTTAAGAAATGGGTGACAATTAAGCATACTTTGGGGTAAAATGAAGCCCTAAGATAAATTGGGGTTTTGGGTCCAACACATGAAATTCAAGCATGAATTTAAGAAATTCTTACCTTAATCTTGAAGATAATCGCTATACAAAATGATAATTAGGCTCCCAAGTCACCCTCCAAGACAAATTTTGAGTTATTACACTCATTTTGGGGTTCCCAGGTCTAAACGGTGAAGGGGAAATGCCTCCAACGTGTCTTGGGGCCTTTATATAGACCCTAAAGATAAAGATATGTCGTTATCACGGTCCTATGGGCGGCGATCGTGCTCCCGCAATCGCACACTCTTGGCCGCTATCGCGGTGGCACCAGATGACAACAAACTCAAAAATAAGTTTTTGACCCTTGGAACTCATCCGGAATTCAAATAACATGATCAAATTAGAATCATCAAAAATTTCATCGATGATCATTTAGGCAAAAAGTGGGGCCCACACCTATAGTTTCGTAACTTTTAATAGAATTTGCTCAATTTGTCAAAATGAGTTCGAGAGCCTTTGGACCTGAACCAAGGGTCTGCCTAGACTAAAGTCAACATTCTAGATGTGGTGGAGAATTTAGATTTTCCATCCAAGTTCGTTTTGAAAAAATGTGGATCCCACACCAATTCTTTCCAATTTTTAACTTTCCGACCAATAGGACGAAATGAGCTCGGGTTCATTGGGACCCAAAAAAAAGGTCTACCTAGACTAAAATACATATTTTGGATCTGCTTGCATAGTAAAAATTTACATCCGAGATCATTTCATTAAAGTTTTCACCCGATGGCCATTTAGAACCAGTGAAGATTTCTAAATAGGGAATTGACTCTAAAAACAAATAAATTGCCTAGTAACCAAACTGTCGGTCCCAATAAGTCATAAATTACTTGAGACAACTATGGAGAGGCTCAAACAGTGAAGATAAGCATAAATTTGGAAAATGACCTGAATGGTCATTATAATATCGACTACTAAATGGACTTTCGTCACCAAAATTCAACGGACAGAAAGAATCTCAAAATCTCAAAAGGATGAGGTATTGGGACTGCATGCTCCAAGCATGACTTCCCAGATAACCTTAGAAGAGAGAAAAAACTTGTAAGGGATTTTGCCATAGGTACCCCTTTTTCAACCAATACTCTCATTCTACTTCCAAGATACCCAACTCAACTTCATTGCTAACTAGTCTCAAACTAAACCAAGAAGGTTGTTATAAGTATATATGGATAATATCACATTGATTCCATCTATATATCCGCATAAATAAACAAAGGATCATCAAAGTGAATAGAAAACCAAGACATGAGCCATAAAACTGACTCCAAATCCAAAATAACCCTCCTTAACCATTGTACAAATGCTATCAACTCCAAACCAAAAGAAAAATCACCTAAGTCTCATCAACTCTATCTTATCATGGAGAAATAAAAGAACTGGAGTTGGTTAACTGAAAGTCCATAAGGAAAACATGAGAATAAGCTCATAAGGATCTATTTAGGCATACAAATAGAGATAATCAAGGAATTCAATCCATGCCAATGCTATAATGAGTCCGGATAAAAATTGAAATAAAATCTCAAATTCCAAGGTCTAACTACTCATCACTGAATATTCCACTCCAGGATGTATCATCCATTGAGAATGAAGACATACCGAATCCAACTAAAAATACTATTCCTGCTAAGTAAATCATCCAAAATTCCCAATGAAAACTGAAACTCGAGGACAAAATTGAAATAACCAATATGAGGACCATGGGCTATCATATGAACACTTATCAACTATAATCAAATCAAAGTCTAGAAGACTGAATAGGCAACCATAGTGTAGGCTCAACCAACCTATACATGAAATTTAAAATGGAATAATTCCAAAATGAAGGTTGGACGACAGCTTTGCAACACCAAGCTAAAATCTCAGTACCAAGGTTGAACCGCTCAATTCAAATATCTAAATCAAAACTAAAAATGGGTAGGCATTAATGGTCCAAATATATCATACTTCAAAATTGCTATTTCAAGGGGTCAAAATAAAAACTGGGCTAATAAGATTATATCAATGTCAACTATCAAAAAGCGACTCTACTATAAAAAATTTGACATGCCTAAGATAAACCATACCAAGCAACAGTCGAGAAATATTTAGAAAGTAAAATCACCTACAAAGATAACCATAGACTGATAACACAAGCAACCAACGCTATATCAGCTGGAGAGAACGAAACATAGGCAAAAAATAGGAATCATGCCAAAGAAAAAAATCACAAGCTGAAATGCATATAACCCACTCCATATCAACTGGAGGGAATGAACTATCAAAAAATACTCAAAACTTCTCAAGGCTGAAAACCACACCAGTGAAGGCAAAAACTTTAGTGACTCGAAGAAAAGCAAATTAAGATGGATCTAACCAATCCAATACTTCATCTAGGCAAAGAAATAGCCATATGCTCATATCTTCGAGGAGAAATACAAATCTCAAAAGAAAGGTCGAGGTCGAGACCACCACCAGAGTACCCACAACTTGAGCTAAAGAGTTTCTACTTTGCCAACTTAAGAAGCAATCATAGAAAAGACCACTTCCCTCTAACTTTCCTACTCCACTATATAAAATAATGTTACAATGACAAAGGAACATCAAATCTCGACAAAAACAACAAGGCAATCCATCACGAGGGAACGAACACAACATACTTATGAAATAAATCCACGACATCTCAGCATCAATATCAACTCGCTATCAAATGATTAAATAGGCATAAATAAAGAATGAACCTCAAACTGGTCCATCTCACAAATAGGTTAAACCAGAAGGGATAGCAAAAAAAAAATCCTTCAAAAACCAGGAGGCAAGTCTAAGGATTTTGAACTCAAAAATAGGCAACATTACAAAATTGCTGACTGAAAAACCACAGTAAAGGTCAACTTACCTTTAATACCACAATACATCCTTCAAATCAATCTAATACAATTAACCAAGAGGGAACACAATCAACTTTGTCATGCTAGGAAAAAGAAATCTTCAAATTGGGCTATATCTACTCAAGACACCAAATAATATCACAAGAAAATAAAAGTCTAACTAGATAACACTATTCTATACAGCTATCTAGCGAGAATCCAATTCATCATGTAAGAATATCAAGTAATAATATAAAGTAATATCAATAACCTCACATAGTGGTAGCAATAGAAGCAACAATATCAATATAAATATCAATATACAAAATGGGCAATACCAAAATAAACATCAATATCATGTACCACTCAAGGGCCACAATAGGGCTAATGTACAAAGATAAATGGGACCCAAACCAAAAACCACAGACTTAGGGAAAAAGCGTCATTATTGATCTAGTCCATCCACTGCTAAAAGAAATAAACCATGGAGTAGATACATATTCATGAATTTAATAATCAGGCACAGAATGACAGATATCAATTCATCAAGGCATAATATCATCAATGGGTATGAAAACTCCTATAAACATAATAAAATATAAATATGAAAAAATAAAAGCACACAAATCGTTGTAACATTAATAGTCACTTGCCTGACAGGCTTAGGGAAAATAAATTTGAATGGATCTAAATCGTACTGACAGACTGTATCATCAACTGAGGCATCAAGCGCACCATCTCTAACTGAAGATGTCACAACATCACAAGCTAATATAACTAATCTGAATCACTGGAATCTCATGTTAGGGACACACCTAGAGTAGTAGTCGGTCTATCTACAGTCATAGCAATTCCTGAAGCATTAATATAGAGAGACCACCAACTAAGACGAAATGGCTGGCCAACTGACGCTGGGAGAAACCCACAAAATTATGTCCAAAAATCCAAACTCACAGCCTATCTTAGGAACTCTAGGCTGGCGGGGAATACAAGAAAACTCTAGCTGATCACCTATCTCATACAAGGGGAATTCTCTAAACTAGTGTCTCATCATAACACAGCCAAACCAAGAACCTAGAATACTTTGAGATACCGCATCTCATAATCTAGAATAGTGTCCATGGCTCGAAGAAACATACCATACTCCATAAGTTAGATAAGGACTCTGCCCAAATCCTCTTTAGCTGCCACTGAAGAAGTTTGATATCTATCTCTATCTCTCTAGTCTGATATTGCATTAAAATTTTGGAAATGTATATTGGAGTCTTGTCTGCATTTGTAGACAAAATCACATCATTCTTAGGGGATAGAAAGAGGAAAAGAATTTGTTCAAAGTTTACAGGAATGCGGACACACAATATGGAGTCATGAATTGAATTTTCTAAAATGTCACTGTAGCCTTCCATAGATAGGTTACAGACGTCTACACACCGATCCATAGGACTATACTAACACGTATCTTTTATACTAACAGATGTGTGAGCCTATGCTAACATATTTGAGCCTTTTAACTATAAATAATTGTAAGGTCTTGAGCAACTTTAGTTGGTTTTGATTAGTTTACTTTGATTTTTGTAGTAAATGTTGAAATGTAGGAGAACCAAAAATAATGGAAGCAAAAAGGCTGAAAAGTAAAGAGAAATAAAGGAAAAGTGTGGCTGATGGCATTCATGATAAGTTGTGAGCCTGGTGATAAGCTGTCAAGGATGCCGTCAGCCTTAAATACAAAATGAGAGTTGAAGACATTTTTGTGACGGCGTTCGAAATAAGTAGTTTGTTTGGTGATAAGACGTCAACATCATTGTTAGCCTTAGAAATCAGAAGACAAAAGTGCAGAGGAGCTGACCACATCAGTGATAAGTCGTCAGACTACTGACAAGCTCACAAATGTCGTCGTCTATTCCGAGAAAAAGTTGCAACTTTAATTTTATTTCCTTATTTAGGTTGAACTATTTAAATTTTTGTTTTAGGTTTTTCTAGAGTCAATTCATTCATCATCATCATTATTCTAAAGTGTGTTCGATACTTTGAGTCTTGGAGAATATTTTCCGATATTTCTTTCTCTATCTTTTGGATTTTAACAACACAACTATTTTGGAGATTTTCCTATGTGATCTAATCTACGATTCACCAATTATAATTCATCTTTGTAAGTTAATCTTCTCAATTATGAATTCAATTATGTGTTTCATTCTTTGTATCATGAGTGCCTAAACTCCGTTAACCTGAATTATGGGATCTAGGGTTAGGTCGTGATGAAGTGCTAAATACTCAAGATTTAATAGGTATTAGGATTTCTTGATAATTCAGAGATTTTAATAAACATTTGTTGGTTGCAAACTGTAGAAACACCTACTTTGATTTTCTTGAGAAAGAAATCATATATAGTAGGAAGTGAATTATCAATAGGGACTCGGAAATACTTTGTTTAATAATTAGCGCTATAAAAAAGTTGATTAACCTGAGGTAAAATCTGGTCAGTGAATAGAAATTTCCTAAGTTCGAGAGGATTAGGAAATTAGATTCTTAAATAGGTCGAGAGACATTTGAGCATATCATTAATAAAGATAGCTTGTTATCCTAACCACCATAAGAATCTTGAGTCACCTTTAGCATTTGTCATGTACCGTAAGCTGTAGTGAACATAATTTTGGTTATTTCATAAAATCTTGGTGACAAACATCAAAATGAAAGTGACAAAAAATCATTTGTGAAACTCAAACCCCCATTTTAGGAAACGTTAATTTATTAGTGAATTAAATTGCAAACGACTTGAGTTCACACCATATTCCCTGTGGGATTCGATACCAACCTAGTTGGATTTTATATTGACAACAATTTGTTACACCCATTCAAGAGTGTAGTTTGAGCGTTATAAAAAATGGCGCCATTGCCGGGGAATACAGTTGTAAACTGAAAGTTGTGTACTCTAATTGAATATTAGTTAGGTTTCCTAGATTTACGTTTATTTGCTTTTCTTTTTTATTGAAAGTTCCTTGTTATTTATGCAAAAAATAAGAAGTTTTGGAGAACCATTATTATCAATTTATCCAAAACTTTAGCTGATCGGGAGAATAGCAGACCAACAAGAGGCTGACAGATTAGCAGCATTGGCCATGGCTTAGGTGAACGTACAGAACCAGGGTCAATAAGTACGTCACCCAAACTATGATAGTGAAAAATTAGGTGATGAGGAATTTCTGAATCCTCAAAACCCAAGGTGAGCTGAGCATATTACTGCACCAGTGCAGCAAAATTTTGATAGAAACCATCTAGTCAGAGAAAGGTATGGTCAACGGTCTATCCATTACAAGGTTGATGACAATGACGAAGGAATGGATGGAGCATATGCAGCGGGTTATATCATTCCTCCGGCCGTTGGCACCTTGTGCAAAATTCAGCATAACAAGTACTATGATTCAACTCTTGAATCTGAAGGGGTTGTTTGGAGGATTTCCTGGTGATGATCTGAACATGTACTTGGTGAACTTTTTCACCATTTGTAAATCTTTTGATAATTCGGGAGTGAGACAGAATGTGATCTGGTTGAGATTGTTTCCATTGTCTCTGTCTGGGGAGGCAACAATTTGGTTATATAAGATGGAGCTCGATTCTATAACCGACTAGAGACAGTTGAAAGAGGCATTCCTAGAATGGTTCTTTCCGCCCTCCAGGAGGATACAATTGAGGGATGAAATAAATTACTTCAGGAAGCTCCCGACTGAAGCATTACATAAAACTTGGGAGAGATTCAAGAAAAAGATGGCACAATGTCCTAACCATAACATGACGGACTTGCACTTGATGGAGACTTTGTACATAGCTTTTAACTTTATAACAAAGCCAATTGTATATAATTCTACAGTTGGTTCGTTCATTGACCTTTCTTTTCAAGATGCTTCATACATGCTAAATAGAATGACCAAACAGAGTCGAGCTTGGCATACCAGGAATTTTGTGGTAGCTAGCCCGATTGTTTCTGATGGTATGATTGCGGAGCAGCATAGAAGGGATGTGGAGAGA
The DNA here is from genome assembly GCA_030864215.1 of Capsicum pubescens. Classification (NCBI taxonomy): domain Eukaryota; kingdom Viridiplantae; phylum Streptophyta; class Magnoliopsida; order Solanales; family Solanaceae; genus Capsicum; species Capsicum pubescens. The sequence continues at coordinate 145,263,207 of CM061548.1, read as the reverse complement.
GACCAAGACAACGCCCACTTAAAGACTCAAATGGACTTGCTGACCAAGCACTTACTGTCAGGCAAGACTGAAAAGGTTAAGGCTATGGAATCTCAGTGAAATGTTGCTATTGATACAGAAGATGAGGCAAATTATGTTAATAATTAGGGGGTTTCTGAGGCAATATCCAAGGGAATCAAGGTCGGAACTTTTATGACAAGCCTGATTATAAAGATAGGGAGCAACGAAACTGGAGAAGCAAAAATGATAGGAGTGGTTTGTATGTTCCTCCTAGAAGTTGGGATCTTGCACCAACTATATTTGGAAAGATGTCCATGGAGGATATGATGGAAAAATTGTTGAAGGGAGTTGAGCCTACCAACTCGGGGGTAACCACTATGTAGAGTGAATTCTCTACCCTAAGTCAGTTGGTTAGTTCACACTACACTTCTATCAAGCAGTTGGAGCAACAGATGAGCCAACTTTCCACAACTCTGAACCAGAGAAAAAATGGTACTACACCTAGTGATATGGTTCAAAATCCAAGGAATGATGGATCATGAATGGATCTTACCACTAAGAGTGGTAAGATCTTACCTGGACCTTCTGTGGGCAAATCTGTAGATGGTGAGATGGTTGTTGATGAATCCAAAGAAAGCTAACCAGTGGAGTCTGAGAAGCTGGATAGTTCTATTGATGCTTCGTAGAAAGAAAAAGAGAAGGAAGAGGAAGTGGTGTTGAAATCTATCCTAAGACCACCACCTCCCTTTCCTCAATGGTTGAAAAAAAAGGCTGATGATGCAAAAATTTAGCAAGTTCATGGCCATGCTCAAGCAATTGACAATTAATGTACCTTTGGTTGAGGCACTTGAGCAAATGCCAGGCTATGCAAAGTTCATGAAAGACCTTGTAACCAAGAAACAGAAGGTTAGCCATGAGCCAGAGGACAATCTTTATTTATTGTGGCGCTATCTCTACAAGGTCTTCAGGGTATAAAAAGGCAGATCCAAGAGACTTTACCATCACTGTACTATTGTCCTTCTGATGTTAACAAAAGCACTATCCGATCTGGGAGCCAGTATAATTTAATGCCACTGGCTGTGTACAATAAATTAGGTTTGGGGGATCCTACCCCAACAAATATGTGATTGGTAATGGCAGATAGATCTGTGAAGTGGTCTGTGGTCATACTGCACAATGTTTTGGTAAAGGTAGCTGATTTTTTTCTACCTGCTAATTTTGTGGTCCTAGATTGCGAAGTGGATATTGAACTGCCCATCATCTTGGGTAGGCCATTACTTGCAACTGGGAGAGTTCTAGTAGACATGGAGTTGAACGAGCTAAAGTTCAAGTTCAATGACAAAGAAGCATGCTTCAATATACACTCATCCATGACTCAGTAACATGAGATGAGTGTTTTCTCAATAGTTTACGTCTTCTATGATGATGGTAAAGGGGTATCAACAGGTTGTCTTGGCGAAGTCTGAGTAGTCAAGACAACCAAGTCGTGCCGCGACAGTAAATCAAGCGTTATTGGGAGGTAACCCAAATTTTTTATGTTTAAGCAAGTTTTTTTACTTTTATAAATATGATTTAGTATAGAGAAGGTAAAAAATAAGGAGGTTAGCTGAAAGGCCATGAAGACATATCTGATATCAGAAATGTCGTCAGATAGGCCAAACTTGAGGCAACATCTACTTAGGGGTGACAAAATTTGTGATAGGCTATCAGAATTATGATAAGCCATAACAAGTTGTCGTCAGCCCAAAGCCTTAAAAGCTAAATTTTGTGCCCAGTTTAAATCAAATCCTACCCAGCCCAGGACAGGAAACTTTTCAAATTTCCGCTAGTTTTAATTCTTTTCCTTTAGTTTATTTCTGTACTTTGTTAGTTTATTTACTACTCTTTGCAAAACACTTCAAGAAAACAAGTTCCCTTGTGTGTGGGTTTGCAATTCACAATCAAGAGATTCTTCCTACTTCCTACTTCCTCTTGTGCGTGTAATCAAATTAAAGGCCCCCATCAAGTATACTCTAACTTTAACTCTACTTTTCTTGTGGTAAGTGATTGATATATGACAACCCAAGTACCTAAGATGATTGAACCAAGTTTTACTTGGAAAAGAGATAAAAATCGCACCTAGGGTCTGATGTGCAGTCCCAAGGTTTAAAAAGACAGCTCATACTCAGAATTCAAGTGGAATTTGAGAAATAATAGGGACAAAAAATTGAGTTAAAATCAAAAATGGGTTCTAATAAGAGCTGACGACATTCATAATAGGATATCATAATTGTGACGGCTTATCAGGAATGTTGTCAAAGGCTGACAAGAATGAAGTGGTTTCTGTTTAGAGCTAACGACATTCTTGATAGGCTATCACAATTGTGACGGATTATCAGGAATGTCATCAAAAGTTGTTAAAGTTTTGAAGGTGTTGTCTATGTTTGACAACCATTGTGATAAGCTATCACAGTCCTAACGGCTTATCAAGATTTTTCGTCACACCTAGACCTGAAGCAAGAATAAGCCGAAATGATTAATATGTTTATGTTTGTGCTCCTGTGGACTAACCAATGGTTTTTCTACTGCTATAGGAACCTTAAAATGACACCAAAACTAAAGATCCCCAAAGCACAAAAGAAAGTGTACATTGTAATCTCATCGACGAGGAATCTAATTACGAGGAGGAGTAACCCCTCTCAGAAAACAAAAGGAGAAGCAAAGTCCAAAGAAACATTCGCCACCTCCACCCATTAAAGTGGAGGATAGTGATGATACTGGGACTACAACACCACCAGAAAGTGCAGCAACTGAACATACTGCCTCTAAGCAAGAGGGTTCTGAACAACATGAGTCTGACCATGCTGAATCTGAAGAAGAAAAACAGGAAGGGTCCAAGGACTCTAAGTCTAAGGGAACAATATCTGGATCCCCACCCACTGAACAACAAGATGATGAAGAGTATCCATCTCGGGGAACACTTATCAAATGTAAGAACCCCGAAGTTTGAGATAATTCTAGGTGGCAAATTCCCAGGGCAGAGAGCATCTTCACCACTGAGCTCCGTAGAACTGATAGAAGGAGTGCAAAGAGGCTGATTCAGGAAGAAAAGATGATTATCACCAGAGGGTTGAGTAGGTACCCTTAAGTGGAATAGAATTTCCAAGATTAAGTCCTATTTGACTCAAGAGGCAAATTTTTGGTGGGGTATAGAGCGTATCTACCTAATGCCCACTGATGGGGACAATATTTTGGGTGATGACCAAGCTATTCTAGTGGCGAGCATGGTGCAAAACCTTCCCTTAAATTTTGGGGAAGTCATTGTTAATGAGATAAAGATTAGAATATCGAGAACCGATACTGCTTACCCTTTTCCCTTCTCTTATAAAAGTGTTGTGCCGAGCTGATAATGTGCCAAAGATTTCAGAGGTTGATGATGACATTCTTTCCCTAATGACTCACAACCCCATACGATATGATGAAAATCAGCCAGGATTGAGATTTGATAGAGGTGCAGAGGTAGCAGCAGACCCTCCAATTACAGATGTCGGTGCAGCACCTCATGTGGATGTGCAAGATTTTGAGGCTGTGCAGCCATATTCTTCAGAGCAGGAAGGATCAGTTCCTGAGACTGAAGACAGCCCTTCAGCTCCTGCAGTAGCAACATGTTTTGCATTTCATCCGGTCGATATCCAAAAAGTGGCTAAACAAGCCAAGTGGTGTGAGGTACAACTACATGTTTTTGCCAAACAGTTTACTACTGCATTGGACAAGAGAATAAATGTTACCCTTAAGACTTTTGTGACTTTTCCTGAGCGAGTTACAGATTTGGAGAACTGATTTGATACATGGGCAAAAGAAATGTCGGGGGATGATCTTTCTATATTTAGAGTGGTATTGGATAAGGTAAAGGCAGATGTTGGGGTGTTGCAGCATCACCAATTTATGATGCCAACAGGTCATGCCATGCATAAATCTGAGGAAGAAATTCCAATGCTTGACCTCACTGTAGACTCACCAAAGAAAAAGAAAAATAAAAGTGACAAGAAAGGTAAGGGAAAGAGAGAGACGCCCGATAGCTATGAAGAGAAAAAAGTAGAGAAGAGGGAAAGAAATAAGACGGAGAAGGAGGAGCTAATAAGGGTAGAAATTGAGTCCTTAGTTGATAACGAGAAATAGGAAGCAAATATCCAAGGTAGGCTGCAGGTGCCTCATCTAGAAAGGCTCCATCTTCTGCAAAGCCATATGCTCCCGATAGAGAGAAGAAAACAGCTAATGCAGTAGCAGGGTCGGATACCCAGGACCCACGTGCTTGATTGCCTTCAGGTATATCGTAACCCTTAGAGAGGTTTATTTTTGATTTTAAGTTGATGTTGTAGGGTAGGTTGTTATTGTAGCATATTTTCTAGATAATTATAAGTAATACAAGTACTTCAGGCAGTTAGCTTGTTTTGTGATTTTTGAGTACCTCTCCATTAGTCTGATATATTGTTTATTTGTGAATTGCATCCATTTGTGACCACTGTACATCTTTTTGTGGCATTATTCTAGCAACTTAATAACCTTTGTTAAACAAGTACATGAATCGGATAAGTAGTGATATGCAATATACTTGTGTTCCATGTGTGTGTAAGGTCTTACTCAGTTCCCGTTGTGTGTTGAATCTAGAACTTGCCCAGTTAGTCTTGCCATGGTCATAGGATAGGAGTTAGTTAAGTATCATAGGCCGTTTTTGATGATTAGTCCACTTTTAGCCTAAATGACCTTCCAAATGTGAATAAAATCACTAAATCCCTGTTAGAGCCTAATTAGCCTATTTCTTTCTATGACACCTCTCACCTTCCCATTTACATCACAATGAACTTGTTTTTGCCCTGGTCCTCCTTGGACACTGTGCACCTTGACTTAGGAAAACAACCTATGTTGAGGGTGGCTATCATAGAGGTGCGTGATACAAAAAGAGTATAAAGAGAGGAAAAACAAAAGAAAAGCATAAAAAGTTAGGTGCGGTGAAAAAGGAATAAGAAGTGATAAAGTTGTGGAAGAGATGATAAAAAGATAATGTGATAACTAAAAAGACCGGATCCATCTTGAGAATGTGTGATCAATAAAAAAGAGGAAGAAAAGAAGGTTGAGAGTTGAAACCCCAAGATTTTAGGGTAGTGTCAAGGAGGCATAGTCACTATAAAATATCCATGAATATCATACCATCCCCTCGCCTACGTTACATGCTTAAGAAAAGCCCTATAGTGATCCTAATTGACCTGTCTAAAAACTTGGGTATTGACTATAATGGAAATCCTATGGAATTTAACATGCAATATTTGGAACTTTATTCTGAGAGTGAGTCTTGTTTTATCTCTCGATTTATGTATTTGAATTCTGATATGAGTGAAAAAAGGATTTCTTTGTTGTGAGGACACACTGTGTATGTTTCTAGTCACTGACTTGTTCAGATGAGTGTGATCTTGGTATGGCATGGTTGTTATTGCTAAATTTTTTCGGTATCTAGATTCTTGAGAGTTGCATGGTTGCTTTTCAAAGCATCAACAGTGAGTTTTAAAATTGACTAACCTTGGAGGTGGTGAATGTATTCTGAAATAGTATGAGTAGTTAGCTTCCAAATTGTACTTTGTATTCTCTTAGTTATGTTATGGTTGCTTGAGGAAAAGCAATTGTTTAAATTGAGGGTGTTGATGTGTGAGCCTACACTAACACATTTGAGTCTTTTAACTCTAAATAATTGTATGGTCTTGAGCAACTTTAGTTGTTTTTTATTAGTTTACTTTGATTTTTGCAGTAAATGTTGATATGTAGGATAACCAAAAATAATGGAAGTAAAAAGGGTGAAAAGTTAAGTAAAATAAAGGAAAAGTGTGGCTGATGATGTTCATGATAAGTCGTCAGCCTAGTGATAAGCTGTCAAGGATGTCGTCAGCCTTAAACAGAGAATGGGAGTTGAAGATATTTTTGTGAGAATGCTCGTGATAAGCCATCAAGTTGGTGATAAGGCGTCAACATCGTCGTCAGCCTTAGATAGCAGAAGCCAAACGTACAGAGGAGCTGACGACTTCAGTGATAAGTCGTCAGACTCCTGACAAGCTATCGCGGATATTGTCGTCTATTCCGAGAAAAAGCTACAAATATAATTTTAATTCCTTATTTAGGTTTAAGTATTTAAAGCTTTGTTTTGGGGTTTTATAAAGGCAATTCATTCATCATCATCATTATTCTAAAGAGAGTTTGATACTTTGAGTCTTGGAGAATATTTTCCAATATTTGTTTCTCTATCTTTTGGATTCGAACAACACAACTATTTTGGGGATTTTACTTTGTGATCTAATCTATGATTCACTAATTATTATTCATCTCTGTAAGTTAATCTTCTCAATTATGAATTCAATTATGTGTTTCGTTATTTTGCATCATGAGTGGCTAAACTCCGTTAACCTAAATTATGGGATCTAGGGTTAGGTCGTGATGAGGTGCTAAATACTCAAGAATTAATAGGTGTTATGATTTCTTAATAATTCTGAGATTTTAATTAACGTCTGCTGGTTGTAAATAGTAGACACACCTACTTTGATTTTCTTGAGAAAGAAATAATGTATAGTACGAAGTGATTATCAACAACGACTCTTTAATCAGCGCTGTAACAAGGTTGATTAATCTGAGGTAAAATCTGGGCAGTGAATAGTGATTTCCTAACTCTGAGAAGATTAGGAAATTAGATGCTTAAATAGGACGAGAGACATTTGAGAATATCATCGATAAAGATAGCTTGTTATCCTAACCACCGTGAGAATCTTGAGTCACCTTTAGCATCTGTCATGTACCGTAAGCCCTAGTGAACATAATTCTGTTTATTTCATAAAATCTTGGTTACAAACATCGAAATTAAAGGGACAAACAATCATTTATGAAACTTAAACCCCCATTTTAGGAAACGTTAATCTATCAGTGAATTAAATTGCAAATCACTTGAGTTCACACCATATTTCCTGTGGGATTGACCCCAACCTAGTTGGGTTTTTATTGACAACGATCGCTTACACTCATTCAAGAATGTAGTTTGAACGTTATCAAAAATGGTGTCGTTACTGGGGAATACGGCTGTAAACTTAAAGTTGTGTACACTAATTGATTGTTAGTTAGGTTTCCTAGATTTATGTTTATTTGTTGTTTTTCTTTATTACAGGTCCCTTGTTATTTATGCAAAAAATTAGGTCATGACAAATTGGTATCAAAGACTCGGTTTCATCGGTGCGTTAGTGATAATGCTCAAACTACACTCTTGAATGGGTGAAAGCAATCGTTGTCAATATAAAACCCAACTATGTTGGGGTCGAATCCCACAGGGAATATGGTGTGAACTCAAGTCATTTGCGATTTAATTCACTGATAGTTTAATATTTCCTGAAATGGGGGTTTAAGTTTCACAAATGATTTTTTGTCACTTTAATTTCGATGTTTGTAACCAAGATTTTATGAAGTAACTAGTAGGCAAGCCAACCCGTAGTCCGGAATGGCTAATAACGGAATACTTAAAAATATAAGAAAAACAATGTCGAATACATGAAAGAGTACAAAAGTGTAATATCAAGAGAAATACATTGATAAAACTTATCTCTGATTACAACTTAAAAACTAGTCTACTACATAAGAAAGAGATAAGTAATAATTTGAACATCAGGGATCACTCTAAGTCTCTGAACCAAACCTGCTCTACGTGATGCCCACATCAACGGCGATAACTCATACCGTGATCTGCAGGCTGCCGAAGTGTAGTATAAGTACCAAACAAATGGTACTCAATAGGCAACAACCAACTGATCTCTAAATATAAAGTAGATATATAGAGTATATAAATAGAATAGAAACTACACCCAAGAGTCCATAAATCATATGACAATTCAATGAAAAAATAAGGAACAATTATCATGTTCATGTCCAAGAGTCTAACATAATAAGACTAAGGAAGCATCAGGGTGACCAATCTTATTCCAGCTACATTCAGTATACATCAATGCTATAACGGATATCCCAGGTTAATATATGAATAAAGGGAGAACGAAAGATACATAGTAATATACAAGGCAAAGGAACGACTACACAATATAAACAATGAAAGAACGGATATATGGTACTACCATATCTTCATATAGGTAGATATATATAGGTATACATATACATATAAACATAAGGTCATCTCAAAGCATAACCGATATCACTCTATACACAATTTAAGACCTCATTATAATACTAACATGATTTAAATGATATCATACTCATTTTTTCTAATCCACTTGGTTAGACATGAAATAATCACGTATAATAATGCAATCATAATATAGGAGAGGCCGAAGACATACCTCAAATACCGATATCGTATCAATGACCAATTTTTCATAAGTTATCCATAATAATGATTATAACAATGATAATACTAATATAAATAACATTGTTAATAATCGGCTACTCTGGACCACCAAATACCTAGAAGAGCCTATGTGTATACCCACCGCTCTAAGCTCGAAAGGTTCAATCAATATACAACAACAAAAGGCATATTCTTCACCCATATATATGCAACCGTCCCATACCGGCTGATTAATATAGTTGCATACTGGTGATAGGCGATGATCTTAAAGGAATGAATGCAAAGTACCCAATCAATATCATAACTTATCATAATTGTCCTCATCAGTAATATCATCATTGTATTTCAACCTTGGTGGGAATCAACACATCATCAATATATTCTCTGGCCTTTTCGGGGATCAACATCATCATAACAATACCCTCTAGCCTTGCCTGGTATCTATATATAATCGATATATCCTCTGGACTTGCCGGGTATCAACATATCATGAATAGTATCATCCGATGTTGTTGGGTATCAACATATCATCAATATATCCTCCGGCCTTATCGGGTATCAACATCATCACAATAGTATCCTCAAGCCTTGTCGGGTAACAATATCACTTTTCTAGTATCATGTGGCCTTGCCAAGTATCAATATTGTCACAATAGTATCCTTTGGCCTTGCCGAGTATCAATATAATGACAATAGTATCCATCGTCCTTGTCGGGTATCAATATCATCACAATTACCATTACCAAATAAGATACACTAAAATAGTCATAATCATAAACATATCACCATAGAATATCTATCTAGTCAGTACTTCCCAACTACTTGTTATTAGATAACCAACACTTATTATTATAAAATAACAAGTTTTCTAGTCATCACATAACCTCTAGTTATCAGTCTAGACCTTATCCTTCACATAATCCTTATTCGATGGATATCAATTAACCACTATTTATTTAATAGTCAATATCTAACATCTAGTCAAGGTTCATCATTAGACCAAAACCGTTATTTACTCACTATTCAATATTATCAACTAATCATCCTATATACATTAATTATTACTAGACAACACATTACTACTTGTCACCTAACTATCTTTTATTAACTGACACCATTCATTAATTAACCATCGTAGATACCATGTTTCAACTAAGCAAGATTGATTAACTAATAAATTAGATTCCTAGCCATCAAGTACTATAGTCCCCTAACAGTCAACTAGTTACCACATAGCTTAACCGTCTAACAAGAAGCGCAGTCATAAGATCAGAGTTCTTCAATAATCACATCATTTATAATGGTAAATAATCATGAACGTACCAAATCTAGGCATACCATCACCAATAATTAATTAGTGGAATAATAAGTATTGTACCACATCTTCCACATCCCATATCGGAGTGATATGTATACAAACATATACATATTCACATTCATAAAATGTAATCACATTATCACATATAATGATAAAAATTTCTCGTCTACTGAATCAATATCATAACATGACCCTTGTCCCATTAATTTATCTGAAAAAATCACAACATCATAATCATGACCTTAGGCTTATACACATATTCGGGACTTATATCAATAATCATATTTATAAGACGTATCATACCTCTAATCATCTCACATATAGGTGGCATCTCACATATAGGAGGCATAATATCAGTAAGCATATGATCATTTCTCACACAAAAGAAATATGAAAATTATGAGGAATAATATATATAGACATGTAATAATCTATAGGATATAGTATATCAATAGGTAATAATACATCATGACTATGAGGAATATAGATTATCTGGGATAATTTACAAATCCAAGAGGAACATCGTCTCTATAAGTCCAACAATCATGACTAAAGGAAATTGCAACTTTGTAGGCCAATCATCATGTCTAAGAGGAGATAGCATCTCTATAGGACAATCATCAAGTCTAAGGGGAAATAGCATCTCTATAGGCCAATCATCAACTCTAAGAGGAAATACCATCTCTATAGGCGAATAATTATTCTATGAGGAATTAGCATCTCTATAGACCACAAATGTATCTAGGAAGAATTTTATCTCTAAATGCCCAATTTCACTTCCACAAGGAAGATCATAACCATAACTCAAAATCCACAATCAGGAAACATCAATACAAGTTACCAAGTTATGAAGTAACCTTATTTTAAGGTTTACTAGACTCATCTATGTCAAATATCCGCACTAAGTCCATAAGACTTAACACAAGCTTAGGCCTAAGTGGGCTGAACGATCCCACTTCTAATCCACTATTTCCATAATTAGGCACACTATGCCCTAAAAATGGCTAAGGCATCTTGTTCAGCTTCTAAATGTCAAGTAAGCCATATTCGAGCCTAAGATAGCAACATCGACTAGAAACAAGGGGACTCAAGTCATATGTACCCAACTTATGGTTTCAAGACTACCATAGTAGCCCAATAAGGCTAAATATACAAATCATGCTTTAAGTTCTAAAACCATATTCCAAACATAGAATTATATCATTTCAATGTTATAACTAATCTATACTAAAACAAAAGGAAATATGATACAAAATGGTTATAAACATGCCATCTTATGGGTCCAAAACACTCATTTATTCCCCAACCATCAAAAATTATATCCAAGTTATCCTACAATTAATCAGGCCTAACATTCATATTCACACGCAACATATATCACACATCATCTATGAAGAAAAACAGATAGAAGCCTACCTCAAGGTCAAACTTCAAAAGTTCACTTGATGCACTACATGCTCGTCTACACCTTACAATCCTCAAAATCCCATCATACTATCAAAACCATAATTTACTCATCCATATAGGTCTAATAATACCCATATTGCACTATTGTGCTTTGGGTCCAAATATTACACCAAAACCCTAAGTGGGTCCCACAAATAGAAAATGAGTTTCTGAGACCAACCCAATATTCACACATGGAAAAAAAATCAGAACCCTCAAGAAATGGGTGATAATTAAACATACTTTGGACTAAAATCAAGCCTTAAGCTAAATTTGGGTTTTGGGTCAAAACTATTAAATTAAAGCATGAATTCAATAAATTAGGACCTTAATCTTAAAGATAATCACAATACAAGATGATAATTAGGCTCCTAAGTCACCCCCCCCCCCACCATGACAAAAATTTTGTGTTATTACAATCATTTTGGGGTTCCTAGGTCTAAATAGTGAAGGGAAAACCCCCCAAACGCATCATGGGCCTTTATATAGCCCCTACAATGAAAGAGATGCCTCTATCTCAGTCCTATGGTCCACGATCATGATCCCGTGATTTTACACTCTTGGTTGCGATCTCGGTTGCACCAGATGATAAAAAACTCAAAAAAAAGTTTTTGACCCTCGAAACTCATACGGAATCAAAATAACAAGATCAAATAGTAAATTGTTAGTGTAAACCACATTTCTAATCCATTGGAATCATCAAAAATTTCATCGGATATTTTTTAGGTAAAAAGTGGGCCCCACACCTATCGTTTCATCATTTTTCATTAAATCTGCAAAATAGGTCGAAGTGAGTCTGGGATCCTTGGGACTTGAACCAAGGGTCTACCTAGCCTAAAATAAATTTAATTCTATCGAAATATTGGAATTTCTATCCAAGATTTCTTCGACCAAATGTGGATCCCACACCCATTCTTGCTAATTTTCAACTTTCCGACCAATAGGTCGAAATGAGCTCAAGTTCATTGGGACCCAAAAAAAAGGTTTGCCTAGAATAAAATTTATATTTTGGATCTTCCTGCGCAGTTGGAATTTTCATCTGATATAGTTTAACGATTTTTTGCCTGGTGGCCATTTGGAACCAAAAAACACTTCTAAATAGGGAATTGGCTCTAAAAGTAATCTGAACTGCCTGATTACCAAACCATCTGTGACAGCAAGTCATCAATTAGTTAGGGAATCTATGGAGAAGATCCAATGGTGAAGATAAGCATAAATATAGAAAATTACCTGAGGGGTCATTACAATTAGAAAAGGCCTCCCATAACCTGTAACGTCCCAAGACTACCCCCTAGTCATTACACGGTGCTTACAGTCCTAGGGGACTACAAGCTAACCCATGAGATGGCATCTTCTGTGAGCACTGAATAATATAATAATGAATGCAGAAGAATAACTGAAATTCCATAAGATTTAATAATGAAACGAATACTGAATTATGAATCTGGTAAAATATTAAAATCTTAAGAATCTGAATAGCTAACTGTAGTGTCTGAAAAAACTCTAAACTGAATACTGTGAGTTGATGGGACAGGCCCCCAACTAACTCCACTAACTACTTAAATAAATACATGAACTAATATAATCTATCCTCGGTGATAAGGACTCACTACTACTACTGTACTACAGATGATCTGAGGGACTAACTGTGATCCGGGAACTAAGCATCAACACTTATGATATGATACATCATAGCACAAAAGAAAGGTATGCGATCAACACTTTGAATATACTAGTATGCTAAATGAGTTAGGTTGATATGCATGGTTTCATGAATAGGAATAACAATAAATAATTAATTATACATGTAAAACATAGAGTACTGAGTAAAGAACATAAAATCTGTCGGTACTGAAAATATGTAGAAATCTGTAAATACAAGTATGCATGACAGTCTATAAATATTGAAGATATGTGAAAATATGTGAACACTAGGGATGCATGACCAAGCATATAACATGGACTTAGAAAATATGTAAACTGGAATATTGAAAAAATACTGATATTTGCATGCTTTGGACAAACAACTCTAAGACTGCATAACTGAACTGGGACTATAACTGAGACTGAATCTGAGACTGTGGCAGGTATCATCTAATCGACATTCCCTAATTTGAGCTAATCGGGGTCAAACCTATAACCCAAGTTGGAAGGGTGTTAATACCATTCACGGGTACGAACACTAGCTTTGTGGATCCACTATACTGATACAATGTCCAAAGGACTAAGGGTATCAACCCTGAACTGACGAGTGACCCCTGCGAGATAGTCAAGCCTAATCTGACGGGTGACTACTCATATACTATGCTGCCTACATAGTTTTGGAGTATAGGTACTGATACTAACAACTCTGCCTATCTAATGGGGAAGCCTCCATCCCTACACTCACTCGGTGCTAAATCCTACTCCCAACCGAAAGAAACTAAGATACTATACCATTCTGAGTTTAATGACTAATATCTGACTATTCTGACAATGCTCATAATATAATCTGAAGACTATTATGTAATGTACTGAGACTAGACTAAATAAACATCAATGGTTTTTGGGTATTCCATACCCCTAGAACTCAAAAGAATAATAGTAAAATGACACTAAAGTTTTGGGGACAAAACATGAAGGCTTTTATTAAATCAATCACTCTTGTAGGAATTTTATCAAATACTTGTAGTTCATGGTTTAAAAAATTCATAGGAATGTCATGGAACTTATAGAAATAGTTTGAATTCGATATAATGGTATTAAATCATGGTTTAATTTAATAAATAATAATATTAAAACATGGAGGATTGAAAAATAATAATAATTTCATGGTAACATGGTATAAAATCAATAGTGCATGGAGATTCATGGATGAAATCATAATTTAAAATCAAATAACTTGAAAAGATCAAAACATGAAATTTCAATAGGTTACTTGGACTCCATGGATGAAAGGAATCCATGGATGAACATCTAACATACCTTAATTAATGGATTTATTAAAGTTCTTCATGAATTCTAGAGGATTGATCTTGAATTTGAGCGCAAGGGTTCTTGATTGGGAGAGAATGCTTTTTGATTCGGGAGAAATTAATTAAATAATGATTTTAAAAATGTCTTTAGGGATTAAATATCAAACCTGGGCGGACTAAAATAATGGAAAAAGGACTGTATTATCCCTGTACAAAATGTTAATTTTTTATTGAATTTTTTAAAAATGGGCAGCTAGCACGACGTGGCACCATCGCGTCGTGTCACTGGAAATGGACAACTAGGAACTGGACTGACAGCGCGATGCGCCATTATTGCGGTAAGCCATTGGATGCCATTTTGGCCACCTCCGCGATGCGCTAGTATCGTGAAGGCCCACTGGAAATTGAAAAATGGGAATTTGGCCTGCTCCGCGATGCTCCATTATTGAGGAGTCACATTGGAAATTTACAATTGTCTTTTGGGATGCCTATGCGATACGCTAAAAGTTAAAATGATGCTGTTTAAGGATAGAAACTTTAAATCGTCGAAACTTCTTACCTAGTTATCGAATTTAGGTGAATTTTAAATCATTGGAACGCTAATTAAATTTTCTATGTAATGGCAGTCTCTATTTGGAAAATAATGAGTGTTTAAAATTTTTTATATATAAATACTCATGTATTGGGACTTAAATTATGTTAGGGAAATATGGGGTATTACAATATCCCCCCCTTGGGATCATTCATCCTCGAATGAGAATGGATAAACCGAGAGAAAATTGATGGACTGAGATTACACACTGAACATGCATATCTTATGCATGGAATGCATGACTGAATTGATTTGTACAGGCACAACTGACATAAACATGATGTGCAACTGAAACTGAGCATGATAGAAAGAAATCTTACGAAGATTAGTACCTTATACATAATCTAGATTAGCGGAGAAGAGATGAGAGTACTTGGTCTGCATATCTTCTTCTGCTTCCCAAGTGGCTTCCTCAACGGACTGATTTCATCAAAGAACTTTGACCGATGAAAATTTGTTCCTTAGTCTACGAACTTGATGATCAAGAATTTTAATTGGAACTTTCTCAAAGGAAATACTGTTCTGAATATCTACATTTTCTAAGGGAACAACTACAGTTGGATCACCAATACACTTTTTCAATAATCAGACACAGAACACTAGGTTTACCGAGGCTAAATCTAAAGGCAACTCAAGCTTGCAAGCTACCTTTCTGAAATGACTGAGAATTCTGAAAGGACCGATATATTGAGGACTGAGTTTCCCTTTCTTGCCAAATCTCTTACTCCTTTCATGGGAGAGATTTTCAAGTACACCAAATCACCAACCTCAAACTTAAGATATTTTCTCTTCACGTCTGCATATGATTTCGATCAACTCTGGGCAGCCCTAAGCCTTTTTCTGATCAACTGAAACTTTCCTAACGCATCAAACACCAAGTCAGACCCTACTACTGTAGCCTAACCTAATTCAAACCAACCAATTATAGATCTACATCTCCTACCATAGAGTGCCTCAAATAAAGCAATACGGATACTGGAGTAATAGTTGTTATTGTATGCGAATTCAATCAAAGGCATGTGGTTATCCCAACTACCTTTTAAATCAACTGTGCATGCTCTCAATATATCTTCTAGAGTCTAAATGGTCATTTCTTATTAACCGTCTATCTGAGGGTGGAAGGCTATATTGAGATGGACTTGGTTACCAAGACTCTTTTGGAATGCTTTCCCAAAATGAGAGGTAAATTGGGTACCTCTGTCTGAGATGATAGATAAGGTAACACCGTGCAACCTAACCAACTCTCTTAGATACATTTTGTCATAGTCCTTGGCTGAATAAGAGGTATGAACTGGAAAGAAATGAGTTGATTTGGTCATTCTATCCATGATAGCACAAATAGAATCATGCTGATGATGGGTACGAAGAAAACCTGTCACAAAGTTTATGTTCAGTTTCTCCCATTTCCACATAGGAATATGTAACTCCTGCATAGACCCACTAGGCCTCTAGTGCTCAATTTTAACTTGCTGGCATGTTGAGCACTTAGCCACAAGCTCTGCAATATCCTTTTTCATTCCTCTTCCCCAATAAATCTCCCACAAATCATGGTACATCTTAGCGACCCCTGGATAAATAGAGTAACGCACACCATGCGCCTCTGCATGAATTTGTTACCTCAAGTCATCAACACCAAGCACACATAATCTACCCTGAAAATGCAACACACTAAATCCCCCTTAGGAGAAAACGACCATTTTATGATCTCCGACTGATTCTTTTAACTTAACTAGACTGGGATCTCTATCCTACTTTTCCTTCACCTCAAAAACTAGGGATGATTCGGCGTTACTCTGCACCCACACACTACCTCTGCTGAGTCGACTAATTCGATACCCAGTCAGGCAAGATGATTAACTTCCTGAGCTAACTTCTTCTTACCATCCTCAATATGAGCAACACTTCCCATAGACAATTTACTGAGACCATCAGCCACTATATTGGCCTTGCTCAGATCATATAGAACACTCATTTCATAATTCTTCAATAAATCTAACCACCTTCTATAACTCAAATTCAAATCTTTCTTTGAGAACACATACTGAAGGATTTTGTGATCTATGAACACCTCTACATGCACCCCATACAAGTAATGCCTCTAAATCTTTAAGGCAAATACTATAGTTGTTAACTCAAGATTATAAGTAGGGTAATTCTTCTTATGGGGTTTAAGTTGTCTGGAGTCATAGGCTACGACCTTAACTTTCTGCATGAGGACATAACCCAAAGCTGCTCTGGATGTATCACAGTACACTACAAAACCATCTAAACCGTCTGGTAGAGTCAAGACTGAGGTTGAGGTTAGTCGAGTCTTCAACACCTAAAAACTCTTCTCATAGGAATTTGAACACTTAAACTTCACTTTATACTAAGTCAATCTCGACATGGGGGATGCAATAGAAGAAAATCGTTCAACAAAATAACGGCAATAGCCAGTTATACCCAAGAAACTCCTAATATCTGATGGAGAGATGGGTCCATCCCAATTACTCACTGCCTTGGTCTTTTGAGGATGGATTCTAATGCCATAACTAGAAATAATACGTCCAAGGAAAGCTATTGATCTTAGCCAGAATTCACACATACTGAATTTAGCGAACAACTGGTGAGCTTTATGAGTCTGAAGCACCACTTTGAGGTGGTCTGATTGATTATTTCCACTACGATAGTAATCAAGAATGCCATCAATGAAGACTGTGATGAACATGTCCAAGTACTACTTGAACACTTGGTTTTTCAAGTCCATGAAGGCTGTTGGGGAATTTGTAAGACCAAAGAAAATGACTAGAAATTTAAAGTGAACATACCGTGTTCAAAAACCTATTTTTGGAATGTCAAATTCCCTGACCCTAATCTGATGATAGCATAATCTAAGGCCTATATTGAAAAAGTAGATAGCACCCTAATGTTTGTCAAACAAGTCATCGATTCTAGGAAATGGGTATTTCTTCTTGACTGAGACATTGTTCAACTGACGGTAGTCAATACATATTCTGAGAAAACTGTCTTACTTATGCACGAATAGAACAGGTGCATCCCATGTAGAGACATTGGGTCTGATGAATCCCTTATCTAAGAGGTTCTCCAACAGTTCTTTAATTTCTTTGAGTTAAGCTGGAGCCATTATGTATGGAAAAAAAGATATAGGCTGCGTATCTGGGAGAAGGTCTATTATGAAGTCAATTTCCATTTTGGGAGGAACTCTAGGGATATCTTCAGGGAACACATATGGAAATTCCCTCACTACTTAAACTAACTCATGAGTTAGAGTTTTTGACTCGCATAAGATGGTAAATACACCCCTTCGATATCATCTTTATGTCTATAAGGTAGGAGATCAACTGAACCCTAAGAACTATAAAACTACCCCTACATTCAAGGACTGGTTCATTTGCGAATTGAAAATGAACTATTCTATTTATACTGCCAGTCGAGGCATAGCATGTGTAGAGCCAATCCATGCCAAGAATGATGTCAAAATCCATAATCTCTAACTCCACGAGATCAACTAAGGTAACTTTCTGAGATATTATGACCGAACATTTCCTGTATACCTATCTGGCTACAACGGAAACACCTACTGGGGTATATAATTAAAAGGGCTCTGCTAGTGTTTCGGGGCTTACTTTAAAGTTTACAGCTATATATGGAGTTACAAAAGAAAGAGAAGCTCCAAGGTCTAATAAATCATAAAGTTATAAGTGAAAGACCTACAACATACCAGTAACTACATCAGGAGAATTTTCCTTATCTTGGCGGGAATGAAGAGAATATAATTTGTTCGGACGCTAGCCACTAGTAGCACTTGAAGTGGCACCTTGCATAGTTGGGCGACCGGATGGAAATGAAGACTGATGGGACTAGCCATGTTGGTGCACATCCCTACCCTTCTGAGAAACTACCTGACACTCCCGAATCCGATGGCCTGGCTTACCACACCCGAAGCACACATCACTACCCGCTCTATTTTTACCTTGATAGTTTATACCATACTTCTGACATAAGGGATTAGTATGATCACTACCAACACTGACCTATGACTTAGAGCCTGGTTCCCTATCCCTATTATCATTTCTAATTTTAGGTACTGGAGCACTGGATGAAGAAGGTACTAAGGCTGAAGACCTCAATTGAAACTGAGGATGGTTACCACCCTCAGACTTTGGCTGACTGAAATTAAAACTACCCATCCTAGCTCTCTAATTTCCTTTCTCCCTCTCCTTAATCTTTTGCTCCTTTCTTTTTTGAGCATGGACCATCATCCTTGACAAGTCTATCTAACTAATAAGCATTATGGTCCTACACTCCTTGACCACACTATCAAATACGCCAGACATAAACTTACTTATCTTGGACCTGTTATCAGCTACCACATGAGAAGCATACCTATCAAACTGAGTAAACTTGTAGGAATAATCTCTCACACTCATGATGCCTTGCCTCAAATTAATGAACTCTAACACTTTGGTCTCTCTCAACTCCAATGGGAAGAATTTGTCTAAGAAAGTTGTGGGAAACTCTTCCCATTCTACAGGCCCTATATTTATACCCCTATCAACCTTTCACTTCTTAAACTAAGTATGGGCTACATCCAACAATTGATATGCAGTTAAATCAACACTCTGACTAGACATCATCCCCATAGCATCCGCTACCTTCTGAACTATATCTAAGAATTTTTGTGGATCCTCTTCAAACTTGGACCACATGAAGGAAAGAGGACTCATTCGGGTGCAGTCCTGAATTCTTGTTGCAGTAGTATTGACCACTGAGTTGGACGAAACTACAGTTGTTCGTTCATTTTATGCTGTTATGGAGATTGATAGAGTAGTGAACGCAACCCTGAATTTTGCGTGATAGATATGCTCGTTCAGAGGATCTTCCTGGAAGGGCATAGGGGTTGGCTGAGTTTTTATTCTTCTTACGAGGCATGTTCTCTAAATAAAAGAAGGAAACAGATTAGACTGAGAGTTTAACTTAATCTCATGCTCAATGGCACAAAATAAATACTGAAAAAAGGCAAACTTTTTCCTAAACACCTTTTAGCCTCTCGTCCCTACAATGTTTAAGATATTGAATAACTATATAAAATATGATATCCCCTACTTATGATATTATGAACTGTGGACTCAAATCCTATGATCAAGTCATGTCATGTGTGTCAGTTTCCTTCTATCGAGTCCTGGGGGTATTTGTACCCAAAAAACATAGTTGTGTGCCTAGTGTCGTGTCATGTTGTCACGATAATATCATTCAAGCTATAATCTATAGAACTCAGTCAGTCATGTGACTCAGGAAACCTCAGAAATCTCACGATCTCAGTTAACTCTCATATAATAGTACTACTCCATCAGTCAACGAAAGTTAGTTAATCTGTCCATGTACAGTCAGTTAAATTGTGTTCAGTCTCTTCAGATGGGAGTAGAAATTAGTACCGAGTGAACCCAAGGATGGGAACTCACCTACCAGTTTAGGGTGTGATTCTTAGCAGTCATCCTGGTGTTCCAGAACTACGTAGCCAGTATAGATTGAGATATCTTAGCCTATCAGATTAGGGTTGATGAAGTGGCTTAAAACTGTCAATTTAGGGTGCCCACCATTCTTCTTTCAAATACCTGCCAGCTAAAGGTCACCCACAACTATCCTTACCAGTGGCGCGGTATTGACACCCCTCCAATCGGGTCAAAGATTGGACCCCAACATAGCTATATGCGTTATTGGGGCATGTCGGTTAAACAACTACCTCCCACAGTTTCAGAATCAGTCTTAGTAAAAGAACTCAGATAGGTCTTCAGATTTCAGTATATCAGGACTGTCAGATATAGTCAGACTTAGTTACAATACGGAACTCAGATAGTACCATCAGATTCAGTATTTACATTTATGTTTAGAATTGATTCAGTTTTCCGCTATTTTGGGTATCTTTCACCCATATGGATATTATGTTTTGACAGATTCTTTATTCAGTTGAACCTTATGGCCTACATGTTCATGTTTTCTTCATTATTACATTATATATGCAGTGTACAGTTACAAATATTAGTCATGGGTTAGCTTGTGGTCCCTCGGGGTAATGAGCACCGTGTAGTATTTCGATTTAGAAAATTGGGGCATTACAAACTTGGTATAAGAGCATAAGGTTCAATAGAGTCCTAGGAAGTCTGAAAGCAGCATCTAGTAGAGTCCTGTACATAGGTGTGTTGCGCGCCACATTTATGTACAGGAGGCTACGAGATGTTTTTGGAACAATTCCCTTTCTTCAGTATTCATGTCATGCTAGTAAGCATAATTTCAAGTCAGTCTCTCAGTCTAATCCACGTCAGCAGATTTAGTCGTGTTAGAGATGACTAATTTTGATTTCATTCTCGACATGGATTGGCTTCATTACTGCTATTCCATAGTCGACTTTAGAAATAGGATAGTTCATTTTCAGTTCCCGAATGAGCCCTTCCTAGAGTGGAAGGGTAGTACTTCATCTTTTAGGGGTCAGCTTGTTTCCTACCTTCGACAAAGGAAAATAATTTCTAAGGGGTGTGTGTATCAGCTCGTGCATATTAAGGATTCCAATTCCGAATCTCCCAGTATTGTATCACTCCGAGTGGTTAATGAATATTCAGACATCTTTCCGGAAGATCTTCCAGGCATTCCTCAAAAAAAGGAAATACACTTTGGCATAGACCTTCTCCTTGATACTCATCCTATTTCTATTCCGCCATACAGAATGGTACCAGTAGAAATCAATGTACTAAAATATCAGTTGAAGGATCTCTTAGATAAGGGATTCATCAGGACCAGTTTATCCCCATGGGGTGCGCCAGTCTTATTCGTGCGCAAGAAAGACGGTTCTCTCAGAATGTGTATTGATTACTGTCAGCTCAACAAAGTCACGATCAAGAACAGGTATCCGCTTCCTAGGATAAATGAATTTTTTGACCAACATAGGGTGCCAATTATTTCTCCAATATAGACCTTAGATCAGGCTATCATCAGCTCAGAGTTAGAGAATGTGACATTTCGAAGAAAACTTTTCGTACTCGGTATGGTCACTTTGAATTTCTAGTCATGTCCTTTGGTCTTTCCAATGCCCCTATAGATTTCATGGATTTGATGAACCGGGTGTTCAAGAAGTACTTGGACACTTTTGTCATAGTATTCATAGATGATATTCAGGTCTATTCTCGCACAGAGCGTGATCATTCAGACCATTTCATAATTGTTCTTCAGACACTCAGGGATCAACAGTTGTTTGCCAAGTTTAGTAAGTGCAAATTTTTGCTAAGATTAGTAGCATTCCTTGGACACATTATTTTCTGTAGTGGCATTAGAGTATATTCTCAAAAAACCAAAGTGGTAAGAAACTGGCCTCGCCCTGTCTCTCCATCAGATATCAGGAGTTTCTTGGCTTTGGCTGGCTATTACCGATGGTTTGTTGAGGGATTTTCTTCTATTGCATATCCTATGTACAGATTGACTAAGAAGAAGGTCAAGTTTTAGTTTTCAGAACCTTGCGAGAAGAGTTTTTAGGAGTTGAAGACTCGACTCACCTCAGCTCCAGTTTTAGCACTTCCCGACGATTTCGATGGATTCGTAGTATATTGTGATGAATCCAGAGTAGGTTTAGGTTGTGTCCTCATGAAGTATGGTAGAGTCATAGCCTATAACTCTAGACAGTTAAATCCCCATGAGAAGAATTATCCTACTCATGACCTTGAGTTAGCAGTAGTTGTCTTTGCCTTACATATTTGGAGGCATGATCTATACGGTGTTCATGTAGAAGTATTCACAGAACATAAGAGCCTTCAGTATGTCTTTTCCCAGGAAGATCTCAATCTTCGTCAGAGAAGGTGGTTAGAGCTGTTGAAGGATTATGACATGAGTGTCCTTTATCGTCCTGGCAAGGCCAATGTAGTGGTTGATGCACTCAGTAGACTATTCATGGATAGTTTTTCCCATGTTAAGGATAGTAAGAATAAATTAGCTTAGGAGATTCATCACCTTTCCAGACTAGGCGTTCACTTAGTCTACTCTTCAGAAGGTGGTGTATGTGCTTAGAGTAGTTCAGAGTCATCTCCAGTTTCCGAGGTGAAAGAGAAGCAAGACAGGGATCCTAGCCTTGTCAATATAAAAGAGTTAGTTCAGAGTTAGGAAGTAGAGGTTTTCTCCTAAGGGGGAGATGGTGTTCTTCGTTGTCAGGGTCATCTGTGTGTTCCCGGTGTAGATGAATTGAGGCACCAAATTCTTCCAGAAGCACATTGTGCGCGATACTCTATTCATCCAGGAGACACTAAGATGTACCATGACTTGCAGGAGATCTATTGGTGGAGTGATATAAAAGGGATGTTGCAAAGTTTCTGGCTAAGTACTCTACATGTCAGCAGGTTAAGATAGAGCATCAGAAACTTAGTGGTTCCATGCAGGAGCTCACTGTTCCTACTCAGAAGTGGGAAGAAGTGAACATGGACTTTGTGACGGGTTTACCTAGAACACGTCATCAGTATGATTCTGTTTGGGTCATTGTAGACAGGATGACCAAGTCATCTCATTTTCTTCAAGTTCGTACCTCTTTCTCAGCCAAGGATTATGGCAAAAACTATATCAAGGAGTTGGTCAGATTACTCAATGTTCCACTATCTATCATATCAGACAGAGGTACCCAGTTCACCTCTCACTTTTGGAAAGCATTCCAAAAGGGTCTTGGTACCTAAGTTCATCTCAGTACAACATTTCATTCTCAGACAGATTGTCAAGCATAAAGTACCATTCAGAATCTAAAAGATATGATAAGGGCATGTGCAATTGATTTCAAGGGAATATGGGACGACCACTTGCCTTTAATTGAGTTTGCATATAACAACAGCTATCACTCCAGTATTCAGATAGCTTCATTCGAAGCTCTATATGGTAGGAGATGTAGGTATTCAATCAGTGAGTTCGAAGTTAGTGAGATCACAGTCATAGGGCTTGACTTAGTATTTGATGCCTTAGAGAAAGTTCAGTTGATCAGAGAAAGACTCCGGGATACTCAGAGTCGACAGAAGTCTTATGACGATGTTCGTAGAAAGGATCTCGAATTTGAGGTCGATGACTATGTCTATCTTAAGATCTCTCCCATGAAGGGAGTGAGGAGATTCGACAAGAAGGGAAAGATCAGTCCCCGATATGTCGGTCCCTTTAGGATTCTCAGTCTCTTCGGCAAGGTAGACTATGAGCTCGAGTTGCCTTCAGATCTAGCCTCAGTTCATCCAGTCTTCCATGTCTTTTTTGCTGAAGAACTGCATAGGTGACCCAGCAGTTGTAGTCTCTATTCATAGTGTTGAAATTTAGAATAGCCTCTCTTATGAAGAGATTCAAGTTGAAATCCTCGACTATCAGACTCGTAGGCTGAGGAACAAAATAGTCCCTCTAGTCAAGGTAGTTTGGCGTAATCAGTCCATGGAGGGAGCTACTTGGAAAGCAGAAGCAGACATGCAATCCAAGTACCCTCATCTTTTCTCCGCTAATTTAGACTTAGCTCAAGGTAACCATTTTCCTTAAGCTTATTCAGTTACATGTTCAAAATTCCAGTATAAAATTGGTATCAAGTATCAGTGCATAGCTTATCATGCATTCATAAGTTCAACTATCAGTCATGCATCGGAAAGGAATGTTCAGTTGGGCTATATTTAGTTTAGAATTCAATTCAGTTCTAAAATCATGTGCCAGTTGAGCATGATCACTGTATGCATCATTTTATCTTTTCTCCCCTCTCAAACAGTCATCATTCGAAGACGAATGTTTCCAAGAGGGAGAAATTGTAATACCTCAAAAAATCCAAAACAATATTAGAGCCATGTAACAAGATCATGAATAGTACATCATGGTTATTTTACAGTTTTGTGAGTAGGTTAGATGTATATTTAGGCTTCAAATAACTCCCATCTATAAGACCAATCAAAACATTCCTTACCGATTGATTTCTTGAGAAAGATATTGGTATAGTCAACTTCAAACGAGCATATCTCTCATTATACTTGGAATTTTTGAGCTCATGAAATATCAACAGATATATAATTGAATTAGAATTTCAACGATACCAATTTCTCCTAAATCCGATATCGAAGAAAAGAGTTATTCTTATTTTACTCCAGCATGTTATGCTAGAAACAGTGTGACAACATTCATGGTAGCTTACCACATTTGTGACGCCCTATCACAAAGGTCATCATCCTTAGGCAGAAACTAGATCCTAAGTGACAAAATTCATCATAGCTTACCACATTTATGATTCCCTATCATAAAGGTCATCAGCCTTAGGCAGAAACCAGCTCCTAAGTGACGACATTTGTGGTATCTTACCACATTTGTGACGCCCTATCACGAAGGTCGTCAGCCTTAGGCATAAACCAGATCCTAAGTGAAGACATTCGTGGTAGCTTACCACATTTGTGATGCCCTATCACGAAGGTCTTCAGCCTTAGGCAGAAACCATCTCCTAAATGACGACATTCGTGGTAGCTTACAACATTTGTGACTCCCTGTCACGAAGGTTGTCATCCTTTGGCAGAAACCAGCTCCTAAGTGATGACATTCATGGTAGCTTACTACATTTGTGATGCCCTATCACGAAGGTCGTCAGCCTTAGGATGAAACCAGCTCCTAAGTGACGACATTCGTGGTAGCTTACCATATTTGTGACGCCCTATCACGAAGGTCGTTAGCTATGATTTTTCAGCAACTGGGAATTTATTTTATAAGGGTATTTTGGTCATTTCCTTTACCTTCCATGACTTATTACCCTAAAGAGGCATAATTTTTCCCTTTATTTTCTTCAGTTAAGTATCTCAAAAACCCTCTCTTACGCTCTCAACCACAAGATTAGGGTTTCCATCAAACTCATCTCTGAAAAGCAAGATTATATCCTTTTTCCATGATAATTGAGAACTAAGTTTCCCAATCCATCAAATCATCAAGGTTTCATTTCTAAGGTATGCGTAGTGTTCATCTATGGATACAATCTGTTCATAGAGCTCAAGAACCATGTTTTAAATATTACTTTGTAAATGTTTTGTGGATATATGAGTATGTACATGTTGGCGATTGTTGTTTAAGTTTCAATGTGATGTCTAAAGGTGTTTTCATGGAATATATATGTTTGTTAATTTATAACCATGAAATTTAGGTGGTTTAATATGGTGAAAGTATGAAACTCACCTATGCCTTAAAGAATGAATGCAAGGTGTTTGATAAAATGCTTAGGATGCTAGAAATTCATGTTTGTATGGTTCTATGATGTCTAAATGACAAGTCTATGTTAGCTATATAGTTTAATATGAATCCGATGCTTTTCATGTGATGCTATTGTTGTGGTATGAAGAACGTAAGATGATGGAGATATACAATATGTACACGAAATATATTCATGCATTCCCTACAATATTTAAGATGTTGAATAACTATATGAAATATGATATCCCCTACTTATGATATTATAAATTGTGGACTCAAATCCTGTGATCAAGTCATGTTATGTGTGTCAGTTTTCTTCTATCAAGTCCTGGGGGTATTCGTACCCAAAAATAATAGTTGTGTGCCTAGATCCATGTCATGTTGTGATGATAATATTAGTCAAGCTATAATATATTGAACTCAGTCAGTCATGTGACTCAGGAAACCTCAAAAATCTCATGATCTCAGTTAACTCTCAGATAATAGTATTACTCCATCAGTCAACGAAAGTCAGTTAATCTATCCATGTACAGTCACTTAAATCATGTTCAGTCTCTTCAGATGGGAGTAGAAGTTAGCACCGAGTGAACCCAATGATGGGAACCCACCTACCAGTTTAGGGTAAAATTCTTAGCAGTAATCTTGGTGTTCTAGAACTATGTATCCAGCGTAGGTTGAGACATCTTATCCTGTCAGATTAGGGTTGATGAGGTGTCTTAACCTGTCGGTTTAGGTTTCCAACAATTCTTCTTTCGAATACCTGCCTGTTAAGGGTCACCCACAATTGTCCTTACCAGTGACGTGGTATTGACACCCCTCTTGTCGGGCCAGAGATTGAACCCCAACTTAGCTATATACGTTATTGGGGCATGTCGATTAAACAAATATCTCCCATAGTTTCAGAATCAGTCTCAGTAAAATAACTCAGATAGGTCTTCAGATTTCAGTATATCAGGACTGTTAGATACAATCAAACTCAGTTACAGTATGGTACTCAGATAGTTCCATCAGATTCAGAATTGTTAGATACAGTCAAATTTATTTATAGTGCAGAACTCAGATAGTTCCATCAAATTTAAGACTGTCAGATACAGTCGCCCATGTTATCAGAACTATAGTTTCAGCCATGTCAGTTAACAGTAAACCATGTATTAGAGTACAGATCTAGCTATCACATACTTAAGACCTTAGTTACTATTTATGTATGCTTACACTCCCATGTTCATATCATTCATTTAGTTAGAATTGTTCATGCATGTAAATCCTTTTGCATTAGCCTTCCTCACTCGTATACTCAGTACTTCAGTTGTACTGATGCATTAGCGCTAGTTCTTTCTTTCATGTTACACCATAGGTTCAGAGACACAAGCTCTAGATTAGCAGTAGCATCCAGCCGCAGAGTTGCAGTTAGTCCTCATCCATTTGAGGGCGATATTATTTTACTTTATTTATTATTTCAGCTCAGTTTTTTTAGATGGAGTTAGTTGGAGACATTTTCCTTCAACTCCTTATTCAGAAAGTATATAGAGGCTTTCAGATTTAGTATTCGGACTAATGTTTAGATTTGATTCAGTTTTTAGCTATTTTGGGTATCTTTCACCCATATGGATATTATGTTTTGACAGATTCTTTATTCAATTTAACATTATGGCCTATATGTTCATGTTTTCCATATTATTATGTTATATATGCAGTGTACAGGTCCAAATATTAGTCATGGGTTAGCTTGTGGTCCCTCAGGGTCATGAGCACCATGTAACATTCCAATTCAAAAAATCAAGGCGTTACAGTGCTTTAAAAACCTTTAACTAGGTTGTGTAGCTTGGCCATCCTAAACCACCCATGGGCTATATGGGTTCATCTCCTCCTGTTGAAAGGGCCCCAGTGCGTGTAGCCAAACGACCATGGAAGTATCCCATGAGATAACTAGTATGTTCCCCAATAGTGTGACATTGTGCACACGGTCTACTAAGACTAATCCTCATATTGGAAAATATGTGTTTCCAGTTTTGGTCCCCCCAGAACTGCCACCATCCACAGCTTTACTATACATCCCATTGTTAATGCCCAATTAAAAACATTTCAAAATAACCAACCAATCCATTTACCATTTTATTAACCAAGACCGACATTAGTGGTATCAATATACCACCCCTTAATTGCAAGTAATAACCATTGCCAAACCATTTAGGTTAAGGGAACTTTCAAGTGCTACTCCATATACAATATTAAACTACTTGGGAGAATTTTATGTTCCCCACAAGCATAACCATTTAGCCTTTATAACTTTTCAATCCATTTAAACCATGTATGATTCCTTTACCAAGATTAAAACATGTACTAATTCCATTAAAAGAAGACATTTCAATGAACATATATTTTTAAGCATTTTATCAAACATATTGGGGGCATAATATCACCAAAACTGATTCCAAAGACCAATAAACTATTACCATAAAATGGAATTGTACATATTCACCATTCATCCATAGTAAAGCATAATTAAAACTATAAGAAACCATAACCAAGAATTTAATATAAAACCCCCCAAATAATAGTTAAAAACCATAATCATGAAATAGTAAAATAATGAAATCAATTATATAAATCATGCCTTCAGTTGAAATTACAATAAGGTAAGAGAATCATGCCTTATACCAAATAATTGATGGAATGAAATAACAAAGAAAAGCCCTAAAGCAATCCCCAAGATGAAACCCTAGCCTTCTTTCCCCAAAAGCTCTTGAGAGAATTATGGAGTGTTTTAAAATAGTTTCTAAGTGTTAATAAATAGAATAATAGGGTATATAACCTCCTAAGTGTACTAGAAGTTGTGGTTCCTAATTAGGGTAAGTAGGGAAATATCCAGAATACCCTGCTTAAATCTTTTAAAACCCGTCACAGCGATACATCTAACCCATACAAGTCGTATCCTCCCAATACGATCGATACCCACTACTCATATACAATCCCCAACCCTTGGATCAAACACTGTCTCATGTACAACTCATCCAACAAAGTCATAACCCTAACTTACAATCCATATCCATAACCCATATCCCTGGCAGAATGAAATCCCAAGAGGATCAAATAGTACCCACCATACAAGTCCTAGTTATGACTCGTACAAAACCCTACGTCTCATACCCTCTAAGTCATACCCATTCAAGTGACCAAAACCATTCCACAAACTAACATTGGTCAGCGTATGGCATGACCACACCAATCATACGCCAATATAATACTCATACCCATGAGTCAGATTGGGTTCAAAAAACAGAAATTATAGGAAATTTTCTAAGGGTAAAAACCCATGATGTTTTAGGGACAATCCCTCTACATGTGAACAAACTGTCTAATATTAAATCATTGATCCCTCTCTTTTGGATAATAATTGTGGTTCAACCGACCATAAAAACGATAGGGAGGATTAGGTGCTACTGACAAAGCTCTACCAATTCTATATTAAATTTCTCTTGCATTCTGAGGATAAGGGATACTAGAAACTAAATGGGTACTTCCCAAATTTCCTTTCCCATACCACTGTCCACCATCTCTACCACTATTTCTTTATAACATCGAGCATTTTCGAACTAGAAATCAAATCATTATTCCTATATGTCTAATCTCTAATAAAATTGATTTCCATGTGATATAAGTGTCATGATCATTATCCTAGTATTAATAGACCTTATTAGGTGAAAAATGTTCATAGGAAACACTTAGAACAAAGTTGATTTCAGAGCCTTTAATTCGGACAAATCTTGGTATTTGATTCTACAAGGGTTATTTCTTAATTTGTAAAACATTTTACATATAATAATTTTGCATCTAAAGAACCATTAAATAATATATAATTGAATTTTCTTTCCAGCAATGCCAATTTTTCCTTAATGTGATACCTGAGCGAAAAGTTATGACCATGCTAAGGTCGTGCATCGCATGGAAATTGCAAATAGCCACTGGATGAGGTATGATATTGGATTGCCTCACCCAACCTCAGGTGTGCGATTGGCGTGCATTTCCCTTCAATAGCACAGTGCCAAAAATTGCTCCATTTTGACTTAGTTGAATGGCATTGAGGTCTTTTTACTACCCAAACTCATTTGTAATCAATCTTAAATTATTTAAGGGTTCTTATATAACAAAATTTGAAATCACTTAACCCTAAACATTCAGTACACAATTCAAAACCCTTCCCCTCTTATCAAAAACAAAATCAAAGTATCATCACTTAAGAACTCAATAATTTAAGCTTCCATTTCAAGATTTCTTCGAGAATCCATTCAATTAAGGTATGAGGTATTTTCACCAAAGTTAATATTTCATCCTTGTTAACAAATGAATGATTTTCAAGTAGAATTTCATATTTCAAGTTAGGGTTTATTCCCAAATCCTCATATTTGAAAGCATTACATTACCCTAAGATTTAAAGGACTAAAGAGCATAAGGGTTGTACTTATTCATGTTTTAAACTACAAGTTTGATGTTTTGTCGTGAATTTCATTATTTTGATAAGAAATTATTGTTCTTCTAAGTTTAATACATCCCCATGCTTAAATTGATGAATTATACTCCTGCAATGAACTGTCCAATGTTTTGGGTCTCTGAATTATGACTTCACATTACCATTTTAAGAGTTGTTATCTTATTTTAGTAATCATTTAGTGCTAGCGGGTTATGAATACCTGGAACCTAAGTTTTTATACATGGTTTCTATTTTTATGTTATAAGTCAGTTAGACTATGTTTTTATTATTTTATTCAGACTACCATGATCATGTTGAGTACTTATCAGTACAGTGCCCATATAATACTTGTGTCATTTAGTTGGGAGTAGTATTTAGCATTGAGAAAATGTAGGGATGGACACTCACCTGCCAGTAGAGGGTGTGACCTTTAGTAGTAGTCGTAGAGTTCTAAAACTACTTAGACAACATAGGTATGTGAGGTCTTACTGCCAGTAGAGGTTGGACACTCTTTTAGGATCACCTGCCAATAGATAGTGACTCCCTAGTCCTTTGAAACACCTGTTTAGTGGATCCATGCAGCCATGTGTTAGTACCTGTGGCACGGTGATGACACCCTTCCAACTGGGGTTATATATTTAACCATAATTAGATTTAAGAAACTAAGTGTAGTGATTCACCAACTTATTATATTATGTTTGTTACTCATATTTTAAGATATTTATACTTTAAGTTGATTTCAGCCTCTTGGTAGGTGTACTTGCACTTAGCATGCATGTTTTAAGAGTATGTATCTATTTAACTTTACTTATTGAATTCACCCCAACTTACTCAGTGCATCCCAACGTACTGATCCACATATATGTCTATGTGCTACATTGTCTCATAGTGTAAGTACAAGTTGTATCCCATCTATTATAATCAAACAGTTTGCAGCTTCCAGCCAGCAGGTGATGAGTTCTCTTATTTTAAGGACTCCGGTCAGTTGAAGTTCATGTACTATTTTATTATTATTCACATGTATTGATTAGTGGTATTTGGAGGCATGTCCCAACTATCTATAGTTAGTATAGCAGAGGCTTCATAGATAGTCAGTCAGAGTTGTTACATGTAATTCAAGTTTGTTTACTCTGTTTTATGTTGTTCTAAAATTTATCAATACTTCATTTATTCATACTTTATCATGATTTTGCTTCCGCTCAGTAAATTTAGTTTTTACACGTTTTAAATCAGTTGCTCAAGTATCATGCTAGTATATGGGTTAACTTGGGATCACTTGTGGTTTCAAGCACCATGTTATGACCAGGGGTAGTCTCGGGTCATGATAAACTTGGTATTAGAGAATAAATATCATGTTTCCTATGGATTCTATGAAGTCTTATGTAGAAGAGCCATGTGGAATGGTACAGAGACATCTGTACTTTTCTTCGAGAGGCTATAGGGTTTTTAAGAAATGTTTTCCTTCTTTCAGGTATCAGATCATGCTATAGAAAGGTTCTCTAAAAAATCATATAGATTCTTATCATTCTCCATTCATGTCAACTCTACCTTATTTTCAAGGCAATAAAATAGTGAATCTTAAGTTCCTACAGATAGAGATTTTTCAGTCAATCTCTGCAAAAAGTTATGGGATTGCAAATTGGCTCAAAAAGTATCCTACCAGTGCCTTTATGTACTAAAGTAAAAATTATTTCATTCATGTTCATGAAAATCGTTTACTAGGCCAAATTTAGATGGTCTTTCAGATCCATTCTCAGAATCCTATGACAGCATACGATCAAGAGTTAGAAGCATGAACCTAGAAGTTTAGCAGCAGTAAAGTGGGGATAGTGTTTATCTGTATTTAGTACATTTTTTATCCATGGGGCTAGTCATATGAAAGTTAAACAAGTAGGCTTGAAATAGTGCATGCAAGAATTTAAGTTTATTGATTTGAAATTAAGTATGATGATGTGTTTATGATTTAGAGGTATACCCAAGGTTATATGGGATTGTAGTATTTCTAAGATTTTAAAGTGTGTGTTCTTTGATAGTACCCTTGTGTTGTTAAGTACAAAAGAGGCTATATAGTATATAATGTTCTTACCAGCGAAGCTATGGGTTACATGTTGTTAATGTTGGGTTTGTTAAGGTAATGATAAATTTCTTGATTTAGGGAAAATACTAGTTTAGAAGTATGATATTGGTAGGCTATGAAGGAAGTTATTATAGTTCATTAAAAGTTTGGAATATCTATGATAAGTATTAGAATCTAAGTTTTAAACTTGGATGATTGAATTATAGAGAGTTTAAATTATAGACGATGTGAACTCAGGGTATGGTGATACTCATGAAAATTCTAAGTTAGAAGTGTTTAAGTCATTATGTGATGACTATTGTGGATATAGAAAGTTAAGAGTTGTATCTCTGAAGAAAGTACTAGCAGCGGGTTTTACTCTTTAAAGTATAGTCTTTCAGTATAAGTTTATTATTTATGAGTATAGTTATATCTCAGAATCTAGAGTAGAGTGGTTTAAGTTAAGTTTAGAGAGTATTAAAAGGGGTCCCAGACTTAGAATGAGGTCTTAAATCTAAGGGGGAGATGATTGAAAAAGGAACCAAGTCATGCTCTCAGATTCTAGTAGTAATGCCAGCATGTTATAGAAAAACAGTAAGGGAGAAAGATACCCGACCCATTCTTATCACAAAGAGAATTTGTATCTTTTAGTCATCACAATATCTACTCATACCTTTCAAGTTAACTCCATGATCATAGCTCATATTCATTCACATTTCATAGAATCATGTACGCTTCCAGTTCTTATTATGAAGAGTTCCAGTTCACTCGATAGTAAAAATCATATTCCATGAATTCATGAACTCAAAATGTAGGTCATGAAGGTCATGATTCATGTATTCATACTTTACAATACACCCTTAATGATCATCAAAATTCAGATTATGTCATGTATGTCCTCAGTTTAGATCTTTTTAATGAATCCATGACATGGATACTCTATTCCTCAGGCCTCAATTAAGTTTCCAAGTTATGCATAGTATTCTTTCATACTTCAGGTCCTTATGTTCTGACCTTTTAGGGGACTCTTGTTATGTAACAAAATCAGTGAAAAAAATGATGAGCAATGGTTTTGGTGGGAGCTAGTAAATGTTCCTTATTAAGGGAAAGTTGGTTGAAAGCCTATTTTATCTAAGGCTATATGTATGAAGGAATATTGCAGTAAAGCTTTTGATATATATCATAGTTAGATGAGAATTTTATGTGTGTTTTATTGGGGATAGTGAATAGAAGCTATTATTATTTGGGATTTAGACAATATGGGAAAGATGCTTTGGTGGGTTATTTGCCTAGAAGTTCATATGTTTTTATAATTACAGGCTTGTACTTCATGTTGGTATATAAGTGGATGGGTGCACTGTGCACTAGTGAATTCCTAGTAAGAGGTTCAATTTAATTATTGAAGTGAGAAGTTGCATTGCCTTAGGCCTAGTAATTCTATCCTATTTTATGTTTTCTAGGACTATGTTCCATGTTACAGAAGTTATAGCCATATTGAGATTCCTTATTCTAATATTTTATTCAGATCATGCCCAAGAATTCTTTGCTCCCTAATGTTATTAGAACTTCTTAGAAAATTGTTAGATAAATACTCCAATTAAGTATAAAGTTTTAGTATGATTCATCCCGTATAGCTAGAAATTCATTTTAGCAATCAGATAAGATAAGATCTTATAGTTTTCCTCCTTTCCATCTAGTCTTACTATCTAAAGTTTAATGAGTATGGCTATTCCATAAGGCAATTCATTCACGTCTGTGCAAGTCTTAAATTCAGTTCAGTACATGCATCATGTCTACGATTTAGATATTTAATCATGATTCTGTTCATATGTGTTTAGTGAATGATCTCAATTTTCCAGGTACTCCAACTCATACAGTGTAAGTGATGCCACGAAACCCTTTTTTCTTTTGATTCCTATAAGTGTTTTGTTGAAGGATAATTCCTAATGAGAAGTTACAAAATTTATTCTATCCATAGTAACTTTTGGGATGTTGTTCCATTAGTTATTACTTTGCAGTTATTTATGTATGATCCTATCATGAACAATTCAAGTGAGTTCTAAACTCTCGGCATGAATCAGCTCCTTATAGTTAATAGGGTCAAGTCAGCTTAGAAATCAGTTTCAGGATAAATTTATAATGTTTCAGCTCAGCTATAACCTTCATTACAAGTCTTGTCATGTGTACATCATTCCATACTCATAAGACTAAAAAAATTCCTATCTATAATCCTAGGACAAATGATTCCAAGGGGGAGATAATGTAACAACCCACATTTTTTAGATAAATATCGAACCGTCGTTTCTACATGTGTAAGCTCTAATAGAAATAATTTCCATGTAAATATAAGTGTCATTATAATTATCCTAGTGTTAATAAAGCTGATTAGGTGAAAAATGTTCATAGGAATCACTTATAGCAAAGTTGAGCTAAGAGTCTTTGATTTGATCAAATCTTGGTATTTAATTCTACAAGGGTCATATTTGAACCAGTATAATTTCTTACATATGTCAAATTTTTCTTATCAAGTTCCACCAACTGTAGATAATTGAGTTAGCTTTGCAATGATACCAATTCTGCCTTAATCTGATACCCGATCAAAAAGTTATGACCTTTCTAAGGTCATGCGTCGCATGGCAATCGATAATAGCCACTAGATGACGTGTGCTATTGGAATGTGCCACACAACTTCAGGTGTGTGATTGGCGTGACTCTCCCAAAAATAGCACATGCCAAAAATTGTTTCATTTTGACTTAGTTGAAGGCATTTAAGTCACTTCACACCCCTAACTCATTTATAATCATTCTTAAACGATTTAGGGGGTCTTCAATCACGATATTTCCACTTACTTAACCCCAAAAATTTAGTACACAATTCAAATACCTTACCCTCTTCCCATGAAGTAAATCCAAGTATCATCTCTTAAGAACTCGAGAATTTAAGCTCCTATTTTAACATTTTTTGAAGAATCCATTCAATTAAGGTATGTGGGCTTTTAAACAAGATTAATCTTTAATCCTTGTGCCTAAATGAATGATTTTCAAGTTGAATTTAAATGTTTAAAGTTAAGGTTTATTCCCAAAGCCTCATGCGTTGAAAT
The DNA here is from genome assembly GCA_030864215.1 of Capsicum pubescens. Classification (NCBI taxonomy): domain Eukaryota; kingdom Viridiplantae; phylum Streptophyta; class Magnoliopsida; order Solanales; family Solanaceae; genus Capsicum; species Capsicum pubescens. The sequence continues at coordinate 145,227,708 of CM061548.1, read as the reverse complement.
CATATCATTACCCTGTGAGTTAAAGGACTAAAGAGCATAAGGGTTTAACCTATTCATGTTTTATACTACAAGTTTGATGTTTTGTTTTGAATTTCATTATTTTGATGAGAAATGGCTATTCTCCTAAGTTTAATATGTCCCCATTCCTAAATTCATGTATTACACTTCTTCAATAAATAGTCCAATGGTTTAGGTCTCAGAATTATGACTTCATATTACCGTTTTAAAAGTTGTTATCTTATTTTAGTAATCATTCAGTGCTGTGGGTTATGAACACTCGATACCTATGTGTGTTTACATAGTTTCCATTTTCAAGTTACAAGTCAGTCAGACTATATTTTTATTATTTTATTCAGACTACTATGTTCTTGTTTATCACTTATCAGTACAGTACCACATCATGTTAGACCTATAATAAATACCAGTGTCATTCAGTTGGGAGTAGCATTTAGCACCAAGCGAACCTATAGATGGGGGATCACCTTTCAATAGAGGGTGTGACCTTTAGTAGAAGTCCCAGAGTTCCAGAACTACGTAGCCAGTAGGTATGTGAGGTATTCCTACCAGTAGAAGGTGGGCACTCTTTTAGGAGAACCTGCCAGTAGAGGGTGACTCCCTAGTCCTTCGGGACACCAATTTAGTGGATACAGACAGCCATGTGTTAGTATCCATGGCATGGTACTGAAACCCTACCAACTGGTGTTACAAGTTAGACCCTAATTAGATCATATTGGGGCATATCAGTTACATGATACCTCTCATAGTGTTAGTCAGTATTCAGTTTATCTCAATTCAGATTTGCATGAGCAAGTAATTAGATTTAAATAATTTTTCAGTCAGTTTTACAGATTATACTTGTTATTCAGATAATGTCAGTACATGTTATACTCGGTCTTTCATTCTTAGTCTTACGTGTTCATATTTTCATGCTCAGTATCTATATATTACCCCCAGTTCAGTTCTACAGCATGTTCACATATAGTATTCTTGTTTTGCTGATTCCCAACTTCAGTTCTTCTTATTCTACAAAAGTAAAGATTTATGAAACGAAGTGTAGTGATTCAACAGCTTATCAGATAAAGTTTGCTAGTAATGTTTTAAAATACTTCATCTTTCAGTTTATTTAAGTCTCTTAGAGAGTCTACTTTCATTTAGCATGCATGTTATAAGATTTAACTATCAATTCAGTTTTACTTATTGCATTCACCCCCACTTACTCGGTACATTCCAAAGTGTTGATCCACATAAATGTCTTTGTGTTACATTTTCTGATAATATAGGTACAAGTTGTAAACTACACATCACAATAAGATAGTTTGCAGCTTCTAGTCATCAGGTGATGAGTTCTCTTATTTTGGGGACTCCAATTAGTCTTAGTTCATATCCTATCCATTTATGATTTACATGTATTTATTGGTGGTATTTGGAGGCATGTCTTAGTTATCTATAGTCAGTATAGTAGAGGGATCATCTATAGTCAGTTAGAGTCGTTACTAGTAATTCACATTTTTTTCCTCAGTTTTATCATGTTGTAAAATTTATCAGTATTTCATTTATTCATACGTTCTCATGATTATGCTTCCTATCAGTAAATTTAGTTTCTAAATGTTTTAAATCAGTTGCTCAAGTATCATTCCACTACATGTGTTTGCTTGATATTACTTGTGGTTCTAAGCACTGTGTTACGACTAGGTGTAGTCTCGGGTCATGACATTCTCTGACTTTTCCCCCAGTGAGAATATCAGGACTTCTTGCTCTGCTTATTTCCGAACTTCGCCTTATTCTTTCCCATACTAATAGGATTATACTGGAGTAATAGAGATACCACTATTTGGGTCAATAGATGAATAGAACGTCAAAACTCAACATTGGTAACATTTTCTTAAGGTAACCGAGCATGTGTGTTACCTATCATAGTGGGATCCATGGATACCAGTGGAACTCCACAGGGAAAATCACAAACTGTGACCCCTAACTAATACTGTACCTCATGAGTTCTTCGAGATTTGTCCATGTCGTCCTCGAGGTGAACCAGTGAATTTCTACGGGATTTAGATCGTTGGGAGGGCATGATCTAAAAGTTGAACAAAATAAGATTTAGGGGAGAGTTCAAGATCTTAAACTCTATAGCCCAAAAATAGGACAACAAGAAAGTGAAACATTACTAAATGCCTTGTAGTCTCCTGATTATAAGTGTGGTGCACAACATACCTATAATAAAGACTCTACTTGACATGGATTTGTGGACACCCCATGTCACCACAACCTAGACTCTGATACCAACTTGACATGACCCGATCTAGGGTCTTGTCATAATGGGCATCTCAAGTGAAACTAGTACCGAAGACCACTCCCGATACCTAATCCACCCAACCAACATATATCTTAAGTTGGATGAATTTTTAATATATAACAAGATATAGAAATTTAAAATATAATGACTTTTGGATAGGTCTTCATTTGAGACCCACCCAACCAAGTCAATACGTCAAATAACCAATCAAACCAACACGATAAGCCAATTCCATATCATAATCATTCCATACCCAAGTCCACGGTTTTCCATACAAATCCTCTAAACCAAACCAAAGAATATCTAGTACGGACATACCCCTGATCATAGCCAAAAATCAAAATCTATGAAATGAAAAAAGTCTGTAAAGAAATCCATAACATGAAATGAAGCCTTCAGAAGTATGGAAGCTTACCACTTCAATCCAACACTGGATGTACCCAAATATGATCAATGAGTAGGAGGAACAGTATCGCTAGTTCCTGTATCACCTGGGGATGCAGCGCCCGATTATGGGTTTACCGGTGAACTCTAACATGTACTTAGGATAAGGATAAAATAATACCAATATTTTACACTAGGTAAATAACCATATGCATCGACATCCATACTTATAAATATATAATACATGTCGAAAAATAGAACCATGTTTATCATGCATTGAAAACGTTTATTTGGGTGGGGTACTTTTACCTTCATTATCCTCCCACGAGCTATATAGATCCAATGTTACCCCCTGGATGGGCCACAAGCATGTAGCCACACAAACTAGAGATACCATAAGGTGGCCGAGGATTTACTTATACCCTTCACCCTTTATGATATAGATGGAAAAGTATATACTTGGGGATTCCCTTGAACCCCACAAGTACGTGGTCATCAAGACCAATCCTCATGTCGGTAAACATGAGTTTTCAGTGTCAACCTTTCGGATTCCCACCATTATGACTAACTATCCTAACCTGCCACTATTGCCCAAATAAAATAATTAAACACAAAACAAAACCAACAATTCCAAGAGCAAATTATTAAGGCATTAATTAGTGGTATCGTCATACCGACCATATCTTGCAAGCGACGCCATTAGACAACACATAGGGGATTCCCATGTACCCCGTGGACTCTATTTTTTAAAATCACTTTGAGGATTTCAATGTACCCCACAAGGTTTTCATTATAAGTTCACTTGGGGATTCCCTTGTACCCAACAAAGTTTTCAAAACCATCTTCAACCATCTAACCATTTATGCCATGCATTAGTTTTCAAAGTAATAAACTAAACCAAACACTTTGGTGATTCTATTGTACTCCTATCACTAGATCTAACAATTAAACATATACCACAACCACCAATGCATTTTCAATCCATTTTAAAATATTTAACCAATTTAGGTTCCATTACCATACTATAAATTGCAATAGTTTGAATAAAAGAGAAACTATGTGAGAAAACCATTCTCATAGGTATTTTAACAAACATGCTGAGGGCATATAGTTTCCAAAACCAAAACCAAGTACCAATTGACCATTCCCATGGAACCACATGTTCAAACCACCATTATATTATGAAAACCACAAGTAATGAAATAGGAAAATATAAATCAACCATTAATAACCAAAAACCCCATCATATAATTATAACCCAAATAGTGCCCATAATTAAACCATGAAATCCATTCATTGTAACATGAATTTAGTTGAACTAACAATAAGGGAGGACTACCATGCCTAATTTAAAAGGATTCATGAAAATATTTCGGTCTTTAATCCTCTAGATGAACACGTTAAGGAAAACCTAGACTAATCTTCAAGAGGGAGTTTAGAGAAGGTTTTAGAGTGTTTTTATCTTTACAAGTGTGTTATGAGAGTCTACCATGTGATATAAGCTATAGGGACTTAAGGGTTTTGGGGTGGGAAATTTCCAAAATACCCTTAGCATAAAAATTGTAAAAACCACATAGGTGGGTAAGACCACACCACCCAAACCTTACCCTAAAATACTAGCAGTACCTAACACTCGTACCCTAGGAACCAACTTAGACCCCAAAACTATCCAACTTACTACAATAAGGACCAACTCGTATTCCATCATACGACAAGTACCCTAGAACTGTACCCCAGAAAGAATAGAATCATCTAGGCTAGTCGTAGGACATCATACAATTTAGTACCATACCCTTTGTAGCGTAGCATACAACTAGTAAGATGTTCTATCGTACCTTGGAATGAAACCAACCAAACTACGCTAATAATCATGCTAGTTGAGGGACCCTAAATCGTACCACATTATACGATAAGTACCCTCAAGTTGTATGATTTCAAAAATCTCAAACTTAAGAAATATTCTAAGGTTCAAAACTTGAGCAGTTTCAGAATGTGAGTGTCTCGATATCAATCCTTCATTGACATATATATAATTAACTATGAGAGTGGGAGTTTTTTTTTGTAAAGTTACATGGGGTTGTGTTGCAAGATACTTATCTATTCGTGTAGTATAACTTGTGTATTTTCTTGATTATTTGTTGCTAATGTAATGTCATAGCTTGATTCCTTTGTGTCGCATTGTTGTGCTACACATATCCCCAAATTGGTCTTGAAAAAATAAAAAATAGGAGAAGGTGAGAATTTTGAGTTTAAATTGAGTTGACTGTTGTAGGTTCCTTAGGTTTATCTTAGTTAAGAATCTTTTTTTGACTATTATATGTTTGTTTCCTAGGGATATGCAAACGTTCTAAGTTGAGGGTATTGATATGACATGGTTTCATGACACTTTGAAAGGTTAAAACTGAAATTATGCAAGGACTTAAGTCTATTTTCTTAGATATAATGTATTTTTGTGTTTGTTTTGCTGAAAACTATGTTTTGGAGTTAAAAAAAGAAGACAAAGAGTTGATGTAAAGTCGAAGAACCCACTTACGAACAAATTTATGGTTTGTAAGTGGGACTTACGTCCATCGTGGTTTCCCTCATAAGTGTCATAATAAAACTACCAAAAATTTAAAGATGGTCTTGATACTTACGGAGGCTACTTACAGGGGGTAAGTGGTACTTATGCCCCTCGTAAGTACCATCGTGATTTTTCTACAACATGGAAATTTTTTTTGATAATTACAACAAAACTAGGGTCTGTAGCTGGTACTTACAGTATGTAAGTTGGTCCATAAGATATTATCGTCTCAACTTTTTGGTGTTCTGATGTATTCTTTATTACCCCATTGATGTTTTTGTACTAGTTTACGCACTTTATTTACTCACAACACTATATTAGTTCTAAGATTTGACCTTTGATCTTAGAATCCATTGTTCTTGGTTTTAATGGTTGGATATTAATTTGAGATTCTGATTTTTATTCAACAATTATTGTAAGATTATTCACATAATTTCTTAAATGAATGAATTGTATATTCTTGCAAACATGAGAATCTAAACCACCTAACTAGGGTTGTGGTAGTCCTTAATGAATAACAATGTAGAGGAAGTTCAAAGTCATTCTTGATTAATGTTGTATCATATATTATGGTTTTCTTTGTATTGATTACTTTCTTAATGAATGCAAAGGTTAAGAATTTACTTGTATTTGCTACCATCTACACAATAGTGGTTACGATCAGGAAAAAAAGATTACAACAATAAGTTAATGTTATCAACCCTTATCTGATTAAGTTGACACCCAAACGAAGATAGTTAATATGGGACCAAGGACAAGGGTTAGTAAAGAGACACTCTGAGACTCACTAGTTGATAAGTGGAATTTTCAAAAGGAATTAACAAAAATATTGATGATACATATCCTATAAGATTCTGCATGCAAGACATTAAGATAGTTTGATGAAGTACGATAATTCTAGAAATTAGGAAGTTAGGGGGAACACATTCATGGTATTCATGTCATATTGATTTGAACCTAAAGAGATCAAGATCTATTACTAATACTATCCTACACTCTCCGACTGTATCAATAAGTTTTAGATAGATTCTCCATATTTCCTGTGGGTTCGAACCTAACAGCTGTTGGATTCTATATTTGATAGAGACTGTTTTTTAATTTCTTGGATTTATAATTTGGTTAATGGATTTTGATACTTATGTCTATTGATATTACTTAAATGACTCTGAATATGTGAAACATACTTGTCGAACTGTTATGAAACTTCATGGTTGGTGAAAAAACATAAGTTGGTTACGCATGAATGGTTAAAGGAAATTCATTTTTGTGTAGTTTAAATTGAAACTATCATCTAGGTATTTGGATTGGTCTTATTTTTTTGTAAAATTTATACGGGAAACTTGGCTTATGACTATGGGAAATTCTTATTTTAGGATAGTCAGGAATTTAGTTAAGGACCATGGTGGAAAGGGCAATTTTTATATAATAAAGGGACTTATTGTTATAAAAATTTTCTTGTTGTGATTCATAACTGATTCAAAGTAATGAGTTATTTTTGCATGAATTTTTGGGTTTTGTTTATGATAATGATATGGTTGATAAGATATAATATGTTGATAAGTTAAATGACTAATATAGGTATTGTTGTCTATTTTAGGTGACAGATGTATTTAAATGTAAGACTTTATTTGACAAGGTGATCTTTATTATTTTTATTTGGATCCATGTGTGATATGAGCTATTGACACTGTTTAAAGGTATGAACTCTATTGGTGCCTTTTAAGGAATAATTAAGGTAAGATGGAATTTATTAGTGTTAGACATGCTCTTGACTTGAAAAAATGTCTGCCATAACTTATGCTTAACTAGTTATTAGTCGTTGTCATTGGTCAGGGTGTTTCCTTGGTGGATCTCTATATTGAATTATACTTGTTTGATACGTTGATGTTAAAGGGAATAAATTAAAGTAATGGTGTAGTGTTGGGTGATATTTTGTTCGTCATAGCACTATATAGGATGTAATTATGAAACAATCATCTCTATTGTTTTGTTTTCTATTGATAATCCAATGTTAAAATTCTTCCAGATTTTAAAGTTATAAATTTCAGGCTTGGCTAGTTTAAAGCAAAATTGGAGTGTGGTATGGTCTAGAAAAATTCAGAAATGATTTGGGTGATATAGTTGTTGTTTGATTTGATTTCTAGTTAACTAATATGACAAGGAAGCTATAGGAATTTACATAATAAAATTTGGGTGAGTATAATACCCAGAATTGATGCTAGCGTAAAGCTCATTTTTTGGAAAGTCCCTTGTTTAAAGTATGTTGCAATAATTGGAATTTTTTGTCGACATTGGACATTTTGTCCATTGATGTTGCTATAGTGCCATGAACGCTGTTATAACCTGGTGCCTCAATAGTTGATATATTCTCGCAATAGAAATGGTAAGACTTGGTTAACTCCCTCTATAGCGGTGGGTGCCATTGTAGTAGCAAAAATTGCAATTTCAATAAATTATTTCTCCAAAATACTTTATTTTTCTAAAACTCTTTTTGGGGAAATAGTAACAATTTGGGGAAATTTCTACCAGCCTTTCTTTGTTTGAAATCGTAATGTAAGAATTTCATCTTTGTAAATAAGTAATTGAAGAACTAGGCCTTAGAATTTATAATTTACATAGATTGTGGAGGTTTTTAGGGCTGATTTTTGTTATTTTATACTACAAGGGAGGAAATTATTTAGTGAGTTCATGTATTTTTATTATTAATGGTTAATTTACCCCTGTACTTTGTTAATTCAATAATTAATCCATGGAATTGGTAGTTATAGGTGAATTATGGTAGAAAAGACCTAAAAATGTGAAAGGAACGTTCATGAACTTGACCTTAGAGGTAGCATATGAGTTATAATTCGCAGCATGGTAGGTTATTTTATTAAATACTTGTTTATATGCATGTCAAAAGCAAGAAAAAATTGTACAAAAGGGCAACGCTCCGGCTTAGAGGAGTTGTGAAAGCTTGGTTTGAGGTAGGTGATGGTACTATAGTTTCATCTATTTTTTACTATATGTGCATGTTAACAACTTTATATTGTGGATTTTTAGTTAAAGTTATTTAGTGTGGTCAATGCAAATGATTTTCTTTTGTTGTATGATTTTAACCTATCTCATTGTTAAATATGAGATATTTTTGTATTTGGAATGTTCCTGTGGGTTATTAGTGAAACAAGGATAGAAGATGCTTGTGTTTGGGATTTGTGCATAAAAGGAAATTGTTCCCTGCGGTTCATGGTTAGAGGGTGGATGTATTAACCATACCATGTATGAATGAGTGTTAGGTGAGTTTGAGGGTTTCATGAGTGAACTAGGGGATATTATTATACTGTTGATAATACTTAAACTTCTTGATTTATCTTACCTAGCTTGACTGAACTTAGGTTTGCGATAATATGTTGACTTGTTGTTTGAAATCTTAAAATGCTTATTTGATAGTTAATGAGCTAAGTGTATGATGGTATTGAGCATGGATTATCTTGTTGTACTATAATTTGGTTATATGTTCATATTCTCATCATGGTTTGGCCAAATTATCCTACTTGTATATTGTTGTTCTCTGTGTACCGATATTATGCCTACACTTACTTTTATCACTATAATTCATATTCCAATAAAAACTACGAGAACTCACTTGTGATTTCAGTTCTTGAATTTGGATTCAAGGGTGAGCAACATAATTTATGCTACCATGAATCCTTCTTGGATGACGGGGTCTTTATTTCTAGACTATGTTTTCATTTAGTTTTTCAGGTTGCATCCCCATCTTGACAATCTTTAGTAGTTTTGGTACAAATGACTCTTGGGTCTTAGGGAAGATTTGGTTAAGTGCAATGTGACATATTTTAGTTGTTGTTATGTTTTGATTTACAATTGGATATCTAGACTGATTTATTAGTTTCATTATATCTTTAAGTGTTGATTTTGAAATGATGTTTGGGGTAGATGATTCTCCCATAGAGTGAGTAGTGTGGGTGTCACTGATGATGAGTTTGGGTTATGAAAAGTTTGTATCAAAGCCTAGGTTTTTATATCCCGTCATACCAAAATGATTCTAATGGAATCTCGTAGAAAGGTATGAAGACATCTATACTTTTCTTTGAAAGGCTATAGGGCTTTATGAAATCCATCTCTCTTATTTATTTTGTGCTATAACTCTATTCCAATTGGTATCTGGCAATCCAAATTTGTATCTAATATTCGTCATTGTTTTTTCCATCAATGGTAAGCTCTAGATTTAATGAAAGCCAAGCAGCAACTCCTGCATTGTCCACTCCAGCGCATGACTAGCCATAAGAGAAAGAGGATGAGTGAGATAGAAAGGTAGGTGAAGGAAGGTACAAGTTGTACCCGCTAGGGGTTGATCTCAAGTAGCATATTGCCCAGCCCTTGAAAGTTCAGTATAACCTCTCGCACCTCAATATCATGTTGAGAAAAGGGAAGTAGTAGAGGAGTAGGGGCTAAAACCTGAGGTGGCACTATCGATAGGGGTTGCAGCTCAAATGTCTATGTCTGCAGAGATTGTTCAACTAGTGTTAGATTTTCTGAGTGGATTGGCAGGTACTTAAGACACACCCACGGTATCAAATTTTTATTCTCTATTTGTTTATCCTACTATCCCTCATTCTCTCTCCCTAGTTCTCTCTATCATCTTTTCTCTCCTTTTTCTTTTTCCCTCTCGTCATTGCTAGCTTTGGCGAGATTAGGATTTTTTCTAGCTCAACTTCGGCGATGGTGTAAGTTTACAATACCGGTTAAAATAGATTGGTAGGGTGACAGTCAGCATCTAGATTTTGTCAATACCCAGAAGATGTTTTGATGATATTTTGGTGATGCACCGCCTGCTTCTTTTCAGCGACTCTATTCCGGTAACCAAATTCTACATCAAAATAACTGGAACCAGCATCACGCACGAGTACCCCGGTGACATCTAAACTTTGATATTTAGTTACTTCTTACAGTTTATTTCCTTTGTATTATTAAGTTTCTTGTAATTATAGTTTGTAACTGGCTGTTTTTTCTTATTAGTGGTTATTGTTGTGTTGTTGAAGCTCCTAGGTCGGATAGTGTATTTTGTACATTTCTTCTATTACCTTATTTGTTTGTTTGTCAATATAGGGCTTTATTTTGATTTTTAAGTAGTGTATTTTGGGGCTGATGGTTAAATAGGGTTATATCTGAGGTGGTTGGGGATGGGAACAGTTTTGGGAAGGGGTGTAAAGGGGAGGGTAAGGGTAAGTTTGGATTCTAGGTTTAGTGTTAGGGCTAGTTTGGTGAGGGGTGGTAGAGGTAGGTAAGAGCGAGATAAGATAGGTTGAGGGTAGGGTGTTGGAACATAGGGACCCTTCAGGGTAAGTCTGTAGAGCTGGTGAAGATTCTTAAGAAGGGGAGGATTAATATTGCGTGTGTTCAGGAGACTAAGTTGGTAGGGTCTAAGTCTAGGGGTGTGGATGGGTATAAGTTATGGTACTCAGAGAGTAAGAGGAATTGGAATAGAGTGGGCATCTTAGTGGATGAGGAGATTACAGGGCAGGTGGTGGAGGTTAAGAAGGTCAGTGGTAGGCTGATAATGATTTAGTTGGTCATTGGGGGGTTTACATTGCATGTGTGAGGTGTTTATGCGCCTCAGGTGGGTTTGGAAGAGGAGATAAAATCAAGATTTTATGAGGCTTTGGACGAGGTGGTAAGAAATATGCCTATCTTTGAGAAGACTGTCATAGCAGGGAACTTTAATAAGCACATTGGGGTTTTACTAGGAGGCTATGAGAATGTGGATAGAGGTTTTGGTTTTGGCGATAGAAATGGTGAGGAAGCTGCTTTGTTTGATTTTATGAGGGCTTTTGAGTTGGTGGTAGTGAATTTGAATTTTCTGAATAAGGAGGATCGCCTGATTACCTTCCGAAGCGTGATAGTCAAGACTCAAATTGAATTTTTACTTCTTAGGAAAGGGGATAAGGTTTTATATAAGGACTTTAAAGTCATTTTGAGTGAGAATCTTTCAACCCAGCATAGGCTTCTGGTGATCAAATTTATTATCAGGAAGAGTAAGAAGAGAAGGGACAAGGAGGGTTGACCTAGAATTAAGTGGGGTGGCTTAATGCCAACTAGTGCATTGGAGATAGGTGAGAAGGTGGCGGGAATAAGAGGGTAGGAGTGTAGGGGACATGGATTTTATATGGGAAAAGGATGCCAGCTACATCACGGAGCTAACTAAAGAAGTGTTGGGTGTTTCTAGGGGTCAGGCGGGATGGCATAAGGGGGACTAGTGGTGGAATAATGGTGTTAAGAAGAAAGTGAAGATTAAGAAGGGGGTGTATGTTAAGTTGATTGAGAGTAAATATTAACAGGGGACGCATGTGAATAGGGAGGTTTAAAATGTAGCAAGGAAGGAGGCTAAGTTAGCTATTACGACTTCTAAGACAGGAATGTTTAGGGCTTATATGTGGAGTTAGAGGAGAAATATAGGGAAAAGAGGTTGTATAGGCTTGTTAAGGCTAAGTAGAGGAAGGTTTGTGACTTTGATCAAGTGAATTCCATTAAGGGGATAATGGTAGAGTTTTGGTAGAGGATGTTCACATTAAGAAGAGATGGCATGAGTATTTTCATAAACATTTGAATGAGGAAGGGGACATAGGAACTGAGTTAGGGGAGCTGGAGCACTTAGAGGAGATCCTTGATTTTAGTTACTATAGACATTTTAAGGTTAAGGAGGTCCGAGAGGCTATTCGTAAGATACAGAGGGGTAGGGCAATAGGTCGTGATGAGATTTCAGTAGATTTTTGGAAGTATACTGGTAGATAAGACCATGCCCCTTAATATTAAAGGAAAATTCTATAGATTGGTAGTCTGTCTGGCCATGCTATATGGAGCAGAGTGTTGTCCAGTCAAGAACTCTCATATTAAAAAATTAAAAGTCATAGAAATAAGAATGTTGTGTTGGATGTATGGACTTACTAGAGGGGATAGAGTTAGGAATGAGATTATCTGATAGAAGGTGTGAGTGTCTTCGTAGGAGGACATGATGTCGGAAGGAAGGCTTGGATGGTTTGGGAATATGATGAGGATGGTCATGGATGCCCCAGTTCATATGTATGAGAGGCTAGCTTTGGATGGATTTAGGAGGAGTGGAGGTCGGCTGAGGAAATACTGGCGGGAGATGATTAAACATGACACGGAGCAGCTATGGCTTTCTGAGGACATAACCCTAGATTGGAAGGTATGAAGGTCGCGGATAAGGGTAAAAGGCTAGTATGTGTGTCTGTGTTGTAGCAAGTTGTTAGGAGAGATCTTGTGTAACTGGGTTAGTAATCCTAGGACTATGTCCATAAGTAGGAGCCTCTAGTCAGGTGAGTTTGGGTGTAATGGGTGTTTTTGGTCTGTGAGTGTATGTTACCACTTGGTGGGTGTCCTATTTCTTATTTCTTATTTTGTATTGCTCTTATTTCTCTTATTTCGTATTTCTCTTGTTTATATTTTTATTATTTCTTATTCCTTATTTATGTTATGTCATCCATCCTACTTCGTGTTTCATTATGACCTTGTTAACTATTATTTATCTTGAGTCGGGGATCTATCGAAAATATCCTCTCTACTTCTTCAGAGGTATCGGTATAGACTGCATGCATTTTATCCTCCCCAGACCCCACTTTGTGGGAATACACTGGTTTTACTGTTGTTGTTTTTCATCCTACTATTTTCATGGCTCCTAGAATAGATGAAGCTTCAAGGACCAATGATTTTCCTCGTATTATTTTTGGTTCAGTGATGACTATTATGGAACATGAGTTATGGACAAAAAAATTTAAAATGAAACCACTTACCTTCAAGGGTAATGAGTCTGAGGATACTTCTGAGTTCATTATTAATTGGTATAGGAAGGTACATAAGATGGGTATTATGAAGCAACATGGAATTGAGTTTGTCATATTCTATTGAAGAAAAATTCTAAGCTATGACGGAGGGCATACATAGAATGTCAGTCACCTACTTTGCCTCCATTGACTTAGGAAAAGTTTCAGCACTTGTTCTTAGAGAAGTATGTGCTTCTTGCCCATTTTGATCATAAAAAGGATGAGTTTTTAGCATTGAAGCATAGTGAAAAGTCAGTTGCAGCATATGTGGATAAGTTATATGCCTTGTCTCATTATGCCACTCAACTGTTGAATACTGAGGAGAGGATTCATTTTTTATCAAGGTCTTCAATTATGATATTCTATTTGTTTTGTGCACATGTCTTCTGTAGGAAATAGATTCAATGAAGATTTTGATTAAGTAAAGAGGTTAGAGTGGGGTAACGCCCGGGGATCAGGCTAAGATAATAGCCGATAAGTCCTACAATGTTTAGAATTTCAATGTATCCAACTGTAAGTGCCATAGTCAGCTAACCTTTTCAGATTGTCCTATTTAGTCGACCTTGCCAACTTCTACTTTAGTTGTAATTATGGTTTCTTCTTAACAACTGACTATTAGCATCTAAGGGGATTCTTACTCTTTTACCAGCCAACCTTCTCTCGAGAGAGGATGTTACCATTGTTGTATTGTTGTTCACTTTAATAGGGAGTGTCCTATTCGGCGAGTAAATCTTTAGGCACAACATCTTACCCAAGCTATCATCCCAACAAATAAAGTAGAGGGAGGCAATGAAAGTGGTAGTCTATAGGGTAGAGAGAGAAATTAGGTAGGTAGTCGGGGTTGTTAAGAAGATGGAAACATAAGGGGAAGAGAGTATTCGTGGAAAGTGTTAGCTCAGATTGATGATTAGGCTGATTGTTATACATTTTTGTGAAAGGCTGAAGTTGAGGCTTCTAATGATATCACTTATGCAAGCCAGAAGTTTATTAGGGAAGGGTGTCTATAATTTTTAGTTCATCTCATAGATGTGAGTACGAGGTCCCCTTTGATAGAGTTAGTTTCAGTAGTTTCCAAATTCCAAGATGTGTTTTTATTAGACCTAAGATAGTGACTATATCTAATTTTTGTATTGACTTAGAGTTGTTAACTAGCCCTATATCAATTTCTCCATATTAAATGGCTTCAGCAAATTTGAGGGAGCTGAAAATTCAATTGTAGGAACTAGTTGACAAAGGTTTTATTTGTCTAAGTATATCACCTCAGGGTGCTGCGGTCCCTTTTATAAAGAAGAAGGATTGTAGTTTGAGTTTTTGCATTTATTATAGACAATTGAATAAGGTTATAATTAAAAATAAATATATCTTGCCCTGCATTGATGATCTATTTGATCAGTTGCAGGGTGCATCAATATTTTCAAAGATTGATTTATGGTCAGATCATTACATGTACAAGTTTTAAAGTTTACTTGTTTTATATTATGGTTCTAGAGAATAACTCGGTCCCTTCTTCCCTTAGTCAGGTGCATTAAGGGCGTTATGATGATATACGAGAGGAATAGAGGAAAACTCATGATTTGAGTGGAATGAGACCAAAGGACATACCAAAGACAACTTTTAGAACTAAGTAAGGTCATTATGAGTTTTTGGTGATGTCTTTTTGGCTAATTAATGCACTTGTCACGATTAAAAACTTGATAAATTGTATCACTAAATCATTTTTGTGTTCTTTTGTTATCGTATATATTGATGATATTCTATTCTACTCTAAGAGTAAGGAGGAGCATGTAGGCCATCTTTGCATAGTTTAAAGTATACAAAGGGAGAGGCAGCTATTTGCCAAGTTATTAAAGTGTGAATTCTTGTTGTCATCACTTCACTTTGTGGTTTTCAAAAAAGGGTAATGGTAGATCCCCTAAAAATTGAGGCTGTTAAAAATTGGATACAACCTAGTGACTGAGTTAAGGAGATTTATGGGTGATTCTAGTTACTATAACATGTTTGTCAAGAACGTTGTATCCATTGCTATGCACTTGACTAGGTTAACTCAAAAAAAAGTTACATTTTTTTGGTTGGATCAATATGAGGAGATCTTCCAAAAGCTAAAAAAACTTTTGACTACAACGCATATCCTTTCGCTATTAATTGAAGGTACAAACTTTATAGTCTTTTATGATACTTCACTTTTCGGCTTGATTATTGTGCTTATGCCGGATAGGAATGTCATTACTTATGCTTTGAGGTAGTTAAAGTATCATGAAAGGAACTAACAGATACATGACTTGGAAATAGCAGTGGTGGTGCTTGCATTAAAGATTTGGAGACACTATCTTCATGGTGTTAGATATGAGGTTTTCACATACCTTCATAGCCTACAAGATGTGTTTACACCAAGAAATTTGAATTTGAGGAAGCAGTGATGGATGGAGTTATTAAAGAATAATAATGTAACTATTTATTACCATCTGGGTAAGACCAATATGGTGGAAGACACATTGAGTCAAAAACTAGTCTTTATGGGTATTTTGTCATTCTTAAGGGTGTCTAAGTAACCTTTTGCTGAGAGTTTTAAACTCTAGCATCTCTGAGCATGCAGTTTGGGGATTTAGATAGGGGTTTACTATTGGTAGGGTTGAGGTGACGTCAATATTTGTACAACAGATTAAGGCTAATTAATTTAAGGACAAGTGGTTGAGTGCACTCTAAAATAAAGTGGTATATGGGAAGGTGTCGGATGCCTCACTGAGCACAGGTGAGGTTTTGTGTTTTAATGAAATGCTATGTATTCCTCAAGTTGGTTATTTAATCCATGATACACTTTTAAACGCCCATGGTTTACATTATTTAGTTTATCTATGCACAACTAAGATATATCTTGATTTGAGCCAACTCTTTTGGTGAACCGAGATGAAGAGGGACATAGTGGATTATATGTCCAAGTGTAAAAATTATCAGCATATGAAGTATGACTACCAATGGCCCACGAGGTTGCTTCAGAGGATACTTTCACCTATGTAGAAATAGGAGCATATTCACATAGATTACATGGTGGGTCTTTATAAGACTTTTGAAAAAGTATGACTCTATTTGGGTGATAGTGTATACGCTGACTAAATCAAGTAACCTTTTTTCAATTTAGGTAGACCACAACTCTCATCATTTAGCTAAAATCGCTCTTAAGAAGATTGCGAGACTTTAAGGGGTGCCACTTACCATTATTTCTATTAGAGATGCAAAGTACACTTCTAAAGTTTGGGGTAGGTTGCATGAAAAGTTGGTCACCAAGCTCACATTTAGCATAGTTTTTCATCCGTAAAATAATTTCCAGTTAGAGAGAACGATTCAGTTGCTAGAAGACATACTAAATTCCAGTGTGATTGATTTTGGTGATCATTGGGATCATTTTCTTTAGTTATAAAAGTTTTCATATAACACTTCTACATTGATATGGAACCATTAAAGGAGATATACAAAAGAAATTATAGGTCCCCAACTGGCTAGTTTGAGGCTAGATATGTTAAACATTTGGGCATCGACTTTGTAAAAGAAGCTCAAGAAAAGGTATGGTTCATTTAAACTTTGTTGGCTGCTTAAAGTTGGAAAAATGAGCATGCAGATCATAAGGTAAGACACATGACTTCAAGGTTAGGGATAAAGTGCTTCTTATGATGTATCCCATGAAGTAAGTCATACGGTTCGACACGAGGGGAAAGCTCAACCCTCAATATGTTGGTCCCTTTGAGCTTATTGATGAGTTGGTTGAAGTTGTGTACATGTTGGTTTTATCTCTGGGGATGTCAGCAGTCTGTATGATATTTTATATTTCTATTCTCAAGAGTTACCATGGGGGTGAGGAGTACATCATTAAGTAGGACTCAGTTCTTCTAGATTAATAATTAGAGTATGAGGAGGAACAGTAGAAATTCTAGATTAAGATGTTTAAAAATTAAGGATGAATGTAATTTGTTTAGTTAAGGTTCAATAAAACTATCATCCAATTAAGGAAGACTTATTGGAGATCGATAAGGACATGTGAGACAAGTACCCTAAATCATTTGAGTATTTAAGTACCTTCTTTTATCCTCTTTTTTGATTTTTTCATATGATCTGTTTAAGTGTCCATTTTCTTATTATGTAAGAACTTCCTATTGAAAATCCTATGTTACAATTCTTTCCTATTTTAAAGTTATAAATTCCAGGCAAGTCTAATTTTGAGTAACATAGGAGTGAGGTATGGTCTAGGGAAATTTAGGAATGATTTGGAAGTTAGATGTTGTTTGGTTTAGTCTCTAGTTTGCTAAGATGATAACAAAATCAACAAAATTTATTAAATCAAGTTGAGGTGAGTAAAATTTATAAATTCCAACATGGTAGGTCACTTTATTAATTTTATGTTTATATGCATGTTCTAGACCAATAGAAAGCAAAAATAGCACAGAAGGGCTAAACTGAATCTTAAAGAAGTTGTGTAAGCTTGTTTTGAAGTAGGCGATGGCATTGTAGTTTAATCCAATTTATACTATATGTGTATGCTAACTACTTTGTAGTGTGGCTTGTTAGTGCATATTATTTTGTGTGGTTAGTGAATATAATTTTACGTTGTTGTATTATTTTTAACCAACCTTATTGCTAAATGTGGGATGTTTTGGTATTTAAAATTTTCCCGCGGGTTTTTGGTGAAACAAGAATGGCAGATATGAGTGTCTGGGATTAGTACATGGACATAAATTATCTCCTGTAGGTCATGGCTAGAGTGTAGATGTATTACTGGTGGCATGTATGTACAAGTGTCATGTGATTTTGATGGTTCCATGAGTGAATTGAGGAATATATTTATATGGTTGATAATGGTTTGACTTTTGACTTATTTGACTTTCCTTGACTGAGCTTAAGTTGGTTAAAATATTGACTTTTGTTTGAATTCCTAAACTCCTTGTTTGGTGATTAATACTCTAAGTGTATGATGGTTTTGAGCATAGATTAAGTTGTTGTACTATAATTTTGTTATGTGTTAATATTCTCATGTTGGAATGCCTAAATGACCTTACCAGTGAACTGTTAATTTGTTATGTGTTGTACAATACTTGCTCTTACTTTTGTGTGTGTAGAGAATATTACAGCGACTCCTATGAGACCTCACTTTTGATTTCAGTGGTTTACTTAGGATTAAAGGGTGAGCAACATGTTTTGATCTACCATGAATGGACTTTATTAAGCTGACGGTAATCAATACACATTCTGAGAGAACAATCTTTCTTACGCAGTAATAAAATTGGCGCACCCCACAGGGACACACTGGGTCTGATGAATCCCTTATCTAGGAGATTCTTTAACTATTCCTTTAATTCTCTGAGTTCTACAGGTGCCATTCTATATGGCGGCATAGATATCGGTTGAGTATCTAGAAGAAGGTTTATTCTGAAGTCGATTTCCCTTTCGAGAAGAACTCCGGGGAGATCTTCGGGAAAAACATTTTCGAAATCACATGCTACTGACAATAATTCAAGGTTAGGGGGGTTCTAAACTTGAGTTCTAGACTCTAACGAGATGGTAGACACATCCCTTAGATATCATTTTTCTTGCCCTTAAGTAAGAAACAAGCTGACCCATAAGTGCTGAAGTACTACCCCTCCACTCAAGGACGGGTTCATTCAAAAAATGTAACTTGACAATTTTGTTTCTACAGTCGACTGAGGCATAGCAGGAATGAAGCCAATCCATGCTCAGAATGACATCAAAATCAATCATCGTTAATTTGACTAAGTCTGCTGAAGTGACTTTCTGAGATACTATAACCGAGTAGTTCTTGTATACCTTCCGAGATATGATAGATTTACCCACTGGGGTAGAGACTGAGAAAGGCTCTACTATGATTTAAAAAGGCTCAGCTAGGATTTCGAGACTGGATCCAAAGTCAACAGCTATATAAGGAATAACAAAGGACAAAGAAGCTCCTAGGTTTAACAAAGAAAAAAACATGTAAATGATAAACTTGTAACATACCAGTGACCACATCAAGAGAACTCTTCTAATCCTGTCGGGACTGAAGTGCATAGAGTCTATTTGGGTGATTCCCACGGGTGGCGCTGGATGCAGCACCCTACTAATTTTGGCGATCGTACTGTGCTACGGGACGGTTATGCTGACTCTGAGAACCCACCTGAGTATACTTTCTAACCCTCTCACCTGGATTGCCACATCTTAAACACACATCACTACCAGCTCTGTAGATACACTTGTAGTTTCTGTCACACTTCTGACAAAGAGGATTGGTTTGGTCACTGTTAACATAACCCTAGGGTTTAGGTCCTGACTCCCTATCTCTGTTTCCATCTCTGAATTTTGGTACAGGAGCACTGGTTGAGGACGGAGCTGGAGCGGAGGATTCGGGCAGAACTGAGAATGATTCCCAATCTCTAACTTAGGCTGGGCAAAGTTGCAACAACCTATTCTTTCTCTCTTGTTCTCCGTCTCCTTCTCTTTATTCTTAGACTCCTCTATCTACTAGCATGTACCATACACCTGTATATTTCTATCTCTTTACTCAACATTGTGGTCCTACACTCCTTGTCCACCTATTAGACACACCAGACATATACTTACTCATGTTAGTTCTGTTATATTCTACCACATGAGGAGCGTATCTGGATAATTGGGTAAACTTTAAAGAATACTCTTGCACCATCATTTTTCCCTACTTCAGATTTACAAACTTCAAAACCTTCGTTTCCCTCAACTCTAGCGGGAAGAACCTATCCAGAAAAGCAACAGAAAACTCTTCCCATTCTATAGGCCCTGCATCTACGGCCCTTTCTTCTTTCCACTGTTTAAACAACGAGTGTGCCACATATTGTAACTAATATGCGACCAACTCAGTGCTAACAACAGCAGTCACTCCTATAATTTTTGTAACGTTCTGCACTTGATCAATAAATTCTTGAGGGTCCTCATCTTACTTAGACCTAGTAAAACATGAAGGGTTCATTCAGGTGAAATCTTGAATCCTGGAAGCAGCAGTATTATCCACTGAGTTGGTCGGAAAAGTATCTTGACTTTCATTCTGGGATGCCACAGAATGAGCTAGGATGGTGAAAGCGGCTCTGAACTCTGCATGGGAGACATGTTCATCCAGAGGATCTGGATGGTGTCTCGTTCCTATTTCGTTAGTCCTCCTTAGAGGCATATTATGTAAAAAAAAGAGAAACATGGATTTGACAGAGATTTTAACTGGAGCTCATGCCCACTCATACGATATAAGTACTAAAGAAGGGAAAATTTTCGTAAAACATCTCGTAGCCACCTGTCCATAAGTATGACGCGCTACACACCCATGCACAAGACTCTACTAGATACGTCTTTCATATTTTCTAGGACTCGGTTAAACTTTAGGATCTGATACCAAATTTGTAACGCCCTGAGTCTATCACTCGGACGCTACATAGTGCTCATGATCTCGAAGGACCACAAGCTAACCCATGACTGGTACCTACTGTAATAATTGAAAAGTAATACCGTAAATAAGCAGATATTAGGGGAAAAATTGCCATAAGGTTCTTTACAGAAATAAAATTAAATATGGTATAACAATTATAAAACTGAAAAATCTATCTGAAAATACTCTAGTCTGAAAAGCCTCTACTGTCTGAATAATGAAGTTGATGAGACAAGACCCCAACTAACTCCAACTACTGAAAACTGTATTGATAAACCAAAATACTGAAGAAAATAACTAGGTCCTCAATATATTAGGACTCACCACTAACTCTGAGTGCTGAAGATCTGAACTGCTAAGGGTGCTCAGGAGACCATGCGTCTGAACCTATGATATAAAACATCATATCGCAAGAGAAAAGTATGCGTCAATACTTTGAATGTACTGGTATGCTAAGTGAGATAGGCTGAAATGCATGAATTCATATGAATATATAATACTGACTAAATGATATGAATATAACTAAATAGGAGTACATGCATGAATACATATAGTGTAACTGAGATCACGACAACAATGGATATTGAGTTCTGAATTACTGATTTACTGATATATCTGAGTTTACTGATACTGTGTAGCTGATAATTGAGTGATTGTATCTGACAGTTTTTATCCTGTGGAACTATACTGTGTTCCGTACTAAACTGAGTGATTGTATTTGACAGTCCTGAATCTATAGAGCTGAACTGAGTTTTATTTTGAGACTAGAACAGAAACTGAGATTGTGGAAGGTAATCATATAACCAAAATTCCCCTTTCTAAATAGATTGGGGTCCAACCTGTAACCCCAGTTGTAAGGGTGCCAGTACCATGCCATGGGTAAAACAAGTTTTAGTTAACCCTCTCTGAGAGAAAGCTCTTTTGTCAACCCTCGCTGGCTGGAAAAATCGTACAAGATATATCAACCCTACATATATCTCAACCTATGCTGGCTACATAGTTCTGTAACATAGGGATTGCTACTAAGGGTCAAACCCTCTTCTGGCAGGAATGCCCAAATCTCTAGGTTAACTCGGTGTTGAATCCTACTCCCATCTAAATAGACACAGAACTGATTTCCTAGTTTATACTAGACTTGATTGAACTGTTACTGATTTTACTAAGTTGCTACTGACTGATGAAATACTACTGAATTTTCTTAGCTGACTGAGTTTTCTAAGGTCTGAACTAAATACTGAACTAGAAGGGACTAATACTGAATCTACTGAGTTCTCCCAAGTCCTGTAACTAACTAAGAGTACTATTTATCGTGATATGAGTGAGATTATTCTGTAACTAACACTGGCTCTAAGTAAATAGCTAAATTGTCGGGTATAAATACTCCAGGACTCGAAAGTATGAAAAAGTAGAGCTTCACATGATCTTGCATAGCATAGTATAAAAATGCACTTTTTCAGTTAATTTAAACTTTATTAATAACCAACAAATAATTTACAATAAGTGGACCAACCCACTTTTATTTGAAATAGACGAGAATGGGCCAACCCATTCCAAAAATTACCTAGCCCACCTTTTCTATTATTATAGATAAAAAAAGTATAGGTTTCCTAAACCTATTCTCCTTTTTCTCTACCACAAATCTGGTTACTTCATCTAAGAAAAGCTTGTGTAGATTATCAACTTCACATCTTCTACCATCAGCTCTCAAAGTTTGGTACTTCCTCTATTTTGCTTTATTTTCTTACTCTTATTCTCAATTAACGATTGTGTGTTATATCTCCAGGTGTGTTCTTCGATGGATGAGATGAAGCTACTCATTTTGTTTTATATTGAAGAAATCGGGACCTTGGATACTATTTGAGATCTGTGTAATTACAGTCCATTTAACTTTCTTAAACGTTCATCCTTGTTATGATTATCATGATCTGCCTTTTAGTTGTCTAAAGGATGACGATATTGGTGAACTTGGATTAGCATAGATTGATATAGACTATCCAGGTGATTTACATGCCACCATTTTCCGTGACCTTCCTCTTTTACTAACAATCCTTTTTGAAGATTGTGATAGTTTAGTCTAAAAACTAGATTTCTCAATGTAAACATGTTTTTGTGCATTTGTATATACTGTAGACTACTTAATCGATTTACTTTCTTGTTTCTCTTATCCTTATGTAAGGACATTGTAGTTTGTCTCTATTTAGAATCTTTCTACCTTTTGACTGTAATTGATGAAAGCTTGTGATTATAAAATATCCTCTGTCAATGGCTAGATTAGTGAGATAATTTGCCAACTGATTGCCTTCCCTCATAATATGTTAACATTAAACCTGTTTGCACTAAATTAACTTCCATGTTTTCTCAACATATTCTATTACGTGCAAAGGACACTTCCACTTCATGCTCAGAATTTTCTGCATTAGCATTGAATCAGTTTGTGTAAAGAGCTTTTCCTTCTATGTTGCATAAGCATGAATAGATGCTTGTAGAATCGCCTTATATTCTATCTCCACATTAGAGGTATCATTTATTTAAGCTCCTTCTGCATAGAGTAGATATCCATCCTTATTCCTTACATAAAAAGCATAAGAACTAACCCCTGGATTGCATCTGGATGCCCCATCAGTATTATAAATAACCCATCCAGATTGAGGAAACCTCCACATTACCTTTGTAACCTTCATTTTAGGATTCCTTCCTTGTATCTCTTTAAGAATATCAGGCCAGCTACTAGGAAATTTTCTTCTTGGGTTTCATACTTTAAGTAATAGAACCATATTTCTTGTAACACTAAAGATAACCTTATGTATACACATACTTTTTCCTTCATGCTTCATCATGTTTTTTCTCTTCCATAGCTCCCATGTGATCATACTTGAAATGGATTGATAATAAGGCTTGAATCTTCCCTTGAATTTCTTTGTCCACCAAGTAAGAATGGTTTCTCTTAGTGATACTCCTTGAATTAGAATAGCTGCACATGAAGAAAAATAGGTCCAAGTCCTTCTAGCTGAAGATGATCTAAGAAACACATGTGAAATTATTTCTTGATCAGGCTGCATGCAATACCAATATTTAATTGGTCCTTCAACCCACCATGTTTTCATCATAGCATCTACTGGTACCTTTCCTCTCTAGATCCTCCATATTAAGAATGCCATTTTAAATGGTAGACCTTTAACCCATATAGAATTATATACCATTTCTTTCTTGTCTCTGCCTGATATACTCCCATGCTAATTTCACTATGAATTTTTCAGAAGTTTACAATCTCTTTATAGGGATATCCTGTGGATCTTCTTTAATTTTGGGCCTTATTTTAGCTTTAATATGTGTAACAACCTCCATAGGAAGTATCTGCATCAAAACATGATCATTCCACTGAGTACCATCAATTACCTCCCTAACCAGCTGTAAGCTTTCTGTACCTCTGTGAATCTGAAACAGATTTAATAAATCATCAGTATCTATCCAATTATCCAACCATATGTTTGCTTGGCCCCCTTTGATCCTCTATAAAACATATTGTAATTTTCTAAAACCCAGTCCTCCTTTCTCTAATTGATAGCATAAAGAACTCCATCTCACCCAGTGCCTACTTTACCCCCTAATATGGTTGCTCAAAAAAATTGAGCAAAAATTCTCTGAATAGCAGACAATACATTTGCTGGAGGATTCAAGACAGAAAGACAATGGATAGGAATGCTTGAAGTACATTCTTTATTAGGACAACCCTACTACCATAAGAAAGTAGTTTTCCTTTCCATCCTTGTAATTTACTACTTATCTTATGTAAAATAAGCTGATAGAATTCTTTCTTCCTACTCATATGAAAAATAGGACACCCTAAGTATATAAATGGAAAATCTATTCTGGTTATCCCTGTATCTACCTGTGCCATTAACACATTTCCTTGATATACTCTTTTATGCATGTAAATTACACTCTTCTCTTTATTAATCATTTGACATAAAACATTTTCATACTTATCAAGAGTATCTGTTACATTTTGTAGAGTAGTCAAATCAGCATTGCACAGTTTAATCATATCCTCATCAAAAGAATAGTGATTTACCTTTGGAATCCCTTAGGCATCCCAAATAGTTTAAAATCTTTAGTAGATAACAGTTCTTTAAGAGCTCTGGACATAATCTCAGCTCTAGTATAAAAAGTGTAGGTGATAAAGGGTCTTCTTGCTTTAAACCCTTTCTTGACCTGAGAATCCTTTCAACTTCCCATTCAACAAAATAGAGTACCAATTATTACCAAGTAATCTATAAACCCTATCAATCACCAACTCACTAAAGCCTAATTTCTTCAGAACTTTAATGAGAAACAACTAGTCTACCCCTGTCATAAGCTTTTATCATGTCCATCTTTATGACTAAGTTAGGAATTTGACCTCTTTTTCAAATTTCAGTGACAATTTCCTGTACCATCAGTATATTCTCTACAATACTCCTTTCTTTGAAAAAACCTGCTTGTTCTTAAGAAATAATTTTTGGCAACACCTTCTTAATTCTCTCATGAATAATTCTACAAAAAAATTTATTCACAAAATTGCTCAAAGAAATAGGTCTCAAGTTAGAAAATGTATTAATTACTAAATTTTTAGGTAGAAGAACCAAATTTGTATGAGTTACAAATTTTTGTAAATCATACCCACAAAATAAAGAAACTACCATCTTGTACAAATCTTCCTTGATAATTTCCTAAGCATCTTGAAAAAATGCTCAAGTTATGCCATCTGGTCCTGCTGTACTACTTTTATTCAGACTCATTACTACTTCTTTTACCTCTTGCATTTCAGTAACCTTATCAATGTCTTCATTCTACCTTTTAACTAGAATAGTAGGAAGTTCTTCCAGCATGTGAAATTCATTATGATCCTTTTCTTATAAAACTGCTTCTGATAGAATTATATGGCAACTTCTGCTATTTGATTAGACTCATCCAACCATTCTCCATCATCGTTCTTAATTCTCTTCAACTTGAGTCTATTTCTTCTACCTTTAACAATTTTATGAAAGAATTTGGTGTTTCTTTCACCATCCTTAAATAAATCCATTTCAGCCTTTTATCTCCAGAAGTCCTCCTCCCTTGCAATTTGTAGATTTAGTTTAGCCTGTGCTTTGAACAACATCTCTCTATGAGTACCTAATGGGTGGTCCTCAAATTGATTCTCCTTGACCTTAATAACTTCTTCCAAAGTAGTAATTTCTTGGAAAATGTTACCAAAGTACTCTTTGCTCCATTTAGTCAAAGTAGCCTTCACCTTTTTAATCTTATGATGAAATAAAATGCATGGATTGCCCATGACATCAGTCTTCCAGTAATCTTGTATAACTTTTATGTAGGATTCCTCCTTCAACCAAATATTAAGAAACTTGAAAGGTTTGGTAATACACTCCTTCCCAGTACTAAAGTTGATTTTTAAAGGAGTATGATTAGATCCACTTTTTAATAGGTGTTCAACTTCCTGTACTGGAAATATATCATACAATTTCTCATTAATCAAAAATCTATCAAGCCTTTCAAAAATACATTCCTCATATGTTCTACCATTCCACCAAGTGAACTTGCTATCTTTAAAACCTGGATCTTACACATTACACACATTGATACATTGTGTGAAATCCTCTGTTTCTTCAACTGTTACTGGTAGACCTCCCATTTTTTCTTCTTGACAAATAATAACATTAAAATCCCCACTTATCAATAAAGGTTCTTGAATTTGCTGAGCCAGATCTTCATGTGATTCCCATATTACTTGCCTCTCCCTTTGTGTACACTTTGCATAAACTGAAGATACCATTACTGTAACCCCATCTTCATTATTCTCCAATTTCATTATGAGTTATTGTTCTTTATCTTGAATTACAGTACACACAATATTAGATTCCATAAAAGCCCAAATCTTACCAGAAGTATTAGCTATAGCTAACTGTATTCCTAACCTTCTTCTGTGATCTTCAATGTTTTTACTATCTTGGAAAGGTTCAAGCAATCCAATAAAAGCAAATCGAGACCTTTTATGTAATATAATCAGTCTAGTGAAAGCCTTTTGAGTGTTGGCTGGTCTAATGTTCCATATGAGTACATTCATTTCAACTTATTCTTCTTGGAACTCCTTGTTTGCATTAAAGTTTTTATAGTATCATTATGTTTCTTTTTTTGAATTCCTTGATTTACTTTTATTCAATCTATCTATTTAGAAGACAGATTCCCCTAAATTCCCACTCTATCAATAGTATCTCGTAAATCAACTTCATCCATTATTGAGTTATCTTTGTTACTGCATGCTATCTGATTTTCTACCTGAATTGCAAAAGTCATAATATCCTCCATCACAACCATATCATCCTTGTCTCTTTCTGATTGAATTATAGCTAATTGCATATCTTTTTTATCTTTACCTTCTAAGACTTTTACTTGTTGATTATCTGTTGCAGAATTACCAGTCAGTTATTTCTGATTATCTTGAATTTATTTACTCACTTCTTCCACTTTTATCTCCTTTGGCTTTTCTTTATCAGGATTAACAAAAGTATAAGTAACCCATTCTTTAGTACTCTTTGTGCTTTTTGGTTGGTTTCCCACCTAATCCCTTTTTTCGTTTTTGTTATTTTCCATATCAATCTTTTTATCAGCAAGTGCCTCAAAGGTATTAGAGGCTGGCATCTTTTTTGCTTCTTCCTTTTCTACCTGACCTAATATGTGCCCAAATTTGTCTTTCTTGTACTTATTCTGGCTCAGTAGCCATTGTTGTTCATACATTCACCTTCTTCTTTGGATATTGTTCTCTATTGCTGCATCAGTTTCTATGCCATCTTCAGTATGACCTTAAGAATCTTTTTTATTCTCTTCGTCCTTCTTTTTTATTAACTCTGGATACACATTCCAACAGGAATTTTCATCATGTCCTTGTAAACAATATTGTTTCCAATACTTTGGTTAATAATCATATTGAATGTGTATCCACTTGAATTTTTATTTCTACAGTAACATCATCCTCTTCATTGATCCTAAATCTCTTTGACAAATTAGTTATAAGATCCACTTCCACGTTCACTCGTGCACAGCTTGTTCGTGTTTGATTTTTAGTTGCCATATCCACCGTTAATGGTTTCCCTAAAGCTAACACTATTGAGAAAATAGATTCTTTTGCAAATAAATTGGGTGGTAGATCCAGCATTGAAATCCATGCTACTCCTATGGTTGTTTCTACGCCAGGCTCAAACCAAGGATCCCATTTTAGTGTTCTCATCTGCCATATCATGTCTTTGGCTTTGATGTAAAAAGAAATAGTAGACATTAGGTTAACATAATCTTCTAGAATATTCAATCTAATAAGAATTTGTTGCATAGACAATACTCCAATATTGCAATCACCTTTGATACTCTATTGAATTGTTATTTTTTTCCGCAACTCCATTATGTCAGGTTTTCTATAAGAGAATTTGCCAGTGATAGGATATTGCAAATTTTGTTTTATAATCAAATCTCTTATTTCTGAGGATTTCCATGTGATACTAGGTTCACCATGAAAAATGACCACTGGTTTTGGTAATATTTTGGTTATTACTTTATTAGCCGACTTCTCTTTTAATAGACTACCATACGATGCCTTCTTATTAATATCCTTTCCCAGACTTCCTTCTCCATCTTTTTCATATGCATGCTTTTCGGTGGGTTAGTCCCACCGGATGTGGTAGCCATGAAAGCCAATGTGTAGGTAAACTAGGTTAAGGGTTATTTCTTAGAGAGAGAGAATAAGGATTTAGCATAAAAATGCACATTTGTTCATAATGCATCTATAGAGGTATTTTATCAAACACTTACATGGCATAAAACAGTATGCATACTAGCATGATATAAACTTATCATTACATTCACATGAGCAATTCCTCAAACACTTGGATAGCATAACCTATGCACTTGACATTAAAACAACATGTAAGCATCATGATTCAATTTCCAAATTCACAATTCCATGGGTTTCTGATAACGCTCAAACTACACTCAAGAATGGGTGTCAGCGATCGTTGTCAATATAAAACCTAACTAGGTTGGGGTTGAATCCCATAGGGAAAAAGGTGTGAACTCAATTTGGTTGCGATTTAATTCACTAATAGATTAATGTTTCCTGAAATGGGGGTTTAAGTTTCATAAGTTATTGTTTGACACTCTGATTTTGATGTATGTAACCAAGATTTTAAGAGATAACTAGAATTATGTTCACTTTCCAATTCTTTGATTTGTAATCATATTGAATGCGTATCCACTTGAATTTTATTTCTCCAGTAACATCATCCTCTTCATTGATCCTAAATCTCTTTGGTAAATTAGTTATAAGATCCACTTCCACCTTCACTCGTGCACAGCTTGTTCATGTTTGATTTTTAGTTTCCATATCCACCGTTAATGGTTTCCCTACTGCTAACACTATCGAGAAAATAGATTCTTTTGCAAATAAATTGGGTGGTAGATCCAGCATTCAAATCCATGCAACTCCTATGGTTGTTTCTACATCAGGCTCAAACCAAGGATCCCATTTTAGTATTCTCATGTGTCATATCATGACTTTGGCTTTGATGTAAAAAGAAATAGTAGACATTAGGTTAACATAATTTTCTAGAATATTCAATCTAATAAGAATTTGTTGCATAGCCAATACTCCAATATTGCAATCACCTTTAGTACTATATTGAATTGGTATTTTTTTTCCGCAGCTCCATTATGTCAGGTTTTCTATAAGAGAATTTGCCAGTGATAGCATATTGCAAATTCTGTTTTATAATTAGATCTCTTATTTCTGAGGATTTCCATATGATACTAGGTTCACCATGAAAAATGACCACTGGTTTTGGTAATATTTTGGTTATTACTTTATCAGTAGACTTCTCTTTTAATAGACTACCATACGATGCCTTCTTATTAATATCCTTTTCCATAATTCCTTCTCTATCTTTTTACATATGCATGCTTTTCGGTGGGTTAGTCCCACCGGACGTGGTAGCCATGACAGCTAATTTGTAGGCAAACTAGGCTAAGGGTTATTTTTTAGAGAGAGAGAATAAGGATTTAGCATAAAAATGCACATTTGTTCATAATGCATCAATAGAGGTATTTTATCAAACACTTACATGGCATGAAACAGTATGCATACTAGCATGATATAAACTTATCATTACATTCACATGAACAATTCATCAAACACTTGGATAGCATAACCTATGAACTTGACACTAAAACAACATGTCAGCAACATGATTTAATTTCCAAATTCACAATTCCATGGGTTTCTGATAACGCTCTAACTACACTCTTGATTGGGTGTCAGCGATCGTTGTCAATATAAAACCTAACTAGGTTGGGGTCGAATCCCACAGGGAAAAAGGTGTGAACTCAAGTTGGTTGCGATTTAATTCACTGATAGTTTAATGTTTCCTGAAATGGGGGTTTAAGTTTGACAAGTTATTGTTTGACACTTTGATTTCGATGTTTATAACCAAGATTTTATGAGATAACTAGAATTATGTTCACTGGGGCTGACGGTACATGCCAGATACTAAAGGTGAATAAAGATTCTCACGGTGGTTAGGGTAACAAGCTATTTTTATTGATGATATGCTCAAATGTACCTCGACCTATTTAATCATCTAATTTCCTAATCCTCTCGAACTTAGGGAATCGCTATTCACTGCCCAGATTTTACCTTAAATAATGAACCTAGTTATAGCACTGATTATTATATGAAGTAGTTATGAGTCCCTGTTGATAATTCAATTCCTACTAATTATGATTTCTTTCTCAAGCAAATCAAAGTAGGTATGTCTACTATTTGCAACCAACAGACATTAATTAAAATCTCAGAATTATCAAGAAATCCTAACACCTATTAAATCTTGAGTGTTTACCACATCATCATGACTAATCCTAGATCCCATAATTCAGGTTAATGGAGTTTATCTACTCATGATGCAAGGAACAAGTACACGAATTGAATTCATAAGCGAGAAGATTAACTTACAACTATGAAGAAAATCAAGAAGTATAACTTGAATTGAACCAGGTACAAAACTCCCAAAATATTTTAACTAGCAAGATAGAAATATCGTATGTTTTTCGAATAAAGATGAGTCCAAAAAAATAATCCTGTGAAAACCCTAAAACAAGGCTTTAAATAGTTTAACCTAATTAAGGAAAAAAAATCAAAGTTACAGATTTTCCTCGAAATAGGTGACGACGTCCGTGACGGCTTATCACAAGTATGATGGCTTATCACGGATGTCGTCATCTTCTCTGCACTTTTGGCTTTTGCTGCCTAAGGCTGACGACGACGCTAATGCCTTATCATCAGCCTGACAACGTGTCATAGATGTCATCACAAAACTATCTTCAACTTCCATCTTCTATTTAAGGCTGACGACGCTCCTGACGCCTTATCACCAGCCTGACAACATGTCTTAGACGCATCATAAAACTGTCTTCAACTTCCATCTTCTGTTTAAGGCTAACAACGGCCTTGATTGCTTATCACTAGGCTGACGACTTATCATAAATGTCTTCATCCACACTTATCCTTTATTTTTCTTCACTTTTAAGACTTTTTTCTTCCATTATTTTTTGTTCTCCTACATCTCAACATTTACTGCAAAAATCAAAGTAAACTAATCAAAAACAACTAAAGTTGCTCAAGACCTTACAATTATTTGGAGTTAAAAGCCTCAAATGTGTTAGCATAGGCTCACACATCAACAGCCTCAACTTAAATAATTGTTTGTCCTCAAGCAACCATGACATAACTAAGAGAATACAAAGTACAAGTTGGTAGCTAACTACTCATACTAGTTCAGAATACATTCAACATCTCCAAGGTCAGTTAATTTTAGATCTCACTATTGATGTTTTGGAAAACAACCATGCAACTCACAAGAATCAAGATACGACAAAAATTCAGCAATAACAACCATGCCATTCCAAGATCACACTTATTTGAACAAGTGAGTGACTAGCAACATACACATTGTGCCCTCACAAAAAATAAATCCCTTTTTCACTCATATCAGAATTCAAATACATAAACAGAGGGATAAAGCAAGACTCAATCTCAGAATAAAGTTCCAAACACTGAATGTCAGATGCCATAGTCTTGCCCTTATAGTCAGTACCCAAGTTTTTCAGACAGGTCAGTTAGGATCACTATAGGGCTTTTCTTAAGATTGTAACATAGGCCTGGGGCTGGTATGATATTCATGGATATTTTAGAGTGACTATGCCTCCTTGACACTAAACTAAACTCTAGGGGTTTCAACTCTCAACCTTCTTTTCTTCCTCTCTTTTATTGATCACACGTGCTCAAGATGGATGCGGTCTTTTCAATTATCACATTATCTTTTTATCATCTTTTACACAGCTTTCTCATTTCTTATTCCTTATTCACCGCACCCAACTTTTTATTCATTTCTTTTATTCTTCCTATCTTTGTACTCATTTTGTATCATGCACCCCTATGATAGCCACCCTCAACTTAGACTGTTTGCCAAAATCAAGGTACATAGTGTCCAAGGAGGACCAGGGCCAACACAGGTTCATTGTGATGTAAATGGGAAGGTGAGAAATGTCGTAAAAAGAAATAGGCTAATTAGGCTCTAACAGGGATCAAGGGATATTATTCACATTAGGAAGGTCATTTAGGCTAAAAGTGGACTAATCATCAAAAACAACCTATGATCATTTCCTAACACCTATCCTATGACCATGGCAAGATTAACTGGACAAGTTCTAGATTCAACACACAACGGGAACTGAGTAAGACCTTACACACACATTGCACACAAGTATCTTGCATATCGCTACTTATCCAGTTCATGTACTTGTTTAACAAAGATTATTTAATTGCCAGACTAATGCCATAAAAAGATGCACAGTGGTCTCAAATGGATGCAATTCACACAGTAGACAATATATCAGACCACTGGAGAGGTACTCAAAAATAACAAAACAAGATAACTACCTCAAGTACTTGTATTACTCCTAATTATCTACAAAATATGCTACAACAACAACCTACCCTAC
Source organism: Capsicum pubescens (assembly GCA_030864215.1). Lineage (NCBI taxonomy): Eukaryota > Viridiplantae > Streptophyta > Magnoliopsida > Solanales > Solanaceae > Capsicum > Capsicum pubescens. The sequence continues at coordinate 145,195,120 of CM061548.1, read as the reverse complement.
ACCGTAAACGTAAAATCAATAATAAAATGCTCTAAGGGTTAGGGTATACCTGAAGTCAATCAAGCACATAGATCCTGGGTTTCCGACCCTACTAGTGCATGATCTGTTTTTTTCTCTCCATCGGGAGCATCTAGCTTTGTAGTAGCTGGAAGCCTGCTAGATGAGGCACCTGCAACCCTAGCTCGGATGGTTGCCTCTCATTTCTCGTTATTAACTAAGGACTCAATTTCTTCCCTTTTCAACTCCTCTTTCTCTTTTTTCTTTCTTCCCCTCATTTCTGTTTTTCGCTCTTTATCACTATCGTGACTCTCTTTCTTTCCCTTGCCTTTCTTCTTACTTTTCTTCTTCTTTTTCTTTGGTGAGTCTCTAGTGAGGTCAAGCATTGGAATTTCTTCCTCAGATTCATGCATGTTCTGACCTGTTAACATCATAAATTATTGATGCTGCAATACCCCAACATATGCCTTTACCTTGTGCAATGCCGCTCTGCATCTATCATGATCATCCCCTAATATTTCTTTTGCCCGGGCATCGAATTGGTTCTCTAAATCTACAACCCACTTAGGCAAAGTCACAAAAGGCTCAAGGGAATCCTTGATTATCTTTTCCGCTGCAGTAGCAAACTGTTCGGCAAAAGCATGTAGTTGTGCAACACACCACTTGGCTTGTTTAGCCAATTTTCAGATATCGACTGGATGAAATGCAAAACTTGTTGCTGATGTAGGAACTGAAGGGATGGCTTCAATCTTAGGAACTGATCCTATTTGTGCTAAAGAAGTTGGTTGCACAGCCTCAGAATCTTACACTTCCAGATATGGTGATGCACCGGCATCTGTAACTAGAGGGTCTACTGCTACCTCTGTACCTCTATTAAGTCTCAATCCTGTATGATTTTCATCAAACTATATGGGGTTGTGAGTCTTTTAGGTAGGAATGTCATCATCAACCCCTGCAATATTTTGCACATTAACAGCTCGGTATAACTCTGTTATTAGACAAGGGAAAGGGTAAGCAGTGTGGGTTCTCGACATTTTAATCTTCATCTCATCAGCAATGATTTCCCCAAAATTTAGGGGAAGGTTTTTCACCATGCTCGCCACTAGAATATCTTATTCATCACCCAAAATGTTGTCTCCATCAGTGGGCATCAGCCAGACATGCACTATACCCCACCAAAACTTTGCCTCTAGAGTCAAAGAGGACTTGCAGATTCTTTCATTTGTGTTTGTTACCCATGCCGGATCTCCTTTAGCTATGATGTTGGCCAACCATGGACGTTGTTTTTCCAGTTCCTAATCCGAGCATAGACTTATAGTGCAATTTCCAGAGGAGTGAAGTTGGAACCATACAAGAATCTGTTGATGGTTATGATTGAGACATAAAAACTTACGCCCCTCACCTGCACTCTATCCAATAGGGGATGGTATGCTATGCTTTTACCTAGTCGACACATGTTCTCAAACTAAGCCTGGTAGTTTGCATAGAACTCCCAAGCTAGTACAGGGCAAAATGAACCTTCTCCTTTTGTGGTCCATCCCAATCCACACTCTTGGAACTTCTTTTCCACTTTAGGGTACCTGCTCAACCCTCTAGTGATAATCATATTTTCTTCCTGAATTGGCCTCTTAGCACATCTTCTATCAGTTCTGCGAAGCCCAACAATGAAGATACTATTTGCCTTGGGATTTTTCCACCTAGCATTATCTCAAACTTCGGGGTTCTTATATTTGATAAGTGTTCCCCAAGATGGAGACGCTTCATCATCTTATTTTTTAGTGTACGGGGATCCAATTGTTATTCCCTCAGATTCAGACTCCTCAGAACCTTCCTGCTTCTCTTCTTAATATTCGGCATGGTCATACTCATGCTGTTCAGAACCCTCTTGCTGAGAGATAGTATTTTCAGAAGCTGCACTTTCGAGTGATGTTGTAGTCTCAGTATCATCAGTATCCTTCACTTCAATAGGTGGGGGTGGCGAAGGTTTCTTTGGACTTTGCTTCTCTTTTTGCTTCCTGAACAGGGGTTCCTCCTCCTCGTAATGAGATTTCTCATCGGTGAGCTTACGACGTACACTTTCTTTGGTCACTTTCTTTGGTGCTTTAGGGATATTTCTTTTTTGTTCCATTTTAAGGTTCCTGTAGCAGTAGAAAAACCATTGGTTAGTCCACAAGAGCATAAACACAAACACATTAATCATTTCGGCCTATTCATGCTTCAGGTTCCAGGTGTGACAATAATTCTTGATAAGCTGTCATGACTGTGATAGCTTATCACAATGGTCGTCAACCTTAGACAGCACCTTCAAAATTTTAACAACTTTTGACAACATTCCTGATAAGCCATCACAATTGTGATAGCCAATCATGAATATCGCCAGCTCTAAACAGAAACCACTTCATTCATATCAGCCTTTGATGACATTCCTGATAAGCCGTTACAAATCTGATAGCCTATTAGGAATGTCTTCAGCTCTTATCAGAACCCACTTTTAATTTTAACTCAATTTTCGGTCCCCATTATTTCTCAAAATCCACTTGAATACCGAGTAGGTGTCTTTTTAAACCCTGGGCTTGCACAGCAGACCTAGGTGCGATTTTAGCTCCTTTCCAAGTTGAACTTGGTTCAAGCATCTTGGGTACTTGGGTTGTCATCTATCAATCACGTACCACAAGAAAAGAAGAGTTAAAGATAGAGTATACCTTATGGGGCCCTTAATCTGATTACACGCACAAGAGGAAGTAGGAAGTAGGAAGAATCTCTTAATTGTGAATTTCAAACCCACGCGCAAGGGAACTTGTTTCATTGAAGTGTTTTGAAAAGAGTAGGAAATAAACCGACTAAGGAAAGAAATAAACTAAAGGAAAAGAATTAAAACTAGCGGAAATTTGAAAAGGTTCCTGTGCTGGGTCGGGTCGGATTTGATTTAAACTGGGCCAAAAATTTTAGCTTGTAAGGCTTTGGGCTGACGACAACTTATGACGGCTTATCACAAGTGTGAAAGCCTATCATAAATGTCGTCACCCCTAAGAAGAAATTGGCTCAAGTTTGGCCTATCTGATGACATTTCAGATAGCTTATCACAGTTGTGATGGCTTATCAGAGATATCGTCATGGCCTTTCAGCTGACCTCTTCATTTTTGACCTACTCTATATTAAACCCTAATTATAAAAGTAAAAACACTTACTTAAACATAAAAACTTTGGGTTGCCTCCCAATAGTGCCTGATTTATTGTTGCGACACGACTTGGTTGTCTTGACTACTCAAACATCGCCAAGACAACCTGTTGATACCCCTTTACCATCATCATAGAAGACGTCAATGATTGAGAAAACACTCATCTCGTGTTGTTGAGTCATGGATTAGTGTATTTTGAAGCGTTCTTCTAGGTCATTGAACCTGTACTTTAGCTCTTTCAACTCCATGTCTACTAGCACTCTCCCAGTTGTAAGTAATGTCCTACCAAAGATGATGGGCACTTGAAAATCCACTTCACAATCTAGGACCACAAAATCAGCAGGCAGAACAAAATTAGCTACCTTTACCAAAACATCATGCATTACGCCCACAGGCCGTTTCACAGATCTATATGCCATTACCAACCACATATTTGTTGGGGGTAGGATCCCTCAAACCCAATTTCTTGTACATAGCCAGTGGCACTAAATTTATACTGGAGCCCTAATTGCATAGTGATTTTGTGAACTTCAGGGGGAAATAGTACACGGGATGGTAAACTCTCCCGGATCTACCTTTTTCTACACTAAAAACCTTGTAGAGATAGCGCAAAAATGGAGAAGATTGTCCTCCGGCTCATGGCTAACCTTCTGTTTCTTGGTTACAAGGTCTTTCATGAACTTCGCATATCCTGGTATTTGCTCAAGTGCCTCAACCAAAGGCACATTAATTGTCAATTGCTTGGGCATTGCCATGAATTTGCTGAATTTGGCATCATCGGCCTTTTTCTTCAATCATTGAGGAAAGAGAGGTGGTGGTCTCGGGATAAATTTCTACACCACTTCCTCTTCCCTATCTTTTTCTTTCTCCAAAGCATTAATAGAACTATCCAGCTTCTCAGACTCTACTGGTTTGCTTTCTTCAGATTTATCAACAACTACCTCACCATCTACAGATTGCCCACAGAAGGGCCAGTAAGATCTTACTACTCCTAGTGGTAATCTTCATACATAAGCCATCATTCCGCAGATTCTGAATCCTATCACTAGGTAAAGTACAACTTTTTCTTTGGTTCAGTGTTGTGGAAAGTTAGCTCATCTGCTTCTCCAACTGCTTGATAGAAGTTGAGTCTGAACTAACCAACTGACTCAGGGTAGAGAAGTCACTTTTCATAGTGGTTACTCCCGAGTTAGTAGCCTCACTCCCTTCAACTATTTTTCCATCATCTCCTCCATGGACATCTTGCCAGATCTAGTTGGAGAAACATCTCGACTTTCAGGAAGAACATACAAACCAATCCTATCATTATTGCCTCTCCAGTTTCCTTGCTTCATATCTTTATAATCAGTCTTGTCATAAAAGTTCTGACCTTGATTCCCTTGGCTATTTCCTCAGAAACCCCCAGATTATTAACATAATTTACCTTCTCATCTACATCAATAGCAACAGTGCACTGAGATTCCACAACCTTGACCTTTTTAGTCTTGCCTGACAGCAAGTGCTTGGTCAGCAAGTCCATCTGAGTCTTTAAGTGGGCCATGTCTTGGTCTCGCTCCTCATCCCTTCTACACTGCTCCACAGTCATACCACCAGAAATAGTTGGGCTAGCTACCACAAAATTATGGTATGCTAATCCCGACTATGTTTGGTCATTCTATTCAACAGGTCTGAAGCATCTTGAAAAGAAAGGTCAATTAATGAACCACCTACAACATTATCTACAATTGGATTTGTCACAGAGTTTATAGCTCCGTACAAAGTCTCTTTCAAGTACAAGTCTATCATGTTGTGGTTCGGACATTGTGCCATCATCTTCTTGAATGTCTCCCAAGTTTCATGCAATGCTTCAGTCGGGAGCTGCCTGAAGTTATTGATTTCATCCCTCAACTGTACCCTCCTGGAGGGTGGAAAGAACCATTCTAGGAATGCCTCTTTCAACTATCTCCAATTGATTATAGAATTGGGCTCCAGCTCATTTAACCACATTGTTGCCTCCCCAGACAGAGACAATGGAAACAATCTCAACCGGATCGCATTCTGGCTCACTCCCAGATTATCAAAAGATTTGCAAATGGTGATAAATTTCATCAACTTCATGTTCATATCATCACCAGGAAAGCCTCCAAACAACCCCTTCAGATTCAAGAGTTGAATCATAGTACTTGTTATGCTGAATTTTGCACCAGGTGCCAACGGTGGAGGAATGATAGAACCCGTTGCACCTGCTCCATCCATTCCATCATCATCGTCATCAACCTCGTAATGGACAAGCTGTTGACAATACCTTTCTCTGAATGGATGGTTTCTGTCAAAATTTTGCTGCACTGGTGCAACCATTTGCTCAGCTCGCTTTGGGTTTTGAGGATTCAGCAATTCCTCATCACTCAAGTCTTCATCATCATTGTTTGGGTGACGAACTTTTTGAACCTGGTTCTGTACGTTCACCTGATCCCTGTCCAAGGCTGCCAATCTGTCAGCCTCTTATTATTCTACCATTCTCCCGATCAGCTGAGGTTTCGAATTAATTGGTAATAACGGTTCTCCGAAACTTCTTGTTTTTGGCATAAACAACAAGGAACCTCCAATAAATAAAATAAACAAATAAACGTAAATCTAGGAAACCTAACTTATAGTAAATTAGCGCACACAACTTTCAATTTTCAACTGTATTCCCCCGCAACGGCACAATTTTTGATAACGCTCAAACTAAACTCTTGAATGGGTGTATGCGATCGTTGTCAATATAAAATCCAACAAGGTTGGGGTCGAATCCCACAAGGAATAAGGTGTGAACTCATGTCGGTTGCGATTTAATTCACTGATAATTTAATGTTTCCTGAAATGGGGGTTTAAGTTTCACAAGTAATTGTTTGACACTTTGATTTCGATGTTTGTAACCAATATTTTATGAGATAACCAGGATTATATTTACTAAGTCTTACGGTACATGACAGATGCTAAAGGTGACTCAAGATTCTAACGGTGGTAAGGATAACAACCTATCTTTATCGATGATATGCTCAAATGTCTCTCGACCTATTTAAGGGTCTAATTTCCTAATCCTCTTAGACTTAGGGAATCACTATTCACTTCCCATATCTTACCTCAGGTTAATAACCTAGTTACAACACTGATTATTAAACGAAGTATTTCTGAGTCCCTGTTGATAATTCACTTCCTACTATTTATAATTTCTTTCTCAAGCAAATCAAAGAAGGTATGTCTATCGTTTGCAACAAACAGATGTTAATTAAAATCTCAGAATTATCAAGAAATCCTAACACCTATTAAATTTGTAGTGTTTAGCACATCGTCATGACCTAACCCTAGATCCCATAATTCAGGTTAATGTAGTTTAGCTACTCATGATGCAAAGAACAAGTACACAAATTGAATTCATAAGTGAGAAGATTAACTTACAACGATGATAAAAATCAAGAAGTAGAACTTGAATTGAACCACGGTAAAAAAATCCCAACATATTTTAACTAGAGAGAGAGAAATATCGTATGTTTTTCAAATAAAGATGAGTCCAGAAAAATAATCCTGTGAAAACCCTAAAACAAGGCTTTAAATAGTTTAACCTAATAAATGAAATAAAATCAAAGTTGCAGATTTTCCTCGGAATAGATGACGACGTCCGTCATGGCTTATCATGAGTATGACGGCTTATCACAGATGTCATCAGCTCCTCTGCACTTTTGGCTTTCGCTGCTTAAGGCTGACGACGCTCCTGGCGCCTTATCACCAGCCTGACGACGTGTCATGGATGTCATCACAAAACCGTATTCAACTTCCATCTTCTGTTTAAGGCTGACGACGCTCCTGACGCCTTATCACTAGCCTGACGATGTGTTATGGATGTCGTCACAAAAATGTCTTCAACTTCCATCTTCTGTTTAAGGCTGATGACAGCCTTGATAGTTTATCACCAGGCTGACAACTTATCATGAATGTTGTCAGCGACACTTATCCTTTATTTTGCTTCACTTTTCATCCTTTTTTCTTCCATTATTTTTAGTTCTCCTACATCTCAACATTTACTGCAAAAATTAAAGTAAACTAATAAAAAACAACTAATGTTGCTCAAGAACTTACAATTAATTAGAGTTAAAACCCTCAAATATGTTATCATAGGCTCACACATCAATTTCAACATGAATTCACATGATAAATCACACATGTCAATTAATTTTACATGAGTATTGTAATAAATCATGAAATAGACACCCAATTATAGCAATAATCATGGATACACTTTTATTTCAAATTATGAAAAGCATGAAATCAAGCTATTGAAGTTTAAAATAGTTTCTTTGACTCCACTAGTGGAAGAAACCCTTGGATTAACACTTCACATACCTTGGTTGTTAAATTCTTGAAGAATGACGGTGAATTGTTGAGTCTTGGTTTTTGAATTTAGATTACCTAGGGTTTCTGTTCTAAATAAATTTGAGAATAGAGAATGGGTTTATCCTCTAAAGGGCCTTAATCTCATTTTTGGGAGCTGACAGGTGTTGGAAAAAGACCTTAATACCCCTGAGGATGAGGCTTTTAATGACTGAAAACCAAACTGTCGATGCGCAGATCAATGCGCCACATCATTGGCATCAACGCGATGGCCAACATTTCGTGTCAAGTCCATGTCGGTTCACTGGAATTTGCCTATAGGAGCCAACAAAAATATTAATCAACGCAATGGAAGATGCTCCGCATCGAGATCGCATTGATACACTAATTTGGGTTTCCAGACATGCGTCAAACAAGGTCCAAAATAATTGAAACTTGTCCGGGAACACTTACTGACATTCCGGATCATTAATCAATCTTAAGATCGATACTTAAGGACATAAGAGTCGTGAAATAAAGTTTCCAACTTACGAAGGACAAAATAATACTAAGTTATAATACTTAGCTATAATTTTCTAAGTCTGGGATCCCTTAGCAAGCTTAAAAGACTGAGTTGAGCTTAGGATTTTAAGAGGTCTTACACATATATTTGATTCTTCTTGAGTAACCCTAACAACATATGCAAATGATTTTCATGCTCTTCTTAACTTTTGGAATAAACTAATATGACTTCAATCAAAAAAATGATAAACAAATACATGAATGACTTAAAAACTCCATTCATTAGACTTAGGAAAACAGTTGGGATGTTGGTCAAGACAAAATACATAACTACAAACACGTAGTACACATAACGAGTTTGAAAAGAAATATTTTGGATTTCCTGTATCATAATCATGAGTAAATGATAACCTAAACTCAATTCAATTTTGGAGGATATTTCATCCCCTTGCAACTGATAAAATATGTCATCTATCCTAGGTAAGGAATATTTATCATGAATGGTCACCTTATAAATTGGGGGGTGGTCTATCCACGTCCTTGTGATACCATCAAAATTTGGCATGGTATATGGTATATATTTTATATTTTCTTTGGTATATGGTATGGTATTCGATATTTGCAAATGACATATCAAAATAGTGAATACCATACCAAAGTATATAATTAAATTTAAACCTACATATATATATTAATATATATATATAATATTAATATATATACATATATATAATATTAAAAAATATACAACTTAGTATTTATATAAAAATGTGAGACATTTGGACTTTGACAACTTTATCTTTATTGTAATGTCTTTTCTGTGTAATTGACTGACAAAAGGAGTTGATTGTAGGTTTTTTTGAATATTTCCAAATGTGTAATGTGTAATTACGAGAAAATTGACATGTTGTTTTGAAAAGATGAAGTAATAATACTCAATTATATGAGTATATATTGTCAAAGATGAACAAACTATGATTACTGATTACTATACCGCAAAATACTAAAATAGAGCATTAAAATAATAAAACATATCGAATTAATATGGCATGATAATGGTATAGTGTTATTAAAAGCTAGATACTAAAAATACCATATCGAAGTTTCAAATATTGTACCATAGAATGCCTACCCCTAGTAATCACTACCCTGATGGCCACCTTTATCACCCTAAGCTCCATTTCTACCCACTTGTCCTCTATCTCGGTTGGCTTGGTTTCCACCCCTAGCCTAGTGTAACATACCGAGAGAACTCCCCTAGATGCCACACAATGTCTAAGACTATAAATATTCCAAAGTCAACCCATGATGTCAGTATGACACTAAGCTCGTAGGAAAGTAAACTAAAACATATGTATTAACTGAAAGAAAATAATTCAAGATCTCAATTTAAATTGGTAACTTAGGAATCTCTATGAATCTCTTTAGGCTGAAAGAAATAGTCTAACAAGACTCTAGCCTGATACTAAATAATTATTAGAACCGACCCCATCTGACCCGAACGAAAAAATTATATAACTAAAGTAACATTCATGAAAGTCTAACACTTTGACAAGCTTGGTCCCCGGACTATGAGGACTCAATAATTTCTGAGATGTAGGAAATGATGTATGTGATCAATCATGTTGCTGGGAATGAGCACTAGAACCTACATTATAAGGCAATATAGCACATAGATATGAATGCAGGTCAGTACTTCTGGAATTTATTGAGTATATGGGGTGAATTCATATGTAAAATAGTATTGTTCATAATTTTACCAAGCATGCTAAGTTTAAAAGACTCACATTGGGCATGAATAAAGATGAAATCCAAACTATAATAAATTTCTAAATAGTAAAAACATATATAATAAACTTAGTGAGTCATTACACTTAGTTTCTAGAAATCTTTACTCTTTTTTTTTGTGGTACATTCTTATAACCGACATAAACCATGTGAGCTATCATGGAGTCTAATGTCTTACCCACATTGGGGAGAGCTTCTCTATATTTGCCATCGGAATGGAACCTAAACATAAGTGATCACTATACTTTTCTCAAATGAGGTGAGAAGACACTCTTTAGCAAGGTCCCTTAAACCTTCAAAGGCACGTATTTTCTGGGAATAAGGATGTGCTAAACCCACATTCCTTTCTCAGTGATAAATACTACTCCCAAATGAAATTTATACATATATATTCAATTATGCTTCTCTTACTTAAATAATACTCATGAGGTGAAATTGTTGATTTCAAATCTTAAATGAGATTATATGTTCAAAACTACACATATATCAAAGTTGTAATACTTGTAAGTCAAATTATAAGCATAAACTTCTTATAACTTAAAGACTTGGGCTTAAATCTTGAAATTTATGCATTATGTCATAAAAACTTATATAAAAATATGATACTCAATGCTCAATTCAGAATCTTTCAACAACCCATCGAATTTCAAGTCGAGATAATGAAAATAATATCATAATGGCAATCATGTAAGTTAAACATGAATAAAGGAAATTTTTTGAGCTAATCAAGCTTCAAATTGAAAGATAATATCATAATTTTAAGAATATGAAAGTTTGGGTATGAACCCTAATCAAAATCATATAAATTCCATTTAAAAATTAATGTCAATTGGAATGAGGATGAAAGATCGTCCTTGCTCAAACACCACATACCTAGATTTCTTGGCTCCTTGAAAGCAACATGGATTTTGAACCTTGGGAGGTGAATTTTTGCAAGAAACCCTAGCCTTTTTGTTCTTCACAGTGGGAGTGAAATTGATGTCGTTAACTGACTGAAAAAGGGGGCAAATAATGCCTCTTTTATATTTTAAGTCATGGGTTTAGGAGTTTAAAGAGAAAAAAGGACCAAAAGGCCCCTTAACTAAACAAAAAGAAACTTGGTCTCCAGTCATCATGGATCATTTATAACTCATGACGTCTAGATACGGGTTGTCATAATGACGCGTAGTCTGGTCTAACTATGACCCATATCCTATGACTCATAGTGAGTCACTACGACTAAAAAAGACCACTCGTGATCTGATGAAAAGCATAGGGAACCTACACTATTGACCCTACCACTCACGCTATACGACTTGTACTTCCTCATAAAAACTTATAAGGTCAAGTCGTCAAGTAACCAGAAACTTTGACTTCTCTACTAAGCTGACTAAGACTAGACTATACAACTGCAAAAGTCTCATTACGACTGATTTGGTATAAGACGTGTCCAAGGTAGAACCTCAACCATCTGATACTATAAGGACTATCATTGAAGCCCATGACAAGTAATGAGGCTTCATGACTCATTAAGTAAGTCACAGGCTCAGCAGTAAACTCAAAAACACAAGGTATTACACCTATCCACACCCACATTATGAAAGACCCCTACTGTTTTCTACTCCACCATGACCCGCTAGAACTAAAGTTGTAGAAGATGGTTGATGAGTCATTTAACCTGAAGATAAGAAGTTATGACAATAACGTATGATATGGCCTAAATCTCCACACTCATAACACTTGAATCCTAAAATAGGCCTCTAAATTGAAGAGGGTGAAGTTTTATAGTTATCGGACTAAGAAGGCTAATAACTAACCCCAGGCGGGCTCCCTACGAATACAGGAATGGCTAGATAATAAGGTCAAGATGAAGCCACGACCTTATGAGAAAGAATTGCTTAACAAGCTAGAGAGCAAGGCTTTCATATCTTCTACTTTTACCTCCCCCATTTCTGAAGTTTTTCAGCCATCTTGAAAAATTTAGCTACCTACTAAAAGAACATCCCCGACATAGCCATAAATAGGGTAGCCAACTGAATCACAAAGTTGAGACCCTTCACAAAGTACCTAACTTGTTCCTCCTCTAAGGTAATCAATTGTAGTTCATAGCAGGATATGGCATGAAACTTGGCCTCGTGTACCTCCACATATGTGTTACCCTACTGTAGTCGCAAAAAATCATCCTTCCTCTAATTAAAATAAGTGCCTAAAATATATTTCTCAAGAAATATATTCTAAAATTATTCCAAAGTAGGTAGAGGTAAGGCATCACTACACACTATGATTAACCTTCGTCATTGCTTGGCTTCGTTCTATAGTAGAAAAGAAAAAAAAATCTACACTATTCCTTTTAACAATACCCATATTATGCAAATATTCATCATAATATACCAAGAACTCAAATGCATCCTTAGAAGCTAGACCTTGAAATACCAGAGCTTCTTCTTCATGAACTTCCACAATCAACCATGTTCATCATCAGTCATCCAAGTACCTATTGAGGATACACCTCCATTTCAGAGTCTTTATCCATTCTTAGTGCTACTATAGTGGAATATTACAAAGCAATGGAAGAACTATCATAATAACTATAGTGAAGCAAGTTCCAACCAAAATACCCAAGAACCCCATCACTTTTTGAATCACTTTGACTGACAAAGGCACTAGATTTTCACTATTTAGGGATGGAACCATATTTTCTAAAGCTACCATCAACTCTTTCTTAACTATCTCATCTATATTTTAAGCGTGGACCGGGGCATCCCATCATGGGGGAGGGGATGATGATTTTGGTCTTGTCAGTATTTCAGTTGCTTGTGTTTCACCCCATATAGTTGTTATCCCCTGTTTTCCCATCTTTGCTCTGCCTCTAACACGAGGCCTACCCCCAAACTGTGGCCGGTCCAGGTATTGTGTAATGCCCTAAAATGTCATCCCAAAATGTCACACAATGCTTAGGGCTAAAAGTAGCCCCAAGCTAACCCTTTGAGAATGCTACTATCTCTACTACTTACTGTAGGATGTCAAATCAAACAATAATGTTATATTTTCTCAAAACCGAACTAGCATAATAAGAAAATATTATTTTCATATTAAAACAATACTGGAAATTCTATCACACCACTGATAATCTAGTCTGACAAAACCTCTACTAATCAAGAACTAGAGAGTCTTTGGGACAGACCCCCAACTGACTCAAACTGAAATCAACAAAACCAACTACTAATAATGTTGAATGTCTGGAGAATAGGTCCTTGAACCATGAGTACTCACCACTTCAAGAATGTAGACAAAGGTATAAGGGGTCACTAATGATGCTGGGACTGAGCACGTGAACCTACATTATGAGACAATGTAGCAAACAGATGTATATATGAATCATTACTTTGAGGATATACTGAGTATATGGAGGTGCATGCAATTAAATAATCAATATCATCAGTCTTTATAGAAAACATGCATGCTATTGTAGATGGCTCACATATATTGAATAAAACTGAAATTTAAATCTCATAAATCATGAATAACAAAGCATGTAATAGAAATCTCGTGAGTCATTATGCTTTACTTTGAAATCTATATTCTCCTCTTAGTCTCAAAACTTGAAGGATAAAGGAAACTTTAAACAATACTTTCAAAAGTCAAGTTTTTATCTCGAGGAGAATATAATTTCCTTAAAACTTAAGGACTTAGAACTTTAAGAACTTTAAGACTTCGGACACTTGGGAATCTGAATAGAACCTCAACTTTAGTGATCATTATCTTAGTCATCCACAAATAGTGGGGATAAGTATCTTAACCTATAGTGGCACATAGTTCTGGTGCATGAAACCTTGGAATCATACCTAACTCAGTGCTAAATACTACTCACATACTCAACTCAGAACGTTTAGGCAAATCCACGTCAAATTAACTCAAGGGTCTATAATGAAGACCAAAATCATGTTTCTTTTTGCTTTAAATCAAACTTAATGTGGATTCCTTTTTTAACTCAGACTCAAAACAAATCTTTGGTTAAAGTCAAAGCACTTGCTTATTGAATCATGCTAAATGACATAATCTTCAAGAAAACACTGAAACACATACTTGGTTTAAATCTTATACTAAGGCTCAGATAATTTTGATTTCATAATGACTATAAATCATGACATAAATTTTGGAAACACTTGAAAACAACAAATCATTGATGATAACATGAAAGTTACAGCATTAATTCTCAATTCGAACCATGAAATAGGTGAAATATCATACAATTCAAGACATGAGCACTTTATAACTTCATAAATTCAAATTAAAGTAAATTGGGTACAACCCACTTGCAAAAACACAGAATAATTTTGATAAGAATTAAATCTTTGGGCACAAGAACAAAGGGAGTGTTCTTGTTAAAACCCCACTTACCTTGAATTAGAAGCTTTGAATGAACTCTTGACTTTGGGATGCTATTCAAACTTCTAATGGGTACTTCTTGTTTCTCTCCTAATGGGGATTCTGATTCTTGAAGAATTTTAGAAAAGTGACGGTTGAATTTAGAGCACTCTTGAATTTTAGGTTAAAACTCTAGGATGAGTTCTGGGTGATTTTGAGAGATAATAACCTTATTTTGGTGTTTTAGGGATTTAATCCCATGTTAAAGCTGAAAAGAGGTCGGGAAATGACATCCTTTCCCCCCTAGGACGTAAAAATTTAAAGGCTGAAAATAAATGGGCATCGACGCTGAAGGCAACGCAGCGCGTCAGGGGCATCGACGCAATACTCGACGCATCACGCCTCTACTGCATCGAGCCTCAGTACTTTTCTTGTATAAAAGTTGACCGACTCGATGGAAGACACGGCGTGCCAAGATCACTTTGGTCCACTATTTTAGTACACCGAACAATATCTACACATTGTCTGAAATATCCAAAACTTATCCGGGAACACCCATTGACTTCCCGGATCATGAATCATCTAAAATATCAACTATCAAAGGTCAAGAAGGTCAGATATATAGTCTTGAAAGTACTAAGGTTGTGAAAATGACCAAGTCTCAACACTTAGCCAAATTTATAAGTATAAGGCTTCCTTTATCCTTCTCTACAAGCTTAAACAATGAGAAAACTTGCGAGGTCTTACAATATCTCCCCCTTGGAAACATTCTTCCTCGAATGTCGCTAGTTAGGCTAAGGATACTAAGGAACTAAGAGTGCATGGCTCAAACAAATGGCTAAACTGACTTTGTATCTCTCTAAACTTTTTGAATACATTGGAAGATGCCAGAACTTATACAAGAATTACCACATAGCTGAATCTTTGAGTAGAAATGGATGAATTAAGGACGAATAGTACCTTCGGCGTGATCTGAACTCACGGAGAAGAGGTGCAGGTACTGGCTCACATGTCTGCTTCTGCTTCCCAAGTAGCGCCCTCAACTGACTGGTTTCGCCAAATAACTTTGACCAAGGGAACTTCTTTGTTCCTCAGTCTACGGATCTGGTAATCTAGGATCTCAACCAGAATCTCTTCATACGAATGACTAGTCTAAATATCTGAGGCCTCTGAAGGATCCACTACAATAGAATCACCAATGTTCTTCTTAGGCATGGAGACATGAAAAATAAGATGAACAATCGATAGCTCTGTAGGTAACTCAACTTCATAGGCTACTCTCCCAACACAACTCAGAACTCTATAAGGACCAACATAACGGTGACTAAACTTCCCCTTCTTGCCAAACCTTTCCACTTTTTTCATGAGTAAAATCTTCAAATATACAAAGTCATCAACTTTGAATTCAAGATCTGTTCTTCTCATATCTGCATGCCACTTCTGATGACTCTGGGTTGTCTTCAACCTTTCTCTAATCAACTTTACCTTCTCCATAGCCTCAAACACTGCATCAGGTCCGATCAAAGTAGCCTCACCCACTTTTAACAAACCTCTGAATGATCTACATCTCCTCCAATACAATGCCTAAAATGGGGCCATATGAATGCTAGAATGATAGCTATTGTTATACGCAAATTCAATCAATGGTAAATCCTCATCCCAACTTCCTATGAAATCAAGAGCATAAGGTCTCAACATATCTTCCAAAGTTTGGATGGTCCTCTTAGCCTGACCATCAGTCTGTGGATGAAAAACAAAACTCAAATGAACTTGGGTACCAACACCCTTCTGAAACGCTCTCCAAAACTGAGAAGCGAACTGAGTACCCCTATCTGAGATGATAGACAAGGGGACTCCATACAACTTGACTAACTCCTGGATATATAATCTAGCATAATCCTCAGCTGCATAAGATGTATGCACCGGCAAAAAGTGTGCTGACTTAATCAACTTACCTATAACAACCCAAATAGAATCATGATGACGACGTGAAGGAAGTAAACCAGTCATGAAATCCATATTCACCTCTTCCCACTTCCAAGTAGGTCTACCAAACTCTTGGATTATACCAGTAGGTAGTTGGTCCACCTTAACCTGTTGACAAGTCGTACACTTTGCTACAAATTGTGCTATATCCTTCTTCATACCATTCCATCAATAGATTTCTCGAAAATTGCAGTACATCTTGGTAGCACCAAGATGTATAGAATATTATGCTCTATGCCCTTCAACCATAATTCTCGACCTCAAATCATCAACAAAAGGAACATACAATCTTTTTTGCATTCTCAACACACCATCTCCCCCTTAGGAGAAAACTTTTACCTTTTCGTCTTTAATTGACTCCTTCAGTTTAACCAAACTAGTATCTAAGTTTTTCATCTCCTTCACTTCCAAAACTATAGAGGATTCGGAGCTGCTTTGAACCCAAACATTACCTTCAGACGTATCAAGCAACTTAACACCCAGTCTAGACAAGTGATGCACATCACGAGATAACTCTTCTTATCCTTTACCACATGAGCCACACTGCCCATAGACAACCTACTAAGGGCATCTGCCACTATATTGGCCTTGCTCGGATGATATAGCACACTCATATAATAATATTTTAGCAACTCTAACCATCTTCTCTGTCTAAGATTTAAATCCCTCTGAGTAAACATATACTACAGGCTCTTGTAATCAGTAAAGACATAAATATGAACACCATACAGATAGTGTCTTCAGATTTTCAAAGCAAAAAACACAGCAGCTAATTTGAGATCATGGGTTGGGTAATTCTTTTCATGCGGCTTCAACTTCCTAGAGGCATAGGCTATAACCTTACCTCTATACATTAACACACAACCTAATCCAACTCTAGAGGAATCATAATACTCCATAAACCATCCGTACCATTAGGCAAAGTCAACACTGGGGCTGAAGTGAGTCGATTCTTCAACTTCTGAAAACTCTTCTCAAAGGAATCTGACCAAAGGAACTTAACTTTCTTTTGGGTCAATCGGTTCATGGGACACACAATAGAAGAAAAACCTTTAAAAACTGGTGGTAATAGCCAGCTAGACCCAAGAAACTCCTAATGTTAGGCAGAGAGATAGGCCAAGGCCAATTTCTCACGGCTTCTGTCTTTTGCGGATCAACTCTAATGCCTTCAACTGTAATTATATGACCCAAAAATGCTATTAACCTTAGCCAAAACTCACACTTGTTGAATTTGGCGAACAACTGATGGTCTCTAAGAGTTTGCAGGCAATTCTAAGATAATCTTCATGGTCATTCTCACTATGGGAGTAAACAAGGATATAATCTATGAACACTATGACAATCATATCAACATACTACTTGAACACTCAATTCATGAGGTCCACAAAAGCTGTTGGCGCATTGGTTAACTCAAAATGACCATAACGGGTTCGGAAGGCTATCTTTGGGATATCACAGTCCCTTATTTTAAGCTGGTGATAGATGGATCTAAGGTCTATCTTTGGGAAGTAACTTTCACCTTGTAACTGATCAAACAGGTCATTAATTCAAGGAAGGGGGTACTTATTCTTAACTATAACCTTATTAAGCTGACGATAGTCAATGTACATATGCAAAAAACCATCTTTCTTTTTCACGAATAGGACAGGTGCGCCCCAAGGAGAAACACTGGGCCATATGAAACCCTTATCTAGAAGATCTTTGAGTTTCTCTATCAACTACATAAGCTCTGCGGGTTCTATACAGTATGGAGGAATAGAAATGAGTTGTGTATCGGGAAGAAGGTCAATCTTGAATTCTATCTCTTATTAGGAGGTACCCCTGGGAGATCTTTTGAAAAGACATCAGGAAACTCATTAACTATTTGTAACCGACTGAATAGTTAGAGTCTCAGACTTAGTGTCTTTAACTCGAACTAAGTGATATATGCTACCTTTGAATATTAGCTTTCTGGCTTTTAGATAGTATATAAAATGACTCTTCAGATATGCTGAACTCCTAGACCACTCGAAGACTAGCTCACCAGGAAATTGAAACTTAACCACATGCGTACGACAGTCTATAGATGCATAACAAGTTTGAAGCCAATCCATACCTAGAATAATATCAAATCAACCATCTCCAACTCTATCAAATCAACGAATATGACATTAGAAAGAACATTAACAGGACACTTTTTATACACTTGCTTAGCAACAACTGACTCTCCTACTGGAGTAGATACCATGAAAGACTCAAGGATCTTTTCGGGACATTTCAAAATTCACAGCAACTAGTGGGGTCACATAAGAGAAACTTAACCCAGGGTCCATCAACACATAAACATCAAAGTAAAAGAAACGTAGCATACCTGTAACAACGTCGAGAGAATCCTCCTTATCTTGATGGGATGGTAAGGCATAGAATCTATTTTTTCACTGACCGTCAGCAGTACTTGATGAAGATCCCTGAGGAGGGGCTGGATGGGATAAAAAATCTAGTGCACTGGTAGCCTGAGTCTGAGGTCGGGCATCTCTGCTCCCTTGTCTAACATGCAGGCACTGTCTAAGTCTATGGCCTATCTTTCCACAACTAAACCAACCCCTATGGTCTTCTAAGCAATCACCGAGATGGTCCCTAACATACTTAGTACATGGAGGAGGATGAGGCTTGTTACTCACACAGTTCTAGGATCTAGACATAGATGGTCTATTCCCGTGCTCTTTCCTGTTCCTGGGCATGGGTGCACTAGCTTATGAAGGCACTGGTATGGATGAATGGCTCTAAAACTATGGATGATTTCTTCCATGAGATCTAGTCTGGCCAAGCTTAAACTGCTTTGATCTAGCCTTCTTATTTACCCTTACTCTATCTTTCTCCATTATGTTATTTGTTTTAATCTCTTGAGCATGCATCATAAGTCTGGACAGATCTATATCCCTATTGAGCATAACAGTCCTACACTCTTTCAATACCAAACCAGACACTCTAGTTAAAAACTTACTCATATTAGTTCGAGTGTCAGCCATCAAATCAGGAGAATACTTATCTAGCTGGTTGAACTTAAGGCAATACTCCATTAAATTCATAGAGACTTGCATTAGGTTTATAAACTCCTCTATCTTTTCTTCCCTCATTTCAAGTGGGAAGAGCTTTTCAAAGAATGCATCCTGGAATACCTGCCAAGTATTAGGAGCAGCATTCTCCTCTTTTTTCTTCCTCCATGCTACAACCCAGTCATAAGCAGTATCTTTCAGACGATAAGATGAAAGCTCTACACTCTCTTCCTCAGACACATACATGACTTGGGTGATCTTCCTCACCGCTTCAAGATACAATTGTGGGTCCTCACCTGCCTTCAACCCATAGAATTCTGGTGGATTCATCCTCATGAAGCCTCGAATCCTATCTACTGCTAAATTACCTATTTGCTGATGTGGGACTGTAACCTGGTTATTGGCATGAACGTTCATGGTGATTTCCTGGGCTAACACCTGAATGACTGCCCGAAATGCAGCATGAGACACCGTCTCATTCAGGGGATAAATAGGCTGAGGTTGCTCATTATTATTTTAGCGGGCATTTGTTCTTTGAGGAGGCATTTTCTATCATAGGATGGCATAAATTAATAGCTGAGAGAGACAACTATAAGCACGATAGATTTTGAAAGAAAGAGATGACTTTTTCTTAAAACGTCTTGTAGCCTCTTGCTCATAGATGTGACGCGCTACACACCAATGATCAAGACTATACTTATTATGGCTTGTCAGACTTCCTAGAACTCCTTAAACCTTAGGCTCTAATACCAAGCTTGTAATGCCCCGACATCTCATCTCGAAATATCACACGGTGCTTAGGGCTACAAGTAGCCCCAAGCTAACTCTTTGAGCATGCTACTATCTCTACTACTTATTGTAGGATGTCAAATCCAGCAATAATGCTATATCTTCTTAAAACAGAACTCGCATAATATGAAAATATTGTTTCCATATCAAATCAATACTAGAAAGTCTATAACACCACTAATAATCTAGTCTAACAAAGCCTCTACTAATCAAGTACTAGAGAGTCATTGGGACAGACCCCCAACTGACTCAAACTGAAATAAAAAAATCAACTACTAAAAATTCTGAATGTCTGGACAATAGGTCCTTGAACCATGAGGACTCACCACTGTGGGAATATAGACAAAGGTACTCAAGATTGCTGACGCTGCTGGGGCAGAGAACCTGAACCAATATTATGAGACAATGTATCACACAAACATATATGTGAATCAGTACTCTCAGTATGTACTGAGTATGTGGGGGTGAATTCAATTAAATAATCAATATCATCAGTCTTTATAGAAAACATGCATGCTATTGTAGATGCCTCATATAGATTGAATAAAATTGAAATCTAAATCTCATAAATCATGAATAAGAAAGCATGTAATAAAAATCTCGTGAGTCATTACGCTTTACTCTAAAATCTATATTCTCCACTTAGTATCAAAACTTGCATGCTAAAGAAAACTTTAAACAGTACTTTTAAAACTCATGGTTTTATCTCGAGGAGAATAGAACTTCTTTAAAACGTAAGGACTTAGAACTTTAGGAACTTTAAAACTTGGGAAACTTGGGAATCTCAAGATGAAACTTTCAACACACATACTTTTTTCAAAAATAGAGTAGGGGACTACTTTGGGGGTTTCTTCTAACTGACATAAACCATGTGAGCTATATGGAGTCCAATGTCTCGCCTATGTTGGGGAGAGATATTCTACCCTTTACATCAGAATAAAACCTCAACTTTAGTGATAACTATCTCAATCATCCAGATATAGTGGGGATAAGTATCTCAACCTATGGTGGAACATAGTTCTGAGGCATAAAACCTTGGAATCATACCCAACTCGGTGCTAAATATTACTCTCATGCTCAGCTCAGAACGTTTAGGAAAATCCACTTCAAATTAACTCAAGGGTCTATAATGAAGACCAAAATCATGCTT
This sequence comes from Capsicum pubescens, assembly GCA_030864215.1. Classification (NCBI taxonomy): domain Eukaryota; kingdom Viridiplantae; phylum Streptophyta; class Magnoliopsida; order Solanales; family Solanaceae; genus Capsicum; species Capsicum pubescens. The sequence continues at coordinate 145,173,998 of CM061548.1, read as the reverse complement.
TTCTTTGTTTTAAATCATACTTAGTGTGGATTCCTTTCGTAACTCAAACTCAAAACAAATTTTTCTTTAAAGGCAAAGAACTTTCTTATTGAATCATTCTAAATGACATAATCTTTAAGAAAATACCAAATCTCATACTTGGTTTAAAGATTATACTCACTCTCAGATAATTTCGATTTCATAATGAAGCATAAATCATGACATAAATTTTGAAAACATCAATTCATGATGGTAACATGCAATATATAACATTAATTCTCAATTGAAAATATGAATTAGGTGAAATATCATTCAATTTTAGACTTGAGCACTTTATAGATTCATAAATTCAAATTAAAGTAAATTGGGTAAAAACCCAGTTGCAAAAACACGAAATAATTTTGATAAAAATTAAAGCTTTGGGCACATGAACGAAGGGAGTGTTCATGTTCAAACCTCACATACCTTGAATTAGAATCTTTGAATGAACTCTTGACTTTGGGATACTATTCGAACTTCTAATGGGTTCTTCTTGTTGCTCTCATAATGGGGATTCGAATTCTTGAAGAATTTTAGAAAAGTGACTGTTGAATTTTGAGCTCCCTTGAATTTTGGGTTAAAACCCTAGGATGAGTTATGGTTGATTTTGAGATATAATAACCTTATTTTAGAGTTTTTAGGATTTAATCCCGTGTTAAAGCTAAAAAGAGGTGGGGGGAATGACTAACTTGCCCCCTATGATGCGGAAATTTAAAAGTTGAAAATAACAGGGCATCGACGTTAAAGGCGATGAGGCGCATCCGGGGCATCAACGTGATACTCTACGCGTTGTTCTTCTACCACATCGAGCCTTAGTACTTTTCCTGCACAAAATTTTAACAACATGATGGGTGATGCGGGGCACCAAGATTGCATTGGTCCACTATGTTGGGACACCGAATGAGGTCTAAATGCGGTCCAAAAAATTTGAATCTTATCTGGAAAAAACCATTGACTTTCCTGATCATGAATCAGCTTAAATATCAACTATCAAACGTTAGGAAGGTCGTAAAATAAAGTCTTCAAAGTTCTATGATTGTGAAAATGATTAAGTCTCAACACTTAGCCAAATTTCTAAGTATAAGGCATCCTTTATCCTACTCTACAAGCTTAAACAAGGAGAAAACTCGTGGGGTCTTACATATTGCTAAGGGTATTGTTATTGGTACATTATAGATACTGCGATTCTAATGGATTGAATATTCACCATCTGCAGACAAAAGTAAATGAGTTAGATACAAATCTGGACCGCAAGTACCAATTGGAATCAAGTAATTGCACTATAAATGAAAGAAATTAATTCTTTTCCTACAGCCATATAGCCTTTAATATAAAAAAATAGACAACTCCATACCATTCCATATGACTTTACTAGATTTTTTTTTGTACGATGAGATCTACGGACACAGTGGTCATATACTATCTTTGTCACGGTCTAAATGGTCGTGATTGGAAACCACCCTAAACTATAGAGGATGAATTATACTTAACCTAAACTCTCCATTAATCCAAGTGTTACCTTCTCTTCCTTTTGAATTAATCCTCAATTTTAAACAAGTTTAACAGAGTGTTCAATCAATAACTTACTAATTATCAAATGAACATTAAAATAAAACAAATAGAGTGCAGAAACCTCTATTTTTAAATCCTCGAGACCTGATGTTACTGAACAAGAACATATAATATAAAAAGAAGTCAAAACGATAATTGACTATCCAAAACAAGAAATATATATATGAATGTCTTAGTCCTGAAACATAGGACAAGAACAATGAATAGAAGTTCCAAATGTTGCTTGATCATGGTACTCACCCTTAAAGCTGAATCTGGAACTATTAGCTAAAGAGGATGCCTTGTCTCAAATGCTGAAACATGCTATGAATTCAACAAAAAATACTATAGCACCAATACAACGACGCATACTAATAGGCATCATAGGTTGACAAGACCCTACAGTGTACAATTAAGTAAATAAAATAGATGTAAAGTGATCATTATAATACTTATAATCAAATATAGTCAATCAAGTATGACTTTCACTTAAGAAGAATACATGCTCACAATCAGGTACAAGTAAAATTTGATCATTAAGTTCATCCCAACGTACAATCACAACTGAACATTCAAGAATATGAATGAATGTATGAATACGTGATATTCATACTATCTCTTTCCCTTCTCATTCTCATCAATACCAATATTATATCATCAATGTCATAATCATTACCAACTTCATAAATATCATGGGTTACAAATCAAAATCATCACCATCACCACCAACTCAATAATATTAATATGAATGAACATGACATGCAGTCAATAACCATAAGTAGTGCTCGAAGGTCCTCACAACATTCGATTAAATACAATCATATTGTGAACCAACTCCTCCTAGGTAAGTTCTATAACCGGAGTTCTATAACTCTTTATTAGGTGTCAAAAGTTACTACGACTCCTTAAACTCATTGTTTATCTAAATACCACATAAAATACCACTGATAACCATCATACTAGTACCATATTATTTTAGAATAATATACCTGAATTACTCAAAAATTAGCTAAGGAAATACTAAGTGTAAATTTGACCTCCTTATTCAACATAACAACATTTTAGGTCCATGTAGAACCCTTATCATTCAATAGGTTTTCATCGGTGTAGCCTATAGATTTTAAAAAAAAATTATTATGATGCACCAGTCCCAAAGAAATTCAGAATCTATCACATACAAGAAATTGAGATAGTAAACAATTTTTTATTTTTTGCTCATTTGTCCAAAAATAGGCTATGTTTGCCTATCAGAGAAACCCTTATTATTTGATAGGTCATCTTAGGTGCAACCTTTTGATTTTGGAAAAAAATTATTTCAAAAATCATATACCTACTAATTCATTGGGTATCACGGATAAAAAACTAAAATAAACAACAATTTCTGCTTTTTCACTTGTTTGTCCTAAAACAGGCTACGCCTGCCTCTATAAAATAAACCGAATTATTTAAAAATTCATCGCAGATGCATCAATGTGTTTTCAATAAAATATTATTCTAACATACCTACCCTAAAACATCAGAGCTAACACACACAAAAAACTAAAATGATCTATAATTATTATTGTTTTGCTTGTTTGTCATAAATCAAGCAACATATACCTTTCCAAACAAACCTTTATTATTTAATAAATTATCACAAGCATATCCAGGAGTCTCAAATAAAAAACATTTTGGCACAACTATCCCTAGAAATTCATAAGCATTGCTTTTTAGCTTTTCTATCCTAAAATAGGATACATCCCCTCTCTGAAGTGTCCCTTACCATTTAATGGGTCATCCAGGTGTATCTATGAGGTTTGAACAAAAAATAATTACCACAAGACTATATCTAGAAATCCACAGGCTAGCATAAAAAAATAATTAAATAATTTGCAATTCCTGCTTTTTTACTAATTTGCCCTAGTACGAGCTACATCCACCTCTCTAAAGCAACTGATATCATTTAATAAGTCATCATCAGTATATCCATGAGTTTTTTGCCTCTTTAAAGAAACATATATATTTAATAGGTCATCATAAGCACGACCATTAGTTTTCGGAATACAACCATTCTGACGCACCTATCCCCCAGAAATTCATAGGCCAACACACATAAAAAATTGAAATAATCTACAATTGCTATTTTTTCCCTTTATAATAAAAAGGGCTAAGCCCATATATCTAAAGCAACCCTTACATGAATTTTCATAAAAAAATCATTTTGATGCACCTATCCCCAGAAATTCATATGCTAATACTCGCGATAAAACTGTTTAATCCATAATTCTTGCCTTCTTTACTAGTTTGTCCTAAAACAGACTATCCCCATCTCTTAAAAACAAATATTAACATTTAGTAAATGGTCACAAGTTAAATCTTGAATTTTTATCAAAAAAATACTCTGATGCACCTTTCCGCAGAAATACATTGGCTAAAATACATGAAAAAAAAAAATAAACTGCAATTCCTACTCTCCTAAAACAGGCTATGTCCAACTCTCTAAAGTCGACCTTAAATTTTACTGGTCCATCACAGATGCATCCAAGAGTTTTTGTCAAAAGTAATCTGACACACTTATCCCTAGAAATTTATAAGTTAACAAACATGAAAAAATTACTCCACATTTCCTACATTTTTGTTTGTTTTTTCTAAAATAGGCTACGTCCACATCTCTAAAGAAACACTTATCATTCAAAAGGTAGTCATGGATATAGCCATGCAATTTTTACAAAAATAATTCTGATACAAATATCTAAGAAATTTAATGGCTAATACACAAAAAATCAAATAATTTGTCAATTCCTATTTTTCACTCGTTTGTCCTATAACAGGGGTATGTCGGCCTCTCTAAAGCTACCCTTATCATTTCATAGGTTGTCACATGAATAACCATGTGTTCTTGAGAAATAGTATTTCAACACACCTGTAACTAAATTATCATAGGCTAACACATGAAAAAGCTGAAATAATATGTGATTCTTACTTTTTGGCTCATTTTTTCTAATACATGCTATGTCCTTTAAACAATCATTATGTAAGACCCCGCAAAATCCTAAGCTTAATTCATTTCGTCAATGCTAGAAAAGGGTCCCGGGCTTAAAAATTTCAGTTAAGTGTTTGCACTTAGAACTTATTTAGCCTTCATAAGTTGGCGATCCTATTTTACGATCCTTATGACCTTAAAATGTTGAATTCTAGGTTGGTTCATGATCAGGAATGTTAATAGATTTTCTCGAACGAGTTTTGGAATTCTCTAACATCGTTTGAGGCACGTTTGGAAATCAAAAATAGTGGATCGACGTGATCTCTATGCGCCATGTCACTTATCGCATTGATAAATACTTTTCTAATCTCCCAGTTCCGAATTCTAGTTAGCCGATGCGAACTCAACGAGTCGCGCCAGCCATTACGTCGACCCCATCAATGTAGCACGTCGGTCTGCGCCTCACTGGGCACGCTTTTTAGTAATTAAAAAGCCACATCCTCAGGAGTAATTGGGTCCTTTTCAAAACTTATTCAGCCCCAAAAACATGAAATTAAGTCATTCCTAGGGAAAAATTCATTCATTTATCACAAATTACTCTCAAGAACAAACCCTAGGGACATTGATTTCAAATTCAAGACTCAAGAACTCACCATAAACCTTCATTAATTCGAGTACCAAGGTATGTGAAGTGTTCATCCAAGCGTTTCCTTCCACCCTTGGAGTTCAAGAAACTCTTTTAAACTACAAGCTAATTGATTTCAGGTTGGATTTAAATGTAATCTTGATGTCTAATGGATTTTCAATTCCATGATTTATCACAAGTTTCACAAAATCTAGTTAGTGTGGATTGAATAATGTGAACTTCATGTTGAACTCTTGAATTTCAAGTTGAATGTAGTATCCATGATAGTATTACATGTTATTGATATATGGAATGCCCATGCTCCCCAAGTGTTTGTCAAAGTGCTTATGTGAATTGAATAGTGCAAGCATTATGTGATATCATTCATGCAAAAACCCATGTATATCAGTGTTTGACAAAAATATCTAAATGAATGCATTATTGGTAAGCAAGTCCTATTATTCTATTAAAGTTATGCAGTGTTTTACTTTTCATACTATCGAGTCCTGGGGGTATTCTATACCCAACAAATCTATCTATTTACCTAGAGATATAGTAGTTATAGAATAGTCTCAGTAATGTCATGAACAGTAGTACTCAGTAATCAGTCCCAGTTTCAGTTTAGTCTTCAATTCATACCTCAAGTAAACCCAGTCAGTTATCATAAATCAGTAGTATTCCATTAGTCAATTGAACTCGGTGAACTCAACTTAGTTAGATAGTATGATCAGTAATAGTTCAGTCAAGCCTAGTGCAGTCTAGAAATTAGTTTAGTGTCTATTCAATTAGGAGTAGGACTCAGCACCGAGCAAGTGCAGGGATGAAGGCTTCCTCGTAAGATAAGCAGAGTCGTTAGTAGCAGTCCCTATACTTCAGAACTATGTAACCAGAATAGGATATAAAAAGTCACCCGTCAGTTTAGGATTAACTTTCTCGTAGGGTTCACCCGTCAGTTCAGGCTTGACACCCTTAGTCCTTCTGGACAATACAGTACATCAGTATAATGGATCCATACATCCAGTATCAGTACCCGTGGAACGGTATTGAAACCCTTCCAAATGGGGTTACAGGTTGGGCCCCAATCCATTCTAAGAAGGGCATGTCGGTTAGATTACTACCTCCTACAGTTTTAGTTTCAATTTTAGTCTCGGTACAAAATTTAGTTCAATTCTACACATTCAAGACCGTTAGAAACAGTCACCTATCTTAGTGTCAAACTCAGATCAGTTCTTCATAATTAGGACTATCATAAACAGTCATTCAACTATCAGTAATACAATATCAATAAACTCAGATATCAGTTAATTAGTACTCAGAACTCAGTATCCAGTGTTATAATGACCTCAGTTATAGTTTATGTATTTATTCACGTACTCTCATTTAGTTATGTTCATGTTATTTAGCCAGTTATTATTTCTGCATATAAACCCATGCATATCAGCCAACCTCAATTAGCATACCAGTATATTTGAAGTACTGGCGCATACTTTTATTTGGTGCTATAATGTCTTATATCATAGGTTCAGACGTACGTCTCCTGACCGTACTTAGCAACCCAAATTATCAGCAGAAGACTGAGGGGTGAGTCTTTATAGTTTGAGGACAAATTTATTATTTTAGTTTATCATTAGTTCAGTAGTCGAAGTTAGTTGAGGGCTTATCCCATCAACTCCATATTCAAACAGTTAGAGGCTTTTAGACTAGAGTACTTCAGACAGATATTTTCAGGTTTTAAGTATTCATTTATTAGTTATTATTTTCAGTTATGAACCTTATGGAGATTTCAGCCTAACTTCCGTATTTATTTTAGATATATATATTACTACTACAGAATTGTTATTATTCAATGCTCGCAGTAGGTACCAGACATGGGTTAGATGGTGGTCCTTCGAGGTTGTAGCACCATGTAGCATCCGAGGTATAAACTTGGGGCATTAAATTTCACCATTTAATATTTCTTCACATGAGTAGCTAGATATTTTTGCAAAAAATCATTTCAACATAACTATCCCAAAAAATTCATTGGCTAAAATTCAAATGCCCCGAATTTTATCCCTTGAAATATTTTTTAGCTTTGAGCTCATTGCCTTGGTAACGACTTACCTTATGAGTCTTATAGTGTCTTAACGGGTTACGTGACCCTAGCATAACATTTCTAGAGAGTGTTGTTGAAGTTACTATCCTGGGTACGACTTGAGGGCACGAATCGTAAAGACTCATGACGATTCATTAGGATGAGTCGTAGACAAATCATGTAAGTTTGTATCATGATTCTAATCTGAGTAAAAGTGTCTAAACATGAGCCATAAAGATTTATAATGACTCATAGGATGGAGATCAAAGGATTTCTAGTGTATACCCTAAATGGTCTCTGTGTTGATTAGGACTGGTACCTACAAGTCATAGGGTCCCATTACGAGTAGTGATATTGAGTTGTAGGGTAAATAGTGTGGAGGGTTATTGAGAATTCCTTGGTCACAAATCATGGTGACGAGTCATAAATAGTAGTTGCGAGTCGACGGTTGACTCGTAGTCACAAATGGCACTTTTTTAGCTTTTAAGTTAAGGTCATTCTAGAAAATTTCCCCTCTTACCCAGAATTGAAACCCATGTCTTATATCCCTTTTAAGTTATCATTAGGAATAAGAAACCAATCGAAGTAACAACTTAAACACTCCAAAGGCTCTCTAAATTCCCTCAAGAAAGTCAAGCTAGGGTTTCATCAAATTGATCATCCAAGGGATCTAGAGCTAGATTCTCTTCCTAAAACTTGATAATTCAAGCATGTGACTCTACCCTTAAAATTAATATCTCTACTTCATGAAAGTATATGGTTATTTCTGTTATTTAAAGTATTGGTTTTTGACATGATTAAAGGTTTTGACATTAATGGTCAATTAATGGTTTTCCCATGATTTTGTTTTGCATTACGCATGTTTTAACCATGGTTTTGAACTTGTGGATGTATGGTCATGATGAATAAAATAAGGGATTGTGATTTCCTAATCTTATGACTTTTGAAGTTGTTATGACCCTAACCCAATGTTATGAATTTTTTTAGTTTTGAGAAATATGGGAATTTAACTATTCTGGAACTATTGCACTATAATGTTGAATTGAACCTTTTGGGTTGGTATTTCAAAGGATGTTGCTTAATTTAACCAAGAAGATTGTGATTTTCCCAATTAATAAAATTATTTTGGCATGTTGATAATACCGTGCAAGTGTAGTGGGTGTAACGATACCAAAAATATATGCCTAAATGTATATTGTGGTTCCAAGAATGAAATTATGTGTTAAATATTTTAATTGGTCTTTAAAGAGGACTATGTAGCTGATTCATGAATGTATAGGTCCTGAGGGAAAAATATTGTAAACCACAGTTGCTAACGTGAGAGTCATATGATCGAGTGGTTTGAGTCCCCCTTATATTATCTTATATTATTAGGAGGTTCGACTCTCCTATATCTTAGTACATGATTTGGAGATCATGTTACCTTGATATGCAGGGAGGTTCGAGTCTCCATAGTGCATAGGCTTACCCTCTGGTTTGTGCGGCCATACGCATTGGGGCCCTACCAGCTGGACCCATATAGCCCGTGGGTGCCTTATATGTTTTGACAGTTGACCTACATAATCCAGGCTAATATTTTTTAGTTCATGTTAAGCCTTGTTATCTATCCGGGCATGTGATATATATATAAATATGACTATGTGTTGGATGATGTGTGTGAGATTTTAAATGATTTGAACTATTATTCATAGCATTATTTTATCTTGTATCCCTGTGTTACATGCTAGCACTCCAATCACTAACTGTTTATCTATGTTGTATCTCCACGCAATGCTGGAACTGACATACTTCTATTTCTCTTTCTCAGTGATTCAGATTCGAGATCATCTCGTGAGTTGACATTAAAGTGGTGAGCTTCCATACATTGGAAGTCAACATTTCATGTTTTTGGTTCCTTATGTCTCAGATTATTAGACTTGTTTTGGTTATTTTCATAGGAATGCCCCGATACTTTATGGATATTCTGTTTGGTTCTTCGTTTAAAAGGCTTTGTTTGAACTACTGTGTATTTGGGTTACGAGAGTGAGATATTTTGGCTGGAATTTGGTCGATAGACCATAGATATGATTTAATTAGATTTGAGCTTAAATTTATCTTATCTTATAATATTTTTAGAATTCATCCGACATTAAGGGATGTGTATTGGTTTAGTTAGGTGGGGGCGGTGATCTCCAGTCTACGTGGGACTTGAGATACCCGTCATGGACACGCCTTGGTTTGGTTCATGATAAGGATGGTATCAGAGCCTAGGTTTTGTCTCATTGGGTGTCTAACAAAGCCGTGTCAAGTAGAGTCTGTTTTATGGGTGTGTCTCATGCTACACTTATAATGGAGGGGCTATGAGGCAATTAGGAATGTTTTCCTTTTTTGTTGTTCTATTTCGAGCTGTAGAGTTTATGCTCTTTAATCCCTCTAATTCTCATTTTTTTTCCTTTAAAATCATGTCTCCATGAAGATTTGATGTTCGCGAGAACTCTTCTGTCCGTTCTAAAGACAATATGGATGGAGCTCGTCCTACTCTAGTAGGCTAGACTCGGTCTAGGATTGCTGCTTCTGATTGCTTTAATGGAACTCCACCAGTTCCCCTATTCCTTCTCAGGAACCTCGATATGGTGTGTCTAATGATGATTTTTTCCAGTTGATTCACTTGCTTACTAAGTTGATGGGTTCTCAGACTGCGCGAGTTGCTTCTGTTTCTCCATTCTTAGGTTAACACGTATGAAAAAGTTAAAATAATTCACAATTTCATCTTTTTTTCTTGTTAGTCCAAAAACATGCCATGTCTGCCTAAATGAAGCAATCTTTATAGTTAAAAAATCGTCACATGCGCAACCATGAATTTTTGGTAAAAATTCATTCTGACACACCTATCTCCAGAAATTCATAGGCTAACACACATGAAAAAACTAAAATATTTCTCAATTCCAACCTTTTTGCCCGTTTGTCCTAAAATAGGTTTGTCCACTTTACCAAAGAATGTCTTATCATCTACTAGTCTTCATAGATGAAACCATGAGTTTTTGACAAAAAATATTTGGAGACACCTATTCCGAGAAATTAATAGACTAACACACACAAAAAAGACAAAATAATATTCAATTCCTATATTTTTGCTCGTTTATCCTAAAATAGGCTACGTTCATCTCTGTGAAGCAACCCATAACATTTAATAGGTCATCATGGGAGCACCTATGAATTTTTGGTAAAAATCATTCTAATACACCTATTCCTAGAAATTCATCAGCTAACACACAAAAAGACTACATAATTCATAATTACTATTTTTCTTACACGTTTGTACTAAATTAAGGTTTGTCCACCTCTATGAAGTACCTCTTATCATTAAGTAGGTCATTATGGGCGTAGCCATGTTTTTTTAATAAAAAATCATTCATACACACCTATACCCACATATTCGTAGGCTCACATACACAAAATAGAAAAAAAAATCCCCCCTATTTGTTTCACAACTCAGAAATTAAGGTCATGATAGGACTTATCTCTACCCAACCTTGATAAGTAAGCCAAGTTTCCAAAATAATGAAAGTACAGAATACAACAAAAAATTGAAACAAGATGCGACTTCTAAAATGAAGTCATACCATAAATATGGATAAATACGGAAGTATGTCGAAAATACGTAATAATCCTAAATCCTAATGTCATAATTATAAGAGAATCTAATATATAACCAAATTTGAAGATACGTAGTCTGTGTCTAAAACTAAAATAATGTCATAACAACAGATTGAATGAGTCTTGGAGTTAACTCTGATAAACCTAGAACACGCCAGTAACACGAAAATCATCGAATCCTCACGCTTGATCTTAGCTGCCATGCATTAAACTTGTACTAGGATCTACACGAAAATGGCATAGTAGGAGTAAATATGATCTAGTTCTACTCAATAGATATCATTGACCAACTAAACATAGTAGAAAATAACATAACTAAAGAAAATACTATGAGCAGGCAACATGCTTGTAGAAAAGTTCTAATAAAGTAGCTCACACTGTCTAAACTAACAGTTCTAAAATGCAAATACAACATAAAAGGTCAAACAAACACAAAGGTAGATGTAGAGGCTAAATATACAACAAGGAAAAATTAAAAACAACACATAATCTGTAAATGCAATGCAATTCAATGTTTGATGAAGTAAATTGTTTAAAGTCATAGCATGACATTTTAAATACTTTTACCGAGCCTCACTGCTACAAAAATTGGATCCATGAGGGGTTCTCAATGTATACTAACTCAATCAATAATCAATGTTCTTAAATGGTATTGATATGTCATAAATCTGTATGTATGTAATGAGGATATAATGCTCACTATCAACTGGTATGAAGATATATAATCCATTCAATAAGTATACAATTTAGCTCAAAAATTATGTCAATGTGTCAGTAATTCATGATATCAGCTCTAGAGGGCATCATTGGAATAAACATGAATGTAATACACTATTCATATTATATCAACCCATAACTCGCTTATTGCTATTTTGATAAAGACAAACAGTGTTTTATAAGGCCTGTAATATCTATCCAAGCACCCACACGGGCATCACATCAAGAAATAAGGAAGCTAAAAGCACAAATAAAGCCAATAATGTCAAATAAATCCCCCGGATGGGCAACACAAAATATATAATATGACAAGTCAACAACAATAGAAAATAAACCCCCCACAAGGGCATCACTCAATATATAATAACTCAAAAATCAAATTCAATAGTTATTTTCCCTGACCCTAATATGTTTCTCTTATTCGTTAACTACCCAGCCTATACTACAGGAAGTTAATCAATAACCTACCTCAAAATTATGAATCCAAGACTAAATTCTTTTAACATGGATCTTTTTCCATCAAATGACCATAAATACAACTACAACCTTCAAATGTAACATCTACATCAAAACAAAGCTAATGATACCCATAATGCCCATATTTGAGTTAGGTCTAAAATGAGTTTCAAAACTAAAGTGTTAAAATCATAATTTTATTTTATAAATACATTTCTCTAGATTAAAGGAATATACAGTTGAAAATCTACACAAAAATGAGTTAAAACGAGGCCCGAATCAAAGAAAAAAAATTAATCTAGAAACATCCTCAAAATCCTATGTTAAAACCAAGTTTAAGGATTGTTTTGATGATAAAATTCAATAAAAAGTATTAGAATTATGGTTTGGAGCTGCCCAATCTCAAATGGTGATGAAAACCCTAAAAATTATCCAACGCAAAAACTCAATGTCCAAATTTGTTGAAAATCGTGACAAGGGGTTTTAAATGCAGCAGTTGCCATTTAAGTTGTTATCCCTAAAGTAGTACTAGACCACTAAAGTAGATAATTCTTAAGAGGTCATAGGACACTAAAGAATCTTCCGCTTAAGTGGCTGCACCAGATATCAGCAAGTGCAGATTTTATACAAGCTAACCAAGCTTCAAACGAACCCTTAAAATTTGACTATAACCTCACCGAAACAAACCATGTATTCTACCTAGATAATATTGATATTTGAGACTCAATAGAAATGTTTAATTTGAAAAAACAAATCATTTTCAACAAATTAACACTAGGACCACTTGAAGTCATGTTTCACTAGTTTTTAAAACCGAGGTCAAAATGCAAACTAAAGGCTAAAAACCCGAACCAACCCTGCTACTAACCTAAATTTGACATTTCTAATCAAATGGAACTGTCCAAATTGTAATTAAACTTCAAACCAACAAATGTTGATTAAAGTCATCTGTGCAACTTTTAAAGCTCCAAAACACCTCGAACACTCCAAATATCCTCTCATTTCATTAGAAATCATAAAAACCATCCCCACACCCCAAAATTGGTACATAGAAATTATGGTGTAGGTAAAAATGGTCAAATTACACCAAAAGGAACATTTCATGAATCAGATCATTACATTTCGCTCGTTCTTCCTAATGAAGGGTACATCCACCTTTTAGAATTTACCTATATCATTTAATTGGCCTTCATTGATGCATCAATGAATTTTTGGTAAAAAATAATGTTGATGCACCTTTCACTAGAAATCATAGGCTAATGCACGAAAAAAACAAAAATAATTTATAATTCCTATTTTTTCTGGTTTGTCCTAAAACGGGATGTATCCACCTCTCCTAACCAACCCTTACATTTAAGAGGTCATTATGGGTAAAACCATGAGTTTTTGGAAAAAAATTATTCTGAAGCACCTATTTTGTCAAATTCATAGGTGTTACGCACGATAAAGTTGAAACAATTTGTAATTCCTACTTTTTTGCTCACTGTGCTAAAATTATCTAGGTCTTTCTCTCTTATGGAATAGATATTATTTAATAGGATATAATGGGTGAAACCATGAGTTTTAGGCAAAAAATTATTTTGACGCACCTATCTCCAGAAACTCATAGGCTAACACACATGATAAAATGGAAATAATCAGCATTTTTTTCTTTTTTTTTCTCATTTTCCTAAAACATAATACATTTGTCTTACTGAAGCAATCCTTATCATTTCATAGGCCATCACGGGCGTAACCATTATTATTTTACAAAAACACATTTTGACGCACCTATTCTTAGATATTCATAGGCTAATACTATTGTGGCCTACTGCACCCAAGTGTACGTGGTCACCTAAATGGTAAAGTGGCCTTTAAAATCCATGTATCGATCACACAAGGACTTGTTCTAAGAAAAATGTGCAATATTAAAATTCCTACGTAGATTAAAGAAGTTAAAAAAATGACCTAAAACGTTTGAAAGTTTACAATTTAAAATAATTATAAACAATACGATAATAATAAAGTGTTGGAGACAATAATGGAGAGAAACCCAAGGTTAAGGAACTATGGATAATCCTACTTAGCCATACAATCTTGTTGGTTTAGTTAATTATCTTAGTTGTTGATTCAAGGTGTTGATAACATAATTAGGAAATGGTCATGCTCTAATTGTCTCTCTAACATCGCCCACGACTACATCGTTGAGGGAGGATGTGAGAACTAAGTTAAATGCATTTATATTTCATATCGTATATGAACCAAATGGGGCAAATTAGGTAAATTCCTATCCTAAATGCATGTTCTAATTTTGATCCCTCTCTGTTTAAGATCCCACTCCATATATCCCACGGTTTAATCTATTATTCCTTATTTCAGGCACACAATGGAAATATATGTTTTTCCTATGGGTCGCGAATCCGTAGAATAGTAAATACAAGGATATATAAACAACCTAAAATGATAATAAATATAAATCAGAACAATTATAAACTTAAATATTCATATTTTTGGACTCAACCGTAGAGTAAGGTGTTTAGCCACTCATAGAATTACAACGAATCACAATAATGAAATTCATGTATATAATCCAAATGTAAACTAAAGAAAAAGATTAAAACCATAAGATATGGCACCTAAAGTGTATTAAAAGTCCCAAAGGTCTTCCTAGGTGTGTACAATAACATAGAAGTGTCCAATTTTATAGTTCGAGCCAAGAGCCCGTTTTGACAACGTAGGCGTGCCACGCTAATGATTTGGCGTGATAAGGGCGTGGCATTCCCTTATCATTAATTATCACTAGAATTTGAAATTTTGGTTTGTTTCCAAGGGGGCGTCATGCCCTTATATCGGGCATGGCACACCCTAGTGCTCGGAATTTCTTGATGTTGACATTGTTTGCTCAATCCATTTGGCCTTGAGTTTCTCACTTTGTGGGTTATTTTCAACCATAATAGGACCTTGTTTTTCTTCCATAAACCAGTCTTAATATCTCACATGTACTAATATAATATCAAACACCACTAATTAGTTCTTAAAGACCACATAATTCATCTAGCTACACTAGAACAACGCCTAGCTCAAGCAAGTAACACTAGTTTCCTCGTATAAACTCTAAGTGATCATTTTTGTTCCCAACTTGTTTAGTGAAACTTAAACATCATACACAAATAAATTAACACTTATATGCTCAATTAAATTAATATCAACTCATTACGCACACAAGTACTTAGAACTAGACTAAATAAATGTAGATTATAACAGGTAGGTGCATAAATCCACCTAAGATCATCACCCCAAACTTAAAGCCTTGTTCGTCCTCAAACAACTCTTTACAATAAGAACCATTGAAGGAATAGTCAAGGATTACTACTATGATTAATGAACTTAAGCTAAAGCTACGACGACTACATAAATAGAAAGTTCTATATAAAGCTGCAGTATTACAATTGAATGTTCATGAACACTGCTTCGAAACACTTTAGCCTCAAGAATTGACTCCATAAAGTTGGAAAACTCATGAATATTACCTAATAAAAGATATCATATAAATAACCCAACAATCATCAAACATGTTCCCTCACTACAAGAGAGTCACCCCTAGATATGCAATATATTACAAGAATGGGTATAAGAATAGGAGTTCGCTCACTCTCACAAATAATTAACTTATCATATATGATGACTCATATGCTTGACCTTATTGTAATTCCCCACTAATATCTTAATATTTGAGATCAACATCAAATAAGAATTTAAGAATTGTAGTGTAGGCTAAGGAATAGGTAGGAAGTATTCGGTCCAATAATAGTGAATATCTTCCCTAAGAACTTTAATACATTACGTTATACATTGAAATCCTTTCTCAACAACCAAACTTTAACCGCCTCTACCTTCATATATATCTTTTTTTTGTCCCCACCTCTTTAAGCTAGTTCACATATATTAAGGAGGGAGTATTTTCTATCATTACATGATCCAATTT
Source organism: Capsicum pubescens (assembly GCA_030864215.1). Lineage (NCBI taxonomy): Eukaryota > Viridiplantae > Streptophyta > Magnoliopsida > Solanales > Solanaceae > Capsicum > Capsicum pubescens. The sequence goes on along the minus strand of CM061548.1, from coordinate 145,157,995 downwards.
TGCAAAATTTTGTTTCTTTCCATTACATCACTCCCAAACACCACATAAATTTTTTAACACCAATAGCTACTAAATTGGGTCTTCAATTCAACACTTATTAAATTTCACACTCCTTAACCATATTATTTTTTCACTAAAGCGCATAGGAGCTTTGAATCAAATTAAGATCGATTAGTAAAGGGAATAGGCTATATATGAGGCTACCAAAGAATATAGTATAAAGGCTCAACGTTGCTAACTAAGATTATGTAGAAGAGTAGACAAAAGAGGGTTTCAACATGATTATCAATGAAATGCTGAAATCTTCTCCTGAACCCACCATTATTTAATTTGTCTTACAAACACACCAGGAACTTTCTAGATACAAATATATAATAAGGAATAGAAGAAAGGACCTCACTCACATATGGCACATGTTCAACTCAATAAATATAATTATAGAATCTAAACCAAGCAATAGAATGAATTCAAAATTACCAACATCACAAAAGTGTCTTAAAAATGAGCATAAGTATCTCAAAAGTAGTCTTCAATCCAATCAACATGCTTTGTACATTCAAAACCACTTGCCTCATGTAATAATACATAGCATATTGAAGGAATATCTCACTTATTCCCAACATATGAAATTTTCAAATTCACTCCTAAAAATGAAAAAGGGATATTGGGTTCAAAGGGAGACCCCTCGGAAAAGAATTGAAAAGAAAAACCAAGGGGAGGGTGAAGTGTGCTTCCACAAAACTAACACCAACAAAAAAATAGAAACTAAAAGAACAACAAAGTAAAAATCAATTTGTAATTTTTTCAAGTATTAGTAAGAAACTAGAAAACAATAAGAATGAAAATCCTATAATATACTTCACCCTAAAACATAGGAAGATTCCCCACTACACACATAAAAGTACACTTTGTCCCCAAAGTATAATTGAAAATTAAATATAGAAATACTCCTAGAGGATTTTATCCCTATATAGTACCATCATTAACATCAATGAGGTTAGGTGGACCCCACACCCTATCTTTGTCATACTCCTAAGCTTAGGTTTCCACTACTCGAACTTTCCATTGACCTGTGACTAAAAAAAACAATGTGTGAAATAAAGACTAAAATATGAAAATAAAATAACTAACTTAACTTGGGTTGCCTCCCAAGAAAAGCCTAATTTAGTGTCGCATCATGGACATAATCTCTACGTCAATTGTATTCCTTTATCTTCTTCCTCCAACTCGGAGTCCATCTTCTCACTCTTTTCTTACCTCTTGAGTATTGAGAATCAAGGTTAATATCTTTTTCAACAATAGACTTTTCTTGATCCAATTTTAACTTTTCTTCTTTGGTCTTGATTGGTAGCTCAGGAAATTCTATGAGATAGCTCAAAGAGGTCATTGGTGGTTTACACTCCACCACCCCCACACTCATCCACTTCCATAGCTATGATTATGTATAAATACTTATAGTTCGAAGATGGATTAAGTCATTTGTATACTTTAAAGACCACCTCTTCATCATCCAATGTCATTTTAAGAGTTCCCTCTCAAATATCAATTAGTGCTTCTCCCGTCGCCAAGAATGGATTTCCCGATATGATTGGTACCCTATAATTTGGATCATAATCAATAATAATAAAGTTAGTAGGATTAATAACTTACTAACCTTAATGAGAAAATATTCTATGATTTCTTCAGGATAAACTCTTGTTCAATTATCTATGTGGAGCACCACAAAACATGGCCTCGGCTTTCCCGAACTAAGACAATTAAAGACAAATAGGGGCATAAAGTTTATACTTTCCCTAAATTTACCCAAAGCATGGACCACATCATTATCACCATTTTTTATGGGGAGGCTAAAACTCATTCGGTCCTGAACTTCATCGGCATCTTCCTCATCACAATTGAACTACACTCCTCAGTCAATGTCACCATCTTAGTATCATTTAACTTCATCTTATTGTTCAAAATATTATTTAAGTACTTACATACTTAGGCATACCCTACAAGACATCTAACAATGGAAGATTAATGTAATGTTCTCTAAATGTGTCAAAGATCTTCATAAAACATGTATTTTTCTTAGCATGTTTAAGCCTTTGTAGGAATGTTGGTGGTGGTCTTTCAGGTACATGCTCACTTCTTTAGTTTTTCAGGTACTCAGACTTCTCTAAATTCTTACCATCTTTAACTACAAATTGCATTTCCTTTACCTTCTTCAAGACTAACTTTGCTTGTACCTCATGATTTTTCTTTGGAGCTTTGTTAGTGAGACCTCTACCACTCATCAAGGTGATTTCCATAACCCTATTTGGATTCTTTGCATCACTAGGCAATCTAACTTGAGTTTTGGTACTTTGCGCCTAAGCTAACTGCTCCAATTGTGTCTCTAAATTCTTCTGAGCAAGTTGATGATTTTTTATCTTAAAAACTATTTGTTCTTGGTTGGACAGGATTTTTTTAATGTATTCATAATATTATTGGCCTACATGTTCTATTGTTTCTAAAACTATTGAGTTTGATTATTGGCCCATGAATAGTAAGGCTAACTCTTCCACTTGTTATTATTATAGGGATTCCCATAATTTTCCTTCTCTGCACTGCCTACAAAATTCACCAACTTCATATTTGCTCCTCACAAGTGTGCATAGTGACCACTATACCCAAAGATTTCGCACCAAGATGGGGTCTGCTAGACTATATTTACTTGGGCCTTGTGTTTTCTCACACCCAACTTGCTGATGTTAATCATTATTTGATTCTGAAGAGGTAAAAATTGTGATGCCAAAGATGTGACACTATCAACCTCAATTATACCTGTAGGCTTTTTCAGTGCACTTTTATAGATATCACCATGACAATTAAGATTTCCTTTCACAATTTAATTTAGAAAGGTATACAAGTCATCATAAGTTTTCTCTAACACTTGACCACCTGCAACTGAATCTATTAAAATCTTATTGTTATGGTCAAGAGCTTCAACAAAAGTGTAAGCTAATACCTCGCTGGTCTATTGGTGATGTGGGCAGTCTATAAGAAGAGATTCAAACCTCTCCAAAGCATGATACAAGTTCTCATTCAGCTTCTACTTAAAATAGAATTTCACTACATAACTATGCAATCTTGCCAAGTGGGGAGAATCAGACGAGGAATTTGTTTTCCAAATCATCCCCTAATGTGATGGAGTTTTAAGGTTCTACCTTCAATCATTTCCTTGCTTCCACTAAAAGTGAGAAAGGAGAGAGTGTGAGCCTCACATATTTTATGGAGACTCCAGTGGGAATGAAGGTGTTATATATCTTTAATAAATTCTGCAAATATACTGGTGAATATTCATGTGACAATCTAGTCCATACGATAAGAAAGTGAATTGGCCACTACTATGTAATAGATTCAGCATGTTCTGTTTTAGCTCAAATCTACCTCTAGATTTTGGTCTACGGATGATGGAGGTACCATTAGTTGCGAGTGGGATTGGCACTCTGCGAACTATCCTATGGGTTGGTGGATTTTTAACCATTAGTGTAGGAATAGCTTTCTCCTAATTAGAGGTATCTGATAGAGAAATATTGCTTCCCTTCTTAGTTGATGTTAGCGTCGCTCAGGTTAAGGATATGGTCAACCAAATCTCTTTCCCTTGCAAGCTTACTTACATTTTAAATTTGTACCTGAAAACTCAAAAGCTAAGATCAAGTTGTTATCCATAAGAAACAATATAGCAAAACTAAAAGTAAGATAGTTGCCAATTTTCAAGTCCCCAACAATGGTGCCAAAAACATCTTGTGGCCTACCACACACGCAAGTGTATGTCGTCACCCAAGTAGTTAAGTTACCTTTAAAATAAATGTATCAACTCCACAGGGAATTGTTCTTAGAAATGATCTAATTCTAGTTTTCCTATGCAGATTAAAAAAGTGCAAAAATGACCTAAAACATTTGGAAGTTTAAAATTTAAAGTAACTGTAAACAATACAATAATAATAAATTGTTTGAGAAATATTGGGTAGAAACCTAGGGTTACAATACTATGGAAAATCATACTTAGACATACAATCTTATTGGTTTAATTAATTATCTTCATGGTTTATTCACAAGGTTAATAACATAATTAGGAAATGGTCATCCTCTAATCGTCTATCTAACTAAGCCCGACAACTACATAATTGAGCGGGAATGTTATTACAAAGTTAAACATACTTATATTTCATCTCGTATATGAAAAAAAATTAGGAGAATTAGGTATATTACTATCCAAACAGAAAATCATAAATTTATCCCTCTCTATTAAAGAGCCCAATCTATATATCATATGTTTTAATTTATTGTTCCTACTTCTGGGCTCATAATAGAAATATAGATTTATCTTGTGGGTTGTGAATCTTTTTAATAGTAAATACAAGGATATATGAAGAAAAAAAACATGATAATAAAAATAAACTAACTCAAATATAAACTTAAGTTTTCATGTTCTTGGCCTCAACCCTAGATTGAGGGTGTTTACCAAGTCATGGAATTACAATGAATCAAAATAATGAAATTCATGTATATAATACAAAAGTAAACTAAAGTAAAGGATTAATATCCTAAGAGAAGCCTCCTCAAATGTATTACAAGCCCAAAATATCATCCAACAAGTGTACAATATCATAGGATTATCCTATTATCACTGGAACCAAGAGCCTATTTTGACAGCATGGGTATGCCACGCTAATGATTTTATACGATAAGGGCATGGAATGCCCTTATCGCGGATGCTCACTAGAATTTACAATTTTTTTTTTGTGTCTAAGGGTGTGGCACGTCCGTATCTCGGTGGAAAGAGGGCGTGGCATGCCCTAATGCTCAGAATTTCCATATTTTAACACTATTTTCTCCATTTATTTGGCATTGAGTTCCTCTCTTCCTGGGTGCTTTTCCACCATCATCGGACCTTGTTTTTCTTCCTTGCATTACTCATAACATCTCACATGGCCTCCTATAATACCAAATACCATGAATTTGTTATTAAACACCATAGGATTCATTAAGCTAAACTAGAACAACACCTATCTTAATCTAATAAAAGTAGTTTCCATGTCTAAATTCTAAGTGATCGTTTTCATTCAAACTTCTTTTGAACACACATTAAACACCATAAAAAATAAATTAACACTTAGATTCTCAATTATATGAATATCAACTCATTATACTCGCAAGATGTCCTCAAAACTAGGATACATAAGCATAGATTATAACACTTAGGTTCATAAATTCACGTATGATCAGACAAATAAAAAATTGATATGATATGCAATTCCTAGTTTTTTCAAAAAAAATTCCTCAAACATGATACGTGTGCCTCTCCAAAGAAACCCATATTATTTAATAGGTCATAATGGGTGTATCCACGTATTTTTAGTAAAAAAAATTATTCTGATGCGCCTATCATGAGAAATTCATAGGCCAACACGCTAAAAATCAAATATATTCTGCTATTCATATTTTTTGATCATTTTTCATAAAACAAAGGCTACATTTGTCTATATAAAGTAAATTTCATCAATTAATAGGACATCATGGGTGAAGCAATTATTTTTCAACAAAAATCCATTTCTACGCACCTGTTTACAAAAATTCATAAGCAAACACACAAAAAAAAATTAAATTAATACTTAAATCCTTTTTTTTTCTCTTTTGTCATTAAAAAGGTGGCGTCCATCTCACCAAAGCAACCCTTACTATTTACCATGATGTCATGGGTTCAACCAAAAGTTTTAGATAAATAAATCTTTCTGACAAACCTATGCCTAGATATATATAGGCTAACACACATAAAAAATTAAAATTATCCACAATTCCAACATTTTTTACTTATTTGTCTGAAAGCAGGCTACGTTTGCTTCTCCAAAGCAATCCATTACCTTTAATGGATTGTGAAAGGCACATCCATAAGGTTTTAAAAAAATATAATTTTGACACATTATTCTCTAGATATTTATAGGCACACACACAACAAAACTGAAATAATTTGCAATTCCTACATTTTTGCTCATTTTTTTTAAAACAAGATACACTCGTCTATCTAAAGCAACTGTTATTATTTTATAGATCGTCACTGGCATAGTTATGATTTTTTGAAAAAATTATTTTGACAAACCTATATTTAGAAATTCATAGGCTAGTGCAAAAAAGAATTTGCAATTTCTACATTTTTACTCATTTGTCCTAAAAAAGCTATGTCCGCCTCTCTTAAGAAATCTTTTTCATTTAATAGATCATCACAGAAAAATCCATGATATTTTAGCAAAATATCATTCCAGCACACCTATCTCTATAAATTTATAGACTAACACACACAAAAAACAAAAATAATCCGCAATTCAGAAAATTACTAATCATGGGTGTCACTTTAGCTAAAAGTGTTGATTTGGATTCTTATTAATAGCAAAGAGTGGCTCACATATAGTTCAAGCATGGGAAGGATGACATAGGTGCAGATGTAGGATTGGTAGAGTTGGATGAGTTTGTTGTTGCATTTCTAGACAAGTTTTTCCCACTTGAGTTGAGGTATATCAAGGTACAGGAATTCATAAACTTGAAGTTGAGCACTATGAGTTTGTAAGAGTATTCTCTTAAGTTTACTTAGTTGTCAAGATATGTTGTGGCTATGGTTGCTGACTCTAGGTCACGTGTTTCTAAGTATGTGATCAACGAATGTCGAATGACATTATTAGTTAAGGAGATGGACATATCCAGATTGATGGGCCATGCTCAATAGATTAAAGAGGATAAACTCAAAGATAAGGAAAGAGAGAGTAATTGAGGTAGAACTAGTAGATTTAATTTCTCTTAGTAGAGGTCAGATGGTGGTAATCATTCTTAATTTAGCCAAAACTCTTCAAATCCTGCACCATCTTCTACTAGTTCTATAATACCCACGTTCAGGCGGGATACTCGAGATAGAACACCAGGATCTAAGTCTCAAGGTAGTGTACATAGTGTTTGTACAAACCCAATTTGTAAGAATTATGGTAGGAACTACAAAGGAGAGTGTATGATAGGTAATGATGCTTGTTTTAGGTATGGCAAGTCCAGCCACAGATTGAGGGAATGCCTAGTAGCCTCATAGAGAGGTAAGGATGCTCGTCAGGAAAGACAATCTCACTCTTTAGAAGCTCCAATAGGTCACCCAAATCAATAGGGTGCCACATCTAGTGCAAATAGTTGATATCGTTAGAATAGGTTCTATGCCCTTCAGACCTAACAGGATTAGGAGTGTTCTCCTGATATAGTCACTAGTACATTGCAAGTTTTATGTACTCATGTTTATGCATTGTTATACCATGTATCCAATCTTGCCTTTGTAACCCCCTATATAGCAGTAGATTTTGGTGTTATCCACGAAATCCTGTCAAAACCCTTCTCAATTTCTACTCTAGTCAGTAATTCAATCATAGACAGAAGGGTATACAGAAATTGCCTAGTCATAGTATCCCTAAAAGTCACCTTAGTCGGCACTGTATAGTTAAACATGACAAATTTTAATGTTATTCTTTGTATGGATTGGCTCCACTATTGCTATGCCTCAGTTGATTATAGAAAAAATTAGTCCAGTTTTAGTTTCCAAATGAGCCAATCATAGTGTTGAAGGGTAGTACCTCAGTGCATATATGTCAATTTTTATCTTTTCTTAAGGCAAGAAAAATGATTCCAAAGAGTACATCTATCATCTGGTTCAGGCCAAGGGCTCAAGGTCCAAAACCCTAAGTCTTGAGTTAGTTCTAATCGTAAAAGAATTTCCAGGAGTGTTTCCTAAAGATTTTTCTGGAGTTTCTCCCTAGCGGGAAATTGACTTTGGAATAGATCTCCTTCCAGATATCCACCCTATTTCAATTCTACCCTATTTAATGGCTCCACCTGAGATTAAGTAGCTAAAGGAACAATTGAAAGATCTCCTAGTATCCAATACCCAGGATTGATTATCACACCTAGTATTTCTTCATAGGGTGCTCCAATTCTTTTTGTCGTAAAGAAATATTGTTCTCTAAGAATGTGCATTGACTACCGTAAGTTAAACAAGGTCATCAAGAATAAGTATCATATATTCAGTATTGATTAATTATTTGGCCAAATTTATGGTGCCAATTTTTTCTCTAAAATAGACCTTAGATCCGGCTAACGTCAACTCAGCGTCAGCGAATGTGACAGTCTAAAGACAACCTTCAGAACCCGGTTTAGTCACTTCAAATTTTTTGTTATGTCTTTTGGAATAACGAATGCTCTTACAACTCTTATGGACTTGATGAAGAGCTTGTTCAAGAAATACTTGGATGTATTTGTTGCAATTTTCATAAATGACATCCTCATTTATTCTTATAGTAAGTATGAACACGGATACCATTAATGATTGTCTTGAAAACTCCAAAAGATCACAAGATTCACTAAGTTTATCAAGTGTGAATTTTGGTTGAAATTAGTAGAATTCCAAGGTCATATGATTTCTAGAAACGACATTTGAGTTGATCTTCATAAGACTGAAGCTATGAAAAAACTTGACTATACCATAAATATCGACCTCAATGAGTCATCACCATTGGCATGACGGCAGTGTCCGCGCTCGGCAGCGACTGCCGACGGCAGTGACGAACTGAGCAAATGAACTGAGCAAACGACTGTTGTTGGCGATGTTGAAATTTGAAATGAACTGACGAACTAAGGATGGTTGAGCGCCGCTAAAACCTTCACGTTAATGTTAGGGTCTAAAGCAAAGCAGTATATTTAGATTTAGGGTTATTAAATGATTATAATTTATATAATTATATGTTATATCAGATTATATTATATTTTTTGTATATTTACATATATATTAAATTATATATATATATATAATTATAATATAATATTTATATAATTTTGGTTTTTTGATTTATCCGATTTTTTTTTGTAAATCCAAAAACCAAACCGTTTAACCAAATTTCTAAAATTTGAAACCGAAACCAATCCGAAAAACCGAAAAACCAAACCAAAATTAAATTTCGATTTGGTTTTTCGGTTTTTTCGATTTAAACCAAAATATGCCCAGTCCTATTCAACTTATCATATAGTTCATGTTTATTACTTGGTCTTACACCAGTTTACCATGTCATATGTATCATTTTTAGCCTATATCACTTATTTTCCCATCACATACTCAGTACGTTCAAAGCACTGATCGAATACTTTCTTTGTGCTATATCATCTTATATTATAAGTTTTGACACTCGGCATCCAGATCGCGCTTAGTACAATTACACACCATAACAACAGTAGTGTTTGATGAGCCCTAATATTTTAGGACCAATTTTCAACATTTCATTTCAGTATTTTTTCTAGTTTCGGACAATTGGAGTTAGTTGGGGGCTTGTCCTAACAACTCATATGATTTAGAGGCTTTCAGATAGATAGCTATATTTTTAGCATACTGATTATTTTTGGTAGACTTAATTTTGATAGGCAGTATTAATTCCAATTTTATTATAATCAGGTCATTTCAGTTTAGTTTCCGCCCAATACTCATTATTTTCTTTAGTATTGTTAGTGTTTTGCAAGGCCATGGGTTAGCTTGAGATCACTTTTTTCACTGCCCGGGGATACCCCCTATTTGTTACACAGTGCTTAAGTCCACAAGTGACCTCAAGCTAACCCACGATCTGGTACCTGCTGTGAGTACTTAATAAAAATAATAATGAGATTACGTGTGCAGAAGATAATCGGATAAAATACTAGTATGATATAATACCGACATATAATTCAACATGTTTGAAACAACTGAAAAGACTAAAAACTAGTTGATTGTCTCACAATCTGAAAACATCTAAAAATCAGAAGGAATTGATGAAACAAACCCTCAGCTAACTCTGACTGACTGGACATAAAAAGATGCTGAAATAACTATAATAACATGACATGTCCTCGATGGATGAGGACTCACCACTACTATGGCTGGTTAATGTTGTAATATTTAAGAATGATCAGGGAAATGAGCATCCAAGCCTATGTCATAAGACAACATAGCACAATAGAAAATTATGTGGTCAGTAATTTGAATGTAATGGTACGTGAGATAAGGGCTAACTGAAATACATTTGGCAACTGAATGTGGATGCATAAACATGTAAAATTGAGAACGTAAGACCAAGAAAGACATGAGCATAATTTAATCTATAAACTGACTGTTGGAATAATAGAGAATCTGACTACTTCATCAAGAAAACCTGAACTAACATAGACTGAATACTAACTGGAACTATGGGAGCTATCATGTAACTAACATTCCCAAATTTGAGCTAATCGGGGTCCAACTTGTAACCCTACATGGAAGGGTGTTAGTACTTTGCCATGGGTACTAACACTAGTTGTGTGTATCCACTAAACTAATATCCCGAAGGACTAGGGAGTCACCCCCTATTGGCAGGTTCCCCTAAGAGAATTTAAACCCTCAACTAGAAGAAAGACCTCTCAAAACCTACATTGGCTATGTAGTTCTGGAACTCAGGTATCGCTACTATTGTCACACCCACTACTGGTAGGTGAGCCCCCATCCCTATGTTTATTCAGTGCTAAATCCTACTCCCAAATGGACTGACATTGTTTCTTACTAAGGTGAACTGAACATATCAATTGATAGTTCTCTACATGATCATGACAACTAAGTGTGATATTAAAATTATGAATGTGTTGACGCATTACTTGAAAAGTCTGAAACATGATTAATCCTATAGGTATCGGGTGTTCATAACCCATCAACACTGAATGATCATTAAAATACAATAACGCCTCTTAAAACAGTAATATAAAGTCATAGTTTAGAAACCTAAAACATAGGGCAGTTCAATAAATGTGCGAAAAACTTGAATTTAAACATGAGGATGTGTTGAACCTTAGGTAAGATTTTGTTCATAACTTAGTATTTTGACATGGAATCAATTGAATATGACATGATAAATTAAAATTTAAGGCATAAAGTAACCTAATTTACATGAAAAAACATGTTAACATGGCTTGGATTTATATTAACAAATAAAACATGGATTAATTCATCTTAAACGTGTATATTTTCATCAGAAAAAGGAGAAATTCATGATTTAAACAAAAGAGGGGATTTTTTGGGCTGAATAGTGGGAGGATATCATTAATGAATATCTCACATACCTTGAATTGCTTGACATATGAAAAGGATTTTCACCTTGAAACTTGAGAGAGATGATTTGGTAAGAGAAACTCTAATCTTGATGTTCTTGAAGATGGGAGTAAGAAAAGTGTTGTTAATTGTTTGAAGGACAGAGAAAAATAAGCATTTCTAGGGTTATAAGTCATGGGTTAGGAGTTATGATAGGGAGAAAGACCTAAAGATCCCTTAACTAAAGTTATAAAAATTTTCCACCAGTCATTATGAGTCAATCTTATGACTCATAAGCTGAGGGTACGAGTAGGACTATTAACTGGTAAGCTTGGCAGTGGCAAAGATAGCATACACTTGTCAACATACAAGAGGTATCTTACGGCTTTTTATATATCTATATGACTCAGAATATTCACTTATAACTTGGACAAAAACATAGGGGACCTACAATTTTGTCCTTACGACCTTCCTTCATACGACTCATAACATCAAGTGACATCACATAAAGTCAAGTCATAATCCAAGTAGAATTCTGATCACCCCTTATTGTCTTAGCTATGATTTAGATCTTATGGCAGGTAAGATGTCCATAAGACTTATGGGCATGAGTCTTAAGTTGTAAAGTGACTTTGAAACACGGGGTATTATAATATCTCCCCCTAGGGGACATTCGTCCACGACTTAAACTGGTTAGGTTGGTAGTACTAAGAAAGATGAGATCATATACTGAATGTTTATGAACTGATACATGATTAAATGACTAAGTCTGAGTTATAATACATGGACTAATTCGAATTCATGAATACATGTTATGACATAAGGATGGCTATATGACAAAAACAAAAAAGAATTGGGAAGTCAACTTATGAGTAATAATTACCTCAAGCTAAATTTGAGTTTGTGAAGAATAGATGAGGATACTTAGCTCTCATATCTTCTTATGCTTCCCAAGTATCTCCCTCAATGAATTGATTTCTCCATAGAACATTAAATAAAGGAACCTCCTTTTCACTTAACCTACGAACCTATCGATCAAGAATCTAAACCGAAATTATTTTTGAATGAGAGACTATTCTTCATGTCCACACTTCCCAAAGGAACCACTGAAGCTGAATCACCAATGAATTTTTGTAACAAGGATTCATGAAAAACATGATGCACAGATGGCAATTCTGCAGGAAGCTCAAACTCATACGCTACCTTGCCAAAATGACTCAAAATTTTATATAGGTAAACATAATGGGAACTGATTTTAACCTTTCTTTCCAAATCTCTTCACCTCTTTTACGGGTGAAAATTTTAAATAAACAAAGTCTCCAACTCCAAACACAAGGTCCCTCCTCCTCACATTAACATAAAATTTCTAACGACTCTGGGTATGAATGGTCATATCCTCCTGACCATCTATCTAAGGATAGAAACTTGTACTGGGATGAATTTGGGTACCCAGACCCTTCTGAAAAGCTTTCCAAAAGTGAAAAGTAAACGGAGTACCTCTATCTGAAATAATAGACATTGGAACTCCATGCAACTTTACCAACTCTCTGAGATAAAGTCTAGCACAATCCTCATCTGAATACAAGGTATGAATTGGCAATAAATGAGCTGAATTGGTCATACTATCTATAATAACCCATATCAAATCGTGCTGACGACGCGTATGGGAAAACTTTATTACAAAATCCATGTTCACCACCTCTCACTTCCAAGTTGGGATACTAAATTCTTGATGTGTGCCACTAGGCCTTTTGTTATCAACCTTAACCTGCTGACAATTTGACACTTATCCTCAAACTCTGTAATATCTTTCTTTATACCACTCTACCAATAGTTTTATCATAAATCACAAGATATCTTAGTGGCTCCTAGGTGGATAGAATAATGCTCACCATGTACCTTAGATAAAATTTTATGTCTCAGACCATCATCTCAAGGAACACAGTCTTCCTTAACAATGAATCACACTATCTCCCCCTTGGGAGAAAACCTCCACCTTCTATTCTTTAACTGTCTCCTTCAACCTGACTAAACTAGGATCCTATCTTGATTTTTTTTTACTTCGGCAACCAATGAAGATTTTGAACCATTCTATACCCATATACTACCTTTAACCGAATCAACTAACCTAACTCCTAACCTATCAAGCTGGTGAACCTAATAGACTAACTTTTCCTTATCATCCTCAACATGAGCCACACTACCCATTCACAATCTATTAAGGGAATACGCCACTACATTGGCTTTGGCTTGATACACAACATACTCATATGATAGACTTTTAATAGTTCAAGCCACCTTCTTTGACAAAGATTTAGATCTTTATACGTGAACACATACTGTAAACTCTTCTGATCCATGAATACATCAACATGAAACCCATAAATGTACTGCCTCTAAATATTTAAGGAAAGACAATATCTTCCAACTCAATATCATAGGTCGGATTGTTCTTTTCATAAGTTTTAAGCTATCTAGAGGCATAGGATAGGACCTTACCTCTCTGCATTGATACACAACCAAGACCAACTCTAGAATCATCACAATACATGACTAACTCAGTAGTGCCATCTGGCAAAGTTAAGACTAGAGTAAAAGTGAGTCGAGTCTTCAACCCCTAAAAGCTCTTCTTGCAGGAATCTAACCACAATAATTTAATTTTTTTAGGTTAGTCTAGAAATAGGGGAAGCAATAGAAGAAAACCCTTCGATAAACCATCTGTAATAGACAGCTAAACCTAAGAAACTCTTAGAGTCTAATGAAAAGATAGATCTAGGCCAGTTTCTTACTGCTTTGGTCTTTTGGGGATCAACTCAAATGATAACACCAGAAACTATATGACCAAGGAAAGATACAGATCTCAACCAAAATTTGCAATTACTAAATTAGGAAATAACTAATTATCTTTAAGGGTCTGTAACACAACCCTTAGATGGTCTGCATGATCATTCTCACTACGTGAATAGACAAGGATGTCATCAATGAAAACTATGAAAAACATGTCCAAGTATTTCTTGAACACCCTGTTTTTCAAGTCCATGAAAGCTGCAGGGGCATTTGTTAGTCTAAAATACATAACTAGGAATTCAAAGTAACCATTCCAAGATCTGAAGGTTATCTTTGGAATTTCACATTCTCTAACTCTAAGTTGATGATAGTCAAATTTGAGGTCTATCTTAGAGAAATAACTTGCACCCTAAAATTGGTCAAATAAGTCATCAATCCTAGGGAGAGGATATTTATTCTTGATTGTGACTTTGTTCAAATGGTTGTAGTCGATGTATATTCAGACAGAATAGTCTTTCTTGCACATGAATAGAACTGAAGCACCCAATGAGGAAAATCTAGGCTAATGAAACCCTATTTGAGAGATCCTTCAATTGTTCTTTCAATTTCTTAAGCTGAGTTGGAGCTATTCTGTAAGGTGGAATAGAGATAGGCTGGGTGTTCGAAAAGATATCTATTCCAAAGTTAATTTCCCTTTGGGAAGGAATCCATGGAAGATCTTTAGGGAATACATCTTAAAAATATTTTACTACAGGAACTGACTCAAGACTCGGGGTTTTAGAATTTGAGTCCTTGTCTCTGATGAGATGGTAAATATAAGATATTAAATAACCTGACCCTTAAGTACTAAAGTAATACCCCTTCATTCAATACCTGGTTCATTAGGAAACTAGAGATGGACAATCCTATTTTTGTAATCAACTGAGGCATAGCATGAGTAGAGCCAATCTATGCCAACAATGACATCAAAATCAGTCATCTGTAACTCCATAAAATCAACTGAGGTAACTTTCTAAGACACTATGATAGGGTAATTTTTGTATACCCACTCAGCTATAATAGACTTACCACTAGAGTTGACACTAAGAAAGGCTTTAATAATATTTTAGGACTGACTCCAAAATCTACAACTATGTATGGGGTCACAAAGAAAAGTGAAGCTTTGTGGTCTAAAAATGCATAAACATGAAGATGGAAGACTTGTAACATACCCATAACCATATTAGGAGAAAATTCCTGATCATGTCGAATCTGGAAAGCATATAGTCTATTCTGGTGTTGCCCACTGGTGGAACTAGAAGTGTCACCCTTCTGAGTCAGAAAACCTATTAGAGTTGATTAAAGGTTGGGCTGGCCCAACTAATATTTGTCCATACACTTTTGGCCAACTCTTGGGCTATCCCTTATCCTATGGCCTGGTTTGCCACATCAAAAACACATATCACTGCCTTCTCTATATTCACGCTGATGAAAGTTACCACACTTTCTGCAGAGTGAATTGGTATGTTTAATATTTATTCTACCCTAGGACTTAGAGCCTGGTGCTTCATCTCGATTGTCCTGCCTGTACTTAGGTACTAGCGCATAGGATGAAGATAGGGCTGGGGCTGAAATATTTTTAAAGAACTGTGAACTCTTATACCAACTTGACATGACCCGAACCAGGGTCTTGTCGTAATGGGCATCTCAAGTGCAACCAGTAGCTAAGACCACTCCCGATAACCAATCCACCCAATTAACATACATCTTAAGTTGGATGAATTTTTAATATATAACAAGAAATAGAAATTTAAGATATAATGACTTTTGGATAGGTCTTCATTCGAGACCCACCCAACCAAGTCAATCCGTCAAATAACTAATCAAACCAACATGATAAGACAATTACATATCATAATCATTCCATACCCAAGTCCACAGTTTTCCATACAAAGCCTCTAAACCAAACCAAAGAATATCTAGTACGGTCATACCCCTGACCATAGCCAAAAATCAAAATCTATGAAATGAAAAAAGTCTGTAAAGAAATCCATAACATGAAATGAAGCCTTCATAAGTATGGAATCTTACAACTTCAATACAACACCGGATGTCCCCAAATATGATCAATGAGTAGAAGGAATAGTATCACTAGTTCCTGTATCACCTGGGGATACAGCGCCTGATGATGGGTTTACGAGTGAACCCTATCATGTACTCAGGATAAGGATAAAATAATGCCAATATTTTAAACTAGGTAAATAAACATATGTATCCACATCCATACTTATAAATTTATAATCCATGTCGATAAATAGAACTAGGTTTATCATGCATTGAAAACGTTTATTTGGGTGAGGTACTTTTACCGTCATAATCCTCCCACGAGCTATATAGATCCAATGTTACCCCTTGGATGGGCCACAGTGCATGTAGCCTCACAAACTAGAGACACCATAAGGTGGCTGAGGATTCCCTTATACCCTTCACTCTCTATGATATAGATGGAAAAGTATATACTTGGGGATTCCCTTGAACCCCACAAGTACGTGGTCATCAAGACCAATCCTCATGTCGGTAAACATGAGTTTTCAATGTCAACCTTTCGGATTCACACCATTATGACTAACTATCATAACCTGTCACTATTGCCCAATTAAAATCATTAAACACAAAACAAAACCACCAATTCCAAGAGCAAATTATTAAGGCATTAATTAATGGTATCGTCATACCGACTATAGCTTGCAAGCGATGTCATTAGCCAACACATAGGGGATTTCCATGCACCCCATGAACTCTATTTTTTAAAATCACTTTGAGGATTTTAATGTACCCCACAAGGTTTTCATTATAAGTTCACTTGGGGATTCCCATGTACCCCACAAGGTTTTCAAAACCATCTTCAACCATCTAACCATTTATGCCATGCATTAGTTTTCAAAGTAATAAACTAAACCAGACACTTTGTTGATTCTATTGTACTCCTATCACTAGATCTAACAATTAAACATATACCACAACCACCAAGGCCTTTTCAATCCATTTAAAATATTTAACCAAATTAGGTTCCATTACCATACTATAAATTGCAATAGTTTGAATAAAAGAGAAACTATGTGACAAAACCATTCTCATAGGCATTTTAACAAACATGTTGAGGGCATATAGTTTCCAAAAACAAAACCAAAACCAAGAACCAATTGACCATTCCCATGAAACCACATGTTCAAACCACCATTATATTGTGAAAACCACAAGTAATGACATGGGAAAATATAAATCAACCATTAATAACAAAAAAACCCATCATATAATTAAAAACCAAACAGTGCCCATAATTAAACCATGAAATCCATTCATTTAAACATGAATTTAGTTGAACTAACAATAAGGGAGGACTACCATGCCTTATTTAAAAGGATTCACGGAAATATTTCGGTCTTTAAACCTCTAGATGAACACCTTGAGGAAAACCTAGACTAATCTTCAAGAGGGAGTTTAGAGAAGGTTTTAGAGTGTTTTTATCTTTACAAATGTGTTATGAGAGGCTACCATATGATATAGATATGGGGACTTAAGGGTTTTGGGGTGGGAAAATTCCAAAATACCCTTAGCGTAAAAATTGTAAAAACCACACAGGTGGGTAAGACCACACTACCCAAACCTTACCCTAACATACTAGTGGTACACAACACTCGTACCCTAGGCACCAACTTAGACCCCAAAACTATACAACATAATACAACAAGGACCAATTCATATTCCATCATACGACAAGTACCCTAGAACTGTACCCTTGGAAGAATAGAATCATCTACGCTAGTCATAGGACATCATACAATTTAGTACCATACCCTTTGTAGCGTAGCATACAACTAGTAAGATGTTCAATCGTACCTTGGAATGAAACCAACCAAACTATGCTAATAATCATGCAAGTTGAGGGACCCTAAATCGTACCATATTATATGAAAAGTACCCACAAGTTGTATGATTTCCATAAGCTAAAACTTAAGAAATATTCTAAGGTTCAAAACTCGGGCTTTTTCAGAATGTGAGTGTCTCGATATCAATCCATCATTGACATATATGATTAACTATGAGAGTGGGAGTTTTTTATTGTAAAGTTACATGGGGTTGTGTTGCAAGCTACTTATCTATTCGTGTAGTATAACTTTTGTATTTTCTTGATTCTTTGTTGCTAATGTGATGTCAAAGCTTGATTCCTTTTTGTCGTATTGTTGTGCTACACATATCCACAAATTGTTCTTGAAAAAATAAAAATAGGAGAAGGTGAGAATTTGGAGTTTAAATTGAGTTGATTGTTGTAGGTTCCTTAGGTTTATCTTAGTTAAGAATCTTGTTTTGACTATTATAAGTTTGTTTCCTAGGAATATGCAAACGTTCTAAGTTGAGGGTGTTGATATGACATGGTTTCATGACACTTTGAATGTTTAAAACTGAAATTATGCAAGGACCTAAGACTATTTTTTTAGATATAATGTATTTTTGTGCTTGTTTTGCTGAAAACTATGTTTTGGAGTTGAAAAGAAGAAAATTAGTTGATGTAAAGAGAAGAACCCACTTATGAACAAATTTATGGTTTGTAAGTGGGACTTACATCCATCGTGGGTTCCCTCATAGGTGTCATAAGAAAACTACCAAAAATTTAAAGATGGTCTTGATACTTACGGAGGCTACTTATAGGGGGTAAGTGGTACTTATGCCCCTCGTAAGTACCATCGTGAGTTTTCTACAACATAGAGATTTTATTTGATATTACGGTCTGTAATTTGGTCCATACGGTCTGTAATTTGGTCCATAAGATATTATCGTCTCAACTTTTTGGTGTTCTGATGTATTCTTTATTACCCCATTGATGTTTTTGTACTAGTTTACATACTTTATTTACTGACAACACTATAGTAGTTCTGAGATTTGACCTTTGATCTTGGAATACATTGTTCTTAGTTTTTATGGTTGGATATTAATTTGAGATTCTGATTTTAATTCAACAATTATTGTAAGATTATTCACATAATTTCTTAAATGAATGAATTGTATGTTCTTGCAAACATGAGAATCTAAACCACCTAACTAGGGTTGTGGTAGTCCTTAATGAATAACAATGTAGAGGAAGTTCAAAGTCATTCTTGATTAATGTTGTATCATATATTATGGTTTTCTTTGTATTGATTACTTTCTTAATGAATGCAAAGGTTAAGAATTTACTTGTATTTGCTACCATCTACAGAATAGTGGTTACGATCAGGAAAAAATGATTACAACAATAAGTTAATGTTATCAACCCTTATCTGATTAAGTTGACACCCAAACAGAGATAGTTAATATGGGACATAGGACAAGGGTTAGTAAAGACACTCTGAGACTCACTAGTTGATAAGTGGAATTTTCAAAAGGAATTAACAAAAATATTGATGATACATATCCTGTAAGATTCTGAATGCAAGACATTAAGATAGTTTGATGAAGTATGATAATTCTAGAAATTAGGAATTTAGGGGGAACACATTCATGGTATTCATCTCATATTGATTTCAACCTAAAGAGATCAAGATCTATTACTAATACTATCCTGCACTCTCCGACTGTATCAATAAGATTTAGATAGAGATTCTCCATATTTCCTGTGGGTTTGAACCTAACAGCTGTTGGATTCTATATTTGATAGTGACCATTTTTTAATTTCTTGGATTTATAATTTGGTTAATGGAGTTTGATACTTATGTCTATTGATATTACTTAAATGATTGTGCCTATGTGAAACATACTTGTCGAACTGCTATGAAACTTCATGGTTGGTGAAAGATCATAAGTTGGTTACACATGAATGGTTAAAGGAAATTTATTTTGTGTAGTTTAAATTGAAACTATCATCTAGGTATTTGGATTTGTCTTATTTTTTGGTAAAATTTATAAGGGAAACTTGGCTTATGACTATGGAAAATTCTTATTTTAGGATAGTCAGGAATTTAGTTACGGAACATGGTGGAAAGGGAAGTTGTTATATAATAAAGGGACTTATTGTTATAAAAATCTTCTTATTGTGATTCATAACTATTTCAAAGCAATGAGTTATTTTTGCATGAATTTTTGGGTTTTGTTTGTGATTATGATATGGTTGATAAGATATAATATGTTGATAAGTTAAATGACTGATATAGGTATTGTTGTCTATTTTAGGTGACATATGTATTTAAATGTAAGACTTTATTTGACAAGGTGATTTTTATTATTTTTATTTGGATCCATGTATGATATGAGCTATTGACACTGTTTGAAGGTATGAACTCTATTGGTGACTTTTAAGGAATAATTAAGGTAAGATGGAACTTATTTGTGTTAGACATGCTCTTGACTTGAAAAAATGTCTTCCATAACTTATGCTTACCTAGTTATTAGTCGTTGTCATTGGTCAGGGTGTTACCTTGGTGGATCTTTATATTGAATTATACTTATTTGATATATTGATGTTTAAGGGAATAAATTAAAGTAATGGTGTAGTGTTGGGTGATATTGTGTTCTTCATAGCACTATATAGGATGTAATTATGAAACAATCATCTCTATTGTTTTGTTTTCTATTGATAATCCCATGTTAAACTTCTTCCAGATTTTGAAGTTATAAATTTTAGGCTAGGCTAGTTTTAAGCAAAATTGGAGTGTGGTATGGTCTAGGAAAATTCAGAAATGATTTGGGCGATATAGTTGTTATTTGATTTGATTTCTAGTTAACTAATATGACAAGGAATCTATAGTAATTTACATAATAAAATTTGGGTGAGTATAACACCCAGAATTGATGCTAGCATAAAGATCATTGTTTGGAAAGTCCCTTTTTTAAAGTATGTTGCAATAATTGGAATTTTTTGTCGACATTGGACATACTGTCCATTGATGTTGCTATAGTGCCATGCACGCTGTTATAACCGGGTGCCTCAATAGTTGATAAATTCTCGCAATAGCAATGGTAAGACTTGGTTAACTCCCTCTATAGCGGTGGGTGCCATTGTAGTAGAAAAAAATTGTAATTTCAATAAATTATTTCTCCAAAATACTTTATTTTTCTAAAACTCTTTTGTGGGAAATAGTAACAATTTGGGGAAATTTCTACCAGCCTTTCATTGTTTTACATTGTAAAGTAAGAATTCCATCTTTCTAAATAAGTAATTGAAGAACTAGGCCTTAGAATTTATAATTTACAGAGATTGTGGAGATTTTTAGGGCTGATTTTTGTTATTTTATACTACAAGGGAGGAAATTATTTAATGTGTTCATGTATTTTTATTATTAATGGTTAATTTACCACTTTACTTTGTTAATTCAATAATTAATCCATGGAATTGGTAGTTATAGGTGAATTATGGTAGAAAAGACCTAAAAATGTGAAAGGTACATTCATGAACTTGACCTTAAAGGTAGCGTATGAATTATAATTTGCAGCATGGTAGGTTATTTTATTAAATACTTGTTTATATGCATGTCAAAAGCAAGCAAAAATTGTACAAAAGGGCAACGCTCCGGCTTAGAGGAGTTGTGAAAGCTTGGTTTGAGGTAGGTGATGGTACTATAGTTTCATCTATTTTTTACTATATGTGCATGTTAACTACTTTATATTGTGGCTTTTTAGTTAAAGTTATTTAGTGTGGTCAATGCAAATGATTTTAACCTATCTCATTGTTAAATATGAGATATTTTTTTATTTGAAATGTTCACGTGGGTTATTAGTGAAACAAGGATAGAAGACGCTTGTGTTTGGGATTTGTACATAAAAGGAAATTGTTCCCTACAGGTCATGGTTAGAGGGTGGATGTATTAACCATACCATGTATGAATGAGTGTTAGGTGAGTTTGAGGGTTTCATGAGTGAACTAGGGAATATTATTATACTATTGATAATAATTAAACTTCTTGATTTATTTTACCTCCTAGCTTGACGAAACTTAGCTTTGTGATAATATGTTGACTTGTTGTTTGAAATCTTAAAATGCTTATTTGATAGTTAATGAGCTAAGTGTATGATGGTAATGAGCATGGATTATCTTGTTGTACTATAATTTGGTTATATGTTCATATTCTTATCATGGTTTGGCCAAATTATCCTACGAGTATATTGTTGTTCTCTGTGTACCAATATTATGCCTACACTTACTTTTATCACTGTAATTCATATTCCAATAGAACCTACGAGAACTCACTTATGATTTCAGTGCTTGACTTTGGATTCAAGGGTGAGCAACATAATTTATGCTATCATGAATCCTTCTTGGATGACGGGTTCTTTATTTGTAGACTATGTTTTAATTTAGTTTTTCAGGTTGCGTCCCCATCTTGACAATCTTTAGTAGTTTTGGTACAAATGACTCTTAGGTCCTAGGGAAGATTTGGTTAAGTGCAATGTTCCATATTTTAGTTGTTGTTATGTTTTGATTTACAATTGGATATCTAAACTGATATATTAGTTTCATTATCTCTTTAAGTGTTGATTTTGAAATGATGTTTGGGGTAGATGATTCTCCCACAGAGTGAGTAGTGTGGGTGTCACTGATGATGAGTTTGGTTTGTGAAAAGCTGGTATCAAAGCCTAGGTTTTTATATCCCGTCATACCAAATTGATTCTAATGGAGTCTCGTAGAAAGGTATGAAGACATCTATACTTTTCTTTGAAAGGCTATAGGGCTTTATGAAATCCATCTCGCTTATTTGTTTTGTGCTATAACTCTATTCCAATTGGTATCTGGCAATCCAAATTTGTATCTAGTATTCTTCATTGTTTTTTCCATCAGTGGTGAGTACTAGATTTAATGAAAGCCAATCAGCAACTCCTGCATCGTCCGCTCCAGCGCATGACTAGCCATAAGAGAAAGAGGATGAGTGAGATAGAAAGGTAGGTGAAGGAAGGTACAAGTTGTACCCGCTAGGGGTTGATCTCAAGTAGCATCTTTCCCGGCCCTTGAAAGTTCAGTATCACCTCTCGCACCTCAAGATCATATTGAGAAAAGGGAAGTAGTAGAGGAGTAGGGGCTGAAACCTGAGGTGGCAACATCGTTAGGGGTTGCAGCTCAAATGTCTATGTCTATCGAGGTTGTTCAACTAGTGTTAGATTTTCTAAGTGGATTGGCAGGGACTTAAGACACACCCATGGTATCAAATTTTTATTCTCTATTTGTTCATCCTACTATCCCTCATTCTCTCTCCCTAGTTATCTTTATCCTTTTTTCTCTCCCTTTTTCTTTTCCCTCTAGTCATTGCTATCGTTTGCGGGATTTGGATTTTTGCTAGCTCAACTTCGGCGATGGTGTAAGTGTACAGTACCAGTCAAAATAAATTGGTATAACGACAGCCAGTGTCTAGATTCTGTCAATACCCAGAAGATACTTCAGAGATATTTTGGTAATGCACCGACTGCTTCTTTCTAGCGACTCTATTCAGGTAACCAAATTCTACATCAAAATAACTGGAACCAGTATCATGCAGGAGTACCCCGGTGACATCTAAACTTTGATATTTAGTTACTTCTTACAGTTTATTTCCTTGGTATTATTAAGTTTCTTGTGATTATAGTTTGTAACTGGTTGTTCTTTATTATTAGTAGTTATTGTTGTGTTGTTGAAGCTGCTAGGTCAGAAAGTGTATTTTTTGCGTTCCTTCTGTTTTCCTCCTATTACCTTATTTGTTTGTTTGTCAATATAGGGCTTTATTTTGATTTTTAAGTAGTGGATTTGGGGTCTGATGGGGGAATAGGGTTATATCCGAGGGGGTTAGGAATGGGAACAGTTTTTGGAGGGGTTATAGAGAGAAGGGTAAGGGTAGGTGTGGATTCTAGGTTTAGTGTTAGGGAAATTTTGGTGAGGGTTGGTAGAGGTAGGTGAGAGCGAGATAAAATCGGTTAAGGGTAAGGTGTTGGAACATAGGGACCCTTCAGGGTAAGTCTGTAGAGCTGGTGAAGATTCTTAAGAAGGTGAGGATTAATATTGCGTGTGTTCAGGAGACTAAGTTGGTAGGGTCTTAGGCTAGGGGTGTGGATGGGTATAAGTTATGGTACTCATGGAGTGAGAGGTGTTGGAATAGAGTGGGCATCTTAGTTGATGAGGAGATTAGAGGGCAGGTGGTAGAGGTTAAGAAGGTCAGTGATAGGCTGATAATGATTAAGTTGGTCATTGGGGGGTTTAGCTTGCATGTGTAAGGTGTTTATATGCCTTATGTGGGTTTGGAAGAGGAGGTAAAAGCAAGGTTTTATGAGGCTTTGGACGAGGTGGTGAGAAACATGCCTATCTTGGAGAAGATTGTCATAGCAGGGAACTTTAATGAGTACATTGGGGTTTTACTAGGAGTCTATGAGAATGTGAATGAAGGTTTTAGTTTTGGTGATAGAAATGGTGATGGAGCTACTTTGTTTTATTTTATGAGGGATTTTGGGCTGGTGGTAGTGAATTTGAACTTTTTGAATAAGGAGGATCGCCTGATTACCTTTCGAAGCATGATAGCCAAGACTCAGATTGAATTTTTGCTGCTTAGGAAAGGGGATAAGGTTTTATATAAGTACTGTAAACTCATTTCGAGTGAGAATCTTTCAACCCAGCATAGGCTTCTGGTGATGGAATTTATTATCAGGAAGAGCAAGAAGAGAAGGGACAAGGAGAGTCGACCAATAATTAAGTGGGGTGGCTTAATGCCAACTAGTGCCTTGGAGATAGGTGAGAAGGTGGAGGGACTAAGAGCGTAGGAGTGTAGAGGGAATGGATTTTATATGGGAAAAGGATGTCAGCTGCATCACGGAGACTAGTATATAACTCACAGATAGAGAGAATAAATTAGCGCCATCAATAAAATAAGTTAAATCATCATATGCAATCACATGTATGTATGAATATATTTATATATATATCATGCCGGGATACTAGAGAAGTGTTGGGAGTTTCTAGGTGTCAGGCGAGATGGCATAAGGGGGACTAGTGGTGGAATGATGGTGTTAAGAAGAAAGTGAATATTAAAAAGGGGGTGTATGTTAAGTTGATTGAGAGTAAAGATTAAGAGGGGAAGCATGTGAATAGGGAGGTTTAAAAAGTATCAAGGAAGGAGGCTAAGTTAGTTGTTACGGCTGCTATGATAGGAATATTTAGGGTTTATATGTGGTAGTAGAGGAGAAAGACGGGGAAAAAGTTTGTATAGGCTTATTAAGGCTAGGTAGAGGAAGGTTCGTGACTTTGATCAAGTGAAGTCCATTAAGGGGGAGAATGGTTGAGTTTTGATAGAGAATGTTCACATTAAGAAGAGATGGCATGAGTATTTTCATAAACTTTTGAATGAGGAAGGGGACATAGGAATTTAGTTAGGGGAACTGGATCACTTAGAGAAGATCCTTCATTTTAGTTACTATAGACATTTTAAGGTTAAGGAGGTCAGAGAGGCTATTCATAAGATGTAGAGGGGTAGGGCAATAGGGCCTGATGAGATTTCAGTGGATTTTTGGAAGTATACTGGTAGGGAAGGTTTAAGGTGGTTGACTAATTTCTTTAACGGTATTTTCAAGTCTTCGAGAATTCTTGAGGCTTGGAGATAGAGTACGATGATTCTGTTATATAAAAAAGGGTGAAATTCATAGTTGCAACAACTATAGGGGTATTGAGCTATTGAGTCACACAATGAAAATTTTGGAGAGGGTTGTTGAGCCGAGATTAAGGAGGATCGTGTCTATTTCAGAGAATCAGTATCGATTTATGCCAGGTTACTAGACGACAGAGGCAATCTACCTGATGAGGAGATTGATAGAGCAGTATAGGGAAAGAAAGAGGGATTTGCACATGGTGTTCATCGACCTAGAGAAGGCGTATGACAAAGACCCTAGGAAGTTTATTTAGAGATGCATAGAGGTGAGAGGGGTCCCAATAATATACATCAGAGTTATTAAGGACATGTAAAATAGAGGGAAGACTCGGGTGAGTATAATGGGAGAAGACTCAAAGCATTTTCTAGTCAAGACTAGGTTGCATCAGGGGTCGACACTTAGTTTGTTCCTGTTTGTATTGATGATGGACGTGTTGACGTGAAGTATTCAAGATGAGGTGCCTTGGTGTATGTTATTTATGGATGATGTAGTGCTAGTTGATGAGACACGGAGGGGGGTATGAATGTGAAATCTAAGGTTTGGAGGCAAACGCTTAAATCTAAGGGGTTCAGGTTGAGTAGTTCTATGAAGGAGTATATGGAATACTAGTTTAGTTACTTGAGTAAGGAGGACGGAGTGGTGGTGAGGTTGGATTCCCAGGATATTTGTAATAGGGATAGTTCTAAGTATCTTGGGTCTATGATTCAAGGGAATGGTGATATTGATAAGGATGTCTCTAAATGTATTGGAGTAGGTTGGATGTAGTGGATGCTCGGCTCAAGAGTTTTTTTGTGATAAGACCATGCCCCTTAATATTAAAGGCAAATTCTATAGATTGGTAGTCTGTCTGGCCATGCAATATGGAGTGGAGTGTTGGCCAGTCAAGAACTCTCATATTCAAAAATTAAAGGTGACAGAAATAAGAATGTTGCATTGGATGTATGGACTTACTAGAGTGGATAGAGTTAGGAATGAGATTATCTGATAGAAGGTGTGAGTGGCTTCTCAGGAGGACATGATGTGGGAAGAAAGCCTGAGATGGTTTGGGAATATAATGAGGATGGTCATGGATGCCGCAGTTCATATGTATGAGAGGCTAGCTTTGGATGGATTTAGGCGGAGTGGAGATCGGCCGAGGAAATACTGGTGGGAGATGATTAAATATGACATGGAGAATCTATGGCTTACTAAGGACATGACCCTAGATTGGACGGTATGAAGGTCGCAGATAAGGGTAGAAGGCTAGTGTGTGTTTTAGCAAGTTGTTAGGAGAGGTCTTGTGTAACTGGGTTAGTAATCCTAGGACTATGTCCATAAGTAGGAGCCTCTAGTCAGGTGAGTTTGGGTGTAGTGGGTGTTTCTGGTCTGTGAGTGTATGTTACCACTTGGTGGGTGTCCTATTTCTTATTTCTTATTTCGTAATTCTCTTATTTCTCTTATTTCGTATTTCTCTGGTTTCTATTTTTATTATTTCTTATTCCTTATTTATGTTATGTCATCCATCCAACTTCCTGTTTAATTACAACCTTGTTAACTATTATTTATCTTGAGTCGGGGGTCTATCGAAAATAGCCTCTCTATTTATTCAGGGGTACCGGTATAGACTGCATGCATTTTACCCTCCCCAGATCCCATAAAACCCCACTTTATGGGAATACACTGGGTTTACTGTTGTTGTTTTTCATCCTACTATTTCTAAGTCTCCTAGAATAGATGAATCTTCAAGGACCAATGATTTTCCTCGTATTATTTTTGGTTCAGTGATGACTATTATGGAACATGAGTTATGGACAGATTTTTTGAAAATGAAACCACTTCCCTTCATGGGTAATGAGTCTGAGAATACTTCGGAGTTCATCATTAGTTGGTATAGGAAGGTACATAAGATGGGTATTATGAAGCAATATGGAATTGAGTTTGTCATATTCTATTGGAGAAAGATTCTAAGCTATGACGGAGGGCATACATAGAATGTCAGTCACCGACTTTGCCTCCATTGACTTAGGAAAAGTTTCAACACTTGTTCTTAGAGAAGTATGTGCTTCTTCCCCATTTTGATCATAAGAAGGATGAATTTTTAGCATTGAAGCATAGTGAAAAGTTAGTTGCAGCCTATGTGGATAAGTTATATGCCTTGTCTCGTTATGCCACTCAACTGTTGACTACTGAGGATGAGGGGATTCATTTTTTATTAAGGTCTTGAATTATGATATTCTGAATTTTTTATGCACATGACTACTGTAGAAAATAGGTTCAATGAAGATTTTGATTAAGTAAAGAGGTTAGAGTGGGGTAATGCCCGGGGATCAGGCTAAGATATTAGCTGATAAGTCCTATAATGTTTAGAATTTCAATGTATCCTAGTGTAAGTGCCATAGTCTGCTATCCATTTAAGATTGTCCTATTTAGTCGGCCTTGCCAGCTTCTACTTTGGTTGTAATTATGGTTTCATCTCAACAAATTACTATTAGCGTCTAAGGGGATTCTTACTCTTTTACCAGACAACCTTCTCTCGAGAGAGTATGTTACCATTGTTGTATTGTTGTTCACTTTAATAGGGAGTGTCCTATTTGACGAGTAAATCTTTAGGCACAACATCTTACCCAAGTTATCATCCCGACAAATAAAGTAGAGGGAGGCAATGAAAGGGGTCGTCTATAGGGTAGAGAGAGAAATTAGGCAGGTAGTAAGGGTTGTCAAGAAGATGGAAACATAAGGGAAAGAGAGTATTCGGGGAAAGTGTTAGCTCAGATTGATGATTAGGCTGATTGTTATACATTTTTGGGAAAGGCTGAAGTTGAGGCTTCTAATGCTATCATTTATGGAAGTCAAAAGTTTATTAGGGAAGGGTGTCTATAATTTTTAGTTCATCTCATAGATATAAGTACGGGGTCCCCTTCGATAGAGTTAGTTTCAGTAGTTTCCAAATTCGAAGATGTGTTTTTATTAGACCTAAGATAGTGACTATATCTAATTTTTGTATTGACTTAGAGCTGTTAACTAGACCTATATCAATTTCTCCATATTAAATGGCTTCAGCAGATTTTAGGGAGCTGAAAATTCAATTACAGGAACTAGTTGACAAGGGTTTTATTGTCTAAGTAAATCCCCTTAGGGTGTTGCGGTCCCATTTATAAAGAAGAAGGATTTTAGTTTGAGTTTGTGCATTTATTATAGACAATTGAATAAGGTTATAATTAAAAATAAATCTATCTTGCCCCGCATTGATGATCTACTTGATCAGTTACAGGGTGCATCAATATTTTCAAAGATTGATTTATGGCCAGATCATTACATGTACAAGTTTTAAAGTTTACATGTTTTATATTATGGTTCTAGAGAATAACTCGGTCCCTTCTTCCATTAGTCAGGTGCATTAAGGGCGTTATGATGATATATGAGAGAAATAGAGGAAAACTCATGATTTGTGTGGAATAAGACCAAAGGAAATACCATAGACCACTTTTAGAACTAAGTATGGTCATTATGAGTTTTTGGTGATGTCTTTTTGGCTAATTAATGCACTTGTCACCATTATAAACTTGATAAATTGTATCACTATATCATTTTTCTGTTCTTTTGTTATCGTATATATTGATGATATTCTATTCTACTCTAAGAGTAAGGAGGAGCATGCAGGTCATCTTTGCATAGATTAAAGGATACTATGGGAGAGGCAGCTATTTTCCAAGTTATTAAAGTGTGAATTCTTGTTGTCATCACTTAACTTTGTGGTTTTTAAAAAAGGGTAATGGTAGACCCCCTTAAAATTGAGGCTGTTAAAAATTGGATACAACCTAGTGACTGAGTTAAGGAGCATTATGGGTGATTATAGATACTATAACATGTTTTTCAAGAACGTTGTATCTATTGCAATTCACTTGACTAGGTTAACTCAGAATAAAGTTACATTTGTTTGGTTGGATCAATATGAGGAGATCTTCCAAAAGCTAAAGACACTCTTGACTACAACGCATATCCTTTCGCTATCAACTGATGGTACAAACTTTATAGTCTTTTATGATGCTTCACTTTTGGGCTTGATTATTGTGCTTATGCCGGATAGAAATGTCATTACTTATGCTTTGAGGCAGTTAAAGTATCATGAAAGGAACTAACAGATACATGACTTAGAAATAGCAGTGGTGGTGTTTGCATTAAAGATTTGGAGACACTATCTTCATGGGGTTAGATATGAGGTTTTCATATACCTTCATAACCTACAAGATGTGTTTACACAAAGAAATTTGAATTTGAGGAAGCAGTGATGGATGGAGTTATTAATGAATTATAATGTAACTATTTATTACCATCTAGGTAAGACCAATATGGTGGAAGACACATAGAGTCAAAAACTAGTTCGTATGGGTATTTTTTCATTCTTAAGGGTGTCTAAGTAACCTTTTGATGAGAGTTTTAAACTCTAGCATCTTTGAGCATGCCGTTTGGGGATTCAGATAGGGGTTTACTGTTGGTAGGGTTGAGGTGACGTCGACATTTGTACAACAGATTAAGGCTAATTAATTTACGGACAAATGGTTGAGTGCACTCTAAAATAAAGTGGTATATGGGAAGGAGTCGGATGCCTCACTGAGCATAAGTGAGGTGTTGTGTTTTAATGAAATTCTATGAATTCCTCAAGTTGGTGATTTAATCCATGATACACTTTTAAACTCCCATGGTTTACATTATTTAGTTTATCTATGCACAACTAAGATATATCGTGATTTGAGCCAACTCTTTTGGTGAACCGAGATGGAGAGGGACATAGTGGATTATATGTCCAAGTGTCAAAATTATCAGCATGTGAAGTATGACTACCAATAGCCAACGAGGTTGCTTTAGAGGATACATACACCTATGTGGAAATAGGAACATATTCACATGGATTACATGCTGGGTCTTTATAAGACTTTTGAAAAAGTATGACTCTATTTGGGTGATAGTGTATACGCTGACTAAATCAAGTCACCTTTTTTAAATTTGGGTAGACCACAACTCTCATCATTTAGCTAAAATTGCTCTTAGGAAGATTGCTAGACTTTAAGGGGTGCCACTTACCATTATTTCTATCAGAGATGCAAAGTACACTTCTAAAGTTTGGGTAGGTTGCATGAAAAGTTGGGCTCCAAGCTCACATTTATAATGGCTTTTCATCCATAAAATAATTTACAGTCAGAGAGAATGATTCAGTTGCTAGAAGACATACTAAGTTCCAGTGTGATTGATTTTTGTGGCCATTGGGATCATTTTATTTAGTTATAAAAGTTTTCATATAACCTTTCTACATTGATATGGAACCTTTAAAGGAGATATACAAAAGAAATTATAGGTCCCCAACTGGCTTATTTGAGGCTAGATATGTTAAACATTTGGGCATCAACTTTGTACAAGAAGCTTAAGAAAAGGTATGGTTTATTTAAACTTTGTTAGCTTCTTAAAGTTGGAAAAATGAGCATGCGGATCATAAGGTAAGAGACATGAACTTCAAGGTTAGGGATCAAGTACTTCTTAAGGTGTCTCCCATGAAGTAAGTCATACGGTTCGACAAGAGGGGAAAGCTCAACCCTCAATATATTGGTCCCTTTAAGCTTATTGAAGAGTTGGTTGAAGTTGCGTACATGTTGTTTTTACCTCTGGGGATGTCAGCAGTCTGTATGATATTTTATGTTTATATTCTCAAGAGGTACCATAGGGATGAGGAGTACATCATTAAGTAGGACTCAGTTCTTCTAGATTAATAATTAGATTATGAGGAGGAACCGTAGAAATTCTAGATTAAGATGTTCAAAAATTAAGGATGAATGTAATTTGTTTAGTTAAGGTTCAATAAAAGTATCATCCAATTAAGGAAGCCTTATTGGAGATCGATAAGGACATGTGAAACAAGTACCCTAAATTATTTGAGTATTTAAGTACCTTCTTCTATCCTCTTTTCTGATTTTTTCATATGATCTGTTTAAGTGTCCATTTTCTTATTATGTAAGAACTTCCTATTGAAAATCCTATGTTACAATTCTTTCCTATTTTAAAGTTATAAATTCGAGGCAAGTCTAATTTTGAGTAACATAGGAGTGAGGTATGGTGTAGGGAAATTTAGGAATGATTTGGAAGTTAGATGGTGTTTGGTTTAGTCTCTAGTTTGCTAAGATGATAATGAAATCAATGAAATTTATGAAATCAAGTTGAGGTGAGTAAAATTGCTTGAATTCATATTATCATAAAAGGCATTGTTAAAAACATCACTAGTTTAAGGTGTAATGATAAAATTGGGATTTTTGGGCAATACTGAATATTTTGTCCCATTGTTGCCGCTATAGAGACATGCATACTACAATAGTGGGGTATCACTAGACCTGGTCATCACTTTCTATAGAGGTAGGTGCCTCTATAGAAATAAAATTACAGTTTTAATAGATAATTTCCCTAAAGTAATTTTTTTCTAAAACTCATTTTAGGAAAAATATGGGACGGTTCGGGGCAATTTCTATTAATTTTTCATCATTTCACATCATTAGGGTAAGGATTTCTTCCCCATTAACTAATAATTAATAAAATAGGCCTTAGAATTTCTTATTTTTGATGTTTGACGGAGGGGGTTTTAGGGATGTCTTTGATAATTTTTTAGTGCAAGGGAGGAAATTAGGTAAGCTAATGGATTTTAATTATTAATTATTAATTTACACTTTCACCTTGTTAATTCACTATTAAACCATGGAATTGGTAATTTTAGGTGAATTACGATAGAAAATCCCTAGATCTGGAAATAAATGTTCTTGAACTTGACCTTAATGTTTGGATGTGAGTTATAAATTCCAACATGGTAGGTCACTTTATTAATTATATGTTTATGTGCATGTTCTAGACCAATAGAAAGCAAAAATGGCACGAAAGGGCTAAACTGAAGCTTAGAGAAGTTGTGTAAGCTTGGTTCGAAGTAGGCGATGGCATTGTAGTTTAATCCAATTTATACTATATGTGTATGCTAACTACTTTGTAGTGTCTTGTTAGTGCATATTATTTTGTGTGGTCAGTGAATATAATTTTACGTTGTTGTATTATTTTTAACCAACCTTATTGTTAAATATGGGATGTGTTGGTATTTAAAATTTTCCTGCGGGTTTTTGGTGAAACAAGAATGGCAGATATGAGTGTCTGGGATTAGTACATGGACATAAATTATCTCCCGTAGGTCATGGCTAGAGTGTAGATATATTACTGGTGGTATGTATGTACAAGGTGTCATGTGAGTTTGATGGTTCCATGAGTGAATTGAGGAATATATTTATATGGTTGATAATGGTTTAAATTTTGACTTGTTTTACTTTCCTTGACTGAGCTTAAGTTTGTTAAAATATTGACTTTTGTTTGATTCCTAAACTGCTTGTTTGGTGATTAATACTCTAAGTGTATGATGGTTTTGAGCATAGATTAAGTGGTACTATAATTTTTTTATGTGTTCATATTCTCATGTTGGAATGCCTAAATGACCTTACCAGTAAACTGTTAATTTCTTATGTGTTGTACAATACTTGCTCTTACTTTTGTTTCTGTAGAGAATATTTCAGCGGCTCCTATGAGACCTCACTTTTGATTTCAGTGGTTTACTTAGGATTAAAGGGTGAGCAACATGTTTTGATCTACCATGAATGGACTTTATTTAGCTGACGGTAATCAATACACATTCTGAGAGAACAGTCTTTCTTACGCACGAATAAAATTGGCGCACCCCACGGGGACACACTGGTTTTGATGAATCCCTTATCTAGGAGATCCTTTAACTGTTCTTTTAATTCTCTGAGTTCTGCAGGTTCCATTCTATATGGCGGGATAGATATGGGTTGAGTATCTAGAAGAAGGTTTATTCCGAAGTCGATTTTCCTTTCGAGAGGAACTTCGAGGAGATCTTTGGGAAAAACATCTGGGAATTCACATGCTACAGAAAATAATTCAAGGTTAGAGGGTTCTGAACTTAAGTTCTAGACTCTAACGAGATGGTAGACACATCCATTAGATTTTATTTTTCTAGACCTTAAGTAAGAAACAAGTTGACCCTTAAGTGTTGAAATACTACCCCTCCACTCAAGGACGAGTTCATTCGAAAAATGAAACTTGACAATTTTGTTTCTGCAGTCGACTGAGGCATAGAAGGAATGAAGCCAATCCATACTGATAATGACATCAAAATCAATCATCTCTAATTCGACTAAGTCTACTGAAGTGACTTTCTGAGATACCATAACCGACCAGTTCCTGTATACCTGCCGGGCTATGATAGATTTACCCACCGGGGTAGAGACTGAGAAAGGCTCTGCTATGATTGAAAAAGGCTCATCTAGGATTTCGAGACTGGCTCCAATGTCAATATCTATATAAGGAATAACAAAGGATAAAGAAACTCCTGAGTTGAACAAAGAAAAAAACATGTAAATGATAAACTTGTAATGTACCAGTGACCATATTAGGAGAACTCTCCTAATCCGGTCGGGACTGAAGTGCATAAAGTCTATTTGGGTGCTGCCCATGGTTGGCGCTGGATGCAGCACCCTACTGATTCTGGAGATCGTACTGAGCTGCGGGACAGTTATGCTAACTCTGAGAACCCACCTGAGTATACTTTCTAACCCTCTCGCCTAGCTTGCCACATCTGAAACACACATCAGTGCCAGCTCTGCAGATACCCTTGTAGTTTCTATCACACATCTAACAAAGAGGATTGGTTTGGGAACTGTTAACATAACCCTAGGGTTTAGGGACTAACTCCCTATCTCTGTTTCCATCTCTGAATTTTTGTACAGGAGCACTGATTGAGGACGGAGCTCGAACGGAGGATTAGGGCGGAACTGAGAACGATTCCCAGTCTCTAACTTAGGCTGAGCAAAGTTGAAACTACCTATTCTTTCTCTCCTGTTTTCCCTCTCCTTCTCTTTATTCTTAGCCTCCTCTATCTACTAGCATATACCATGCGCCTGGATATTTGTATCTCTTTACTCAACATTGTGGTCCTACACTCCTTGTCCACCTATTAAACACACCAGACACATACTTACCCATCTTAGATATGTTATATGCTACCACATGAGGAGTGTATCTGGATAATTGGGTAAACTTAAAAGAATAATCTTGCACCATCATATTTCCCTGCTTCAGATTTATAAACTTCACAACCTTCGTTTCCCTCAACTCTAGCGGGAAGAACCTATCCAGAAAAGCAACAGAAAACTCCTCCCATTCGATAGGTCCTGCTGCGTCTGCGACCCTTTTTTCTTTCCACTGTTTAAACCATGAGTATTCCATATCTTGTAACTAATATGTGACCAACTCAGTGCTCACAACAGCAGTCACTCCCATAATTTTTGTAACGTTCTACACTTGATGAATAAATTCTTGAGGGTCCTCATCTTATTTAGACCTAGTAAAAGATGGAGGGTTCATTCAGGTGAAATCTTGAATCCTGGCAACAGAAGTATTGGGCATTGAGTTGTTCAAAAAAGTAGCTTGACTTTCATTCTAGGCTGCCACAGAATGATCTAGGATGGTGAAAGTGTCTTTGAACTCCGCGTGGAAGACATGTTCATCCAGAGGATCTGGATGGACGGGCTGGGGTTCTGGCTGGTGTCTCGTTCCTGTTTCCTTAGTCCTCTTTAGAGGCATATTATGTAAAACAAAAATAGAAACATGGATTAGACAGAGATTTTAACTGGAGCTCATGCCCACTCATACGATATAAGTACTAAAGAAGGGAAACTTTTTGTAAAATATCTCGTAGCCACCTGTCCATAAGTATGGTGCGCTACACACCCATGCACAAGACTCTACTAGATATAGCTTTCATATTTTATTGGACTCGGTTAAACCTTAGGATCTGATAGCAAGTTTGTAACACCCTGAGTATATCCCTCGGACGCTACATAGTGCTCATGATCCCGAAGGACCACAAGCTAACCCATGACTGGTACCTACTGTAATAATTGAATAGTAATACTGCAAATAAGCGGATATTAGGGGAAAACTTTCCATAAGGTTCAATACTGAAATAAAATTAAATACGGTATATCAATACCAAAACTGAAATATCTATCTGAAAATACTCTAGTCTGAAAAGCCTCTACTGTCTGAATAATGAAGTTGATGAGACAAGACCCCAACTAACTCCAACTACTAAAAACTGTATTGATAAGCAAAAATACTGAAGAAAATAACTAGGTCCTCAAACTATTAGGAGTCACCCCTAACTTTGAGTGCTAAAGATCTGAACTGCTAAGGGTTCTCAGGAGCCCATGCATCTGAACCTATGATATAAAACATCATATCGCAAGAGAAAAGTATGCGTCAGTACTTTGAATGTACTGGTATGCTAAGTGAGATAGGCTGAAAAGCATGGATTCATATACATGAATAATACTGACTAAATGATATGAATATAACTAAATAGGAGTACATGCATGAATACGTATATTGTAACTGAGATCATGATAACACTGGATATTGACTTTTGAATTACAGATTTAATGATATATCTGAGTTTACTAATACTGTATAGCTGATAACTGAGTGATTGTATCTGACGGTCTTTATCCTATGGAACTATACTGAGTTCCGTACTAAACTGAGTGATTGTATTTGACAGTCCTGAATCTATAGAGCTGAACTAAGTTTTATTTTGAGACTAGAACTGAAACTGAGATTGTGGAAGGTAATCATATAACCGACATGCACCTTTCGGAATAGATTGGGGTCCAACCTGTAACCCCAGTTGGAAGGGTGCCAGTACCACGCCACGGGTAAAATAAGTTTTAGTTAACCTTGTTGGCATAAAGCTCTTTTATCAACCCTCGCTGGCTGGAAAACTCGTACATGATATATCAACCCTATATATCTCAACCTATGCTGGATACATAGTTCTATAACATAGAGATTGCTACTAAGGGTCAAACCCTCTTCTGGCAGGACTGCCCCAATCCCTAGGTTAACTCGGTGTTGAATCCTACTCCCATATAAATAGACACTGAACTGATTTCCTTGTTCATACTAGACTTGACTGAACTGTTATTGATTTTACTAAGTTGCCACTGACTGATGAAATACCACTGAATTTTGTTAGCTCACTGAGTTTACTAAGGTCTGAACTAAATACTGAACTAGACGGGACTAATACTGAATCTACTGAGTTCTCCCGAGTCCTGTAACTATCTAAGAGTACTATTGATCGTGATGTGAATGAGATTATTCTGTAACTAACACTAGCTCTAGGTAAATAGCTAAATTGCCGGGTATAAATACCGCCAGGACTGGATAGCATGAAAAAGTAGAGCTTCACATGATCTTGCATAGCATAGTATAAAAATGCACTTTTTTAGTTAATTTAAACTTTATTAATAACCAACAAATAATTTACAATAAGTGGACCAACCCACTTTTATTTGAAATAGATGAGAATGAGCCAACCCATTCCACAAATTACCTAGCCCACCTTTTCTATTATTATAGATAAAAAATGTATATGTTTCCTAAACCTATTCTCTTTTTTGTCTACCGCAAATCTGGTTACTTCATCTAAAAAAAGCTTATGTAGATTATCAACTTCACATCTTCTACCATCAGCTCTCAAAGGTTGGTACTTCCTCCATTTATGCCTTATTTTCTTTCTCTTATTCTCAATTAACGATTGTGTGTTATATCTCCAGGTGTGTTCTTCGATGGATGAGATGAAGCTACTCATTTTGTTTTATATTGAAGGAATCGGGACCTTGGATGCTATCTAAGATCTGTGTAAGTATAGTCCATTTAACTTTCTTAAACGTTCATCCTTGTTATGATTATCATACTTTTCCTTGTAGTTGTCTATAGGATGACGATACTGGTGAAATTGGATTAGCATAGATTGATATAGACTATCCAAGTGATTTACATGCCAACATTTTCCCTGAACTTCCCCTTTTGCTAAGAATCCTTTTTTAAGACTATGATAGTTTAGTTGAAAAACTAGATTTCTCAATGTGAACATGTTGTTCTGCATTTTTATATACTGTAGCCTTCTTAATCGATTTACTTTCTTGTTGCTCTTATCCTTATGTAAGGACATTTTAGTTTGTCTCTATTTAGAATCTTTCTACCTTTTGACTGTAATTGATGAAAGCTTGTGATTATAAAATCTCCTCTGTCAATGGCTAGATTAGTGAGATAATCTGCAAACTGATTGTCTTCCATCATAATATGTTACTATTGAACCTTTTTGCACTGCATTAACTTCCATGTTTTCTCAACATATTCTATTACGTGCAAAGGACACTTCCACTCCATGCTCAGAATTTTCTACATTAGCATTGAATCAGTTTGTGTAATTAGCTTTTCCTTCTAAGTTGCATTAGCATGAATAGATGCTTGGAGAATCGCCTTAGCTTCTATCTCCACATTAGAGGTATAATATATTTAATCTTCTCCTGTATATAGTAGATCTCCATCCTCATTCCTTACATAAAAAGCATAAGAACTAACCTCTGGATTGCATCTGGATGCCCCATCAGTATTATAAATCACCCAACCAGATTGAGGAAACCTCCACATGACCTTTGTAACCTTCATTTTAGGCTTCCTTCCTTGTATCTCTTTAAGAATATCAGGCCAGCTACTAGGAAATTTTCTTCTTTGGTTTCTTACTTTAAGTAATAGA
This sequence comes from Capsicum pubescens, assembly GCA_030864215.1. Lineage (NCBI taxonomy): Eukaryota > Viridiplantae > Streptophyta > Magnoliopsida > Solanales > Solanaceae > Capsicum > Capsicum pubescens. Next base: position 145,119,797 of record CM061548.1, on the reverse strand, counting down.
CCCATATTTCTTGTAACACTAAAGATAACCTTATTTATAGACATACTTTTTCCTTCATGCTTCAACATGTTTCTTCTGTTCCATAACTCCCATATAATCATACTTGAAATGGATTGATAATAAGGTTTGAATCTTCCCTTGAATTCCTTTTTCCACCAAGTGAGAATTGTTTCTCTTAGTGATACTCGTTGAATTAGAATAGCTGTACATGAAGAAAAATAGGACCAAGTCCTGCTAGCTGAAGATGATCTAAGAAACACATGTGAAATTTTTTCTTGATCAAGCTGCATGCAATACCAATATTTAATTGGTCCTTAAACTCCCCATGTTTTCATCATAGCATCTACTGGTACCTTTCCTCTCTAGATCCTCCATATTAAGAATGCCATTTTAAATGGTAGACCTTTAACCCATATAGAATTATATAGAATTTCTTTCTTGTCTCTGCCTAATATACTCCCATGCTAATTTCACTATGAATTTGGCAGAAGTTTTCAATCTCTTAATAGGGATATCCTATCGATCTTCTTCAATTTTGGGCCTTATTTTAGCTTTAATATGTGTAACAACCTCCATAGGAAGTATCTGCATCAAAACATGATCATTCCATGGAGTACCATCAATTAGCTCCCTAACCATCTGCAAGCTTTCTGTACCTTTGTGAATCTGAAACAGATTTAATAAATCATCAGTATCTATCCAATTATCCAACCATATGTTAGCTTAGCCCCCTTTGATCCTCTATAAAACATCTTGTAACCTTCTGAAACCCAGTCCTTCTTTCTCTAATTGATAGCATAAAGAACTTTATCTCACCCAGTGCCTACTTTACCCCCTAATATGGTTGCTCCAAAAAAATTGAGCAAACATTCTCTGAATAGTAGACAATACATTCACTGGAGGATTCAAGATAGAAAGAAAATGGATAGGAATTCTTTGAAGTACAATCTTTATTAGGACAGCCGTACCACCATAAGAAAGTAGTTTTCCTTTCCAACCTTGTAATTTACTACTTATCTTTTATAAAATAAGCTGATAGAATTCTTTCTTCCTACTCATATGAAAAATAGGACACCCTAAGTATGTAAATTGAAAATCTATTCTGCTTATCCCTGTATCTACCTCTTCCATTAACACATTTCCTTGATATACTCTTTTATTCATGTGTCAGTCATCAAAAACTTCATTGATCTAACAAAGAGTCCTTCAGTTTATATGTTTCCTATCTTGCGTAGACATCTTCAATCTACAAAATCCTTCTCCTTCTACACATAGGACTCTTCAGGATATGCTCAGAAGTGAAACTCCTTCTTACGTAGGACTCATTTTTCAACATAACTTGCTTTCCCTTATAATAAAGTATTTGAATAAAATTCAACTTGTTCTATTACCCATGTGATCATTAAGTTGAAGTTTCCAGTTGCACTGAATTAACTCATATCAATTTGTTTTATTCATATTGTCATTCATCAAAACATCAAGGTTCTAACAAATTTCCCCTTTTTGATGACGACAAACCTCTTGTCTTTGTGCATTCAAATATCTTCACCTATAGGCACTAAAGTATAAAACACTATAAGGAAACAAGTTAGTCAATGGGTTATAAACATTACACAACCCTCTTATCTCCCCTCTTTTGGCATCATCGAAAAACCATTTCAATGCAATAATATACTAGCCAAAGTGATTTGTTATGCTATTCATGGCCACTGGGGCAATCGCCAAAACAATCAGACAAATACTTTAGCCAACCTAGTAATGTATTAAAAAGAGCAAAAATATGAGTCAATTTATCAATGATAACCATTCCATTTCACTGAAAAAGCATGTTCGACATTAAACCTAAGCTAGTACTGAACAAAGCAAAACAATTGAGCATTAAAAAAATATGGTATAAAAGTGGGACATGGCTAAGGATACAAATAGTGAGGAGCTGATAATGAAGGTGGAACAGGTGATATCAACTGTGTCAATTGATGAATGACTTCAACATTTTCATCCCTCTATCAATCAAGGTCAAGCTTCAAAGTCGTGATTCTAACCTTACGGGCCTCTTATTCCACTTCATGACTATCTTGTGTAGCTTCTAGTTTAGATTTTTTTTTTCAAATAAGTGTTAGCCCTCCTTATTGAAACAGTTAGAGCTACATGATTCATCTTTTCAAGAATATCTATTTTTTTATAATTTAAACCTGATTTAGGACCGAAAAGTCCAAAAAGAAATAACCAATTAGGAACTAAAAGGGAAAGCATGTCCCTTTTCATTCTTTAAAAACATATGCTGCAGGTGATTGATGATCAATCTTGGCAAATCCATGATGCACAACTAATTTTTTTGTTGAAAAAAAAAAGAAGAAAATTCTGGTATGAGATTAACAAATTTGTGCACACCTATTTGGAGAGAATCAAAGAAAGTTTGGTCAACAATTCATTAGCTTTATTAGACAATGGGAGGATGAAGTGTGTGGAATTGAACAGGTGTGCTCAATTGTTTAAACTTAGATAGCCTATGCTTATGTCAGTGTAGAACATACCTGATAAGAAGAACTTTGTGGTCATAATTGTTTGCTTGTACTATTTTTATGCACAATCTAATACAAAATTAGGTTAGAAAAGTCAAAAATCTGGAATTGGGACACACAACTAAATGTGCAAGACTGAATAGAATAACTTTTTAGCTAATTAGATTAAAAAGAAAAATGATTATTCCAGTCAATCATTGAGGGGAGTTCATGCAATTTTAATCATCCCCAAGTCTAACCTATTCCTTTCAAAATTCTCTCTACTTAATGTCTTTGGTTCTTCTCTAGTCAATTAAGTAACCCACATAGTCAACATTTTTATAGCCCTCAAGAGTGAAATTGCTTTTCTTTTGATATCATTGTCTCAAGCCATTGATTTCCATTAGATATTTTAAGATTCTTTTGACAACATCAATTTTTATGAACTACCAATAAAATTACTAGCAACTTGTGTTGGTTTTATTGATGCATCCATTTCTTTATTTGTTGTTCCCCCTGTCAATATGCCCTCAGTCTTTAGAATAGTTTAACTAGTTGGTACAATATGTTCTTGTGCATGCTCATCAGTTTCACAGTCATCCTTTTTTCTCATTTTTTTTAAATCTCCCTTGCTTCCCCCTTACACGAGCACTACAACTCTGTACATCTTTCAAATGATCCATTCCCCTTTAAATGTGGTAAGTGAAAGAAACTTTATTTTCTTCTAGTCTTATGCCTTGAGCAAGCTTTATTTATGCACAAATTTATCTTGCCTCCTTTCACTCTCACCTGCAAAACAAATTAGGGGTTAACTTTAGGCACCCATACAAGCTTGTGTCCTTTCTTATGAGTAAATGTATGAATGAGATTTTTTCTAGCCCATGCAGGCAATAGGTTACATGACCTTTTTCTCTGACCAGGTTTAGTTATCCTTTTATTGGTTTGAGATAGTTTATTTGCCAGATTTAAAATGCTGGATATGCTTTTAGCAGTAACTGGACATTCAGTGGTTGGATATCCAAGGATTCCACAGATATTGCACAAGTCTTTATAAGCATCAAGAGTTTTGTGAAAACCCAAATCAACTTTTTCACTGTGATATCTTTCACTCAACTTATGAAAAATTCTTGAGGAATTTGTCCAGCTGATTTCTCTTTCAAGGTCAAGTTTTAGTTTAGAGTCTTCTTGACTCAGTTTATTCACCATTTATGTTGCATTATTGCACTCTTCTTTTTACTTGACCAATTCAAGTTCAACTTTTTCTTGTTCTTTACTCTTGGTGTTTTTACCTTTTTCAGAGAGTGTCAATTTTAGAACTTCAGCATTAATATCATTATTTGAAAAATCAAGTTGCTTAACCTGTTTCTTGAGAGAGCAGTTTTCCTGTTCAACAGTGTTCTTACAAGCTTCTAAATCAATAAAATCAAATTTGATTCTTGCAAGACTGTTGAACAATTCATCCCTCTCAGAAGTTGATTCTTGGAAGTCATCAATTAGTGCACTCATCAAGGGAATAAGTTTTGTTTTAGATAAAAAATGCAACTTTTCTTTAAGTTCAAGTATACTTACCTCAGAAGAATTATCTTCTTCCTCCAAGTCTGAATTTCCAAGAGCCATGAGTGCTTCTTCATCAACTTCATCATCATCTGAGTCAACTCCCAAGCTGGTACCGTTGAATATTCTTCCCTCTTTTTGTTTTTTCTTTCAATTCCTTTTCAGCCCATTTATTTCTCCATTCTATTTCCCAAACAGGATAATCCTTGATATGATGATCAGTCTTACTACACTTGTAGCATGCATTTAGATTGTCATCTGACCGTTTCTTGCTACTTGTTCCCTTCTTCTTTTTGAAGAATTTTCTGAAGTTCTTAGCTATAAAGGCAACTTGTTCTTTATCAAGTTCAATTTCTTCATCATTGTAAGATGCCTTCAGAGCTAAGTTATCGTCTAGGGCTTCTAGTACTTTAGTTCAATCAATTTCCATTTCATAAGTTCTTAAATTCCCCATTAATTCATCCAGGGTCATGCCTACAAGATCCTTATTTGCTTCCCTGATTGCAGTCACCTTAAAATTCCACTTTGATTTATGTAATACCCTCAGTACCTTCTCGACTTGTTCTTCTTAGATATATCTTTTCCTAAGGAGGTCAGCTCATTTGTTAAGGCAGTAAGACTTGTCATCATCTCATGCAAGATTTCATTCTCCTTTATCCTAAATGCCTCATACTCAGTGAAGCGAAGAGAAATTCTGAATTTTCTTACATGAGATATGCCTTCATAAGCATTTACTAGAGCATCCCAAATTTACTTAGAAGTGGTGCATGTCGATATCCTGTTGTATTCAGCAGGTCCTAATCCACAGACCAAAATGTTTTTGGCCTTAGCATTTTTCTTTAATGCCAATAAGTCACCAGAAGTGAATTCACTTCTTACTTTCTTGACCTGTTTCCCATCTTCTAACTTCATTGGAATAGTAGGACCACCAGTGATCCTATCCCATAACTCGTAGTCTTCCCCTTGAATGAATGTGTCCATACTATATTTCCGCCAAATGAAGTGAGAACCATCAAAGAGTGGAGGTCTAATCATGGATTGACCTTCACTGTGACCAGTAGGTGGTGTGAAATTCATCATATTGATCTTTTTCTTCGGTGTTTTCCCTTTTTAAGACAACCTCTCTCTGATACAACTTGTTAGAGTTTGTGCCCTACTAATTATCTTATTTTTACCTAACTGTTGCTTATCGATGGAACGGGTTTCTTGACGTATTCCACTGACATGTTTTAAGGAAGCAGTAAAACAGAAAGTAAAGAACAGAATGATTTTTACGTGGAAAACAACTGGCTCAAAAGGTGTAAAAAATCACGACCTACACCTCAACAGGATTTAACCCCAACTTAACTAAATAACTCTGAGCCTCAACAATGACTGATTAAAAAACTCTTGCAACCAACAAATAGGAATCATAAACTCTGATCCTTATATCTCAACAACTACAAATTATAAACTCTAATTCCATTAACTCAACGACTAGTAATTATAATATCTAATTCCTAACTACAGACACCTCTCAAGGTATGTGTACCCAAAGTCTGTGACTTTTCCTCAACTCGAAGACTATATCCTAATTCAGTTTATAACAGACTGAAACTAATATTACATCAATATCTCAATCACAATGAACAACACTAAGAATCAAAGCTAAAACTCTTAGCTAGATTCTATACTCAAGACCTCGTTCTTCAATGTGTTTCTTTAGTGATTGAATAGCACTTCATAAAGTCAATCTGTCGATTGTACTTTTCTGCTTTGTAAGTGTGAATTACATTGAATGGTGCCTCTTTTATTTAATCACAACTCTCCAAAGAGTCATTCTTTATTTTAAACTCCTCCTTTAATCAAAACTCTCATTACATAGAGTTCTACTTCAAGTGATACTCCTTCTTCAATTCCAACTCTTGTCTCCGTTGTGTTGTAGTCAAACTTCAACTCTTTAAATCAAATTATCTTCAAGTATTTTACTCAACCACAACTTCTGAAATTTCTCACGTGATCAGTAGCTTGAGTATATCATAATTAAGCTTTCTCATTCGTTCTTAACTTTTAGCAATCTTTGTCCACATCTATCAGTAAAACTTGAAACATGCCTTCCTATGCTTGGACCAGGTCAAGTAACATGTTCTATTCATGTGTCAGTCATCAAAAATTTCATTGATCAAACAAAGAGTACTTCAATTTATATGTTTCAAATATTGCGTAGACATCTTCATTCTGCAGAATCTTTCTCCTTCTACACATAGGAATCTTTAGGATATGCTCAGAAGAGAAACTCCTTCTTTACGTAAGACTCCTTTTTGAACTCAACTTGCTTTCCCTTATCATCAATTGTTTGAATCAAATTCAACTTTTTCTATTCCCCATGTGATCAGTAAGTTGAAGTTTTCATTTACACTGAATTAACTCATATCAACTTTTTTCATTCATATTGCCATTCATCCAAAACTTCAAGGTTCCAACCAAAAATACAAAAAAAAAGTAGTGTTCTTGAGTTTGGATCTTGGCCAAAAGTTTGTTGTGTTCTTGTAGTGTTTGGCCAAGACTTGAACATTAGATATAAGTGTCATTTTGATTGTCTTGGTGTTTCAAGTGTTTGCTTTCTTCATCCCTAACACTCTTGAGTCAGGATCTAAATTTAAGCTAGCATTTGTTGAAGTATTTTTGTGAACTTAAAGCCTTAGCCGATTATGTTGTCATCTTGGTAGACTTGGTCGTGATTTGTTGGCCTTGTTGTTGTTTGAATTGGTTGTTGGGATTATTGTGTTTTTTGTGATCATTGATGTTGTTCTTGATGTTCTTCATCCCTTTCAAGACATTGTTAAAATAAAGTGAATACTAGATTTATAAAGTTGAAGAGAAATAGGTGAAAGCTTGTTAGCCTTGCAAGACTTACTATCAACCATCAACTAGTCAATCACTTACCAACAACTTTCCTTGTTTTAAGGGGGACGGTACACAAAAGTCAAGACTTCTTCTTTTGAATTTGACAATACGATTTCAATACTTGTTTCCCTCCTAAATCAATTCCAACCAATTCCAAATCACAAATTGTTCAAGACTTCTAATTTTGGAAAATAAATTTGTTAAGAACGCAACCAATATGTGGCTTCCACGTCACATTTTACTGTTCACACGACAAATTTAGGCTCAAATTTTTTATTTCATAGTTTCTAATCTTTGTTTCTTAGTTGCATTTTGTTGATTCTATTGATAATTAACAAACTAGTAATTGTCTACTAGGTTGTAAATTAGTTTTTGGGTCCGTTTATTCGTGTCTATGTTTCTTTGTGTGCTTTTAATTTTTTTCAAATTCATTGTAGTTTCTTGGTTCAAGTCCGTACGTATTTTTTTTGATTTGTTTCAAAAGTGAATATATTCCGACCTCGAGCCCCAATTGGTACCAAGTAATATCATTGGAGTATAAACGTGTTACCAACACTTGTGAGGCCAATTGAGAGGCATTTCAAAGTGTGAGAGCTTGAGAGCTTGTGAGGATGTCTTCTTTTCTAACATTAACTAGTTTGTTGTTTTTTGTGTTTTTATTTTAGAATTTCTTTTGATAGGAACTATGGCATTGGAAAAGGTGAGCATTAACGATTTGATGGATTCCATAATGGGTTTGAAACATGACCTTAGTAGCCGAATGGCGAGAATGGAAAAAATAATGGACCGAGTTGAAGGAAGAATGGAAGAGACAGAAAGCTCTCTTTTCAAGGAGTTGGATAACTTGATAGAGAATCCAAGACTTCCTAATGAAGTTATTGTGGATGGACATTCTACACATGAGCTAAAAGGTAATCAAGCTATCTCTTGCACTCTAGTGAATGAGGCTAGTAGCCAACTAAGTGCGAATGGTAGTTTTTCTTTAGGTGGACCTAATGTTCCTTTATTTTCTGATGATAATGTAGAACTTGGTATTGCGGATACATTGACTTATGGAATTCATGAAGACCAACTTGTGTATGAAAATGGTGATGTTGAAAATGTTCACCGAATGACGAAGGATGGCCCTTTAATTGTTTTTTATGTTGACCATGCTAGTTTAGAGGGGACATATGCTCGTATTAGTGGTAGTATTGGGGAAAGAAAGTGTATCCTAAACCCTTTCCCATGGACAATCCACCCATTTGATCCTGTGATCATTTGGAATATGGTGACGATGTCTTTTGGAATTAATTGAATGTGCATTTAATGTATGGACTTCATATCTCAATTTTCAAGTCTATTTGTTATTCCAAGAAGAGTCTATGTTTTTCACATGATAAGAAACTCTTCTTCCTTGTTTCTTGTCACGCTTATGTGGATAGACTAGTTGATTCTTTCTTGGAGGGGTGTTCAGGTAAAAGGGAGATGCGGTATTTAGATATGGCTTCATATGATTGGAAGGGTAGTCTACTTCCTAAAGACTCCTTGCTTCCATCCTTAGTTGTTACGACATATGATGGTTTTCTTGGTTATGTTGTTAATGGAACTCCCTTTAGGGAAATTCTTGATGTTAGTCTTAGCCAATTCCTTTGTCCTTTAAATATTGACTTTTATTCCAATGTCGTGAAGGATGTTCAGTTATATGTGAAGTTTGAGCAACCTTAGAAAGATGATATGATAGATTACTCTAACCCTAACCCTTATATCCTGAGGAACTTATGTTTGCTTGTCCTTCCTATTTTTTTGCAAGGTTTAAATTCGAGACAAAATCCTTTTCAAGAAGGATAAGATGATATGGGACAAAGCAGCCTCTTAACTTTCAAGGACATGATTAGAGGACAATACATTGAGACACGAGCTTGGGGCTTCCCAAAAAAGAAGGACAAGCCTTGAAGTATCAAGAAGGCCTTTCAAAACACACCAAGGCTGCCCAATTCTACATGCCAAAGCAGCCCCTTTTCCATGGCTCATTAAGGGCATTTTAGTCATTTTGTAATAAGTTGTAACCTAGCTTATAAATAGAACATGATAGGTCATTTTGTCCATAACTTTCATGATATATTTTGAGAGTTCTAGAGAGAGTCTTGCAAGGTGGATTCCTTGTAAAAAAGTGTGGATATCACTTGTGTTGGTGCTAGTTTTGAAATGTTGGTTTTTTGGGAATTCCGCTCCCTTGAGGTCACCATCGAGCTTGGTGTTAATTTTATGAATTCTTGGGTCTTTGTTTTCAATATACACTTAGGTTCATAGTTTTTGTACATTTGTATGTCAAGTTACCTATCTATCTATCTCTCTATCTATTTCATTGTTTTTGTTGTTCATTCTCAGGTTTGGTGTCCCAAAACTGAGACTTTGTGTTCTTCTTGTTCTTGTGATTTTGTTGTTAATCTAGTTTGTTGGCTCACTGATTTTAGAGGTGTTAAATACCTTAATATCTTTTTGTTATTGTGTTTTCGTTGTTGTTGTAGTGAATCCGAGAGTGGTTACCAAAGGGGTCCTCGATTCTTCCAACTTGTGGACTATTTTGGTGTTTTTTTTGTGTCTCCTTTGTCGATCTTGTATCAGTTTACCAGTGGGTTATATTCACTTATGGTTCTTGTCACCACCGAGTGAAGTCCTTGAATTATTCTAACATGGCTCATACAGGCAGGATTCCCCAGGAATTTGGAAACCTCTCATTTCTTGTTTCTCTCGACTTGGGAAGCAACAATTTCTATGTAAATTTGCCTCAAGAAATGATACGCTTGCGTCGGATTAAGTTTCATGATTTAAGTTTCAACAAATTCAGAGGCGAGGTTCCTTTTTGGTTGGGTTTTTACACCGGCTTGAAGTTCTAAAAGTTAGAAATAATAGTGAGACTTTGAATCTGAATTTCAATTCCATAGAGGGTCAAATCCTAGAAGTGATTTGAAATCTTATAAATCTTAGAGAATTGAAATTGAGGGGTAACAAGATCATAGGTTCTATTCCTCGGTCACTCTCAAACGCCTCAAGGTTGGAGACTTTAGATTTATCTTATAATTCACTTCAAGGAAACATTCCCGAAGGGATCGGAAATCTTCACAACATGAACTTGTTGGGCATACAGTACAATCAGCTTACAGGTTCTATACCATTCACAATTTTTAGTATCTCAAGAATAGAAGTCATTACATTTACAGGCAATAGCTTATTAGGAAATCTTCCCAATGGCTTATACTATGGTCTCCCAATACTCAATCCATAAAAAATACGCACAAACCACAGACCATACCTGCACAAATTCATAATTCCCTGGAGACTTCTCCATTTTTCCATTTTCCTTGACAAACTATAAACAATACAGTACATACACGCGCCCCTCACTGTCACCGAAAAATGTACACTACACTCATAGAACAGTTCTTAATGACGCACACACACAAGAAATTAGGGAAAACATAGTGAGAAGATTTAGTGAGGAGGTCAGGCTAGTAAGCTAAGAGAAGAAATAGTTGACATACCCCCTTTTCTGGAAAGTTCTCACCGAAAACGTTGTTCTTGCTAGGTTTTCTCAGTTTTTTGTCACTGTTGGAGCTCGCCGGAGCTCCGGCTAGATGAAAACTAGCTCCACCTCCAACAAAATCTCAAAACCCGATCACCCCATCATTGTTGGTAGTATTCAGGCGGCGATAGACATCGGGAAAAGAATCGAATTCGGGTAAAATGGAATTCGAGTTCGAAATCGGTGATTTGAGGTTCGTATTGAGGCTACTGGAACTGTTATAATTTCATTCGAATTTGCAGTTTCTATACCGAGTTGGGGGTTTTGTCCGTTGGTTGGGGTTCCGATTTTGATTCGAGTTTCCGGTGCGGACTACATCTCGTTTAATCGAATAATAATTTGTTGAAAGCGGCATTAAGGTCCAATTGTTTCTCCTCTTTCTTTTAATTCTTATGTGATTGTGAACGTGTGATTCGATATCACTTTTTTATTTGTTGATGTGAATTGTTGATGACATTTGGGTGTTTGACGTTACTATCTATGATTGGTGAATGCTCATTGTTCTTGATTGGTGGATTGTGTATTGAAATAGTTTAACTACATTAAAAGTGAATTTGGGGGCGTGAATTGAAACATAAATTAAAGTTAATATTGGTTTATATTTATTCTTTGATAGTCGCCTGATTCGGGATAAACATCGACTTTGTTAAATTCGATAGTCTCATATTTTAGGTCGATAATTGTTAGGAAAACGATAGGGGGTAGGAAACTCGTAGGATTCTATATCACTGAATATGTGAATGTTTATGTTTAATGATTTCTCCACTTTTATTACATTTCATCAAATATATTCATTTGGCTGGGGAATGCCCCGAAGTTTCATGTATTTATTATCCGGGGAATGCCCCGACGTATTACGTCTTCGAAGGAGGTTCGTGATCAAGGCCCTAGGCATTAGGTAAATCTCAGGAGCTTAGTTAGGATTAGCATAGGTTAGAATAAGATTTATTTTTTGAATTTTTTATTTCGGACTGTATAATTGGACTGAACACTATATTTTGGATTTATTTTGATTTGTATGTTTGATTGATTGTTTTATGTGTTTTGTGTGGTTTATACATTTATAATGTCAAATTATCCAATATACTCAACCAAGCGACCGTGGTCGAACCCCGGGACCGACGGGTGCCTAACACCTTCCCCTCAATCAACAAAATTCCTTAGCTAGAATATCTGTTCGCAAACCAGTTTAAAAGAGTCAAAAACAGTTTTTGAAAACGGATTTCCAAAGGTGACTTGGTACACCTGATTATTCCAAGTGGCGACTCTTAGTTGATTATAAAATGAATCCTTTTCAAAATAAATTTTCAATTTTTTTCACTTTAATAATAAAACCCTTTCAAACTTTAAAATGAATATCTTTATTTGGTTAAAAAAAAGGGTGTGACAGATCTTGCGACTCTGCCGGAGATCTTTCAGAATTTGAGCTTAATTTTTGGAGTTATATCGGCTTAGTTTGGCATTATGGGTGTACAACATTGCTTTTATTATCGTTTGTATTTATCTTATCATTGTTGAGTACCTATATGCTCTTTATTTACGATTTTTCTTTATGTTTTACTGCTTTATATTTGACATCATTTGCATAACCCGAGTCAATTCTTTCTGTCACACGTCCCGAAGTGCAAGTCATGAACACGAACTCTAGTTGAGTCATCTTTTTTTAGGAGGGGGAGCCGTCAGACACATGGTGTGGGTGGAAAGAAAAGCAGCCACTATCGACCGTACGCTCCCCCGAACAGCCTTGTTAGTAAACCCCAGCGTAGGTCAGCCTTTAGGTCATACTTATATGCATCATATTGAGACTTAGCGGGGCTCATTTTGTCTTTTGTAGGAGACTCACCTCTAAGGAATCCCTATGTGCTAAATGTTACATCTTTGAGGGTAACATGATCATTTGACAGACTGATGTGGGGGAAAGCATGTGTTAGAAGTAAAGTGTGTATGCAATGAAACATAAAAAAAAGGGAAAGAAAAAAGAGTGAGTCAAAATAATAAAGAGTTTCGTAGTTTATTTTTAGAATTTTTTTATGGCTTTTGTTCTTCACAACCCAAAAATTCAAAAAAAATATTTTTTTATCTTTTGCATTTATTTTCCCAAAATAACAAAAATTCAAAAAGATTTTATTTACTTTTTCTACTCATTTGTCAAAAATAAAAATATCAAAAAGATTTTTCTTTTGTTTCTTTAGTAAGCATTCAAAATTCGAAAACATCAAAAATAAAGATTTTTTTTACAATTGAAAGTTCTTATAAAAGAAAATGCAAAAAGATGGTAGAAGTTTTGTACATTTCATAAAATGAAAATACCAAAAAGTTTTTTCTTTCATAGTTGTTGGTGTCAGTTTTATGTGGAGTGTCAAATTGAAAATCCCCAATAATATTTTATTTTCATTGTTGTAGTCGTGTCTCTCAAGTCAAGGTTTAGTCTATTCATTAATCCTTAATTGTCCAATCTGGACGAACTACGCACCTCTGATTCTCCTCTCTCGGGAATGAGATACGTAGGCAGCCTATTTTTGGTTCGGGGATCTTATTTGAAAAATCTAAAAAGATTTTCTTCACTCTTTATTTAGAGTAAGTGTTTCATATACATCTTTAAAAGAAAACTACAAAAAGATTTTTCTTTGATAGGTTCAACTTTTTTTTCATATGAAATTCAAAATCTAAAACCCCAAAAGATTCTTCTTTGGTAATCATAGGTTTTATTTTGTATAGATATTTAAACATGAAAAAATGCAAAAAGATTTTCGTCAATTCTTTTGACAATTTGTTATTTTTTTTTTAAAGTTTCAAGAAAAACAAAAAAGAAATGAAAAGATTTAAATTGGTCATTTTGGCAAGACTTCATGAACTACGCACACCTGATTCTCCTCTCTCGGGAGTGATATACGTAGGCTCCCTTCTTGGGTTCCGTTATTTTTTCAAAGAAAAAGAACAAACAAAATGGTTTTGAGAAAGTGTTGAACTCTAACGCATTTCTTATCTCTTGTCTAGTTAGTTTAAGGTGGTTGGTTTGGAGGAATTTTGGTTGGTCCTCCATATTGCACCAAGTCGAAAAGAAAGTTATGGCCAACAGGAATATAGAGGTTGTTTTCACTAATCATATAAGGAGTTCGGGGAATGAAAATTTAGAAGCTAATGAAGAGATTCAGAAATTAAGGAAGCAAATGAAAGAAATGCGTCGATCTTGGGCTAATGAGTTGCCACCTCCTCCATTTCCCACTGATAATCTGAAATATCTTTATAGCTTGCCTCTAGTGTCACATGCACAGTTTTCTATTGTTGCTGACATGTTACAACATGCATCAGGATCTACTCGACAACACTATCCAAACACTTCCAATATTCATTTTCTTACTCCTAAACACAAAGATACCACTTGCTCGGCTCCACCCACTGTTCATATTTTTGCAGCACCACCCCCACTTGAATCTCCTACTTTTGAGGTTTATCAATAAGTTGTGCCTCTTCACTCTGCGAGAGAGCTTGTATTGAATATTTTTTCAGATTAAGATTATGCTATTGAGCCCACATTTAAGTCGACTAATCCATATGGCTAAACTCACCCGCCTGAATTTCCTCTTAACACTAAGAATCGTGTTATAACAAAAGAACAAGGGAAAATGACCAGAAAATTGAGAAGTTTAGAATAGTCTATGAAAGACCTCTAAGGACATGCAGGGTAAAAAAGTGTCTCATATAAAGATCTGTGCATGTTTCGAGGTGTTCATCTTTTTTTTGGTTTTAAATTGCCAAAGTTTGAGAAGTATGATGGACATAGTGATCCTGTAGCACATTTGAGACGTTATTGCAACCAACTAAGGGGTGATGGGGGGAAGGAAGAATTACTCATGGCATATTTCGGTGAGATTCTTTCAGGCCTACCTTCAAAATGGTTTGTTGACCAAGACATCAATAATTAGATTAGTTGAGATGACCTAGAAAATGAATTTGTGTAACAATTCCAATACAATGTGGAGTTGATTCCTGATGGGAAATCCCTAACTAACATGAAGAAGAAGAGTACTGAAAGTTTCAGGAAGTAAGCGATTAGATGGCGTGAACAAGCTACTAGGTTGAAACCATCAATGAAAGAAAGTAAGATAGTAGAGTTATTGATTCATGTGAAGGATGAAACATATTATCAACACTTGTTACCTGCATTAGGCAATCCATTTATTGAGTTCCTCAAAATAGGGAAGATGATAGAAGATGGAATTAAGACCGGTCGCATTGTGAGTTTTGCAACATTGAAAGCAACTACTCAAGCAATTCAAAAGGGTTCAAGAAGTGTTGGTGCAAAAATGAATGAGGAAGATGTATCTACTATTGTAGTTGGACAGCGGTCACGGTCAATAAGACCACGTCATCATTACCCTCAGGCTCAAACCAAAATTTATGCCCAAGCTCCACAAAATCACTCCCAAAATCCATTATAATCCATTTCTCTACCTCCATATCCAGTCTACAATTCATAAACATATGTTCAATCCCCTTATTACCCACAATGTCATGCACTAACTCCTCAGAGTCATCCTCAAACTCCAAAAACATACCAAAGCCCTTCTAGTCCAGATTTTTCATCCAAGCCAAATAATGAAATGATGCAGAAGTCGAGGGATAGCTTTACACCAATTGTAGAGTCATATGCCAGTTTATCCAGAGATTGGTACAGCGGTGTATGATCAATCTGCTCCTTGGGTATACTTCTAACCCGCATTCAAGAAGCCTTGATCCTAATGTACAAAGTGCCTATCATTCTGATGTTCAGGGTCACAGTATTGAAGATTGTCGTTCTTTGAAAAGAGAAATTGAAAAGATGATTCAAGATAAATCAATTATGGTGTAGACCATTGACAGTGGTGAAATCTCTAGTCATGTTTATATGCAAACCAGTGGCTAAGATGTCAGGCTGAGCAATTGAGAAGTCACCCCTCTCCCTACTAGGAATAGGTCTGGTAGTATGTTTTGTTTTAATTTCTGTTATCCGAATTATTTCAGGTTTGTAGTTTGGGATCTATCCGAATTATGTTCAAACCCTTCTATCTTTAATTCCAACTAAATGCAGTGTCCCTTTCCCTTTATGTTTTAAATAGGTGTTGTTTGTTAATTGGTTTTCTTTATAAAGTTCAGTTTATGTTGATTCTATGTGATTAGACATGCCTGCAGAATTTTTAATCAAATCTTAAAATCCAATTTAACCATGACACATTGAATCAAAGGGCTAAAGTCAGAAACAAATATCTGAGAAAATAGGTAGAGTGTTCAGACACTTGGATACAAGTTGAAGCCTTCTTTGAAAATTAAGGCAATTATTTTAAGAATCACAAGAATAACTTGGTCATCAATTGAAAATCATAGCCCAATTTTGTCAAATAGTGGATGCGTGATCCCTATATCAAAAGGAACAGAAATAAAATCTTCTCCACGAAAGCATTAGTCATTTGATATGAGGAATGTACAACAAAGGTGGAGTTTGCTAAAGAATTAGCGTTGCACAAGATCAGTTAAAATTAGTGTTGTAAAAAGTGTCACAAATGATCTTCATCTTTCACTTTCATATTGCATGATATGTACATCCATTTTAAAGGAATGATATGACAAAGGCATTTCATTCTGCTATCCAAACATCGTGTCATTCTTTGTTTACCTTACGTGAGCTTTAGTCCTACTTTTCGTTCATACCCTTCTTTTGAAATCATGATAGAGTCAGCAAGACTCAAAAGAGAAGTATCAGTATCAAGCAACAATAGAGTCAGAAAAATTTTAAAAAAAAAAGAAAAAATAAAATGTCCAAAAAAAAGAAAAGAGAAGAGTGTAAAAAAATAAAGTCAGAAAAAATCATTAAGAGAAAAGAGCCAATACAAGAAAAAAAGAGAAATGAAATTTGAATCAAGCAAAAGAACAAGTTGCTGGAAGTACGTGTGACCTAATTCTCCTTAATCGGGGGTGAGATATGTAGGCTGCCCTACTATGGGCTCGGCCCAACCAAATAAATAATTTAGAGTCACCCAGCCAAAAGAAACTGGGTAATGAGTTAATCCTCATTGTTTGAGTCGATTCCAAAAGTTGTAAGTCCTACCCCACTTCATGTGTCATTTGGGCCTCATGTCATCTTTTCTTTCTAACCTTATACAAAATCCAAGCTACAACCAAAGAAAAACCTTTAGATTAATCTTTGAGAATGTTAAGGATAATTATGCAATGCATATGATGATGTATTTTGGGAGCTACTTGTCTTTCTCAGCATAGGGAATCAGGAGAGATATAAAAATGAGAGAGTCTTATTGGTGAAAACTCTCACGGGCACCATAAGGCTATGGTAACTTGAGAGATATAAAAATGAGAGAGACTTATTGGTGAAAACCCTCACGGGTACCATAAGATGACTGTGAGTTGAGAGAAATGAAAATAAGAGAGTCTCAATGGTAAAAACCCCTCACAGACACCATAAGGGAATGGTGAAGTAAGAAAAAGAAAATGAGAGAGGTTTGTTGGCGAAAACCCTTCAGGGCGCCACTAGCTAAATAAGGTCTTAAATGTAATTGATCTAAGGAAACAACTCAGTTCCAAGGCCATTAACTCAACAACAAATGGTAGAAAGTTTGGATGGAAAGATCAGACAGCTTAATCCAAAATACATGGCATAATCATTAGAGTTGACTGTCATTTCTGGATAAATTTTTCATTTCTTTGTTTTAAATGGGGACATTCATTGTCTTTTCTTTCTTCCCTTAATTTTTTTGTTTTCTTGAGTCAGTCATTCAAATAAAAATCATTGTTATTTTTTCTCATCTTTGAGTCAAGTTCATGTTAAAACAAGTGAAAAACAATTTCAAAACTGGCTACCTGTTTCTTCAATTGTACAAAGCAAGACAGAAAGATCAGCGCATAAAAGAGACATGATTGTGAGTCAAAATAAAGCATGCGGGAAATTTTGTCAACAGACAAGTCGTGGAACTCATGAAAATACCAAGGTTCAAAGGGTTTATCTAAGAAGCATGGCAAACTAGAGATACTGTGTCTGTTTCACAGTCACTCTTAATAATCTAAGCTCGGGTCAATGATGCATCAAGTCAATGACACATGCTAATCATTGAAAGCAAGATTAAATGTGATAGGGGCAAGAGAGATTGCTGTGAAATCAAAAGCCACAAACCAGCCACCATGTTTTTAAACTCACAAGTTTTCTTTGATGAAATAGGAAACATGTTACCTTAAAATCAAGGACTTCAGAGTCTAAATAAAAAAGTTTGTAATGCCTCACATCCATATATGCAGGATACAATGTTGTTGCACAGGTTTGGTAATCAAAACCATGGTAAAAACTCAACATCCAATATCCCTAGGAGACACATTTCCTTGTCCGGATGATTCAGGTTTCATTTATTAGGTACTTCCTAAATTCAACCTTCACTCTTAGAAGTTGCACTTTCTAGTTGAGTCCTTCCACTTAACCCCTAGGAGATGCACCTCCTTATCTGAGTAATCCAGGTTTCATTTATTAGGTAATGCATTTCCTAAATTGAAGCTTTACTCCTAGAAGTCGCACTTTCTAGTTCAGTCCTTCCACTTAACACCTAGGAGATTTACCTCCTTACCAGAGTATTTCATATTTCATTTATTAGGTGGTGCACTTCCTAAATTGAACCTTCACTTCTAGATGTCGCATGTTCTAGTCGAGTCATTCCACTTGATCCTTAGGAGAAACACTTCCTTGTTTGGATGATTCATGAGATATTTGTAAGGAGACACACTTCCTTGTTTGGTTAATTCAAGTAGCAATTGTGAGGAGATGTACTTCCTTGTTTGGGTAATTCAAGTAGAATTTGTGAGGAGACACACTTATTTGTTTGGGTAATTCAAGCAACATTTGTAAGGAGACGCATTTACTTGTCTGTATAATTCAAGCGACACTTGTTAGGAGACACATTTCCTTGTCTGTATAATTCAAGAGATATTTGTAAGGAGACACATTTCCTCATCTGAATAATTAAAGCGGCATTTGTAAGGAGACACACTTCCTTGTTTGGATAATTCAAGCGGTATTTGTAAGGAGACGCATTTCCTTGTTTGGGTAATTCAAGCAACATTTATAAGGAGACGCACTTTCTTATTTTGGTAATTCAAGTGACATATTTATGGAGATGCACTTCCTTGTTTAGGTAATTCAAGTGACATTTGTAAGGAGACACACTTCTTTGTTTGGGAAATTCAAACAACATTTGTGAGGAGACTCACTTCCTTGTTTGGGTAACTCAATTGACATTTGGGGGGAGATGCACTTCCTTGTCTGGATAATTCAAGCAATATTTGTAAGAAGATGCACTTCCTAGTTTTGGTAATTCAAGTGGCATTGGTAAGGTGACGCCCTTCCTTGTTTTGATAATTCAAGCAACATTGGTAGGGAGACACACTTCCTTTATTGGGTAATTTGAATTTTTCTCTTTAGGTAATGCACTTCCTAACTTAAGTATTTATTCCTAGTAGATGTACTTCCTAGTTGAGTTAGTCCCCTTAATTCCTTGTAGATGTACTTCCTAGTTGAGTCAATCCTCTTGATTCCTAGTAGATGTGCTTCCTAGTTGAGTCAATACCCTTGATTCCTAGTAGATGTGCTTCCTAGTTGAGTCAGTCCCCTTGATTCCTAGTAGATGTACTTCCTAGTTGAGTCAGCCTCCTTGATTCCTTCTTGATTCCTAGTATATGTACTTCCTAGTTGAGTCATTCCCCTTGATTCCTAGTAGATGTACTTCCTGGTTGTGTCAATCCCCCTGATTCCTAGTAGATGTACTTCCTAGTTGAGTCGATCTCCTTGATTCCTAGAAGATGTACCTCCTAGTCGTGTCAGTCCCCTTGATTTTTATAAAATACACTTTCTAGTCGAGTCATTGCATTTAATCTTTAGGAGACACACTTCCTTATCAATTTTCATTTGTCAGGTGGCACACTTTCTAACCCAAACCTTTATCTCTAGAAGACGCGCTTTTTAGTTTGAATTACTCACTTTAATTTTTAGGAGACACACTTCCTAGTCTTGGTCATTCAATTTTATTCTCAAGAAATACACTTCTTGGTCAGAATCTTGATTCATCATTGCATCATCCAAATAGTTATGATTAGATCTGGCATTAGAAAAAGTTTTCTGATGATCAACCGAGTCAAAAAATTTAATTCTTGTTGTTTGAAATTTAACTTTTATGGCAAATGCAATCTTTCTTTATCATAATCTTTGTTTGGAACATTTTCTATCTAGTTTTGATGTGATTTCAGGAGCCCACCTGAAGAATGGGGAGAATAACTGGAAAGTCAAGAAACAAGGTGAAGAAGTTGAAATTCAAGTAGCAAAGTGAACAAGTTGAAAGTCAAGAAACAAGGTGAATAAATTGAAAGTCAACAAATTGAAAAATAGCAAATAAAGAACCCACCTGGAGATCAGGGTGAAGGAATCGAAAGTCAAGCAACAGGGTGATAAACTCAAGTCAAGATTCCAAAAGAAGCTGCATAGATAGGATTTTTGTAATTTCATTTATGCTTTAACTTGTAACTTTTATTTTGATGTAATAACAGATCCACGGACCGGAACTTTGACAAGGCCTCACACTACTCTCCAACTCGGTATAGTCTCTCTCTTTCCAACTCTTCGAGATACATGTGACTTGATTCCCTCATAACTTGGGTAGATAGGACATCCTAAGTCAAGACTTGGTTGCCTTTCTTCCTTCTGTTTCTTTCCTTGAATAATGGTCGGGTCAAAATCTGGTCTCGTTGTCTACTTTTTTTCTGAAAACACTTTGTGTTTACACCTAAAAAGGGACATGATGTATATACCTAATTTTGTCCCTCCGAAAAACTCAATTCATCCATTTTTACCTCGCGTTATCATATACCCTATCCAAACCCCGCACCCCTACCCCAACCCCCTACACCTCACCTTTAATTCCATTTTTGTTAACAAATTGATAAGAGGAAAAAAAGGAGACCGCACATAGAATACACATACATATTCTCTCCCATTTTTCACAATACACAAAAAACAAACCTGAAAAAATACACACAACACCACAGACCATACCTGCACAGATTCAAAATTCCCCGGAGACATCTCCATTTTTCAATTTTCCTTGAACAATAATAAACAACACAGTACATACACGCACGCCTCACTATCACCAAAAAATACACACTACACACAGAGAACAATCCACAACGATGCACACACACTAAAAATTGGGGAAAAGAGAATGAGACGATTGAGCGAGGAGGTGAGGGTGGTGATCTGATAGAAGAAATAGTCGAGATACCCCCTTTTCCGGTGAGTTCTTGCCGGAAACGTTGTTGTTACTATATTTTCTCCATTTTTAGTCACTGTTGGAGCTCACCTGAGCTCCAGCTA
Source organism: Capsicum pubescens (assembly GCA_030864215.1). Lineage (NCBI taxonomy): Eukaryota > Viridiplantae > Streptophyta > Magnoliopsida > Solanales > Solanaceae > Capsicum > Capsicum pubescens. Next base: position 145,098,892 of record CM061548.1, on the reverse strand, counting down.
GATGAAAACCAGCTCCACCCCAACCAAAATCTCAAAACCCGATCACCCCATCACTATTGTTAGTATTCATGCGGCAAAAGACATCAAGACAAGCATCGAATTCGTGTAAAAATAAATTCGAGTTCGAAATCCGTGATTTGAGTTTCATATTGAGGCTACTGGAACTATTATAATTTTGTTCAAATTTGTTATTTCTATAACGAGTTGGGGGTTTGGTCCATTGGTTGGGGTTCCAGTTTTGAATTGAGGTTACGGTGCGGACTCCATCTCGTTTAATCGAATAATACTTGGTTGAAAGAGGCATTGTGGTCCAATTGTTTCTCCTATTTCTTTTAATTCTTGTGTGATTGTGAACGTGTGATTTGATATCACTATTTTATTTGTTGATGACATTTGGGTTTTTGACGTTGCTATGTATGATGGGTGAATGTTCATTATTCTTGATTGGTGGATTACGTATTGAAATGAATTAACTACATTAAAAGTGAATTTGGGGGCTGGAATTTTAGTGAGCGTCGAAACTTGAGTCAACTTCAATCGACCATAACTCCCTTTATATGACGAACTGGGTAGCCTATTATATATCAAATGAAATCTCTTCGAATTATATTTCCAACTATATAAATTTTGCCTTAATACGATATTGGAGCCAAAGGTTATGCCCATTATACTCCAAAATGTCAGCCTGGAAAACTGATTGACGACATTTCTGATGCCTTATCACATTCCTGACGACATTTCTTACGCCTTGTCACATTTCTGACGATATTTCTGATAACTTATCATGTTTCTGATGAATTATCAATAAATTTCATCAGCCTTAGGCGGAAACCCATAAATTCCTGCCCCAAGTGATGACATTTGTGATGACTTATCACAAATGTCGTCAGCTGAGATTTTTAGCAAATGGGAAGTGGTTTAGTAAGGGTATTTTTGTCTTTTTCATTCACTTCCCACGACTTGTAACCCTCAAGGAACGTATTATTATTTTAATCTCTTTAGTTAAACATTTCAAAATTCTCTACACACCTTCAACCACAAGGTTAGGGTGTCTTTCAAGATCAAGCCCCAAGACCAAGAATTCAAGAACTTCTCCAAGAACACTCAAGTATCAAGCACCACCATCCTTGAACTTTCAAGAAAAACTCTCAAGGCTTTAAAAGTCATCTTGCTCTACCAAATCAAGCTAAATAAGGTATGTGGGTTTTGAACAAGAACACCCTTTCGTTCTTATGCCCAAAAGTTTTAGTTTTTCTTTAAAAATTTCGTATTTTCAAGATGAATTCATATTATTATGGTATATTTCAAGTTTATGAGATTATGAAATTGTTCAAGTATTGAATTGCATGATTTCTTATTTAATTATGATATAAATTGAGAGTTCGTGACATAAATTGCACACTTCTATATTGATATCATATTTTCAAGAGTTTTCAAGATTTGCTATCGTGAATTGAGCCTTATTGTGAAATTGTGAGTCTTTGAGAATGACTTATTGATACTTTTTAAAGTGTTTCAAGAAGAGTACATATAATTCTATGTTATTGATACTTTAAAGCTTATTCATGATAAGCCTATCCAGATTTCAAGAAAAGAAGTGAGTTTTGATCCTAAGTTAAGAAAGAAATCAACATTCTTGATTTTGAGATAAAGGGGATGCGTTTTGTCTCCCATTGCATATTATTGAAATGGTTTAAGGTGGATTTTCTTAAGTTCTGAGCCAAGTATGGGAGTAGTATTTAGCACCGAGTTGGGCTTGATTCCGAGGTCTCATGCCTCAGAACTACGTGCCCCTATTGGTTTCTGATTTACCCGAAGTAGGTTAAAACAGTGATCACTAAAGTTAAGGTTCTATCCGATGGCAAGGATAGAACAGTTCTCCCCAATATGGGTAAGATGTTGGACTCCATGTAGCTCACATGGTTTTATTCGGTTACAAGAAACTCCCAAAGCAGTCCCCCACTCTATCTAAGATAAAAGTATATGTATTTCGAAAGCTATGAGTCCAAGATTTCTAAGGTTCTCAAGTATCAAAATCTTTAAGTTTCCCAAGAAGTTCCTACTTTTCAAGAGATTAAAGTGTATGTTCTGAAAGATGTTGTTTTAAGACATTATCTATACTACAAGTTTGAGAAAAAAGAAAGAATGCAGATTTAGAATAAAGTGAAATGACTCACTAGATTTATACTAAATGTTTCATTATTCATGATATATGAGATTTATATTTCAGAAATTATTCAAGCTATGTGAGTCATTTATGTCAGCATGCATAATTTTATAAACTATGATGATAGTGAGATATTGTTTACTTAATGCATTGCACCCACATATACTCAGTACATTCCCAAAGTGATGATCCACATATACGTCTATGTGCTACATTGTCTTCTAATGTAGGTACAAGACTTAGTATGCACATTCAGATTTAGTTAGCTTGCACCTTCCAGTCAGCAGGTGATGAATCCTTTTAATTCAAGGGTTTGATCCAGATAGACGGGTTGAGTAGTTCTTTATTTTCCTATTTTTGTCGTTTTGAGTTGGGTTAGTTGGGTGTCATGACCCGGCTATCTAATGTCAGTACTAGTAGAGACTTCATAGACAGTCAGTAGAGTTAATATATTCAGTTTCAGTTTTATTTTTGTAAAAGCAGAGTCGTAACCTTATAAATTTCAATTTTTGTATTGATCGTGTTCCGAAAAGTTTTATGTTCTCTCTAATTTTATAAATATTTAAGCATTATATTCAGTTTCTTATCAGTTATGCCAGTAGAAGGGTTAGTTTGGGGTCATTTGTGACTCTAAGTACCTTGTAATGTCTCGGGACTCGATTTCGGGGCGTTACAAACTTGGTATCAGAGAACAGAATACAAGATTCCTAGGGTGTCTATGAAGCCTTGTCTAGTAAAGTCTTACGGAATGATACAGAGACGTCTATACTTTTATTCGAGAGTCTATGAGGCATTTTGGAAATATCTCCATTCTTTCAAGTCTTAAATCATGCTATAGAAAGGTTCTCTAAGAAACTTATACATATTCTCATCTCACTCTATCCGAGCCATCTCTGCCTTATTTTAAAGGTATCAGAAAAATCAAGATTAAATACTTACAGATAGTGCTTTCTCAGACAGTCTCCATGGATAGTTATTGGATTGTAAGCAAGCTATAAAGTATCCCATCAGTGCTTTTGAGTTCCGATAATTGAAATGCTTTATTCATGATTCATAAAAGTCGTGCACTAAGCACAAGTCAGATGTACTTCCAGATCCTCCTCAGAATCTATAATATAAATCTATACTTCCCTATCCATGTATTATTATTGATATATCATGATTAGTAAGTTCCAGTACCTCCCCAGATAACGCTCTCAGATTAGCTAGCAAGAAGTTTCAGAAGTCACACAAAGCAGCTTGAGAGTAGCATTCTAGTGTGTTATCAGTCTCTCAAGAACAGAGTTATGCCCTCATTCTTATGAGTCATTTAGTTAATATAGATCAAGATAAACTACCACCTCGCAGTCTATAAGTAGGATCACACCATGAGCACATCAAGCAAATTCTAAACTCTCAGCATGAGTCATCTATTCATAAATAAGTAAAAATTGCAAGTTAACTCAAATTCATACAAAGGTAACATCCTTCCTTCATTCATCTACTCTCTAACCAAAGATTCAGCTATATAGCTATTTTTGTTGCAAATTTATGCACTCTCAGAAGTACTCAAAAGTTTAGAATGACATAGATTCAGTTTAATGTGTTATTTCAAATGTGTATCCTCAGTTTTTTCTGTATTCTTAACCTAAAGATCAATATTCGGTGATGGATGATCCCAAGTGGGAGATAATGTAACTCCCCGCATTTTAGGCTACAACGAAAGTCGCTATTTCTACGCGTAGATGTTCAAAAAACCATAAATCCTATGCAAATTTTGTATATTAATAAATTATGTAGTGTGGGAACATATTGGAGCATGAATTGAGATCATATAGATCCCCTAAATCAAGGTCAAGTTGAAAGATTTCCTATCGTTTGAGCTTTAGTGAGCGTCGAATCTTGAGCAAAATTCAATCGACCATATCTTCCTGTATATGATAAACTGGGTATCCTACTATATATCAAATGAAATATCTTTGAATTATCTTTCCAACAATATAAATTTTGCCTAAATCCGATATCAGTTCAAAAAGTTATGCCCATTTTACTCTAGCATGTCAGCCTGGAAAGCTGAGTGATAACATTTCTGACGCCTTATGACATTCCTGACGACATTTTTGATGCCTTATCAAATTTCCGACGACAATTCTGATAACTTATCACGTTTCTGATGATTTATCAGCAATTTTCATCAGCCTTAGGCAGAAACCCATAAATTCCAGCCTGAAGTGACGACATTTGTGATGACTTATCACAAGTCTGACGGCTTATCACAAATGTCGTCAGCTGAGATTTTCAGCGATTGGGAAGCGGTTTAGGAAGGGTAACCATCAAGGAACGTATTTTTCTTCTATTCTCTTTAGTTAAACATCTCAAATTTCTCTACACACCTTCAACCACAAGGTTAGGGTTTCTTTCAAGATAAGACCCCAAGGCCAAGAATTCAAGAACTTCTCAAGAACACTCAAGAATCAAGCACCACCATCCTAGAACTTTCAAGAAAGACCTTCAAGAAAAACTCTCAATGCTTCAAAAGTCATCTTGGTCTACCAAATAAAGCTAAATAAGGTATGTGGGTTTTGAACAAGAACACCCGTTCGTTCTTGTTCCCAAAAGTTTTAGTTTTTCTTAAAGAATTTTGTATTTTCAAGATGAATTCATATTATTTTGCTATATTTCAAGTTTCTGAGATTATGAAATTGTTCAAGTCTTGAATTGCATGATTTTCTTATATATTATGATATAAATTGAGAGTTCATGACATAAATTGCACATTCCTATATTGATATCATATTTTCAATAATTTTCAAGATTTGTTGTCGTGAATTGAGCCTTATTGTCAAATTGTGAGTCTTTGAGAATGACTTACTGATACTTTTTAAAGTGTTTCAAGAAGAGTACATATGTTTCTAAGTTATTGAGACTTTAAAGCATATTCATGAAAAGTCTATCAAGATTTCAAGAAAAGAAGTGAGTTTTGATCCTAAGTTAAGAAAGAAATCCACATTCTAGATTTTGAAATATAGGGTATGCATTTTGGCTCCCATTGCATATTATTGAAATGGTTTAAGGTGGGTTTTATTAAGTTCTAAGCTAAGTAAGGGAGTAGTATTTAGCACTGAGTTGGTCTTGATTCCGAGGTCTCATACCCCAGAACTACGTGCCCCCGTAGGTTTCTGATTTACTCCAAGTGGGTTAAGACAGTGATCACTAAAGTTAAGGGTCTATCCGATGGAAAGGATAGAACATTTCTCCCCAATGTGGGTAAGACGTTGTACTCCATGTAGCTCACATGGTTTATGTCGGTTAGAAAAAACTCCTAAAGTAGTCACCCACTCTATCTAAGATAAAAGTATATGTATTTCGAAAGCTATGAGTCCAAGATTTCTAAGGTTCTCAAATGTCAAAATGTTTAATTTTCTAAAGAATTTCCTAGTTTTCATAAGATTAAAGTGTATGTTCTGAAAGATGTTGTTTTAAGACATTATCTATACTACAAGTTTGAGAACAAAGAAAGAATGTAGATTTAGAATGATGTGAAATGACTAACGAGATTTATACAAAATGTTTTATTATTCATGATTTAAGAGATTTATATTTCAGATATTATTCAAGCTATGTGAGTCATTTATGTCAGTATGCATAATTTTATAAACTATGATGATAGTGATATATTGTTTACTTATTGGATTGCACCCCCATATACTCATTGCATTCCCAAAGTGCTGATCCACATATACGTTTGTGTGCTACATTGTCTCATAATGTAGGTACAAGACTTAGTATGCACATTCAGATTCAGTCAGCTCGCAGCTTCCAGTCAGCAGGTGATGAATCCTTTTAATTCAAGGGTTTGAGCCAGATAGACGGTTTGAGTAGTTTTTTATTTTCCTATTTCAGTCATATTGAGTTGGGATAGTTGGGAGTCATGACCCGGCTATCTAAAGTCAGTACTAATAGAGGCTTCATAGACAGTCAGTAGAGTTAATGTATTCAGATTCTGTTTTAATTCTGTTTTGATTCTCCTCTCCCGGGAGTGATATACGTAGGCGCCCTTCTTGGGTTTCGTTATTTTTTCAAAGAAAAAGAACAAACAAAATGGTTTTGAGAAAGTGTTGAACTCTAACGCATTTGTTATCTCTTGTCTAGTTAGTTTAAGGTGGTTGGTTTGTGGCATTTTGGTTGGTCCTCCATATTGCACCAAGTCAAAAAGAAAGTTATGGCCAACAGGAATATATAGGTTGTTGTCACTAATCATATAAGGAGTTCGGGGAATGAAAAATTAGAAGCTAATGAAGAGATTCAGAAATTAAGGTAGCAAATGAAAGAAATGCGTCGAGCTTGGGCTAATGAGTTGCCACCTCCTCCATTTCCCACTGATAATCTTAAATATCTTTAAATCTTGCTTCTAGTGTCACATGCACAGTTTTCTATTGTTGCTGACATGTTACAACATGCATCAGGATCTACTCGACAACACTATCCAAACACTTCCAATATTCATTTTCTCACTCCTAAACACAAAGCTACCACATGCTCGGCTCCACCCATTGTTCATATTTTTGCAGCACCACCCCCAATTGAATCTCCTACTTTTGAGGTTTATCAATAAGTTGTGCCTCCTCACTCTACGAGAGAGCTTGTATTGAATATTTTTTCTGATCAACATTATGCTATTGAGCCCACATTTAAGTCGACTAATCCATTTGGCTAAACTAACCCGCCTGAATTTCCTCTTAACATTGAGAATCGTGTTATTAAAAAAGAACAAGGGAAAATGACCAGAAAATTGAGAAGTTTAGAACAGTCTATGGAAGACCTCCAAGGACATGCTGGGTAAAAAAGTGTCTCATATAAAGATCCGTGCATGTTTCGAGGTGTTCATCTTCCTTTTGGTTTTAAATTGCCAAAGTATGAGAAGTATGATGGACATAGTGATCCTGTAGCACATTTGAGACGTTATTTCAACCAACTAAGGGGTGATGGGGGGAAGGAAGAATTACTCATGGCATATTTCAGTGAGATTCTTTCAGGCCTACCTTCAAAATGGTTTGTTGACCAAGACATCAACAAGTAGATTAGTTGAGATGACCTCGCAAATGAATTTGTGTAACAATTTCAATACAATGTGGAGTTTATTCCTGATGAGAAATCCCTAACTAACATGATGAAGAAGAGTACTGAAAGTTTCAGGAAGTAAGCGATTAGATGGCGTGAACAGGCTACTAGGGTGAAACCATCAATGAAAGAAAGTAAGATAGTAGAGTTATTGATTCAAGTGAAGGATGAAACATATTATCAACACTTGTTACCTGCATTAGGCAATCCATTTATTGAGTTCCTCAAAATAGGGGAGATGATAGAAGATGGAATTAAGACCGGTCGCATTGTGAGTTTTGCAACATTGAAAGCAACTACTCAAGAAATTCAAAAGTGTTCAGGAAGTGTTGGGGAAAAAACGAATGAGCAAGATGTATCTACTATTGTAGTTGGATAGCGGTCACGGTCAATAAGACCACGTCATCATTACCCTCAAGCTCAAACCAAAATTTATGCCCAAGCTCCACAAAATCACTCCCAAAATCCATTATACTCCATTTCTCTACCTCCATATCCAGTCTACAATTCATAAACATATGTTCAATCCCCTTATTACCCACAATGTCATGCACTAACTCCTCAGAGTCATCCTCAAACTCCACAAACATATCAAAGCCCTTCTAGGCCAGATTTTCCGTACAAGCCAAATAATGAAATGATGCAGAAGTCGAGGGATAGCTTTACACCAATTGGAGAGTCATATGCCAGTTTATTCCAGAGATTGGTACATCGGTGTATGATCAATCTTCTCCTTGGGTATACTTCTAACCCGCATTCAAGAAGCTTTGATCCTAATGTACAAAGTGCTTATCATTCTGATGTTCAGGGTCACAGTATTGAAGATTGTCGTTCTTTGAAATGAGAAATTGAAAAGATGATTCAAGATAAATCAATTATGTTGTAGGCCATTGACAGTGGTGAAAGCTCTAGTCATGCTTATATGCAAACCAGTGGCTAAGATGTCAGGCTGAACAATTGAGAAGTCACCCCTCTCCCTACTAGGAATAGGTCTGGTAGTATGTTTTGTTTTATTTTTTGTTATCCGAATTATTCAGGTTTGTAGTTTGGGATCTATCCGAATTATGTTCAAACCCTTCTATCTTTAATTCCAACTAAATGCAGTGTCCCTTTCCCTTTATGTTTTAAATAGGTATTGTTTGTTAATTGGTTTTCTTTATAAAGTTCAGTTTATGTTGATTCTAGTGATTTGACATGCCTGCGGAATTTTTAGTCAAATCTTAAAATCCAATTTAACCATGACACATTGAATCAAAGGGCTAAAGTCAGAAACAAATATCTGAGAAAATAGGTAGAGTGTTCAGACACATGGATACAAGTTGAAGCCTTCTTTGAAAATTAAGGCAATTATTTTAAGAATCACAAGAATAACTTGGTCATCAATTGAAAATCATAGCCCAATTTGGTCAAATAGTGGATGTGTGATCCCTATATCAAAAAGAACAAAAATAAAATCTTCTCCACAAAAGCATTAGTCATTTGATATGAGGAATGTACAACAAAGGTGGAGTTTGCTAAAGAATTAGCGTTGCACAAGATCAGTTAAAATTCGTGTTGTAAAAAGTGTCTCAAATGATCTTCATCTTTCACTTTCATATTGCATGATATGTACTTGCATTTTAAAGGATTGATATGACAAAGGCATTTTATTCTGCTATCCAAACATCGTGTCATTCTTTGTTTGCCTTATGTGAGCTTTAGTCCTATTTTTCATTCATACCTCTCTTTTGAAATCATGATAGAGTCAGCAAGACTCAAAAGAGAAGTATCAAGCAACAATAGAGTCAGAAAAATTTAAAAGAAAAGAGGAAAAATAAAATGTCCAAAAAAAAAAGAAAAGAGAAGAGTGTAAAAAAATAAAGTCAGAAAAAATCATTAAGAGAAAAGAGTCAATACAAGAAAAAAGAGAAATGAAATTTGAATCAAGAAAAAGAACAAGCTGCTGGAACTACGTGTGACCTAATTCTCCTCAATCGGGGGTGAGATATGTAGGCTGCCCTACTATGGGCTCGGCCCAACCAAATAAATAATTTAGAGTCACCCAGCCAAAAGAAACTGGGTAATGAGTTAATCCTTATTGTTTGAGTCGATTCCAAAAGTTGTAAGTCCTACCCCACTTCATGTGTCATTTGGGCCTCATGTCATCCTTTCTTTCTAACCTTATACAAAATCCAAGCTACAACCAAAGAAAAACCTTTAGATCAATCTTTGAGAATGTTAAGGCTAATCATGCAATGCATATGATGATGTATTTTGGGAACTACTTGTCTTTCTCAGCATAGGGAATCAGGAGAGAAATAAAAATGAGAGAGTCTTATTGGTGAAAACTCTCACGGGCACCATAAGGCTATGGTAACTTGAGAGATATAAAAATGAGAGAGACTTATTGGTGAAAACCCTCACGGGTACCATAAGATAAAAGTGAGTTGAGAGAAATAAAAATAAGAGAGTCTCAATGGTAAAAGACCCTCACAGACACCATAAGGGAATGGTGAAGTGAGAAAAAGAAAATGATAGAGGTTTGTTGGGGAAAAACCTTCAGGGTGCCACTAGCTAAATAAGGTCTTAAATGTAATTGATCTAAGGAAACAACTAAGTTCCAAGGTCATTAACTCAACAACAATTGGTAGAAAGTTTGGATGGAATGATCAGACAACTTAATCCAAAATACATGGCATAATCATTAGAGTTGACTGTCATTTCTAGATAAATTATTCATTTCTTTATTTTAAATGGGGACATTCATTGTCTTTTCTTTCTTCTCTTAATTTTTTTTGTTTTCTTGAGTCAGTCATTCAAATAAAAATCATTGTTATTTTTTCTTATCTTTGAGTCAAGTTCATGTCAAAACAAGTGAAAAATGATTTCAAAACTGGCTACCTGTTTCTTCAATTGTACAAAGCAAGACAGAAAGATCAACTCATAAAAGAGACATCATTGTGAGTCAAAATAAAGCATGCGGGAATTTTTGTCAACAGAAAAGTCGTGGAACTCATGTAAATACCAAGGTTCAAAGGGTTTATCTAAGAAGCATGGCAAAGCAGAGATACTGTATCTGTTTCAGAGTCACTCTTAATAATCTGAGCTCGGGTCAATGATGCATCAAGTCAATGACACATGCTAATCATTGAAAGCAAGATTAAATGTGATAGGGGCAAGAGTGATTGCTGCGAAAGCTAAAGCCACAAACCAGCCACCATGTTTTTAAACTCACAAGTTTTCTTTGATGAAATAGGAAACATGTTACCTTAAAATCAAGGACTTCAGAGTCTAAATAAAAAAGGTTGTAATGCCTCACATCCATATATGCAGGAGACAATGTTGTTGCACAGGTTTGGTAATCAAAACCATGGTAAAAACTCAACATCGAATATCCCTAGGAGACACATTTCCTTGTCCGGATGATTCAGGTTTCACTTATTAGGTACTTCCTAAATTCAACCTTCACTATTAGAAGTTGCACTTTCTAGTTGATTCCTTCCACTTAACCCCTAGGAGATGCACCTCCTTATCTGAGTATTCCAGGTTTCATTTATTAGGTAATGCATACCCTAAATTTAAGCATTACTCCTAGAAGTCGCACTTTCTAGTTGAGTCCTTCCACTTAACACCTAGGAGATTCACCTCCTTATTAGAGTATTTTAGATTTCATTTATTAGGTGGTGCACTTCCTAAATTGAACCTTCACTTCTAGAAGTCGCATGTTCTAGTGGAGTCATTCCACTTGATCCTTAGGATAAACACTTCCTTGTTTGGATGATTCATGAGATATTTGTAAGGAGACACACTTCCTTGTTTGGTTAATTCAAGTAGCATTTGTGAGGAGATGTACTTCCTTGTTTGGGTAATTCAAGCAGAATTTGTGAGGAGACACACTTATTTGTTTGGGTAATTCAAGCAACATTTGTAAGGAGACACATTTACTTGTCTGTATAATTCAAGCGACACTTGTTAGGAGACACATTTCCTTATCTGTATAATTCAAGAGATATTTGTAAGGAGACACATTTCCTCATCTGAATAATTAAAGCGGCATTTGTAAGGAGACGCACTTCCTTGTTTGGGTAATTCAAGTCGTATTTGTATGGAGACGCATTTCCTTGTTTGGGTAATTCAAGAAACATTTATAAGGAGACGCACTTCCTTATTTTGGTAATTCAAGTGACATTTTTAAGGAGATGCACTTCCTTGTTTAGGTAATTCAAGTGACATTTGTATGGAGACACACTTCCTTGTTTGGGAAATTCAAACATCATTTGTGAGGAGACTCACTTCCTTGTTTGGGTAACTCAATTGACATTTGTGGGGAGATGCACTTCCTTGTCTGGATAATTCAAGCAACATTTTTAAGAAGATGTACTTCCTAGTTTTGGTAATTCAAGTGGCATTGGTAAGGTGACACCCTTCCTTGTTTTGATAATTCAAGCAACATTGGTAGGGAGACACACTTCCTTTATTGGGTAATTTGAATTTTTCTCTTAAGGTAATGCACTTCCTAACTTAAGTAATTATTCCTAGTAGATGTACTTCCTAGTTGAGTTAGTCCCCTTAATTCCTTGTAGATGTACTTCCTAGTTGAGTCAATCCCCTTGATTCCTAGTAGATGTGCTTCCTAGTTGAGTCAATACCCTTGATTCCTAGTAGATGTGCTTCCTAGTTGAGTCAGTCCCTTTGATTCCTAGTAGATGTACTTCCTAATTGAGTCAGTCTCCTTGATTCCTTCTTGATTCCTAGTATATGTACTTCCTAGTGGAGCCATTCCCCTTGATTCCTAGTAGATGTACTTCCTGGTTCTGTCAATCCCCCTGATTCCTAGTAGATGTACTTCCTAGTTGAGTCGATCCACTTGATTCCTATAAGATGTACCTCCTAGTCGTGTTAGTCCCCTTTATTTCTATAAAATACACTTTCTAGTCGAGTCATTGCATTTAACCTTTAGGAGACACACTTCCTTGTCAATTTTCATTTGTCAGGTGGCACACTTTCTAACCCAAACCTTTATCTCTAGAAGACGTGCTTTCTAGTTTGAATTACTCTCTTTAATTTTTAGGAGACGCACTTCCTAGTCTTGGTCATTCAATTTTATTCTCAAGAAATGCACTTCTTGGTCAGAATCATGATTCATCATTGCAACATCCAAATAGTTATAATTAGATCTGGCATTAGCAAAAGTTTTCTGATGATAAACCAAGTCAAAAAATGTAATTCTTGTTGTTTGAAATTTTACTTTTATGGCAAATGCAATCTCTCTTTATCATAATCTTTGTTTGGAATATTTTCTAACTAGTTTTGATATGATTTCAGGAGCCCACCTGAAGAATGGAGAGAATAAATGAAAAGTCAAGAAACAAGGTGAAGAAGTTGAAATTCAAGCAGCAGAGTGAACAAGTTGAAAGTCAAGAAACAAGGTGAATAAATTGAAAGTAACCAAATTGAAAAATAGCAAATAAAGAACCCACCTGGAGATCAGGATGAAGGAATCGAAAGTCAAGAAACAGGGTGATAAACTCAAGTCAAGATTCCAAAAGAAGCTGCATAGATAGGATTTTTGTAATTTCATTTATGCTTTAACTTGTAACTTTTATTTTGATGGAATAACAGAGCCACGGACCGGAACCTCGACAAGGCCTCACACTACTCTCCAACTCGGTATAGTCTCTCTCTTTCCAACCCTTCGAGATACATGTGACTTGATTCCCTCATAACTTGGGTAGATAGGACATCCTAAGTCAAGACTTGGTTGCCTTTCTTCCTTCTGTTTCTTTCCTTGAATAATGGTCAGGTCAAAATCTGGTCTCGTTGTCTACTTTTTTTTCTGAAAACACTTTGTGTTTACACCCAAAAAGGGACATGATGTATATACCTAATTTTTTCCCTCCAAAAAACTCAATTCATCCATTTTTATCTCGCGTTATCGTATACCCTAACCAAACCCCTCACCCCTACACCAACCCCCTACCCCTCACCTTTAATTCCATTTTTGTTAACAAATTGACAAAAGGACAAAAAGGAGACCGCACATAGAATACACATACGCATTCTCTCCCATTTTTCACAATACACAAAAAAAAACCCAGAAAAAATATGCACAACACCACAGACCATACCTGCATAGATCCACAATTCCCCGGAGACATCTCCATTTTTCAATTTTCCTTGAACAATAATAAACAACACAGTACATACACGCGCGCCTCACTATCACCAAAAAATACACACTACACATAGAGAACAGTCCACAATGATGCACACACACTAAAAATTGGGGAAAATAGAGTGAGATGATTGAGAGAGGAGGTGATGGTGGTGATCTGATAGAAGAAATAGTCGAGATACCCCCTTTTCCTGTGAGTTCTTTCCGAAAACGTTGTTGTTACTATATTTTCTCCATTTTTAGTCACTGTTGGAGCTCACCTGAGCTCCAGCTAGACGAAAACCAGCTCCACCTCCACCAAAATCTCAAAACCCGATCACCCCATCACTATTGTTAGTATTCAAGCGGCAAAAAACATCAGGACAAGCATCGAATTCGTGTAAAAATAAATTCGAGTTCGAAATCCGTGATTTGAGGTTCATATTGAGGCTACTGGTACTATTATAATTTTGTTCAAATTTGTTATTTCTATACCAAGTTGGGGGTTTGGTCCATTGGTTGGGGTTCCAGTTTTGAATTGAGGTTCCGGTGCGGACTCCATCTCGTTTAATTGAATAATACTTGGTTGAAAGAGGCATTGAGGTCCAATTGTTTCTCCTATTTCTTTTAATTCTTGTGTGATTGTGAATGTGTGATTCGATATCACTATTTTATTTGTTGATGACATTTGGGTTTTTGACGTTGCTATGTATGATGGGTGAATGTTCATTATTCTTGATTGGTGGATTACGTATTGAAATGAACTAACTACATTAAAAGTGAATTTGGGGGCTGGAATTGAAACATCGATTAAAGTGAATATTGGTTTATATTGATTCATTGATAGTCTCTTGATTCGGGATAAATATCGACTTTGTTAAATTCGATAGTCTCATGTTTTTGGTCGATAATTATTATGCAAATGATAGGGGGTAGGCAACTAATAGGATTCTATATCACAGAATGTGCGAATGTTTGTGTTGGATGATTTCTCCACTTTTATTACATTTCATCAAACATATTCATTTGGCCGGGGAATTCCCCGAGGTTTCGTGTATTTATTCATGTAACACCCTGCATTTTGGGCTAGAACAAAAACCGTCATTTCTACCTGTAGATGTTCCAAAAGCCATAAATCCTATGTAAATTTGGTATGTTAATCAAATATGTAGTGTGGTAACATATTGGATCATGAATTGAGATAATATAGATCCCCTAACTCAAGGTGAATTTGAAAGTTTTCCTATCGTTCGAGTTTTAGTGAGCGTCGAAACTTGAGTCAACTTCAATAGACCATAACTCCCTTTATATGACGAACTGGGTAGCCTATTATATATCTAATGAAATCTCTTCGAATTATCTTTCCAACTATATCAATTTAGCCTAAATACGATATTGGAACCAAAGGTTATGCCTATTATACTCCAACATGTCAGCCTGGAAAACTGATTGATGACATTTCTAATGCCTTATCACATTCCTGACGACAATTCTTACGTCTTATCATATTTCTGACGATATTTCTGATAACTTATCATGTTTCTGATGACTTATCAATAAATGTCATCAGCCTTAGGCAGAAACCCATCAATTCCAGCCCCAAGTGACGACATTTGTGATGACTTATCACAAATATCGTCAGCTGAGATTTTTAGCAATTGGGAAGCGGTTTAGTAAGGGTATTTTTGTCTTTTTCATTCACTTCCCACGGCTTGTAACCCTCAAGGGACGTATTTTTATTTTAATCTCTTTAGTTAAACATTTCAAAATTCTCTACACACCTTCAACCACAAGGTTAGGGTTTCTTTCAAGATGAAGCCCCAAGACCAAGAATTCAAGAACTTCTCCAAGAACACTCAATAATCAAGCACCAACATCCTTGAACTTTCAAGAAAAACTCTCAAGGCTTTAAAATTCATCTTGCTCAACCAAATCAAGCTAAATAAGGTATGTGGGTTTTGAACAAGAACACCCTTTCGTTCTTGTGCCCAAAATTTTTAGTTTTTCTTTAAAAATTTCGTATTTTCAAGATGAATTCATATTATTATTCTATATTTCAAGTTTATGATATTATGAAATTGTTCAAGTATTGAATTGCATGGTTTCTTATTTAATTATGATATAAATTGAGAGTTCGTGACATAAATTGCACATTTCTATATTGATATCATATTTTCAAGAATTTTCAAGATTTGCTATCGTGAATTGAGCCTTATTGTGAAATTGTGAGTCTTTGAGAATGACTTATTGATACTTTTTAAAGTGTTTCAAGAAGAGTACATATAATTTTATGTTATTGATACTTTAAAGCTTATTCATGATAAGCCTATCCAGATTTCAAGAAAAGAAGTGAGTTTTGATCCTAAGTTAAGAAAGAAATCAACATTCTTGATTTTGAGATAAAGGGGATGCGTTTTGTCTCCCATTGCATATTGTTGAAATGGTTTAAGGTGGATTTTCTTAAGTTCTGAGCTAAGTAAGGGAGTAGTATTTAGCACCGAGTTGGGCTTGATTCCAAGGTCTCATGCCCCAGAACTACATGCCTATGTTGGTTTCTGATTTACCCCAAGTGGGTTAAAACAGTGATCACTAAAGTTAAGGTTCTATCTGATGGCAAGGATAGAACAGTTCTCCCCAACATGGGTAAGATGTTGGACTCCATGTAGCTCACATGGTTTTATTCGGTTAGAAGAAAGTCCCAAAGTAGTCCCCTACTCTATCTAAGATAAAAGTATATGTATTTCTAAAGCTATGAGTCCAAGATTTCTAAGGTTCTCAAGTATCAAAATATTTAAGTTTCCCAAGAAGTTCCTACTTTTCAAGAGATTAAAGTGTATGTTCTGAAAGATGTTGTTTTAAGACATTATCTATACTACAAGTTTGAGAAAAAAGAAAGAATGCAGATTTAGAATAAAGTGAAATGACTAACTAGATTTATACTAAATGTTTCATTATTCATGATATATGAGATTTATATTTCAGATATTATTCAAGCTATGTGAGTCATTTATGTCAGCATGCATAATTTTATAAACCATGATGATAGTGAGATATCGTTTACTTAATGCATTGCACCCACATATACTCAGTACATTCCCAAAGTCATGATCCATATATACGTCTATGTGCTACATTGTCTTATAATGTAGGTACAAGACTTAGTATGCACATTCAGATTCAGTTAGCTTGCAGCTTCCAGTCAGCAGGTGATGAATCCTTTTAATTCAAGGGTTTGATCCAGATAGACGGGTTGAGTAGTTCTTTATTTTCCTATTTTTGTCGTATTGAGTTGGGTTAATAGGGTGTCATTACCCGGCTATCTAATGTCAGTACTAGTAGAGACTTCATAGACTGTCAGCAGAGTTAATGTATTCAGTTTCAGTTTTATTTTTGTAAAAGCAGAGTTGTAATCTTATAAATTTCAGATTTTGTATTGATCGTGTTCCGAAAAGTTTTATGTTCTCTCTGTTTTTATACATATTTAAGAATTATATTCAGTTTCTTATCAGTTATGCAAGTAGAAGGGTTAGCTTGGGGTCATTTGTGACTCTAAGTACCTTGTGATGTCTTGGGACTCGATTTCGGGGTGTTACAAACTTGGTATCAGAGCACAAAATACAAGATTCCTAGGGTGTCTATGAAGCCTTGTCTAGTAAAGTCTTATGGAACGATACTGAGACGTCTGTACTTTTCTTCGAGAGTCTATGAGTCATTTTGGAAATATCTCCATTCTTTCAAGTATTAAATCCTGCTATAGAAAGGTTCTCCAAGAAACTTATACATATTCTCATCTTACTCTATCCGAGCCATCTCTGCCTTATTTTAAAGGTATCAGAAAAAATCAAGATTAAATAATTACAGATAGTGCTTTCTCAGACAGTCTCCATGGATAGTTATTGGATTGTAAGAAAGCTATAAAGTATCCCATCACTTCTTTTGAGTTCCAATAATTGAAGTGCTTTATTCATGATTCATAAAAGTCGTTCACTAAGCACAAGTCAGATGTACTTCTAGATCCTCCTCAGAATCTTTAATATAAATCTATACTTCCCTATCCATGTATTATTATTGAGATAGCATGATTAGTAAGTTCCAGTACCTCCCCAGATAACTCTCTCAGATTAGCTAGAAAGAAGTTTCAAAAGTCACACAAAGCAGCTTGAGAGTAGCATTCTAGTGTGTTATAAGTCTCTCAAGATCAGAGTTATGCCCTCATTCTTATGAGTCATTTAGTTAAGATAGATCAAGATAAACTATAACCTCGCAGCCTATAAGTATGATCACACCATGAGCACATCAAGCAAATTCCAAACTCTCAGCATGAGTCATCTATTCATTAATAAGTAAAAAGTGCAAGTTAGCTCAGATTCAGACAAAGGTAACATCCTTCCTTCATCCATCTACTCTCTAACCAAAGATTCAGCTATATAGCTATTTTTGTTGCAAATTTATGCACTCTCAGAAGTACTCAAAAGTTTAGAATGACATAGATTCAGTTTAATATGTTATTTCAAATGTGTATCCTCAGTTTTTTCTGTATTCTTAACCTAAAGATCAACATTCGGTGATGAATGATCCCAAGGGGGAGATAATGTAACTCCCCGCATTTTGGGCTAGAACTAAAGTCGCTATTTCTACGCGTAGATGTTCAAAAAGCCAAAAATCCTATGCAAATTTTATATATTAATCAATTATGTAGTGTGGGAACATATTGGAGCAAGAATTGAGATCATATAGATCCCCTAACTCAAGGTCAAGTTGAAAGATTTCCTATCGTTTGAGATTTAGTGAGCGTCGAATCTTGAGAAAAATTCAATCGACCATATCTGCCTGTATAAGATAAATTGGGTAGCCTACTTCATATCAAATGAAATATCATTGAATTATCTTTCCAACAATATAAATTTTGCCTAAATCCGATATCAGTTCAAAAAGTTATGACCATTTTACTCTAGCATGTCAGCCTGGAAAGCTGAGTGATGACATTTCTGACGCCTTATGACATTCCTGACGACATTTCTGACGCCTTATCAAATTTCTGACGACAATTCTGATAACTTATCACATTTCTGATGACTTATCAGCAATTTTCATCAGGCTTAGGTAGAAACCCATAAATTCCAGCCCGAAGTGACGACATTTGTGATGACTTATCACAAGTCTGACGGCTTATCACAAATGTCGTCAGCTGAGATTTTCACCGATTGGGAAGCGGTTTAGGAAGGGTAACCATCAAGGATCGTTTTTTCTTCTATTCTCTTTAGTTAAACATCTCAAATTTCTCTACACACCTTTAACCACAAGGTTAGGGTTTCTTTCAAGATAAGACCCCAAGGCCAAGAATTCAAGAACTTCTCAAGAACACTCAAGAATCAAGCACCACCATCCTAGAACTTTCAAGAAAGACCTTCAAGAAAAACTCTCAAGGCTTCAAAAGTCATCTTGTTCTACCAAATCAAGCTAAATAAGGTATGTGGGTTTTGAACAAGAACACCCGTTCGTTCTTGTTCCCAAAAGTTTTAGTTTTTCTTAAAGAATTTTGTATTTTCAAGATGAATTCATATTATTTTCCTATATTTCAAGTTTCTGAGATTATGAAATTGTTCAAGTCTTGAATTGGATGATTTTCTTATTTATTATGATATAAATTTAGAGTTCATGACATAAATTGCACATTCCTATATTGATATCATATTTTCAATAATTTTCAAGATTTGTTGTCGTGAATTGAGCCTTATTGTGAAATTGTGAGTCTTTGAGAATGAATTTTTGATACTTTTTAAAGTGTTTCAAGAAGAGTACATATGTTTCTAAGTTATTGAGACTTTAAAGCATATTCATGATAAGTCTATCAAGATTTCAAGAAAAGAAGTGAGTTTTGATCCTAAGTTAAGAAAGAAATCCACATTCTTGATTTTGAAATATATGGGATGCGTTTTGGCTCCCATGGCATATTATTGAAATGGTTTAATGTGGATTTTATTAAGTTCTAAGCTAAGTAAGGGAGTAGTATTTAGCACCGAGTTGGTCTTGATTCCGAGGTCTCATACCCCAGAAGTACGTGCCCCCGTATTATTGAAGTGGGTTAAGACAGTGATCACTAAAGTTAAGGTTCTATCCGATGGAAAGGATAGAACATCTCTCCCCAATGTGGGTAAGACGTTGTACTCCATGTAGCTCACATGGTTTATGTCGGTTAGAAAAAACTCCTAAAGTAGTCACTCACTCTATCTAATATAAAAGTATATGTATTTCGAAAGCTATGAGTCCAAGATTTCTAAGGTTCTCAAATGTCAAAATCTTTAATTTTCTAAAGAATTTCCTAGTTTTCATAAGATTAAAGTGTATGTTCTGAAAGATGTTGTTTTAAGACATTATCTATACTACAAGTTTGAGAACAAAGAAAGAATGCAGATTTAGAATGACGTGAAATGAGTAACGAGATTTATACAAAATGTTTTATTATTCATGATTTAAGAGATTTTTATTTCAGATATTATTCAAGCTATGTGAGTCATTTAAGTCAGCATGCATAATTTTATAAACTATGATGATAGTGATATATTCTTTATTTATTGGATTGCACCCCCATATACTCATTACATTCCCAAAGTACTGATCCACATATTCGTTTGTGTGATACATTGTCTCATAATGTAGGTACAAGACTTAGTATGCACATTCAGATTCAGTCAGCTCGCAGCTTCCAGTCAGCAGGTGATGAATCCTTTAAGGGTTTGAGCCAGATAGACAGTTTGAGTAGTTTTTTATTTTCCTATTTCAGTCATATTGAGTTGGGATATTTGGGATTCATGACCCGGCTATCTAAAGTCAGTACTAATAGAGGCTTCATAGACAGTCAGTAGAGTTAATGTATTCAGATTTTGTTTTATATTAGTATAAGCAGAGTTGTAATCTTCTAAAGTTCATATTTTGTATTGATTAATTGAAGAAATGTTTTAATGTCAAATTAGACGATATACTCCACTAAGAGACCGTGGTCGAACCCCGGGACCGAGGGGTTCCTAACACCTTCCCCTCGATCAACAACATTCCTTATCTGGAATCTCTGTTCCCAAACAAGTTTAAAACAGTCAAAAACAGTTTTTGAAAAATGATTTCCAAAGGTAATTTGTAACACCTGATTATGCCATGTGGAGACTCTGAGTTGATTATAAAATGAATCCTTTTCTAAACAAATTTTCATCTTTTGTCACTTTAATAATAAAATACTTTTAAACATTGAAATGAATATCTTTTTTTGGTTAAAAAAAGGGGTGTGATAATGCTCACTGTCGACGAACAATCTTAGTAGATTTTTTCCACAGGAAATCGGAAACTTAACCAAGATGCAATTTTTATATCTTGAAAAAAATAGGTTTATTGGTATGTTTTAGATGTGGTGGCAAAAACTACAACTTATACTAGATTGAATAAAATATCTAAACTCACTAGTGTTCCTTGTTTCTTCATGTGTTGACAAGTGAAATATCCAAAGAGATTAGAAATCTCGTAGAGTTGGAGGTACTTAATCTTGGCTATAATATTTCTAGTAGTCAACTTAATATGGAGATCTTCAACATATCAGTGCTGAGAAAGATTGACTTACAAACAATAATCTATAAGGAAGCCTCCCACCAAACATAGGTTCTATCTTACCCAACATTGATTGTCCTTTAACAATCTTGTCGGGACTATTTCTCATTTAATCTCCAATTGTTCTAAACTGACTTTTCTTGAGCTTTCAGGCAACAAACTCACTGGATTGATTCCTAATTCTCTTGTATATTTGACTCATCTACAGTTCCTGAGCTTGGGAGCAAACAATTTAACCAGCGACTCACCGTTAAGCTTCCTGACTTCCCTAACCAACTGCAGAAATTTAAAACTTCTTTCTCTATCTCGGAACCCTCTAAATTGTATGCTTCCAATATCATCAAAGAATCTTTCAGCATCTCTTAGAAAGTTTTACGCCGACAGGTGCAAAATCAAAGTGCTAATTCCATATGAAGTTGGGAACTTAAGAAACTTGAAAGACTTCGACCTTGATGAAAACAACTTGGTTGGATCAATTCCCACATCAATTGGAATCTTGAGAATCCTGCAGGGCTTGTTCCTTAGCAGTAACATACTTACAGGAACTATCGGATATAATCTATTTAAATTGCAGCGCTTGGGTGTAATAGAGTTGATAAATAATCTACTTTTAGGATCTCTTCCTAATTGATTAGGGAATATTACTTTCATTAGGGAGATATATCTGGGTTCCAATAAATTCAATTGCAATATACCGATAAGTGTTGAAAATATTAAAGATCTACTGGACCTTGACTTATCATCAAACAACATGGTTGGTTCTTTACCTCCAGAAATTGGAAATCTAAAGTCTTTGGTACAAATAGATCTATCAATGAATGGATTCTTCAATTAAATCCCTAGAGAAATTGGAGGATAGCAAAACTTGGAATACCTCTCCTTGAGACACAACATGTTGCATGGAGCTATACCTGACTCAATGAGAAACATCTTAGGTTTGGAAGTCCTAGACCTTTCTCATAACAATATATCTGGAACCATTCCTAAGTCTTTCGGCAAACTTCAAAACTTGTAGTATTTCAATGTTTCTGTCAACAAATTGTACGGGAAAATACCCTCGGGGGGTATTTTCAAGAACCTCTCGAATCAGTTTTTGACCTACAATGAAGAGTTCTGTGCTTCGTCAAGATTTAGTGTCCCTCCATGCCCCATGTCATCTAATCACAAGTAATAGGAAAAAATTTCTTGTTCTATTTCTTCTGCTAGGACTTTGTTATGACCCGAACCGAGACCTTGACCGCAACGGGCATCCCGAACCAGGAAGGACCGAGAGATCCCATAGCTTGTAATCATAAGAATAACTCATATGATATAAATGTGTGGAAGATAAAATGAAAATTCAAGGGAAATTTATAATACCAATTGTGTAAACAAGATATGACAATACAATACTCAACTGCTGTCTACAAAGACTCTACTGACCACTAACTGTCTAGGCCGGGACAACGCCCCCGGCTAAACCATCAACTGACTGAGCTACATATAGATAGAATACCTTCCGATGTAAGGGAGACTCACCAACTCTAAACTTGTGAGGAAAAAAAATATACAAGTTTTTAGAACCACGGGACTGGTCCTTCGAACCTGAAATATAGGGGGTCAATATTCGAAAGTACTGGTATGTAGAACAATCCAAAAGTAACGTATTTTTTCAAATATAAGTGAGAGAATTTCATAAAAATAATTTAGCATAATGTAAATATGAAAACACATGGGCATAATTTGATAAGGTTCAAAACATTTTCTTGTAATCATGACTCAACTCGTTATTTTACTTCTGAGCTAGATGGTACACCCTATAAAACATGAATACCCACGGGCTATATGGGTCCTACATTGACTCGGCGGTCAAGCCCCCATCCAAGTTTCCCGCAAGGATTGGAGTATCATGAAAAACTATGCCCAACTTGCCGATATATCATGTTATCCCACTTTCCGAATAACATATATAATATCTGTATCGTCAAAACACGGTTTCGGGCTAAGTGTTATCTGAACACAAGCCTTCTTTGGGTAACTAACTAGCTCTCTTTAAGACCAATTTTAGTCCTTTAAAACGATGCTTCATTCTCTTAAAATATTTATCTCTTTCCTATTATTGGTATCTCCAGATAAGTATCGTAATACCTAGGTTTGCAAGTCATATTGTGTCATGTCATAATCATAGCCCCTCTCATTAAGAAATCATATAGATGGACACCCAAAAGATTCAAACATCACAGAAGAGAGTTCTTATTTTAAAACGCATGAAAACATATGCAAAATACTCCATTTCTAATTCTTTATCACGTGGTGGCCAATCCTTTTCTAAAACACATGCAATAATTTAAATTAATAGAATAAACAATTGTAAATAAGAAAAATACCCTCTTATAGTATCATAAACAACGTCAACCCATAATGGTAATAAAAAATTTACACTCAATCTTATAATTCATGCATTTTAACAACCTACAACAGATTAAAACAATGGATTTCATAAAAAGAGAGAATTTTGTAATTCATACTTTCATATAATTTTTCAAACTCATAACATGTAATACCCCGTACTTTTCTTAACTCAATTTGACATATAGAATGTCAAGAGTTATCTTCAAGAAAGAATGACTTTCCATACATATAGAATTTTCCAGATTTAAACCCCCTAATGTGAAGGAAAATGAATCAGCTTTCTATCGATATAATATTCGCCTTAATTCGATAACCGGACCAGAGGTTATTGCGATTTTAAGTTCCAGTCGTAAAACACCATCATTTCTATCACTAGCGCGTCGTGGAGTCAGTTTAAATCACATTCATCAATTTTTAGTAAGATTTCACAATTATACCGCGTCGCGGTGAGATCCCATTTCAGGATTGTCAGTTTCCAGTGAGCCTTTGCGATAATGGCGCATCGTGGAGCTGGCCAAAATGGCAATTCAAAAGCGTATCACAATAGCTCCACATCGCGGAGATTTTCCAGGTCCCAGTTGGAAGTTTCCAGTAGGCCACCGCGATAACGGTCCGTCGTGCCGTAGGCCAGTTTCGGTAATTTTTTAGGTCCAAGTAAAATCGTAAAAGAGGCTCTTTTGCCTTTTTCACTAGCCCTAAGTCGTTAATAAAAGATTATTTAACTCATCCTAAGCATATTATACCCACTTTTCACCAAAATACACTTAAATAAAACCCTAGATCATCAAAGCTTACTCCCCAAGAAATCCAATTCCTCCATTAATTCTCCAAGGCAATTCAAGATTGAGGATTTTCAATTCAGGAACTCTAAGAAATCATCTCCAAAGACACTATAGGAGTCCAAGATTCAAGATTTTTATCTAAGAACATCGATTAAGGTATGTGGGGTTATGAACAAGGACAATCCTTTCGTCCTAGTGCCTAAAAACTTATTGTAATTCCAATTTTACTGATTTTTTATATGATTTCCCATGAAATTCAAGTTAGTGTTTATACCCATTATTATTATTCACAAGCTTATGAGATTTCCAGTGATTTAGAAGTTTAATTACATGATTATGTTCATATTTTCATGCATATTTCAGTAATTTTCAGCTTTTGAATTAATTTATCAATGTTTACATTATCAAGCATGAACATTATGATATTTTTACGTGAGTTTGATGCATGGGTCACTAAGCCCTAATTAAAGATTGCTATTTCAAGATTGTTTGTTCTACGCGCACCCTATGATAAGATTATTCTCAGATTTTTTATAAAGATTTGAACTTTTGGTCCTAAGCTAAGATAAGGAATCCACATTGATCATATGAATTGAGATTTAAAGAAATGTAAGAGCATAATTGATTTTCTTGTAGACCCTTATGCAATTTTTGAAGTGGATTTCCTAAGATCCTGGGCATAAGAATGGTAGTATTTAGCACCGATATGGGTATGTTACCAAGGTTTCATGCCCCAGAACTATGTACCACCGTAGGATTAAGATTAATATTCCCACTTCTACGTGGATGACTAAGATAGTGATCACTTAAGATAAAGGTTCTATTCTTATGGAAAGGGTAGACAACTCTCCCCAACATGGATAAGACGTTGGACTCCATAAATGATCACATGGTTTATATCGGTTAGAGGAACCTCCCAAAACAAGTCCCCTACTCATAATACAGTCTATTGGTTTAAAGCCTTAAGATAAAAACATATGTTTTGGGAACTGATTCTTAAAGTCTTGAGATGAAGTATTTCCCTTACAGTTGACAAGATAATGTAGTAGTATTCAGAAAGAACAAATTTATGGAACTAAATATAATGGATCAAAAGATTTATATTATATGATTTATTCTTTATGATTTATGATCCTCGGTTTTTAGATTTCTCATGCCTATGTGAGTCATTTACATTTACCATGCATGATTTTATAAATTGTTACGATATTGTTTACTTTTTTCACTCACCCCCATATGCTCAGTACATTTCCAAAGTACTGATCCACATATACGTCTGCGTGCCACATCGTCTCATAATGCAGGTTCGAGTGCTCAGTCTCAGCAGCGTAAGTGATTTTCGAGCATCTCATCTACATCTCTGTAGTTGGTGAGTCCTCATAGTTCGGGGACTTAGATTTTCAGATTTCTAGTTTATTAGTATATGATTTAGTATTCATTTCAGACAATTTGAGTGAGCTGAGGCCTGTCCCAGTGACTCTCTAGATTCAGTCAGTAGATGCTTATCGTACTACAAGATTCAGTTTTAAATTTTAGTTGCAGTATTCAGATTTTTAGTATTTGCTTTGTCAGACTGATGAGATTAGAATTTTCAGATATACTCAGATAATTTAGATAGTTTTTTGCATTTATTTTGATCTGACATTCATATTCCCCTATTTTGAGATTTAGATTAAATACAAGGCAGCTAGGGTTAGCTTAGGACTACTTGTAGTTCAGAGCACTGTGTGGCATCCCGGAAATTAGATTTTGGGACGTTACATTAAATCCATACACATGAACAAAATATAAGTTTAGAAAAAACCCATCATTTAAACAAGATTTCTTCATAAATTGGGGTTCGTATTACATTCTCTCAAAACGATCTCAAATCTCATATAAGTGCATACATATATACTTTAAAGCTTGTAAAAACTATAAAAATTATGCCCATGATAAATAGGATGGTCCCACATACCTTTTGACGGAGAAAATCAAAGAGAACATAGAGATATTTGCCCTTGGAGATTAAAATCCTCAAACCCTAGGTGGTTTCTCCTCTCTTATTGAAGGGAAGATGATTAGGGATTTTGTAATGTGAAAATAACGTGTTTAAGGCTTAATATATGTCCAAAGAGGGTTGGAATGATTATGGGATGATAAAAGATCTTTATGCCCTCAATATAAATCAAACAGAGTACTTATTGATGCACGGAAATGGATTTGCATTGCTCAGACATCGCACATCTTAGGGTGTGTATCTCATGGCTAAAGCATAGCTAAGGCAGTGTACTTTGGCGATTGGTGTGCGGTGCATGGCCATCGCACACCCTAGACAATGCCTCATTCAAACACTCATAACTTTTGACTCCGGACTCGTATTGACGAACGGTCGGTGGTATTGGAAAGAATAATCAAAGGGATTTAACTTGATATCTAATAGGTCACATGAATCTTTATATCCTATGAGAAATAGTCACTGGAAATTGACCCAAGAAAAATCATCAACTAAAAGTCAATCGATAGGAAAGTGCTCAACTTAACTTTTGAGATAGGAAATTTTTATGATGTGTATTCATCTCCAAGGATGTTCCCACACTAAGTAAGTGTTATTCACACTTATATCTAAGTAGAAACCATTGGGTTTGAATTTATAAACATAAGAAATACGGTTCAACCTCAGTCCAAAAGTGCGAGTTTTACATTATCTCCCCCTTGGGATCATTTGTCCCCGAATGATTGGTAGTTACTTGTGGAAGCTCTAAAAGTATGGAATATAGAACGTAACCTCACATTGAAAATATTTCCTCAACAAATTATGCAAAGGAATCAGAAGAGCATCATGATAGCCCATAGAGAATCGTGTAAGAACGAAGCATGAGATAATAAGAATTGACATAGAGATGACATTGCACATGAGTTCTAGGGATCATAATCATCACAACATAAGGCATGACTTTATTTTGTGATAATAGGCCTAATTTACATTGATACTCGACATAGAATAAGGTATCACCGGAGATAGGAATAGAAGCTTTCTCTACCTTACAAGATACAACTAATAGACTAAAACCTAGAGACACTACTCGTCTATGCCCCAGACAATAAATAACATACTTCATCATTCCCAACTAACAATTCTCCCTTAAGACATCTAACCACAAGAATTTGAGTCCCACTATATTGTACTTCCATGTTGAAACCTAACTCAGAGAAAAGAGGTGCTAGTTTAAACTCTGGGACCTCATACTCTACTTCACTTTAAGAATATTACTAAACTTTATCACTACCATCAACTACCCTCGGATTTTAATTAAGGGGGTACTAACCATATAGTACATGGGTTTGTGTTTTCATCAATCACAATATTCAAGCCTATCATTTCTACACCCATTTCATGGATCTCCCCACTAAGAACAACAATTTCAATTAGTCTCACAAAATTTTTTGCCACATATCTCGTTCCTAACTATTTCTCATAACAAAAGTTCATCTCCTTCTCCCCCCTTTCAGCTATAACCTTAGCTAAAGAAATCACATCAAAATTCTCACATTCCAGAACATCTACTCCCCCTACCCAAGTCATTACTACTCTTGCGTAACTACTATCATACTATCATTCGGAGCGTCATTGAGGGTCCCGAGCATAAGCATCATGAGTGGGAGTTACATTATTCGACTATAACTTATACTTATTGCACGACTCAAGGTGGGACATGAGGTGAAGATATGATACAATAGACATGAAGTTCTTCATAAATCAAGTGTCTTGATCATAAGTAGAGAGTCGTTCGGCGTAAACACAACACCACATGGTTTCTAAGGATAGAACACAGTGAGAAACATGAGCGCTTACATCATGAGTTGTATAACATAAGGTCGGAATTCATGAAGTCAACAATTGAGATAAGGATTTATACTCGAATTTCTTGCTTCTTATTTTCTGTGCTTAGATAGTCATGAGTTTACATGAACCCTATCATGTTGTCTAATCTCGATATAAAATGAATCGGTAACATATAAAACCCTAGTTCTTTAGAACTATGCATGATATAAGACATGAATTTTTTTATGGATCATGAGCATAATAATATAGAGCATGAATACATGAAAGATTAGATTTATTGAGACATCATTGCTTCTAGTTTTGAGGTCAGAACATGAAAAGACTTACATAGAGAATCAGACCTTAGACACAGGCAGGACTTGAATACATAAGACATTGGTCGAATGACCTCGTAAATTGAAGTAGAAGGAATTTTCTTGAATAGAAATAGATTTATCATGACTCTTCCCCGAATCTTGCCACCCTGAGAAAATTCAAGAACTACCTTAGTTAGTCATCTCCCCCTTAGATCAAAGTCACAATCCTAAACATAGAAACATATCCCCTCATCAAATCTACACCCACAACTCTAAACACAATGGGCGTATCAGTATACACATGAACACAAACTCTCCTCAATAATTTTAATATAAAGACACAAAATTTTTTCTACAACATTCCCTTTGGTGACATTAATAATAACTTCCTCAAAACCCCAAAAGTCATTGACTTGTGACTAACAATATCATGGTCATGGACATCCATGCTTCTGAGAACTTAACACTCCGTCTCCAACTCCTTAGAATACTAGCATTACACCTCTAACCACATAACTTACAACTTCACAAAAATTTTAATATTATACCAAAGGAGCATATTGCCTACCTATATTTCCTCAATTCTACTCTAAAGAACACAATACAACAAGATCCCAGACTTCTCCATACTACAAAATTCAAGAACGTGAGCTAGGTACACATGACATTTATACACATAAAACCTTATCTAACAACATGATAACTGGGGGTTTAACTTATACTTATATACTTACGCCCATACCCACTTAATGAATCAACCATAATTCATCGTTTTACCCTAGTCCTCATGTATATATATCACAATTATCCACTTTTTTTTCCAAAAGTTTCCAACCTAAACTATTTCACACCTCATATCAAGCCTACTATTTCATTCCCACAAAACATGCATCATTAATCTTAAGCTACTATTTTTACCACAACACTCCACATCTGAAATTCAAGCATATAGTCTAGCATCAATCATGTACCACCGATGAAGCATGCCACATACTATACTAGTCCATCAAATTGGGAAATCAACACAAATACCTCATTTTACTTAAATACTACCTACAATAACATCCCCTCCATGACATTACTACTACACCTCAAAATTCACTACGTACCTTCTCACATGTAGTACTAGTTTACAACTACTACAGAAAAGACAATGGGGGGAAGGGGTGGTAGAGTCACACAATAGGAAAGTCTATCTTTATCTTATAACATAACCCTTTATGATCTTATAAATATATTTCACTTTCTCACATCATATTTACTTACCCATACATACATCTCCACTAATTTCAAATTCTATATACACCAATGAGTCTCTACCCATAACTTATTGACTAATCTAGTCCTTTCATTTCACAGCCTATAAATAATTTCTGTAACCACTATAACTATCCACTCTAGGATCCTTCCCTATTTTGAATAAATAATAATCATAGCCAAACACTTCCTCCACAAACTATCATACACTCTAAAAATATAGCTGAAATATTAGCCAATCACCATAAAAGGGTAAACCACCCCTCTGTCAAAGGTTATACAACTAAAGCTACTTATTTATGTAAAATTCACCCTCACTCTGACTTCTAGACTTGTGACCTCATATAACTAACTTCGGGATCATCTTAGTATCAATAGGTTATGACACCTTAACATATACACCTACTCGGGTGGAAATACTATTCCAATATTCTGTCACATATCTCTTCCCTTAAGCATGAAATTAGCAACAAAGATTTTTAAAAAAAGTTAAATACACTTTGTACCTCAGGATGAAAAGCACGATTGCATTAAGATAGAGGTATACACTCGAATCAAAACACTTTGAAGCACTAACAGACTCCTCTCAAGTCCTTGTGCTATCTCATAACATCATAGATAACTTAATCAAATGAAACACATCATTGGGAATCTAAACTCTTGGACTTGTATCGCCTCAACCATGGGGCATGTCCTATAAAATTAGAGTAAGGAAGTAATTTGGAAATATTTCATATTGACAATGCTATAGCACGAACTAGACTATGAAAGAATGAGAAACAACTCCTAAATGCTCGGTATACTCCTGATTATATGTGTGGTGCACAACACACCCATAAGCAAGACACTACTAGACACAACTTCGTAGACACTCTAGGACCATAAACCATGCTCTGATACCAAGATTGTTACGACCTAAATCGAGGACTTGGTCGTGAAAAGCATCTCGAACCATGAAGGCCCGAGAGACACTTCAGCATGTAATTATAAGCATAACTCATATGATATAAATTTTTGGAAGATAAACTGAAAATTCAAGGGAAATTTATAATACCAAATATGTAAATAATATATGACTATACAATACTCAACTTTCATCTACGAAGTCTCTACTGACCACTAACTATCTAGGCTTGGACAAGGCCCCCAACTAAACCATCAACTGACTGAGATTATATATAGATAGAATGCCTTCCGATGTAAGGGAGGTTCACCAACTCTAAACGTTTGAGAAAAAAAAATCTACTAGTTTACAGGACCATGGAACTGGGCCTCAGAACCACAAATATAGGGGATCAATACTCAAAACTAATTTTATGTAGAACAATCCAAAGATAGTATATTTTTACCCAACAAAATTCAGAGCATTTCATAAAAACAATTTAGCATAATGTAATT
Source organism: Capsicum pubescens (assembly GCA_030864215.1). NCBI lineage: Eukaryota > Viridiplantae > Streptophyta > Magnoliopsida > Solanales > Solanaceae > Capsicum > Capsicum pubescens. Next base: position 145,067,946 of record CM061548.1, on the reverse strand, counting down.
GAAAACACATGGGCATAATTCGATGATCTTCAAATCATTTTCTTGTAATCTTGACTCAATTTATTATTTAACTTCGTAGCTTGATGGTACACACTACAAAACATGAATACCCAAGGGCTATATGGGTCCATCCTTGACTTGGAGACCAAGCCCCTAATCCTAGTTTGCCGCAAGGATTGGAGTATCATGAAAAATTATGCCCAGTTTTCCTACATACCATGTTATCCCACTTGCCTTATAACATATATAAAACCCGTATTAGCAAAAAATGATTTTGGACTAAGAGTTATCTGAAATCAAGCCTTTTTCAAGTAACCAACTAGCTCTTTTTAAGCCAAATTTTAGTCCTTTAAAACCATGCTTCATGCTTTTAAAATATTTATCTCTTTCCTGTTAAGCATCCAAAACCATGGAGACTCGGGCGCCCTTTTATTTCTTGTAATCATGCACAATACTCAATAATAAATAAAAGAATGCAGAAATGAAATAAAAAGAATCATGGTCATACTCTAAATTAAATTTAACAATACTGGAAAGAAATCCATCAACATCTAAACAATGTCTATTTCAGTCTACTAAATCTCTAATACATATAAAAGAAATACAACTGAATAAAATCTGGACAAGGCCCCCAGTGGACCAATACCATAATGAAATAACAACACTCTAAGAATGACCTTTCAAAGTAAGAGAGGCTCACCAACTACACACTTCTGACTGCCAACTCTACAGATTAACAGGACTTCTAGACTGAGCATCAGACCCTGAAAGATAGGGGGTCAATACAATTGTACTGGTATGCAGAGAAATAAAAAATAATGAATTTATATATATAAAATAGGTAAGAGCAGTTCATGTAACCTCATGCATGATATAGTTTAAAATACATGGGCAAATCTTTGATAATCATAAAACATTCTTGTCAATGCAGTTCTAATCTTTGTATTACTTCTGAGTTAGGTGGTCCACCCTACAATTATACAACCCCACGGGTTATATGGAGTCCTCCCTTAACTCGACAGCCAAGCCCCCAACCCAAGTTTGCTGCAAGAGGTGTACTTTATGATTCTGATACGCCACCGGGCACTAGGCTAGCGTATAATCCCTCTAAGGGACATAATAATCCCGTATTGGCAAAACACTATTTTGGTCAATGAGTTTTCTGGACACGAGCCTTCTTCGGGTAACCACCTAACCTCTCTTTATTCCCACTTTTAGCCTTTTCTAAACATGTATCATTATAAGTTCAAAATTTGAAAATTTGAAAGAAAATCCACATTCTGTTCTATTCTATGCTACTATGGATTAGTCTGAATTGGATCATCATACCACGACTTGCAAGTCATGTTTCTGAGTCATAATAATCATATCACAGTTTCTTCTTTTAAAATACAAAGTTTAGACCACTATATTTCAAGAATTCAAGAAAATTAATTCTTCAATACACTTATCAAACTATCTAAAATCATTCCTTTCGATCATTTCAGCAAACATGTGGTGGTCATGCATTTTTGGCAAACCATGCAATCATTCATTATATACTGAATATTTATCAACATAAAAAACCCCTCTCATCAATTTAAAGATCAAGATAACATCATGCAACAATAGTCATGAACATATAAAATCATGCTTCTAAATAACATTCTAAAAATCAAGAGGTATCACAACATGACAGGGACCGTAAATAATTATTCTCTCAATTCAATTATTAACTTTAACCACATACATATAAATGTAATATTTCAAATCAATTTGGGGGGAAAGGCCTAAAGGCCAAAGCAGTAATGTCACTAATGAATTCATAACGCAAATTTCAATGTAAATTCCAAAACCCCTTTTAGATTTCATAATCTCACAATGCTAAAAGTTGTTGAAATAATTTCTTATGCCCAAGTAGTATTTAGGAAAACCCCACGTACATTAGTTGCAAAGAATTCACGAAGAAATTTTGAAAAGATTTGACCTTTAGTCTTGATTGTCTAAATCCTAGTTGTTTTCTCCCCTTGTGTTCTTAAAAGATCAATTTTGGGATCTTCAGAGAGTTAGAATGTTATTAAATAGCCTAAATTCGTGTAAGGATGAATAGGGATGGTTTTGGGATGTGAAAAGACTTGGTTGCCCTTAAAATGAGTTTAAAACAAAGTTTTTACGCCCTTGGGCCATAGGGCATGCGACGCAGTGCCTATGGCCTAAGTTAGGCAGTGCCACGCATTGTCCATCGCCCAAAATAGGCTAGGCGTCACATTTCCGATTGCCCAAAATGGGTTTGCGATGCATTGCCCATGGCACAAAACTTTCAGTAGCTTTAGGCGATGTACTCCACTTTGCAAAGTCATAAATTTTTGCTTGGGTGTTGAATTTAGGCAAAATTATTATCGTTGGAAAGCTACTTCAAAGACCTTTCATTTGTTATATATTAGGCCCTCTAATTTATAATACACAAAAAGTTATCATCGATTGAATTTGACCCAACTTTCGACGCTCACTAAAACTAAAACAATAAAAAAGCTTCCAACTCGTCCTTGGGTTAAGAGACCACTATGATCTCAATTCATGATTCACTAGATTCCCACACTAGATAATTGATCAACACACTATATTTGCATCATATTTATGGCTTTTAGAACCTTTACGCAAAGAAAATGACAGTTTACGTTCTAGCCTAAAATGCGAAGTGTTACATTATATCCCCCTTGGGATCATTCATCTCCAAATGACGGGTAGGGACTTCTTGAAGATCTAAAAGTGTAGAATAAAGAATTTAATATTGATTTGAACATTGTTATCCTCAACAAAAATATGCAAAGGCATCACACGATCTTTATGATAACACCTAGGGAAATGGGTAAGCACTAAACCTAGGATAGCGAACCTTGTCATCGACATGAATCTTGTCATGTGTTTGATGGCACATGATCAAAACAATGTAAGACATAACTTTTCCTAAGATTCCTCAGCCTGATTAAGATTGGTACAAGAGATGAGATAAGATTCTCGCGGAACATATGAAAATTCGCATTCTCCATCTTACAGGCTACAACGAAAAGACTTAAACTTAGCAACTCTACTTATCTTTACCTCAACATTAATCAACATACTTCATCATTTCCAACTTAGAATTATTCCGTAACACATCTAACCACAAGAATTTGTGTCCCATCGTATAATAAATCTATATTGAAGCCTAACTCAGAGAAAAGAGGTGCTAATTTAACTACGGGACCCTGTACTCTACATCACATTAAGAAACCATCTCAGCCTATCAATATAATTCAACAACCTCAAGTCTCAATTCAAAGAACACTAACTGAATGGCACATTAGTTTTTGTTTTCATCAATCACATAATTTCAGCCTACCTCTACCACACTCCACTTTATGGACATCTCTACTAAGACCTACAAATTCAATCATTTTCACCAAGATTCTCGCCATATACTTCCCTCATAAATATTTCACATAAATAATATTCATCTCCTTCCTTACCATGCTCTTCTAACCTTATCTAAAGAAATCACATCAAAATTTTTACCTACAATGACATCTACTCCCCCAACTAACACACTTCTACACTTCCACAACCACCATCATTCTAGCATACATAGGGTCATTAAAGGACCTGATAAAGATCATAATGAAAGGGATTAACACTATTCGGTTATAACATATACTTATTGCCATACTCAAGATGGGACATGAGTTGAAGATACGGTAAAATCACAGATTAATTCATATATCAAGTGTTTGGATAACCAGTAAGAGTCACTCAGGCATAAACTCAACATAACACGAGTTCTTAGGACAACCACATTGAGAAACATGAGAGCTTACATCATGAGTCTTATAACATAAGTGTATAATTCATGAAGTTGACAATTTAGGCAAGGTCTTCTACTGGAAGAAAACGCTTCTCATTTTCAAAACTGAAATAGTCATGAGTTCGCACAACTTTATCATTTTTGGTAATCCCGACATAAAATGAATCTTTAAAATACAAAAACATAGTTCCTTAGAACCAATCATGTTTTGGGACATGGATTTGTTGTTCTTGACCAACAAAAAATAGAGCTTGGATACATAGAATATTGTATCATCGAGGGACATGTCATGAGTTACATAGAGTGCTCAAACCTTAGACATAGGTAGGACTTGGATACATAATTTAAGGCATTAGTAGAGTGACCTCGTAGACTGAGTAGGAGGAGTTTGATTGAATTGTAATATATTTATCATGAATCTTACTTGATACTTTACACCATAAGAAAATTAAAGAACTACTTTAACTCATCATCTCCCCCTTAGATCAAAGTCATAATCCTAAACATGCATGCATAACCTCTCTTCAAATATATATCCACAACTCTCTACATAATATATATACCACCATACACATTACCACTAATCTCTCCCGGATAAATATACTCTGTAGGTCTTGTTTTCTGAAAATACTACTCTTACTTTTGCTAGCCTCTACAGCCATCACCCTACAACCCATACTCACATAAACGAAATGCACCAACCATTTTAGGAACATGGAGACTAGTTGAAGTACTGAACCTCACGATATCCACCCACCTAACCACAAAGGGGTACCAACATACATATCAAAACAAACTCCTCTCCATAGATTTTTTTTACAACGACACTAAATTCATTCTAGAACATCCACTTAGGTTACACTAATCCTAACATCATCCACACCCCAAAGTCATATATTTATGGCTAACATTATCATGGGCGTAGACAACCACACTTCTAGGCACACAACACTTAATCTTAAACTCCTTAGAATACTTAGCATTACACCTCTAATCACATAACTTGCATCTTAACAAAATTTGTAAAACTATACCAAAGGAACATATTGCCCACTCATATTTCTCAATTCAACTCTTAATAACGCTATACAACAACTCCCCAAACTTCTCCATACCACAATTTCGAGAGCACAAACTAGGTATGCAAAACACTTATACACATAAATGCTAAACTTTCCCTTTTTAAGTATACTCTAAAGTCATTGCTTTCCAAGAATGCTACTCTTTATTTTTTATATCCTCTATCATCATCAACTTACAACTCGCAGTCCATGAGCATACACAACCTTACTTTATATCACATAAGAATCCACTACTTAACCATCTAACATTAGATTGTTAATCACATAACTTATATCATAAAATCTTACCTAACTCCATACTACAAGGGGGGTGAAACTCATTCTTATATACTTATACCCTTATCCACTTAATGACTGACCCACCATTCATCACATTAACATTAGTCCTCATATACACATATACCTCAAAATTACCACTTAAACTCTTCATAAATTATCAACCTAGGCTCTTTCACAAATCACGTCAAGCCTACTAATTTATTCCCATAAAAGATACATCATTAATATTAAGCTAATATTCTTACCACAACATTCTACATCTAAAGTTCAAGCCTATAATCTAGAAAAAATCACATACCATCGATGAAGCATTCAACATATGATACTAGTCCATCAAATTAGAAAATTCAACCCAATTGCCTCATTTTACTTAGGTACTACCTACAACCAAATCACCTCTATGACATTACTACTACACCTCAAAATCAATCACATACCTTCTAACAAGTAGTACTAGTTTACAACCACTAAAGAAAAGAAGTTCAATGGGGTAAAGTCACATAATATACATGGTCAACCTTAATCTTATAGTATTGTAACGCCCCAAAGATTTTCTTAGCCAAATTTTTTCCCTAAAGTATCAAGCATTGGCTTATAGAATAATTTATACTAATTTCTTTGTGGAATTCCTTAGATTCAACTTTTCATTATGTAGATGATCGAATAAGTTTTCCGTCGACATAAGATTCATCCAAAATGGACACTTGGTGAAGGATTTATGGTTAATTTAAGTCCTAGTCATCAAACACCGTTATTCCTGTCCTTGGAGCATCGCGGAGAGGGTGTAAATGACGATGGTCAATTTTCCAGTGTGACTCCGTGATGGTGGCACGTCTCAGAGTGGGCCAAATTCCCATTCGTCAATTTCCAGTGAACCACCGCAATTGTGGTGCATCGCGGTGGCCCATGAAATCGGGCTCCCAGTTATAGTTTTTATACCGATCTCATTAAGGGTATTTGGGGTATTTTCCAACCCCTTATCATCTTGAAGACGGTATTTAATCTCTATTACACCAAAATACACTTACTCTAACAAAAATCCATCAAAGAAATCTCCCTAGAGTTTAAAATAAGAATCCCAAATAACTAAAGATTCAACCGTGGGTTTTAAACAAATTGGAGATTTGGAATCCCCAAGCCTAAGGCATCAACAAGCATCCATTAATCTCCTAAATAGAGGTACGTGGGGTTTATCCTAAAAATTAAATGGGCTGGAAAATATTAAGGCATGATTTAACGGTTTTGATGCATGTATTTTAAGAGGTTTTCTGAAAACTATTCTTTGACTTTGTATTTCAAATGTTTCAATGTTATTATTGCTTTGGCCTTGTGGTCCTATCCCCTAACTTGATTTACACGTATACATATATGTATGAAATTTTAGATTTAAGGTCGTTGAGAGCATAAATTATTAACTCTCTCTCTTATATTGAATTAAAGATTATGGTTTTGTGATTTGAAAGATGTTTTCACAATATTATAGAATTTGAGCGCGATTTGCAATTACTGAGAGGGTCTTTCTTGATAATAAGGTGTTCTTGTGTTTAAGAGAAAGAATTGCATATGAATTGAGAACTTTGACATGACCACCTTGTACTATTGAAATGCTTGACAAAGATTAGTTCCTTGCATGTGTTTACATGAGGTTTGAGAAAGAGTTTCTTTGAATTTAATTATTGAAATGGTGGTCCCAAAAACTTGTGTTATGAAAATAGAGATTTATGATAGACTAATAATGGCTTAGAGATGTGACTTGAAAGTCAATGTTATGACGATACCATATGTATTTATGCCATAACAGAGTATGTTTTTAGAGTATATTTTCAGAGCATGTTTTCTGAGTATGTTTTCAGAGACTGCATATTTTGATAGAGTTTTAAAAAGGGGTTTAAAGAGGGTTAGGTGGTTACCCGAATAAGGCATGATTTCAAGCAACTCTTAGCCTAAAACTGTATTAGCCGATACAGGTAGATTATTATTGTACGTTGGCGACGACCGTGTGGCATAGTAGATTCTGAGATTCCAACCTTTGCGGTACACTTGGGTTGGGGGATTGGCTGTCGAGTTAATGGTAGTTTTCATATAGCCCATGGAATTTTCAGAGTTGTAGGGAATACCACCTAGCGCAGATATAACACAGATTTTCTCAGAGTTTTGATGATGTTTACACAGTCTTTTAAAATGCCCATGTGATTTCTTACTATATGATGTATTTATGAACTATTTTAAATTGTTCTCATTTATGTCGATTATAATTGATCATTTTGGATTAACTCTGCATACCAGTACATCTGTATTGACCCCATCCCCTACCTCTTAGGTTCTGAGGCTCAGTCTAGGGGTCCAGATAAGCAGTAAATAACTCAGACAACAGAATTTTTTTTGCAGTGGTGAGCCTTCTATATTCCAGAAGGCCTAATGTCTTACCGTTATTTATCATTTTACATTTTTTATCTACTGAGGGTCTTGTCCCATATTTTCAGACAGTATTGTTTTGAGATATAGTAGAGATTTCGCAGACTGAGTCAGGTGTCATTTAGATGTGGTTGAATTGCAGTTTCCATAATTATGTTGAATTCATAATTGACCATATGTCTGTAGAAGATTATGTTTTCCACATCTTCTTTTATTATATGAATGTTGTGCATGATTACCATTTAGAGAAGGGCTTGCTGGGCCTTCATGGTTCAGGATGTCCATTACGGCCAGTCCCTAGTTCGATTCATGACAAAATAGGTATTAGAGAATGGTTCATGGTCCCAGGGTATCTATGAATTTACGTCGGTTAGAGTCTTTTTTACCGGTGTGTAGCGCGCCACAGTTTTAAGAAGGAGGATACAAGGCATTTAGTAATGTCTCTCTTTCTTTATATTGTAGTTCGTGCAACAGAGTCATACCATTCCTCTTTCATACTCTAATTCGTGCTATGGTATCGCCCAAACAAAAGTAACAGTCATCCCAATTCCATACTTACTCTGATGTGCTCGGATATGTCTCATTATTGAAGTGATTCCAGTGCAGAAGTTTAGAATTTAAATGGTATAGTCCTTTTTTATTGAGACAAATAAGATTTTAAAATTGTGCAAGGACTTGGGAAGAGTCCGTTTGCCTCAGAGTGTATTGATTCTAGTGTGAACTTTGATTCTTATGAGATTATGCTTTTCAGCCTGCAGTATTAAGGGCATTCAGTCCTTTTCAAAAATTTATATTGCAGATGTCATGCTAAAGAGGGAATGAGGTGTAGCAGAATATTGGAATTGTATTTCCACCCGAGTAGTAGAATAAGTTAAAGTGTCGGTGTCATGACCTATTGATAGTGAGATTAGACCAAGAAGATGGAAGAGGTAGATACAGGGATAAGTCAATATTTTAAACTAGGTAAATAACCATATGCATCGACATCCATACTTATAAATATATAATCCATGTCGAAAAATAGAACCATGTTTATCATGCATTGAAAACGTTTATTTGGGTGGGGTACTTTTACCTTCATGATCCTCCCACGTGCTATATAGATCCAATGTTACCCCCTGGATGGGCCACAGAGCATGTAGCCACACAAACTAGAGATACCATAAGGTGGCCGAGGATTTACTTATACCCTTCACCCTTTATGATATAGATGGAAAAGTATATACTTGGGGATTCCCTTGAACCCCACAAGTACGTGGTCATCAAGACCAATCCTCATGTCGGTAAACATGAGTTTTCAGTGTCAACCTTTCGGATTCCCACCATTATGACTAACTATCCTAACCTGCCACTATTGCCCAATTAAAATAATTAAACACAAATAAAAACCACCAATTCCAAGAGCATATTATTAAGGCATTAACTAGTGGTATCATCATACCGACCATATCTTGCAAGCGACGTCATTAGACAACACATAGGGGATTCCTATGCACCTCTTGGACTCTATTTTTTAAAATAACTTTGAGGATTTCAATGTACCCCACAAGGTTTTCATTATAAGTTCACTTGGGGATTCCCTTGTACCCGACAAAGTTTTCAAAACCATCTTCAACCATCTAACCATTTATGCTATGCATTAGTTTTCAAAGTAATAAACTAAACCAAACACTTTGGTGATTCTATTGTACTCCTATCACTAGATCTAACAATTAAACATATACCATAACCACCAATGCATTTTCAATCCATTTTAAAATATTTAACCAATTTAGGTTCCATTACCATACTATAAATTGCAATAGTTTGAATAAAAGAGAAACTATGTGACAAAACCATTCTCATAGGCATTTTAACAAACATGCTGAGGGCATATAGTTTCCAAAACCAAAACCAAGTACCAATTGACCATTCCCATGCAACCACATGTTCAAACCACCATTATATTATAAAAACCACAAGTAATGAAATAGGAAAATATAAATCAACCATTAATAACCAAAAACCCCATCATATAATTAAAAACCAAATAGTGCCCATAATTAAACCATGAAATCCATTCATTGTAACATGAATTTAGTTGAACTAACAATAAGGGAGGACTACCATGCCTTATTTAAAAGGATTCACCAAAATATTTCGGTCTTTAATCCTCTAGATGAACACCTTAAGGAAAACCTAGACTAATCTTCAAGAGGGAGTTTAGAGAAGGTTTTAGAGTGTTTTTATCTTTACAAGTGTGTTATGAGAGTCTACCATGTGATATAAGCTATGGGGACTTAAGGGTTTTGGGGTGGGAAATTTCCAAAATACTCTTAGCATAAAAATTGTAAAAACAACACAGGTGGGTAAGACCACACCACCCAAACCTTACCCTAACATACTAGCGGTACCTAACACTCGTACCCTAGGCACCAACTTAGACCCCAAAACTATCCAACTTACTACAAAAAGGACCAACTCGTATTCCATCATACGACAAGTACCCTAGAACTGTACCCCAGAAAGAATAGAATCATCTAGGCTAGTCGTAGGACATCATACAATTTAGTACCATACCCTTTGTAGCGTAGCATACAACTAGTAAGATGTTCTATCGTACCTTGGAATGAAACCAACCAAACTACGCTAATAATCATGCGAGTTGAGGGACCCTAAATCGTACCACATTATACGATAAGTACCCACAAGTTGTATGATTTCAAAAATCTCAAACTTAAGAAATATTCTAAGGTTCAAAACTCGAGCTATTTCAGAATGTGAGTGTCTCGATATCAATCCTTCTTTGACATATATAATTAACTATGAGAGTGGGAGTTTTTTTTTTGTAAAGTTACATGGGGTTGTGTTGCAAGATACTTATCTATTCGTGTAGTATAACATGTGTATTTTCTTGATTATTTATTGCTAATGTAATGTCATATCTTGATTCCTTTGCGTCGCATTGTTGTGCTACACATATCCACAAATTGGTCTTGAAAAAATAAAAATAGGAGAAGGTGAGAATTTTGAGTTTAAATTGAGTTGACTGTTGTAGGTTCCTTAGGTTTATCTTAGTTAAGAATCTTTTTTTGACTATTATATGTTTGTTTCCTAGGGATATGCAAACGTTCTAAGTTGAGGGTGTTGATATGACATGGTTTCATGACACTTTGAAAGTTTAAAACTGAAATTATGCATGGACTTAAGTCTATTTTGATAGATATAATGTATTTTTGTGTTTGTTTTGCTGAAAACTATGTTTTGGAGTTAAAAAAAGAAGAAAAAGAGTTGATGTAAAGTCGAAGAACCCACTTACGAACAAATTTATGGTCTGTAAGTGGGACTTACGTCCATCGTGGGTTCCCTCATAAGTGTCATAATAAAACTACCAAAAATTTAAATATGGTCTTGATACTTACGGAGGCTACTTACAGGGGGTAAGTGGTACTTATGCCCCTAGTAAGTACCATCGTGATTTTTCTACAACATGGAGATTTTTTTTGATAATTACAACACAACTAGGGTCTGTAGCTGGTACTTACAGTATGTAAGTTGGTCCATAAGATATTATCGGCTCAACTTTTTGGTGTTCTGATGTATTCTTTATTACCCCATTGATGTTTTTGTACTAGTTTACACACTTTATTTACTCACAACACTATATTAGTTCTGAGATTTGACCTTTGATCTTAGAATCCATTGTTCTTGGTTTTTATGGTTGGATATTAATTTGAGATTCTAATTTTTATTCAACAATTATTGTAAGATTATTCACATAATTTCTTAAATGAATGAATTGTATGTTCTTGCAAACACGAGAATCTAAACCACCTAACTAGGGCTGTGGTAGTCCTTAATTAATAACAATGTAGAGGAAGTTCAAAGTCATTCTTGATTAATGCTGTATCATATATTATGGTTTTCTTTGTATTGATTACTTTCTTAATGAATGCAAAGGTTAAGAATTTACTTGTATTTGCTACCATCTACACAATAGTGGTTACGATCAGGAAAAAAAGATTACAACAATAAGTTAATGTTATCAACCCTTATCTGATTAAGTTGACACCCAAACGAAGATAGTTAATATGGGACCAAGGACAAGGGTTAGTAAAGAGACACTCTGAGACTCACTAGTTGATAAGTGGAATTTTCAAAAGGAATTAACAAAAATATTGATGATACATATCCTATAAGATTCTGCATGCAAGACATTAAGATAGTTTGATGAAGTACGATAATTCTAGAAATTAGGAAGTTAGGGGGAACACATTCATGGTATTCATCTCATATTAATTTGAACCTAAAGAGATCAAGATCTATTACTAATACTATCCTACACTCTTCGACTGTATCAATAAGTTTTTGATAGATTCTCCATATTTCCTGTGGGTTCGAACCTAACAGCTGTTGGATTATATATTTGATAGAGACTGTTTTTTAATTTCTTGAATTTATAATTTGGTTAATGGATTTTGATACTTATGTCTATTGATATTGCTTAAATGACTGTGAATATGTGAAACATACTTGTCGAACTGTTATGAAACTTCATGGTTGGTGAAAGAACATAAGTTGGTTACGCACGAATGGTTAAAGGAAATTCATTTTTGTGTATTTTAAATTGAAACTATCATCTAGGTATTTGGATTGGTCTTATTTTTTAGTAAAATTTATAAGGGAAACTTGGCTTATGACTATGGGAAATTCTTATTTTAGGATAGTCAGGAATTTAGTTAAGGACCATGGTGGAAAGGGAAATTTTTATATAATAAAGGGACTTATTGTTATAAAAAATTTCTTGTTGTGATTCATAACTGATTCAAAGTAATGAGTTATTTTTGCATGAATTTTTGGGTTTTGTTTATGATAATGATATGGTTGATAAGATATAATATGTTGATAAGTTAAATGACTGATATAGGTATTGTTGTCTATTTTAGGTGACATATGTATTTAAATGTAAGACTTTATTTGACAAGGTGATCTTTATTTATTTTTTTTGGATCCATGTGTGATATGAGCTATTGACACTATTTAAAGGTATGAACTCTATTGGTGCCTTTTAAGGAATAATTAAGGTAAGATGGAACTTATTAGTGTTAGACATGCTCTTGACTTGAAAAAACGTCTTCCATAACTTATGCTTACCTAGTTATTAGTCGTTGTCATTGGTCAGGGTGTTTCCTTGGTGGATCTCTATATTGAATTATACTTGTTTGATACGTTGATGTTAAAGGGAATAAATTAAAGTAATGGTGTAGTGTTGGGTGATATTGTGTTCGTCACAGCACCATATAGGATGTAATTATGAAACAATCATCTCTATTGTTTTGTTTTCTATTGATAATCCCATGTTAAAATTCTTCCAGATTTTGAAGTTATAAATTTCAGGCTAGGCTAGTTTTAAGCAAAATTGGAGTGTGGTATGGTCTAGGAAAATTCAGAAATGATTTGGGTGATATAGTTGTTGTTTGATTTGATTTCTAGTTAACTAATATGTCAAGGAAGCTATAGGAATTTACATAATAAAATTTGGGTGAGTATAATACCCAGAATTGATGCTAGCGTAAAGCTCATTTTTTGGAAAGTCCCTTGTTTAAAGTATGTTGCAATAATTGGAATTTTTTGTCGACATTGGACATCTGTCCATTGATGTTGCTATAGTTCCATGCACGCTGTTATAACCTGGTGCCTCAATAGTTGATATATTCTCGCAATAGAAATGGTAAGACTTGGTTAACTCCCTCTATAGCGGTGGGTGCCATTGTAGTAGCAAAAATTGCAATTTCAATAAATTATTTCTCCAAAATACTTTATTTTTCTAAAACTCATTTTGGGGAAATAGTAACAATTTGGGGAAATTTCTACCAGCCTTTCATTGTTTGAAATCGTAATGTAAGAATTTCATCTTTGTAAATAAGTAATTGAAGAACTAGGCCTTAGAATTTATAATTTACAGAGATTGTGGAGGTTTTTAGGGCTGATTTTTGTTATTTTATACTACAAGGGAGGAAATTATTTAATGAGTTCATGTATTTTTATTATTAATGGTTAATTTACCCCTGTACTTTGTTAATTCAATAATTAATCCATGGAATTGGTAGTTATAGGTGAATTATGGTAGAAAAGACCTAAAAATGTGAAAGGAACATTCATGAACTTGACCTTAGAGGTAGCGTATGAGTTATAATTCACAACATGGTAGGTTATTTTATTAAATACTTGTTTATATGCATGTCAAAAGCAAGCAAAAATTGTACAAAAGGGCAACGCTACGGCTTAGAGGAGTTGTGAAAGCTTGGTTTGAGGTAGGTGATGGTACTATAGTTTCATCTATTTTTTACTATAAGTGCATGTTAACTACTTTATATTGTGGATTTTTAGTTGAAGTTATTTAGTGTGGCCAATGCAAATGATTTTCTTTTGTTTTATGATTTTAACCTATCTCATTGTTAAATATGAGATATTTTTGTATTTGGAATGTTCCTGTGGGTTATTAGTGAAACAAAGATAGAAGACGCTTGTGTTTGAGATTTGTACATAAAAGGAAATTGTTCCCTGCGGTTCATGGTTAGAGGGTGGATGTATTAACTATACCATGTATGAATGAGTGTTAGGTGAGTTTGAGGGTTTCATGAGTGAACTAGGGAATATTATTATACTGTTGATAATAATTAAACTTCTTGATTTATTTTACCTAGCTTGACAGAACTTAGGTTTGTGATAATATGTTGACTTGTTCTTTGAAATCTTAAAATGCTTATTTGATAGTTAATGAGCTAAGTGTATGATGGTATTGAGCATGGATTATCTTGTTGTACTATAATTTGGTTATATGTTCATATTCTCATCATGGTTTGGCCAAATTATCCTACGAGTATATTGTTGTTCTCTGTGTACCGATATTATGCCTACACTTACTTTTATCACTATATTTCATATTCCAATAGAAACTACGAGTACTCACTTGTGATTTCAGTTCTTGAATTTGGATTCAAGGGTGAGCAACATAATTAATGCTACCATGAATCCTTCTTGGATGACGGGGTCTTTATTTCTAGACTATGTTTTCATTTAGTTTTTCAGGTTGCATCCCCATCTTGACAATCTTTAGTAGTTTTGGTACAAATCACTCTTGGGTCTTAGGGAAGATTTGGTTAAGTGCAATGTGACATATTTTAGTTGTTGTTATGTTTTGATTTACAATTGGATATCTAGACTGATATATTAGTTTCATTATCTCTTTAAGTGTTGATTTTGAAATGATGTTTGGGGTAGATGATTCTCCCACAGAGTGAGTAGTATGGGTGTCACTGATGATGAGTTTGGGTGATGAAAAGTTTGTATCAAAGCCTAGGTTTTTATATCCCGTCATACCAAAATGATTCTAATGGAATCTCGTAGAAAGGTATGAAGACATCTATACTTTTCTTTGAAAGGGTATAGGGCTTTATGAAATTCATCTCTCTTATTTATTTTGTGCTATAACTCTATTCCAATTGATATCTGGCAATCCAAATTTGTATCTAATATTCTTCATTGTTTTTTCCATCAATGGTAAGAACTAGATTTAATGAAAGCCAAGTAGCAACTCCTGCATTGTCCACTCCAGCGCATGACTAGCCATAAGAGAAAGAGGCTGAGTGAGATAGAAAGGTAGGTGAAGGAAGGTACAAGTTGTACCCGCTAGGGGTTGATCTCAAGTAGCATATTTCCCAGCCCTTGAAAGTTCAGTATCACCTCTCGTACCTCAAGATCATGTTGAGAAAAGGGAAGTAGTAGAGGAGTAGGGGCTAAAACCTGAGGTGGCACTATCGATAGGGGTTGCAGCTCAAATGTCTATGTCTGCAGAGATTGTTCAACTAGTGTTAGATTTTCTGAGTGGATTGGCAGGTACTTAAGCCACACCCACGGTATCAAATTTTTATTCTCTATTTGTTTATCCTACTATCCCTCATTCTCTCTCCCTAGTTCTCTCTATCCTCTTTTCTCTCTTTTTTCTTTTTCCCTCTCGTCATTGCTATCTTTGGCAAGATTAGGATTTTTTCTAGCTCAACTTCGGCGATGGTGTAAGTTTACAGTACCGGTTAAAATAGATTGGTATGGTGACAGTCAGCGTCTAGATTCTGTCAATACCCAGAAGATGCTTCGGTGATATTTTGGTGATGCACCACCTGTTTCTTTTCGGCGACTCTATTCCAGTAACCAAATTCTACATCAAAATAACTGGAACCAGCATCACGCACGAGTACCCCGGTGACATCTAAACTTTGATATTTAGTTACTTCTTACAGTTTATTTCCTTTGTATTATTAAGTTTCTTGTAATTATAGTTTGTAACTGGCTGTTTTTGCTTATTAGTGGTTATTGTTGTGTTGTTGAAGCTGCTAGGTCGGATAGTGTATTTTGTACATTTCTTCTATTTTCCTTCTATTACCTTATTTGTTTGTTTGTCAATATAGGGCTTTATTTTGATTTTTAAGTAGTGGATTTTGGGGCTGATGGTGGAATAGGGTTATATCTGAGAGGGCTGGGGATGGGAACAGTTTTGGGAGGGGGTGTAAAGGGGAGGGTAAGGGTAAGTTTGGATTTTAGGTTTAGTATTAGGGCTAGTTTGGTGAGGGGTGGTAGAGGTAGGTGAGAACAAGATAAGATAGGTTGAGGGTAGGGTGTTGGAACATAGGGAACCTTCAGGGTAAGTCTGTAGAGCTGGTGAAGATTCTTAAGAAGGGGAGGATTAATATTGCGTGTGTTCAAGAGACTAAGTTAGTAGGGTGTAAGGCTAGGGGTGTAGATGGGTATAAGTTATGGTACTCAGGGAGTAAGAGGCATTGGAATGGAGTGGGCATCTTAGTGGATGAGGAGATTACAGGGCAGGTGGTGGAGGTTAAGAAGGTCAGTGGTAGGCTGATAATTATTATGTTGGTCATTGGGGAGTTTACATTGCATGTGTGAGGTGTTTATGCGCCTCAGGTGGGTTTGGAAGAGGAGATAAAATCAAGATTTTATGAGGCTTTGGACGAGGTTGTAAGAAATATGCCTATCTTTGAGAAGACTGTCATAGCAGGGAACTTTAATAAGCACATTGGGGTTTTACTAGGAGGATATGAGAATGTGGATGGAGGTTTTGGTTTTGGTGATAGAAATGGTGAGGAAGCTGCTTTGTTTGATTTTATGAGGGCTTTTGAGCTGGTGGTAGTGAATTTGAACTTTCTGAATAAAGAGGATCGCCTGATTACCTTCCGAAGCGTGATAGTCAAGACTCAAATTGAATTTTTACTGCTAAGAAAAGGGGATAAGGTTTTATATAAGGACTTTAAAGTCATTTTGAGTGAGAATCTTTCAACCCAGCATAGGCTTCTGGTGATCAAATTTATTATCAGGAAGAGCAAGAAGAGAAGGGACAAGGAGGGTTGACCTAGAATTAAGTGGGGTGGCTTAATGCCAACTAGTGCGTTGGAGATAGGTGAGAAGGTGGCGGGAATAAGAGGGTAGGAGTGTAGGGGACATGGATTTTATATGGGAAAAGGATGCCAGCTACATCACGGAGCTAACTAAAGAAGTGTTGGGTGTTTCTAGGGGTCAGGCGGGATGGCATAAGGAGGACTAGTGGTGGAATAATGGTGTTAAGAAGAAAGTGAAGATTAAGAAGGGGGTGTATGTTAAGTTGATTGAGAGTAAATATTAACAGGGGAAGCATGTGAGTAGGGAGGTTTAAAAAGTAGCAAGGAAGGAGGCTAAGTTAGCTATTACGACTTCTAAGACAGGAATATTTAGGGCTTATATGTGGAGTTAGAGGAGAAATATGGGGAAAAGAGGTTGTATAGGCTTGTTAAGGCTAAGTAGAGGAATGTTCGTGACTTTGATCAAGTGAATTCCATTAAGGGGAGAATGGTAGAGTTTTGGTATAGGATGTTCACATTAATAAGAGATGGCATGTGTATTTTCATAAACATTTGAATGAGGAAGGGGACATATGAATTGAGTTAGGGGAGATGGAGCACTTGGAGGAGATCCTTGATTTTAGTTACTATAGACATTTTAAGGTTAAGGAGGTTCGAGAGGCTATTCGTAAGATACAGAGGGGTAGGGCAATAGGTCGTGATGAGATTTCAGTGGATTTTTGGAAGTATACTGGTAGGGCAGGTTTAAGTTAGTTGACTAATTTCTTTAATGGTATTTTCAAGACTTCGAGAATGCTTGAGGATTGGAAATGGATTACAATGATTCTGTTATATAAAAAAGGGTGAAATTCGGAGTTTCAACAACTATAGGGGTATTGAGCTATTGAGTCACACAATGAAAATTTGGGAGAGGGTTGTTGAGTGGAGATTAAGGAGGGTCGTGTCTATTTCGTAGAATCAGTATGGATTTATGCCTGGTTGCTAGACGACAAAGACAATCCACCTGGTGAAGAGATTGATAGAGCAGTATAGGGAAAGAAAGAGGGATTTGCACATGGTTTTCATCGACCTAGAGAAGGCGTATAACAAAGACCCTAGGGAGGTTCTTTAGAGATACATAGAGGTGAGAGGGGTCCCAATGACATACATCAGAGCTAGTAAGGTCATTAAAATAGAGGGAAGACTCAGGTGAGTATAGTGGGAGAAGACTCAGAGCATTTTCTAGTCAAGACTAGGTTGCCTCAGGGATCGACTCTTAGTCTGTTCCTGTTTGCATTGCTGATGGACGTGTTGACGTGAAGTATTCAAGTTTATGTGCCTTGGTGTATGTTATTTATGGATGATGTAGTGCTAGTTGATGAGACACGGAGGGGGTATGAATGAGAAATCTAAGGTTTGGAGGAAAACTCTTAAATCTAAGGGGTTCAGGTTGAGTAGGTCTATGACGGAGTATATGGAATGCTAGTTTAGTTACTTGAGGAAGGAGGATGAAGTGGTGGTGAGGTTGGATTCCAAGGATATTTGTAATAGGGATAGTTCTAAGTTTCTTGGGTTTAAGATTCAAGGGAATGACGAGATTGATAAGGATGTCTCTAAACGTATTGGTGTAGGTTGGATGTAGTGGATGCTTGGCTCAAGAGTTTTTGTGTGATAAGACCATGCCCCTTAATATTAAAGGAAAATTCTATAGATTGGTAGTCTGTCTGGCCATGCTATATGGAGCAGAGTGTTGTCTAGTCAAGAACTCTCATATTAAAAAATTAAAAGTCATAGAAATAAGAATGTTGCGTTGGATGTATGGACTTACTAGAGAGGATAGAGTTAGGAATGAGATTATCTGATAGAAGGTGTGAGTGTCTTCGTAGGAGGACATGATGTGGGAAGGAAGGCTTGGATGGTTTGGGAATATGATGAGGATGGTCATGGATGCCCCAGTTCATATGTATGAGAGGCTAGCTTTGGATGGATTTAGGAGGAGTGGAGTTCGGCTGAGGAAATACTGGTGGGAGATGATTAAACATGACATGGAGCAGCTCTGGCTTACTGAGGACATGACCCTATATTGGAAGGTATGAAGGTCGCGGATAAGGGTAAAAGGCTAGTATGTGTGTCTGTGTTGTAGCAAGTTGTTAGGAGAGCTCTTGTGTAACTGGGTTAGTAATCCTTGGACTATGTCCATAAGTAGGAGCCTCTAGTCAGGTGAGTTTGGGTGTAATGGGTGTTTTTGGTCTGTGAGTGTATGTTACCATTTGGTGGGTGTCCTATTTCTTATTTCTTATTTTGTATTGCTCTTATTTCTCTTATTTCGTATTTCTCTTGTTTATGTTTTTATTATTTCTTATTCCTTATTTATGTTATGTCATCCATCCTGCTTCGTGTTTCATTACGACCTTGTTAACTATTATTTATCTTGAGTCGGGGGTCTATCAAAAATATTCTCTCTACTTCTTCAGAGGTATCAGTATAGACTGCATGCATTTTATCCTCCCCAGACCCCACTTTGTGGGAATACACTGGTTTTATTGTTGTTGTTTTTCATCCTACTATTTCCATGGCTCCTAGAATAGATGAAGCTTCAAGTACCAATGATTTTCCTCGTATTATTTTTGGTTCAGTGATGACTATTATGGAACATGAGTTATGGACAAAATTTTTTAAAATGAAACCACTTACCTTCAAGGGTAATGAGTCTGAGGATACTTCTGAGTTCATCATTAATTGGTATAGGAAGGTACATAAGATGGGTATTATGAAGCAACATGGAATTGAGTTTGTCATATTCTATTGAAGAAAGATTCTAAGCTATGACGGAGGGCATACATAGAATGTCAGTCACTTACATTGCCTCCATTGACTTAAGAAAAGTTTCAGCACTTGTTCTTAGAGAAGTATGTGCTTCTTGCCCATTTTGATCATAAAAAGGATGAGTTTTTAGCATTGAAGCATAGTGAAAAGTCAGTTGCAGCATATGTGGATAAGTTATATGCCTTGTCTCTTTATGCCACTCAACTGTTGAATACTGAGGAGGAGAGGATTAATTTTTTATCAAGGTCTTCAATAATGATATTCTATTTTTTTTGTGCACATGACTTCTGTAGGAAATAGATTCAATGAAGATTTTGATTAAGTAAAGAGGTTAGAGTGGGGTAACGCCCGGGGATCAGGCTAAGATATTAGCCGATAAGTCCTACAATGTTTAGAATTTCAATGTATCCAACTGTAAGTGCCATAGTCAGCTAACCTTTTCAGATTGTCCTATTTAGTCGACCTTGCTAACTTCTACTTTGGTTGTAATTATGGTTTCTTCTTAACAACTGACTATTAGAATCTAAGGGGATTCTTACTCTTTTACCAGCCAACCTTCTCTCGAGAGAGGATGTTACCATTGTTGTACTGTTGTTCACTTTAATAGGGAGTGTCCTATTCGACGAGTAAATCTTTAGGCACAACATCTTACCCAGGCTATCATCCCGACAAATAAATTAGAGGGAGGCAATGAAAGGGGTAGTCTATAGGGTAGAGAGAGAAATTAGGAAGGTAGTCGGGGTTGTCAAGAAGATGGAAACATAAGGGGAAGAGAGTATTCGGGGAAAGTGTTAGCTCAGATTGATGATTAGGCTAATTGTTATACATTTTTGGGAAAGGCTGAAGTTGAGGCTTCTAATGCTATCATTTATGCAAGCTAGAAGTTTATTAGGGAAGGGTGTCTATAATTTTTAGTTCATCTCATAGATGTGAGTACGGGGTCCCCTTTGATAGAGTTAGTTTCAGTAGTTTCCAAATTCCAAGATGTGTTTTTATTATACCTAAGATAGTGACTATATCTAATTTTTGTATTGACTTAGAGCTGTTAACTAGCCCTATATCAATTTCTCCATATTAAATGGCTTCAGCAGATTTGAGGGAGCTAAAAATTCAATTGTAGGAACTAGTTGACAAGGGTTTTATTTGTCTAAGTATATCACCTCAGGGTGCTGCGGTCCCTTTTATAAAGAAGAAGGATTGTAGTTTGAGTTTTTACATTTATTATAGACAATTGAATAAGGTTATAATTAAAAATAAATATATCTTTCCCTGCATTGATGATCTATTTGATCAGTTGCAGGGTGCATCAATATTTTCAAAGATTGATTTATGGTCAGATCATTACATGTACAAGTTTTAAAGTTTACTTGTTTTATATTATGGTTCTAGAGAATAACTCGGTCCCTTCTTCCCTTAGTCGGGTGCATTAAGGGCGTTATGATGATATACGAGAGGAATAGAGGAAAACTCATGATTTGTGTGGAATAAGACCAAAGGACATACCAAAGACAACTTTTAGAACTAAGTAAGGTCATTATGAGTTTTTGGTGATGTCTTTTTGGCTAATTAATGCACTTGTCACCATTAAAAACATGATAAATTGTATCACTAAATCATTTTTGTGTTCTTTTGTTATCGTATATATTGATGATATTTTATTCTACTCTAAGAGTAAGGAGGAGCATGTAGGCCATCTTTGCATAGTTTAAAGTATACAAAGGGAGAGGCATCTATTTTCCAAGTTATTAAAGTGTGAATTCTTGTTGTCATCACTTCACTTTGTGGTTTTCAAAAATGGGTAATGGTAGATCCCCTAAAAATTGAGGCTGTTAAAAATTGGATACAACCTAGTGACTGAGTTAAGGAGATTTATGGGTGATTCTAGTTACTATAACATGTTTGTCAAGAACGTTGTATGCATTGCAATGCACTTGACTAGGTTAACTCGAAAAAAAGTTACATTTGTTTGGTTGGATCAATATGAGGAGATCTTCCAAAAGCTAAAGACATTCTTGACTACAACACATATCCTTTCGCTATCAATTGAAGGTACAAACTTTATAGTCTTTTATGATACTTCACTTTTCGGCTTGATTATTGTGCTTATGCCGGATAGGAATGTCATTACTTATGCTTTGAGGTAGTTAAAGTATCATGAAAGGAACTAACAGATACATAACATAGAAATAGCAGTGGTGGTGCTTGCATTAAAGATTTGGAGACACTATCTTCATGGTGTTAGATATGAGGTTTTCACATACCTTCATAGCCTACAAGATGTGTTTACACAAAGAAATTTGAATTTGAGGAAGCAGTGATGGATGGAGTTATTAAAGAATTATAATGTAACTATTTATTACCATCTGGGTAAGACCAATATGGTGGAAGACACATCGAGTCAAAAACTAGTCTGTATGGGTATTTTGTCATTCTTAAGGGTGTCTAAGTAACCTTTTGCTGAGAGTTTTAAATTCTAGCATCTCTGAGCATGCAGTTTGGGGATTTAGATAGGGGTTTACTATTGGTAGGGTTGAGGTGATGTCAACATTTATACAACAGATTAAGGCTAATTAATTTAAGGACAAGTGGTTGAGTGCACTTTAAAATAAAGTGGTATATGGGAAGGTGTCGGATGCCTCACTTAGCATAGGTGAGGTATTGTGTTTTAATGAAATGCTATGTATTCCTCAAGTTGGTTATTTAATCCATGATACACTTTTAAACGCCCATGGTTTACATTATTTAGTTTATCTATGCACAACTAAGATATATCGTGATTTGAGCCAACTCTTTTGGTGAACCGAGATGAAGAGGGACATAGTGGATTATATGTCCAAGTGTAAAAATTATCAGCATGTGAAGTATGACTACCAATGGCCCACGAGGTTGATTTAGAGGATACTTACACCTATGTAGAAATAGGAGCATATTCACATGGATTACATGGTGGGTCTTTATAAGACTTTTGAAAAAGTATGACTCTATTTGGGTGATAGTGTATACGCTGACTAAATCAAGTAACCTTTTTTCAATTTGGGTAGACCACAACTCTCATCATTTAGCTAAAATCTCTCTTAAGAAGATTGCGAGACTTTAAGGGGTGCCACTTACCATTATTTCTATTAGAGATGCAAAGCACACTTCTAAAGCTTCGGGTAGGTTGCATGAAAAGTTGGTCACCAAGCTCACATTTAGCATAGTTTTTCATCCGTAAAATAATTTCCAGTTAGAGAGAACGATTCAGTTGCTAGAAGACATACTAAGTTCCAGTGTGATTGATTTTGGTGGTCATTGGGATCATTTTCTTTAGTTATAAAAGTTTTCATATAACACTTCTACATTGATATGGAACCATTAAAGGAGATATACAAAAGAAATTATAGGTCCCCAACTGGCTGGTTTGAGGCTAGATATGTTAAACATTTGGGCATCGACTTTGTAAAAGAAGCTCAAGAAAAGGTATAGTTCATTTAAACTTTGTTGGCTGCTTAAAGTTGGAAAAATGAGCATGCAGATCATAAGGTAAGACACATGAACTTCAAGGTTAGGGATAAATTACTTCTTAAGATGTATCCCATGAAGTAAGTCATACGGTTCGACACGAGGGGAAAGCTCAACCCTCAATATGTTGGCCCCTTTGAGCTTATTGAAGAGTTGGTTGAAGTTGTGTACATGTTGGTTTTACCTCTGGGGATGTCAGCAGTCTGTATGATATTTTATATTTCTATTCTCAAGAGGTACCATGGGGGTGAGGAGTACATCATTAAGTAGGACTCAGTTCTTCTAGATTAATAATTAGATTATGAGGAGGAACAGTAGAAATTCTAGATTAAGATGTTTAAAAATTAAGGACGAATGTAATTTGTTTAGTTAAGGTTCAATAAAACTATCATCTATTTAAGGAAGCTTTATTGGAGATCGATAAGGACATGTGAGACAAGTACCCTAAATCAATTGAGTATTTAAGTACCTTCTTTTATCCTCTTTTTTGATTTTTTCATATGATCTATTTAAGTGTCCATTTTCTTATTATGTAAGAACTTCCTATTAAAAATCCTATGTTACAATTCTTTCCTATTTTAAAGTTATTAATTCCAGGCAAGTCTAATTTTGAGTAACATAGGAGTGAGGTATGGTCTAGGGAAATTTAGGAATGATTTGGAAGTTAGATGTTGTTTGGTTTAGTCTCTAGTTTGCTAAGATGATAATCTAATCAACAAAATTTATTAAATCAAGTTGAGGTGAGTAAAATTTATAAATTCCAACATGGTAGGTCACTTTATTAATTATATGTTTATATGCATGTTCTAGACCAATAGAAAGCAAAAATGGCACAGAAGGGCTAAACTGAAGCTTAAAGAAGTTGTGTAAGCTTGTTTTGAAGTAGGCGATGGCATTGTAGTTTAATCCAATTTATACTATATGTGTATGCTAACTACTTTGTAGTGTGTCTTGTTAGTGCATATTATTTTGTGTGGTCAGTGAATATAATTTTACGTTGTTGTATTATTTTTAACCAACCTTATTGTTAAATGTGGGATGTGTTATTATTTAAAATTTTCCCGCGGGTTTTTGGTGAAACAAGAATGGCAGATATGAGTGTCTGGGATTAGTACATGGAAATAAATTATCTCCTGTAGGTCATGGCTAGAGTGTAGATGTATTACTGGTGGCATGTATGTACAAGTGTCATGTGATTTTGATGGTTCCATGAGTGAATTGAGGAATATATTTATATGGTTGATAATGGTTTGACTTTTGACTTGTTTGACTTTCCTTGACTGAGCTTAAGTTGGTTAAAATATTGACTTTTGTTTGAATTCCTAAACTGCTTGTTTGGTGATTAATACTCTAAGTGTATGATGGTTTTGAGCATAGATTAAGTTGTTGTACTATAATTTTGTTATGTGTTAATATTCTCATGTTAGAATGCCTAAATGACCTTACCAGTGAACTGTTAATTTGTTATGTGTTGTACAATACTTGCTCTTACTTTTGTGTGTAGAGAGAATATTTCAGCGACTCCTATGAGACCTCACTTTTGATTTCAGTGGTTTACTTAGTATTAAAGGGTGAGCAACATGTTTTGATCTACCATGAATGGACTTTATTAAGCTGACGGTAATCAATACACATTCTGAGAGAACAGTCTTTCTTACGCACTAATAAAATTGGCGCACCCCACGGGGACACACTGGGTCTGATGAATCCCTTATCTAGGAGATTCATTAACTATTCCTTTAATTCTCTGAGTTCTACAGGTGCCATTTTATATGGCGGCATAGATATCGGTTGAGTATCTAGAAGAAGGTTTATTCTGAAGTCGATTTCCCTTTCGAGAAGAACTCCGGGGAGACCTTCGGGATTGACAATAATTCAAGGTTAGGGGGGTTCTAAACATGAGTTCTAGACTCTAACGAGATGGTAGACACATCCCTTAGATATCATTTTTCTTGCCCTTAAGTAAGAAACAAGCTGACCCTTAAGTGCTGAAATACTACCCCTCCACTCAAGGACGGGTTCATTCAAAAAATGTAACTTGACAATTTTGTTTCTACAGTCGACTGAGGCATAGCAGGAATGAAGCCAATCCATGCTCAGAATGACATCAAAATCAATCATCGTTAATTTGACTAAGTCTGCTGAAGTGACTTTCTGAGATACCATAACCGAGCAGTTCTTGTATACCTGCCGGGATATGATAGATTTACCCACTGGGGTAGAGACTGAGAAAGGCTCTACTATGATTTATAAAGGCTCAGCTAGGATTTCGAGACTGGCTCCAGACTGGCTCCAATGTCAACGGCTATATAAGGAATAACAAAGGACAAAGAAGTTCCTAGGTTTAACAAAGAAAAAAACATGTAAATGATAAACTTGTAACGTACCAGTGACCACATCAAGAGAACTCTTCTAATCCTGTCGGGACTGAAATGCATAGAGTCTATTTAGGTGATTCCCACGGGTGGCGCTGGATGCAGCACCCTACTAATTTTGGCGATCGTACTGTGCTGCGGGACGGTTATGCTGACTCTAAGAACCCACTTGAGTATACTTTCTAACCCTCTCACCTGGCTTGCCATATCTGAAACACACATCACTGCCAGCTCTGTAGATACATTTGTAGTTTCTGTCACACTTCTGACAAAGAGGATTGGTTTGGTCACTGTTAACATAACCCTAGGGTTTAGGTCCTGACTCCCTATCTCTGTTTCCATCTCTGAATTTTTGTACAGGAGCACTGGTTGAGGACGGAGCTGGAGCGGAGGATTCGGGCAGAACTGAGAATGATTCCCAGTCTCTAACTTAGGCTGGGCAAAGTTGAAACTACCTATTCTTGCTCTCTTGTTCTCCGTCTCCTTATCTTTATTCTTAGACTCCTCTATCTACTAGAATGTACCATGCACCTGTATATGTCTATCCCTTTACTCAACATTGTGGTCCTACACTCTTTGTACACCTATTAGACACACCAGAAATATACTTACTCATGTTAGATCTGTTATATTCTACCACATGAGGAGAGTATCTGGATAATTAGGTAAACTTAAAAGAATACTCTTGCACCATCATATTGCCCTACTTCAAATTTACAAACTTCAAAACCTTCGTTTCCCTCAACTCTAGCGGGAAGAACCTATCCAGAAAAGCAACAGAAAACTCTTCCCATTCTATAGGCCCTGCATCTGCGGCCCTTTATTCCTTCCACTGTTTAAACCACGAGTGTGCCACATATTGTAACTAATATGCGACCAACTCAGTGCTCACAATAGAAGTCACTCCTATAATTTTTGTAACGTTCTGCACTTGATCAATAAATTCTTGAGGGTCCTCATCTTACTTAGACCTAGTAAAACATGGAGGGTTCATTCAGGTGAAATCTTGAATCCTGTAAGCAGCAGTATTGTCCACTGAGTTGGTCGGAAATGTCATGCCCCAAAATCCCATCGGGCCAGACTGGAACCCGAAGCCGAGAAGGCCCGGGAGAACCCGTTCAAATACTTGTACTTTCACTTACATGTCACCAAAAATTTGGGCAGCACTTCGTTACATATAAAAGTGTCTAATTTCCTGTATCAGCACAACACGCACAAATATATATATAGATAATACTTGGCCATCGGGGCCACCACATATACAAATATAACATCACTATATAAACTTCCATGACTTTACCCTTCCTTATGTCTACAAAGCCTCTAGGATATACATGACATAACTAGGGTCGGGACAAACCCCCGCCCACACATGACTCCTGTACAATAACAAAACATAAAGAACCAACTCGGAAAGCTCCGAAGCAAACTGGAGCTCACCAACAATAGCTGTATGACCTGGCTCCTACTTGTACGGTGTATGAGCTGAGGTACCTATGCCTGTAACATGAAATGCACGTCCCCGTGGGGGACGTCAGTACGATATATGTACTGAGTATGTAAAGCTATAGATAATCACATATGATATAGGAGCTCAAAAGAAATCAGAAACAAGTGAATAAAGAGTAATAGGAGTGGACCACACTTACTAGAACTTGGGACAACCTGTACATTGCATTTATTCAATCACTTTACCTTCGTTCTTATCGTCTTTATAATCATTACTGTACTGTACTTTGACCATTAGGCTGCCTCCAGTACATATCAACTGGGATCGACCCATGCTAGGCTTATGCCCCTGGGATACCACCCATAAATACATAAATAGGGATCGACCCATGCTAGGCTTATGCCCCTGGGATACCACCCGATAAGAGAGAACATCCATCACTTAGTTCAATTAGTCATTGAGATTGTTATTTCGGTTGCCACCACATTTTTGATACTTTGAAACAATGATACATCAATAGGAGACATATAAATAGACCATAAATGCAATAACAATGAAGTAAGAACTCATTGGCACATCAATGAAGTGTTTTGGAGTCATCAATGCCATAACAATAAAGTAGGAACTTATTGGTATATCAACAATGTGTTTCAGAATCATCAATATCACAACAATGAAATAGGAGCCTTTTGGTATATCAATGAAATATTTTGACACTTTATAGGATGGAAACAACTTCGTTGGTAACGTTGAACAATATATGTTTTTGGACAACCTCGGAATCTTACTTGATGGAACATTGGTGTTTTCATGCCAAAGAACATTGTTAGAGTATGCTTTACATACCTCGTTGTAGATTCGGATACCAATTCAACACAACTTCCCGCCTTTACAAATCACTTATCTACAATGAAATGTTTGGCATCTAGTATTAGCAACCCAACACCACAATTCTCTTCCATAATTCCATACAACCAATATTTGCAAAACATTCCAAAAACCAACTTGAACAATAGGTTTATGTGTGTGTATATATATATATATATAATCATCATTTCAATACCACATCATCAATACCAAATCCCTTCACAATTCAACATAATCCAACCATGCACAAGAATAATCCAACATCATTTCCCAATCATCTTTCAACAACAATCAAATAACATACTTCTTATGCTCACATGTATATATATATACATATCCATATAAATAACACCAACATAATTTACATCCTTACCATAAAATGTCCCTTTTGGTTTCGAAGTCCTGTTGGCGCAAATAAGGGGTGCTTCTTGAATCCCTCGAGACGGTGAACACAACTACGGAATCAATTTGGATTTTCTAAGGTTGAATCACAAGATAATCGGAGTTGAAATTAGGCTAGGATTTCGTATTTTCAATAATTTGATGATAATTGATGGATATGAGACTAATTATATGTATATAATGACCAATTTTCGTCCATGAGGTGATGGAAAATGACCATATTGCCCTTAAAAATTTAAGTAAATCCGAATCTGTCCATGGTGGACTGTTTTGACAGGCTAAAGTAAATCGTCCATAACTCTTTGGTCCGATATCAGATTTGGGTGAAATTAGTATCGTTGGATATATAATTCCAAGTTATTTCATTTCATATAAAGTAGGACACCCAGTTCGTCCTGTAAAAGGAGTTATGATCATTTGAAGTTGACCCAAAAAAACTGTTTTGATAGGCTGAAGTAAAACGAGTATAACTCGTTACTAAGACGTTGTATTTGGATGAAACCAATTGAATTGGAAAGAAGACTCAAATATATTTCTTTTGATATGTTGTAGCTCTCCCATTTCATTATATTAAGGGAATTATGATCGTTCAAAGTCGACCCAAAAACTGGCAGGCCTCAGTAATTTGTGTGCAGGAAATTTTCCTGCACATTTACTATTCACCATATCCCGGCCACCGTTTTATAGTTTTGAACGTGCTCGATTATATCCGAAACTTATCCGTTTTTGGAAATCTTTATATCGTTGGAAATATTATTCAATAACCTTCGTATGGAACCATCGACGGGCAAATTCCGGAATAAATAAAATAAAAAATTAATTCCATATAAATAAGACCAATCACGTACTTGAATACGCCAATACATGTACTTGAATACAGGGTGTTACATCCTTCCCCACTTTAGGACATTCGTCCTTGAATGTGAAATGTAGTTATTTAGCCGATACAAGTTAGAATTCATAATTGATATTCACGCCATCATATAGATATTATGCATATGTAAAAACTTACTTGTTAGTGTCCCAGTTCCACTCCTTGCACTTCTTTTTCACCTTTGAAAAAATAAGGGTATTTTGATTTCATTGCTTCCTCCGCTTCCCATGTAATCTCTTCCCTTTGTTGATTTCTCCAACGTACTTTCACCGATGCTACTTCTTTATTTCTCATCTTCTTAACTTGACGATCTAATATAGAAATAGGCATCTCCTCATAGGTAAGATCTTCTGTTACTTGCACATCTTCAGTAGAAGTAATAAGGGACGGATCTCCGATGCACTTTCGAAGCATCGATACATGAAATACTGGATGCACTGATGAGAGTTCCTGGGGTAGCTCTAATTCATAAGCAACTTGCCCACATCTTCGAATAATCTTATACGGGCCTATATATCGTGGACTCAACTTTCCTTTATTTCCAAATCTCATCACCCCTTTCATTGGCGATACCTTCAAAAATACCCAATCGCCTAACGAAAACTCTAGCCCTCTTCTTCTACTATCCGCATATGTCATGTGTCGACTTTGGGATCTTTTCAACCGTTGCTGAATCACCTTGACTTTTTCTATGGCTTGATACACAAGATCCGGTCCGAACATAAGAGTTTCACTCGCTTCGAACCATCCGATTGGTGATCTACACTTCCTCCCATATAATGCTTCATATGGTTCCATTTTGATACTTGAATGATAGCTATTATTGTAGGCAAACTCAATAAGAGGTAAATGATCATCCCAGCTGCCTTTAAAATCTATAACACATGCTCGTAGCATATCTTCAAGTGTTTGAATGGTGCGCTCTGCTTGTCCATCCGTATGAGGGTGAAAAGTTGTACTCAGATTCACTTGTGTTCCCAAACTCCGTTGGAAAGACTTCCAAATGTTTGCGGTAAATTGAGTTCCCCGATTCGATATAATAGAAGTTGGCACTCCATGTAATCGGACTATTTCCTTAACATACAGCTTCGAATATTCTCCAACTGTGTAAGTGGTCTTAACGGGTAAGAAATGTGCGGATTTAGTAAGCCTATCCACAATCACCCATATAGAATCAAATTTCCGAGCTGTACGAGGAAAACCTGTAACAAAATCCATGTTGATCATGTCCCACTTCCAAATTGGAAGATCTATGCATTGCATATAGCCTCCGGGCTTTTGATGTTCCACTTTAACTCGTTGGCAATTTGGACATTCAGCTACAAATTCTGCGATGTTCCTTTTTATGTCATTTCACCAATACATATCTTTCAAATCTTGATACATTTTGGTTGATCCTGGATGAATGGAATACCTTGAAAAATGTGTCTCTGTCATAATCTTCTTTCTTAGCCCGTCTACATCCGGCACACACAATCGGTTTTGGCACTGAAGTACTTCTTCTCGCGTAAGCTCAAATGCCTTGGTCGCACCACTCTGAACGTTCTCCTTAAGCTGTAATAAAATAGGATCTGCATCTTGCTTCTCTTTCACCTCAGCTACTAATGAGGATTCCGTGGCATTATGCACAATAAGCTCCTCGTCTGGAGTTTCGAGAAGACGAACTCCTAGACTAGCTAATTGATGAAGATCTTTAATCATCCCTTGCCTTTCTATAGGTTCCATCATAGCCTTACGACTCAACACATCAGCTACTATATTCGCTTTCCCTGGGTGATACAAAATATCAACATCATAATCTTTTAATAGTTCTATCCACCTTCATTGCCTCAGATTTAGATCCTTCTGACTGAAAATATATTGTAAGATCTTGTGATCAGTATATATATCAACATGAACCCCATATAAATAGTGGCACCATATTTTTAAAGCAAAGATAACCGCTGCCAGCTCAAGATCATGTGTGGGGTAATTTTTCTCATGTGGCCTCAATTGCCTTGAGGCATATGCTATCACCTTACCATGAAGCATTAATACACATCCTAACCCAATTCTCGAAGCATCACAATACACTGTATACCCTTCTGTACCTTCTGGAAGTACCAACACAGGTGTAGAAGTCAACTTATTCTTCAATTCTTGGAAACTCTCCTCACATGCATCATTCCATTGGAACTTGGATGCTTTATGCGTTAGCTTTGTTAAGGGTGTTGAAATGGAAGAAAAGTCTTTAACAAACCTTCTATAATAACCGGCCAACCTGAGAAAACTACGAATCTCCGTAGGCGTTGTGGGCCTTGGCCAGTTCTTTACAGTTTCTATATTTTGAGCATCAACCTTTATCCCTTCACTAGATACAATATGACCCAAAAATGCCACCGACTTTAACCAAAACTCCCATTTATAGAACTTTGCATAAAGCTTACAATCACGAAGAGTCTGCAATGTCTATCGTAAGTGATTGGCATGGTCCTCTTATGATCTTGAATAAACTAGAATATCATCTATAAAAACTATCACAAATACATCCAGGAATGGCTTAAACACCCTATTCATCAAATCCATAAAAGTTGCAGGTGCATTTGTTAGCCCAAATGACATATCTAGAAACTCATAATGACCATACCGTGTTCGGAAAGCTGTCTTGGGTATATCCTTCTCTTTGACCCTCACTTGGTGGTAACCTGACCTCAAATCAATCTTAGAAAAACACTTGGCGCCCTGTAACTGATCAAATAAATCATAAATTCTTGGGAGAGGATATTTATTCTTAATAGTCACCTTATTAAATTGCCGATAATCAATACACATCCTCAGCGAGCCATCCTTTTTGTGCACAAATAACACTGGTGCTCCCCAAGGGGAAATACTAGGCCTAATGAACCCCTTTTCTAGCAAATCTTTCAATTGATCTTTCAATTCTCGTAATTTTGCTGGGGCCATTCTATACGGAGGAATGGAGATTGGTTGGGTTCCTGGTATTACATCAATACCAAACTCTACTTCTCGTTCAGGAGGCAAACCTAGAAGATCTTCAGGAAATACATCAGGAAATTCATTTACCACCGGAACAACGTGAAGAGTTGGTGGTTCTGCTTCTGTATCCCTTACTCTAACTAAATGATATATGTATCCCTTGGAAATCATTCTTCTTGCCTTAAAATAAGATATAAATCTACCTCTTGGCGCGCTAATTTCACCTTTCCATTCAAGGACTGATTCATTTGGAAAATGGAAATATACCTTTTTTGTGCAGCAATCAATTGTGGCATAACAAGACGCCAACCAGTCCATACCCATTATAACATCAAAATCTACCATTTCTAACTCTACAAGATCATCCATCGTATCACGACCACAAAAAGTTACTATGCAGTCTCGATAAACCTTTCTAGCTATAATAGATTCCCCGATCGGTGTGGACACTTCAAATGGCTTAACTAACAGTTCGGGTGTTCTTTCGAACTTTTCAGCAACCAATGGAGTAACATAAGATAATGTAGAACCGGGATCAATTAAGGCATATAAATCGAATAAAAATATAGACAACGTACCCGTAACCACATCTGGGGAAGCCTCTAAATTCTATCGATCCGCTATAACATACGTACGATTTTGAGCCCCGCTAGAACTCATGGCTCCTATATCACCTCTAACACGACCCATTGGCTGTGCATCCCTTCCTGAATAAGGCATTGATGATGATGATGCAACAAATGACCCCGTAGTTCGTGCCATACCCCCTATGTCCCTTCGTGGGTATTCCCTCATCATATGCCCCGACATACCGCACCAAAAGCAAACATTGGTCCCCAGCCGATATGCGCCCAAATGATAACTTCCACATTTATTGCATGGCTCTCGAGGAGGTCTCGATTGGCTCATATTCCCTTGCCCTTGGTAACCCACTAATCATGAACTATGACCCTCACTTCTTTGCCCAAATTGACTGCCTCTGAACCCCTAATGCTGTGGTGGAGCACTAGCTGGAGAATAAGAAAATAATGGCCTAGGTGGTCTAGCAGAAAATTGAGGTCTAAAACCACCCTGTGGCGCCATAAACTGCCCTGTAGATCTGGCCCTCTTAGAAGATCGGCTTTCAAATTCCTGTGTTTTTCTTCTTTGCCTCTGATCTTCCATTTTCGGTGCAAATGCTTGGATCCTAGCTATATCCATGTCTTTATTTAGTGCAGCAATAGTATAATCCCTAACAAAATACGGATCCAATCCATTCACATACCGATGAACTCTGTCATCCATAGTAGCTATAACATTAGGAGCATATCTGGACAAGGAATTAAATCGAAGACTATACTCCCTCACACTTGTATGACCCTGTCTATGATTTAAGAACTGATCTGCACGGGCCTGGCGAGTCTCGTATGGAAGATAATGATCAATAAATGCCTTTTTGAACTCTTTCCAAGTAGCTGGGGGTGCATCAATGCCCCTTGACCGTTTCCAGTCTTCATACCAATATATAGCCTCACCTTTGAATCTATACGCGGCTAAATCCACTGTCTTTCTTCCTGATACGTGCATCACCTCTAGGGCCCTTTGGATCTGATCAATAAAGTCTTGCGGATCTTCATTAAAATCGGATCCGGTAAAAGTAGGCGGATCCATCTTAAGAAAATCCTGTGTTCAAAGACTAGCCGCCCTATCTATACCACTTGGACCTGCAGTAGGAATAGCTTGCCCTTGAGATTGCCCAGCAACTATACGAGTCAAAAGTTGCACTGCATTTCTATGATCTTGATCAACAAAATTAATAGGTGGCTCTGGGGATATAGTTCTCCTCCCCCTTATTTCTTCCGGACTGGGGGAAGTTTCTGATGCATGCTCAGCTGTAGCCTCACTTTGATTAGCTAGTATAGCGGGTGACTTACTAGTCCCCTCTCCGGCAGCCACATCTACTTGCTTACCGGTATTCTTGCTTTTGGTAACCGGCATAATTACTATAATAAGAGAAACAAACTGATTCAGTGGTCAACTATGAATTCATATACAATATAAGCTTTATCGCACGATCTAAGACATGAAGAAAAGAAACAATTCCTAAATGTCCATAGCCTCTTGTTTATAGATGTGGTGCACAACACACCGATAAACAAGACTCTACGTAGACACGGCTTTGTAGACTCACTAGGACGAACCTCTCTGATACCACTTATGTCACGCCCCAAAATCAAATCAGGCCGGACTGGCACCCGAAGCCGAGAAGTCCCGGGAGAACCCGTTCAAATACCTGTAATTTCACTTACATGTCATCAAAAATTTGGGCAGCACTTCGTTACATATAGAAGGGTCTAATTTCCTGTATCAGTACAACACGCACAAATATATATATATAATACTTCGCCGTCGGGGCCACCACATATACAAATATAACATCACTATATAAACTTCCATGACTTTACCCTTCCTTATGTCTACAAAGCCTCTAGGATATTCATGACATAACTAGGGTCGGGACAAAGCCCCGCCCACACATGACTCCTGTAAAATAACAAAACATAAAGAACTGACTCAGAAAGCTCCGAAGCAAACTGGAGCTCACCAACAATAGTTGTATGACCTGGCTCCTACTTGTACGGTGTATGAGCTGAGGTACCTGTGCCTGCAGCATGAAATGCAGGTCCCCGTGGGGGACGTCAGTACAAAATATGTACTGAGTATGTAAAGCTGTAGATAATCACATATGATATAGGAGCTTAATAGAAATCAGAAACAACTGAATAAAGAGTAATAGGAGTGGACCACACTTACTAGAACTTGTGACAACCTATACATTGCATTTATTCAATCACTTTACCTTCGTTCTTATCGTCTTTGTAATCATTACTGTACTGTACTGTGACCATTAGGCTGCCTCCAGTACATATCAACTAGGATCGACCCATGATAGGCTTATGCCCCTGGGATACCACCCATAAACACATAAATAGGGATCGACCCATGCTAGGCTTATGCCCCTGGGATACCACCTGATAAGAGAGAACTTCCATCACTTAGTTCAATTAGTCTTTGAGATTGTTATTTCGGTTGCCACCACATTTTTGATACTTTGAAACAATGATACATCAATAGGAGACATATAAATAGACCATCAATGCAATAACAATGAAGTAAGAACTCATTGGCACATCAATGAAGTGTTTTGGAGTCATCAATGCCATAACAATAAAGTAGGAACTTATTGGTATATCGACAATGTGTTTCAGAATCATCAATATCACAACGATGAAATAGGAGCCATTTTGTATATCAATGAAATATTTTGACACTTTATAGGATGGAAACAACTTCGTTGGTAACGTAGAACAATACATGTTTTTGGACAACCTCGGAATCTTACTGGATGGAACATTGGTGTTTTCATGCCAAAGAACATTGTTAGAGTATGCTTTACATACCTCGTTGTAGATTCGGATACCAATTCAACACAACTTCCCGCCTTTACAAATCACTTATCTACAATGAAATGTTTGGCATCTAGTATTAGCAACCCAACACCACAATTCTCTTCCATAATTCCATACAACCAATATTTGCAAAACATTCCAAAAACCAACTTGACCAATAGGTTTATGTGTGTGTGTATATATATATATATAATCATCATTTCAATACCACATCATCAATACCAAATCCCTTCACAATTCAATATAATCCAACCATGCACAAGAATAATCCAACATCATTTCCCAATCATCTTTCAACAACAATCAAATAACATACTTCTTATGCTCACATGCATATATATATATATATATATACATATCCATATAAATAACACCAACATATTTACATCCTTACCATAAAATGGCCCTTTTGGTTTCGAAGTCCTGTTGGCACAAATAAGGGGTTCTTCTCGAAGCCCTCGAGACGGTGAACACAACTACGGAATCAATTTGGATTTTCTATGGTTGAATCACAAGATAATTGGAGTTTAAATTTGGCTAGGGTTTCTTATTTTCAATAATTTGATGATAATTGATGGATATGAGACTAATTATATGTATATAATGACCAATTTTCGTCCATGAGGTGATGTAAAATGACCATATTGCCCTTAAAAATTTAAGTAAATCCGAATCTGTCCATGGTGGTCTGTTTTGACAAGCTAAAGTAAATCGGCCATAACTCTTTGCTCCGATATCGGATTTGGGTGAAATTAGTATCGTTGGATAGATAATTCAAAGGTTTTTCATTTCATATAAAGTAAAACACCCAGTTAGACCTGTACAAGGAGTTATGATCATTTGAAGTTGACCCACAAAAATTGTTTTGATAGGCTGAAGTAAAACGAGTATAACTTCTTACTAAGACGTTGTATTTGGATGAAACCAATTGAATTGGAAAGAAGACTCAAAGATATTTCTTTTATATGTGGTATCTCTCCCAGTTCATTATATTAAGGGAGTTATGATTGTTCAAAGTCGACCCAAAAACTGGCAGGCCTCAGTAATTTGTGTGCAGGAAATTTTCCTGCACATTTACAATTCACCATATCCCGGCCACCGTTTTATAGTTTTGAACGTGCTCGATTATATCCAAAACTTATCCGTTTTTGGAAATCTTTATATCGTTGGAAAGCTTATTCAATAACCTTCGTATGGAACCATCGACGGGCAAATTCCGGTATAACTAAAATAAAAAATTAATTCCATATAAATAAGACCAATCACGTACTTGAATACGCCAATACATGTACTTGAATACGGGGTGTTACAGGAAAAGTATCTTGACTTTCATTCTGGGATGCTACAGAATGAGCTAGGATGGTGAAAGCGGCTCTGAACTCTGCATGGGAGACATTTTCATCCAGAGGATCTGGATGGACGGGCTGGGGTTCTAGATGGTGTCTCGTTCCTATTTCGTTAGTCCTCCTTAGAGGCATATTATGTAAAAATAAGAGAAACATGGATTAGACAGAGAGTTTAACTGGAGCTCGTGCCCACTCATACGATATAAGTACTAAAGAAGGGAAAATTTTCGTAAAACATCTCGTAGCCACCTGTCCATAAGTATGACACGCTACACACCCATGCACAAGACTCTACTAGATACGTCTTTCATATTTTCTAGGACTAGGTTAAACTTTAGGATCTGATACCAAGTTTGTAACGCCCTGAGTCTATCCCTCGGACGCTACATAGTGCTCATGATCTCGAAGGACCACAAGCTAACCCATGACTGGTACCTACTGTAATAATTGAATAGTAATACCGTAAATAAGCGGATATTAGGGGAAAACTTGCCATAAGGTTCATTACTGAAATAAAATTAAATATGGTATAATAATTATAAAACTGAAAAATCTATCTGAAAATACTCTAGTCTGAAAAGCCTCTACTGTCTGAATAATGAAGTTGATGAGACAAGACCCCAACTAACTCCAACTACTGAAAACTGTATTGATAAACCAAAATACTGAAGAAAATAACTAGGTCCTCAATCTATTAGGACTCACCACTAACTCTGAGTGCTGAAGATCTGAACTGCTAAGGGTGCTCAGGAGACCATGCGTCTGAACCTATGATATAAAACATCATATCGCAAGAGAAAAGTATGCGTCAATACTTTGAATGTACTAGTATGCTAAGTGAGATAGGCTGAAATGCATGGATTCATATGAATAAATAATACTGACTAAATGATATGAATATAACTAAATAGGAGTACATGCATGAATATGTATACTGTAACTGAGATCACGACAATAATTGATATTGAGCTCTGAATTACTGATTTACTGATATATCTAAGTTTACTGATACTGTGTAACTGATAATTGAGTGATTGTATCTGACAGTCTTTATCCTGTGGAACTATACTGAGTTCCGTACTAAACTGAGTGATTGTATTTGACAGTCCTGAATCTATAGAGCTGAACTGAGTTTTATTTTGAGACTAGAACAGAAACTGAGATTGTGGAAGGTAATCATATAACCAAAATTCCCCTTACTAAATAGATTGGGGTCCAACCTGTAAACCCAGTTGGAAGGGTTCCAGTACCATGCCACGGATAAAACAAGCTTTAGTTAACCCTCTCTGAGAGAAAGCTCATTTGTCAACCCTCGCTGGCTGGAAAAATCATACAAGATATATCAACCCTACATATATCTCAACCTATGCTGGCTACATAGTTCTGTAACATAGGGATTGCTACTAAGGGTCAAACCCTCTTCTGGCAGGAATGTCCAAATCTCTAGGTTAACTCGGTGTTGAATCCTACTCCCATCTAAATAGAAACTGAACTGATTTCCTAGTTTATACTAGACTTGATTGAACTGTTACTGATTTTACTAAGTTGCCACTGACTGATGAAATACTACTGAATTTTCTTAGCTGACTGAGTTTACTAAGGTCTGAACTAAATACTGAACTAGAAGGGACTAATACTGAATCTACTGAGTTCTCCCAAGTCCTGTAACTAACTAAGAGTACTATTTATCGTGATATGACTGAGATTATTCTGTAACTAACACTGGCTCTAAGTAAATAGCTAAATTGTCGGGTATAAATACTCCCAAAACTCGAAAGCATGAAAAAGTAGAGCTTCACATGATCTTGCATAGCATAGTATAAAAATGCACTTTTTCAGTTAATTTAAACTTTATGAATAACCAACAAATAATTTACAATAAGTGGACTAACCCACTTTTATTTGAAATAGACGAGAATGGGCCAACCCATTCCAAAAATTACCTATCCCACCTTTTCTATTATTATAGATAAAAAATGTATACGTTTCCTAAGCCTATTCTCCTGTTTCTCTACCGAAAATCTGGTTACTTCATCTAAGAAAAGCTTGTGTAGATTATCAACTTCACATCTTCTACCATCAGCTCTCAAAGTTTGGTACTTCCTCTATTTTGCTTTATTTTCTTACTCTTATTCTCAATTAACGATTGTGTGTTATATCTCCAGGTGTGTTCTTCGATGGATAAGATGAAGCTACACATTTTGTTTTATATTGAAGGAATCGGGACCTTGGATACTATCTGAGATCTGTGTAATTATAGTCCATTTAACTTTCTTAAACGTTCATCCTTGTTATGATTATCATGATCTTCCGTTTAGTTGTCTAAAGGATGACGATATTGGTGAACTTGGATTAGCATAGATTGATATAGACTATCCAGGTGATTTACATGCCACCATTTTCCCTGACCTTCCTCTTTTACTAAGAATCCTTTTTGATGATTGTGATAGTTTAGTCTAAAAACTAGATTTCTCAATGTAAACATGTTTTTGTGCATTTGTATATACTGTAGACTGCTTAATCGATTTACTTTCTTGTTGCTCTTATCCTTATGTAAGGACATTGTAGTTTGTCTCTATTTAGAATCTTTCTACCTTTTGACTGTAATTGATGAAAGCTTGTGATTATAAAATCTCCTCTGTCAATGGCTAGATTAGTGAGATAATCTGCCAACTGATTGCCTTCCCTCATAATATGTTAAAATTAAACCTGTTTGAACTAAATTAACTTCCATGTTTTCTCAACATATTCTATTACGTGCAAAGGACACTTCCACTCTATGCTCAGAATTTTCTACATTAGCATTGAATCAGCTTGTGTAATGAGCTTTTCCTTCTATGTTGCATTAGCATGAATAGATGCTTGTAGAATCGCCTTATCTTCTATCTCCACATTAGAGGTATCATTTATTTAATCTCCTTCTGCATAGAGTAGATCTCCATCCTCATTCCTTAAATAAAAAGCATAAGAACTAACCCCTAGATTGCATCGGGATGCCCCATCAGTATTATAAATAACCCATCCAGATTGAGGAAACCTCCACATTACCTTTGTAACCTTTATTTTAGGATTCCTTCCTTGTATCTCTTTAAGAATTTCAGGCCAGCTACTAGGAAATTTTCTTCTTGGGTTTCATACTTTAAGTAATAGAACCATATTTCTTGTAACACTAAAGATAACCTTATGTATAGACATACTTTTTCCTTCATGCTTCATCATGTTTTTTCTCTTCCATAGGTCCCATGTGATCATAATTGAAATGGATTGATAATAAGGCTTGAATCTTCCCTTGAATTTCTTTGTCCACCAAGTAATAATGGTTTATCTTTGTGATACTCCTTGAATTAGAATAGCTGCAAATAAAGAAAAATAGGTCCAAGTCCTTCTAGCTGAAGATGATCTAAGAAACACATGTGAAATTATTTCTTGATCAGGCTGCATGCAATACCAATATTTAATTGGTCCTTCAACCCCCCATGTTTTCATCATAGCATCTACTGGTACCTTTCCTCTCTAGATACTCCATATTAAGAATGCCATTTTAAATGGTAGACCTTTAACCCATATAGAATTATATAGCATTTCTTTCTTGCCTCTGCCTGATATACTCCCATGCTAATTTCACTATGAATTTTCCAGAAGTTTACAATCTCTTAATAGGGATATCCTATGGATCTTCTTTAATTTTGGGCCTTATTTTAGCTTTAATATGTGTAACAACCTCCATAGGAAGTATCTGCATCAAAACATGATCATTCCACTGAGTACCATCAATTAGCTCCCTAACCAGCTGCAAGCTTTCTGTACCTCTGTGAATCTGAAACAGATTTAATAAATCATCAGTATCTATCCAATTATCCAACCATATGTTTTCTTGGCCCCCTTTGATCCTCTATAAAACATCTTGTAATTTTCTAAAATCCAGTCCTCCTTTCTCTAATTGATAGCATAAAGAACTCCATCTCACCCAGGGCCTACTTTACCCCCTAATATGGTTGCTCAAAAAAATTGAGCAAACATTCTCTGAATAGCAGACAATACATTTGCTGGAGGATTCAAGACAGAAAGACAATGGATAGGAATGCTTGAAGTACATTCTTTATTAGGACAGCCCTACTACCATAAGAAAGTAGTTTTCCTTTCCACCCTTGTAATTTACTACTTATCTTATGTAAAATAAGCTGATAGAATTCTTTCTTCCTACTCATATGAAAAATAGGACACCCTAAGTATGTAAATGGAAAATCTATTCTGGTTATCCCTGTAGCTACATGTGCCATTAACACATTTCCTTGATATACTCTTTTATGAATGTAAATTACACTCTTCTCTTTATTAATCATTTGACTTAAAACATTTTCATACTTATCAAGAGTATCTGTTATATTTTGTAGAGTAGTCAAATCAGCATTGCACAGTTTAATCATATCCTCAGCAAAAGAATAGTGATTTACCTTTGGAATCCCTTAGGAATCCCAAATGGTTTAAAATCTTTAGTAGATAACAGTGCTTTAAGAGCTCTGGACATAATCTCAGCTGCTAGTATAAAAAGTTTAGGTGATAAAGGGTCTTCTTGCTTTAAACCCTTTGTTGACCTGAGAATCGTTTCAACTTCCCATTCAACAAAATAGAGTACCAATTATTACCAAGTAATCTATAAACCCTATCAATCACCAACTCACTAAAGCCTAATTTCTTCAGAACTTTAATGAGAAACAACTAGTCTACCCTGTCATAAGCTTTTATCATGTCCATCTTTATGACTAAGTTAGGAATTTTACCTCTTTTTCTAATTTCAGTGACAATTTCCTGTACCATCAGTATAGTCTCTACAATACTCCTTTCTTTGAAAAAACCTGCTTGTTCTTAAGAAATAATTTTTGGCAACACCTTCTTAATTCTCTCATGAATAATTCTACAAAAAAATTTATTCACAAAATTGCTCAAAGAAATAGGTCTCAAGTTAGAAAATGTATTAATTACTAAAATTTTAGGTAGAAGAACCAAATCTGTATGAGTTACAAATTTTCGTAAATCATACCCACAAAATAAAGAAACTACCATCTTGTACAAATCTTCCTTGATAATTTCCTAAGCATCTTGAAAGAATGCTCAAGTCATTCCATCTGGTCCTGCTGTACTACTTTTATTCAGACTCATTACTACTTCTTTTACCTCTTGCATTTCAGTAACCTTATCAATGTCTTCATTATACCTTTTATCTAGAATAGTAGGAAGTTCTTCCAACATGTGAAATTCATTATGATCCTTTTCTTATAAAACTGCTTCTGATAGAATTATATGGCAGCTTCTGCTATTTGATTAGACTCATCCAACCATTCTCCATCATCGTTCTTAATTCTCTTCAACTTGAGTCTATTTCTTCTACCTTTTTCAATTTTATGAAAGAATTTGGTGTTTCTTTCACCATCCTTAAATAAATCCATTTCAGCCTTTTGTCTCCAGAAGTCCTCCTCCCTTGCAATTTGTAGATTTCGTTTAGCTTGTGATTTGAACAACATCTCTCTATGAGTACCTAATGGGTGGTCCTCAAATTGATTCTCCTTGACCTTAATAACTTCTTCCAAAGTAGTAATTTCTTGGAAAATGTTACCAAAGTACTCTTTGCTCCATTTAGTCAAAGTAGCCTTCACCTTTTTAATCTTATGATGAAATAAAATGCATGGATTGCCCATGACATAAGTCTTCCAGTAATATTGTATAACTTTTATGTAGGATTCCTCCTTCAACCAAATATTAAGAAACTTGAAAGGTTTGGTAATACACTCCTTCCCAGTACTAAAGTTGATTTTTAAAGGAGTATGATTAGATCCACTTTTTAATAGGTGTTCAACTTCCAGTACTGGAAATATATCATACAATTTCTCATTAATGAAAAATCTGTCAAGCCTTTCAAAAATACATTCCTCATATGTTCTACCATTCCACCAAGTGAACTTGCTATCTTTAAAACCTGGATCTTACACATTACACACATTGATACATTGTGTGAAATCCTCTATTTCTTCAACTGTTACTGGTAGACCTCCCATTTTTTCTTCTTGACAAATAATAACATTAAAATCCCCACTGATCAATAAAGGTTCTTGAATTTGCTGAGCCAGATCTTCAAGTGATTCCCATATTACTTGTCTCTCCCTTTGTGTACACATTGCATAAACTGAAGATACCATTACTGTAACCCCATCTTCATTATTCTCCAATTTCATTGTGAGTTATTGTTCTTTATCTTGAATTACAGTACACACAATATTAGATTCCATAAAAGCCCAAATCTTACCAGAAGTATTAGCTATAGCTAACTGCATTCCTAACCTTCTTCTGTGATCTTCAATGTTTTTACTATCTTGGAAAGGTTCAAGCAATCCAATAAAAGCAAATTGAGACCTTTAATGTAATATAATCAGTCTAGTGAAAGACTTTTGAGTGTTGACTGGTCTAATGTTCCATATGAGTACATTCATTTCAACTTATTCTTCTTGGAACTCCTTGTTTGCATTGAAGTTTTTATAGTATCATTATGTTTCTTTTTTTGAATTCCTTGCTT
The DNA here is from genome assembly GCA_030864215.1 of Capsicum pubescens. Lineage (NCBI taxonomy): Eukaryota > Viridiplantae > Streptophyta > Magnoliopsida > Solanales > Solanaceae > Capsicum > Capsicum pubescens. Next base: position 145,024,348 of record CM061548.1, on the reverse strand, counting down.
TACTTTTATTCTATCTATCTATTTAGAAGACAGATTCCCCTAAATTCCCTCTCTATTAATAGTATCTCGTAAATCAACTTCATCTATTATTGAGTTATCTTTGTTACTGCATGCTATCTGATTTTCCACCTGAATTGCAAAAGTCATAATATCCTCCATCACATCCATATCATCTTTGTCTCTTTTTGATTGAATTATAGCTAATTGTATTTCCTTTTTATCTTTACCATCAAGACTTTTACTTGTTGATTATCTGTTGCAGAATTACCAGTCAGTTACTTCTGATTATCTTGAATTTATTTACTTACTTCTTCCACTTTTGTCTCCTTTGGCTTGTCTTTATCAGGATTAACAAAAGTATAAGTAACCCATTCTTTAGTACTCTTTGTGCTTTTTGGTTGGTTTCCCACCTTATCCCTTTTTTCGTTTTTGTTATTTTCCATATCAATCTGTTTATCAGCAAGTGCCTCAAAGGTATTAGAGGCTGGCATCTTTTTTGCTTCTTCCTTTTCTACCTGACTTAAAATGTGCCCAAATTTGTCTTTCTTATACTTATTCTGGCTCAGTAGCCATTGTTGTTTATACATTCACTTTCTTCTTTGGATATTGTTCTCTATTGTTGCATCAGTTTCTATGCCATCTTCAGTCTGACCTTTAGAATCTTTTTTATTCTCTTCGTCCTTCTTTTTTATTAACTCTGGATGCACATTCCAACATGAATTTTCATCATGTCCTTGTAAACAATATTGTTTCCAATACTTTGGTTAATAATCATATTGAATGTGTATCCACTTGAATTTTTATTTCTACAGTAACATCATCCTCTTCATTGATCCTAAATCTCTTTGACAAATTAGTTATAAGATCCACTTCCACCTTCACTCGTGCACAGCTTGTTCGTGTTTGATTTTTAGTTGGCATATCCACCGTTAATGGTTTCCCTAAAGCTAACACTATTGAGAAAATAGATTCTTTTGCAAATAAATTGGGTGGTAGATCCAGCATTGAAATCCATGCCACTCCTATGGTTGTTTCTACGTCAGGCTCAAACCAAGGATCCCATTTTAGTGTTCTCATCTGCCATATCATGTCTTTGGCTTTGATGTAAAAAGAAATAGTAGACATTAGGTTAACATAATCTTCTAGAATATTCAATCTAATAAGAATTTGTTGCATAGCCAATACTCCAATATTGCAATCACCTTTGATACTATATTGAATTGTTATTTTTTGCCGCAGCTCCATTATGTCAGGTTTTCTATAAGAGAATTTGCCAGTGATAGGATATTGCAAATTATGTTTTATAATCAGATCTCTTATTTCTGAGGATTTCCATGTGATACTAGGTTCACCATGCAAAATGACCACTGGTTTTGGTAATATTTTGGTTATTACTTTATTAGCCGACTTCTCTTTTAATAGACTACCATACGATGCCTTCTTATTAATATCCTTTTCCATACTTCCTTCTCCATCTTTTTTCATATGCATGTTTTTCGATGGGTTAGTCCCACCGGATGTGGTAGCCATGACAGCCAATGTGTAGGCAAACTAGGTTAAGGGTTATTTCTTAGAGAGAGAGAATAAGGATTTAGCATAAAAATTCACATTTGTTCATAATGCATCTATAGAGGTATTTTATCAAACACTTTCATGGCATGAAACAGTATGCATACTAGGATGATATAAACTTATCATTACATTCACATGATAAATACCTCAAACACTTGGATAGCATAACATATGCACTTGACATTAAAACCACATGTCAGCATCATGATTCAATTTCCAAATTCACAACTCCATGGGTTTCTGATAACGCTCAAACTACACTCTAGAATGGGTGTCAGTGATCGTTGCCAATATAAAACCTAACTAGGTTGGGGTCGAATCCCATTGGGTAAAAGGTGTGAACTCAAGTTGGTTACGATTTAATTCACTGATAGTTTAATGTTTCCTGAAATGGGGGTTTAAGTTTCACAAGTTATTGTTTGACACTCTGATTTCGATGTATGTAACCAAGATTTTATGAGATAACCAGAATTATGTTCACTTTCCAATTCTTTGGTTTATAATCATATTGAATTCGTATACACTTGAATTTTATTTCACCAGTAACATTATCCTCTTCATTGATCCTAAATCTCTTTGGTAAATTAGTTATAAGATCCACTTCCACCTTCACTCGTGCACAGCCTGTTCATGTTTGATTTTTTGTTTCCATATCCACCGTTAATGGTTTCCCTACTGCTAACACTATCGAGAAAATATATTCTTTTGCAAATAAATTGGGTGGTAGATTCAGCATTGAAGTCCATGCCACTCCTATGGTTGTTTCTACATCAGGCTCAAACCAAGGATCCCATTTTAGTATTCCCATGTGTCATAGCATGTCTTTGTATTTGATGTAAAAAGCAATAGTAGACATTAGGTTAACATAATCTTCTAGAATATTCAATCTAATAAGAATTTGTTGCATAGCCAATACTCCAATATTGCAATCACCTTTGGTACTATCTTGAATTGGTATTTTTTTCCGCAGCTCCATTATGTCAGGTTTTCTATAAGAGAATTTGCCAGTGATAGCATATTGCAAATTCTGTTTTATAATTATATCTCTTATTTCTGAAGATTTCCATGTGATACTAGGTTCACCATCCAAAATGACCGCTGGTTTTGGTAATATTTTGGTTATTACTTTATCAGTCGACTTCTCTTTTAATAGACTACCATACGATGCCTTCTTATTAATATCCTTTTCCATAATTCCTTCTCCATCTTTTTTCATATGCATGCTTTTCGGTGGGTTAGTCCCACCGGACGTGGTAGCCATGACAGCTAATTTGTAGGCAAACTAGGTTAAGGGTTATTTTTTAGAGAGAGAGAATAAGGATTTAGCATAAAAATTCACATTTGTTCATAATGCATCTATAGAGGTATTTTATCAATCATTTACACGGCATGAAACAGTATGCATACTAGCATGATATAAACTTATCATTACATTCACATGAACAATTCATCAAACACTTGGATAGCATAACCTATGCACTTGACACTAAAACAACATGTCAGCAACATGATTTAATTTCCAAATTCACAATTCCAAGGGTTTCTGATAACGCTCAAACTACACTCTTGATTGGGTGTCAGCGATCGTTGTCAATATAAAACCTAACTAGGTTGGGGTCGAATCCCACAGGGAAAAAGGTGTGAACTCAAGTTGGTTGAGATTTAATTCACTGATAGTTTAATGTTTCCTAAAATGGGGGTTTAAGTTTCACAAGTTATTGTTTGACACTTTGATTTCGATGTTTGTAACCAAGATTTTATGAGATAACCAGAATTATGTTCACTGGGGCTTACGGTACATGACAGCTACTAAAGGTGAATAAAGATTCTCACGGTGGTTAGGGTAACAAGCTATTTTTATTGATGATATGCTCAAATGTCCCTCGACCTATTTAAGCATCTAATTTCCTAATCCTCTCGAACTTAGAAAATCGCTATTCACTGCCCAGATTTTACCTTAGGTTAATGAACCTAGTTATAGCACTGATTATTATATGAAGTATTTCTGAGTCCCTGTTGACAATTCAATTCCTACTAATTATGATTTCTTTCTCAAGCAAATCAAAGTAGGTATGTCTACTATTTGCAACCAACAGACATTAATTAAAATCTCAGAATTATCAAGAAATCCTAACACCTATTTAATCTTGAGTGTTTACCACATCGTCATGACTAATCCTAGATCCCATAATTCAGGTTAATGGAGTTTATCTACTCATGATTCAAGGAACAAGTACACGAATTGAATTCATAAGCGAGAAGATTAACTTACAACAATGATGAAAATCAAGAAGTATAACTTGAATTGAACCAGGTACAAAACTCCCAAAATATTTTAACTAGCAAGATAGAAATATCGTATGTTTTTCGAATAAAGATGAGTCCAAAAAAATAATCCTGTGAAAACCCTAAAACAAGGCTTTAAATAGTTTAACCTAATTAAGGAAAAAAATCAAAGTTACAGATTTTCCTCGAAATAGATGACGACATCCGTGACGGCTTATCACAAGTATGATGGCTTATCACGGATGTCGTCAGCTTCTCTGCACTTTTGGCTTTTGCTGCCTAAGGCTGACGACGACGCTAATGCCTTATCATCATCCTGACAACGTGTCATAGATGTCATCACAAAACTATCTTTAACTTCTATCTTCTATTTAAGGCTGACGACGCTCCTGACGCCTTATCACCAGCCTGACTCAATGTCTTAGATGTCATCATAAAACTGTCTTCAACTTCCATCTTCTGTTTAAGGCTGACAACGGCCTTGATAGCTTATGACTAGGCTGACGACTTATCATAAATGTCTTCATCCACACTTATCTTTTATTTTGCTTCACTTTTAAGCCTTTTTATTTCCATTATTTTTTGTTCTCCTACATCTCAACATTTACTGCAAAAATCAAAGTAAACTAATCAAAAACAACTAAAGTTGTTCAAAACCTTACAATTATTTGGAGTTAAAATCCTCAAATGTGTTAGCATAGGCTCACACATCAACACCCTCAACTTAAACAATTGCTTGTTCTCAAGCAACCATGACATAACTAAGAGAATACAAAGTACAAGTTGGCAGCTAACTACTCATACTAGTTCAGAATACATTCAACATCTCCAAGGTCAGTCAATTTTAGAGCTCACTATTGATGTTTTGGAAAACAACCATGCAACTCACAAGAATCAAGATACGACAAAAATTCAGCAATAACAACCATGCCATTCCATGATCACACTTATTTGAACAAGTGAGTGACTAGCAACATACACATTGTGCCCTCACAAAAAATAAATCCCTTTTTCACTCATATCAGAATTCAAATACATAAACAGAGGGATAAAACAAGACTCAATCTCAGAATAAAGTTTCAAACACTGAATGTCAGATGCCATAGTCTTTCCCTTATAGTCAGTACCCAAGTTTTTCAGATAGGTCAGTTAGGATCACTATAGGGCTTTTCTTAAGATGGTAACATAGGCTGGGGGCTGGTATGATATTCATGGATATTTTAGAGTGACTATGCCTCCTTGACACTAAACTAAACTCTCTGGGTTTCAACTCTCAACCTTCTTTTCTTCCTCTCTTTTATTGATCACACGTGCTCAAGATGGATGCGGTCTTTTCAATTATCACATTATCTTTTTATCATCTTTTACACAGCTTTCTCATTTCTTATTCCTTATTCACCGCACCCAACTTTTTATTCGTTTCTTTTATTCTTCCTATCTTCGTACTCATTTTGTATCACGCACCCCTATGATAGCCACCCTCAACTTAGACTGTTTGCCAAAATCAAGGTACATAGTGTCCAAGGAGGACCAGGGCCAAAACAGGTTCATTGTGATGTAAACGGGAAGGTGAGAAATGTCGTAGAAAGAAATAGGCTAATTAGGCTCTAACAGGGATCAAGGGATATTATTCACATTAGGAAGGTCATTTTGGCTATAAGTGGACTAATCATCAAAAATGACCTATGATCCTTTCCTAACTCCTATCCTATGACCATGGCAAGATTAACTGGACAAGTTCTAGATTCAACACACAACGGGAACTGAGTAAGACCTTACACACACATCGCACACAAGTATCTTGCATATCGCTACTTATCCAGTTCATGTACTTGTTTAACAAAGGTTATTCAATTGCCATACTAATGCCATAAAAAGATGCACAGTGGTCTCAAATGCACAGTGGTCTCAGTGGTCTCCATCCATTCCTTCATCATCGTCATCAACCTCGTAATAGACAAGCTGTTGACCATACCTTCCTCTGACTGGATGGTTTCTGTCAAAATTTTGTTGCACTGGTGCAGCCATTTGCTCAGCTCGCTTTGGGTTTTGAGGATTCAGCAATTCCTCATCACTCAAGTCTTCATCATCATTGTTTGGGTGACGAACTTATTGAACCTGGTTCTATACGTTCACCTGATCCCTGTCCAAGGCTGCCAATCTGTCAGCCTCTTGTTGTTCTACCATTCTCCCGATCAGCTGAGGTTTCGAATTAATTGGTAATAACGGTTCTCCGAAACTTCTTGTTTTTGGCATAAACAACAAGGAACCTCCAATGAAGAAAATAAACAAATAAACGTAAATCTAGGAAACCTAACTTATAGTAAATTAGTGCACACAACTTTCAATTTTCAACTGTATTCCCTTGAAACGGCACCATTTTTGATAACGCTCAAACTAAACTATTGAATGGGTGTATGTGATCGTTGTCAATATAAAATCCAACAAGGTTGGGGTCGAATCCCACAAGGAATAAGGTGTGAACTCATGTCGGTTACGATTTAATTCACTAATAGTTTAATGTTTCCTGAAATGGGAGTTTAAGTTTCACAAGTAATTGTTTGACACTTTAATTTCGATGTTTGTAACCAATATTTTATGAGATAACTAGGATTATATTTACTAAGGCTTACGGTACATGACAGATGCTAAAGGTGACTCAAGATTCTAACGGTGGTAAGGATAACAACCTATCTTTATCGATGATATGCTCAAATGTCTCTCGACCTATTTAAGGGTCTAATTTCCTAATCCTCTTAGACTTAGGGAATCGCTATTCACTGCCCATATCTTACCTCAGGTTAATAACCTAGTTACAACACTGATTATTAAACGAAGTATTTCTGAGTCCCTGTTGATAATTCACTTCCTACTATTTATAATTTCTTTCTCAATCAAATCAAAGAAGGTATGTCTATCGTTTGCAACCAACAGATGTTAATTAAAATCTCAGAATTATCAAGAAATCCTAACACCTATTAAATTTGTAGTGTTTAGCACATCGTCATGACCTAACCCTAGATCCCATAATTCAGGTTAATGTAGTTTAGCTACTCATGATGCAAAGAACAAGTACACAAATTGAATTCATAACTGAGAAGATTAACTTACAACGATGATAAAAATCAAGAAGTAGAACTTGAATTGAACCACGGTACAAAAATCCCAACATATTTTAACTAGAGAGAGAGAAATATCGTATATTTTTCGAATAAAGATGAGTCGAGAAAAATAATCATGTGAAAACCCTAAAACAAGGCTTTAAATAGTTTAACCTAATAAATGAAATAAAATCAAAGTTACAGATTTTCCTCGGAATAGATGACGACGTCCGTGATGGCTTATCATGAGTAGGACGACTTATCACAGATGTCATCAGCTCCTCTGCACTTTTGGCTTTCGCTGCTTAAGGCTGACGACGCTTCTGGCACCTTATCACCAGCCTGACGACGTGTCATGGATGTCATCACAAAACCGTCTTCAACTTCCATCTTCTGTTTAAGGCTGACGACGCTCCTGACGCCTTATCACTAGCCTGATGATGTGTTATGGATGTCTTCACAAAACTGTCTTCAACTTCCATCTTCTGTTTAAGGCTGATGACAGCCTTGATAGTTTATCACCAGGCTGACGACTTATCATGAATGTTGTCAGCCACACTTATCCTTTATTTTGCTTCACTTTTCATCCTTTTTTCTTCTATTATTTTTAGTTCTCCTACATCTCAACATTTACTGCAAAAATTAAAGTAAACTAATAAAAAACAACTAATGTTGCTCAAGAACTTACAATTAATTAGAGTTAAAACCCTCAAATATGTTATCATAGGCTCACACATCAGTTTCAACATGAATTCACATGATAAATCACACATGTCAAATAATTTTACACGAGTATTGTAATAAATCATGAAATAGACACCCAATTATAGCAATAATCATGGATACACTTTTATTTCAAATTATGAAAAACATGAAATCAAGCTATTGATGTTTAAAATAGTTTCTTTGACTCCACTGGTGGAAGAAACCCTTGGATTAACATTTCACATACCTTGGTTGTTAAATTCTTGAAGAATGACAGTGAATTGTTGAGTCTTGGTTTTTTAATTTAGATTGCCTAGGGTTTCTGTTCTTAATAAATTTGAGAATAGAGAATGGGTTTATCCTCTAAAGGGCCTTAATCTTATTTTTGGGAGCTGACAGGTGTTGGAAAAAGACCTTAATACCCCTGAGGATGAGGCTTTTAATGACTGAAAACCAAACTGTCAATGCGCAGATCAATGCGCCACATCATTGGCATCAACGCGATGGCCAATATTTCACGTCAAGTCCATGTCGGTTCACTGGAATTTGCCTATAGGAGCCAACAAAAATATTAATCAACGCAATGGAAGATGCTCCGCATCGAGATCGCATTGATACACTAATTTGGGTTTCCAGACATGCGTCAAACAAGGTCCAAAATAATTGAAACTTGTCCGGGAACACTTACTGACATTCCGGATCATTAATCAATCTTAAGATCGATACTTAAGGACATAAGAGTCGTGAAATAAAGTTTCCAACTTACGATGGACAAAATAATACTAAGTTATAATACTTAGCTAGAATTTTCTAAGTCTGGGACCCCTTAGCAAGCTTAAAAGACTGAGTTGAGCTTAGGATTTTACGAGGTCTTGCACATATATTTGATTCTTCTTGAGTAACCCTAACAACATATGCAAATGATTTTCATGCTCTTCTTAACTTTTGGAATAAACTAATATGACATCAATCAAAAAAATGATAAACAAATACATGAATGACTTAAAAACTCCATTCATTAGACTTAGGAAAGCAGTTGGGATGTTGGTCAAGACAAAATACATAACTAGAAACACGTAGTACACATAACGAGTTTGAAAAGAAATATTTTGGATTTCCTGTATCATAATCATGAGTATATGATAACCTAAACTCAATTCAATTTTGGAGGATATTTCATCCCCTTGCAACTGATAAAATATGTCATCTATCCTACGTAAGGAATATTTATCATGAATGGTCACCTTATTAAATTGGGTGGTGGTCTATCCACGTCCTTGTGATACCATCAAAATTTTTAAAATAAAAAATAGATGAACCTCTAGGTGAAAAACTCAAGAAAATAAAAACCCTTTCGAACAACTCTTGCAATTAAGATTTCAACTCCATCAACCCTTCTGGTGACATATGATAAGGAGCGATAAAAATTGGTCATGTCCCTGGATCAAGATCTATAAAAAAACAAGCTCTCGATTAGAAGGCATACTTAGGAGGTCATTTGGAAAAACCTTATAAGAACTCACATACCACTGCAACTGATATTATAGGAGGAACTGTAGATTTATCTTTCCAAAGATGGGCCAAAAATGTCCTACACCTTTTCTTTACTAATTTTTGGAAATGTATAGCTGACGCAACCCTCATAAAATTAGGCTTTAAAGTGTGCTCCCGCTCTAACCTATCCATCCAAGAATCATTACAATAATGGTTTTTGCATAATAGTCAAGAATAGCATGATAAGGATATAACTAACTCATCCCCAATATAATATCAAACTCCTCTATATCTAGAATAACTAGATCTTTCAGGAGTTTAAAACCCATGATCATTACAGGACACACTTTGTACACTTGATTAATACATATAACACCCCAACTGGACTGGACATATATATATGAACGTCAAGGTATTCACAATTTAAGACCTAACTATCACAAATTTAATGGACACATATGATAAAGTGGAATCGGGATCAAATAATATTGAAGACATACAATCACAAAGAAAATAGTACATGTGATCACAACATAAGAAGCTTCTACTTCAGGATAAGCTGGAATAATGTAAAGATGAGCCCTATCACTAAGGGTATGCAGGGTATGGTATATACCGATTTACCATACTGAATAAAAAATTTTGATTCCATGGTTTTGATATTATGGTATTGCCATGGTATATGGTATATATTTTATATTTTCTTTGGTATATGGTATGGTATTCGATATTTGCAAATGACATATCAAAATAGTGAATACCATACCAAAGTATATAATTAAATTTAAACCTACAAATATATATTAATATATATATATATAATATTAATATATATACATATATATAATATTAAAAAATATACAACTTAGTATTTATATAAAAATGTGAGACATTTGGACTTTGACAACTTTATCTTTATTGTAATGTCTTTTCTGTGTTATTGACTGACAAAAGGAGTTGATAGTAGGTTTTTTTGAATATTTCCAAATTTGTAATGTGTAATTACGAGACAATTGACATGTTGTTTTGAAAAGTTGAAGTAATAATACTCAATTATATTAGTATATATTGTCAAAGATGAACAAACTATGATTACTGATTACTATACCGCAAAATACTAAAATAGAGCATTAAAATAATAAAACATATCGAATTAATATGGCATGATAATGGTATAGTGTTATTAAAATCTAGATACTAAAAATACCGTATCGAAGTTTCAAATATTGTACCATAGAATGCCTACCCCTAGTAATCACTACCCTGACGGCCACATTTATCACCCTAAGCTCCATTTCTACCCACTTGTCCTCTATCTCGGTTGGCTTGGTTTTCACCCCTAGCCTAGTGTAACATCCCGAGAGAACTCCCCTGGATGCCACACAATGTCTAAGACTATAAATATTCCAAAGTCAACCCATGATGTCAGTATGACACTAAGCTCGTAGGAAAGTAAACTAAAACATATGCATTAACTGAAAGAAAATAATTCAAGATCTCAATTTAAATTGGTAACTTAGGAATCTCTGTGAATCTCTTTAGGCTAAAAGAAATAGTCTAACAAGACTCTAGCCTGATACTAAATACTTACTAGAACCGACCTCATCTGACCCGAACAAAAAAATTATATAACTAAAGTAACATTCATGAAAGTCTAACACTCTGACAAGCTTGGTCCCCGGACTATGAGGACTCAATAATTTCTGAGATGTAGGAAATGATGTATGTGATCAATCATGTTGCTGGGAACGAGCACTAGAACCTACATAATAAGGCAATATAGCACATAGATATAAATGCAGTTCAGTACTTCTGGAATTTATTGAGTATATGGGGTGAATTCATATGTAAAATAGTATTGTTCATAATTTCACCATTCATGCTAAGTGTAAAAGACTCACATTGGGCATGAATAAAGATGAAATCCAAACTATAATAAATTTCTAAATAGTTAAAAGATATATAATAAACTTAGTGAGTCATTACACTTAGTCTCTAGAAATCTTTACTTTTTTTTCTTATGGTACATTCTTATAACCGACATAAACCATGTGAGCTATCAAGGAGTCTAATGTCTTACCCACATTGGGGAGAGCTTCTCTATATTTGCCATCGGAATGGAACCAAAACTTAAGTGATCACTATACTTTTCTCAAATGAGGCGAGAAGACACTCTTTAGCAAGGTCTCTTAAACCTTCAAAGGCACGTATTTTCTGGGAATAAGGATGTGCTAAACCCACATTCCTTTCTCAGTGATAAATACTACTCCCAAATGAAATTTATAAATATATATTCAATTATGCTTCTCTTACTTAAATAATACTCATCAGGTGAAATTGTTGATTTCAAATCTTAAATGAGATTATAAGTTCAAAACTACACATATATCAAAGTTGTAATACTTGTAAGTCAAATTATAAGCATAAACTTCTTATAACTCAAAGACTTGGGCTTAAATCTTGAAATTTATGCATTATGTCATAAAAACTTATATAAAAATATGATACTCAATGCTCCATTCAGAATCTTTCAACAACCCATCGAATTTCAAGTCGAGATAATGAAAATAATATCATAATGGCAATCATGTAAGTTAAACATGAATAAAGGAAATTTTTTGAGCTAATCAAGCTTCAAATTGCAAGACAATATCATAATTTTAAGAATATAAAAGTTTGGGTATGAACCCTAATCAAAATCATATAAATTCCATTTAAAAATTAATGTCAATTGGAACAAGGATGAAAGATCGTCCTTGCTCAAACACCACATACCTAAATTTCTTGGCTCCTTGAAAGCAACATGGATTTTGAACCATGGGAGGTGAATTTTTGCAAGAAACCCTAGCCTTTTTGTTCTTGACAGTGGGAGTGAAATTGATGTCGTCACTGACTGAAAAAGGGGGCAAATAATGCCTCTTTTATATTTTAAGTCATGGGTTTAGGGGTTTAAAGAGGAAAAAGGACCAAAAGGCCCCTTAACTGAACAAATAGAAACTTGGTCTCTAGTCATCATGGGTCATTTATAACTCATGACGTCTAGATACGGGTTGTCATACTGACGCATAGTCTGGTCTAACTATGACCCATATCCTATGACTCATAGTGAGTCACTACGACTATAAAAGACCACTCGTGATCTGATGAAAAGCATAGGGAACCTACACTATTGACCCTACCACTCACTCTATACGACTTGTACTTCCTCATAAAAACTTATAGGGTCAAGTCGTCAAGTAACCAGAAACTTTGACTTCTCTACTAAGCTGACTACGACTAGACTATACAACTCCAAAAGTCTCATTACGACTGATTTGGTATAAGACGTGTCCAAGGTAGAACCTCAACCATCTAATACTGTAAGGACTATCATTGAAGCCCATGACTAGTAATGAGGCTTCATGACTCATTAAGTAAGTCACAGGCTCAGCAGTAAACTCAAAAACACAAGGTATTACACCTATCCACACCCACATTATGAAAGACCCCTACTGTTTTCTACTCCACCATGACCCGCTAGAACTAAAGTTGTAGAAGCTGGTTGATGAGTCATTTAACCTGAAGATAAGAAGTTATGACAATAACGTATGATGTGGCCTAAATCTGCACACTCATAACACTTGAAGCCTAAAATAGGCCTCTAAATTGAAGAGGGTGAAGTTTTATAGTTATCATACTAAGAAGGCTAATAACTAGCCCCAGGCGGGCTCCCTACGAATACAGGAATGGCTAGATAATAAGGTCAAGATGAAGCCACGACCTTATGAGAAAGAACCTCCGAACAAGCTAGAGAGCAAGGCTTTCATATCTTCTACTTTTACCTCCCCCATTTCTGAAGTTTTTCAGCCATCTTGAAAAATTCAGCTACCTACTAAAAGAACATCCCCGACATAGCCATAAATAGGGTAGCTAACTGAATCACAAAGTTGAGACCCTTCACAAAGTACCTAACTTGTTCCTCCTCTAAGGTAATCAATTGTAGTTCATAGCAGGATATGGCATGAAACTTGGCCTCGTGTACCTCCACATATGTGTTACCCTACTGTAGTCGCAAAAAATCATCCTTCCTCTAATTAAAATAAGTGCCGAAAACATATTTCTCAAGAAATATATTCTAAAATTATTCCAAAGTTGGTAGAGGTAAGGCATCCCTACACACTATGATTAACCTTCGTCATTGCTTGGCTTCGTTCTATAGTAGAAAAGAAAAAAAATCTACACTATTCCTTTTAACAATACCCATATTATGCAAATGTTCATCATAATATACCAAGCACTCAAATGCATCCTTAGAAGCTAGACCTTGAAATACCAGTGCTTCTTCTTCATGAACTTCCACAATCAACCATGTTCATCATCAGTCATCCAAGTACCTATTGAGGATACACCTCCATTTCAAAGTCTTTATCCATTTTTAGTGCTACTATAGTGGAATATTACAAGGCAATGGAAGAACTATCATAATAACTAGAGTGAAGAAAGTTCCAACCAAAATACCCAAGAACCCCATCACTTTTTGAATCACTTTGACTGACAAAGGCACTAGATTTTCACTATTTAGGGATGGAACCATATTTTCTAAAGCTACCATCAACTCTTTCTTAACTATCTCATCTATATTTTAAGCGTGGACCGGGGCATCCCATCATGGGGGAGGGGATGATGATTTTTGTCTTGTCAGTATTTCAGTTGCTTGTGTTTCACCCCATATAGTTGTTATCCCCTGTTTTCCCATCTTTGCTCTGCCTCTAACACGAGGCCTACCCCCAAACTGTGGCCGGTCCAGGTACTGTGTAATGCCTTAAAATGTCATCCCAAAATGTCACACAATGCTTAGGGCTAAAAGTAGCCCCAAGCTAACCCTTTGAGAATGCTACTATCTCTACTACTTACTGTAGGATGTCAAATCAAACAATAATGTTATATTTTCTCAAAACCGAACTAGCATAATAAGAAAATATTATTTTCATATTAAAACAATACTGGAAAGTCTATCACACCACTGATAATCTAGTCTGACAAAACCTCTACTAATCAAGAACTAGAGAGTCTTTGGGACAGACCCCCAACTGACTCAAACTGAAATAAACAAAACCAACTACTAATAATGCTGAATGTCTGGAGAATAGGTCCTTGAACCATGAGGACTCACCACTTCAGGAATGTAGACAAAGGTATAAGGGGTCACTAATGCTGCTGGAGCTGAGCACGTAAACCTATATTATGAGACAATGTAGCAAACAGACGTATATATGAATCAGTACTTTGAGGATATACTGAGTATATGGAGGTGCATGCAATTAAATAATCAATATCATCAGTCTTTATAGAAAACATGCATGCTATTGTAGATGACTCACATAGATTGAATAAAACTTAAATTTAAATCTCATAAATCATGAATAACAAAGCATGTAATAGAAATCTCGAGAGTCATTACGCTTTACTTTGAAATCTGTATTCTCCTCTTAGTCTCAAAACTTGAAGGCTAAAGGAAACTTTAAACAATACTTTCAAAACTCATGTTTTTTTCTCGAGGAGAATATAATTTTCTTAAAACTTAAGGACTTAGAACTTTAAGAACTTTAAGACTTGGGACACTTGGGAATCAGAATAGAACCTCAACTTTAGTGATCATTATCTTAGTCATCAACAAATAGTGGGGATAAGTATCTCAGCCTATGGTGGCACATAGTTCTGGTGCATGAAACCTTGGAATCATACCTAACTCAGTGCTAAATACTACTCACATACTCAGCTCAGAACGTTTAGGAAAATCCATGTCAAATTAACTCAAGGGTCTATAATGAAGACCAAAATCATGTTTCTTTTTGCTTTAAATCAAACTTAATGTGGATTCCTTTTTTAACTCAGACTCAAAACAAATATTTCTTTAAAGTCAAAGCACTTGCTTATTGAATCATGCTAAATGACATAATCTTCAAGAAAACACTGAAACACATACTTGGTTTAAAGCTTATACTCATGCTCAGATAATTTTGATTTCATAATGACTATAAATCATGACATAAATTTTGGAAACACTTGAAAACAACAATTCAAGATGATAACATGAAATTTACAGCATTAATTCTCAATTCAAACCATGAAATAGGTGAAATATCATACAATTCAAGACTTGAGCACTTTATAACTTCATAAATTCAAATTAAAGTAAATTGGGTACAACCCACTTGCAAAAACACAAAATAATTTTGATAAGAATTAAAGCTTTGGGCACAAGAACAAAGGGAGTGTTCTTGTTAAAACCCCACTTACCTTGAATTAGAAGCTTTGAATGAACTCTTGACTTTGGGATGCTATTCAAACTTCTAATGGGTACTTCTTGTTTCTCTCCTAATGGGGATTCTGATTCTTGAAGAATTTTAGAAAAGTGACGGTGGAATTTAGAGCACTCTTGAATTTTGGGTTAAAACTCTAGGATGAGTTCTGGGTGATTTTGAGAGATAATAACCTTATTTTGGTGTTTTGGGATTTAATCCCATGTTAAAGATGAAGAGAGGTCGGGAAATGACCAACTTTCCCCCTAGGACGTAAAAGTTTAAAGGCTGAAAATAAATGGGCATCAACGTTGAAGGCGACGCAGCGCGTCAGGGGCATCGACGCAATACTCGATGCATCACACCTCTACCGCATCGAGCCTCAGTACTTTTCCTGCATAAAAGTTGACCGAAACGATGGAAGACACGGCGTGCCAAGATCGCTTTGGTCCACTATTTTGGTACACAGTCTAAACATTGTCTGAAAAATCCAAAACTTATCCGGGAACACCCATTGACTTCCCGGATCATGAATCATCTAAAATAACAACTATCAAAGGTCAAGAAGGTCATAAATATAGTCTTGAAAGTTCTAAGGTTGTGAAAGTGACCAAGTCTCAACACTTAGCCAAATTTCTAAGTATAAGGCTTCCTTTATCCTGCTCTACAAGCATAAACAATGAGAAAACTTGCGAGGTCTTACAATATCTCCCCCTTGGAAACATTCTTCCTCGAATGTTGCTAGTTAGGCTAAGGATACTAAGGAACTAAGAGTGCATAGCTCAAACAAATGGCTAAACTGACTTTGTATCTCTTTAAACTTTTTGAATACATCGGAAGATGCCAGAACTTATACAAGAATTACCACATAGCTGAATCTTTGCGTAGAAATGAATGAATTAAGGACGAATAGTACCTTCGGCGTGATCTGAACTCATGGAGAAGAGGTGCAGGTACTGGCTCACATGTATGCTTCTGTTTCCCAAGTAGCGCCCTCAACTGACTAGTTTCGCCAAATAACTTTGACCAAGGGAACTTCTTTGTTCCTCAGTCTACGGATCTGGTAATCTAGGATCTCAACCAGAATCTCTTCATACGAATGACTAGTCTAAATATCTGAGGCCTCTGAAGGATCCACTACAACAGAATCACCAATGTGCTTCTTAAGCATGGAGACATGAAAAATAAGATGAACAACCGATAGCTTTGTAGGTAACTCAACTTCATAGGCTACTCTCCCAACACGACTCAGAATTCTATAAGGACCAACATAACGGTGACTAAACTTCCCCTTCTTGCCAAACCTTTCCACTTTTTTCATGAGTAAAATCTTCAAATATACAAATTCATCAACTTTGAATTCAAGATTTGTTCTTCTCATATCTGCATGCCACTTCGGATGACTCTGGGTTGTCTTCAACCTTTCTCTAATCAACTTTACCTTCTCCATAGCCTCAAACACTGCATCAGGTCGGATCAAAGTAGCCTCACCCACTTTTAACAAACCTCTGAATGATCTACATCTCCTCTAATACAAAGCCAAAAATGGGGCCATATGAATGCTAGAATGATAGTTATTGTTATACGCAAATTCAATCAATGGTAAATGCTCATCCCAACTTCCTGTGAAATCAAGAGCATAAGGTCTCAACATATCT
This sequence comes from Capsicum pubescens, assembly GCA_030864215.1. Classification (NCBI taxonomy): domain Eukaryota; kingdom Viridiplantae; phylum Streptophyta; class Magnoliopsida; order Solanales; family Solanaceae; genus Capsicum; species Capsicum pubescens. The sequence continues at coordinate 145,007,251 of CM061548.1, read as the reverse complement.
TCCAAAGTTTGGATGGTCCTCTTAGCCTGACCATCAGTCTGTGGATGAAAGACTAAACTCAAATGAACTTGGGTACCAACACCCTTCTGAAACGCTCTCCAAAACTGAGAAGCGAACTGAGTACCCCTATCTGAGATGATAGACAAGGGGACTACATACAACCTGACTAACTGCTGGATATATAATCTAGCATAATCCTCAGCTGCATAAGATGTATGCACCGGCAAAAAGTGTGCTGACTTAATCAACTTAACTATAACAACCCAAATAGAATCATGATGACGACGTGAAGGAAGTAAACCAGTCATGAAATCCATATCCACCTCTTCCCACTTCCAAGTAGGTATACCAAACTCTTTGATTATACCACTAGGTAGTTGGTCCACCTTAACCTGTTGACAAGTCGTACACTTTGCTACAAATTGTGTTATATCCTTCTTCATACCATTACATCAATAGATTTCTCGAAAATGGCAGTATATCTTGGTAGCACCAAGATGTATAGAATATCGTGCTCTATGCCCTTCAGCCATAATTCTCTACCTCAAATCATCAACAAAAGGAACATACAATCTTTCCTGCATTCTCAACACACCATCTCCCCCTTAGGAGAAAACTTCTACCTTTTCGTCTTTAACTGACTCCTTCAGTTTAACCAAACTAACATCTAAGTTTTTCATCTCCTTCACTTCCAAAACTATAGAGGATTCGGAGCTGCTTTGAACCCAAACATTACCTTCAGCCGTATCAAGCAACTTAACACCCAGTCTAGCCAAGCGATGCACATCACGAGCTAACTCTTCTTATCCTTCACCACATGAGCCACACTGCCCATAGACAACCTACTAAGGGAATCTGCCACTATACTGGCCTTGCTCGGATAATATAGCACACTCATATAATATTATTTTAGTAACTCTAACCATCTTCTCTGTCTAAGATTTAACTCCCACTGAGTAAACATATACTGCAGGCTCTTGTAATAAGTAAAGACATAAATATGAACACCATACAGATAGTGTCTTCAGATTTTCAAAGCAAAAAGCACAACAGCTAATTTGAGATCATGGGTTGGGTAATTCTTTTCATGCAGCTTCAAGTTCCTAGAGGAATAGGCTATAACCTTACCTCTATACATTAACACATAACCTAATACAACTCTAGAGGAATCATAATACACCATAAACCATCTGTACCATTAGGCAAAGTCAACACTGGGGCTGAAGTGAGTCGATTCTTCAACTCCTGAAAACTCTTCTCAAAGGAATCTGACCAAAGGAACTTATCTTTCTGTTGGGTCAATCGGTTCATGGGACACACAATAGAAGAAAAACCTTTAAAAACCGGTGGTAATAGCCAGCTAGACCCAAGAAACTCATAATGTTAGGCAGAGAGATAGGCCAAGGCCAATTTCTCACGGCTTCTGTCTTTTGCGGATCAACTCTAATGCCTTCAACTGAAATAATATGACCCAAAAATGCTATTAACCTTAGCCAAAACTCACACTTGTTGAATTTGGCGAACAACTGATGGTCTCTAAGAGTTTGCAGGCAATTCTAAGATAATCTTCATGGTCATTCTCACTATGGGAGTAAACAAGGATATAATCTATGAACACTATGACAAACATATCAACATACTACTTGAACACTCAATTCATGAGGTCCACAAAAGCTGTTGGCGCATTGGTTAACTCAAAATGACCATAACGGGTTCGGAAGGCTATCTTTGGGATATCACAGTCCCTTATTTTAAGCTGGTGATAGATGGATCTAAGGTCTATCTTTGGGAAGTAACTTTCACCTTGTAACTGATTAAATAGGTCATTAATTCAAGGAAGGGGGTACTTATACTTAACTATAACCTTATTAAGCTGATGATAGTCAATATACATATGCAAAAAACCATCTTTCTTTTTCACAAATAGGACAGGTGCGCCCCAAGGAGAAACACTAGGCCGTATGAAACCCTTATCTAGAAGATCTTTGAGTTTCTTTATCAACTACATAAGCTCTGCGGGTTCTATACAGTATGGAGGAATAGAAATGAGTTGTGTATCGGGAAGAAGGTCAATCTTGAATTCTATCTCTTTATTAGGAGGTACCCCTGGGAGATCTTTCGAAAAGACATCAGGAAACTCATTAACTATACTAACCGACTGAATAGTTGGAGTCTCAGACTTAGTGTCTTTAACTCGAACTAAGTGATATATGCTACCTTTGAATATTAGCTTTCTGGCTTTTAGATAGTATATAAAATGACTCTTCAGATATGCTGAACTCCCAGACCACTCGAAGACTAGCTCACCAGGAAATTGAAACTTAACCACATGCGTACGACAGTCTATAGATGCATAACAAGAGTGAAGCCAATCCATACCTAGAATAATATCAAAATCAACCATCTCCAACTCTATCAAATCAGCAAATATGACATTGGAAAGAACATTAACATGACACTTTTTATACACTTGCTTAGCAACAACTGCCTCCCCTACTGGAGTAGATACCATGAAAGGCTCAGGGATCTTTTCGGGACATTTCAAAATTCACAGCAACTAGTGGGGTCACATAAGAGAAACTTAACCCAGGGTCCATCAACACATAAACATCAAAGTAAAAGACACGTAGCATACCAGTAACAACGTCGAGATAATCCTCCTTCTCTTGATGGGATGGTAAGGCATAGAATCTATTTTCGCACTGACCGTCAGCAGTGCTAGATGGGATAAAAAATCTAGTGCACTGGTAGCCTGAGTCTGAGGTTGGGCATCTCTTCTCCCTTGTCTAACATGCGGGCACTCTCTAAGTCTATGGCATATCTTTCCACAACTAAACCAACCCCTATGGTCTTCTAAGCAATCACCGGGATGGTCCCTACCATACTTAGTACATGGAGAAGGACGAGGCTTGTTACTCACACAGTTCTAGGATCTAGACATAGATGGTCTATTCCCGTGCTCCTGCCTGTTCCCGGGCATGGGTGCACTAGCTTATGAAGGAACTGGTATGGATGAATGGCTCTAAAACTATGGATGATTTCTTCCATGAGATCTAGTCTGGCCAAGCTTAAACTGCTTCGATCTAGCCTTCTTATTTACCCTTACTCTATCTTTCTCCATTATGTTATTTGTTTTAATCTGTTGAGCATGCATCATCAGTCTAGACAGATCTATATCCCTATTGAGCATAGCAGTCCTACACTCTTTCAATACCAAACCAGACACTCCAGTCAAAAACTTACTCATATTAGTTCGAGTGTCAGCCATCAAATCAGGAGAATACTTATCTAGATGGTTGAACTTAAGGCAATACTCCATTAAATTCATAGAGACTTGCATTAGGTTTATAAACTCCTCTATATTTTCTTCCCTCATTTCAAGTGGGAAGAGCTTTTCAAAGAATGCATCCTAGAATACCTCCCAAGTATTAAGAGAAGCATTCTCCTTTTTTTTCTTTCTCTATGCTACAACCCAGTCATAAGCAGTATCTTTCAGACGATAAGATGAAAGCTCTACACTCTCTTCCTCAGACACATACATGACTTGGGAGATCTTCCTCACCTCTTCAAGATATAATTGTGGGTCCTCACATGCCTTCAACCCATAGAATTCTGGTGGATTCATCCTCATGAAGCCTCGAATCCTATCTACTGCTAAATTACCTATTTGCTGATGTGGGACTGTAACCTGGTTATTGGCATGAACGTTCGTGGTGATTTCCTGGGCTAACACCTGAATGACTGCCCGAAACGCAGCATCACCATCTCATTCAGGGGATCAATAGGCTGAGGTTGCTCATTATTATTTCAGCGGGAATTTGTTCTTTGAGAAGACATTTTCTATCATAGGATGGCATAAATTAATAGCTGAGAGAGACAACTATAAGCACGATAGATTTTGAAAGAATGAGATGACTTTTTCCTAAAACGTCTTGTAGCCTCTTGCTCATAGATGTGGCGCGCTACACACCAATGATCAAGACTCTACTTAACATGGCTTGTCATACTTCCTAGAACTCCTTAAACCTTAGGCTCTAATACCAAGCTTGTAATTCCCTGAAATCTCATCTCGAAATATCACACGGTGCTTAGGGCTACAAGTAGCCCCAAGCTAACTCTTTGAGCATGCTACTATCTCTACTACTTACTGTAGGATGTCAAATCAAGAAATAATGCTAGATCTTCTTAAAACCGAACTAGCTTAATATGAAAATATTGTTTCCATATCAAATCAATACTAGAAAGTCTATAACACCACTAATAATCTAGTCTAACAAAGCCTCTACTAATCAAGTACTAGAGAGTCATCGGGACAGACCCCCAACTGACTCAAACTAAAATAAAAAAATCAACTACTAAAAATGCTGAATGTCTGGACAATAGGTCCTTGAACCATGAGGACTCACCACAGTGGGAATATAGAGAAAGGTACTCAAGATTGCTGACGCTGTGGGGGAAGAGAACCTGAACCTATATTATGAGACAATGTAGCACACAAACATATATGTGAATCAGTACTTTGAGGATGTACTAAGTATGTGGGGGTGAATTCAATTAAATAATCAATATCATCAGTCTTTATAGAAATCATGCATGCTATTGTAGATGCCTCATATAGATTGAATAAAATTGAAATCTAAATCTCATAAATCATGAATAAGAAAGCATGTAATAAAAATCTCGTGAGTCATTACGCTTTACTCTAAAATCTATATTCTCCACTTAGTATCAAAACTTGCATGCTAAAGGAAACTTTAAACAGTACTTTTAAAACTCATGGTTTTATCTCGAGGAGAATAGAACTTCTTTAAAACGTAAGGACTTAGAACTTTTGGAACTTTAAAACTTGGGAAACTTGGGAATCTCAAGATCAAACTTTCAACACACATACTTTTTTCTTAAATAGAGTAGGGGACTACTTTGGGGGTTTCTTCTAACTAACATAAACCATGTGAGCTATATGGAGTCCAATGTCTCGCCCATGTTGGGGAGAGATATTCTACCCTTTACATCAGAATAGAACCTCAACTTTAGTGATAACTATCTCAATCATCCAGATATAGTGGGGATAAGTATCTCAACCTATGGTGGAACATAGTTCTGAGGCATAAAACCTTGGAATCATACCCAACTAGGTGCTAAATATTACTCTCATTCCCAGCTCAGAACGTTTAGGAAAATCCACTTCAAATTAACTCAAGGGTCTATAATGAAGACCAAAATCATGCTTTTCTTTGTTTTAAATGATACTTAGTGTGGATTCCTTTCGTAACTCAAACTCAAAACAAATTTTTCTTTAAAGTCAAAGAACTTTCTTATTGAATCATTCTAAATGACATAATCTTTAAGAAAACACCAAATATCATACTTGGTTTAAAGATTATACTAACTCTCAGATAATTTCGATTTAATAATGAAGCATAAATCATTACATAAATTTTGAAAATATCAATTCATGATGGTAACATGCAATTTATAGCATTAATTCTCAATTGAAAATATGAAATAGGTGAAATATCATTCAATTTTAGACTTGAGCACTTTATAGATTCATAAATTCAAATTAAAGTAAATTGGGTAAAAACCCAGTTGCAAAAACACGAAATAATTTTGATAAAAAATAAAGCATTGGGCACATGAACGAAGGGAGTGTTCATGTTCAAACCCCACATACCTTGAATTAGAATCTTTGAATGAACTCTTGACTTTGGGATACTATTCGAACTTCTAATGGGTGCTTCTTATTTCTCTCATAATGGGGATTCTGATTCTTGAAGAATTTTAGAAAAGTGACTGTTGAATTTTGAGCTCCCTTGAATTTTGGGTTAAAACCCTAGGATGAGTTATGGGTGATTTTGAGATATAATAACCTTATTTTAGAGTTTTTAGGATTTAATCCCGTGTCAAAGCTAAAAAGAGGTGGGGGGAATGACTAACTTGCCCCCTATGATGCGGAAATTTAAAACTTGAAAATAACAGGGCATCGACGTTAAAGGCGATAAGGCGCATCCGGGGCATCAACGTGATACTCTATGCGTTGTGCTTCTACCACGTCGAGCCTTAGTACTTTTCCTGCACAAAAGTTTAACAACATGATGGGTGATGCGGGGCACCAAGATCGCATTGGTCCACTATGTTGGGACACCGAATGAGGTCTAAATGCGGTCCAAAAAATTTGAAACTTATCCGGAAACAACCATTGACTTTCCTGATCATGAATCAGCTGAAATATCAACTATCAAAGGTTAGGAAGGTCGTAAAATAAAGTCTTCAAAGTTCTATGATTGTGAAAATGATTAAGTCTCAACACTTAGCCAAATTTCTAAGTATAAGGCTTCCTTTATCCTACTCTACAAGCTTAAACAACGAGAAAACTCGTGGGGTCTTACATATTGCTAAGGGTATTGTTATTGGTACATTATAGCTACTGCGATTCTAATGGATTGAATATTCACCATCTGCAGACAAAAGTGAATGAGTTAGATACAAATCTGGACCGTAAGTACCAATTGGAATCAAGTAATTGCACTAAAAATGAAAGAAATTAATTCTTTTCCTAAAGCCATATAGCCTTTCATATAAAAAAATAGACAACTCCATACCATTCCATATGACTTTACTAGATTTTTTTTGTACGATGAGATCTATGGACCCAGTGGTCAGATACTATCTTTGTCACGGTCTAAATGGTCATGATTGGAAACCACCCTAAACTATAGAGGATGAATTATACTTAACCTAAACTCTCCATTAATCCAAGTGTTACCTTCTCTTCCTTTTGAATTAATCCTTAATTTTAAACAAGTTTAACAGAGTGTTCAATCAATAACTTACTAATTATCAAATGAACATTAAAATAAAACAAATACAGTGCAGAAACCTCTATTTTAAAATCCTCGAGGCCTGGTGTTACTGAACAAGAGCATATAATAGAAAAAGAAGTCAAAACGATAATTGACTATCCAAAACAAGAAATATATATGAATGTCTTAGTCCTGAAACATAGGACAAGAACAATGAATAGAAGTTCCAAATGTTGCTTGATCATGGTACTCACCCTTAAAGCTGAATCTGGAACTATTAGCTAAAGAGGATGCCTTGTCTCAAATGCTGAAACATGCTATGAATTCAACAAAAAATACTATAGCACCAATACAACGACGCATACTAATAGGCATCATAGGTTGACAAGACCCGACAGCGTACAAATAAGTAAATAAAATAGATGTAAAGTGATCATTATAATACTTATAATCAAATATAGTCAATCAAGTATGACTTTCACTTAAGAAGAATACATGCTCACAATCAGGTACAAGTAAAATTTGATCATTAAGTTCATCCCAACGTACAATCACAACTGAACATTCAAGAATATGAATGAATGTATGAATACATGATGTTCATACTATCTCTTTCCCTTCTCATTCTCATCAATACCAATATTATATCATCAATGTCATAATCATTACCAACTTCATAAATATCATGGGTTACAAATCAAAATCATCACCATCACCACCAACTCAATAATATTAATATGAATGAACATGACATGCAGTCAATAACCATAAGTAGTGCTCGAAGGTCCTCACAACATTCGATTAAATACAATCATATTGTGAACCAACTCCTCCTAGGTAAGTTCTATAACCGGAGTTCTATAACTCTTTATTAGGTGTCAAAAGTTACTATGACTCCTTAAACTCATTGTTTATCTAAATACCACATAAAATACCACTGATAACCATCATACTAGTACCATATTATTTTTGAATAATATACCTGAATTACTCAAAAATTAGCTAAGGAAATACTAAGTGTAAATTTGACCTCCTTATTCAACATAACAACATTTTAGGTCCATGTAGAACCCTTATTATTCAATAGGTTTTCATCGGTGTAGCCTATAGATTTAAAAAAAAAAGTATTATGATGCACCAGTCCCAAAGAAATTCAGAAGCTATCACATACAATAAATTGAGATAGTAAACAATTTTTTATTTTTTGCTCATTTGTCCAAAAATAGGCTATGTTTGCCTATCAGAGCAACCCTTATTATTTGATAGGTCATCTTAGGTGCAACCTTTTGATTTTGGAAAAAAATTATTTCAAAAAGCATATACCTACTAATTCATTGGGTATCACGGATAAAAAACTAAAATAAACAACAATTTCTGCTTTTTCACTTTTTTGTCCTAAAACAGGCTACGCCTGCCTCTATAAAATAGACCGTATTATTTAAAAATTCATCGCAGATGCATCAATGTGTTTTCACTAAAATATTATTCCAACATACCTACCCTAAAACATCAGAGCTAACACACATAAAAAACTAAAATGATCTATAATTATTATTGTTTTGCCCGTTTGTCATAAATCAAACAACATATACCTTTCCAAACAAACATTTATTATTTAATAGATTATCACAAGAATATCCAGGAGTCTCAAATAAAAAACATTTTGGCACAACTATCCCTAGAAATTCATGAGCATTGTTTTTTAGCTCTTCTATCCTTAAACAGGATACATCCTCTCTCTGAAGTGTCCCTTACCATTTAATGGGTCATCCAGGTGTATCTATGAGGTTTGAACAAAAAATAATTACCACAAGCCTATATCTAGAAATCCACAGGCTAGCATAAAAAATAATTAAATAATTTGCAATTCCTGCTTTTTTACTAATTTGCCCTAGTACGAGCTACATCCACCTCTCTAAAGCAACTGATATCATTTAATAAGTCATCATCAGTATATCCATGAGTTTTTTGCCTCTTTAAATAAACACATATATTTAATAGGTCGTCATAAGCACGGCCATTAGTTTTCGGAATACAATCATTCTGACGCACCTATCCCCCAGAAATTCATAGGCCAACACACATAAAAAATTGAAATAATCTACAATTGCTATTTTTCCCTTTATAATAAAAAGGGCTAAGCCCATATCTCTAAAGCAACCCTTACATGAATTTTCATAAAAAAAATCATTTTGATGCACCTATCCCCAGAAATTCATATGCTAATACTCGCGATAAAACTGATTAATCCATAATTCTTGCCTTCTTTACTTGTTTGTCCTAAAACAGACTATCCTCGTCTCTTAAAAACAAATCTTAACATTTAGTAAATGGTCACAAGTTAAATCTTGAATTTTTATCAAAAAAATACTCTGATGCACCTTTCCGCAGAAATACATTGGCTGAAATACATGAAAAAATAAAATAAACTGCAATTCCTATTCTCCTAAAATAGGCTATGTCCATCTCTCTAAAGTCGACCTTAAATTTTACTGGTCCATCACAGATGCATCCAAGAGTTTTTGTCAAACGTAATCTGATGCACTTATCCCTAGAAATTTATAAGTTAACAAACATGAAAAAATTACTCCACATTTCCTACATTTTTGTTTGTTTTTCCTAAAATAGGCTACGTCCACATCTCTAAAGAAACACTTATCATTCAAAAGGTAGTCATGGATATAGCCTTGCGATTTTTACAAAAATAATTCTAATACAAATATCTAAGAAATTTAATGGCTAATACACAAAAAATCAAATAATTTGTCAATTCCTATTTTTCACTCGTTTGTCCTATAACAGGGGTATGTCGGCCTCTCTAAAGCTACCCTTATCATTTCATAGGTTGTCACATGAATAACCATGTGTTCTTGAGAAATAGTATTTCAACACACCTGTAACTAAATTATCATAGGCTAACACATGAAAAAGCTGAAATAATATGCGATTCTTACTTTTTGGCTCATTTTTTCTAATACAAGCTATGTCCTTTAAACAATCATTATGTAAGACCCCGCAAAATCCTAAGCTTAATTCATTTCATCAATGCTAGAAAAAGAGTCCCAGACTTAGAAATTTCAGTTAAGTGTTTGCACTTAGAACTTATTTATCCTTCATAAGTTGGCGATCCTATTTTACAATCCTTATGACCTTAAAATGTTGAATTCTAGGTTGGTTCATGATCAGGAATGTTAATAGATTTTCTCGAATGAGTTTTGGAATTTTCTAACATCGTTTGAGGCACGTTTGGAAATCAAAAATAGTGGATCGACGTGATCTCTATGCGCCATGTCACTTATCGCGTTGATAAATACTTTTCTAATCTCCCAGTGCCGAATTCTAGTTAGCCGATGCGAACTCAACGCGTCGCGCCAGCCATTACGTCGACCCCATCAATGCAGCACATCGGTCTGCGCCTCACTGGGCACGCTTTTTAGTAATTAAAAAGACACATCCTCAGGGGTAATTGGGTCCTTTTCCAAACTTATTCAGCCCCAAAAACATGAAATTAATTCATTCCTAGGGAAAAATTCATTCATTTATCACAAATTGCTCTCAAGAACAAACCCTAGGGACATTGATTTCAAATTCAAGACTCAAGAACTCACCATCAACCTTCATTAATTCAAGTACCAAGGTATGTGAAGTGTTCATCCAAGCGTTTCCTTCCACCCTTGGAGTTCAAGAAACTCTTTTAAACTACAAGCTAATTGATTTCATAGATTTCAGGTTGGATTTAAATGTAATCTTGATGTCTAATGGATTTTCAATTCCATGATTTATCACAAGTTTCAAAAAATCTAGTTAGTGTGGATTGAATTATGTGAACTTCATGTTGAACTCTTGAATTTCAAGTTGAATGTAGTATCCATGATAGTATTACATGTTATTGATTTATGGAATGCCCATGCTCCCCAAGTGTTTGTCAAAGTGCTTATGTGAATTGAATAGTGCAAGCATTATGTGATTTCATTCATGCAAAAACCCATGTATATCAGTGTTTGATAAAAATATCTAAATGAATGCATTATTGGAAAGCAAGTCCTATTATTCTATTAAAGTTATGCAGTGTTTTACTTTTCATACTATCGAGTCCTGGGGGTATTCTATACCCGACAAATCTATCTATTTACCTAGAGATATAGTAGTTACAGAACAGTCTCAGTAATGTCATGAACAGTAGTACTCAGTTATCAGTCCCAGTTTCCGTTTAGTCTTCAATTCAGACCTCAAGTAAACCCATTCAGTTATCATAAATCAGTAGTATTCCATTAGTCAATGGAACACGGTGAACTCAACTTAGTTAGATAGTATGATCAGTAATAGTTCAGTCAAGCCTAGTGCAGTCTAGAAATTAGTTTAGTGTCTATTCAATTAGGAGTAGGACTCAGCACCGAGCAAGTGCAGGGATGAAGGCTTCCTCGTCAGATAAGCAGAGTCGTTAGAAGCAGTCCCTATACTTCAGAACTATGTAACCAGAATAGGATATAAAAAGTCACCCGTCAATTTAGGCTTAACTTTCTCGTAGGGTTCACCCGTCAGTTCAGGCTTGACACCCTTAGTCCTTCTGGACAATACAGTATATCAGTATAATGGATCCATAGAGCCAGTATCAGTACCCGTGGAACGGTATTGAAACCCTTCCAAATGGGGTTACAGGTTGGGCCCCAATCCATTCTAAGAAGGGCATGTCGGTTAGATTACTACCTCCCACAGTTTTAGTTTCAATTTTAGTCTCGGTACAAAATTTAGTTCAATTCTACATATTCAAGACCGTTAGAAACAGTCACCTAGCTTAGTGTAGAACTCAGATCAGTTCTTCATAATTAGGACTATCAGAAACAGTCATTCAACTATCAGTAATACAATATCAATAAACTCAGATATCAGTTAATTAGTACTCAGAAACAGTATCCAGTGTTATCATGACCTTAGTTATAGTTTATGTATTTATTCACGTACTCTCATTTAGTTATGTTCATGTTACTTAGCCAGTTATTATTTCTGCATATAAACCCATGCATATCAGCCTACCTCAATTAGCATACCAGTATATTTGAAGTACTGGCGCATACTTTTATTTGGTGCTATAATGGCTTACATTATAGGCTCAGACATACGTCTCCTGACCGTACTTAGCAACCCAAATTATCAGCAGAAGACTGAGGGGTGAGTCTTTATAGTTTGAGGACAAATTTATTATTTTAGTTTATCATTAGTTCAGTAGTCGGAGTTAGTTGAGGGCTTATCCCATCAACTCCATATTCAAACAGTCAGAGGCTTTTAGACTAGAGTACTTCAGACAGATATTTTCAGGTTTTAAGTATTCATTTATTAGTTATTGTTTTCAGTTATGAACCTTATGGAGATTTCAGCCTAACTTCCGTATTTATTTTAGATATATATATTACTACTACAGAATTGTTATTATTCAATGCTCACAGTAGGTACCAGACATGGGTTAGCTGGTGGTCCTTCGACGTTGTAGCACCATGTAGCATCCGAGGTATAAACTTGGGGCATTACATTTCACCATTTAATATTTCTTCACATGAGTAGCTAGATATTTTTGGAAAAAATCATTTCAACATAACTATACCAAAAAATTCATTGGCTAAAATTGAAATGCCCCGAATTTTATCCCTTGAAATATTTTTTAGCTTTGAGATCATTGCCTTGGTAACGACTTACCTTATGAGTCTCATAGTGTCTTAACGGGTTACGTGACCCTAGCATAACATTTCTAGAGAGTGTTGTTGAACTTACTATCCTGGGTACGACTTGAGGGCACGAATCGTAAAGACTCATGACGAGTCATTAGGATGAGTCATAGACAAATCATGTAAGTTTGTATCATGATTCTAATCTGAGTAAAAGTGTCTAAACATGAGCCATAAAGATTTATAATGACTCATAGGATGAGATCAAAGGATTTCTAGTGTATACCCTAAATGGGCTCTGTGTTGATTAGGACTGGTACCTACAAGTCATAGGGTCCCATTACGAGTAGTGATATTGAGTTGTAGGGTAAATAGTGTGGGGGTTACTGAGAATTTCTTTGTCACAAATCATAATGACGAGTCATAAATAGTGGTTGCGAGTCGACGGTTGACTCGTAGTCACAGATGGCACTTTTTTAGCTTTTAAGTTAAGGTCATTCTAGAAAATTTCCCCTCTTACCCAGAATTGAAACCCATGTCTTATATCCCTTTTAAGTTATCATTATGAATAAGAAACCAATCGAATTAACAACTTAAACACTCCAAAGTCTCTCTAAATTCCCTCAAGAAAGTCAAGCTAGGGTTTCATCAAATTGATCATCCAAGGGATCTAGAGCTAAATTCTCTTCCTAAAACTTGATAATTCAAGCATGTGACTCTACCCTTAAAATTAATATCTCTACTTCATGAAAGTATATGGTTATTTCTGTTATTTAAAGTATTGGTTTTTGACATGATTAAAGGTTTTGACACTAATGGTCAATTAATGGTTTTCCCATGATTTTGTTTTGCATTATGCATGTTTTAACCATGGTTTTGAACTTGTGGATGTATGGTCATGATGAATAAAATAAGGGATTGTGATTTCCTAATCTTATGACTTTTGAAGTTGTTATGACCCTAACCCTATGTTATGAATTTTTTTTAGTTTTGAGAAATATGGGAATTTAACTATTCTGGAACTATTGCACTATAATGTTGAATTGAACCTTTTGGGTTTGTATTTTTAAAGGATGTTGCTTAATTTAACCAAAAGGATTGTGATTTTCCCAATTAATGAAATTATTTTGGCATGTTGATAATACCGTGCAAGTGTAGTGGGTGTAACGATACCAAAAATATATGCCTAAATGTATATTGTGGTTCCAAGAATGAAATTATGTGTTAAATATTTTAATTGGTCTTTAAAAAGGACTATGTAGCTGATTCGTGAATGTATAGGTCCTGAGGGAAAAATATTGTAAACCACAGTTGCTAACGTGAGAGTCATATGATCGAGTGGTTCGAGTCCCCCTTATATTATCTTATATGATTAGGAGGTTCGACTCTCCTATATCTTACTACATGATTTGGAGATCATGTTACCTTGATATGCAGGGAGGTTCGAGTCTCCATAGTGCATATGCTTACTCTCTGGTTTGTGCGGCCATACGCATTGGGGCCCTACCAGCTGGACCCATATAGCCCGTGGGTGCCTTATATGTTTTGACAGTTGAGCTACACAATCCACGCTAATATTTTAAAGTTCATGTTAAGACTTGTTATCTATCCGGGCATGTGATATATATATAAATATGAATATGTGTTGGATGATGTGTGTGAGATTTTAAATGATTTGAACTATTATTCATAGCATTATTTTATCTTGTATCCCTGTGCTACATGCTAGCACTCCAATCACTAATTGTTTATGTATGTTGTATCTCCACGCAATGCTGGAACTGACATACTTCTATTTCTCTTTCTCAGTGATTCAGATTCCAGATCATCTCATGAGTTGACATTAAAGTGGTGAGCTTCCATACATTGGAAGTCAACATTTCATGTTTTTGGTTCCTTATGTCTCAGATTATTAGACTTGTTTTGGTTATTTTCATAGGAATGCCCCGATACTTTATGGATATTCTGTTTGGTTCTTCGTTTAAAAGGCTTTGTTTGAACTACTGTGTATTTGGGTTACGATAGTGAGATATTTTGGCTGGAATTTGGTCGATAGACCATAGATATGATTTAATTAGATTTGAGCTAAAATTTATGTTATCTTATAATATTTTTGGAATTCATCCGACATTAAGGGATGTGTGTTGGTTTAGTTAAGTGGGGCGGTGATCTCCAGTCTACGTGGGACTTGAGATACCCGTCATGGACACGCCTTGGTTTGGTTCATGATAAGGATGGTATCAGAGCCTAGGTTTTGTCTCATTGGGTGTCTAACAAAGCCGTGTCAAGTAGAGTCTATTTTATGGGTGTGTCTCATGCTACACTTATAATGGAGGGGCTATGAGGCAATTAGGAATGTTTTCCTTTTTTGTTGTTCTATTTTGAGCTGTAGAGTTTATGATCTTTAATCCCTCTAATTCTCATTTTTTTCCCTTAAAATCATGTCTCCATGAAGATTTGATGTTCACGAGAACTCCTCTGTCCGTTCTAAAGACAATATGGATGGAGCTCGTCCTACTCTAGGAGTCTAGACTCGGTCTAGGATTGCTGCTTCTGATTGCCTTAATGGAACTCCACCAGTTCCCCTATTCCTTCTCAGGAACCTCGATATGGTGTGTCTAATGATGATTTTTTCCAGTTGATTCACTTGTTTACTAAGTTGATGGGTTCTCAGACTGCGCGAGCTGCTTCTGTTTCTCCATTCTTAGGTTAACACGTATGAAAAAGTTAAAATAATTCACAATTTCATCTTTTTTTCTTCTTAGTCCAAAAACATGCCATGTCTGCCTAAATGAAGCAATCTTTATAGTTAAAAAATCGTCACATGCGCAACCATGAATTTTTGGTAAAAATTCATTCTGACACACCTATCTCCAGAAATTCATAGGCTAACACACATGAAAAAACTAAAATATTTCTCAATTCCAACCTTTTTGCCCGTTTGTCCTAAAATAGGTTTGTCCACTTTACCGAAGAATGTCTTATCATCTACTAGTCTTCATAGATGAAACCATGAGTTTTTGACAAAAAATATTTGGAGACACCTATTTCGAGAAATTAATAGACTAACACACACAAAAAAGACAAAATAATATGCAATTCCTATATTTTTGCTCGTTTATCCTAAAATAGGCTACGTTCATCTCTGTGAAGAAACCCATAACATTTAATAGGTCATCATGGGAGCAACTATGATTTTTTGGTAAAAATCATTCTAATACACCTATTCCTAGAAATTCATCAGCTAACACACAAAAAGACTAAATAATTCATAATTACTATTTTTCTTACACGTTTGTACTAAATTAAGGTTTTTCCACCTCTATGAAGTACCTCTTAACATTAAGTAGGTCATTATGGGCGTAGCCATGATTTTTTAATAAAAAATCATTCATACACACCTATACCCACATATTCGTAGGCTCACATACACGAAAAAGAAAAAAAAAATCCCGCCTATTTGTTTCACAACTTAGAAATTAAGGTCATGATAGGACTTCTCTCTACCCAACCTTGATAAGTAAGCCAAGTTTCCAAAATAATGAAAGTACAGAATACAAGAAAAAATTGAAACAAGATGCGACTTCTAAAATGAAATCATACCATAAATATGGATAAATACGAAAGTATGTAGAAAATACGTAATAATCCTAAATCCTAATGTCATAATTATAAGAGAATCTAATACATAACCAAATTTGAAGATACGTAGTCTGTGTCTAAAACTAAAATAATGTCATAACAACAGATTGGATGAGTCTTGGAGTTAACTCTGATAAACCTAGAACACGCCAGTAACACGAAAATCATCGAATCCTCACGCTTGATCTTAGCTGCCATGCATTAAACTTGTACTAGGATCTACACGAAAATGGCATAGTAGGAGTAAATATGATCTAGTTCTACTCAATAGGTATCATTGACCAACTGAGCATAGTAGAAAATAACATAACTAAAGAAAATACTATGAGCAGGCAACATGCTTGTAGAAAAGTTCTCATAAAGTAGCTCACACTGTCCAAACTAACAGTTCTAATATGCAAATACAACATCAAAAGGTCAAACAAACACAAAGGTAGATGTAGAGGCTAAATATACAACAAGGAAGAATTAAAAACAACACATAATCTGCAAATGCAATGCAATTCAATGTTTGATGAAGTAAATTGTTTAAAGTCATAGCCTGACATTTTAAATACTTTTACCGAGCCTCACTGCTACAAAAATTGGATCCATGAGGGGTTCTCAATATATACTAACTCAATCAATAATCAATGTTCCTAAATGGTATTGATATGTCATGAATCTGTATGTATGTAATGAGGATATAATGCTCACTATCAACTAGTATGAAGATATATAATCCATTCAATAAGTATACAATTTAGCTCAAAAATTATGTCAATGTGTCAGTAATTCATGATATCAGTTCTAGAGGGCATCATTGGAATAAACATGAATGTAATACACTATTCATATTATATCAACCCATAACTCGCGTATTGCTATTTTGATAAAGACAAACAGTGCTTTATAAGGCCTGTAATATCTATCCAAGCCCCCACACAGGCATCACATCAAGAAATAAGGAAGGTAAAAGCACAAATAAAGCCAATGATGTCAAATAAATCCCCCGGATGGGCAACACACAATATATAATATGACAAGTCAACAACAATAGAAAATAAACCCCCCACAAGGGCATCACTCAATATGTAATAACTCAAAAATCAAATTCAATAGTTATTTTCCCTGACCCTAATATGTTTCTCTTATTCGTTAACTACCCAGCCTATACTAAAGGAAGTTCATCCATAACCTACCTCAAAATTATGAATCCAAGACTAAATTCTTTCAACATGGATATTTTTCCATCAAATGACCATAAAATCAACTACAACCTTCAAATGTAACATCTACATCAAAACAAAGCTAATGATACCCATAATGCCTATATTTGAGTTAGGTCTAAAATGGGTTTCAAAAATAAAGTGTTAAAATCATAATTTTATTTTATAAATACATTTCTCTAGATTAAAGGAATATACAGTTGAAAATCTACACAAAAATGAGTTAAAACGAGGTCCGAATCAAAGAAAAAAATTAATCTAGAAACATCCTCAAAATCCTATGTTAAAACCAAGTTTAAGGATTGTTTTGATGATAAAATTCAATAAAAAGTATTAGAATTATGGTTTGGAGCTACCCAATCTCAAATGGTGATGAAAACCCTAAAAATTATCCAATGCCAAAACTCAATGTCCAAATTTATTGAAAATCGTGACAAGGGGTTTTAAATGCAGCAGTTGCCATTTAAGTTGTTATCCCTAAAGTAGTACTAGACCACTAAAGTAGATAATTCTTAAGAGGTCATAGGACACTAAAGAATCTTCCGCTTAAGTGGCTGCACCAGATATCAGCAAGTGCAGATTTTATACAAGCTAACCAAGCTTCAAACGAACCCTTTAAATTTGACTAGAACCTCACCGAAACAAACCATGTATTCTACCTAGATAATATTGATATTTGAGACTCAATAGATATGTTTAATTGGAAAAAACAAATCATTTTCAACAAATTAACACTAGGACCACTTGAAGTCATGTTTCACTAGTTTTTAAAACCGAGGTCAAAATGCAAACTAAAGGCTAAAAACCCGAACCAACCCTGCTACTAACCTAAATTTGACATTTCTAATCAAATGGAACTGTCCAAATTGTAATTAAACTTCAAACCAACAAATGTTGATTAAAGTCATCTATGCAACTTTTAAAGCTCCAAACCACCTCGAACACTCCAAATATCCTCTCATTTCATTAGAAATAATAAAAACCATCCCCACACCCCAAAATTGGTACATAGAAATTATGGTGTAGGTCAAAATGGTCAAATTACACCAAAAGGAACATTTCATGAATCAGATCATTACATTTCGCTTGTTCTTCCTAATGAAGGGTACATCCGCCTTTTAGAATTTACCTATATAATTTAATTGGCCTTCATAGATGCATCAATGAATTTTTGGTAAAAAATAATGTTGATGCACCTTTCACTAGAAATCATAGGCTAATGCACGAAAAAAACCAAAATAATTTATAATTCCTATTTTTTCTAGTTTTTCCTGAAACGGGATGTATCCACCTCTCCTAACCAACCCTTACATTTAAGAGGTCATTATGGGTAAAACCATGAGTTTTTGGAAAAAAATTATTCTGAAGCACCTATTTTGTCAAATTCATAGGTGTTACGCACGATAAAGTTGAAACAATTTGTAATTCCTACTTTTTTGCTCACTGTGCTAAAATTATCTAGGTCTTTCTCTCTAATGGAATAGATATTATTTAATAGGATATAATGGGTGAAACCATGAGTTTTAGGCAAAAGATTATTTTGACGCACCTATCTCCAGAAACTCATATGCTAACACACATGATAAAATGGAAATAATCAACATTTTTTTCTTTTTTTTTCTCATTTTCCTAAAACATAATACATTTCTCTTACTGAAGCAATCCTTATCATTTCATAGGCCATCACGGGCATAACCATTATTATTTTACAAAAACACATTTTGACGCACCTATTCTTAGATATTTATAGGCTAATACTATTGTGGCCTACTGCACCCAGGTGTACGTGGTCACCTAAGTGGTAAAGTGGCCTTTAAAATCCATGTATCGATCACACAAGGACTTGTTCTAAGAAAAATGTGCAATATTAATATTCCTACACAGATTAAAGAAGTTAAAAAAATGACCTAAAACATTTGAAAGTTTACAATTTAAAATAATTATAAACAATACGATAATAATAAAGTGTTGGAGACAATAATGGAGACAAACCCAGGGTTAAGGAACTACGGATAATCCTACTTAGACATACAATCTTATTGGTTTAGTTAATTATCTTAGTTGTTGATTCAAGGTGTTGATAACATAATTAGGAAATGGTCATGCTCTAATTGTCTCTCTAACGTCGCCCATGACTACATCATTGAGGGAGGATGTGAGAACTAAGTTAAATGCATTTATATTTCATATCTTATATGAACCAAATGGGGCAAATTAGGTATATTCCGATCCTAAATACATGTTCTAATTTTGATCCCTCTCTGTTTAAGATCCCACTCCATATATCCCACGGTTTAATCTATTATTCCTTATTTCAGGCATACAATGGAAATATATGTTTTTCCTATGGGTCGCGAATCCGTAGAATAGTAAATACAAGGATATATAAACAACCTAACATGATAATAAATATAAATCAACACAATTATAAACTTAAATATTCATATTCTTGGACTCAACCCTAGAGTAAGGTGTTTAGCCACTCATAGAATTACAACGAATCACAATAATGAAATTCATGTATATAATCCAAATGTAAACTAAAGAAAAAGATTAAAACCATAATATATGGCACCTAAAGTGTATTAAAAGTCCCAAAGGTCTTCCTAGGTGTGTACAATAACATAGAAGTGTCCAATTTTATAGTTCGAGCCAAGAGCCCGTTTTGACAACGTAGGCGTGCCACGCTAATGATTTGGCATGATAAGGGCGTGGCATTCCCTTATCATTAATTATCACTAGAATTTTAAATTTTGGTTTGTTTCCAAGGGGGCGTCATGCCCTTATATCGGGCATGGCACACCCTAGTGCTTGGAATTTCTTGATGTTGACATTGTTTGCTCAATCCATTTGGCCTTGAGTTTCTAACTTTGTGGGTTATTTTCAACCATAATTGGACCTTGTTTTTCTTCCATAAACCACTCTTAATATCTCACATGTACTACTATAATATCAAATACCACTAATTAGTTCTTAAAGACCACATAATTCATCTAGCTACACTAGAACAACACCTAGCTCAAGCAAGTAACACTAGTTTCCTCGTATAAACTCTAAGTGATCATTTTTGTTCCCAACTTGTTTAGTGAAACTTAAACATCATACACAAATAAATTAACACTTATATGCTCAATTAAATTAATATCAACTCATTACGCACACAAGTACTTAGAACTAGGCTAAATAAATGTAGATTATAACAGGTAGGTGCATAAATCCACCTAAGATCATCACCCCAAACTTAAAGCCTTGTTCGTCCTCAAACAACTCTTTACAATAAGAACCATTGAAGGAATAGTCAAGGATTACTACTATGATTAATGAACTTAAGCTAAAGCTACGACGACTACATAAATAGAAAGTTTTATATAAAGCTGCTGTTTACAATTGAATGTTCATGAACACTGCTTCGAAACACTTTAGCCTCAAGAATTGACTCCATAAAGTTGGAAAACTCATGAATATTACCCAATAAAAGAGATCATATAAATAACCGAACAATCATCAAACATGCTCCCTCACTACAAGAGAGTCACCCATAGTCACCCCTAGATATGCAATATATTACAAGAATGGGTATAAGAATAGGAGTTCGCTCACTCTCACAAAGAATTCACTTATCATATATGATGACTCATATGCTTGACCTTATTGTAATTCCCCACTAATATCTGAATATTTGAGATCAACATCAAATAAGAATTTAAGAATTGTAGTGTAGGCTAAGGAATGGGTAGGAAGTATTCGGTCCAATAATAGTGAATATCTTCCCTAAGAACTTTAATACATTACGTTATACATTGAAATCCTTTCTCAACAACCAAACTTTAACCACCTCTACCTTCATATATATCTTTTTTTTGTCCCCACCTCTTTAAGCTAGTTCACATTTATTAAGGAGGGAGTATTTTCTATCATTACATGATCCAATTTTGCAAAATTTTGTTTCTTTCCATTACATCACTCCCAAACACCACATAAATTTTTTAACACCAATAGCTACTACATTGGGGCTTCAATTCAACACTTAACTTATTAAATTTCACACTCCTTAACCATATTATTTTTTTACTAAAGCGCATAGGAGCTTTGAATCAAATTAAGATCGATTAGTAAAGGGAATAGGCTATATATGAGGCTACCAAAGAATATAGTATAAAGGCTGAACGTGGCTAACTAAGATTATGTAGAAGAGTAGACAAAAGAGGGTTTCAACATGATTATCAATGAAATGCTGAAATCTTCTCCTGAACCCACCATTATTTAATTTGTCTTACAAACACACCAGGAACTTTCTAGATACTGATATATAATAAGGAATAGAAGAAAGGACCTCACTCACATATGGCACATGTTCAACTCAATAACTATAATTATAGAATCTAAACCAAACAATAGAATGAATTCAAAATTACCAACATCACAAAAATGTCTAAAAAATGAGCCTAAGTATCTCAAAAGTAGTATTCAATCCAATCAACATGCTTTGTACATTCAAAACCACTTGCCTTTTGTAATAATACATAGCATATAGCAGGAATATCTCACTTATTCCCAACATATGAAATTTTCAAATTCACTCCTAAAAATGAAAAAGGGATATTGGGTTCAAAGGGAGACCCCTCGGAAAAGAATTGAAAAGAAAAACCAAGGGGAGGGTGAAGTGTGCTTCCACAAAACTAACACCAACAAAAAAATAGAAACTAAAAGAACAACAAAGTAAAAATCAATTTGTAATTTTTTCAAGTATTAGTAAGAAACTAGAAAACAATAAGAATGAAAATCCTATAATAATACTTCACCCTAAAACATAGGAAGATTCCCCACTACACACATAAAAGTACACTTTGTCCCCAAAGTATAATTGAAAATTAAATATAGAAATACTCCTAGAGGATTTTATCCCTAGATAGTACCATCATTAACATCAATGAGGTTAGGTGGACCCCACACCCTATCTTTGTCATACTCCTAAGCTTAGGTTTCCACTACTCGAACTTTCCATTGACCTGTGACTAAAAAAAACAATGTGTGAAATAAAGACTAAAATATGAAAATAAAATAACTAACTTAACTTGGGTTGCCTCCCAAGAAAAGCCTAATTTAGTGTCGCATCATGGACATAATCTCTACGTCAATTGTATTCCTTTATCTTCTTCCTCCAACTCGGAGTCCATCTTCTCACTCTTTTTTGACCTCTTGAGTATTGAGACTCAAGGTTAATATCTTTTTCAACAATAGACTTTTCTTGATCCACTTTTAACTTTTCTTCTTCGGTCTTGATTGGTAGCTCAGGAAATTCTATGAGATAGCTCAAAGAGGTCATTGGTGGTTTACACTCCACCACCCCCACACTCATCCACTTTCATAGCTATGATTATGTATAAATACTTATAGTTCGAAGATGGATTAAGTCATTTGTATACTTTAAAGACCACCTCTTCATCATCCAATGTCATTTTAAGAGTTCCCTCTCAAATATCAACTAGTGCTTCTCCCGTCGCCAAGAATGGATTTCCCGATATGATTGGTACACTGTAATCTGGATCATAATCAAGAATAATAAAGTTAGTAGGATTAATAACTTACTAACCTTAATGAGAAAATATTCTATGATTTCTTCAGGATACACTCTTGTTCAATTATCTAAGTGGAGCACCACAAAACATGACCTCGGCTTTCCCAAACTAAGACAATTAAAGACAAATAGGGGCATAAAGTTTATACTTTCCCTAAAGTCACCCAAAGCATGGACCACATCATTATCACCATTTTTTATGGGGAGGCTAAAACTCATTCGGTCCTGAACTTCATCAGCATCTTCCTCATCACAATTGAACTACACTCCTCAGTCAATGTCACCATCTTAGTATCATTTAACTTCATCTTATTGTTCAAAATATTATTTAAGTACTTACATACTTAGGCATACCCTACAAGACATCTAACAATGGAAGATTAATGTAATGTTCTCTAAATGTGTCAAAGATCTTCATAAAACATGTATTTTTCTTAGCATGTTTAAGCCTTTGTAGGAATGTTGGTGGTGGTCTTTCAGGTACATGCTCACTGCTTTAGTTTTTCAGGTACTCAGACTTCTCTAAATTCTTACCATCTTTAACTACAAATTGCATCTCTTTTACCTTCTTCAAGACTAACAGTGCTTGTACCTCATGATTTTTCTTTGGAGCTTTGTTAGTGAGACCTCTACCACTCATCAAGGTAATTTCCATAACCCTATTTGGATTCTTTGTATCACTAGGCAATCTAACTTGAGGTTTGGTACTTTGCGCCTAAGCTAACTGCTCCAATTGTGTCTCTAAATTCTTCTGAGCAAGTTGATGATTTTTTTATCTTAAAAACTATTTGTTCTTGGTTGGACAGGATTTTTTTAATGTATTCATAATATTATTGGCCTACATGTTCTATTGTTTCTAAAACTATTGAGTTTGATTATTGGCCCATGAATAGTAAGGCTAACTCTGCCACTTGTTATTATTATAGGGATTCCCATAATTTCCCTTCTCTGCACTGCCTACAAAATTCACCAACTTTATATTTGCTCCTCACAAGTGTGCATAGTGACCACTATACCCAAAGATTTCGCACCAAGATGGGGTCTGCTAGACTATATTTACTTGGGCCTTGTGTTTGCTCACACCCAACTTGCTGATATTAATCATTATTTGATTCTGAAGAGGTGAAAATTGTGATGCCAAAGATGTGACACTATCAACCTCAATTATACCTGTAGGTTTTTTCAGTGCACTTTTATAGATATCACCATGACAATCAAGATTGCCTTTCACAATTCAATTTAGAAAGGTATACAAGTCATCATAAGTTTTCTCTAACACTTGACCACCTGCAGCTGAATCTATTAAAATCTTATTGTTATGGTCAAGAGCTTCAACAAAAGTGTAAGCTAATACCTCGCTGGTCTATTGGTGATGTGGGCAGTCTATAAGAAGAGATTTGAACCTCTCCAAAGCATGAGACAAGTTCTCATTCATCTTCTACTTAAAATAGAATTTCACTACATAACTATGCAATCTTGCCAAGTGGGGAGAATCAGACGAGGAATTTGTTTTCCAAATCATCCCCTGATGTGATGGAGTTTTAAGGTTCTACCTTCAATCATTTCCTTGCTTCCCCTAAAAGTGAGAAAGGAGAGAGTGTGAGCCTCACATATTTTATAGAGACTCCATGGGAATGAAGGTGTTATATATCTTTAATAAATTCTGCAAATATACTGGTGAATATTCATGTGACAATCTAGTCCATACGACAAGCAAGTGAATTGGCCACTACTATGTAATAGATTCTGCATGTTCTGTTTTAGCTCAAATCTACCTCTAGGTTTTGGTCTACGGATGATGGAGGTACCATTAGTTGCGAGTGGGATTGGCACTCTGCGAACTGTCCTATGGGTTGGTGGATTTTTAACCATTAGTGTAGGAATAGCTTTCTCCTAATTAGAGGTATCTGATAGAGAAATATTGCTTCCCTTCTTAGTTGATGTTAGCGTCGCTCAGGTTAAGGATATGGTCAACCAAATCTCTTTCCCTTGCAAGCTTACTTACATTTTAAATTTGTACCTGAAAACTCAGAAGCTAAGATCAAGTTGTTATCCATAAGAAACAATATAGCAAAACTAAAAGTAAGATAGTTGCGAATTTTCAAGTCCCCAACAACGGCGCCAAAAATATCTTGTGGCCTACCATACACGCAAGTGTATGTCGTCACCCAAGTAGTAAAGTTACCTTTAAAAGAAATGTATCAACCCCACAGGGAATTGTTCTTAGAAATGATCTAATTCTAGTTTTCCTATGCAGATTAAAAAAGTGCAAAAATGACCTAAAACATTTGGAAGTTTAAAATTTAAAGTAACTGTAAACAATACAATAATAATAAATTGTTTGAGAAATATTGGGTAGAAACCTAGGGTTACAGTACTATGGAAAATAATAATTAGACATACAATCTTGTTGGTTTAATTAATTATCTTCATGGTTTATTCACAAGGTTAATAACATAATTAGGAAATGGTCATCCTCTAATCGTCTATCTAACTAAGCCCGACAACTACATAATTGAGCGGGGATGTTATTACAAAGTTAAACATACTTATATTTCATCTCGTATATGAAAAAAATAGGGAGAATTAGGTATATTACTATCCTAACTGAAAATCATAACTTTATCCCTCTCTATTAAAGAGCCCAATCTATATATCATATGTTTTAATTTATTGTTCCTACTTCTGGGCTCATAATAGAAATATAGATTTATCTTGTGGGTTGTGAATCCACGTCAGTCAGTGTTCGTACCCTTGGCAAAGTATTGAACACCCATCTAATAGGGGTTACAAGTTGGATCCCCAATTATCTTAATTTAGTATATGTTGGTTAATGGTATCTCCCACAATCTATAGTTGAAAGTTCAAATTCAGATACTTGCATGACCTTGTATTCAGTTGTTCAACTTTAGGGTGGGCATTCGGTTTGTTCGATTTGATTGTTGAATATCGGTTCGGTTTATCAATTTTTGGATTGATGAAAATGAAAACCATAACCAAACCAAAATTATTTCATTTTGTTTCGGTTTTTACAAATTCGGTTCGGTTATTTTGGATTTTTATTTCGCTTTTAAAGATTAAAGTAGTAAGCATTTAAAATTGGAGATTTTTCTAGAAAAATAATCTTTTTTTCAAAACTATTTTTTATTTCCAAATATAATTAATTCAACACATATGAAATAACCATAAATATCGACCTCGCTGAGTCATCACCGTTGGTATGACGGCAGTATCCGCGCTCGGCAGCGACTGCTGACGGCAGTGACGAACTGAGCAAATGAACTGAGCAAACGACTGTTGTTGGCGATGTTGAAATTTGAAATGAACTGACGAACTAAGGATGGTTGAGCGCCGCTAAAGCCTTCACGTTAATGTTAGGGTCTAAAGCAAAGCAGTATATTTAGATTTAGGGTTATTAAATGATTATAATTTATATAATTATATGTTATATCAGATTATATTATATTTTTTGTATATTTACATATATATTAAATTATATATATATATATATAATTATAATATAATATTTATATAATTTTGGTTTTTCGGTTTATCCGATTTTTTTTTGTAAATCCAAAAACCAAATCGTTTAACCAAATTTCTAAAATTTGAAACCGAAACCAATCCAAAAAACCGAAAAACCAAACCAAAATTAAATTTCGATTTGGTTTTTCGGTTTTTTTTATTTAAACCAAAATATGCCCAGTCCTATTCAACTTATCATATAGTACATGTTTATTACTTGGTCTTACACCAGTTTACCATGTCATATGTATCATTTTTAGCCTATATCACTTATTTTCCCATCACATACTCAGTACGTTCAAAGAACTGATCGAATACTTTCTTTGTGCTATATTGTCTTATATTATAAGTTTTGACACTCAGCATCCAGATCACGCTTATTACAATTACACACCATAACAACAGTAGTGTTTGATGAGCCCTAATCTTTTAGGACCAATTTTCAACATTTCGTTTCAGTATTTTTTCTAGTTTCGGACAATTGGAGTTAGTTGGGGGCTTGTCCTAACAACTCATATGATTTAGAGGCTTTCAGATAGATAGCTATATTTTTAGCATACTGATTATTTTTGGTAGACTTAATTTTGATAGGCAGTATTAATTTCAATTTTATTATAATCAGGACATTTCAGTTTAGTTTCCGCCCAATACTCATTATTTTCTTTAGTATTGTTAGTGTTTTGCAAGGCCATGGGTTAGCTTGAGATCACTTTTTTCACTGCCCGGGGATACCCCCTATTTGTTACACAGTGCTTAAGTCCACAAGTGACCTCAAGCTAACCCACGATCTGGTACCTACTGTGAGTACTTAATAAAAATAATAATGAGATTACGTGTGCAGAAGATAATCTGATAAAATACTAGTATGATATAATACCGACATATAATTCAACATGTTTGAAACAACTGAAAAGACTAAAAACTAGTTGATTGTCTCACAATCTGAAAATATCTAAAAATCAGAAGGAATTGATGAAACAAACCCTCAGCTAACTCTGACTGACTGAACATAAAAAGATGCTGAAATAACTATAATAACATGACATGTCCTCGATGGATGAGGACTCACCACTACTATGGCTGGTTAATGTTGTAATATTTAAGAATGATCAGGGAACTGAGCATCCAAACCTATGTCATAAGACAACATAGCACAATAGAAAATTATGCGGTTAGTAATTTGAATGTAATGGTACGTGAGATAAGGACTAACTGAAATACATTTGGCAACTGAATGTGGATGCATAAACATGTAAAATTGAGAACGTAAGGCCAAGAAATACATGAGAATAATTTAATCTATAAACTGACTGTTGGAATAATAGAGAATCTGACTACTTCATCAAGAAAACCTGAACTAACATAGACTGAATACTAACTGGAACTGTGGGAGCTATCATGTAACTAACATTCCCAAATTTGAGCTAATCGGGGTCTAACTTGTAACCCTACATGGAAGGGTGTCGGTACTTTGCCATGGGTACTAACACTAGTTGTGTGTATCCACTAAACTAATATCCCGAAGGACTAGGGAGTCACCCCCTATTGGAAGGTTCCCCTAAGAGTATGTAAACCCTCAACTAGAAGAAAGACCTCTCAAAACCTACATTGTCTATGTAGTTCTGGAACTCAGGTATCGCTACTAATGTCACACCCACTACTGGTAGGTGAGCCCCCATCCCTATGTTTATTCAGTGCTAAATCCTACTCCCAAATGGACTGACATTGTTTCTTACTACGGTGAACTGAACATATCAATTGATAGTTCTCTACATGATCATGACAACTAAGTGCGATATTAAAATTATGAATGTGTTGACGCATTACTTGAAAAGTCTGAAACATGATTAATCCTATAGGTATCGGGTGTTCAAAACCCATCAACACTGAATGATCATTAAAATACAATAACGCCTCTTAAAACAGTAATATAAAGTCATAGTTTAGAAACCTAAAACATAGGACAGTTCAATAAATGAGAGAAAAACTTGAATTTAAACATGAGGATGTGTTGAACCTTAGGTAAGATTTTGTTCATAACTTAGTGTTTAGACATGGAATCAATTGAATATGACATGAGAAATTAAAATTTAAGGCATAAAGTAACCTAATTTACATGAAAACACATGTTAACATGGCTTGAATTTATATAAACAAATAAAACATGGATTAATTCATCTTAAACGTGTATATTTTCATCAGAAAAAAGAGAAATTCATGATTTAAACAAAAGAGGGGATTTTTTGGGCTGAATAGTGGGCGGATCTCATTAATGAATATCTCACATACCTTGAATTGCTTGACTTATGAAAAGGATTTTCACCTTGATACTTGAGAGAGATGATTTGGTAAGAGAAACTCTAATCTTGATGTTCTTGAAGATGGGAGTAAGAAAAGTGTTGTTAATTGTTTGAAGGACAGAGGAAAATAAGCATTTCTAGGGTTATTAGTCATGGGTTAGGAGTTATGATAGGGAGAAAGACCTAAAGATCCCTTAACTAAAGTAATAAAAATTTCCCACCAGTCATTATGAGTAAATCTTATGACTCATAAGATGAGGGTACGAGTGGGACTATTAACTGGTAAGCTTGGAAGTGGCAAAGATAGCATACACTTTTCAACATACAAGAGGTATCTTACGGCTTTTTATATATCTATATGACTCAGAATATTCACTTATAACTTGGACAAAAACATAGGGGACCTACAATTTTGTCCTTATGACCTTCCTTCATACGACTCATAACATCAAGTGACATCACATAAAGTAAAGTCATAATCCAAGTAGAATTCTGATCACCCCTTATTGTCTTAGCTATGATTTAGATCTTATGGCAGGTAAGATGTCCATAAGATTTAGGGCATGATTCTTAAGTTGTAAAGTGACTTTCGAACACGGGGTATTATAATATCTCCCCCTAGGGGACATTCGTCCACGACTTAAACTGGTTAGGTTGGTAGTACTAAGAAAGATGAGATCATATACTGAATGTTTATGAACTGATACATGATTAAATGACTAAGTCTGAGTTATAATACATGGACTAATTCGAATTCATGAATACATGTTATGACATAAGGATGGCTATATGACAAAAACAAAAAAGAATCGGGAAGTCAACTTATGAGTAATAATTACCTCAAGCTGAATTTGAGTTTGTGAAGAATAGATGAGGATACTTGGTTCTCATATCTTCTTCTTCTTCCCAAGTAGCTCCCTCAATGAATTGATTTCTCCATAGAACATTAAATAAAGGAACCTCCTTTTTACTTAACCTACAAACCTATCGATCAAGAATCTAAACCGAAATTATTTTTGAATGAGAGACTATTCTTCATGTCCACACTTCCCAAAGGAACCACTGAATCTGAATCACCAATAAATTTTTGTAACAAGGATTCATGAAAAACTTGATGCACAGATGCCAATTCTGCAGGAAGCTCAAACTCATATGCTACCTTGCCAAAATGACTCAAAATTTTATATAGGTATACATAATGGGAACTGATTTTAACCATCTTTCCAAATCTCTTCACCTCTTTTACGGGTGAAAATTTTAAATAAACAAAGTCTCCAACTCCAAACACAAGGTCCCTCCTCCTCACATTAACATAAAATTTATAACGACTTTGGGTTGTCTCCAGCCGTTCAAAAATCAACTGAACTTTCTCTATTTCCTCAAACACTGAATTTGGCCCTAACAAAGTAGCCTCACCTTCTTCAAACAAACCAATAGGAGATCTGCATCTCTTCAAGTAGAGAGCTTTAAATAAGGCCATCTGAACATTAAACTGATAACTATTATTGTAGGCAAACTCAATCAAAGGTAAGTGGTCATCCCAACTACCTCTAAAGTTAATAACACAAGCCCTCAATATATCCTCCAAGGTATGAATGGTCATATCCTCCTAACCATATATCTAAGGATAGAAAGTTGTACTGGGATGAATTTGGGTACCCAGACCCTTCTGAAAAGCTTTCCAAAAGTGAAAAGTAAACGGAGTACCTCTATTTGAAA
The DNA here is from genome assembly GCA_030864215.1 of Capsicum pubescens. Lineage (NCBI taxonomy): Eukaryota > Viridiplantae > Streptophyta > Magnoliopsida > Solanales > Solanaceae > Capsicum > Capsicum pubescens. The sequence continues at coordinate 144,976,816 of CM061548.1, read as the reverse complement.
TAATAGACATTGGAACTCCATGCAACTTTACCAACTCTCTGAGATAAAGTCTAGCACAATCCTCAGCTGAATACAAGGTATGAATTGGCAATAAATGAGCTGACTTGGTCATACTATCTATAATAACCCATATCAAATCGTGCTGACGACGCGTATGGGAAAACTTTATTACAAAATCCATGTTCACCACCTCTCACTTCCAAGTTGGGATACTAAATTCTTGATGTGTGCCACTAGGCCTTTTGTTATCAACCTTAACCTGCTGACAATTTGAACACTTATCCTCAAACTCTGTAATATCTTTCTTTATACCACTCTGCCAATAGTTTTATCATAAATCACAGTATATCTTAGTGGCTCCTAGGTGGATAGAATAATGCGCACCATGTACCTTAGATAAAATTTTATGTCTCAGACCATCATCTAAAGGAACACAGTCTTCCTTAACAATGAATCACACTATCTCCCCCTTGGGAGAAAACCTCCACCTTCTAATCTTTAACTGTCTCCTTCAACCTGACTAAACTAGGATCCTATCTTGATTTTTTTTTACTTCGGCAACCAATGAATATTTTGAACCATTCTATACCTATATACTACCTTTAACCGAATCAACTAACCTAACTCCTAACCTATCAAGCTGGTGAACCTAATAGACTAACTTTTCCTTATCATCCTCAACATGAGCCATACTACCCATTCACAATCTATTAAGGGAATCCGCCACTACATTGGCTTTGGCTTGATTCACAACATACTCATATGATAGACTTTTAATAGTTCAAGCCACCTTCTTTGACAAAGATTTATATCTTTATACGTGAACACATACTGTAAACTCTTCTGATCCATGAATACATCAACATGAAACCCATAAATGTAATGCCTCTAAATATTTAAGGAAAGACAATATCTTCCAACTCAATATCATAGGTCGGATAGTTCTTTTCATAAGTTTTAAGCTATCTAGAGGCATAGTCTAGGACCTTACCTCTCTGCATTGATACACAACCAAGACCAACTCTAGAATCATCACAATACATGACGAACTCAGTTGTGCCATCTGGCAAAGTTAAGACTAGAGTAGAAGTGAGTCGAGTCTTCAACCCCTAAAAGCTCTTCTTCCAGGAATCTAACCACAACAATTTCATTTTTTTAGGTTAGTCTAGACATAGGGGAAGCAATAGAAGAAAACCCTTCGATAAACCATCTGTAGTAGAAAGCTAAACCCAAGAAAATCTTAGAGTCTAATGAAAAGATAGATCTAGGCCAGTTTCTTACTGCTTTGGTCTTTTGGGGATCAACTCGAATGATAACACCCGAAACTATATGACCAAGGAAAGATACAGATCTCAACAAAAATTTGCACTTACTAAATTAGGAAATAACTAATTATCTTTAAGGGTCTGTAACACAACCCTTAGATGGTCTGCATGATCATTCTCACTACGTGAATAGACAAGTATGTCATCAATGAAAACTATGAAAAACATGTCCAAGTATTGCTTGAACACCCTGTTTTTCAAGTCCATGAAAGCTGCAGGGGCATTCGTTAGTCTAAAATACATAACTAGGAATTCAAAGTAACCATTCTAAGATCTGAAGGTTATCTTTGGAATTTCACATTCTCTAACTCTAAGTTGATGATAGTCAAATTTGAGGTCTATCTTAGAGAAATAACTTGCACCCTGAAATTGGTCAAATAAGTCATAAATCCTAGGGAGAGGATATTTATTCTTGATTGTGACTTTTTTCAACTGGTTGTAGTCGATGTACATTCAGACAAAATAGTCTTTCTTGCACATGAATAGAACTGAAGCACCCCATGAGGAAAATCTAGGCTAATGAAACCCTATTTGAGAGATCCTTCAATTGTTCTTTCAATTTCTTAAGCTGAGTTGGAGCTATTCTGTAAGGTGGAATTGAGATACGCTGGGTGTTCGAAAAGATATCTATTCCGAAGTTAATTTCCCTTTGGGAAGGAATCCATGGAAGATCTTTAGGGAATACATCTTAAAAATATTTTACTACAGGAACTGACTCAAGACTCGGGGTTTTAGAATTTGAGTCCTTGTCTCTGATGAGATGGTAAATATAATATATTAAATAACCTGACCCTTAAGTACTAAAGTAATACCCCTCCATTCAATACCTGGTTCATTAGGAAACTAGAGATGGACAATCCTATTTTTGTAATCAACTGAGGCATAGCATGAGTGGAGCCAATCTATGCCAACAATGACATCAAAATCAATCATCTGTAACTCCATAAAATCAACTAAGGTAACTTTCTAAGACACTGTGATAGGGTAATTTTTGTATACCCACTCAGCTATAATAGACTTACCACTAGAGTAGACACTAATAAAGGCTTTAATAATATTTTAGGACTGACTCCAAAATCTACAACTATGTATGGGGTCACAAAGAAAAGTGAAGCTTTGTGGTCTAAAAATGCATAAACATGAAGATGGAAGACTTGTAACATACCCATAACCATATTAGGAGAAAATTCCTGATCATGTCGAATCTGGAGAGCATATAGTCTATTCTGGTGTTGCCCACTGGTGGAACTAGAAGTGTCACCCTTCTGAGTCGGAAAACCTATTAGAGTTGATTAAAGGTTGGGCTGGCCCAGCTAATATTTGACCTTACACTTTTGGACAACTCTTGGTCTATCCCTTATCCTATGGCCTGGTTTGCCACATCAAAAACACATATCACTGCCTTCTCTATATTCACGCTAATGAAAGTTACCACACTTTCTGCAGAGTGAATTGGTATGTTCAATATTTATTCTACCCTAGGACTTAGAGCCAGGTGCTTCATCTCAATTGTCCTGCTTGTACTTAGGTACTAGCGCACAGGATGAAGATAGGGCTGGGGCTGAAATTCTTTTAAAGAACTGTGAACTCTTATACCAACTTGACATGACCCGAACCAGGGTCATGTCGTAATGGGCATCTCATGTGCAACCAGTAGCTAAGACCACTCCCGATAACCAATCCACCCAATTAACATACATCTTAAGTTGGATGAATTTTTAATATATAACAAGAAATAGAAATTTAAAATATAATGACTTTTGGATAGGTCTTCATTCGAGACCCACCCAACCAAGTCAATTCGTCAAATAACTAATCAAACCAACATGATAAGACAATTACATATCATAATCATTCCATACCCAATTCCACAGTTTTCCATACAAAGCCTCTAAACCAAACCAAAGAATATCTAGTACGGACATACCCCTGACCATAGCCAAAAATCAAAATCTATGAAATGAAAAAAGTCTGTAAAGAAATCCATAACATGAAATGAAGCCTTCATAAGTATGGAATCTTACCACTTCAATACAACACCGGATGTGCCCAAATATGATCAATAAGTAGAAGGAATAGTATCACTAGTTCCTGTATCACCTGGGGATACAACGCTTGATGATGGGTTTACGAGTGAACCCTATCATGTACTCAGGATAAGGATAAAATAATGCCAATATTTTAAACTAGGTAAATAAACATATGCATCCACATCCATACTTATAAATTTATAATCCATGTCGATATATAGAACTAGGTTTATCATGCATTGAAAACGTTTATTTGGGTGGGGTACTTTTACCGTCATAATCCTCCCACGAGCTATATAGTTCCAATGTTACCCCCTGAATGGGCCACAGTGCATGTAGCCTCACAATCTAAAGACACCATAAGGTGGCTGAGGATTCCCTTATTCCCTTTACTCTCTATGATATAGATGGAAAAGTATATACTTAGAGATTCCCTTGAACCCCACAAGTACGTGGTCATCAAGACCAATCCTCATGCCGGTAAACATGAGTTTTCAATGTCAACCTTTTGGATTCACACCATTATGACTAACTATCATAACCTGCCACTATTGCCCAATTAAAACCATTAAACAAAAACAAAACCACCAATTCCAAGAGAAAATTATTAAGGCATTAATTATTGGTATCGTCATAACGACTATAGCTAGCAAGCGACGTCATTAGCCAACACATAGGGGATTTCCATGCACCCCATGAACTCTATTTTTTAAAATCACTTTGAGGATTTTAATGTACCCCACAAGGTTTTCATTATAAGTTCACTTGGGGATTCCCATGTACCCCACAAGGTTTTCAAAACCATCTTCAACCATCTAACCATTTATGCCATGCATTAGTTTTCAAAGTAATAAACTAAACCAAACACTTTGTTGATTCTATTGTACTCCTATCACTAGATCTAACAATTAAACATATACCAGTACCACCAAGGCCTTTTCAATCCATTTAAAATATTTAACCAAATTAGGTTCCATTACCATACTATAAATTGCAATAGTTTGAATAAAAGAGAAACTATGTGACAAAACCATTCTCATAGGCATTTTAACAAACATGTTGAGGGTATATAGTTTCCAAAACCAAAACCAAAACCAAGAACCAATTGACCATTCCCATGCAACCACATGTTCAAACCACCATTATATTGTGAAAACCACAAGTAATGACATGGGAAAATATAAATCAACCATTAATAACAAAAAAACCCATCATGTAATTAAAAACCAAACAGTGCCCATAATTAAACCATGAAATCCATTCATTTAAACATGAATTTAGTTGAACTAACAATAAGGGAGTACTACCATGCCTTATTTAAAAGGATTCACAGAAATATTTCGGTCTTTAAGCCTCTAGATGAACACCTTGAGGAAAACCTAGACTAATCTTCAAGAGGGAGTTTAGAGAAGTTTTTAGAGTGTTTTTATCTTTACAAGTGTGTTATGAGAGGCTACCATATGATATAGATATGGGGACTTAAGGGTTTTAGGGTGGGAAAATTCCAAAATACCCTTAGCGTAAAAATTGTAAAAACCACACAGGTGGGTAAGACCACACCACCCAAACCTTACCCTAACATACTAGTGGTACCCAACACTCGTACCCTAGGCACCAACTTAGACCCCAAAACTATCCAACATACTACAACAAGGACCAACTCGTATTCCATCATACGACAAGTACCCTAGAACTGTACCCTAGGAAGAATAGAATCATCTAGGCTAGTCATAGGACATCATACAATTTAGTACCATACCCTTTGTAGCGTAGCATACAACTAGTAAGATGTTCAATCGTACCTTGGAATAAAACCAACTAAACTATGTTAATAATCATACGAGTTGAGGGACCCTAAATCGTACCATATTATATGACAAGTACCCACAAGTTGTATGATTTCCATAAGCTAAAACTTAAGAAATATTCTAAGGTTCAAAACTCGGGCTTTTTCAAAATGTGAGTGTCTCGATATCAATCCATCATTGACATATATGATTAACTATGAGAGTGGGAGTTTTTTATTGTAAAGTTACATGGGGTTGTGTTGCAAGCTACTTATCTATTCGTGTAGTATAACTTGTCAACTTTCTTGATTCTTTGTTGCTAATGTGATGTCAAAGCTTAATTCCTTTTTGTCGTATTGTTTTTCTACACATATCCACAAATTGTTCTTGAAAAAATAAAAATAGGAGAAGGTGAGAATTTTGAGTTTAAATTGAGTTGACTGTTGTAGGTTCCTTAGGTTTATCTTAGTTAAGAATCTTGTTTTGACTATTATAAGTTTGTTTCCTAGTAATATGCAAACGTTCTAAGTTGAGGGTGTTGTTATGACATGGTTTCATGACACTTTGAATGTTTAAAACTGAAATTATACAAGGACTTAAGTCTATTTTTTAGATGAATGTATTTTTGTGCTTGTTTTGCTAAAAACTATGTTTTGGAGTTGAAAAGAAGAAAAATAGCTGATGTAAAGAGAAGAACCCACTTATGAACAAATTTATGGTTTGTATGTGGGACTTACATCCATCGTGGGTTCCCTCATAGGTGTCATAAGAAAACTACCAAAAATTTAAAGATGGTCTTGATACTTACGGAGGCTACTTATAGGGGGGTAAGTGGTACTAATGCCCCTCGTAAGTACCATCGTGTGTTGTCTACAACATAGAGATTTTGTTTGATAATTACAACACACCTAGGGTTTGTAGCTGGTACTTACGGTCTGTAATTTGGTCCATAAGATATTATCGTCTCAACTTTTTGGTGTTCTGATGTATTCTTTATTACCCCATTGATGTTTTTGTACTAGTTTACATACTTTATTTACTGACAACACTATAGTAGTTCTGAGATTTAACCTTTGATCTTGGAATACATTGTTCTTAGTTTTTATGGTTGGATATTAATTTGAGATTATGATTTTAATTCAACAATTATTGTAAGATTATTCACATAATTTCTTAAATGAATGAATTGTATGTTCTTGCAAACATGAGAATCTAAACCACCTAACTAGGGTTGTGGTAGTCCTTAATGAATAACAATGTAGAGGAAGTTCAAAGTCATTCTTGATTAATGTTGTATCATATATTATGGTTTTATTTGTATTGATTACTTTCTTAATGAATGCAAAGGTTAAGAATTTACTTGTATTTTCTACCATCTACACAATAGTGGTTACGATCAGGAAAAAAAGATTACAACAATAAGTTAATGTTATCAACCCTTATCTGATTAAGTTGACACCCAAACAGAGATAGTTAATATGGGACCTAGGACAAGGGTTAGTAAAGAGACTCTGAGACTCGCTAGTTGATAAGTGGAATTTTCAAAAGGAATTAACAAAAATATTGATGATACATATCCTGTAAGATTATGCATGCAAGACATTAAGATAGTTTGATGAAGTACGATAATTCTAGAAATTAGGAAGTTAGGGGGAACACAACTATGGTATTCATCTCATATTGATTTCAACCTAAAGAGATCAAGATCTATTACTAATACTATCCTGCACTCTCCGACTGTATCAATAAGTTTTAGATAGAGATTCTCCGTATTTCCTGTGGGTTCGAACCTAACAGCTGTTGGATTCTATATTTGATAGTGACCATTTTTTAATTTCTTGGATTTATAATTTGGTTAATGGAGTTTGATACTTATGTCTATTGATATTACTTAAATGACTGTGACTATGTGAAACATACTTGTCGAACTGCTATGAAACTTCATGGTTGGTGAAAGATCATAAGTTGGTTACACATGAATGGTTAAAGGAAATTTATTTTGTGTATTTTAAATTGAAACTATCATCTAGGTATTTGGATTTGTCTTATTTTTTGGTAAAATTTATAAGGGAAACTTGGCTTATGACTATGGAAAATTCTTATTTTAGGATAGTCAGGAATTTAGTTACGGAACATGGTGGAAAGGGAAGTTGTTATATAATAAAGGGACTTATTGTTATAAAAATCTTCTTATTGTGATTCATAACTGATTCAAAGCAATGAGTTATTTTTGTAAGAATTTTTGGGTTTTGTTTGTGATTATGATATGGTTGATAAGATATAATATGTTGATAAGTTAAATGACTGATATAGGTATTGTTGTCTATTTTAGGTGACATATGTATTTAAATGTAAAACTTTATTTGACAAGGTGATTTTTATTATTTTTATTTGGATCCATGTATGATATAGCTATTGACACTGTTTGAAGGTATGAACTCTATTGGTGACTTTTAAGGAATAATTAAGGTAAGATGGAACTTATTTGTGTTAGACATGCTCTTGACTTGAAAAAATGTCTGCCATAACTTATGCTTACCTAGTTATTAGTCGTTGTCATTGGTCAGGGTGTTACCTTGGTGGATCTTTATATTGAATTATACTTGTTTGATATATTGATGTTTAAGGGAATAAATTAAAGTAATGGTGTAGTGTTGGGTGATATTGTGTTCGTCATAGCACTATATAGGATGTAATTATGAAATAATCATCTCTATTGTTTTGTTTTCTATTGATAATACCATGTTAAAAATTTTCCAGATTTTGAAGAGATAAATTTTAGGCTAGGCTAGTTTTAAGTAAAATTGGAGTGTGGTATGGTCTAGGAAAATTCAGAAATGATTTGGGCGATATAGTTGTTGTTTGATTTGATTTCTACTTAACTAATATGACAAGGAATCTATAGTAATTTACATAATAAAATTTGGGTGAGTATAACACCCAGAATTGATGCTAGCGTAAAGATCATTGTTTGGAAAGTCCCTTGTTTAAAGTATGTTGCAATAATTGGAATTTTTTGTCGACATTGGACATACTGTCCATTGATGTTGCTATAGTGATATGCACGCTGTTATAACCAGGTGCCTCAATAGTTGATAAATTCTCGCAATAGCAATGGTAAGACTTGGTTAACTCCTTCTATAGCGGTGGGTTCCATTGTAGTAGAAAAAAATTGTAATTTCAATAAATTATTTCTCCAAAATACTTTATTTTTCTAAAACTCTTTTGTGGGAAATAGTAACAATTTGGGGAAATTTCTACCAGCCTTTCATTGTTTGACATTGTAAAGTTAGAATTTCATCTTTGTAAATAAGTAATTGAAGAACTAGGCCTTAGAATTTATAATTTACAGAGATTGTGGAGATTTTTAGGGTTGATTTTTTTTATTTTATACTACAAGGGAGGAAATTATTTAATGTGTTCATGTATTTTTATTATTAATGGTTAATTTACCCCTTTACTTTGTTAATTCAATAATTAATCCATGGAATTGGTAGTTATAGGTGAATTATGGTAGAAAAGACCTAAAAATGTGAAAGGTACGTTCATGAACTTGACCTTAGAGGTAGCGTATGAGTTATAATTTGTAGCATAGTAGGTTATGAAAGCTTGGTTTGAGGTAGGTGATGGTACTATAGTTTCATCTATTTTTTACTATATGTGCATGTTAACTACTTTATATTGTGGCTTTTTAGTTAAAGTTATTTAGTGTGGTCAATGCAAATGATTTTCTTTTGTTGTATGATTTTAACCTATCTCATTGTTAAATATGAGATATTTTTGTATTTGAAATGTTCCCGTGGGTTATTAGTGAAACAAGGATAGAAGATGCTTGTGTTTGGGATTTGTACATACAAGGAAATTGTTCCCTGCGGGTCATGGTTAGAGGGTGGATGTATTAACCATACCATGTATGAATGAGTGTTAGGTGAGTTTGAGGTTTTCACGAGTGAACTAGGGAATATTATTATACTATTGATAATATTTAAACTTCTTGATTTATTTTACCTCCTAGCTTGACTGAACTTAGCTTTTTGATAATATGTTGACTTGTTGTTTGAAATCTTAAAATTCTTATTTGATAGTTAATGAGCTAAGTGTATGATGGTATTGAGCATGGATTATCTTGTTGTACTATAATTTGGTTATATGTTCATATTCTTATCATGTTTTGGCCAAATTATCCTACGAGTATATTGTTGTTCTCTATGTACCAATATTATGCCTACACTTACTTTTATCACTGTAAATCATATTCCAATAGAACCTACGAGAACTCACTTATGATTTCAGTGCTTGACTTTGGATTCAAGGGTGAGCAACATAATTTATGCTATCCTGAATCCTTCTTGGATGACGGGTTCTTTATTTCTAGACTATGTTTTCATTTAGTTTTTCAGGTTGCATCCCCATCTTGACAATATTTAGTAGTTTTGGTACAAATGACTCTTGGGTCCTAGGGAAGATTTGGTTAAGTGCAATGTTCCATATTTTAGTTGTTGTTATGTTTTGATTTACAATTGGATATCTAGACTGATATATTAGTTTCATTATCTCTTGAAGTGTTGATTTTGAAATGATGTTTGGGGTAGATGATTCTCCCACAGAGTGAGTAGTGTGGGTGTCACTGATGATGAGTTTGGTTTGTGAAAAGATGGTATCAAAGCCTAGGTTTTTATATCCCGTCATACCAAATTGATTCTAATAGAGTCTCGTAGAAAGGTATGAAGACATCTATACTTTTTCTTTGAAAGGCTATAGGGCTTTATGAAATCCATCTCTCTTATTTCTTTTGTGCTATAACTCTATTCCAATTGGTATCTGGCAATCCAAATTTGTATCTAGTATTCTTCATTGTTTTTTCCATCAGTGGTGAGCACTAGATTTTATGAAAGCCAATCAACAACTCCTGCATCGTCCGCTCCAGCGCATGACTAGCCATAAGAGAAAGAGGATGAGTGAGATAGAAAGGTAGGTGAAGAAAGGTACAAGTTGTACCCGCTAGGGGTTGATCTCAAGTAGCATCTTTCCCGGCCCTTGAAAGTTCAGTATCACCTCTCGCACCTCAAGATCATATTGAGAAAAGGGAAGTAGTAGAGGAGTAGGGGCTGAAACCTGAGGTGGCAACATCGTTAGGGGTTGCAGCTCAAATGTCTATGTCAATCGAGGTTGTTCAACTAGTGTTAGATTTTCTAAGTGGATTGGCAGGGACTTAAGACACACCCATGGTATCAAATTTTTATTCTCTATTTGTTCATCCTACTATCCCTCATTCTCTCTCCCTAGTTATCTTTATCCTTTTTTCTCTCCCTTTTTCTTTTCCCTCTCGTCATTGCTATCGTTGGCGAGATTAGGATTTTTGATAGCTCAACTTCGGCGATGGTGTAAGTGTACAGTACCAGTCAAAATAAATTGGTATAATGACAACCAGTGTCTAGATTCTGTCAATACCCAGAAGATGCTTCGGCGATATTTTGGTAATGCACCGGCTGCTTCTTTCTAGCGACTCTATTCAGTTAACCAAATTCTACATCAAAATAACTGGAACCAGTATCATGCAGGAGTACCCCGGTGACATCTAAACTTTGATATTTAGTTACTTCTTATAGTTTATTTCCTTGGTATTATTAAGTTTCTTGTGATTATAGTTTGTAACTGGTTGTTTTTTATTATTAGTAGTTATTGTTGTTTTGTTGAAGCTGCTAGGTCAGAAAGTGTATTTTTTACATTCCTTCTATTTTCCTCCTATTACCTTATTTGTTTGTTTGTCGATATAGGGCTTTATTTTGATTTTTAAGTAGTGGATTTGGGGTCTGATGGTGGAATAGGGTTATATCCGAGGGGGTTAGGGATGGGAATAGTTTTTGAAGGGGGTATAGAGGGGAGGGTAAGGGTAGGTGTGGATTCTAGGTTTAGTGTTAAGGCTATTTTGGTGAGGGGTGGTAGAGGTAGGTGAGAGCGAGATAAAATAGGTTGAGGGTAAGGTGTTGGAACATAGGGACCCTTCAGGGTATGTCTGTAGAGCTGGTGAAGATTCTTAAGAAGGTGAGGATTAATATTGCGTGTGTTCAGAAGACTAAGTTGGTAGTGTCTGAGGCTAGGGGTGTGGATGGGTATAAGTTATGGTACTCATGGAGTGAGAGGCGTTGGAATAGAGTGGGCATCTTAGTTGATGAGGAGATTAGAGGGTAGGTGGTAGAGGTTAAGAAGGTCAGTGATAGGCTGATAATGATTAAGTTGGTCATTAGGGGGTTTAGCTTGCATATGTGAGGTGTTTATACGCCTCGTGTGGGTTTGGAAGAGGAGGTAAAAGCAAGATTTTATGAGGCTTTGGACGAGGTGGTGAGAAACATGCCTATCTTGGAGAAGATTGTCATAGCAGGGAACTTTAATGAGCACATTGGGGTTTTACTAGGAGTCTATGAGAATGTGGATGAAGGTTTTGGTTTCGGTGATAGAAATGGTGATGGATCTGCTTTGTTTTATTTTATGAGGGATTTTGGGCTTGTGGTAATGAATTTGAACTTTCTGAATAAGGAGGATCGCCTGATTACCTTCCGAAGCATGATAGCCAAGACTCAGATTAAATTTTTGCTGCTTAGGAAAGGGGATAAGGTTTTATATAAGTACTGTAAACTCATTTCGAGTGAGAATCTTTCAACCCAGCATAGGCTTTTGGTGATGGAATTTATTATCAGGAAGAGCAAGAAGAGAAGGGACAAAAAGGGTTGACCAAGAATTAAGTGGGGTGGCTTAATGCCAACTAGTGCGTTGGAGATAGGTGAGAAGGTGGAGGGACTAAAAGCGTAGGAGTGTAGAGGGCATGTATTTTATATGGGAAAAAGATGTCAGCTGCATCACGGAGACTAGTATATAACTCACAGATAGAGAGAATAAATTAGCGCCATCAATAAAATAAGTTAAATCATCATATGCAATCACATGTATGTATGAATATATATATATATATATATCATGCTGGGATACTAGAGAAGTATTGGGAGTTTCTAGGGGTCAGGCGAGATGGCATAAGGGGGACTAGTGGTGGAATGATGGTGTTAAGAAGAAAGTGAATATTAAGAAGGGGGTGTATGTTAAGTTGATTGAGAGTAAAGATTAAGAGGGGAAGCATGTGAATAGGGAGGTTTAAAAAGTATCAAGGAAGGAGGCTAAGTTAGTTGTTACGGCTGCTAAGATAGGAATATTTAGGGTTTATATGTGGTAGTAGAGAAGAAAGATGGGGAAAAAGTTTGTATAGGCTTTTTAAGGCTAGGTAGAGGAAGGTTCGTGACTTTGATCAAGTGAAGTCCATTAAGGGAGAGAATGGTAGAGTTTTGGTAGAGAATGTTCACATTAAGAAGAGATGGCATGAGTATTTTCATAAACTTTTGAATGAGGAAGGGGACATAGGAATTTAGTTAGGGGAACTGGATCACTTAGAGAAGATCCTTGATTTTAGTTACTATAGATATTTTAAGGTTAAGGAGGTCAGAGAGGCTATTCATAAGATGTAGAGGGGTAGGGCAATAGGGCCTGATGAGATTTCAGTGGATTTTTGGAAGTATACTGGTAGGGAAGGTTTAAGGTGGTTGACTAATTTCTTTAACGGTATTTTCAAGTCTTCGAGAATTCTTGAGGCTTGGAGATGGAGTACGATGATTCTGTTCTATAAAAAAGGGTGAAATTCAGAGTTGCAACAACTATAGGGGTATTGAGCTATTGAGTCACACAATGAAAATTTGGGAGAGGGTTGTTGAGCAGAGATTAAGGAGGATCGTGTCTATTTCAGAGAATCAGTATGGATTTATGCCAGGTTACTAGACGACAGAGGCAGTCTACCTGGTGAGGAGATTGATAGAGCAGTATAGGGAAAGGAAGAGGGATTTGCACATGGTGTTCATCGACCTAGAGAAGTCGTATGACAAAGACCCAAGGAAGTTTATTTAGAGATGCATGGAGGTGAGAGGGGTCCCAATGATATACATCAGAGCTATTAAGGACATGTAAAATAGAGGGAAGACTCGGGTGAGTATAATGGGAGAAGACTCAGAGCATTTTCTAGTCAAGACTAGGTTGCATCAGGGGTCGACACTTAGTCTGTTCCTGTTTGTATTGATGATGGACGTGTTGACGTGAAGTATTCAAGTTGAGGTGCCTTGGTGTATGTTATTTATGGATGATGTAGTGCTAGTTGATGAGACACGGAGGGGGGTATGAATGTGAAATCTAAGGTTTGGAGGCAAACGCTTAAATCTAAGGGGTTCAAGTTGAGTAGTTCTATGACGGAGTATATGGAATGCTAGTTTAGTTACTTGAGTAAGGAGGACGAAGTGGTGGTGAGGTTGGATTCCCAGGATATTTGTAATAGGGATAGTTCTAAGTATCTTGGGTCTATGATTCAAGGGAATGGTGATATTGATAAGGATGTCTCTAAATGTATTGGAGTAGGTTGGATGTAGTGGATGCTCGGCTCAAGAGTTTTTTGTGATAAGACCATGCCCCTTCATATTAAAGGTAAATTCTATAGATTGGTAGTCTGTCTGGCCATGCAATATGGAGTGGAGTGTTGGCCAGTCAAGAACTCTCATATTCAAAAATTAAAGGTGACAGAAATAATAATGTTGCATTGGATGTATGGACTTACTAGAGTGGATAGAGTTAGGAATGAGATTATCTGATAGAAGGTGTGAGTGGCTTCGTACGAGGACATGATGTGGGAAGAAAGGCTGAGATGGTTTGGGAATATAATGAGAATGGTCATGGATGCCGCAGTTCATATGTATAAGAGGCTAGCTTTGGATGGATTTAGGAGGAGTGGAGATCGGCCGAGGAAATACTGGTGGGAGATGATTAAACATGACATGGAGAATCTATGGCTTACTAAGGAAATGACCCTAGATTGGACGGTATGAAGGTCGCAGATAAGGGTAGAAGGCTAGTGTATGTGTGTGTGTTGTAGCAAGTTGTTAGGAGAGGTCTTGTGTAATCGAGTTAGTAATCCTAGGACTATGTCCATAAGTAGGAGCCTCTAGTCAGGTGAGTTTGGGTGTAGTGGGTGTTTCTTGTCTGTAAGTGTATGTTACCACTTGGTGGGTGTCCTATTTCTTATTTCTTATTTCATAATTCTCTTATTTCTCTTATTTCGTATTTCTTTGGTTTCTATTTTTATTATTTCTTATTTCTTATTCCTTATTTATGTTATGTCATCCATCCTGCTTCCTGTTTTATTACAACCTTGTTAACTATTATTTATCTTGAGTCGGGGGTCTATCGAAAATAGCCTCTCTATTTATTCAGGGGTACCGGTATAGACTGCATGCATTTTACCCTCCCCAGATCCCATAAAACCCCACTTTATGGGAATACACTGGGTTTACTGTTGTTGTTTTTCATCCTACTATTTCCATGTCTCCTAGAATAGATGAAGCTTCAAGGACCAATGATTTTCCTCGTATTATTTTTGGTTCAGTGATGACTATTATGGAACATGAGTTATGGACAAAATTTTTGAAAATGAAACCACTTCCCTTCAAGGGTAATGAGTCTGAGAATACTTCGGAGTTCTTCATTAATTGGTATAGGAAGGTACATAAGATGGGTATTATGAAGCAATATGGAATTGAGTTTGTCATATTCTATTGGAGAAAGATTCTAAGCTATGACGGAGGGCATACATAGAATGTCAGTCACCGACTTTGCCTCCATTGACTTAGGAAAAGTTTCAACACTTATTCTTAGAGAAGTATGTGCTTCTTCCCCATTTTGATCATAAGAAGGATGAATTTTTAGCATTGAAGCATAATGAAAAGTTAGTTGCAGCCTATGTGGATAAGTTATATGCCTTGTCTCGGTATGCCACTCAACTGTTGACTACTGAGGATGAGGGAATTCATTTTTTATTAAGGTCTTGAATTATGATATTCTGGTTTTTATGTGCACATGACTTCTGTTGGAAATAGGTTCAATGAAGATTTTGATTAAGTAAAGAGGTTAAAGTGGGGTAACGCCCGGGGATCAGTCTAAGATATTAGCCGATAAGTCCTATAATGTTTAGAATTTCAATGTATCCTAGTGTAAGTGCCATAGTCTGCTATCCTTTTAAGATTGTCCTATTTAGTCGGCCTTGCCAGCTTCTACTTTGGTTGTAATTATGGTTTCATCTCAACAACTGACTATTAGCGTCTAAGGGGATTCTTACTCTTTTACCAGCCAACCTTCTCTCGAGAGAGGATGTTACCATTGTTGTATTGTTGTTCACTTTAATAGGGGAGTGTCCTATTTGACGAGTAAATCTTTACGCACAACATCTTACCCAGGCTATCATCCCGACAAATAAAGTAGAGGGAGGCAATGAAAGGGGTCGTCTATAGGGTAGAGAGAGAAATTAGGCAGGTAGTAAGGGTTGTCAAGAAGATGGAAACATAAGGGAAAGAGAGTATTCGGGGAAAGTGTTAGCTCAGATTGATGATTAGGCTGATTGTTATACATTTTTGGGAAAGGCTGAAGTTGAGGCTTCTAATACTATCATTTATGGAAGTCAGAAGTTTATTAGGGAAGGGTGTCTATAATTTTTAGTTCATCTCATAGATATAAGTACGAGGTCCCCTTCGATAGAGTTAGTTTCAGTAGTTTCCAAATTCGAAGATGTGTTTTTATTAGACCTAAGATAGTGACTATATCTAATTTTTATATTGACTTAGAGTTGTTAACTAGACCTATATCAATTTCTCCATATTAAATGGCTTCAGCAGATTTTAGGGAGCTGAAAATTCAATTACAGGAACTAGTTGACAAGGGTTTTATTGTCTAAGTATATCACCTTAGGGTGTTGAGGTCCCATTTATAAAGAACAAGGATTGTAGTTTGAGTTTGTGCATTTATTATAGACAATTGAATAAGGTTATAATTAAAAATAAATATATCTTGCCCCGCATTCATGATCTACTTGATCAGTTACAGGGTGCATCAATATTTTCAAAGATTGATTTATGGCCAGATCATTACATGTACAAGTTTTAAAGTTTACTTGTTTTATATTATGGTTCTAGAGAATAACTCGGTCCCTTCTTCCATTAGTCAGGTGCATTAACGGCGTTATGATGATATATGAGAGGAATAGAGGAAAACTCATGATTTGTGTGGAATAAGACCAAAGGAAATACCAAAGACCACTTTTAGAACTAAGTATGGTCATTATGAGTTTTTGGTGATGTCTTTTTGGCTAATTAATGCACTTGTCACCATTATAAACTTGATAAATTGTATCACTATATCATTTTTCTGTTCTTTTGTTATCGTATATATTGATGATATTCTATTCTACTCTAACAGTAAGGAGGAGCATGCAGGTCATCTTTGCATAGATTAAAGGATACTATGGGAGAGGCAGCTATTTTCCAAGTTATTAAAGTGTGAATTCTTGTTGTCATCACTTAACTTTGTGGTTTTTAAAAAAGGGTAATGGTAGACCCCCTTAAAATTGAGGCTGTTAAAAATTGGATACAACCTAGTGACTGAGTTAAGGAGCATTATGGGTGATTATAGTTACTATAACATGTTTGTCAAGAATGTTGTATCTATTGCAATGCACTTGACTAGGTTAACTCAGAATAAAGTTACATTTGTTTGGTTGGATCAATATGAGGAGATCTTCCAAAAGCTAAAGACACTCTTGACTACAACGCATATCCTTTCGCTATCAACTGATGGTACAAACTTTATAGTCTTTTATGATGCTTCACTTTTGGGCTTGATTATTGTGCTTATGCCGGATAGAAATGTCATTACTTATGCTTTGAGGTAGTTAAAGTATCATGAAAGGAACTAACAGATACATGACTTAGAAATAGCAGTGGTGGTGTTTGCATTAAAGATTTGGAGACACTATCTTCATGGGGTTAGATATGAGGTTTTCATATACCTTCATAACCTACAAGATGTGTTTACACAAAGAAATTTGAATTTGAGGAAGCAGTGATGGATGGAGTTATTAATGAATTATAATGTAACTATTTATTACCATCTAGGTAAGACCAATATGGTGGAAGACACATAGAGTCAAAAACTAGTTCGTATGGGTATTTTTTCATTCTTAAGGGTGTCTAAGTAACCTTTTGATGATAGTTTTAAACTCTAGCATCTTTGAGCATGCAGTTTGGGGATTTGGATAGGGGTTTACTGTTGGTAGGGTTGAGGTGACGTCGACATTTGTACAACAGATTAAGGCTAATTAATTTAAGGACAAATGGTTGAGTGCACTCTAAAATAAAGTGGTATATGGGAAGGTGTCGGATGCCTCACTGAGCATAAGTGAGGTGTTGTGTTTTAATGAAATTCTATGAATTCCTCAAGTTGGTGATTTAATCCATGATACACTTTTAAACTCCCATGGTTTACATTATTTAGTTTATCTATGCACAACTAAGATATATCGTGATTTGAGCCAACTCTTTTGGTGAACCAAGATGAAGAGGGACATAGTGGATTATATGTCTAAGTGTCAAAATTATCACCATGTGAAGTATGACTACCAATAGCCCACGAGGTTGCTTTAGAGGATACTTACACCTATGTGGAAATAGGAGAATATTCACATAGATTACATGCTGGGTTTTTATAAGACTTTTGAAAAAGTATGACTCTATTTGGGTGATAGTGTAAACGCTGACTAAATCAAGTCACCTTTTTTCAATTTAGGTAGACCACAACTCTCATCATTTAGCTAAAATCGCTCTTAAGAAGATTGCTAGACTTTAAGGGGTGCCACTTACCATTATTTCTACCAGAGATGCAAAGTACACTTCTAAAGTTTGGGGTAGGTTGCATGAAAAGTTGGGCACCAAGCTCACATTTAGAATGGCTTTTCATCTATAAAATAATTTACAGTCAGAGAGAACGATTCAGTTGCTGGAAGACATACTAAGTTCCAGTGTGATTGATTTTGGTGGCCATTGGGATCATTTTCTTTAGTTATAAAAGTTTTCATATAACCTTTCTACATTGATATGGAACCTTTAAAGGAGATATACAAAAGAAATTATAGGTCCCCAACTGGCTTGTTTGAGGCAAGATATGTTAAACATTTGGGCATCAACTTTGTACAAGAAGCTTAAGAAAAGGTATGGTTTATTTAAACTTTGTTAGCTTCATAAAGTTGGAAAAATGAGCATGCGGATCATAAGGTAAGAGACATGAACTTCAAGGTTAGGGATCAAGTACTTCTTAAGGTGTCTCCCATGAAGTAAGTCATACGGTTCTACAAGAGGGGAAAGCTCAACCCTCAATATGTTGGTCCCTTTAAGCTTATTGAAGAGTTGGTTAAAGTTGCGTACATGTTGTTTTTACCTCTGGGGATGTCAGCAGTTTGTATGATATTTTATGTTTCTATTCTCAAGAGGTACCATAGGGATGAGGAGTACATCATTAAGTAGGACTCAGTTCTTCTAGATTAATAATTAGATTATGAGGAGGAACGGTAGAAATTCTAGATTAAGATGTTCAAAAATTAAGGATGAATGTAATTTGTTTAGTTAAGGTTCAATAAAAGTATCATCCAATTAAGGAAGCCTTATTGGAGATCGATAAGGACATGTGAGACAAGTACCCTATATTATTTGAGTATTTAAGTACCTTCTTCTATCCTCTTTTCTGATTTTTTCATATGATCTGTTTAAGTGTCCATTTTCTTATTATGTAAGAACTTCCTATTGAAAATCCTATGTTACAATTCTTTCCTATTTTAATGTTATAAATTCCTGGCAAGTCTAATTTTGAGTAACATAGGAGTGAGGTATGGTGTAGGGAAATTTAGGAATGATTTGGAAGTTAGATGGTGTTTGGTTTAGTCTCTAGTTTGCTAAGATGATAATGAAATCAATGAAATTTATGAAATCAAGTTGAGGTGAGTAAAATTGCTTGAATTCATATTATCATAAAAGGCATTGTTAAAAACATCACTAGTTTAAGGTGTAATGATAAAATTGGGATTTTTAGGCAATACTGAATATTTTGTCCCATTGTTGCCGCTATAGAGACATGCATACTACAATAGTGGGGTATCACTAGACCTGGTCATCACTTTCTATAGAGGTAGGTGCCGCTATAGAAATAAAATTACAGTTTTAATAGATAATTTCCCTAACGTAATTTTTTTCTAAAACTCATTTTAGGAAAAATATGGGACGGTTCGGGGAAATTTCTATCAATTTTTCATCGTTTCACATCATTAGGGTAAGGATTTCTTCCCCATTAACTAATAATTAATAAAATAGGCCTTAGAATTTCTTATTTTTGATGTTTGAGGGAGGGGGTTTTAGGGATGACTTTGATAATTTTTTAGTGCAAGGGAGGAAATTAGGTAAGCTAATGGATTTTAATTATTAATTATCAATTTACCCTTTCACCTTGTTAATTCACCATTAAACCATGGAATTGGTAATTTTAGGTGAATTACGATAGAAAATCCCTAGATCTGGAAATAAATGTTCTTGAACTTGACCTTAATGTTTGGATTTGAGTTATAAATTTCAACATGGTAGGTCACTTTATTAATTATATGTTTATGTGCATGTTCTAGACCAATAGAAAGCAAAAATGGCACGAAAGGTCTAAACTGAAGCTTAAAGAAGTTGTGTAAGCTTAGTTCAAAGTAGGCGATGGCATTGTAGTTTAATCCAATTTATACTATATGTGTATGCTATATACTTTGTAGTGTCTTGTTAGTGCATATTATTTTGTGTGGTCAGTGAATATAATTTTACGTTGTTGTATTATTTTTAACCAACCTTATTGTTAAATATGGGATGTGTTGGTATTTAAAATTTTCCTGCGGGTTTTTGGTGAAACAAGAATGGCAGATATGAGTGTCTGGGATTAGTACATGAACATAAATTATCTCCCGTAGGTCATGGCTAGAGTGTAGATGTATTACTGGTGGTATGTATGTACAAGTGTCATGTGAGTTTGATGGTTCCATGAGTGAATTGAGGAATATATTTATATGGTTGATAATGGTTTAAATTTTGACTTGTTTTACTTTCCTTGACTGAGCTTAAGTTGGTTAAAATATTGACTTTTGTTTGATTCCTAAACTGCTTGTTTGGTAATTAATACTCTAAGTGTATGATGGTTTTGAGCATAGATTAAGTTGTACTATAATTTTGTTATGTGTTCATATTCTCATGTTGGAATGCCTAAATGACCTTACCAGTAAACTGTTAATTTCTTATGTGTTGTACAATACTTGCTCTTACTTTTGTTTCTGTAGAGAATATTTCAGCGGCTCCTATGAGACCTCACTTTTGATTTCAGTGGTTTACTTAGGATTAAAAGGTGAGCAACATGTTTTGATCTACCATGAATGGACTTTATTTAGCTGACGGTAATCAATACACATTCTGAGAGAACAGTCTTTTTACGAACAAATAAAATTGGCGCACCCCACGGGGACACACTGGGTTTGATGAATCCCTTATCTAGGAGATCCTTTAACTGTTCTTTTAATTCTCTGAGTTCTGCAGGTGCCATTCTATATGGCGGGATTGATATGGGTTGAGTATCTAGAAGAAGGTTTATTCCGAAGTCGATTTCCCTTTCGAGAGGAACTCCAAGGAGATCTTTGGGAAAAACATCTAGGAATTCACAAGCTACAGAAAATAATTCAAGGTTAGAGGGTTCTGAACTTGAGTTCTAGACTCTAACGAGATGGTAGACACATCCATTAGATTTTATTTTTCTAGACCTTAAGTAAGAAACAAGCTGACCCTTAAGTGCTGAAATACTACCCCTCCACTCAAGGACGAGTTCATTCGAAAAATGAAACTTGACAATTTTGTTTTTGCAGTCGACTGAGGCATAGAAGGAATGAAGCCAATCCATGTTGATAATGACATCAAAATCAATCATCTCTAATTCGACTAAGTCTACTGAAGTGACTTTCTGAGATACCATAACCGACCAGTTCCTGTATACCTGCCGGGCTATGATAGATTTACCCACCGGGGTAGAGACTGAGAAAGGCTCTGCTATGATTGAAAAAGGCTCATCTAGGATTTCGAGACTGGCTCCAAAGTTAATAGCTATATAAGGAAAAACAAAGGACAAAGAAACTCGTGAGTTTAACAAAGAAAAAAACATGTAAATGATAAACTTGTAATGTACCAGTGACCATATTAGGAGAACTCTCCTAATCCGGTAGGGACTGAAGTGCATAAAGTCTATTTGGGTGCTGCCCATGGTTGGTGCTGGATGCAGCACCCTACTGATTCTGGAGATCATACTGAGCTGCGGGACAGTTATGCTAACTCTGAGAACCCACCTAAGTATACTTTCTAACTCTCTCGCCTAGTTTGCCACATCTGAAACACACATCAGTGCCAGCTCTGCAGATACCCTTGTAGTTTGTGTCACACTTCTAACAAAGAGGATTGGTTTGGGAACTGTTAACATAACCCTAGGGTTTAGGGACTAACTCGCTATCTCTGTTTCCATCTCCTAATTTTTGTACAGGAGCACTGATTGAGGACGGAGCTCGAACGGAGGATTAGGGCAGAACTGAGAACGATTCCCAGTCTATAACTTAGGCTGAGCAAAGTTGAAACTACCTATTCTTTCTCTCTAGTTCTCCCTCTCCTTCTCTTTATTCTTAGCCTCCTCTATCTACTAGCATGTACCATGCGCCTGGATATTTGTATCTCTTTACTCAACATTGTGGTCCTACACTCCTTGTCCACCTATTAGACACACCAGACACATACTTACCCATCTTAGATATGTTATATGCTACCACATGACGAGCGTATCTGGATAATTGGGTAAACTTAAAAGAATAATCTTGCACCATCATATTTCCCTGCTTCAGATTTATAAACTTCACAACCTTCGTTTCCCTCAACTCTAGCGGGAAGAACTTATCCAGAAAAGCAATAGAAAACTCCTCCCAATCTATAGGCCCTGCTGCGTCTGCGGCCCTTTTTTATTTCCACTGTTTAAACCATGAGTGTTCCACATCTTGTAACTAATATGCGACCAACTCAGTGCTCAAAACAGCAGTCACTCCCATAATTTTTGTAACGTTCTACACTTGATGAATAAATTCTTGAGGGTCCTCATCTTATTTAGACCTAGTAAAAGATGGAGGGTTCATTCAGGTGAAATCTTGAATCCTGGCAGCAGTAGTATTGGACATTGATTTGTTCAAAAAAGTAGCTTGACTTTCATTCTAGGCTGCCACAGAATGAGCTAGGATGGTGAAAGCGTCTTTGAACTCCGCGTGGGAGACATGTTCATCCAGAGGATCTGGATGGATGGGCTGGGGTTCTGGATGGTGTCTCATTCTTGTTTCCTTAGTCCTCTTTAGTGGCATATTATGTAAAAAAAAATAGAAACATGGATTAGACAGAGATTTTAACTGGAGCTCATGCCCACTCATACGATATAAGTACTAAAGAAGGGAAACTTTTTGTAAAATATCTCGTAGCCACTTGTCCATAAGTATGGTGCGCTACGCACCCATGCACAAGACTCTACTAGAAATAGCTTTCATATTTTCTAGGACTCGGTTAAACCTTAGGATCTAATAGCAAATTTGTAACACCCTGAGTCTATCCCTCGGACGCTAGATAGTGCTCATGATCCCGAAGGACCACAAGCTAACCCATGACTGGTACCTACTGTAATAATTGAATGGTAATACTGCAAATAAGCGGATATTAGGGGAAAACTTTCCATAAGGTTCAGTACTGAAATAAAATTAAATACGGTATTACAATACCAAAACTGAAACATCTATCTGAAAATACTCTAGTCTGAAAAGCCTCTACTGTCTGAATAATGAAGTTGATGAGACAAGACCCCAACTAACTCCAACTACTAAAAACTGTATTGATAAGCAAAAATACTGAAGAAAATAACTAGGTCCTCAAACTATTAGGAGTCACCCCTAACTTTGAGTGCTGAAGATCTGAACTGCTAAGGGTTCTCAGGAGCCCATGCATCTGAACCTATGATATAAAACATCATATCGCAAGATAAAAGTATGCGTCAGTACTTTGAATGTACTGGTATGCTAAGTGAGATAGGCTGAAATGCATGGATTCATATACATGAATAATACTGACTAAATGATATGAATATAACTAAATAGGAGTACATGCATGAATACGTATATTGTAACTGAGATCATGATAACACTGGATATTGAGTTCTGAATTACTGATTTACTGATATATCTGAGTTTACTAATACTGTATAGCTGATAACTGAGTGATTGTATCTGATAGTCTTTATCCAATGGAACTATACTGAGTTCCGTACTAAACTGAGTGATTGTATTTGACAGTCCTGAATCTATAGAGCTGATCTGAGTTTTATTTTGAGACTGGAACTGAAACTGAGATTGTGGAAGGTAATCATATAACCGACATGCCCCTTTCGGAATAGATTGGGGTCCAACCTGTAACCCCAGTTGGAAGGATGCCAGTACCACGCCATAGGTAAAATAAGTTTTAGTTAACCCTGTCTGACATAAAGCTCTTTTATCAACCCTCGCTGGCTGGAAAACTCGTACAAGATATATCAACCCTAGATATCTCAACCTATGCTGGATACATAGTTCTATAACATAGAGATTGCTACTAAGGGTCAAACCCTCTTCAGGCAGGAATGCCCCAATCCCTAGGTTAACTCGGTGTTGAATCCTACTCCCATCTAAATAGACACTGAACTGATTTCCTAGTTCATACTAGACTTGACTGAACTGTTACTGATTTTACTAAGTTGCCACTGACTGATGAAATACTACTGAATTTTGTTAGCTCACTGCGTTTACTGAGGTCTGAACTAAATACTGAACTAGACGGGACTAATACTGAATCTACTGAGTTCTCCCGAGTCCTGTAACTAACTAAGAGTACTACTGATCGTGATGTGACTGAGCTTATTCTGTAACTAACACTAGCTCTAGGTAAATAGCTAAATTGTCGGGTATAAATACTGCCAGGACTGGATAACATGAAAAAGTAGAGCTTCACATGATCTTGCATAGCATAGTATAAAAATGCACTTTTTCAGTTAATTTACACTTTATTAATAACCAACAAATAATTTACAATAAGTGGACCAACCCACTTTTATTTGAAATAGATGAGAATGAGCCAACCCATTCCACAAATTACCTAGCTCACATTTTCTATTATTATAGATTAAAAATGTATATGTTTCCTAAACCTATTCTCCTTTTTGTCTACCGCAAATCTGGTTACTTCATCTAAAAAAAGCTTGTGTAGATTATCAACTTCACATCTTCTACCATCAGCTCTCAAAGGTTGGTACTTCCTCCATTTATGCCTTATTTTCTTACTCTTATTCTCAATTAACGATTGTGTGTTATATCTCCAGGTGTGTTCTTCGATGGATGAGATGAAGCTACTCATTTTGTTTTATATTGAAGGAATTAGGACCTTGGATGCTATCTGAGATCTGTGTAAGTACAGTCCATTTAACTTTCTTAAATGTTCATCCTTGTTATGATTATCATACTTTTCCTTGTATTTGTCTAAAGGATGACGATACTAGTGAACTTGGATTAGCATAGATTGATCTAGACTATCCAAGTGATTTACATGCCAACATTTTCCCTGAACTTCCCCTTTTGCTAAGAATCCTTTTTGAAAACTGTGATAGTTTAGTTGAAAAACTAGATTTCTCAATGTAAACATGTTGTTGTCCATTTTTATATACTGTAGCCTGCTTAATCGATTTAGTTTCTTGTTGCTCTTATCCTTATGTAAGGACATTGTAGTTTGTCTCTATTTAGAATCTTTCTACCTTTTGACTGTAATTGATGAAAGCTTGTTATTATAAAATCTCCTCTGTCAATGGCTAGATTAGTGAGATAATCAGCAAACTGATTGTCTTCCCTCATAATATGTTACTATTGAACCTTTTTGCACTGCATTAACTTCCATGTTTTCTCAACATATTCTATTACGTGCAAAGGACACTTCCACTCCATGCTCAGAATTTTCTACATTAGCATTGAATCAGTTTGTGTAATGAGCTTTTCCTTCTAAGTTGCATTAGCATGAATAGATGCTTGGAGAATCGCCTTAGCTTCTATCTCCACATTAGAGGTATCATCTATTTAATCTCCTTCTGCATATAGTAGATCTCCATCCTCATTCCTTACATAAAAAGCATAAGAACTAACCTCTGGATTGCATCTGGATGCCCCATCAGTATTATAAATCACCCAACCAAATTGAGGAAACCTCCACATGACCTTTGTAAGATTCATTTTAGGCTTCCTTCCTTGTATCTCTTTAAGAATATCAGGGCAGCTACTAGGAAATTTTCTTCTTGGGTTTCTTACTTTAAGTAATAGAACCATATTTCTTGTAACACTAAAAATAACCTTATGTATAGACATACTTTTTCCTTCATGCTTCAGCATGTTTCTTCTGTTCCATAGCTCCCATGTAATCATACTGGAAATGGATTGATAATAAGGCTTGAATCTTCCCTTGAATTCCTTTTTCCACCAAGTGAGAATTGTTTCTCTTAGTGATACTCGTTGAATTAGAATAGATGTACATGAAGCAAAATAGGACCAAGTCCTGCTAGCTGAAGATGATCTAAGAAACACATATGATATTTTTTCTTGATCAAGCTGCATGCAATACCAATATTTAATTGGTCCTTCAACTCCCCATGTTTTCATCATAGCATCTACTGGTACCTTTCCTCTCTAGATCCTCGATATTAAGAATGCCATTTTAAATGGTAGACCTTTAACCCATATAGAATTATATAGCATTTCTTTCTTGTTTCTGCCTAATATACTCCCATGCTAATTTCACTATGAATTTGGCAGAAGTTTTCAATCTCTTAATAGGGATATCCTATCGATCTTCTTCAATTTTGGGCCTTATTTTATCTTTAATATGTGTAACAACCTCCATAGGAAGTATCTGCATCAAAAGATGATCATTCCATGGAGTACCATTAATTATCTCCCTAACCATCTGCAAGCTTTCTCAACCTTTGTGAATCTGAAACAGATTTAATAAATCATCAATATCTATCCAATTATCCAACCATATGTTAGCTTAGCCCCATTTGATCCTCTATAAAACATCTTGTAACCTTCTGAAACCCAGTCCTTCTCTCTCTAATTGATAGCATAAAGAACTTCATCTCACCCAGTGCCTTCTTTACCCCCTAATATGGTTGCCCCAAAAAAATTGAGCAAACATTCTCTGAATAGTTGACAATACATTCGCTGGAGGATTCAAGATAGAAAGACAATGGATAGGAATTCTTTGAAGTACAATCTTTATTGGGACAGCCCTACCACCATAAGAAAGTAGTTTTCCTTTCCACCCTTGTAATTTACTACTTATCTTATATAAAATAAGCTGATAGAATTCTTTCTTCCTACTCATATGAAAAATAGGACACCCTAAGTATGTAAATGGAAAATCTATTTTGCTTATCCCTATATCTACCTCTTCCATTAACATATTTCCTTGATATACTCTTTTATGCATGTAAATTACACTCTTCTCTTTATTAATCATTTGACTTGAAACATTTTCATACTTATCAAGAGTATCTGTTACATTTTTTAGAGTAGTCAAATCATCTTTGCACAGTTTAATCATATCCTCAGCAAAAGAAAAGTGATTTACCTTTGGACTCCCTTAGGCATCCTAAATGGTTTAAAATCTTTAGTAGATAACAGTGCTTTAAGAGCTCTGGACATAACCTCAGCTGCTAGAATAAAAAGTGTAGGTGATAAAGGGTATCCTTCCTTTAAACCCCCGGTTGACCTGTGAATCCTTTCGACTTCCCATTCAACAAAATAGAGTACCAATTATTACCAAGTAATCTTTAAACCCTATCAATCAGCAACTCACTAAAGCCTAATTTCCTTAGAACTTTAGTGAGAAACAACTAGTCTACCCTGTCATAAGCTTTCATCATGTCTATCTTTATGACTAAGTTAGGAATTTTACCTCTTTTTCTAATTTCAGTGACAATTTCCTGTACCATCAGTATAGTCTCTACAATACTCCTTCCTTTCACAAAACCTGCTTGTTCTTAAGAAATAATTTTTGGCAACACCTTCTTAATTCTCTCATGAATAATTCTAGAGAAAATTTTATTCACAAAATTTCTCAAAGAAATAGGTCTCAAGTCAGAAAATGTATTAAATACTAACTTTTTAGGTAGAAGAACCAAATTTGTATAAGTTTCAAATTTTGGTAAATCATACCCACAAAATAAAGAAACTACCATCTTGTACAAATCTTTCTTGATAATTTCCTAAGCATCTTGAAAGAATGCTCAAGTCATGCTATCAGGTCCTGCTGTACAGCTTCTATTCAGACTCATTACTACTTATTTTACCTCTTTCATTTCAGTAACCTTATCAATGTCTTCATTCTACCTTCTATGTAGAATAGTAGGAAGTTCTTCCAGCATGTGAAATTCATTATGATCCTTTTCTTATAAAACTGCTTCTGATAGAATTATATGGAAGCTTCTGTTATTTGATTAGACTCATCCAACCATTCTCCATCATTATTCTGAATTCTCTTCAACTTGAGTGAATTTCTTCGACCTTTAACAATTGTATGAAAGAACTTGGTGTTTCTTTCACCATCCTTAATTCAATCCATTCCAGCTTTTTGTCTCCAGAAGTCCTCCTCCCTTGCAATTTGTAGATTTAGTTTAGCCTGTACTTTCAACAACATCTCTCTATGAGTACCTAATGGGTGGTCCTCAAATTTATTCTCCTTGACCTTAATAACTTCTTCCAAAGTAGTAATTTCTTGGAAAATGTTACCAAAGTACTCTTTGCTCCATTTAGTCAAAGTAGCCTTCACCTTTTTCATCGTATGATGAAATAAAATGCATGGATTGCCCATGACATCAGTCTTCCAGTTATCTTGTATAACTTTTATGTAGGATTCCTCCTTCAACCACATATTAAGAAACTTGAAAGGTTTTTAATACACTCCTTCCTAGTACTAAAGTTGATTTTTAAAGGAGTATGATTAGATCCACTTTTCAATAGGTGTTCAACTTCCAGTACTGGAAATATATCATACAATTTCTCATTAATCAAAAATCTGTCAAGCCTTTCAAAAATACATTCCTCATATGTTCTACCATTCCACCAAGTGAACTTGCTACCTTTAAAACCTGGATCTTACACATTACACACATTGATACATTGTGTGTAATCCTCTATTTCTTCAATTGTTACTGGTAGACCTCCCATTTTTTCTTCCTGACAAATAACAATATTAAAATCTCCACTTATCAACAAAGGTTTTTGAATTTGCTGAGCCAGATCTTCAAGTGATTCCCATAATACTTGTCTCTCCCTTTGTGTACACATTGCATAAACTGAAGATACCATTACTGTAACCCCATCTTCATTATTCTCCAATTTCATTGTGAGTTATTATTCTTAATCTTGAATTACAGTACACATAATATTAGATTCCATAAAATCCCAAATCTTACCATAATTATTATCTATAGCTAACTGTATTCCTAACCTTTTTCTGTGATATTCAATGTTTTTACTATCTTGGAAAGGTTCAAGCAATCCAATAAAAGCAAATTTAGACCTTTTATGTAATATAACCAGTCTAGTAAAAGCCTTTTGAGTGTTGACTGGTCTAATGTTCCATATGAGTGCATTCATTTCAACTTATTCTTCTTGGACCTCCTTGTTTCCATTGAAGTTGTTATAGTATCATTATGTTTCTTTTTTTGAATTCCTTGCTTTACTTTTATTCTATCTATCTATTTAGAAGACAGATTCCCCTCAATTCCCACTCTATCAATAATATCTCCTAAATCAACTTAATCCATTATTATGTTATCTTTGCTACTGCATGCTATCTGATTTTCCACTTGAATTACTAAAGTCATAATATCCTCCATCACATCCATATTATTTTTGTCTCTTTCTGATTGAATTATAGCTAATTTCATATCCTCTTTATCTTTACATTCTGAGACTTTTACTTGTTGATTATCTGTTGCAGAATTACCAGTCAGTTTCTTCTGATTATCTTGAATTTACTTACTCACTTCTTCCACTTTTGTCTCCTTTGGCTTGTCTTTATCAGGATTAACAAAAGTATAAGTAACCCATTGTTTAGTACTCTTTGTGCTTTTTGGTTGGTTTCCTACCTTATCCCTTTGTTCGTTTTGGTTATTTTCCATATCAATTTGTTCATCAGCAAGTGCTTCAAAGGTATTAGAGGATGGCATCTTTTTTTCTTCTTACTTTTCTACCTGACCCAATATGTGCCCAAATTTGTCTTTCTTATACCTATTCTGGCTCAGAAGCCATTGTTGTTTATACATTCACCTTCTTCTTTGGATATTGTTCTCTATTGATGCATCAGTTTCTTTGCCATGTTCAATCTGACCTTTAGAATCTTCTTTATTCTCTTCATCCTTCTTTTTTATTAACTCTGGATGCACATTCTAACATGAATTTTCATCATGTCCTTGTAAATAATATTGTTTCCAATACTTTGGTTTATAATCATATTGAATGCGTATCCACTTGAATTTTATTTCTCCAGCAACATCATCCTCTTCATTGATCCTAACTCTCTTTGGCAAATTAGCAATAAGATCCACTTCCACTTTCACTCGTGCACAACTTGTTCGTGTTTGATTTTTAATTTCAATACCCACCGTTAATGGTTTCCCTAATGCTAACACTATTGAGTAAATAGATTCTTTTGCAAATAAATTGGTTGGTAGATCGAGCATTGAAATCCATGCCACTTCTATGGTTGTTTCTACATCAGGCTTAAACCAAGGATCATATTTTTGTGTTCTCATCTGCCATATCATGTCTTTGGCTTTGATGTAAAAAGCAATAGTAGACATTAGGTTAACATAATCTTCTAGAATATTCAATCTAATAAGAATTTGTTGCATAGACAATACTCCAATATTGCAATCACCTTTGATACTATATTGAATTGGTTTTTTTTTTTCCGCAGCTCCATTATGTCAGGTTTTCTATAAAAGAATTTGCCAGTGATAGCATATTGCAAATTATCTTGTATAATCAGATCTCTTATTTCTAAGGATTTCCATGTGATACTAGGTTCACTATGCAAAATGACCACTGGTTTTGGTAATATTTTGGTTATTACTTTATCAGCCGACTTCTTTTTTAATAGACTACCATACGATGCCTTCTTATTAATATCTTTTTCCATACTTCCTTTTACATCTTTTTTCATATGCATGCTTTTCGGTGGGTTAGTCCTACCGGACGTGGTAGCCATGACAGCCAATGAGTAGGCAAACTAGGTTAAGGGTTAGTTTTTAGAGAGAGAGAATAAGGATTTAGCATAAAAATGCACATTTGTTCATAATGCATCTATAGAGGTATTTTATCAAACACTTACATGGCATGAAACAGTATGCTTACTAGCATGATATAAACTTATCATTACATTCACATGAGCATTTAATCAAACACTTGGATAGCATAACCTATGCACTTGACACTAAAACAACATGTCAGCATCATGATTCAATTTCCAAATTCACAATTCCATGGGTTTCTAATAACGCTCAAACTACACTCTTGAATGGGTGTCAGCGATCGTTGTCAATATAAAACCTAACTAGGTTTGGGTAGAATCCCCATGGAAAAAGGTGTGAACTCAAGTTGGTTGCGATTTAATTCACTGATAGTTTAATGTTTCCTGAAATGGGGGTTTAAGTTTCACAAGTTATTGTTCGACACTTTGAATTTGATGTTTTTAACCAAGATTTTATGAGATAACAAGAATTATGTTCAGTGGGGCTTACGGTACATGATAGATACTAAAGGTGAGTCAAGATTCTCACGGTGGTTAGGATAACAAGCTATTTTTATCGATGATATGCTCAAATGTCTCTAGACCTATTTAAGCGTCTAATTTCCTAATCCTCTCAGACTTAGGGAATCGCTATTCACTGCCCAGATCTTACCTTAGGTTAATCAACCTAGTTACAGCCCTGATTATTAAACGAAGTATTTCTGAGTCCCTGTTGATAATTCACTTCATATTGTTTATGATTTCTTTCTCAAGAAAATCAAAGTAGGTATGTCTACTATTTGCAACCAACAGCCGTTAATTAAAATCTCAGAATTATCAAGAAATCCTAACACCTATTAAATCTTGAGTGTTTAGCACATCGTCATGACTAACCCTAGATCCCATAATTCAGGTTAATGGAGTTTAGCTACTCATGATGCAAGGAACAAGTACACGAATTGAATTCATAAGTGAGAAGATTAACTTACAACGATGATGAAAATCAAGAAGTATAACTTGAATTGAACCACGGTACAAAACTCCCAAAATATTTTAACTAACAAAGAGAAATATCGTATGTTTTCTGAATAAAGATGAGTCCAAAAAATAATCCTGTGAAAACCCTAAACCAAGGCTTTAAATAGTTTAACCTAATTAAGGAAATAAAATCAAAGTTACAGCTTTTCCTCTAAATAGATAACGACGTCCGAGACGGCTTATCACAAGTATGATGGCATATCACGGATGTCGTCAGCTCCTCTGCACTTTTGAATTTTGCTGCATAAGGCTGACTACAATGATAATGCCTTATCACCAGCCTGACGACGTGTCATAGATATCATCACAATACTATCTTAAACTTCCATCTTCTATTTAAGGTTGACGACGCTCCTGACGCCTTATCACCAGCCTGACAACGTGTCTTAGATGTCATCATAAAACTGTCTTCAACTTCCATCTTCTGTTTAAGGATGACGATGGCCTTGATAGCTTATCACCAGGCTGACGACTTATCATGAATGTCATCAGCCACACTTATCCATTATTTTTCTTCACTTTTCAGCCTTTTTGCTTCCATTATTTTTGGTTCTCCTACATCTCAACATTTACTGCAAAAATCAAAGTAAACTAATCAAAAACAACTAAAGTTGCTCAAGACCTTACAATTATTTGGAGTTAAAATCCTCAAATATGTTAGCATAGGCTCACACATCAACACCCTTAACTTAAACAATTGTTTGTCCTCAAGCAACCATAACATAACTAAGAGAATACAAAATACAAGTCGACAGCTAACTACTCATACTAGATCAGAATACATTCAACATCTCCAAGGTCAGTCAATTTTAGAGCTCATTGTTGATGTTTTGGAAAACAACCATGCAACTCACAAGAATCAAGATACGGCAAAAATTAAGCAATAACAACCATGCCATACCAAGATCACACTTATCTGAACAAGTTAGTGACTAGCAACATACACGGTGTGCCCTCACAACAAAGAAATCCCTTTTTCACTCATATTAGAATTCAAATACATAAACAGAGGGATAAAACAAGACTCAATATCAGAATGAAGTTCCAAACACTGCATGTCAAATGCCATAGGCTTGCCCTTATAGTCAGTACCCAAGTTTTCAGATAGGTCAGTTAGGATCACTAGAGGGCTTTTCTTAAGCTTGTAACATAGGCCAGGGGCTGGTATAGTATTCATGGATATTTTAGAGTGACTATGCCTCCTTGACACTACACTAAACTCTCGGGGTTTCAACTCTTAACCTTCTTTTCATCCTCTCTTTTATTGATCACACGTGCTCAAGATGGATGCGGCCTTTTCAATTATCACACTATCTTTTTATCATCTTTTACACAGCTTTCTCATTTTTTATTCCTTTTTCACCGCACCAAACTTTTTGTTCTTTTATTTTATTCTTCCTCTCTTCGTACTCATTTTGTATCACGCACCCCTATGATAGCCACCTTTAACTTAAGTTGTTTGCCAAAGTCAAGGTACATAGTGTCCAAGGAGAACCAGGGCCAAAACAGGTTCATTGTCATGTAAACAGGAAGGTGAGATATGCCGTAGAAAGAAATAGGCTAATTAGGCTCTAACAGGGATCAAGGGATATTATTCACATTAGGAAGGTCATTTAGGCCAAAAGTGGACTGATCATCAAAAATAGCCTATGATCCTTTCCTAACTCCTATCCTATGACCATGGCAATACTAATCGAACAAGTTCTAGATTCAACACACAACGGGAACTGAGTAAGACCTTACACACACATCACACACAATTATCTTGCATATCACTACTTATCTGGTTCATGTACTTGTTTAACAAAGGTTATTCAATTGCTAGACTAATGCCATAAAAAGATGCACAGTGGTTACAAATAGATGCAATTCAGACAGTAGACAATATATCAGACCACTGGAGAGGTACTCAAAAATAATAAAATAAGCTAACTACCTCAAGTACTTGTATTACTCCTAATTATCTACAAAATATGCTACAACAACAACCTACCCTACACTCTCAACGTAAAATCAAAAATAAAATGCTCTAAGGGTTAGGGTATATCTGAAGGCAATCAAGCACATAGATACTGGGTCTCCGACCCTGCTACTGCATCATCTGTTGTCTTCTCTCCATCGGGAGCATCTAGCTTTGCAGTAGTTGGAGCCCTTCTAGATGAGGCACCTGCAACCCTAGCTCGTATGGCTTCCTCTCATTTCTCGTTATCAACTAAGGACTCAATTTCTTCCTTTTTCAGCTCCTCGTTCTCCTTCTTCTTTCTTCCTCTCTTTTCTACTTTTCTTTCTTCATCACTATCGGGCCTCTCTCTCTTTCCCTTACCTTTCTTCTTACTTTTATTTTTCTTTTTCTTTGGTGAGTCTTTAGTGAGGTCAAGCATTGGAATTTCTTCCTCAGATTCATGCATGGCCTGACTTGTTGACATCATAAATTGGAGTTGTTGCAACACCTCGACATATGCCTTTACCTTGTCTAATGCCGCTCTGAATCTAGAAAGATCAGCCCCTAATATTTCTTTAGCCCAGGTATCAAATTGGTTCTCCAAATTTGCAACCCACTTAGGCAAAGTCACAAAAGGCTCAAGGGCATCCTTGATTCTCTTTTCCACTACAGCAGTAAACTTTTTGGCAAAAGCATGTAGTTGTGCCTCACACCACTTGGCTTGTTTAGCCACTTTTCAGATATCGACTGGATGAAATGCAAAACTTTCTACGGCTATAGGAACTGAAGGGATGGTTTCAGTATCAAGCACTGATCCTATCTGTGCTAAAGAAGTTGGTTGCATAGCCTCAGAATCTTACACTTCTACATAAGGTGATGCACCGGTATCTGTAACTGGAGGGTCTGCTTCTACCTCTGCACCTCTATCAAGTCTCAATCCTGGCTGCTTTTCATCAAACCGTATGGGGTTGTGAGTTTTGTAGGTAGGAATGTCATCATCAACCCCTACAATATTTGGTACATTAGCAGCTCGACATAACTCTGTGATAAGACAAGGTAAAGGGTAAGCAGTGTGGGTTCTCGATATTCTAATCTTCATCTCATCAACAATGATTTCCCCAAAATTTAGGGGAAGGTTCTTCACCATGATCGCCACTAGAATATCTCGTTCATCACCCAAAATA
This sequence comes from Capsicum pubescens, assembly GCA_030864215.1. Classification (NCBI taxonomy): domain Eukaryota; kingdom Viridiplantae; phylum Streptophyta; class Magnoliopsida; order Solanales; family Solanaceae; genus Capsicum; species Capsicum pubescens. The sequence goes on along the minus strand of CM061548.1, from coordinate 144,942,158 downwards.
TTATCTCTATCAGTGGGCATTAGCCAGACATGCACTATACCCCATCAAAACTTTGCCACTTGAGTCAAAGAGGACTTGCAGATTCTTTCATTTGTGTTTGTTACCCATGCTGGATCTCCTTCAGCTATGATGTTGTCCAACCATGGACGTTGTTTTTCCCAGTTCCTAATACGAGCATAGACTAATAGTGCAATGTCCTGAGGAGTAAAGTTGGAACCATGCAAGAACCTATTGATGGTTCTAATTGAGATATCAACCCTTACGCCCCTCACTTGCACTCTATCCAACAGGGGTCGTCTGCTACTCTTTGACCTAGCCTACATATGTTTTCAAACTAAGCCTTGTAGTTCGCATAGAACTACCGAGCTAGTGCAGGGAAAAATAAACCTCCTCCTTTTGTGGTCCATCCCAAGCCATACTCTTGGAACTTTTGTTCCACTTCAGGGTACCTACTCAACCCTCTGGTTATAATCATCTTTTCTTCCTGAATTTTCCTCTTAGCACCTCTTCTATCAGTTTTGCAGAGCCCAGCAATGAAGATGCTCTCTGCCTTAGGGATTTTCCACCTAGCATTATCTCAAACTTCGGGGTTCTTATATTTGATAAGTGTTCCCTGAGATGGAGACTCTTCATCATCTTATTTTTTAGTGGACGGGGATCCAATTGCTATTCCGTCAGATTCATACTCCTCAGACCCTTCCTGCTTATCTTCTTCAGATTCGGTATGGTCAGACTCATGCTGTTCAGAACCCTCTTGCTCAGAGGCAGTATGTTCAGAAGCTGCACTTTATGGTGATGTTATAGTATCAGTATCATCAGTATCCTCCACTTCAATAGGTGGGGGTGACGAAGGTTTCTTTGGACTTTGCTTCTCTTTTTACTTCCTGAGCAGGGGTTCCTCCTCCTCGTAATCAAATTTCTCATCGATGAGCTTACGACGTACATTTTCTTTGGTCAATTTCTTTGGTGATTTGGGGCTCTTTATTTTTGGTGCCATTTTAAGGTTCCTGTAGCAGTAGAAAAACCATTGGTTAGTCCACAAGAGCATAAACACAAACACATTAATCATTTCGGTGTATTCATGCTTCAGGTTCCAGGTGTGACAACAATTCTTGATAAGCCATCATGATTGTGATAGCTTATCACAATGGTCATCAACCTTAGACAGCACCTTCAAAATTTTAACAACTTTTGACGACATTCCTGATAAGCCGTCACAATTGTGATAGCCTATTACGAATGTCGTCAGCTTTAAACAGAAACCACTTCATCCTTGTCAACCTTTGATGACATTCCTGATAAGACGTTACAATTGTGATAGCCTATTATGAATGTCGTCAGCTCTTATCAGAACCCACTTTTAATTTTAACTCAATTTTCGGTCCCCATTATTTCTCAAAATCCACATGAATTCTGAGTAGGTGTCTTTTTAAACCCTGGGCCTACACAGCAGACCTAGGTGCGATTTTAGCTCCTTTCCAAGTTGAACTTGGTTCAAGCATCTTGGGGACTTGGGTTTTCATCTATCAATAACTTACCATAAGAAAAGAAGATTTAAAGATAGAGTATACCTGATAGGGGACCTTAATCTAATTACACGTACAAGAGGAAGTAGGAAATAGGAAGAATCTCTTAATTGTGAATTTCAAGCCCACACATATGGGAACTTATTTTACTGATGTGTTTTGCAAAGAGTAGGAAATAAAATAACTAAGGAAAGAAATAAACTAAAGGAAAGGAATTAAAACTAGCGGAAATTTGAAAAGGTTCCTGTGCTGGGCTGGGTTGGATTTGATTTAAACTGGGCCCAAAATTGTAGCTTTTAAGGCTTTGGGATGACGACGACTTGTGACGGCTTATCACAAGTGTGAAACCCTATCACAAATGTTGTCACCTTTAAGAAGAAATTGGCTCCAGTTTGGCCTATCTGATGACATTTCAGATAGCTTATCACAGTTGTGATGGCTTATCAGAGATATCGTCATGGCCTTTCAGCTGAACTCTTCATTTTTGAACTTCTCTGTATTAAATCCTAATTATAAAAGTAAAAACACTTTCTTAAACATAAAAACTTTGGGTTGCCTCCCAATAGTGTCTGATTTACTATTGCGGCACGACTTGGTTGTCTTGACGACTCAAACTTCGCCAAGACAACTTGTTGATACCCCTTTATCATCATCATAGAAGACATCAGCGATTGAGAAAACACTCATCTCATGTTGCTGAGTCATGGATGAGTGTATTTTGAAGTGTGCTTCTTGGTCATTGAACCTGTACTTTAGCTCGTTCAACTCCATGTCTACCAGCACTCTCCTAGTTGTAAGTAATGGCCTACCAAAGATAATGGGCACTTGAAGATCCACTTCACAATCTAGAACCACAAAAATAATAGGAAGAACAAATCATCTACCTTTAACAAAACATCATGCATTATGCCCACAGGCCGCATCACAGATCTATCTGCAATTACCATCCACATATTTGTTGGGGTAGGATCTCCCAAACCCAATTTCTTGTACACAGCCAGTGGCACTAAATTTATACTGGAGCCCTAATTGCATAGTGCTTTTGTGAACATCAAGGGGCAAATAGTACACGGGATAGTAAACGCTCCAGGATCTGCCTTTTTCTGCACTAAAGACCTTGTAGAGATAGCGCCATAATGGAGAAGATTGTCCTCCGGCTCATGGCTAACCTTCTGTTTCTTGGTTACAAGGTCTTTCATGAACTTCGCATATCCTGGCATTTGCGCAAGTGCCTCAATCAAAGGCACATTAATTTTCAATTGCTTGAGCATTGCCATAAATTTGATGAATTTGGCATCATCAGCCTTTTTCTTCAATCATTGAGGAAAGGAAGGTGGTGGGCTCGAGATAAATTTCAACACCACTTCCTCTTCCTTCTCTTTTTCTTTCTCCAAACCATCAATAGAACTATCCATCTTCTCAGACTCCACTGGTTTGCTTTATTTGGATTCATCAACAACCACCTCACCATCTACAGATTTTCCCACAGAAGGGCCAGTAAGATCATACCACTCCTAGTGGTAATCTTCATACATAAGCCATCATTCTGCGGATTCTGAACCATATCACTAGGTAAAGTACCATTTTTTCTTTGGTTCAGTGTTGCAAAAAGTTAGCTCATCTGCTGCTCCAACTGCTTGATAGAAGTCGAGTGTGAACTAACCAACTGACTCAAGGTAGAGAATTCACTCTTCATAGTGGTTACTCCCGAGCTAGTAGCCTCAACTCCCTTCAACAATTTTTCCATCATGTCCTCTATGGACATCTTTCCAGATCTGGTTGGTGCAACATCTCAACTTCTAGGAGGAACATACAAACCACTCCTATCATTATTGCTTCTCCAGTTTCCTTGCTCCATATCTTTATAATCGAGCTTGTCATAAAAGTTTCGACCTTGATTCCCTTCGCTATTCCCTCGGAAACCCCCTGATTATTAACATAATTTGCCTCCTCATCTGCATCAATAGAAACAGTGCACTGAGATTCCACAACCTTAACCTTTTCAGTCTTGCCTGACAGCAAGTGCTTGGTCAGCAAGTCCATCTGATTCTTTAAGTGGTCCATGTCTTGGTCTAGCTCCTCATCCCTTCTATGTTTCTCCGCAGTCATACCACCAGAAACAATCAGGCTAGCTACCATAGAATCATGGTATGCTAATCCCGAATATGTTTGGTCATTCTATTTAACATGTTTGAAGCATCTTGAAAAGAAAGGTCAATTAATGAACCACCTACAGCATTATCTACAATTGGCTTTTTCATAGAGTTTATAGCGTTGTACAAAGTCTCCATCAAGTACAAGTCAGTCATGTTTTGGTTTGGACATTGTGCCATCTTCTACTTGAATCTCCCCTTAGTTTCATGCAATGCTTCAGTCAGGAGCTGCCTGAAGTTACTGATTTCTTCCCTCAACTGTACCCTACTGGAGAGTGGAAAGAACCGTTCTAGAAATGCCTCTTTCAACTGTCTCCGGTTGATTATAGAATTGGGCTCCAGCTCATTTAACCATATTGTTTCCTCCTCAGATAGAGACAATGGAAACAATCTCAATCGGATCTCATTCTGGATCACTCCTATATTATCAAAAGATTAGAAAATGGTGATAAATTTCACTAACTGCATGTTCGGATCATCATAATGAAAGCCTTCGAACAACCCCTTCAGATTCAGGAGTTGAATCATAGTACTTGTTATGCTGAATTTTGCACCAGGTGCCAACGGTGGAGGAATGATAGAACCCGTTGCACCTGCTCTGTCCATTCCTTCATCATCATCATCAACCTCGTAATGGACAAGCTATTGACCATACCTTCCTCTGACTGGATGGTTTCTGTCAAAATTTCGTTGCACTGGTGCAACAATTTGCTGAGCTCGCCTTGGGTTTTAAGGATTCAGTAATTCCTCATCACCCAAGTCTTCATCATCATGGTTCGGGTGACGTACTTTTTGACCCTGGTTTTGTACGTTCACCTGATCCCTGTCCAAGGCTGCCAATCTGTCAGCCTCTTGTTGTTCTGCCATTCTCTCGATCAGCTGAGGTTTCGAATTAATTGGTAATAACAATTCTCCAAAACTTCTTGTTTTTGGCATAAACAACAAGGAACCTGGAATAAACAAAAACAACAAATAAACATAAATCTAGGAAACCTAAATAGTAGTCAATTAGCGCACACAACTTTCAGTTTTCAACCGTATTCCCCGGCAACGGCACCATTTTTTATCACGCTCAAACTAAACTGTTGAATGGGTGTATGCGATTGTAGTCAATATAAAACCCAACTAGGTTGGGGTCGAATCCAACAGGGAATAATGTGTAAAGTCATGTTGGATGCAATTTAATTCACTGATAGTTTAATGTTTCCTAAAATGGGCGTTTAAGTTTCACAAGTAATTGTTTGACACTTTGATTTCGATGTTTGTAACCAACATTTTATGAGATAACCAGAATTATATTTACTAGGGATTACGGTACATGACAGATGCTAAATGTGACTCAACATTCTAACGGTGGTTAGGATAACAAGCTATCTTTATCGATGACATGCTCAAATGTCTCTCGACCTATTTAAGCGTCTAATTTCCTAGTCCTCTTAGACTTAGGGAATCGATATTCACTGCCCGGATCTTAGCTCAGGTTAATCAACCTAGTTACAGCATTGATTATTGAATGAAGTATTTCTGAGTCCCTATTGATAATTTACTTCCTACTATTTATAATTTCTTTCTCAAGCAAATAAAAGCAGGTATGTCTATCGTTTGCAACCAACAGATGTTAATTATAATCTTAGAATCAAGAAATCCTAACACCTATTAAATCTTGAGTGTTTAGCACATCGTCATGACCTAACCCTAGATTCCATAATTCAGGTTAATGGAGTTTAGCTACACATGATGCAAGGAACAAGTACACGAATTGAATTCATAAGTGAGAAGATTAACTTACAACGATGATGAAAATCAAGAAGTAGAACTTGAATTGAACCAAGGTACAAACCTCCCAACATATTTTAACTAGAGAGAGAGAAATGTCATATGTTTTTCGAATAAAGATGAGTCCAGAAAATAATCCTGTGAAAACCCTAAAACAAGGCTTTAAATAGTTTAACCTAATTAAGGAAATTAAATCAAAGTTATAGCTTTTCCTCGAAATAGATGACGATGTTCGTGATGGCTTATCATGAGTATGACGGCTTATCACAGATGTAATCAGCTATTCTGCACTTTTGGCTTTCGCTGCCTAAGGCTGACGGTGATGATGACGCCTTATCAACAGCCTGACGACGTGTCATGGATGTCATCACAAAACCATCTTCAACTTCCATCTTCTGTTTAAGGATGACGACACTCCTGATGCCTTATCACCAGCCTGAAGATGTGTTATGGATGTCATCACAAAACTGTCTTCAACTTTCATCTTCTGTTTAAGGCTGATGACAGCTTTGATAGCTTATCACCAGGATGACGACTTATCATGAATGTCATCAGCCACACTTTTCCTTTATTTTGCTTCACTTTTCAGCTTTTTTACTTCCATTATTTTTAGTTCTCCTATATCTCAACATTTACTGCAAAAATCAAAGTAGACTAATCAAAAACAACTAAAGTTGCATAAGAACTTACAATTATTTAGATTTAAAAGCCTCAAATGTGTTAGCATAGGCTCACACATCAGTTTCAACATGAATTCACAAGGTAAATCACACATGTCAATTAATTTTACATGAGTATTGTAATAAATCATGAAATAGACACCCAATTATAGCAATAATCATGGATACACATTTATTTCAAATTATTAAAAGCATGAAATCAAGCTATTGAAGTTTAAAATAGTTTCTTTGACTCCAAGGGTAGAAGAAACCCTTGTATTAACACTTCACATACCTTGGTTGTTAAATTCTTGAAGACTGACGGTGAATTGTTGAGTCTTGATTTTTGAATTTAGATTACCTAGGGTTTCTATTCTTAATAAATATGAGAATAGCGAATGGGTTTAGCCTCTAAAGGGGATTAATATCATTTTTTAGGGCTGATAGGTGTTGGAAAAAGACCTTAACACCCCTGTGGATGCGAATTTTAATGACTGAAAACCAAACTGTCGACACGCAGATCAACGCGCCACATCATTGGCATCAACGCGATGGCCAACGTACCTTGTCAAGTCCACGTCAGTTCACTAGAATTTGCCTATAGGATCCAACAAAAATATTAATCAACGCGATAGACGATGCGCCGCATCGAGATCGCGTTGATACACTGATTTGGGTTTCCAGACATGCGTCAAACAAGGTCCAAAATAATTGAAACTTGTCCGGGAACACTTACTGATATTTTGGATAATTAATCAATCTTAAGATCGATAATTTAAGGAAACAAGAGTCATGAAATAAAGTTTCCAACATACTAAGGCCAAAATAATACTAAGTTATAATACTTAGCTAGAATTTTCTAAGTCTGGGACCCCATAGCAAACTTAAAAGACTGAGTTGAGCTTAGGATTTTACGAGGTCTTACACATATAGTTGCTTCTTCTTGAATATCCCTAACAACATATGCAAATTATTTTCATGCTCTTATTCACTTTTGGAATAAACTAATATGACATCAATCAACAAAATGATAAACAAATACATGAATAACTTAAAAACTCCATTCATTAGACTTAGGAAAGCAGTTGGGATGTTGGTCAAGACAAAATACATAACTAGAAACATGTAGTGCACATAACGATTTTGAAAAGAAATATTTCAGATTTCCTATATCATAATCATGAGTTGATGATAACCTAAACTCAATTCAATTTTGGATGATATTTCATCCCCTTGCAACTGATAAAATATGTCATCTATCCTAGGTAAGGAATATTTATCATGAATGGTCACCTTATTAAATTGGGGTTGGTCTATCCACGTCCTCGTGATACCATCCAAATTTTTAACAAATAAAATAGGTGAACCTCTAGGTGAAAAACTTAAGAAAATAAAAACCCTTTCGACCAACTCTTGCAATTAAGATTTCAAATCCATCAACCCTTCTGGTGCCATATGATAAGGAGCGATAAAAATTGGTCATGTCCCTGGATCAAGATCTATATAAAAAAAAAACCTCTCGATTAGAAGGAATAATTAGGAGGTCATTTGGAAAAAACTTATAATAACTTACATACCACTGCAACTGATATTAGAGGAAGAACTATAGATTTATCTTTCCAAAGATGGGCCAAAAATTTCCTACACCTTTTCTTTACTAATTTTTTGAAATGTATTGCTGACGCAACCCTTATAAAATTAGGCTCTAAAGTGTGCTCCCGCTCTATCCTATCCATCCAAGCATCATTACAATAATGGTTTTTTGCATAATAGTCAAGAATAGCATGATAAGGATATAACTAACTCATCCCCAATATAATATCAAACTCCTCTATATCTAGAATAACTAGATCTTTCAGTAGTTTAAAACCCATGATCATTACAGGACACACTTGGTACACTTGATTAATACATACAACACCCCAACTGGCCTGGACATATATATATATGAACGTCATGGTATTCACAAATTAATACCTAACTATCACAATTTTAATGGACACATATGATAAAGTGGAATCGGGATCAAATAATATTGAAAACATACAATCACAAAGAAAATAGTACATGTGATCACAACATAAGAAGCTTCTACTTCAGGATAGAATGGAATAATGTAAAGATGAGCCCTATCACTAGGGGTACGCAGGGTATGGTACATACCGATTTACCATACTGAATAAAAATTTTTGATTTCATCAGTTTGATATTATGGTATTGGCATGGTATATGGTATATATTTATATTTTCTTTGGTATATGGTATGGTATTCGATATTTGCAAATGACATATCAAAATACTGAATACTATACCAAAGTATATAATTAAATTTAAACCTACATATATATATATTAATATATATATATAATATTAATATATATACATATATATAATATTAAAAAATATACAACTTAGTATTTATATAAAAATGTAAGACATTTGGACTTTGACAACTTTATCGTTATTGTAATATCTTTTTTGTGTAATTGACTGACAAAAGGAGTTGATTGTAGGTTTTTTTTAATATTTCCAAATGTGTAATGTGTAATTACGAGAAAATTGACATGTTGTTTTGAAAAGTTGAAGTAATAATACTCAATTATATGAGTATATATTGTCAAAGATGAACAAACTATGGTTACTGATTACTATACCGCAAAATACTAAAATAGAGCATTAAAATAATAAAACATATCGAATTAATATGGCATGATAATGGTATAGTGCTATTAAAAGCTAGATACTAAAAATACCATATCGAAGTTTCAAATATTGTACCATAGAATGCCTACCCCTAGTTATCACTACCCTGACGGCCACCTTTATCACCCTAATCTCCATTTCTACCCACTTGTCCTCTATCTCGGTTGACTTGGTTTCCACCCCTAGCCTAGTGTAACATACCGAGAGAACTCCCCTGGATGCCACACAATGTCTACGACTATAAATATTCCAAAGTCAACCCATGATGTTAGTATGACACTAAGCTTGTAGGAAATTAAACTAAAACATATGCATTAACTGAAAGAAAACAATTCAAGATCTCAATTTAAATTGGTAACTTACGAATCTCTATGAATCTCTTTATGCCGAAAGAATTAGTATGACAAGACTCTAGACTGATACTAAAGAGTAACTAGAACAGACCCCATCTGACCCGAACGAAAAATTATATAACTAAAGTAACACTCATGAAAGTCTAACACTCTGACAAGCTTGGTCCCCGGACTATGAGGACTCAATAATTTCTGAGATGTAGGAAATGATGTATATGATCAATCATGTTACTGGGAAGAAGCACTAGAACCTACATTATAAGGAAATATAGAACATAGATATAAATGCAGGTCAGTACTTCTGGAATATATTGAGTATATGGGGTGAATTCATATGTAAAATAGTATTGTTCATAATTTCATACCATGCATGCTAAGTGTAAAAGACTCATATTGGGCATGAATAAAGATGAAAGACAATCTATAATAAATTTCTAAATAGTAAAAACATATCTAATAAACTTAGTGAGTCATTACACTTAGTTTCTAGAAATCTTTGCTTTTATTCTTTTTTGTGGTACATTCTTATAACCGACATAAACCATGTGAGCTATCATGGAGTCTAATGTCTCACCCACATTGGGGAGATCTGCTCTATACTTGCCATCGGAATGGAACCTTAACTTAAGTGATCACTACTTTTCCCAAATGAGGCGAGAAGACACTCTTTAGCGAGGTCCCTTAAACTTTCAATGGCACATGTTTTCTGGGAAAAAGGATGTGCTAAACCCACATTTCTTTCTCAGTGATAAATACTACTCCCAAATAAAATTTATACATATATATTCAACTATACTTCTCTTACTTAAATAATACTCATGAGGTGAAATTGTTGATTTCAAATCATAAATGAGATTATAAGTTCAAAACTACACATATATCAAAGTTCTAATACTTGTAAGTCAAATTATAAGCATAAACTTCTTATAACTCAATGACTTGGGCTTAAATCTTGAAATTTATGCGTTATGTCATAAAAACTTATATAAAAATATCATACTCAATGCTCAATTCAGAATCTTTCAACAACCCATCGAATTTCAAGTCGAGATAATGAAAATAATATCATAATGGCAATCATGTAAGTTAAACATGAATAAAGGAAATATTTTGAGAAAATCAAGCTTCAAATTGCAAGATAATATCATAATTTTAAGAATATGAAAGTTTGGGTATGAACCCTAATCAAAATCATATAAATTCCATTTAAAAATTAATGTCAATTGGAACAAGGATGTAAGATCGTCCTTGCTCAAACACCACATACCTAGATTTCTTGGCTCCTTGAAAGGAACTTGAATTTTGAACCTTAGAAGGTGAATTTTTGGAAGAAACCCTAGCCTTTTTGGTCTGGACAGTGGGAGTGAAATTGATGTTGTTAACTGACTGAGAAAGGGGGCAAATAATGCCTCTTTTATATTTTAAGTCATGGGTTTAGGGGTTTAAAGAAGAAAAAGGACCAAAAGGCTCCTTAACTGAACAAATAGAAACTTGGTCTCCAGTCGTCATGGGTCATTTATAACTTATGACGTCTAGATATAGGTTGTCATAATGATACGTATTTTAGTCTAACTATGACCTATACCCTATGACTCATAGTGAGTCACTACCACTAAAAAAGACCACTCGTGATCTGATGAAAAGCTTAGGGAACCTACACTATTGACCCTACCACTCACGCTATACGACTTGTACTTCCCCATAAAAACTTATAGGGTCAAGTTATCAAGTAACCAGAAACTTTGACTTCTCTACTAAGCTGACTACGACTGGACTATACAACTCGAAAAGTCTCATTACGACTGATTTTTTATAAGACGTGTCCAAGGTAGAACCTCAACCATCCTATACTGTAAGGACTATCATTGAGGCCCATGACTAGTAATGAGGCTTCATGACTCATTAAGTAAGTCACAGGCTTAGCAGTAAACTCAAAAACACAAGGTATTACACCTAGCCACACCCACATTATGAAAGACCCCTACTGTTTTCTACTCCACCATGACCCGCAAGAACTAAAGTTGTAGAAGCTGGTTGATGAGTCATTTAACCTGAAGATATGAATTTATGACAATAACATATGATGTTGCCTAAATATCCACACTCATAACACTTGACGCCTAAAATAGGCCTCTAAACTTAAGAGGGTGAAGTTTTATAGTTATTGGACTGAGAAGGCTAATAACTTGCCCCAGGCGGGATCCCTACGAATACAGGCATGGCTAGATAATAAGGTCAAGATGAAGCCACAACCTTATGAGAAAGAACCATTGAACTAGACATAGGGCAAGGCTTTCATCTTCTGCTTTTACCTCCCACATTTCTGAAGTTCTTTAGCCATCTTGAAAAATTCAACTACCTACTAAAGGAACATCCCCAACATAGCCATAAATAGGGTAGCCAACTGAATCACAAAGTTGAGACCCTTCACAAAGTACCTAACTTGTTCCTCCTCTAAGGTATTCAATTGTAGTTCATAGCAGGATATGGCGTGAAACTTGGCCTCGTGTACCTCCACATATGTGTTACCCTACTGTAGTCGCAAAAACTCATCTTTCCTCTAATTACAATAAGTGCCGAAAATATATTTCTCAAGAAATATATTCTAAAATTATTCCAAAGTAGGTAGAGGTAAGGCATCCCTACACACTATGATTAACCTTCGTCATTGCTTGGCTTCGTTCTATAGTAGAAAAGACAAAAAAACTCTACACTATTCCTTTTAACAATACCCATATTATGCAAACGTTCATCATAATATACCAAGAACTCAAATGCATCATTAGAAGCTAGATCTTGAAATACCAGGGGCTTCTTCTTCATGAACTTCCACAATCAACCATGTTCATCATCAGTCATCCAAGTACCTGTAGAGGATACACCTCTATTTCAAATCCTTTATCCATTCTTGGTGCTACTATAGTGCAATATTGCAAGGTAATGGCAGAACTATCAGAATAACTAGAGTGAAGCAAGTTCCAACCAAGCTACCCAAGAACCCCATCACTTTTTGAATCACTTTTACTGACAAAGGCACAGGATTTGCACTATTTAGTGATGGAACTATATTTTCTAAAGCTACCATCAACTCTTTCTTAACTAGCTCATCTATATTTTAAGCGTGGCCTTGGGCATACCATCATGGGGGGGTGATGATCTTTGTCTTGTCAGTATTTCAATTGCTTGTGTTTCACCCCATATAGTTGTTATCCCCTATTTTTCCATCGTTGCTCTGCCTCTAACACGAGGCCTACCCCTAAACTGTGGTCAGTCCAGGTATTGTGTAATGCCCTAAAATCTCATCTCAAAATGTCACACAATGCTTAGGGCTAAAAGTAGCCCCAAGCTAACCCTTTGAGAATGCTACTATCTCTACTACTTACTGTACGATGTCAAATCAAACAATAATGTTATATTTTCTCAAAACCGAACTAGCATAATAAGAAAATACTATTTGCATATTAAAACAATACTGGAAAGTCTATAACACCACTGATAATCTAGTCTGACAAAGCCTCTACTAATCAAGAACTAGAGCGTCATTGGGACAGACCCCCAAATAACTCAAACTGAAATCAACAAAACCAACTACTAATAATGCTGAATGTCTAGAGAATAAGTCCTTGAACCATGAGGACTCACCACTTCGGGAATGTAGACAAAGGTATAAGGGATCATTGATGCTACTGGGACTGAGCACCTGAACCTACATTATGAGACAACGTAGCAAACAGACGTATATATGAATCAGTACATTGAGGATGTACTGAGTATATGGAGGTGCATGCAATTAAATAATCAATATCATCAGTCTTTATAGAAAACAAGCATGCTATTGTAGATGACTCACATAGCCTGAATAAAACTGAAATTTAAATCTCATAAATCATGAATAAGAAATCATGTAATAGAAATCTCGTGAGTCATTACGCTTTACTTTGAAATCTGTATTCTCCTCTTAGTCTCAAAACTTAAAGGCTAAAGGAAACTTTAAACAATACTTTCAAAAATCATGTTTTTATCTCGAGGAGAATATAATTTCTTTAAAACTTAAGGACTTAGAACTTTAGGAACTTTAAGACTTGGGACACTTGGGAATCTCAAGATCAAACTTTCTACACACATACTTTTATCTTAAATAGAGTAGGGGACTGCTTTAGGAGTTTCTTCTAACCGACATAAATCATGTGAGCTATATGGAGTCCAACATCTCACCCGCGTTGGGGAGAGTTGTTCAACCCATGCCATCAAAATAGAACTTTCAACTTTAGTGATCATTATCTTAGTCATCAACAAATAGTGGGGATAAGTATCTCAACCTATGATGGCACGTAGTTCTGGTGCATGAAACCTTGGAATCATACCCAACTCGGTGCTAAATACTACTCACATACTCAGCTCAAAACTTTTAGGAAAATTCACTTCAAATTAACTCAAGGTACTATAATGAAGACCAAAATCATGTTTCTTTTTGCTTTAGATCAAACTTAATGTGGATTCCCTTTTTAACTCAGAATCAAAACAAATCTTTCTTTAAAGTCAAAGAACTTGCTTATTGAATCATGCTAAATGACATAATCTTCAAGAAAACACAAAAACACATACTTGGTTTAAATCTTATACTCATGCTCAAATAATTTTGATTTCATAATGACTCATAAATCATGACATAAATTTTGGAAACACTTGAAAACATCAATTCAAGATGGTAACATGCAATTTACAGCATTAATTCTTAATTCAAAACATGAAATAGGTGAAATATCATACAATTCAAGACTTGAGAACTTTATAACTTCATAAATTCAAATTAAAGTAAATTGGGTACAACTCACTTGCAAAAACACAAAATAATTTTGATAAAAATTAAAGCTTTGGGCACAAGAACAAATGGAGTGTTCTTGTTAAAACCCCACTTACCTTGAATTAGAATCTTTGAATGAACTCTTGACTTTGGGATGCAATTCAAACTTCTAATGGGTACTTCTTGTTTCTCTCCTAATGGGGATTCCAATTATTAAAGAATTTTAGAAAAGTGACGGTTGAATTTAGAGCACTCTTGAATTTTGGGTTAAAACCCTAGGATGAGTTCTGGGTGATTTTGAGAGATAATAACCTTATTTTTAGGTTTTGGGGATTTAATCCCGTGTTAAAGCCGAAAAGAGGTCGGGAAATGACCAACTTTCCCCCTAGGACGTAAAAATTTAAAGGCTGAAAATAAGTGGGCATCAACGCTGAAGGCGACGCGGCGCGTCAGGGGCATCGACGCAATACTCGATGCATCGCGCCTCTACTGCATTGAGCCTCAGTACTTTTCCTGCATAATAGTTGACCAACGCGATGGATGACACGGTGTACCAAGATTGCGTTGGTCCACTATTTTGGGAGACCGAATGAGGTCTAAACGTTGTTTGAAAAATCCTAAACTTATCCGGGAAAACCCATTGACTTCCCGAATCATGAATAATCTAAAATATCAACTATCGAAGGTCAGCAAGGTCAGAAATAAAGTCTTGAAAGTTCTAAGGTTGTGAAAATGACTAAGTCTCAACACTTAGCCAAATTTCTAAGTATAAGGATTCTTTTATCCAGCTCTACAAGATTAAACAATGAGAAAACTTGTGAGGACTTACAATATCTCCCCCTTAGAAACATTCGTCCTCGAATTTCGCTAGTTAGGCTAAGGATACTAAGGAACTAAGAGTGCACAGCTGAAACAAATTGCTAAACTGACTTCGTATCTCTCTAAACTTTTTGAATACATCGAAAGATGCCAGAACTTATACAAGAATTACCACATAGCTGAATCTTTGAGTAGAAAGGGCTGAATTAAGGAAGAATAGTACCTTCGGCGTGATCTAAACTCACGGAGAAGAGGTGTGGGTAATTGTCTCACATGTCTGCTTCTGTTTCCCAAGAAGCGCCCTCAACTGACTGGTTTCGCCAAAGAACTTTGACCAAGGGAACTTCTTTGTTCTTCAGTCTACGGATCTGGTAATCTAGGATCGCAACCAGAATCTCTTCATACAAATGAATAGTCTAAATATTTGAGTCCTCTGAAGGATCCACTACAACAGAATCACCAATGTGTTTCTAAAGCATGGAGACATGAAAAATAAGATGAACAGCTGATAGCTCTGCAGGCAACTCACCTTCATAGGCTACTCTCCCAACACGGCTCTGAATTCTATAAGGACCAACATAACGGGAACTAAACTTCCCCTTCTTGCCAAACCTTTTCACTTTTTTCATGAGTATAATCTTCAAATATACTAAGTCATCAACTTTGAATTCAAGAATTGTTCTTCTCACATCTGCATGCGACTTCTGACGACTCTGGGTTGTCTTCAACTTTTCTCTAATCAACTTTACCTTCTCCATAGCCTCAAATATTGCATCGGGTCCGATCAAAGTAGCCTCACCGACTTTTAACCAACCTATGGGTGATCTATATCTCCTCCAATACAAAGCCTAAAATAAGGCCATATGAATGATAGAATGAAACTATTGGTATACGCAAATTCAATCAATGGTAAATGCTCATCCCAACTTCCTTTGAAATCAAGAGCATAAGGTCTCAACATATCTTCCAAAGTTTGGAAGGTCCTCTCAGCCTGATCATCAGTCTGTGGATGAAAAATGAAACTCAAATGAACTTGGGTACCAACACCCTTCTGAAACGCTCTCCAAAAGTGAGAAGTGAACTGAGTACCCCTATCCGAGATGATAGACAAGGGGACTCCATACAATCTGACTAAATCCTGGATATATAATTTAGCATAATCCTCATCTGTATAAGATGTATGCAACGGCAAGAAAAGTGTTGACTTAATCAACTTGCCTATAAAAACCCAAATAGAATCATGATGACGGCGCGAAGGAAGTAAACCAGTCATGAAATCCATATTCACCTCTTCCCACTTCCAAGTAGGTATACCAAACTCTTGGATTATACCACTAGGTAGTTGGTGCTCCACCTTAACCTATTGACAAGTCATACACTTTGCTACAAATTGCTCTATATCCTTCTTCATACCATTCCATCAATAGATTTCTCGAAAATTGCAGTATATCTTGGTAGCACCAAGATGTATAGAATATCGCGCGCTATGTGCTTCAGCAATAATTCTATGCCTTAAAGCATCAACACAAGGAACATACAATTTTTCCTGCAATCTCAACACACCATATCTCCCTTAGGAGAAAACCTCTACCTTTTCGTCTTTAACTGACTCCTTCATTTTAACCAAACTAGCATCTAAGTCTTGCATCTCCTTCACTTCCAAAACTATAGAGGATTCAGAGCTACTTTGAACCCAAACATTACCTTTAGCCATATCAAGAAACTTAACACCCAGTCTAGCAAAGCGATGCACATCACGAGCTAACTCTTCTTATCCTCCACCACATGAGCCACACTACCCATACACAACCTACTAATGCCATCTGCCACTATATTGGCCTTTCTCGGATGATATAGCACACTCATATAATAATATTTTAGCAACTCTAACCATCTTCTATATCTAAGATTTAACTCCCTCTGAGTAAACATATACTGCAGGCTCTTGTAATCAGTAAAGACATAAATATGAACACCATATAGATAGTGTCTTCAGATTTTCAAAGCAAAAAGCACAGACGCTAATTCGAGATCATGGGTTGGGTAATTCTTTTTATGCGGCTTCAACTACCTAAAGGCATAGTCTATAACCTTGCCTTTCTACATTAGCACACAACCTAATACAACTTTAGAGGCATGACAATACACCACAAACCATCCGTACCATTAGGCAAAGTCAACACTGGGCTGAAGTGAGTCGAGTTTTCAACTCCTGAAAACTCTTCTCACAAGAATCTGACCAAAGGAACTTAAGTTTCTTTTGGGTCAATCAGTTCATAGGACACGCAATAGAAGAAAAACCTTTAAAAACCGGTGGTAATAGCCATCTAGACCTAAGAAACTCCTAATGTTAGGTGGAGACATAGGCCAAGGCTAATTTCTCACGGCCGTCTGTCTTTTGGGGATCAACTCTAATGCCTTCAACTGAAATAATATGACCCAAAAATGCTATTAACCTTAGACAAAACTCACACTTGTTAAATTTGGCGAATAACTGATGGTCTCTGAGAGTTTGCAGGCAATTCTAAGATGATCTTCATGGTCATTCTCACTATGGCAGTAAACAAGGATATCATCTATGAACACTATGAAAAACATATCAACATACTACTTGAACACTCGATTCATGAGGTCCATAAAAGCTGTTGGCACATTGGTTAACTCAAAATGACCATAACGGGTTCGGAAGGCTGTCTTTGGGATATCACAGTCCCTTATTTTAAGCTGGTGATAGATGTATCTAAGGTCTATCTTTGGGAAGTAACTTTCACCTTGTAACTGATCAAACAGGTCATTAATTCAAGGAAGAGGGTACTTATTCTTAACTATAACCTTATTAAGCTGACGATAGTCAATGTACATATGCAAAAAACCATCTTTCTTTTTCACGAATAGGACAGGTGCGCCCCAAGGAGAAACACTGGGCCATAAGAAACCCTTATCTAAAAGATCTTTCAGTTGCTTTATCAACTCCATAATCTCTTCGGGTGCCATACAATATGGAGGAATAGAAATAGGTTGTGTATTGGGAAGAAGGTCAATCTTGAATTCTATCTCTTTATTGGGAGGTACCCCTGGGATATCTTCTAGAAAGACATCAGGAAACTCATTAACTATACTAACCGACTTAATAGTTGGAGTCTCATACTTAGTGTCTTTAACTCAAACTAAGTGATACATACTACCTTTGGATATTAGCTTCTGGCTTTTAGATAGTATATAAAATGACTCTTTGGATATGCTGAAATCCCGGAACACTCGAAGACTAGCTCACCAGTAAATTAAAACTTAACCACATGGGTACGATAGTCTATAGATGCATAACAAAAGTGAAGCCAATCCATACCCAAAATAATATCAAAATCAACCATCTCCAACTCTATCAAATCAGCGAATATGAAATTATAAAGAACATTAAAAGGACACTTCTTATACACTTGCTTAGAAACTACTAACTCCCCTGCTGGAGTAGATACCATGAAAGGCTCAGGGATCTTTTCGGGACTCATTTCAAAATTCACAGCAACTAGTGGGGTCACATAAGAGAAACTTAACCCAGGTCCATCAACACATAAACATCAAATTAAAAGACATGTATCATACCAGTAACAAAGTCGAGAGAATCCTTCTTCTCTTGATGGAATGGTAAGGCATAGAATCTATTTTGGCACTGTCCGTCAGTGGGGCTAGATGAAGCGCCCTGAGGAGGTCGGGCATCTCTGCACTGGTAGCCTGAGTCTGAGGTCGGGCATCTCTGCACCCTTGTCTAACATACGGGCACTCTCTAAGTCTATGGCATATATTTCCACAACTAAACCAACCCCTCTGGTCTTCTAAGCACTCACCGGGATGGTCCCTACCATACTTAGTACATAGAGGAGGACGAGGCTTGTTACTCACACAATTATAGGATCTAGACATAGATGGTCTGTTCCCGTTCTCCTACCTGTTCCTGGGCGTGGGTGCACTAGTTGATGAAGGAGCTGGCATGGATGAACAGCTCTAAAACTATGGATGATTTCTTCCATGAGATCTAGTCTAGCCATGCTTAAATTTCTATGATCTAGCCTTCTTAGTTCCCCTTACTCTATCTCTCTCCATTATCTTATCTATTTTAATCTGTTGAGCATGCATCATCAGTCTGGACAGATCTATATCCCTATTGATCATAGTAATCCTACACTCTTTCAACACCAAACCAGACACTCCAGTCAAAAATTTACTCATATTAGTTCAGGTGTCAGCCATCAAATTAGGAGTATACTTATCTAGCTGGTTGAACTTAACGCAATACTCCATTACATTCATAGAGCCTTGCATTAGGTTTATAAACTCCTCTATCTTTTTTACCCTTATTTCAAGTGGGAAGATCTTGTCAAAGAATGCATCCTGGAATACCTGCCAAGTCATAGGAGAAGCATCCTCCTCTCTTTTATTCCTCCATGCTACAACCCATTCATAAGAAATATCTTTCAGATGATAAGATGCCAGCTCCATACTCTCTTCCTCAAACACATACATGACTTGGACGATCTTCCTAACCTTCTCAAGATACAATTGTGGGTCCTCACCTGCCTTCAACCCATAGAACTCTGGCGGATTCATCCTCATGAAGCCTCGAATCCTATCTACAGCTAAATTACCTCCTTGTTGATGCGGGACTGTAACCTGGTTATTGGCATAAACATTTGTGGTGACTGCCTGTGCTAAAACCTGAAAGACTGCCCAAAACGCAGCATGAGACACCGTCTCATTCAGGGGATCAACAGACTGACGTTGCTCATTATTATTTCTACGGGCATTTGTTATTTGAGGAGGCATTTTCTATCATAGAATGGCATAAATTAATAGCTTAGAGAGACAACTATAAGCACGATAGATTTTGAAAGAAAGATATGACTTTTTCCTAAAATGTCTTGTAGATTCTTGCTCATAGATATGGCGCGCTACACACCAATGATCAAGACTCTACTTAATATGGCTTGTCAGACTTCCTAGAACTCCTTAAACCTTAGGCTCTGATACCAAGCTTGTAATGCCCCAAAATCTCATCTCAAAACGTCACACGGTGCTTAGGGCTACAAGTAGCCCCAAGCTAACTCTTTGAGCATGCTACTATCTCTACTACTTACTCTAGGATGTCAAATCAAGAAATAATGCTATATCTTCTTAAAACCTAACTAGCATAATAAGAAAATATTGTTTCCATATCAAATCAATACTGGAAAGTCTATAACACCACTAATAATCTAGTCTAAGAAAGCCTCTACTAATCAAGTACTAGAGAGTCATTTGGACAGACCCCCAACTGACTCAAACTAAAATCAACAAAATCAACTACTAAAAATGGTGAATGTCTGGATAATAGGTCCTTAAACCATGAGGACTCACCACTGTGGGAATATAGACAAAAGTACTAAAGATTACGGATGCTGCTGGGACATAGAACCTGAACCTATATTATGAGACAATGTAGCACACAAACATATATGTTAATCAGTACTTTGAGGATGTACTGAGTATATGGGGGTAAATTTAATTAAATAATCAATATCATCAGTCTTTATAGAAAACATGCATGCTATTGTAGATGCCTCATATAGCTGGAATAAAACTGAAATCTAAATCTCATAAATCATGAATAAGAAAGCATGTAATATAAATCTCGTGATTCATTATGCTTTACTCTGAAATCTGTATTCTCCACTTAGTATCAAAACTTGCATGCTAAAGGAAACTTTAAACAGTACTTTCAAAACTCATGCTTTTATCTCGAGGAGAATAGAACTTCTTTAAAATGTAAGGACTTAGAACTTTTGGAACTTTAAAACTTAGGACACTTGGGAATATCAAGATCAAACTTTCAACACACATACTTTTATCTTAAATAGAGTAGGGGACTACTTTGGGGGTTTTTTCTAACTGACATAAACCATGTGAGCTATATGGAGTCCAATGTCTCGCCCATGTTGGGGAGAGTTATTCTACCCTTGACATCGGAATAGAACCTCAACTTTAGTGATAACTATCTCAATCATCCACATATAGTTGGGATAAGTATCTCAACCTATGGTGGAACATAGTTCTGAGGCATGAAACCTTAGAATCATACCCAACTCGGTGCTAAATATTACTCTCATGCTCAACTCAGAACGTTTAAGAAAATCCACTTCAAATTAAATCAAGGGTCTATAATGAAGACCAAAATCATACTTCTCTTTGTTTTAAATCATACTTAGTGTGGATTCCTTTCTTAACTCAAATTCAAAACAAATCTTTCTTTAATGTCAAAGCACTTTCTAAATGACATAATCTTTAAGAAAACACCAAAGCTCATACTTGGTTTAAAGCTTATACTCACGCTCAGATAATTTTGATTTCATAATGAAGCATAAATCATGACATAAATTTTGAAAACATCAATTCATGATGGTAACATGCAATTTATAACATTAATTCTCAATTGAAAGTATGAAATAGGTGAAATATCATACAGTTTTAGACTTGAGCACTTTATAACTTCATAAATTCAAATTAAAGTAAATTGGGTACAACCCAGTTGCAAAAACACGAAATAATTTTGATAAAAATTAAAGCTTTGGGCACATGAACGAAGGGAGTGTTCATGTTCAAACCTCACATACCTTGAGTTAGAAGCTTTGAATGAACTCTTGACTTTGGGATACTATTCGAACTTCTTATGGGTGCTTCTTGTTGCTCTCATAATGGGGATTCTGATTCTTTAAGAATTTTAGAAAAATGAATGTTGAATTTTGAGCTCTCTTGAATTTTGTGTTAAAACCCTAGGATGAGTTCTGGGTGATTTTGAGAGATAATAACCTTATTTTGGAGTTTTTAGGATTTAAACCTTTGTTAAAGATAAAAAGAGGTGGGGGGAATGACTAACTTTCCCCCAAGGATTCGGAAATTTAAAAGCTGAAAATAACTGGGCATCGACGTTGAAGGCGACATGGAGCATCTGGTGCATCAACGCAAAACTCGATGCGACGTTCTTCTACCGCATCGAGCCTTAGTAATTTTCCTTCACAAAAGTTTAACAACATGATGGGCGATGCGGAACACCAAGATCACATCGGTCCACTGTGTTGGGACACCGAATGAGGTCTAAATGCGTTCCAAAAAATCTGAAACTTATTCGGAAACAACCATTGACTTTCCTGATCATGAATCAGCTAAAATATCAACTATCAAAGGTTAGGAAGGTCGAAAATAAAGTCTTCAAAGTTTTATGGTTGTGAAAATGACTAAGTCTCAACACTTAGCCAAATTTCTAAGTATAAGGCTTCCTTTATCCTGCTCTACAAGCTTAAACAACGAGAAAACTCATGGGGTCTTACATATTGCTAAGGGAATTGTTATTGATACATTATATCAACTTCGATTCTAATGGATTGAATATTCACCATCTGCAGATAAAAGTTAATGAGTTAGATACTAATCTGGACCACAAGTACCAATTGGAATCAAGTAATTGCACTAAAAATGAAAGAAATTAATTCTTTTCCTAAATCCATATAGACTTTCATATAAAAAATAGACAACTCCATACCATTCCACATGACTTTACTAGATTTGTTTTTGTACGATGAGATCTACGGACCTAGTGGTCTGATACTATCTTTGTCACGGTCTAAATGGTCATGATTGGAAACCACCCTAAACTATAGTGGAAGAATCATACTTAACCTAAACTCTCCATTAATCCAAGTGTTACCTTCTCTTCCTTTTGAATTAATCCTCAATTTTAAACAAGTTTAATAGAGTGTTCAATTAATAACTTACTAATTGTCAAATGAACATTAAAATAAAACAAATAGAGTGCAGAAACCTCTATTTTTAAATCCTCAAGACCTAATGTTACTGAACAAGAACATATAATAGAAAAAGAATTCAAAACGATAATTAACTATCCAAAACAAGAAATATATATGAATGTCTTAGTCCTGAAACAAAGGACTAGAACAATGAATAGAAGTTCCAAATGCTGCTTGATCATGGTACTCACCCTTAAAGATGAATCTGGAAATATTAGCTAAAGAGGATTCCTTATCTCAAATGCCTAAACATGCTATGAATTCAACAAAAAATACTATAGCACCAATACAACGACGCATACTAATAGGCATCATAGGTTGACAAGACCTGACAGCGTACAAATAAGTAAATCAAATAGATGTAAAGTGATCATTATAAAACTTATAATCAAATATAGTCAATCAAGTATGACTTTCACTTAAGAAGAATACATGCTCACAATCATGTACAATTACACTTAGTAAAATTCGATCATTAAGTTCATCCCAACGTACAATCATAACTGAACATTCAAGAATAAGAATGAATGTATGAATACGTGATGTGCATTCTATCTCTTTCCCTTCTCATTCTCATCAATACCAATATTATATCATCAATGTCATAATCATTACCAACTTCATAAATATCATGGGTTACAAATCAAAATCATCACCATCACCACCAACTCAATAATATTAATATGAATGAACATGAAATGCAGTCAATAACCATAAGTAGTGCTTGAAGGGCCTCACAACATTCTATTAAATACAATTATATTGTGAACCAACACCTCCAAGGTAAGTTCTATAACCGGAGTTCTATAACTCTTTATTAGGTGTCAAAAGTTACTACGACTCCTTAAACTCATTGTTTATCTAACTACCACATCAAATACCACTGATAACCATCATACTAGTACCATATTTTTTTTGAATAATATATCTGAATTACTCAAAAATTAGCTAAGGAAAGACTAAGTGTAAATTTGACCTCCTTATTCAACCTAACGACATTTTAGGTCAATGTAGAACCCTTATCATTCAATAAGTTTTCATCGGTGCAGCCTAGAGTTTTCAAAAAAAAAAGTATTATGATTCACCAGTCCCAAAGAAATTCACAAGCTAACACATACAAGAAATTGAGATAATCAACAATTTTTTATTTTTTGCTCATTTGTCCAAAAATAGGCTATGTTTGCCTCTTCAGAGCAACCCTTATTATTTGATAGGTCATCTTAGGTGCAACCTTGTGTTTTTGGAAAAAAAATATTTCAACAAACATATACCTTCTAATCCATTGGGTAACACGGACAAAAAACTAAAATAAACAACAATTCTTACTTTTTCACTTGTTTGTCCTAAAATAGGCTATGCCTGCCTCTATAAAATAGACCGAATTATTTAAAAATTCATCACATATGCATCAATGTGTTTTCAATAAAACATTATTCTAACATACCTACCCTAAAACATCAGAGCTAACACACACAAAAAAACTAAAATGATCTATAATTCTTATTGTTTTGCTCGTTTGTCATAAATCAGGCAACATCTATCTTTCCAAACAAACCCCTATTATTTAATAGATTATCACAAGCATATCCAGGAGTTTCAAATAAAAAACATTTTGGCACAACTATCCCAAGAAATTCATAAGCATTGTTTTTTAGCTCTTCTATCCTAAAACAGTATACATCCCCTCTCTGAAGTGTCCCTTACCATTTAATGGGTCATCCAGGTGTATCTATGAGGTTTGAACAAAAAATAATTACCACAATCCAATCTCTAGAAATCCACAAGCTAGCATAAAAAAATAATTAAATAATTTGCAATTCCTTCTTTTTTACTAATTTGTCCTAGTACGAGCTACATCCACCTCTCTAAAGCAACTGATATCATTTAATAAGTCATCATCAGTATATCCATGAGTTTTTTGCCTCTTTAAAGAAAAAAATATAATTAATAGGTCGTCATAAGCACGACCATTAGTTTTCGGAATACAATCATTCTGACGCACTTATCCCCCAGAAATTCATAGGCCAACACACATAAAAAATTCAAATAATCTACAATTTATATTTTTTCCCATTTATCATAAAAAGGGATAAGCCCACATCTTTAAAGAAACCCTTACATGAATTTTCAGGAAAAAATCATTTTGAGGCACCTATCCCCAGAAATTCATATGCTAATACTCGCGATAAAACTGATTAATCTATAATTCTTGCCTTTTTTACTCGTTTGTCCTAAAACAGACTATCCTCGTCTCTTAAAAATAAATATTAACATTTAGTAAATGGTCACAAGTTCAATCTTGAATTTTTAGCAAAAAAATACTCTGATGCACCTTTCCGCAGAAATACATTGGCTGAAATACATGAAAAAATAAAATAAACTGCAATTCCTACTCTCCTAAAAAAGGATACATCCGACTCTCTTAAGTCGACCTTTAATTTTACTGGTCCATCACAGATGCATCCAAGAGTTTTTATCAAAAGTAATCTGACGCACCTATCCCTAGAAATTTATAGGTTAACAAACATGAAAAAATTACTCCACATTTCCTACATTTTTGTTTGTTTTTCCTAAAATAGGCTACGTCCACCTCTCTAAAGCAACACTTATCATTCAAAAGGTAGTCATGGATATAGCCATGCGATTTTTACAAAATTAATTCTGATACAAATATCTAAGAAATTTATCGGCTAATACACAAAAAATCAAATAATTTGTCAATTTCTATTTTTCACTCATTTGTCCTATAACAGGGGTATGTCGGCCTCTCTAAAGCTACCCTTATCATTTCATAGGTTGTCACATGACTAACCATGTATTCTTGAGAAATAGTATTTCAGCACACCTATAACTAAATTATCCTAGGCTAACATATGAAAAAGCTGAAATAATATGTGATTCTTTCTTTTTGGCTCATTTTTTCTAATACATGCTTTGTCCTTTATAAAAATGTTATGTAAGACCCCGAAAAATCCTAATCTTAATTCAGTTCGTCAATGCTAGAAAAAGGGTCCCAGACTTAGAAATTTCAGTTAAGTGTTTGCACTTAGAACTTATTTAGCCTTCATAAGTTGGCGATCCTATTTTACGATCCTTACGACCTTAAAATGTTGAATTCTAGGTTGGTTCATGATCAGGAATGTCAATAGATTTTCTCAAACGAGTTTTAGAATTTTCTAACATTGTTTGAGGCACGTTTGGAAATCAAAAATAGTGGATCGACGTGATCTCGATGTGCCGTATCACTTATTGCGTTGATAAATACTTTTCTCATCTCCCAGTGCCAAATTCTAGTTAGCCGATGCGAACTCAATGCGTCGCGCCATCCATTACGTCGACCCCATCAATGCAGCACGTCGGTCTGCGCGTCACTGGGTACGCTTTTTAGTAATTAAGAAGTCATATCCTCAGGGGTAATTGGGTCCTTTTCCCAACTTATTCATCCCCAAAAACATGAAATTAATTCATTCCTAGTGCAAAATTCATTCATTTATCAAAAATTGCTCTCAAAAACAAACCCTAGGGCCATTGATTTCAAATTCAAGACTCAAGAACTCACCATCAACCTTCTTTAATCCAAGTACCAAGGTATGTGAAGTGTTCATCCAAGCGTTTCCTTCCACCCTTGGAGCTCAAGAAACTCTTTTAAACTACAAGCTAATTGATTTCATAGATTTCAGGTTGGATTTAAATGTAATCTTGATGTCTAATGGGTTTTCAATTCCATGATTTATCAGAAGTTTCATAAAATCTAGTTAGAGTGGATTGAATTATGTGAACTTCATGTTGAACTCTTTAATTGCAAGTTGAATGTAGTATCCATGATAGTATTACATGTTATTGATATATGGAATGCCCATGCTCCCCAAGTGTTTGTCAAAGTGCTTATGTGAATTGAATAGTGCAAGCATTATGTGATTTCATTCATGCAAAAACCCATGTACATCAAGTGTTTGACAAAAATGTCTAAATGAATGCATTATTGGTAAGCAAGTCCTATTATGCTATTAAAGTTATGCAGTGTTTTACTTTTCATACTATCGAGTCCTGGGGGTATTCTATACCTGACAAATCTATCTATTTACCTAGAGATATAGTAGTTACAGAACAGTCTCAGTAATGTAATGAACAGTAGTACTCAGTAATCAGTCCCATTTACAGTTTAGTATTCAATTCAGACCTTAAGTAAACCCAGTCAGTTAACATAACTTAGTAGTATTCCGTCAGTCAATGGAACTCAGTGAACTCAACTTAGATAGACAGTACGATTAGTAACAGTTCAGTCACGCCTAGTGCATTCTAGAAATTAGTTTAGTGTCTATTCAGTTAGTAGCAGTCCCTAAACTTCAAAACTATGTAGCCAGAATAGTATATGACAAGTCACCCATTAGTTTAGGCTTAACTTGCTCGTAGGTATCACCCATCAGTTCAGGCTTGACACCCTTAGTCCTTCTGGACAATAAGTACATCAGTATAGTGGATCCATACAGCCAGTGTCAGTACCCGTGGAACGATATTGAAACTCTTCCAAATGGGGTTACAGGTTGGGCCCCAATCTATTCGGATAAGGGCATGTCGATTAGATTACTACCTCCTATAATTTTAGTTTTAATTTTAGTCTCAGTACAAAATTCAGTTCAATTTTACATATTCAGGACCGTTAGACACAGTCACCTAGATTAGTGTAGAACTCAGATCAGTTTTTCATAATTAGGACTATTATAAATAGTCATTAATCTATCAGTAATACAGTATCAATAAACTCAGATATCAGTTAATCAGTACTTAGAACTCAGTATCCAGTGTTATCATGACCTCAGTTACAGTTAATGTATTTATTCATGTACTCTCATTTAGTTATGTTCATGTTACTTAGCCAGTTATTATTTATACATATAAACCCATGCATATCAGACTACCTCACTTAGCATACCAGTACATTTAAAGTACTGGCACATACTTTTATTTTATGCTATAATGTGTTATATCATAGGTTCAGACGTACGGGCTCCTGACCATACTTAGCAGCCCAGAGTATCAGCAGCAGACTGAGGGGTGAGTCTTTATAGTTTGAGGACAAAGTTATTATTTCAGTTTATCAGTAGTTCAGTAGTCGGAGTTAGTTGGGGGCTTGTCCCGTCAACTCTATATTCAGATAGTTAGAGGCTTTCAGACTAGAGTACTTTAGACAGATATTTTAAGGTTTTTAGTATTCATTCATTAGTAATTGATTTCAGTTATGAACCTTATGGAGAGTTCATCCTAACTTCCGTATTTATTTAAGATATATATATTACTTCTACAGAATTATTATTATTCAATGCTCGTAGTAGGTACCAGGCATGGGTTAACTGGTGTTCCTTCGAGGTTGTAGCACCGTGTAGAATCTGAGGTATAAACTTGGGGCATTACATGTCACCATTTAATATTTCTTCACATGAGTAGCTAGATATTTTTACAAAAAATCATTTCAACATAACTATCCCAAAAAATTCATTGACTACAATTGAAATGCCCCAAATTTTATCCCTTGAAATATTTTTTAGCTTTGAGATCATTGACTTGGTAACGACTTACCTTACGAGTCTTATAGTGTCTTAATAGGTTACGTGACCCTAGCATAACGTGTCTAGAGAGTGTTGTTGAAGTTACTATCCTAGGTACGACTTGAGGGCACGAATTGTAAAGACTCATGATGAGTCATTAGGATGAGTCGTAGCCAAATCATGTAATTTTGTGGAATGATTCTAATATGAGTAAAAGTGGCTAACCATGATCCATAAATATTTATAATGACTCATGGGATAGAGATCAAAGGAGGTCTAGTGTATACCCCAAATGGGCTCTGTGTTGATTAGGAATGGTACCTACAAGTCATAGGGTCCCATTACGAGTAGTGACATTGAGTTGTAGGGTAAATAGTGTGTGGGATTATTGAGAATTCCTTGGTCAAAACTCATGGTTATGAGTCATAAATAGTGGTTGCGAGTGGACGGTTGACTCGTAGTCACAAATTGCACTTTTTTAGCTTTTAAGTTAAGGTCATTCTAGAAAATTTCCCCTCTTACCCAGAATTGAAACCCATGTCTTATATCCCATTTAAGTTATCATTAGGACTAAGAAACCAATCGAAGTAACAACTTAAACACTCCAAAGGCTCTCTAAATTCCCTCAAGAAAGTCAAGCTAAGGTTTCATCAAATTGATCATCCAAGGGACCTAGAGCTAAATTCTCTTCCTAAAACTTGATAATTAGGGCATGTGACTCTACCCTTAAAATTAATATCTCTACTTCATGAAAGTATATGGTTATTTCTGTGATTTAAAGTATTGGTTGTTGACATGATTAAGGGTTTTGACACTAATGGTCAATTAATGGTTTTCCAATGATTTTGTTTTTGCATTACGCATGTTTTAACCATGGTTTTGAACTTGTGGATGTATGGTCATGACGAATAAACTAAGGGATTGTGATTTCCTAATCTTATGACTTTTGAAGTTGTTATGAACTTAACCCTATGTTATGAAATTCTTTTAGTTTTGAGAAATATGGGAATTTAACTATTTTGGAACTATTGAACTATAATGTTGAATTGAACCTTTTGGGTAGGTATTTTCAAAGGATGTTTCTTAATTTAACCAAGCGGATTATGATTTCCCCAATTAATGAAATTATTTTGGCATGTTGATAATACTGTGCAAGTGTAGTGGGTGTAACGATACCAAAAATATATGCCTAAATGTATATTGTGGTTCCAAGAATGAAATTATGTGTAAAATATTTTAATTGGTCTTTAGAGAGGACTGTGTAGCTGATTCGTGAATGTATAGGTCCTTAGGGAAAAATACTGTAAACCACAGTTGCTAACGTGAGTGTCTATATGATCGAGTGGTTTGAGTCCCCCTTATATTATCTTATATGATTAGGAGGTTCGACTCTCCTATATCTTACTACATGATTTGGAGATCATGTCACCTTGATATGCAGGGAGGTTCGAGTATCCCATAGTGTATATGCTAACCCTCTTGTTTGTGCGGCCATACGCACTGGGGCCCTACTAGCTGGACCCATATAGCCTGTGGGTCCCTTATATGTTTTGACAGTTGAGCTATATAATCCAGGCTAAGATTTTAAAGTTCATGTTAAGCCTTGTTATCTATCCGGGCATGTGATATATATATAAATATGAATATGTGTTGGATGATGTGTGTGAGATATTAAATGATTTGAACTATTATTCATAGCATTATTTTATCCTTCATCCCCGTGTTACATGCTAGCACTCCAATCACTAACTGTCTATGTATGTTGTATCTCCACTCAATGCTGGAACTGACATACTTCTATTTCTCCTTCTCAGTGATTCAGATTCTAGATTATCTCGTGAGTTGACATTAAAGTGGTGAGCTTCCATACATTAAAAGTCAACATTTCATGTGTTTGGTTCCTTATGTCTCAGATTATGTTTTGGTTATTTTCAGAGGAACGCCCCGATACTTTATGGATATTCTGTTTGGTTCTTGGTTTAAAAGGATTTGTTTGAACTACTATGGATTTGGGTTACCATAGTGAGATGTTTTGGCTGGAATTTGGTCGATAGACCATAGATATGATTTAATTAGATTTGATCTTAAATTTATGTTATCTTGAAATATTTTTGGAATTCATCCGATAGTAGGGGATGTGTGTTGGTTTAGTTAGGTGGGGGGTGATCTCCAGTCTACGTGGGACTTGTGATACCCGTCACGGACACGCCTTGGTTTGGTTCATGATAAGGAGGGTATCAGAGCCTAGGTTTTGTTTCATTGGGTGTCTAACAAAGCCGTGTTAAGTAGAGTCTTTTTTATGGGTTTGTCTCATGCCACACTTATAATGGAGGGGCTATGAGGCAATTAGGAATGTTTTCCTTTTTTGTTGTTCTATTTTGAGCTGTAGAGTTTATGATCTTTAATCCCTCTAATTCTCATTTTTTCCTTTAAAATCATGTCTCCATGAATATTTGATGTCCGCAAGAAATCTTCTGTCCATTTTAAAGACAATATGGATGGAGCTGTCCTACTCTAGGAGTTTAGACTCGGTCTAGGATTGCTGCTTCTGATTGCCTTAATAGAACTCCACCAGTTCCCCTATTCCTTCTCAGGCACCTCGATATAGTGTGTTTAATGATGAGTTTTTCCAGTTGATTCACTTGCTTACTAAGTTGATGGGTTCTCAGACTGAGCTAGTTGCTTCTGTTTCTCCATTCTTAGGTTAACACGTATGAAAAAGTGAAAATAATTCACAATTTCATCTTTTTTTCTTGTTAGTCCAAAAACATGCCATGTCTGCCTAAATAAAGAAATCTTTATAGTTAAAAAATAGTCACATGCGCAACCATGAATTTTTGGTAAAAATTCATTCTGACACACCTATCTCCAGAAATTCATAGGCTAACACACATGAAAAAACTAAAATATTTCTCAATTCCAACCTTTTTGCCCGTTTGTCCTAAAATAGGTTCGTCCACTT
Source organism: Capsicum pubescens (assembly GCA_030864215.1). Classification (NCBI taxonomy): domain Eukaryota; kingdom Viridiplantae; phylum Streptophyta; class Magnoliopsida; order Solanales; family Solanaceae; genus Capsicum; species Capsicum pubescens. The sequence continues at coordinate 144,911,022 of CM061548.1, read as the reverse complement.
TACCTAAGAAAGTGTTATCATTTACTAGTCATCATAGATGCAACCATGAGTTTTTGACCAAAAATATTTGGAGACTCCTATTCCGAGAAATTAATAGACTAACACACACAAAAAAGACAAAATAATATGCAATTAGGGGTTGCTTGGTCTTTTCTTACCATTTTAAAACAAAAAATACATCATTTAAGATTTAAAAGGGCTAGATAATTATTATAAAACACCCCAAGTTCCCCATTCCTCAAAATGCATTCAACACTTAGAAAATTTAGAGAGAAAGGGCGATTTTTCTCACCAAGCAAGAAATAGGGCTTTTCAACATCCGACTTTAAATACAAAGATTTCTTCAATATTTTGTATTTCACCAAATGCATTTCCTTTCACCCATTTAATCCCAAATATTACTCAATTCCCCAAGTTAAATTCACCCTTCAAGCTTAGGGTTTCCATGGGAAGTGTGAATTTCTTGAGTTTTCTGTTTATTTCTGTAACTAAATCATGGATATATGTTTTTACATAAATTTTATCATCTTTCCATACTCAAAATTATAAAATTTCATTATATTGATAAATTCTTGATTTTTGGGCTTGAGCTTTCAAGTTTATTATTATGTTCAGATTTTAATATTGCCATGTTTAGTTGCATTCTACAGAGATGGTGGTTTATTGAACACCCGATGACCTATGATTTCATGCATACACTAACGAATTCTAGATTCTCCAGCCTACATGTTATTAAATACTTTTAGATTATGCATTTATTGTTAATTTTTAGAATATTATTATTATTGAGCATTTTTAGTTACTAGTGTCATTCAGTTGAGATTAGAACTTAGCACCGAGAGAGCAGGGATGGAGGCTCACCCATGTGTTAGCTTGATACCCTTAGTAGAAGTCCCTACTTTTAAAATTAAGGCATTATCGTAGGTTCTAATGTGTCACTCATCAGACCAAGCTTGACATATTAGTCCTTTTGGATATTATTTTAGTTGATCCATGTCATTCAGTGTTAGTATCCTTGGCAAGGTATTGAACACCCATCCAATAGGGGTTACAGGTTGGATCCCCAATTATCTTAATTTAGGATATGTTGGTTAATGGTATCTCCCACAGTCTACAGTTGAAAGTTCAAATTCAAATACTTGCATGACCTTGTATTCAGTTGTTCAACTTTAGTGTGGGCATTCAGTTTGTTAGGTTTGATTGTTGAATATCGATTCGGTTTTTCGATTTTTGGATTGACGAAAATTAAAACCATAACCAAACCTAAATTATTTCATTTTGGTTCGATTTTTACAAATTCGTTTCGGTTATTTAGGATTTTTATTTTGCTTTTAAAGATTAAAGTAGTGAGCATTTAAAATTGGTGATTTTTCTAGAAAAATAATATTTTTTTCAAAACTATTTTTTATTTACAAATATAATTAATTCAACACACATGAAATAACCATAAATATCGACCTTGCTGAGTCATCACCTTTGGCGTGACGGCAGTGGCCGCACTCGGCAGCGACTGCCGACGGCAGTGACGAACTGAGCAAATGAACTGAGCAAACGAATGTCGTTGGCAATGTTGAAATTTCAAATGAACTAACGAACTAAGGGTGGTTGAGCGCCTCCAAATCCTTCACGTTAATGTTAGGGTCTAAAGAAAAGCAGTATATTAGGATTTAGGGTTATTAAATGATTATAATTTATATAATTATATGTTATATCAGATTATATTATATTTTTGTATATTTACATATATATTAAATTATATATATATATATATAAATATTATAATATAATATTTATATAATTTTGGTTTTTCGATTTATCCGATTTTTTTTTTGTAAATCCAAAAACCTAACCGTTTAACCAAATTTCTAAAATTTAGAACCAAAACCAATCCTAAAAACCGCAAAACCAAATCAAAATTAAATTTTGATTTGGTTTTTGGGTTTTTTCGGTTTAAACCAAAATATGCCTAGCCCTATTCAATTTATCATATAGTACATGTTTATTACTTGGTCTTACACCAGTTTACCATGTCATATGTATTATTTTCAGCCTATATCACTTATTTTCCCATCACATACTCAGTACGTTCAAAGCACTGATCGAATACTTTTTTTGTGCTATATTGTCTTATATTATAAGTTTTGACACTCAGCATCCAGATCGCGCTTAGTACAATTACACACCATAACAACAGTAGTGTTTGGTGAGCCCTAATCTTTTAGGACCAATTTTCAACATTTCTTTTCAGTATTTTTTCTAGTTTCACACAATTGGAGTTAGTTGGGGGATTGTCCTAACAACTTATATGATTTAGAGGCTTTCAGACAGATAGGTATATTTTTAGCATACTGATTATTTTTGGTAGACTTAATTTTGATAGGCAGTATTAATTTCAATTTTATTATAATCAGGTCATTTCAGTTTAGTTTCCACCTAATACTCATTATTTTCTTTAGTATTGTTAGTGTTTTGCAAGGACATGGGTTAGCTTGAGATCACTTTTGTCACTGCCCGGGGCTACCCCCTATTAGTTACACAGTGCTTAAGGCCACAAGTAACCTCAATCTAACCCACGATCTGGTACCTGCTGTGAGTAATTAATAAAAATAATAATGAGATTACGTGTGCAGAAGATAATCTGATAAAAGACTAGTATGATATAATACCGACATATAATTCAACATGTTTGAAACAACTAAAAAGACTAAAAACTAGTTGACTGTCTATCTATCTGAAAACATCTAAAAATCATAAGGAATTGATGGAACAAACCCTCAACTAACTCTGACTAACTGAACATAAAGAGATGCTGAAATAATTGTAATAACATGACATGTCCTTGATGGATGAGGACTCACCACTACTACGGTTGGTTAATGCTGTACTATTTAAGAATGGTTAGGGAACTGAGCATCCAAACCTATGTCATAAGACAACATAGCACAAGAGAAAATTATGAGGTCAGTAATTTCAATGTAATGGTACGTGAGATAAGGACTAACTGAAATACATTTGGCAACTGAACGTGGATGCATAAACATGTAAAATTGAGAATGCAAGACAAAGCAATACATGAGCATAATTCAATCTATAAACTGACTGTTGGAATAATAGAGAATCTGACTTCTTGATCAAGCAGACCTGAACTAACATGGACTGAATACTAACTGAAACTGTGGGAGCTATCATGTAACTAACATTCCCCAATTTTAGCTAATTGGGATCCAACTTGTAACCCTACTTGGAAGGGTGTCAGTACTTTTCCACGGGTACGAACACTAGTTGTGTGTATCCACTAAACTAATGTCCTGAAGGACTAGGGAGTCACCCCCTATTGGCAGGTGCCCCTAAGAGAATGTCAACCCTCAACTAGAAGAAAGAACTCTCAAAACCTACATTGGATATGTAGTTCTGGAACTCAGGTATCGCTACTAATGTCACACCCACTACTGGTAGGTGAGCCCCCATTCCTAGGTTCACTCAGTGCTAAATCCTACTCCCAAATGGACTGACATTGTTTCTTACTAAGCTTAACTAAACATATCAACTGATAGTTCTCTACATGATCATGACAACTAAATGTGATATTAAAATTATGAATGTGCTGACGCATTACTTGAAAAGTATGAAACATGATTAAGCCTATAGGTATCGGGTGTTCATAACCCGTCAACACAGAATGATCATTAAAATACAATAACGCCTCTTAAAACAGTAATAATAGTTCAGAAACCTAAAACATAGGACAGCTCAATAAATGAGCGAAAAACATGAATTTAAACATGGGGATGTGTTAAACCTTAGGTGAGATTTTGTTCATAACTTAGTGTTTTTACATGGAATCAGTTGAATATTACATGAGAAATTAAAATTTAAAGCATAAAGTAACCTAATTTACATGGAAACACATGTTAACATGGATGGAATTTATATTAACAAATAAAACATGGATTAATTCATCCTAAACGTGTATATTTTCATCAGAAAAAAAAGAAATTCATGATTTAAACAAAAGAGGAGATTTTTTTGGGCTGAATAGTGGGAGGATCTCATTAATGAATATCTCACATACCTTGAATGGCTTGACTTATGAAAAGGATTTGCACCTTGATACTTGAGAGAGATGATTTGGTAAGAGAAACTCTAATCTTGATATGCTTAAAGATGGGAGTAAGAAAAATGTTGTTAATTGTTTGAAGGACAGAGGAAAATAAGCCTTTCAAGGGTTATAAGTCATGGGTTAGGAATTATGATAGGGAGAAAGACCTAAAGGTCCCTTAACTGAAGTTATAAAAATTTTCCACCAGTCATTACGAGTCAATCTTATGACTCATTAGATGGGGGTACGAGTGGGACGATTAACTGGTAAGCTTGGAGTGGCAAATATAGCATACACTTGTCAACATACAAGAGGTATCTTACGACTTGTTATATATCTATATGACTCAGAATATTCACTTATAACTTAGACAAAAACATAGGGGACCTATAATTTTGTCCTTATGACCTCCCTTCATATGACTCATAACATCAAGTGATATCATATAAGGTCAAGTCATAATCCAACTAGAATTCTGATCATCCCTTATCGTCTTAGCTATGATTTAGATCTTATGGCAGGTAAGATATCCATAAGACTTAAGGTCATGAGTCTTAGGATGCACAGTGACTTTAAAACACGGGGTATTATAATATCTCTCCCTTGGGGACATTCGTCCACGACTTAAACTGGTTAGGCTGGTAGTACTAAGAAAGATGAGATCATTTACTGAATGCTTATGAACTGATACATGATTAAATGACTGATTCTGAGTTATAATACATGGACTAATTCGAATTCATGAATACATGTTATAACATAAGGATGGCTATATGACAGAAACAAAAAAAAATCGGGAAGTCAACTTATAAGTAATCATTACCTCAAGCTGAATTTGAGTTTGTGAAGAATAGATGAGGCTACTTGTCTTACATATCTTCTTCTTCTTCCCAAGTATCTCCCTCAATGAATTGATTTCGCCTTAGAACATTAAATGAAGGAACCTCCTTATTCCTTAACCTACGAACCTATCGATCAAGAATCTAAACCGAAATTATTTTTGAATGAGAGACTATTCTTTATGTCCACACTTCCCAAAGGAACCACTGAAGCTAAATCACCAATGAATTTTTGTAACAAGGATTCATGAAACATTTGATGCACAAATGCCAATTCTGCAGGAAGCTCAAACTCATACGCTACCTTGCCAAAATGACTCAAAATTTTATATAGGCAAACATAATGGGAACTGATTTTACCCTTCTTTCCAAATCTCTTCACCTCTTTCACGGGTGAAAATTTTAAATAAACAAAGTTTCCAACTCCAAACACAAGGTCCCTCTTCCTCACATTAACATAAAATTTCTAACGACTTTGGGTTGTCTTTAGCCTTTCACAAATCAACTGAACTTTCTCTATTGCCTCAAACACTGAATTTGGACCTAACAAAGTAGCCTCACCTTCTTCAAACAAACCAATAGGAGATCTGCATTTCCTCAAGTAGAGATCTTTAAATAAGGTCATCTGAACATTAAACTGATAACTATTGTTGTAGGCAAACTCAATCAAAGGTAAGTGGTCATCCCAACTACCTTTAAAGTTAATAACACAAGACCTCAATATATTCTCCAAGGTATGAATGGTCATCTCTTCCTGACCATCTATATAAGGATAGAAAGTTGTACTGGGATGAATTTGGGTACCCAGACCCTTCTGAAAAGCTTTCCAAAAGTGAAAAGTAAACTGAGTACCTCTATCTGAAATAATAGACATTGGAACTCCATGCAACTTTACCAACTCCCTGAGACAGAGTCTAGCACAATCCTCAGCTGAATACAAGGTATGAATTGGCAATAAATGAGCTGACTTGATCATACTATCTATAATAACACATACCAAATCATGCTGACGATGTGTATGGGAAAAGTCTATTACAAAATCCATGTTCACCACCTCTTACTTCTAAGTTGGGATACTAAACTCTTGATGTGTACCACTAGGCCTTTGGTTATCAACCTTAACCTGCTGATAATTTGAACACTTATCCTCAATCCCTGTAATATCTTTCTTTATTCCACTCTACCAATAGTTTTATCATAAATCACAGTATATCTTAGTGGCTCCTAGGTGGATAGAATAATGCGCACCATGTACCTCAGCTAAAATTTGATGTCTCAGACCATCATTTCAAGGAACACAGTCTGCCTTAACAATGAATCAAACTATCTCCCCCTTGGGAGAAAATCTCCACCTTCTAATCTTTAACTGCCTCCTTCAACCTGACCAAACTAGGATCCCTATCTTGATTTTTTTTTACAACCAATGAAGATTTTGAACCATTCTATACCCATATACTACCTTTAACCGAATCAACCAATCTAACTCCTAACCTAGCAAGTTGGTGAACCTAACAGACTAACTTTTCCTTATCATCCTCAACATGATCAACACTACCCATTCACAATCTATTAAGGGAATTCGCCACTACATTGGCCTTGGCTTGATACACAACACACTCATATGATATACTTTTAATATTTCAAGCCACCTTCTTTGACAAATATTTAGATCTTTCTACATGAATACATACCATAAACTCTTCTGATCCATGAATACATCAACATGAACCTCATAAATGTAATGCCTCTAAATATTTAAGGAAAGACAATATCTTCCAACTCAATATCATAGGCCAGATAGTTCTTTTCATGAGGTTTAAGCTATCGAGAGTTATAGTCTATGACCTTACCTCTCTGCATTGATTCACAACCAAGACCAACTCTAGAAGCATCACAATACATGACGAACCCATTTGTGCCATCTGGCAAAGTTAAGACTAGAGTAGAAGTAAGTCGAGTCTTCAACCCCTAAAAGCTCTTCTTATAGGAATCTAACCACAGTAATTTAATTTTTTTAGGTTAGTTAGACATAGGGGAAGCAATAAAAGAAAAATCTTCGATAAACCGTCTATAATAGCCAGCTAAACCCAAGAAACTCTTAGTGTTTGATGGAGAGATAGATCTAGGCCAGTTTCTTACTGTTTTGGTCTTTTGGGGATCAACTCGAATGATAACACCAGAAACTATATGACCAAGGAAAGCTACAGATCTCAACCAAAATTTGCACTTACTAAATTTAGGAAATAACTAATTATCTTTAAGGGTCTGTAACACAACCCTTAGATGGTCTGCATGATCATTCTCACTACGTGAATAGACAAGGATGTCATCAATGAAAACAATGACAAACATGTCCAAGTATTGCTTGAACACCCTATTTATCAAGTCCATGAAAGCTGCAGGGGCATTCGTTAGTCCAAAATACATAACTAGGAATTCAAAGTAACCATTCCAAGATCTGAAGGTTATCTTTGGAATTTCACATTCTCTGACTATAAGTTGATGATAGTCAAATTTGAGGTCTATATTAGAGAAATAACTTGCACCCTGAAGTTGGTCAAATAAGTCATCAATCCTAGGGAGAGGATATTTATTCTTGATTGTGACTTTGTTCAACTGGTTGTAGTCGATGTACATTCAGACAGAACAGTCTTTCTTGCACACGAATAGAACTGAAGCACCCCATGAGGAAAATATAGGCTACTGAAACCCTATTTGAGAGATCGTTTAATTGTTCTTTCATTTTCTTAAGCTAAGTTGGAGCTATTTTGTAAGGTGGAACATAGATAGGCTGGGTGTTTGAAAAGATATCTATTCCGAAGTTAATTTCCCTTAGGGAAGGAATCCATGGAAGATCTTTAGGGAATACATTTTTAAAAAAAATTACTATAGGAACTGACTCAAGACTCGGGGTTTTAGAATTTGAGTCCTTGTCTCTGATGAGATGGTAAATACACCTTTTAGATATCATTTTTTGTGCCATAAGATATTAAATAACCTAACCCTTAAGTACTAAAGTACTACCCCTTTATTCAATACCTGGTTCATTAGGAAAATAGAGATGGACAATCCTATTTTTGTAATCAACTGAGGCATATCATGAGTGGAGCCAATCCATGCCAACAATGACATCAAAGACAGTCTTCTGTAACTCTATAAAATCAACTGAGGTAAATTTCTAAGACACTGTGATAGGGTAATTTTTGTATACCCACTTAACTATAATAGACTTACCACTGGAGTAGACACTAAGAAAGGCTCTACTAATATTTTAGGACTGACTCCAAAATCTACAACTATGTATGGGGTCATAAAGAAAAGTGAAGCTTTGTGGTCTAAAATGCATAAACATGAAGATGGAAGACTTGTAACATACCCATAACCATATTAGGAGAAAATTCCTAATCATGTTGAATCTGGAGAGCATATAGTCTATTCTGGTGTTGCCCACTGGTGGAACTAGAAGTGTCACCCTACTGAGTCGGGAAACCTATTAGAGTTGATTAAAGGTTGGGCTGGCCCTGCTGATATTTTTCCTTGCACTTTTGGCCAACTCTTGGGCTATCCCTTATCCTATGGCCTGGTTTGCCACATCAAAAACACATATCACTGCCTGTTCTATATTCACGTTGATGATAGTTACCACACTTTCTGCAGAGTGAATTGGTATGATTAATATTCATTCTACCCTAGGACTTAGAGCCTGGTGCTTCATCTCGACTGTCCTGCCTGTACTTAGGTACTGGCGCATAGGATGAAGATGGGGCTGGGGCTGAAAATTTTTTAAAGAACTATGAACGATTACCACCTTCTGACCTTGGCTGAGTGAAATTGAAACTACCTATTTTGGCCCTCTTATTCTCTCTTTTTTTTCTCTTTAAGCTATTTCTCCTTAATCTGATGAGCATGAAACATTAGTCTAGAAAGGTCCATCTCCTTAATCAATATAGTATTCCTACACTCCTTGACTATACTGTCAGATACACCAGACATAAACATACTCATCCTGGACCTAGATTCGGCCACCATAGTCGGAGCATACCTCACCAATTGAGTGAACATAAGCGATTACTCCCTCACACTCATACTACCGTGCTTCAAATTTATAAACTCCTAAACCTTAGCTTCTTTTAACTCCATGGGAATGAACTTGTCTAATAAAGTCATGGAAAACTCCTCCCACTTAGTAGGCCCTGCCTTAACACCCCTGTCCCTCCTCCACTTCTTAAACCAGGTGTGATCTACTCCATTCAACTGGTAAGCATCTAATCCTGCACTCTGAATCAAAGCGATACCTATGATTTGTATCATCTTTTGCACTCTATCTAGAAACTCTTGTGGATCCTCCTTATCCGTAGATCTAGAAAACAAATAGGGATCTATCCGAGTGAAATCCTGATTTCTAGTTGTAGTGGTATTCATAATTAGATTTGTTGGGAAAACAACCTACTGGTTATTCTGAGCAGCTATTGAATGGGGTAAGGCCCTAAAAGAGGCCCTGAACTTAACGTGAGAGACATGGTCCTTCAAGGGATCTTCCTAAATATATAGTGGTGTGGATTGATCCCTGCTTCTTCTTCTATTCTTTTTTCTAGTAAGCATTGTCTGTAAAGAGAAATAAGGGCAAGTTAGAAAAAAGGAATTCAACAGAACTCACACTCTTTCACGTGACATGAATACTGAAAGAACGAAAAAATTTCCTCAAAACATCTTGTATCCTCTTGTCCAAAAGTGTGGAGCGATTCATACCTCGACACAAGACTCTACTCAACACAACTTTCAAACACCCAAGGAAACTTTAAAACCATAGGCTCTTATACCCAATTTTTTCAAGACCCTGGGATACCACCTAGTCATAACACGGTGCTTAAGGCCACAAGCGACCTCAAGTTATCCCATGATTTGGTACTTATTTTGAGCACCGAATAAAAATACTAATAATGGGTTAATATGTGTGGAAGATAATATGATAAAATGCTAGTATGATGTAATATTGACATATATTTAAACATGTCTAAAACAACTGAAAACCAATTGATTGTTTATCTATCTGAAAGCCTCTTAAATCATAAGGAGTTGATGATACAAACACCCAGCTAACTCGGACTGACTAGACATAAAGAGATGATAAAATAATGGTAATAACATGACATGTCCTTGATAGATAAAGACTCACCACTAATGTTGTTGGGTAATGTCGAACTGCCTAAGGATGATAAGAGAACTAAGCATTCGAACATATGTTATAAGACAACATAGCTCAAGAGAAAAGTATAAGGTCATATTTCAAATATACTGCTACATGAGATAAGGATTAACTGAAATATATATGGAAACTGAACGTGGATGCATGAACATGTAAAACTGAGAATGCAAGATCAAGTAAGGCATAAAATAAATTTAATCTATAATTTATGTGTAACTCTCTTATTGTGAGGGGCACATGTTTGATGAATGTGGATGACTTGTATGATGTCCTTGATTGAATGATAAGCATGAGTTTGCCACTTAGGTGAGTCAATTTATGAGGCTAGGATGTTTTAAAATAGTGTTCATGAGCTATCAATTGTGTAAATAACGTGCTTTGTGTAGAAAGTTGTATTCCGTGTAGTCATTGTAGTACTAGCTTGAGTGTCTTGCATTTAGTAGAAGTGTAGCGTCACCTCAGATTTTTATGCTTAGATTAAAGAGTTGTTCGAGGATGAACAAGAGTTTAAGTGTGGGGTGATGATATGAGGTGATTTTATGCAATTTTGATCGTTATTCTAGCTTATTTCACCTTGTTTTTAGAGCAATTTGTTTGCTTAACGTGTTCATATTAATATAAATAAGTATTTAAGTGTCCAAGTATGTGATTACCATGTACCAAGTATTTTTTAAGACAAGTTTTTGCTTAATTGAGTAATTTAGAGTTCAATCCAAAAAACTAGTTTTACTTGCTTGAGCTATGTGTGTGTCTAGTTGGTCTCGGTAGATTCTAATATGTTTAATTTGTTCCAAACATTTTAATGGTGTAATTTTATGTGGAATAACTTGTTTGTAATGTGCAAAGTTTAATTTGATTAAGTCAAGAGTCAAAATAATAAGTGGAAGATCGTTGCGAATTTGCCTTATCATAGCTTGTATTTTGATTTGTTGTTCAAATTATTATGTTATTTTAATCTTTAATATGTGGTGTGTGATATTGTAGGAGGTTTGATGAACTAAATATGGTGATATATTGATGATAAAAAAGCTCGAAATTCATTTAAAATATACTACAAAAGGCATGAAAAAAATAGGATCTTTTATACATAACCAAATTTTTGAATACAAATTCTAGTGAATCAACACGTCGCGTCGATGTGACCAACGCGTTGAGCAACGCGTCGCGTTGTTTGTTCATGCACGGCAACTTAAAGCTGTCGACACAGCAGGAGCCATTATCCTAATTGGAATTCAATTACATGGCACATATTTCGATATTTGGTGGGAATATTTGAGTTCACGTGACCTTTTCATAATTATACAAGGTTAATGAATATTTATTATAAAGAGAATTGTGGGAAATAGCTGGTCACAATAAAAAAAATATTTTTGGAACAATCTTGGACGGCTTGGACACTTTATTGACGTTGGACACAGTTTTGAGGAAAAATACGGAGGCGACTACACGGTTTATTAGGTTTTTAATTTTTCATATCATGTATTCAAATATTTGGATCGCTATTATGAATATTAGTGGCTAAATATCCTTTTACGAGATTAAAGCCAAGAACATGAGTACTATTATTTTGGATTAATTTAGTTAATTTTGCTTATCATATTTGGTTGTTTGATTATTCTTGCTTTAATTATTTTATAGATTGATCACCCATAAAACACATATATTATCGACCTTTCGATCTCGGGAGAGAAATGGGGAGATAGAACATGGAAATAAACAAAGTTTGGATTTTTATTCTTTTATAAAATAAAGAATTGAACTTAGCATCTAGGACATGGATGTACTTAGATGCCTTACTCGATTCATACGTAGGATGATAACTTCAATTAACTTAATTGGATTATTATTACATCCCCGCTCAACAATGTAGTTGTAATATCCACATTTGATAAAAGATTATAGGTTGGGAAACCATGATCATGCAATTAACCTTACGAATCAACAACCACTATAAGAAAATTAGCGGATGAGATTTAATAATATAGTATGATTGTTCGGAGTGCTTTAACCCTGGGCTTTCCTCCATTGATTGTCCCAAGACTTTTATTTTTACGCTTTACATATTTTATTTTTAATTTACAAAATTACAAACTCTCTTCTTGTTTATTTTTTCTCAATTAGTTAGACAGGAATTATATAGGCGGCGAACGCAAGTCCCTGAGAGATCGATACTTGGGCTTCCTTGAAGCCACTATATTACTTGATAAAACCACATACACTTGCATGTGCGCTTGGGCGCTGTCAAGTTTTTGGCGTCGTTGCGTGTCCTACCCTTTCTGCATTATCCTCATTAACCCCATTGAGCCTTTATCTTATTTTCTTTGATAGCCTCATATGAAGCCTAATTTCCTTCTTTGATAGACCATAATTTGATCCAAAAAAATCCTAAGTGCTTTAACAAAAAAAATGAATTAGTAAGGAGTTTGAGAAATATGAAGAAAAAGGTGAAATTGATGCCCCAAGGTAATAGTTATTGGTGTTTATATTTGATGTGTGGTGGATTGGTGTGATATAAATGGTGTTAGAAATATTTCTATGATAGTAAAAAATGAGAAAAATTGAATCTTGAAAGAATAAACAATACGCCCACCATGTGTTTGAGAAAATGCCTAAAAGAGATGGGAAAAAAATAAAGGAGATGGGTGGATGAAAAAAGTGTAATTTGGTTGTTGGAGATTGATTTTAAATGTATATTGTGATGTATTAAAGCGCTTAGGAAAGATAGTCACTATTCTTGGATAAAATAGTTCCTACCCGTCCCTTAGCCTACATACAACCCGAAAAAGACCTATTGATCCTAAATTTCACATTCTAATATTAGTAGAGTATGACACTAAGGGCAAGACTATGATTTATTATGTGTAATTTATGAATTCTTTGTGAGAGTGGGCGCAACTTGATTTGTATACCCATTATGATAATTACATTATTGTGAGTGGTTATGGGTAATTTTCTTATTTTCAGGGGCACATGTTTGATGAATTTGGGTGATTTGTATGATGTCCTTGATTGAGCAATATGCATGAGTTTTTCTTGTATTGAGTCAATTCTTTAGGCTAGGATGTTTTGGAATAGGATTCTTGAGCTTTCAATTGTGTATAGCATGCTTAGTGTTGTACACTTGCATTTTGTGTAGTCATTGTAGTACTAGCTTGAGTGTCTTGCATGTAGTAGAATTGTAGAGTCTCCTTATCTTATGATAGTTAGAGTAAGCAGTTGTTCGAGGACGAACAAGGCTTTAAGTGTGGGGTGGTGATGTTGGGTGTATTTATGCATTCTAGTGTTACTATTCTAACCTTTTTAGCTTTATTTTGGGGATGATTCATGTGATTAATGTGTTGATAATGAGATAAATGTGAATATAAGTGTCCATTTATGTGTTTACAATGTTTAAATGTTTTCACACAAGTTTTGGTTCAAATTAATCATTTAGAAGTCAACCGAGAAAACTAGTGTAACTAGCTTGAGCTAGGTGTTTTTCTAGTCTATTGTGTTGGGTTATAATGTGGGTTTTTAATGAGTTACTAGTGTTGTTATAGTGAATTTATATGTGAAACAACTTGATTATAATGTTCAAGGGTCAATTGGATCAAGAAAAGAGTCAAAACAATAAGTTAAAGTTCAATGTGAATTTAGCCTATGCTTAGGTCGTGTTTCTAGTTCATCGTTGAGGATGTTGTGTTGTTTTGAGCTCTAAATTGTTATGTTTAATGCTATAGTATGTTTTTTTAATGGATAGTGATGATATATGGAGTATTTACAAACTTCAAATCAAGTGGAAACAACTCAAAAATGCTTGGAATGGATCACGGAAGCAGAAAACACAGCTTGACGCAAATTTGGACACCTGAAAAGTATTGGGAGAGTGATGGAACGTGAGAATATATCTAGGTGCGTGAGGCACACTAATGGATTCAAAATGCACCCAAAATAGTGAACCAATGCGATTTAGATGTGACACAATTCCTTAAAATGTGTTAATCACTGGGTTCGCAGACGACCGGAAACTGTTTCCTTGTTCAACAAGGAATGGGCTATTTCTTCTACTATAAATAGGACCTTATAAATTTTTTTTATTACTTTTGGAAATCCTTGGAAGGTATTGAAGTCTACCACAACTTCTTTATAAGGTTTTTATCATTCTTTAATTTTTATTTCTTTCACGACTTGTATCATCAATCCAAGGGATTGGATGATGAATATTTTCATTAAAGGCTAAAACTCCTTATCCGGGGTTAAGGCCAAGATCATGAATACCTTCTTTTGAATAAATTTCGTTTGATTTTCTTATCATTATTGGTTGTTTTTTTATTCTTGTTTTAACTATTTTAAGGATTAGCTACCCTTAGAATACATCAATTGTCAACCTTGTGATCTCGGGAGAGGGAATAGGGAGATACAATATGAGAATAAGCAAAGTATGGTTCTTGTTTCTTTATAAAATAATAGATTTAAATTAGCATCTTGGACAGGGATGTACTTAGATGTCGTACTTGATTCACACATAGGATGATAGCTTATAGAACTTAAGTGGACTATTACATCCCCGCTAAGTGATGTAGTTGTAAGGTTCAACTTGGGTAAAGGATTAGAGGTTGGGAAACCATAATCATGTGATTAAACCTATGAATCAACAACCAAGATAAGAGATTTAACGAATGAAGTTCAATAACGTAGTATGATTGTTCGTAATCCTTAACCCTAGGCTTCTATCCACAGATTATCCTAAGTCATTACTTTTTCTGCATTAGTTTTGTTTCTTTTTAGTTTACAATACTTAAACCTCCTTATTTAATTTTTCTCAATTGGTAAACTAGAATTGGTTAGGCGGCGAACGCAAGTCCCTGTGAGATTGATACTTGGAATATCTTGAAGCCAGTTTACTACTTGATACGACCACGTACACTTGCGTGTACATTTGGGAGCTATCAAGAGGTATCTTACAACTCGTTACATGTCTAGACATCTTGGAATATCCACTCGTAACGTGGATAGAAACTTAGGAAACCTAAATTGTTATCCTTTCAACCTCCCTTCATAAGACTCGCAACATCAAGTGACGGCTCCTAGGGTCAAGTCGTAACCCAACCAAAACTCTGATCACCCCTTATTTTCTTAGCTATGATTTACATCTTACGGCCCATAAGATGTCCATACGACTTAAGGTCATGAATCGTAAGTTGCACAGTGACTTCAAAGTATGGGATATTATAACTTTTAACTCTGAACGTTGTGTTATGACTAGGGTTAGTCTCAGACCGTGACAATCATTCTGACAAGCCACCCTACAGAAATTCATAAGCTAATACACATGAAAAAATGAAGATAATCTAGAAATCTTGTTATCAATTTTTTATTAGATCATCATGAGTGCAACCATTAATTTTTAATTAAAAATATTCTGACACACATATCCCCAGAAATTCATAGGTAAACATAGACAAAAAACACAAATATTCTGTAATTTCTATTTTTCCTTTGTTTGTCCTAAAATAGGCTTCGTGCGACACTCTAAAACAACCTTTATCATTTAATAGATTGTCACAAGTCTATGATGCTTTTTTAACAAAATATTATTTTGATGCACCTATCCCTAGTAATTAAAAAAGCTATAGAAACCACAATTCCTACTTTTTCACTTGTTTATCCTAAAGCAAGCTACGTCCACACCTTTTAAACAACCCGTGTCACTTTATAGGTCATTACGGGTGCAATTACAAATCTTTGGTATAACATCATTCTGACGCACCTAATCCAAGAAATTCATAGGCCAACACACTCAAAAAGACAGAAATATTTGGCGATTCTTGTTTTACTCTCGTTTGTTGTAAAATAGGATACACCTGTCTCTACGAAGCAACTCTTATCATATTGTAGGTCTTGGACACAACTATGAGTTCTTGGTAAAAAATCATTCTGACACGCCTACCCCTAAAAATTCCTAGGTTAACACACACGAATAAACAAAAATAGTCCACAATTCCTATTTTTAGCTTATTTGTCCTAAAATAGATTGTGTCCACCTCTACGAAGAAACCTTTATAACTTAATAGGTTGTCACTTATGTAGCCATAAATTTTTGGTAATAATTTTGACACACCGATCTCCAAAAATTCATAGGCTAACACACATAAGAAAAAATTTAAAAAAGTATTCTTATTTTTTTGCTCGTTTTCATAAACCAGGCTACATCAGCTTCTCCTAACAAATCCTTATCATTTAACAGTTCATGGTACAGCCATGAGTTTTTCGGAAAAAAAATGTTTTGACACACCTATCTCCAGAAATTCATATGTTAATACACACAAAAAATTAAAATGATTTGCGATTCTTGTTTTTTTTCTTGTTTGTTCAAACATAAGCTACGTCTGCCTCACCCAATAAAATCTTGTCATCTAATAGGTCATCACGGGTGCATCCATAGATTTTCAATGAAAAATCATTTCGAGCACTTATCCTTTGGAATTTATAGGCTAACACACACTAAAAATTGAAATAATCCATAATTCATTTTTTTGGTTGTTTGTCCTAAAATAGGCTACATCTACCTCTTAGTACCAACTATAATTTAATAGGTCATCATAGGCATGACCATGATTTTTTGGTGAAAAGTTATTTCAACAAACCTATCCCCAGATATTTATCAGCTAACACATACAAAAACCTAAAATGATCTGTAAGTCCTGCCTTTTGCTTCTTTATCTTAAAATAGGCTAGGTTCGTCTCTCTGAAGCATCCCTAATAATTTAATAGGTTATTATGGATGCAATAATGTGTTTTCTTCATTAAATCATTCTGACGCACCTATTCCTAGAAATCATTAGCAAACACACTTGAAAAAATTGAATTAATCAGTATTTCCTAATTTTTTCACCCATTTGTCCTAAATAAGGCTACGTCCACCTATCTAAATCAATTCTTAACAATTAAAAGATTTTTGAAGACGTATGAAAAAACTCAAATAAATCGCATTTTTTTCTTTTTCGCTTGTTTGTCCAAAAATAAGCTATGTCTGCTTCTTCAAAGTAGCTATTATCATTTAGTAGGTTGTCATGTATGTAGCCATGAGTATTCGGAAATAATTCATTCTCACGCATCTATCCCCAGAAATTCAAAATCTAACTCACATGATAAACCCAAAAAATCCATAATTCCTTTTTTTTTGCTTGATTGTTAAAAAAAGGCTACATCAGCCTCTCTGAAGAAACTTTGATCATTTAATAGATTATCACGAGAATCCAAAGTTTTTAATAAAAAAATATTCTGGCAAACCTAACCCTAGAAATTCATAGGCTAACACATATGAATAACCCCAAATAATTTGCAATTTATATTTTTTTAATTGTTTGTCCTAAATTAGAATACACTCACCCCTTCGAAGAAATATTATCATTTAATAGGTTGCCACAGGTGTAGACATGAGTTTTGATAAAACAATTGTTCAGATACACCTTTTGTAACGCCCCAAAAATGGGTCCCGTGATGTCACACAGTGCTCAAGGCTACGAGTATCCTCAAGCTAACCCCATAAGCCTTCTACTAAATCTGGATACTCATAAATAGCAAAATATGAACATAATATTAATACGAAAGTTTGTCTGATCTAAGCTGAAATCATCTGAACATAATATTTGAAAATATTAGACTCAAGGTCTTGTAAAGAAATATTCAAACTCTGAACCATGTCTAGAAGTCTTACAAGCCTCTACTACTAAAAACTAGAGATCCACTGGGACAAACCCCAGTTGACTCGAACTGACTGAAAATACTGAATATACTACTCTACTAAGATGAAAAACTGAATAACTGGGTACCTGAACTATGAGGACTCACCAACTGTCGATATGTACATGGAGATGCATGAAATTACTCACGTTGCCAAAACTGAGCACCTGAACCTATATTATGAGACAATGTAGCACGTAGACATATATGTAGATCAGTACTTCTGAAATGTACTGAGTATATGGGGGTTAATGCATAAGTAAAACAATATCTCAATATTAGTATAACTTTGCAAAAGAATGCATGCTAAGTGTAGATAACTAGAAATAGCTTAAATAACTGAAAATCAGAATCATAATCATGAGTAATAAAGCATGTTGTATAAATCTAGTGAGTCAAAACACTTAGTTCTAAAGTTGTACTTGTATTCTACCTTGAAATCATACTGTCTAAGTGTAGAAAGTACTCACTTTTATATTTGTAACTGAAAGATGAAATCTGATAGCTAATGACTTAAATAAAACAATATCTGAATAAAATTGTAAGCCTTTAAACATAGTTTCTACAAGATTTTCTGTTATTATTTACTCTTTTTTGTAAGCTGTAGGGAGGTTCTTCTAACCGACATAAGCCATGTGAGCTAACATGGAGTCCAACGTCTAGTTCCCTTACGGGAAAACCTCACGTTGTGGAGAGATATCATACTCTTGTCAAGGAGTATAACCTAATCTAAGTGATCACATCTGTAACTATCATCCATATAGAAATGAGAATAATATGATAATCTGTACCTACGTTGGCTCATAGTTCTGGGGCGTGAGAACATACCCAACTCAGTGCTAATTATTACTCCCTTTAATCTGTGTGCTCATTCTGTTGGAAATCAACTTTTAAAACTAGCATAAGGGTTTATAATGAAAATCAATTATGAATCTATTTGTTTCAAACTATAAGCAAAGCTAATCTGTTTTCTATACAGAGTAATAAAACTGCAAAGTAGATTCTGTATCAAATCTAAGATCAAAAGATCAAATCTTTGTCAAAATCTGAAAATAACTAATCATGGGATACTTAAAGCATAGTCATTCTTGAATTAACAACATTCACACAAGGGCTAATAAACCATGCATCAAATTCATGTAAAATCATCATAAATTTTATGCTTGATAATAAAAATAGTGATAATTCAATTCAAAATCTTAAAATTTCAACAATACGCATAAAAATATAAAAGTAGACATGCAATTCAACATGTAAATCTCTCAAAATCTCATAATCTTAAAATAGTAATAAGTGGGTATAAACCCTAATCTAAAATTCATATAATTTCATGTAGGATTCAACTTTAAAACCAATTTTGGGCACAAGGACGAAAGAATTATCCTTTTTGAAAACCCCACATGCCTTAATTGATGAAATTGACAAAGGAGCTTGAACTTGAATTCCTATTTGTTCTCTTGAAGATAGATTCTTGAATATCTTGAATTGGAAATCTTTAATTTTGAGCTATCTTGTAAAAAGAATGGTGGAATTTGAATTTCTTGGGGATGAAGGTTTGATGTTCTAAGGTTTCTTTGAGTGAAAGTTGATGAAAAGTGAGCATAGTAGGCTTAGAATAGGTTTAATCCTTTGTTATTCACGATTTGGGGGTTCGAGAAATGACCAGATTTCCCTTTGCAAAATTTAACTCAGAACTGGAAAATCCTGATTGTGCCACCCACCACGACGTGCGGCTATCGTTGTGGCTTACTAGAAAAAGGGACAATTGCTATTTTTCCCTCTGGCGCGATGCGGTGAAATAGCGTTGCGTAACTAGAAAAAGATCAATTCCATTTTGCACTCCACCGCGACACGATGTCTGTCCAATTGAGAATTTTGGCGTGACATGAGCTAATCACAGTGAGCTACTAGAATGGCACGAATGGGAACTGGAGCTTACCGTGACTCAGGCTAATCGCGGTGCTCTACTAGAAATCAGATAATTTCTAATTTTTCCTTCATTGCGATGCGGTGCTTATCGTAATGCCCTACTATTTTTACTAAATTCGCGATAACTTCTCAAACGAGTATAGGATCAAGGCAAAATTTGAATCGTTTGAAATCTAATTCAATTATCTACATATTTATGGGTCTAAATCTTGAAAATTCTACATGTATCAAGAGTTATTCATTTTTAGAGGTGACCCTTGGTATTCTAAGAGCTAAACTGAGCTAGGAAAAAGTATGGGGTATTACAATATCTCCCCCTTGGGAACATTCATCCTCGAATGAGACTAGTTAAACTGAAGCTACTGAGGAACTAAGGTTATATGCTGGCATGCACAACGGAAACAACTGCATAACTGAATCAAAAGCATACTGAGCGACTGAACAAATCTATGAGTGCATGAATTTACATGAATATAACTATATAGTTGAATCTGAGACTGGAAAAGAACTGAATTAAGGAAGATTGCTACCTTCTGCTGAATCTGAGTTCGTGGAGAAAACATGAGGATACTTGGTACGCATGTCTGCTTCTGCTTCCCAAGTAGAACCCTCAACGGACTGATTTTGCAACAAAACTTTGACCAAGGGAACTTTTTTGTTCTTATTCTATAGATCTGATGATCAAGAATTTTTACTGGAACTTGTTCGTATGAAAGGCTATTTTGAATATCTGTGCTTTCTAGAGGGACTACAACAATTTAATTGTCTATGCACTTCATTAATAAGGACACCTAGAACACTGGATGAACTGATGACAAGTATGCATGTAGCTTAAGCTCATACGCTACCTTCCCCATGCGACTCAAAATCCTGTAGGGACTTACATACCGGTGACTAAGCTTCCCCTTTTTGCCAAACCTCTTTAAACCCTTCATAGGTGAAACTTTCAAATACACAAGATCATCTAGTTCAAACTTAAGATCTCTCCTTCTTATGTCTCCATAAAATTTCAGACGACTCTGGGCTGCTTTCAATCTCCCTCGAATCAACTGAACTTTCTCCATGGCTTCAAACACCATATATAACCCAATCAAAGAGGCCTCACCCACTTCGAACCAAATGACTATTGATCTAGTTCTCCACCTATAAAGATCCTCAAACAGGAAAATTTGAATACTAGAATGGTAACAGTTACTATAGGAAAACTCGATCAATGGTAAGTGGTCATCCCAACTACCTTTGAAATCAAGAACATATGCCCTTAACATATCCTCTAGGGTCTAAATAGTCCTCTTTTCTTGACCATATGATTGCAGATGAAAAGCTAAACTGAGATGAACTGGGTACCAATACCCTTCTAAAAGGCTTTCCAAAATTAAGAGGTAAACTGAGTACCCCTATCTGAGATGATACACAAGGGAACTCCATGCAATATAACCAACTCTCTAATATATATCTTAGCATAACTTCGGTTGTGTAAGATGTGTGAAACAGTAAGAAATGGGATAATTTGGTTAATCTGTCTAAAATAACCAAAATCGAATCATGCTGACGGGTAATCCAGTGACAAAGTCCATATTTTCCTCTTCCCACTTCCAAGTGGGAATACCAAACTCCTGCAATATGCCACCAGGTTTTTGTGCTCTACCTTAACCTGTTAATAAGTTGCACACTTGGCTACAAATTTTTCTATATCTTTATTCATACCACTCTACCAATAGACTTCCTATAAATCACGGTACATCTTGGTGGATCTTGGATGAATAAAGTAACATGCACCATGCGCTTCTGCCATAATCCGCTGCCTTAAATTGTCAACACATGGAACGCACAATCTACTCTGGTATCTCAATACTCTATCTCCCCCTTGGGAGAAAACCTTTATCATTTGGTCTTTAACTGAACCCTTTAGTTTGACCAAACTAGAATCCCTATCCTTTTTCTCTTTCACTTCAGAAACTAGAGAAGATTCTGAACTACGCTTAACCCAAACATTCCCTTCAGCTGAGTCAACAAACCTCACACCCAATCTTGCTAACCGGTGAACTTCCTAAACTAATTATATCTTATCATTCTCCACATGAGAAACACTGGCCATAAACAATCTACTAAAGGATTCTGCTACTATGTTGTCCTTGCCCTGATGATACAACACACTCATATCATAATCCTTTAATAATTCTAACCATCTTCTCTGACGAAGGTTTAACTCCCTTTGAGTAAACACATATTGCAAGATTTTATGATCTATAAACACATCAACATTCACCCTATAAAAACAGTGCCGAAAAATTTTCAACACAAATACAACAGCAGCTAACTCAAGATCATGGGACGGGTAGTTCTTTTTATGAGGCTTAATTTGTTTACAAGCATAGGCTATGACTTTACCTCTCTGCATCAAAACACAACCCAGACCAATTCTAGAGGCATCATAATATACAACGGATCAATCTATACCATCAGGTAGCGCTAAAATTAGTGCTGAAGTGAGTCGAGTCTTCAACTCTTGAAAACTCTTCTCACAAGAATCTAACCATTGAAACTTAACTTTGTTCTGAGTTAATCTAGATATAGGGGATGTAATAGAATA
The DNA here is from genome assembly GCA_030864215.1 of Capsicum pubescens. Classification (NCBI taxonomy): domain Eukaryota; kingdom Viridiplantae; phylum Streptophyta; class Magnoliopsida; order Solanales; family Solanaceae; genus Capsicum; species Capsicum pubescens. The sequence continues at coordinate 144,888,631 of CM061548.1, read as the reverse complement.
AAAAAACCTCAACAAAGTGTCTATAATAACCATCTAAACCCAAGAAACATCTAATTTATAATGGAGAGATAAGTCTAGGCTAGGTTCTTACTGCTTTAGTCTTTTGAGGATCAACTCTAATGCAATCACTGGAAACAATATGACCAAGAAAAGCTACTGATCTTAGACAAAATTCACATTTACTAAATTTGGAAAACAACTGGTGATCCCTAAGAGTTTGTAACACAATTCTAAGGTGGTCTGCATGATCATCCTCACTACGAGAATAGACAAGAATATCATCGATAAAGACTATAAAAAACATATCTAAATATTGTTTGAACACTCTGTTTATCAAGTCCAGGAAGGCTACTGAAGCATTGGTAATACCAAATAACATGAGTAGAAACTCAAAAGGACCATAACGGGTTCTGAAAGTTGTCTTTGGAATATCGCATTCCCCTACTCTAAGCTGATGATAGCCGGATCTAAGGTCTATGTTGGAGAAATAACTTGCACCTTAGAGCTAGTTGAATAAGTCATCAATCCTAGGAAGATGATATTTTTTTTTGAGTGAGACTTTATTCAGCTGACGATAGTCAATGCACATTTACAAAGAACCATCTTTCTTTCGTACGAATAGGATGGGAGAGCCCCATGGAATGACACTAGGCCTTATGAAAACTTTCTAAGAGGTATTTAAGTTGCTCTTTTAACTCTTTAAGCTCGGGTGGAGCCATTTGATATGGAGGAATGGAGTTGGGCTGAGTATCTGAAATAAGGTCAATACCAAATATTATTTCCCTATCGGGGGGTATCCCTAGAAAATCTTTGGGGAAAACTTCAGGAAACACATTGAAAACAGAACTACGTAGCTAGCGTATAGTAAGTTTTCCTTCTGCCAGACTAGGGTTGACTCCATCATATATATATTTCATAAGTCTTCCTACCAAATTAGGGTTGACCCAGAATTGTTAGTATCCCGTTGCAAGGTGCTAACACCCTTCCAACTGGGGTCATAGGTTGGACCCCAAATCGGTCTATATCGGCGTATATCAGTTAGATGAACACTCACATAGTTACAGTTTAGTCTCAGTATTCTGTAAAAAACTTAGTCAGTTCTACAAAACCATGGGTATCAATTATCTGTTACTCAGCCATCAGAATACAGTACTCATTTTAGTATAATCTCAAATACGCGATGTATAACTATATGCGTAGTATTGTATGTTCAGCATGTTCAGTAGTTACAATTTTGTATGTAGTCACATCCAGTTACTTCGTGATGTTCATTCAGTAAGTCATCATCTCATGTATATGAACCTATGTATATCAGCCTTACCTCACTTAGCATACTAGTACATTCCACGTACTAATATATACTCTTTCTTTTGCTCTATGATGTCTTATATCATAGGTTCAGATGCTCAGGTTCCTGACCGTACTTAGTAGCTCAGGCTTTTAGCATAAGTTATAGTGGTGAGTCCTCATAATTTGAGGAAAGATTTTATCTATTTCAGTATTTCAGAAGTTCAGTAGTTATTTCAGTCAGAGGTAGTTGGGGGTTTGTCCTATCAACTCCATATTAAACAGTTAGAGGATTTTAGACTACCATAGTCAGTCATTTAGTTTTCAAATATTATTATCAGTTATACTCAATTATTATTTCAATATTTTGAGAACCTTATGGCATTTTCAGATTTCTTCCTTATGAATATTCTAGTATTATATCCAGTGCTCATAACAGGTTCCAGTCATGGGTTAGCTTGTGGTCCTTCGGGGTCGTAAGCACTGTGTGACTCCTAGGGTGCAGTCTCGGGGCATTACTAACTTGGTATCAGGGCCTAAGGTTCTAAATAGACCTAGGGAGTCTAAAATTCACGTCAAGTAGAGTCTTGTTCATGGGTGTATAGTGCGTTGCACTTATGGACAGGAGGCTATGAGGAATTTTTAGGAAAAAATTCACTTTTTTCAATGTTCATATCATTTGAGTGAGCATGAGATCAAGTTAAACTCTCTATCTAATACAAATTTTCCTTCTTTTATAAAACATGTCTCCTAGATAGACCAACGGAAGAAGGACTAGGAACCAGCCAGCTAGGAAGATCCTATGAATGAGCATGTTTCTCACATAGAATTCAGAGTAGCTTTCACCATTCTAGCCCATTCTATGGCAGTTCAAAATATTTGACAAGATACTTTTTAGGCCAACTTAGTGGCCAATACTACTGCATTTAGAATTCGATAGTTCACACAAATGAACCCTCCTTTCTTTTAAGGGTCTAAGTCTGGAGAGGAACAATGGGAATTCCTTGACATGGTGAAAAAGGTAACAGACATTACGGAGGTAACCACTAGTAAGAGTGTTGAGTTAGATACCTATCTGTTACAGGATATGGCTCATACATGGTTTAAGCAGTGCAAGGTAGATTATGGCGTAGATGTAAGGCCCATAGAATGGGAAGAGTTCGCTACTGCCTTACTAGATATGTTATTTCTGTTGGAATTGAGAAAGGATAAGGTATTAGAGTTTATCAACCTAAAGCAGGGTAGCATGATAGTGAAGGAGTATACCCTCAAGTTTACTCAGTTGGACAGGTATGCTTCTTATGTGGTAGTTGATAGAAGGTCTAAGATGAGCAAGTTCATGTCTGGTGTGTTTGATAGTGTGGTCAAGAAGTGTAGGACTGTAATGCTGATTAAGGAGATAAACTTGGCTAGGTTGATGGTTCATGCTCAGTAGATTGAGGAACAAAATACTAAGGAGAAAGAGAGGGAAAATAAGAGGGTTAGAAAAAATAGCTTTAGTTTTGCTCAGCCTAAGTCAGAGGGTGGTAATTGTCCTTAGTTCCACCTAAAATCTTTAGTCCCAGCTTTATCTTTAGCTAATACTTTGGTGCCTAAATTCAGACATGGTAATAAGGATAGGGAGCTAGGCTCAAAATCTCAGGATAGTCTGAGCAGTACCCGAACAAATCCTCTTTGTCAGAGGTATGGTAGAAATCATCTGGGTATCTTCAGGACTGGAAGTGACTTGTATTTTGGGTATGGTAAACCAGGTCATAGAATCAGAGAGTGTCCTTGGTGGGTTCACAGAGTAAACATAATTATCCCCTAGCTCAATTCGATCGCGCGTCTCAGCAGGGTGCCACATACAGTGCCACTAGTGGGTAGCGCCCAAACAAGCTCTATGCACTCCAGTCCTGACAAGGTCAGGAAAGTTCTCCTGATATGGTCACTGGTATGTGAAAATTTTACCATTTACATATTTATACTTTGATAGATCCAAGAACTTCTCTATCTTCTATAACTCCTTATATAGCTGTCAACTTTAGAGTTAGTCCCAAAATACTAAAAAATCCTTTCTCTGTCTACACCCTAGTTGGTAAGTCTATCGTATCCCGACGGGGATATAAGAACTCTCCAGTTGTGGTAAATCAGAAAGTTACTTCAGTAGACTTAGTAGAGTTAGAGATGATGGATTTTGATGTTTTTCTCAGAATAGATTGGCTCCATTCATGTTATGCCTCAATTGATTATAGAAGTAGAGTTTTCTATTTTCAGTTCCCAAATGAACCTGTCCTAGAATGAAGGGGTAGTACTACAGTGCTTAAGGGTCAACTTGTTTCATACCTTAGAGCGAGAAAAATGATATCTAAGGGGTGTGTCTATCATTTGGTGCATGTCAAAGACTCTAGTTCCGAGATTCCTAACCTTGAGTCAATTCCAGTCATAAGTGAATTCCCAGATATGTTCCCGAGGATCTCTTCGGAGTTTCACCCGAAAGTGAAATTGACTTCAGAATAGATATTTTTCCTGATACTCATCCGATCTCTATTCTGCCATACATAATGGCTCTAGCTAAACTAAGAGTTAAAAGAACAGTTGAAGGACCTCTCAGACAAAGGATTTATCAGTCCCAGCATATCTCCTTGGGGTGCACCAGTTCTATTCAGGCAAAAGAAAGATGACTCTCTTAGAATATGTATAGACTACCATCAGTTGAACAAAGTCACAATCAAGAATCAGTACCTACTTCCTAGAATTGATGACTTGTTCAATAAACTTCAGGGTTCCAGTTACTTTTCTAAGATAGACCTCATATCTAGCTATCATCAGCTTAGAGTCAGAGAATGTGACATTCTGAAATAACTTTCAGAACTCGGTACGGTCGCTTCAAGTTTCTAGTCATGTAATTTGGGCTTACCAATTCCCTAGCATCTTCTATGGACTTCATGAACCGTGTGTTCAAGCAGTACTTGGACATGTTCATCATAGTCTTCATAGATGACATCCTTGTCTACTCCCACAGTGAACATGATCACATAAACCATCTCAGAATAGTATTACAGACTCTTAGAGCCCATCAATTATTCGCTAAGTTTAGTAAGTGTGAATTTTGGCGAAGATCAGTAGCTTTCCTTGGTCATATCATTTTCGGTGATGGCATTAGATTTTATTCTCAAAAAAACAAAGTAGTGAGAAACTGTCTGAGACCCATCTCTTCGTCAGATATCAAAAGTTTCTTAGGTTTGGCTGGCTATTACCGATGATTTTTTGAAAGATTTTTGTCTATTGCATCCCCCATGTCTATATTGACTCAGAAGAAATTCAATTTCCAATAGTCATATTCTTATGAGAAGAGTTCTTAGGGGTTGAAGACTCGACTCACTACAGTACCAGTTTTTACTTTTCTCAATGGTTCAGATGGATTTGTTGTATATTGTGATGCTTTCAAAGTTAGCTTGGGATGTGTTTTGATGCAGAAGGGTAAGGTTATGTCCTATGACTCTAGACAACTTAAGTCCTATGAAAAGAATTATCCCACCCATGATCTTGAATTAGCAGCGGTTGTGTTTGCCTTAAACATTTGGAGGCATTATTTGTATGGGGTGCATGTTGATGTATTCACAGACCACAAAAGCCTGCAGTATATGTTTTCGTAGAAAGACCTGAACTTGCATCAGAGAAGATGGTTAGAGTTGTTGAAAGATTATGACATGAGCATTCTGTATCTCCGAGCAAGGCCAATGTAGTGGAATATGCCCTCAGTAGGTTGTCCATGGGTAGTGTTTCTCATGTTGATGATGGTAAGAAGAAGTTAGTTCAGGAAGTTCATCAGCTTGCCAGACTAGGTGTCCGTTTGGTTGATTCGGCTGAGGGTTGTGTATGGGTGCAGAATAGTTCAAAGTCTTCTTTAGTTTCTAAGATGAAAGAAAAGAAGGATAAAGATCCCAATTTAGTTAAGATGAAAGAGTCAGATAGAGACCAGAAAGTAGAGGTTTTGTCCTAAGGGGGATATGGTGTGTTACGTTGCCAGGGTAGACTATATATGTCCTGTGTGGATAGTGTGAGACAATAAATTCTTGATGAAGAGCATGTTTCACGTTACTCTATTCATCGAGGGGCCACTAAGATGTACCGCAACTTGTGGGAAGCCTATTGGTGGAGTAGGATGAAGAGAGATATTACAGACTTTGTAGCTAAGTTCTCCATGTGTCAGTAGGTTAAGATTGAACATCAGAAGCCTAGTGGGTCTATGCAGGAGTTCAATATTCCCACTTAGAAGTGGGAGAAAGTGAACATGGATTTCGTGACAGGTTTGCCTCGTATTCATTGTCAGCATGACTCGATTTGGGTAATTGTGGACAGGATGACCAACTCAGCCCATTTCAAGCCATTTCATACTTCTTATTCAGTTGAGGACTATGCTAGGCTCTATATCAAAGAGTTGGTTAGGTTACACAGTGTCCTATTGTCTATCATTTCATATAGAGGTACGCAGTTTACCTCTCACTTTTGGAAAGCCTTCCAAAAGGGTATTAGTACCTAATTTCACCTCAGTACATCCTTCCTCCCTTAGATAGATGGTCAAGTAGAAAGGACCATTCAGAACCTTGAGGATATGTTGATAGCATGTGTAGTCGACTTTAAAGGCAGTTGGGATGATCACTTACTTTTGATTGAGTTCGCGTATAATAACAGCCGTCATTCAAGTATTCATATGTCTCAGTTTGAGGATCTCTATGGGAGAAGATGTAGATCTCCCATTAGTTGGTTTGAATAAGGTGAGGTCGCGGTGGTGGGTGCTAAATTGGTGTTTGATGCTTTAGAGAAAGTGCAGTTAATCAGAGAGAGGCTTAAGGGAGCCTAGAGCCGATAGAAATCTTATGCAGTGTGAGAAGGAAAGACCTTGAATTTGATATTGGTGATTATGTTTATTTGAAAATCTCTCCCATGAAGGGGATGAAGAGATTTGGTAAGAAGGGGAAGCTTAGTCCTAGATATGTTGGTCCTTATAGGATCCTGAGTCATTTTGATAAGGTAGCTTATGAGCTTGATCTGCCAGCAGACTTATCATCAGTACACCCAGTGTTTCATGTCTCCTTGCTAAAGAAGTGCATAGGTGACCCAGCAGTTGTAGTCCTCGTAGAGAGTGTAGATGTTCAGAATAGTCTCTCTTATAATAAAGTCCCAGTCGAAATCCTTGATCGTTAGATTCGCAGACTAAGGAACAAAGAAGTTCCTTTGGTCAAAGTTCTATAGGGAATCAATCCATTGAGGGAGCTATTTGGAAAGTATCCTCACCTTTTCTCTGCAAACTTAGAATCAGCCTAAGGTAATAGTCTTCCTTAGATTTACTCTATTCCATGCTCAGTTACAGCTGCACAACATTCTCATATCATTCATGCATTCAAGAAATAGTTTAGTCATGTGTCATGTCTCCAAAATTCATTTATGCTTCATTTATGCATATCAGTGTAGGTATAGTTTCTCTCAGTTTATTCAGTCTCATTCGAGGACGAATATTCCCAATGGGGAGATATTGTAAGACCCTAAAAATTCCTAGTTATTTCAGTCCTATATAGCATGCTAAAAGAGGTCCAAGACTTAGAAAATTTCAACTAAGTGTTGACACTTAGTCTCATTTTTGTCCTTGATATTTCAATGGAATCATTTACGATCTTTTCGGCCTTCGATTATCAATTTTTAAATGGATTCATGATCATGGATGTCAATAGGTCATATTGGGTGAGTTTTAGAATTTTTGGACATCGTTTGATTCATGTTTATATGGCCAAAACATCATGCCAATGTGATCTCAACGCGTCGCGTTGGCTATTGCGTCAATAGCACCGACGTGGCACATCCGCAATCATGTTGCCTGTCGTGGTGCTGGGAACATTTTTTCTCATTAAATTTCGACTTTCCATAGACAATTAGGTCCTTTTCCCCTCGCCTAATTCAGCCAAAACACAAAATTAAACCTCCAAAAGGGCAATATTCACTCATTATCTCACAAACACTCTCAAGAACAAATCCCAAGTTTTATCATGTTCAAGTCCATGTCCCAAGAATTCACCACAATTTCCACAAAAATAATAATCAAGGTATGTTAGGTGTTCATCCTTGTGTCTCCTTCCACCCTTGGAGTTCAAGAATTCTTTTTAAAACAACAAGTATTCAGATTCATGATTTACATGCGCAAATTGGGTTGTATTCATGTTTGTGTTGTTGTATGGGTTACAATTCAAAATTTAATTAGAAATTTCATAAACATAAGATAGAATATATGTTGATTGATGTAATTCTCATGTTAAAAAACTTGAAATTGCAAGTTTAAGTTGTAGTCATGATGCTTATGTGTTATTCATTATCATGTGCATTAATCATGCTCTCCAAGTGTTTGATAAAATGTCCATATGAGTAAATTATGCATGGTAACCTATTATTGTGTTACTAAAGTTATGATATGAGTTTATCTATTATACTATCATGTCTTGGGGGTAATTATGTAACACCCCGCATTTTGGGCTAGAACGAAAACTGTCTTTTCTACGTGTAGATGTTCTAAAAGCCATAAATCATATACAACTTTGGTATGTTAATCAATTATGTAGTGTGGGAACCTATTTGAGCATGAATTTAGATCATAGAGATCCCCTAACTCAAGGTTAATTTGAAAGCTTTCCTATCGTTCGAGTTTTAGTAAGCATCGAAACTTGAGTTGACTTCAATCGACCATAACTCCTTGTATATGACGAACTGGGTGGCCTACAATATATCAAATGAAATCTCTTCGAATTATCTTTCCAATGATATTAACTTCTCCTAAATACGATATTGGAGAAAAAGGTTATGCCCATTTTACTCCATCATGTCATCCTAAAAAATTGAGTGACGACATTTCTGAGAACCTATCACGTCTCTGATGGCTTATCACAAAATGTCATCAGCCTTCGGCAGAATTCAGCCCCCAGTGAGGACATTTCTAATAAGTTATCACAAGTGTGATGACTTATCACGAATGTGTCAGCCTTAGGCAGAAATCCATCAATTCCATCCCCCCAGTGATGACATTTGTGACGAGTTATCACAAGTCTGACGGCCTATCACAAATGACGTCAGCCTTAGATTTTCAGCAATTGGGAAGCGGTTTAGTAAGGGTATTTTTGTCTTTTTCCTTAACTTTCCATGATTTATAACCCTTAAGGTGCGTATTATCTTCCATTCTCTTTAGTTAAACATCTCAAAATTCTCTGCACACCTTCAACCACAAGGTTAGGCTTTCAACCTAAAAACCCAATTATCGAGAGATTCAACCGTGAGAATTCGATAATTCTTGCATATTTGAATTCCCCGTTAAGAGGGCTACGAGGGACACCCAATAGTTCGTGAATAACCTTCCGGAATTTTTGAAGTCATCCAAAAGATCCAAGTTTAAGGTATTTGGGTTTTGAACAAGAACACCCTTTCATTCTTGTGCCCAAAAGTTTTAGGTTTTCTTAAAGAATTTCGTATTTCTAAGATGAATTCATATTATTTTGCAATATTTCAAGTTAATGAGATTATGAAATTGTTCAAGTCTTGAATTGCATGATTATCTTGTTTAATTATGATATAAGTTCATGATATAAATTGCACATTCCTATATTAATTTCATATTTTTAAGTATTCCCAAGACTTGTTGTTATGAGTTAAGCCTTATTATTGAATTATGAGTTTTGAGAATGAATTGTTGATGACTTTTAAAGAATTGCAAGAATTATGTTCATATTTCCATTATTATGAGATCTTTAAAGCTTTAATGATAAGCCTATCAAGATTTCTAGTAAGAAGTAAGTTTTGACCCTAAGTTAAGAAAGAAATCCACATTCTTGATTTTGAGGTAAAGGGGATGCGTTTTGGGTCCCATTGCACATTATTGAAATGTTTTAAGGTGGATTTTCTATAGTTCTGAGCTAAGTAAGGGAGTAGTATTTATCACCGAGTTGAGCTTGATTTTGAGGTCTCATACCCCAGAACTATGTTCCCCAATAGGTTTCTGATATACCCCAAGTGGGTTAAGATAGTGATTACTAAAGTTAAGGTTCTATCCGATTGCAAGGATAGAAAAGATCTTCCCAACGTGCGTAAGACATTGGACTCCATGTAGCTCACATGGTTTATGTCAGTTAGAAGAAACTCCCAAATTAGTCCCCCACTCTATCTAACAGACAAGTATATGTATTTTGAAAGCTATGAGTCCAAGATTTCTAAGTCTCTCAAGTGTCAAAATCTTTAAGTTTCCAAACAAGTTCCTAGTTTTCATGAGATTAAAGTGTATGCTCTGAAATATGTTGTTTTTAGACTTTATCTATTTTACAAGTTTGAGAACAAATAAAGAATACAGATTTAGAATAAAGTGTAATGACTCACGTGATTTACATTACCTGTTTTCTTATTCAGATTATGATGATTTTAATTCAAGCTATATGAGTCATCTATACTAGCATGCATGTTTTCTATAAGGATTTATGATATTGATTATTTAATTGAATACACCCCCATATACTCAGTACATTCCCAAAGTGTTGATCCACATATACGTCTATGTGCTACATTGTCTCATAATGTAGGTACAAGACTTAGTATGCACATTCAGATTCAGTCAGCTCGCAGCTTCCAGTCAGCAGGTGTTGAATCCTTTTAATTCAAGGGTTTGAGCCAGATATACAGTTTAAGTAGTTCTTTATTTTCCTATTTCAGTCATATTGAGTTGGGATAGTTGGGAGTCATGACCTGGCTATCTTAAGTCAGTACAAGTAGAGGCTTCATATACAGTCAGTAGAACTTGATGTATTCAGCTTTAGTTTTTATTTGTAAAGCAAAGTTGTAATTTGTAAATTCAGTTTTGTATTGATCAGATTCAGAAAAGAGTTATTTTCCACTAATTTGTACAGATTTATACTTTTTGTTTAGTTGCTAATGAGTTATACCAGTAGAAGGGTTAGCTTAGGGTCACTTATGACCCTAAGCACTGTGTGACATCTCGGTACCCATTTTTAGGGCGTTACAAACTTGGTATCAGAGCATAGAGTTCAAGAGTCTTTGGGTATCTGTGAAGTCGCATCTAGTAGAGTCTTGCAGAACGGTACGGAGACGTCTATACTTTTCTGTGAGAGGCTACAAGGCATTTAGGAAATGTCTCTATTCTTTCAAGTCTCAGATCGTGCTATAGAAATATTCTTTAAGAATCTTACACTGATTCTCATCTTACTATATCCGAGCCATCTCTACCTTATTTTCAATCTATCAGAAATAGTCAAGATTAAATCTTTACAGATAGTGCTTTCTCAGACAGTCTCCACAGATAGTTATCGGATTGTAAGCGAGCTAGAAAGTATCCCACCAGTGCTTTTGAGTTCTGATGATTGAAGTTATTTATTCATGATTCATAAAAGACATGCACTAAGGCCATGTCAGATGTACTTCACGCCTTAGTGAAAGTCTAGTGAAATCGTGTGAGGCCTATTTCGATTCACTAGCAATTTGTTGTGCATCTTATTATTTTTGTGTTGGTTGAAACCGAGGGTTTAGAGGTGTAGTGACAAGAAAAGTGGTAAGGTAAATTGACTAACTATATGTATAGACAAATCTTGTGCATTGGATTGAGTTATTAATAAAGTGATCTAATAGGGTTGAACAGTGTATGCAAGAGCATAAGTTTACTTAATTCGTAATCAAGTTTGACGTTGTCTGTATGATGCAGAAGTACGCCCAAGGTGCTATGGGGCTGCATTATTTTTTTTTAGGATTATTGCATGTTGTGGGGTCGGTAGTACCATTGAAATGTTAGGTGCAAAAAGACTGGTTAGATAATGAGTAATGTTCTTGATAACTAAGTTAAGGAGTTTGATTGAAGATGTTGAGCCCTTTTAAGTATGAATGTGATTCCCATGGTTTAGAAACATAAGAAAAAAATGTGATATTGGTAGACTATGACAAAAGTTTTATGGTGAGATACCCATGTTAAGCATTAGAATCTAAGTTTGAAATTTCTAAGATTTAGCTAATAGGAATAAGAGTTGAAGAATAGTGTGCACTCCAACTATGGGGATGCTCATGCAAATTCAAAGTTAGTAAGTGTTCAAGTGTTATATGATGACTATTGGGGCTATAGAAAGGTAGGGTGTACCTCAGAAGTTAGTATTAGAAGTTGGTTTAATACTTTTAGGTGTAGTCATTCGGGTTAAGTTCTTTTGTTCATATGCATTGCTATATCCTAGACTCTAGTAAAGTGATTATAGTTAGACTAGAGTTTATAAAATGTTTTGCAGCCTTAGAGTGATGGATTACATCTAAGGGGGAGATGATAGAACAAGTAATCAAGTTAAGCCTTCAGATTCTAGTAGATGTACCAGTAAGTTGTAGAATAGCTATGAGAAAGATTAATACCTGACCCAATCTTATTTCAGTATTTTCTGTTGTCACAATACCTACTCATGCCTTACGTTCAATTCCATGATCTCAATTTATGTTCATGCATATGATGGAGAATTATGTACTCTCTTAATTCCCAAAAATGAGGAGTTCCAGTTCTTTCAGCAGTTGGAATCACATTCCATAAGTCATGAACTTCAAATTCAGGTCATGCAGCTCATGACTCATGTACTCAAGCTTTATAGTATGTTCAATCGAAGTACTCAAGCAATATTTTTAATGATCAACGAAATTTGGATTTATATCTTGCATGTCCTCAGATCATACTTCTTTGATAATTCCCTGATACTATATATTCTATTCCTCAATCCTCAGATGAGTGTCAAGTTATTCATAGTATCCCCTCATATTTCGGGCCCTCATGTTCTAACCTTTTATTACCTTTCCTTCAGTCAAGATAGTGATGATAATCAGTTGTCTGGATGGGAAAGAGTATACATTTCTTGTTACTGGAAGATCGTTGTATGCTTATTTTAGATAAGGAAGTAAAGTGAGAAGTAAGATTAAAGCCAAGTCTTTAATACCCGTCATGGTTAGTCGAAGTTTTATATGAGATGTTTGGGTAGTTGAAATCTTATGTATGTTTTCTTAGGAGTAGTGCATGGAAGTTGTTCTTGATAGAGGTTTGAAGGTTGTGACAAAGATATTTTAGGGGAGTGTGTTTAGAAGTGTATATGTGGTTATAGAAGTACGGCTTGAACATCATTTTTGTATATTTAGATGAATGCACTGCACATTAGTAAAATGTCTAGTATGAGGTTGAATGTGGTTGTTGGAGTAGTAATGAGGATTTTCATGAGATGAGAAGTTGTGAAGTGCAGGGTGTGTTGAATTACGGTTCAGACTAGTAGTGCAATGTTATGTGGTGTACCCTGTAATTGTGGGTTAGGCTTGAAGATGGTGAGGGAATTTAGTTCAGTTTAGACATGAGTAGAAGGAAATATCAACGGCCTTGTTAGAATTAGAAGATGAATCAATAAGTATGGTTTTTAAGGTAAAGGATTAGTTGACAGAATATTTTAGAAGTGTGTCTAAGTTTTAAGTAAGGTGTTGCATTTCCTAAAGCCTAGTAAATTCTACCCCAGTCTACGATTCAAAGGTCTATGATTCCAAGCTATGGAATTGTACCAATATTGTAATCCCTTATTCAGATGTCTTGTTCAGATCTTGACCAAAATTCTTGGCTCCTTCAAATCGTTAGAACTCCCTAGAGGGGTTTTGAAGAAAACCTCCACTTGAGCATGAGTACCTATTATGATTCATTTTGAATAAAAAGCAGTTTAGTTTAACAATCTGGCACATAGATTTCTATGGATTTCCATTTTTTGAACTAGCCTAGTTTTACTACCTGAAGTTTTATAAGTATGGTCATTCCGAAATTGTTTTGCAATTGCGAATTTAGCTCAGTATATGTATCAGGCATCAGTTTCTGAATTCGGATATCTAGTCATGATTCAGTTCATAGAAGTATACACCAAACGATCTTCGTTTACCAAGTATTCCAGCTCAAATAGTGTTATACCCATTGTATGATCTTAGCATTGTTTTCTCATGATTTGTACCTGCATAAACAATCACCTTGAAGTCTATAAGTACGATCGCACCATGAGCACATCAAGCTAATTCTAAACTCTCAGCATGAGTCATCTCTTCATAAATGAGTAAAAAGGGCAAGTTATCTCAGATTCAGATGAAGGTAACAGCCTTCAGTCATTCAGCTCCTCTCTAATCAAAGATTCAGTTAGATAACTATTCTTATCATTAGTAAATGCATTCATCAAAGTATGCCAAAGTTTAGAAAGATATTGATTTAGTTTAATAAGTTATTTCAACTGTGTATCCTCAGTTTTCTCTGTATTCTTAACCTAAAAAGCAACATTCGGGGATGAATTATCCCAAGGGGGAGATAATGTAACACCCAACATTTTGGGATAGAACGAAAATCATCTTTTCTACGTGTAGATGTTCCAAAATCCATAAATCCTATGCAAATTTGGTATGCTAATCAATTATGTAGTGTCGGAACCTATTTGAGCATGAATTGATATCATAGAGATCCCCTAACTCAAGGTCAGGTAGAAAGCTATCCTATCGTTCGAGTTTTAGTGAGCGTCAAAACTTGAGCCTAATTCAATCGACCATAACTCCTTGTATATAATTAAATGGGTGGCCTACTATATATCAAATGAAAGCTCTTAGAATTCTCTTTCCAACAATATTATTTTTCCCTAAATCTGATATCGTAACAAAAAGTAATGCGCATTTTACTCCAGCATGTCAGCCTGAATAACTGAGTGACGACATTTCTGATAACCTATCACGTCTGTGACGGCTTATCACAAAATTTCGTTAGCCTTAGGTAGAATCCAGCCCCCAATGACAATATTTATAATAAGTTATCACAAGTGTGATGACTTATCATGAATGTTGTCAGCCTTAGGCAGAAATCCATCAATTCCAGACCCCCAGTGATGATATTTGTGACGACTTATCACAAGTCTGGCGGCCTATCACAAATGTCGTCATCCTTAGATTTTCAGCAACTGGGAAGCGGTTTAGTAAGGGTATTTTGGTCTTTTCCATCACTTTCCATGACTTATAACCCTCAAGGAGCGTATTGTCTTCCATTCTCTTTAGTTAAACATCTCAAAATTCTCTGCACCCCTTCAAACACAAGGTTAAGGTTTCAATATAAAAACCCAATTATCTAGAGATTCAACCGTGAGAATTAAATAATTTAAGAGGGCTACAAGGGACACCCAATAGTTCGTGAATAACCTTTTGGAATTTTTGAAGTCATCCAAAAGATTCAAGTTTAAGGTATGTGGGTTTTGAACAAGAACACCCTTTCATTCTTGTGCCCAAAATTTTTAGTTTTTCTTAAAGAATTTCGTATTTCCAAGATGAATTCATATTATTTTTCTATATTTCAAGTTTATGTGATTGTGAAATTATTCAAGTCTTTATTTGTATGATTATCTTGTTTAATTATGATATAAATTGAGAGTTCATGATATAAATTGCACATTCCTATATTGATTTCATATTTTCAAGTATTCCCAAGACTTGTTGTTATAAGTTGAGCCTTATTGTTGAATTATGAGTTTTGACAATGAGTTGTTGATGACTTTTAAAGAATTGCAAGAAGTATGTTCATATTTCCATTATTATGAGATCTTTAAAGATTTAATGATAAGTCTATCAAGATTTCTAGAAAGAAGTGAGTTTTGACCCTTAGTTTAGAAAGAAATCCACATTCTTGATTTTGAGATAAAAGGGATGCATTTTGGCTCCCATTGCACATTATTGAAATGCTTTAAGGTGGATTTTCTAAAGTTCTGAGCTAAGTCAGGGAGTAGTATTTAGCATCGAGTTGGGCTTGATTCCGAGGTCTCATACCCCAGAACTATATGCCCCCATAGGTTCAGATTGAAGCATAGTGTACACTCCAACTATGGGGATGCTCATGCAGATTCAAAGTTAGTAAGTGTTCAAGTGTTATATGATGACTATTGGGGCTATAGAAAGATAAGGTGTAGCTAAGAAGTGAGTATTAGAAGTTGGTTTTACACTTTCACGTGTAGTCATTCGGGTTAAGTTCTTTTGTTTATGTGCGCTGCTATATCCCGGACTCTAGAGTAAAGTGATTGTAGTTAGACAAGAGTTTATATAGTGTTTAGCATCAGTAGAGTGATGGCTTACATCTAAAGGGGAGATGATTGAACAAATAACCAAGTTAAGCCTTCAGATTCTAGTTGATGTACCAGTAAGTTATAGACTAATTGTGAGAAAGATTAATGCTTGACCTAATCTTATTTTAGTATTTTCAGTTGTCCCAATACCTACTCATGCCTTACGTTCAGTTCCATGATCTTAATTCATGTTCATGCATATGATGGAGAATTATGTACTCTCCTAGTTCCCAAAAATGAGGAGTTCCAGTTGTTTCAGCATTGGAATCACATTTCATAAGTTATGAACTTCAAATTTAGGTCATGCAGCTCATGACTCTTGTACTCAATCTTTACAGTATGTTCATTCCAAGTACTCAAGCAATACTTTTAATGATCAGCGAAATTCAAAGTTATATCTTGCATGTCCTCAGATCATACTTCTTTGATAAGTCCACGATGCTATATATTCTATTCCTCAATCCTCAGTTGAGTGTCAAGTTATTCATAGTATCCCCTCATATTTAGGGCCCTCATGTTCTAACCTTCTATTACCTTTCCTTCGGTCAAGATAGTGATGATAATTAGTTGTCTGGATGGGGGATAGTAAACATTTCTTGTTACTGAAAGATCGTTGTATGCTTATTTTAGCTAAGGCAGTAAAGTGAGAAGTAAGATTGAAGCCAAGTCTTTAATACCCGTCATGGTTAGTCGAAGTTTTATATGAGATGTTTGGGTAGTTGAAATCTTATATATGTATTCTTAGGAGTAGTGCATGGAAGTTGTTCTTGATAGAGGTTTGTTAGTTGTGACAAAGGTATTTTATGGGAGTATGTTTAGAAGTGCATATTTGGTTATAGAAAAGAGGCTTGAACATCATATTTGTATATTTAGATGAATGCACTGCACATTAGTAAAATGTCTATCTGAGGTTGAATGTGGTTGTTGGAGTAGTAATGAGGATTTTCATGAGATGAGAAGTTGTGAATCACAGGGTGTGTTAAATTACAGTTCAGACTAGTAATACAGTGTTATGTGGTGTACACTATAATTGTGGGTTAGGATTGAAGATGGTGAGGGAATTTAGTTCAATTTAGACATGAGTAGAAGGAAATATCAACGTCCTTGTTAGAATTAGAAGATGAATCAATAAGTATGGTTTTTAAGGTAAAGGATTTGTTGACAGAATATTTTAGAAGTGTGTCTAAGTTTTAAGTTAGGTGTTGCATTACCTAAAGCCGACTAAATTCTATCCCAGTCTACGATTCAAAGGTCTATGATTCCAAGATATGGAATTGTACAAATATTGCAATCCCTTATTCGGATGTCTTGTTCAGATTTTGACCAAAATTCTTGGCTCCTTCAAACCGTTAGAACTCCCAAGAGAGGTGTTGAAGAAACCCTCCACTAGAGCATGAGTATCTAGTATGATTCTGTTTGAATAAACAGTAGTTCAGTTTAACAATCAGGCCCATAGATTTCTATGGATTTCTATTTTTCGAGCTAGCCTAGTTTTACTACCTGAATTTTTATAAATACAGTCATTCTGAAATTATTTCACAATTGAGAATTCATCTCAGTATGTGTAACAGGCATCAGTTTCAGAATTCGGATATCTAGTCTTGATTCAGTTCATAAATATTCATCGAACGATCTTTGTTATTCAAGTATTCCAGCTCAGATACTATTATACCCATTGTGTGATCTTAGCCTTGTTTTCTCATGATTTATGCCTGCATAAACTATCATCTCGCAGTCTATAAGTACGATCAAACCATGAGCACATCAAGCAAATTCTAAACTCTCAGCATGAGTCAGCTCTTCATAAATGAATAAAAAGGGAAAGTTAGCTCAGATTCAAACAAAGGTAACAACCTTACGTCATTCAGCTCCTCTCTAATCAAAGATTCAGTTAGATAACTATTCTTATCATTAGTAGATGCATTGATAAAAGTATACTAAAGTTTAGAATGATATAGATTCAGTTTAATAAGTTATTTCAAATGTGTATCCTCCATTTTCTCTATATTCTTAACCTAAAGAGCAACATTCAGGGACGAATGATCCCAAGGGGGAGATAATGTAAGACCCCGCATTTCGGGCTAGAACGAAAAACGTCTTTTCTTCATGTAGATGTTCCAAAATCCATAAATCCTATGCAAATTTGGTATGTTAATCAGTGGCGTAGTGTTGTAACCTATTTGAGCATGAATTGAGATCATAGAGACCCCCTAACTCAAGATCAAGTAGAAAGCTTTCCTATTATTCGAGTTTTAGTGAGCGTTGAAACTTGAGTTAAATTCAATTGACCATAACTCCTTTTATATGACAAACTGTGTAGCCTACTATATATCAAATGAAATCTTTTTTAATTATCTTTCCAATGATATCAATTTCTCTTAAATCCGTTATCGGAGCAAAAGTTTATGCCCATTTTACTTCAGTATGTCAGCCTGGAAAATTGAGTGACGACAATTCTGATAACCTATCACGTCTGTGACGGCTTATCACAAAATATCGTCAGCCTTAGGCAGCATCCAGCCCCCAGTGACGACATTTATGATAAGTTATCACAAGTGTGATGACTTATCATGAATGCCATCAGCCCTAGGCAGAAATCCATCAATTCCATCCCCCCAGTGATGACATTTGTGACGATTTATCACAAGTCTGACGGCCAATCATATATGTCGTCAGCCTTAGATTTTCCGCAACTGCGAAGCAGTTTAGTAAGGTTATTTTGGTCTTTTTCAATCACTTCCCACTACTTATAACCCTCAAGGAGCATATTATCTTTTATTCTCTTTAGTTAATCGTCTCAAAATTCTCTGCACACCTTCAACCACAAGGTTAGGCTTTCAACATAAAAACCCATTTATCTAGAGATTCAACCGTGAGAATTCTATAATTCTTGCATATTTGAATTCCCCGTTAAGAGGGATATGAGGGACACCTAATAGTTCGTAAATAACCTTCCGGAATTTTTTAAGTCATCCAAAAGATCCAAGTTTAAGGTATGTGGGTTTTGAACAAGAACACTCTTTCGTTCTTGTGCCCAAAATTTTTAGTTTTTCTTAAAGAATTTCATATTTCCAAGATAAATTCACATTATTTTGCTATATTTCAAGTTTATGAGATTATGAAATTGTTCAAGTCTTGAATTGCATGATTATCTTGTTTAATTATGATATAAATTGAGAGTTCATGATATAAATTGAACATTCCTATATTGATTTCATATTTTCTAGTATTCCCAAGACTTGTTGTTATGAGTTGAGCCTTATTGTTGAATTATGAGTTTTGAGAATGAGTTGTTGATGACTTTTAAAGAATTGCAAAAAGAATGTTAATATTTCCATTATTATGAGATCTTTAAATCTTTAATTATAAGTCTATCAAGATTTCAAGAAAGAAGTTAGTTTTGACCCTAAGTTAAGAAAGAAATCCACATTCTTGATTTTGAGATAAAGGGGATGCGTTTTGGCTCCCACTGCATATTATTGAAATGTTTTAAGGTCGATTTTCTAAAGTTCTGAGCTAAGTAAGGGAGTAGTATTTAGCACCGAGTTGGTATTGATTCTGAGGTTTCATTCCCCATAACTACATGCCCCCGTAGGTTTCTGATATACCCCAAGTAGGGTAAGATAGTGATCACTAAAGTTAAGGTTTTATCCTATGGATAGGATAGAACAGCTCTCCCCAATGTGGGTAAGATGTTGTACTCCATGTAGCTCACATGATTTATGTCGGTTAGAAGAAACTCTGAAAGTAGTCCCCCACTCTATCTAAGATACAAGTATATGTATTTTGAAAGCTATGAATCCAAGATTTCTAAGGCTCTCAAGTGTCAAAATCTTTAAGTTTCCAAAGAAGTTCCTAGTTTTCATGAGATTAAAGTGTATTCTCTAAAACATGTTGTTTTAAGACTTTATCTATTTTACAAGTTTGAGAATAAAGAAAGAATGCATATTTAGAATGAAGTGCAATGACTCACGTGATTTACATTACTTGTTTTCTTATACATTATTATGATGGTTTTAATCCAAGCTATGTGAGTCATTTATACTAGCATGCATGTTTTCTATAAGGATTTATGATATTGATTATTTAATTGCATACACCCTCATATACTCAGTACATTCCCAAAGTGTTGATCCACATATATGTCTATGTGCTACATTGTCTCATAATGTAGGTACAAGACTTAGTATGCACATTCAGATTCAGTCCGCTCGCAGCTTCCAGCCAGCACGTGATGAATTTTTTTTAATTTAAGCTTTGAGCCAGATAGACAGTTTGAGTAGTTCTTTATTTTCCTATTTCAGTCGTATTGAGTTGGGATAGTTGGGAGTCATGACCCAGCTATCTAAAGTCAGTACTTGTAGAGGCTTCATAGACAGTCAGTAGAAGTTGATGTATTCAGTTTCAGTTTTAATTGCTAAAGTAGAGTTGTAATTTTGTAAATTCAGGTTTGTATTGATCAGATTCAGAAAAGAGTTATTTTCCACTAATTTGTACTGATTTATACTTTTTGTTCAGTTGCTTATGAGTTATACTAGTAGAAGGGTTATCTTGGGGTCACTTATGAACCTAAGCACCGCGTGACGTCTCAGGACCCATTATTGGGGTGTTACGACTTATTACCCAAAATCTTGTTATTTACTTAGTTGCAGTAGTTATAGAATAGTCCCAGTAAAGGTCAAGAACAGTAGTACTCAATCAGTGATAAAAATCAGTGAACTTAGTCCAGTTCAGTCAGTCAACGTGATCAAGGTCAGTTTAGCCAAGCCTAGTATAGCCTAGTCATTAGTTTAGTGTCGATTAAGTTGGGAGTAGGATTCAGCACCAAGCAAACCCAGGGATAGGGGCATTCTCGCCAGCAGAAGTTTTGACCCTTAGTAGTAGTCCCTGCATTACATGACTATGTAGTGATCGTAGGGTAAGTCGTCCTCCTGCCAGAATAGGGTTGACGCCATCATATATATATTTCATGTCTTCTTTCCAAATTAAGGTTGACCTAGCATTGTTAGTTTCCCGTTGAAAGGTGCTAACACTGTTCTAACTGGGGTCACAGGTTGGACCCCAAATTAGTCTATATCGGGCTATATCGGTAAGATAAACACTCCCATAGTTACAGTTCAGTCTCAGTATTTAGTAAAGAGCTCAGTCAAATCTACAGAACCATGACTATCAGTTATCTGTTACTCAGCCATCATAATTCAGTACTCAGTTTTTGTACTATCTCAGATACATGATGTATACCTATATACGCATTATTGTATGTTCAGTATGTTCAATAGTTATAGTTTTGCATGTACTCACATCCAGTTACTTCGTGATGTTCATTTAGTCAGTTATCATCTCATGCATAAGAACCCATGTATATCAGTCTTACCTCACTTAGCATACCAATATATTCCACTTACTGATGCATACTCTCTCTTTTGTGCTATGATGTCTCATATTATATTTCGGACGCTCAGGTTCTTGACTGTACTTAGCATCTCAGGCTATCATCAGTAGTTATAGTGGTGAGTCCTCATATTTCGATGACAAGGTTTATCTATTTTAGTAGTTCAGTAGTTATTTTAGTCGGAGTTAGTTGGGGGTTTGTCCTATCAACTCCATATTCAGACAGTTAGAGGCTTTCAGACTAGCATTGTCAGTCATTCAGTTTTCAAATGTTATTATCAGTTATACTCAGTTATTATTTCAGTATTTTGAGAATCTTATGGTATTTTTACATTTTTCCGCGTGTATATTCCAGTATTATATTCAGTGCTCACAGCAGGTACCAATCATGGGTTAGATTATGGTCCTTCGGGTGCAGTGTCAAGGTATTACAAACAGGCTACATTCGCTTCTCAGAATCAATCCTTATCATTTATATGGTCATCCATGCGCAACCATAAGGTGTCGGTAAATAATTATTTCAACTCACCGATCCCCCATAATTTCTAGGCTAACACACATGAAAAAAACAAAATAAATAATAATTCTTACTTTTCTACTTGTTAGTCATAAAGCAACGCACCTATCCCCCGTATTCCTAGGCTAACACACATGAAAAAACCAAAATAATCCACAATTTCTACTTTTTCTTCCTTGTTAGTCTTAAAGAAAGCTACGTTTACCTCCACTAAGAAACTTTTATCATCTAATAGATCATCACAGGTGCAACCTTGATGTTTTGGCAAAAGTTCACTCCGACGCACCTATCTCCAGAAATTCATAGACTAAATCACACACAAAAAAAAAATATTGTAATTCTTCCTTTTTTTATTATTTGTCCTAAATAAGTTGTGCCCATCTCTTTGGAGCAAACCTTATCATTTAAGAGGTCGTCACTAATGCAACCATGAGTTTTCAATAAAAAATCATTCTTGTGTACCTATCTCCAGAAATTCGTAGGCTAACACACACAAAAAAATTAAAATAATACGCAATTCTTTTTTTGCTCATTTTTTCTAAAACAAGCTCTGTAGGCCTATCTAAAACAACTCTTATCATTTAATATATACTCTCACATGTTCAACCATGAGTTTTTGGAAAAAAGTCACTCCGATGCACCTATCTCCAAAAATTCATAGGCTAAATCGCACAAAAAAAATCAAAATAATTTATAATTCTTGCTTTTTTTATTGTTTGTACTAAATAAGTTGTGCCCGTCTCTTTGGAGAAGACCTTTTCATTTAAGAGGTCGTCACTGATGCAACCATGAGTTTTCAATAAAAAATCATTCTTGTGCACCTATCTCTAGAAATTCATAAACTAACAGAACCGAAAAAATTAAAATAATACTCAATTCTTTTTTTTTTTGCTCATTTGTCCTAAAACAGGCTATGTAGGCCTCTCTAAAACATTTCTTATCATTTAATATATATTGTCCTGAGTGAAATCATGAGTTTTTTTTAAATAATCATCCGGATGAACCTATCCCCGAAAATTCATAGGCTAATGCACACGAAAAATCCAAAATAATTTGCAATGCCTTCTTTTTTTACTAATTTGTCCTAGAATATGTTATGTCTACCTCTTTGAAGCATCCTTTATAATTTAATAGGTTTTCACAGGTGCAACCATTAGTTTTTCATTAAAAATCATTTTGATGCACCTATCCTTAGAAATTCATAGGCTAGCACACATAAAAAAACAACATAATATGTAATTCCTACTTTTCCACTTGTTTGTCCTACAATAGGCTATGTCCGTCAGTTCAAAACAACCCTTATAATTTAATAGGTCATCACATGCTTAGCTAAGGGTTTTTAGTTAAAAATTATTTCAATGCTCCAATCCCTCGGAAATTTATAGGCTAACAACACACAAAAATAATTGAAATAATTTGAAATTTCATCTTCATCAGTTGTTTGTCCTAAAATAGTCTACATTCGCCTCTCTAGAAACCCTTACCTTTAGTAGGTAATCACTAGTTTAATCATGATGTTTTGGCAAAAAATTATTTCGACACAAGTATCTCTAGAAATTTATAGGTTATCACAAACGAAAAAATTAAAATAAATAGTAATTCCTATTTTTCACTCATTTAATAGGTTGTCACATATGCACCCAAAAGTCATTGAAAAAATTATGAACAACAAAGCTACCTGGTATCTATTACTGGTAGGATGTGGCATGTATCTCATCAAATTAGTCGAGATACATGAAAGTTGATCCAGACACCATAGTTATAAAAAAAAAGAACACAACAAGCATATCTAACTCAAAATTAGGTAATTGAATATTGGCCTTGAAAACTAATATGGAAGCTCAAATTTACTACTAAGGTTGTATGCTTCAACTGGATTGCCCATAATGGAGTGGGTGAGAACATGTAATCAAGTTCAAATCCTGTCGGATAGCAGTTGATTTTTTTCATCTATTCTATTCTTGGTGGATAGAGTTATGTGATATCTGTTGCTAATAGAAGGTGACATAAACCCCATAAAATTAGTCGAGGTATGCGAAAGCTGACCTAGATATCACAATTAAAAAAATAGAAGAGGCTTTTAGTTTGTTAACAAATTTCATTTGTCCAAGAAAAAACTAGAGAATGTCAGCTAATTATTCCTAAATTTTCTAGTGGCCACTCTCCCCTGAACTATGGAACATGTTCAATGCGAGATCCCATAACACTTAAACTATTTTATTTTGATCCCCCCATATGCGTAATATTATTTTTTGACTTGGATTATGTTTAGAGATGTTAAAAAGGTAATTTGAGAAAGTTTTGAAATTTTTGAAGGGGTTCGAGGTTATTTTTGGACCCCAAGGATGTGAGGGTCCGAGATATTGGCATGTCACGGAGGATAACCTCTGTGATGCAGTGTGGCACAGAGGATAGCCTCCGTGATATTGGTGTGTCACATTGTTGTGTCAACAACACCCAGTTTTTTCACTTGGGGTTAGGGGATTTTGTTTTTTTTACCCCTTACACGACCTTAAAATAAAAAATAACCTTAGTCCTTTTAGCTTTTAAATATTAAATCATTTTTTTTTCTTTTAAACTCAAAACCCAAGAAAGTTCAAGGGTTTTTCAAGAAATCACTACTTCGGGCTCCAAACATCAAATTGTCTTCAATTCCTTGTGTATTTCAGGCATGTATCTCATTCTCTAACTTTAATTTTACATTGCAAAATTTATTTACTCATTATCCATGTGGTTTGAATAGATGGGTTATAAATTGGGCTAAGGAGTTTTGATTGGTATTACTTGATTACTTTTCCAATGTTTAAAATTGATGATTTATGCTTTAAATTTATTGTTTATAGGCTGAATGGGTGCATTGTTATGGGAATTGGAATGGGGAATATGGGTCTCCTCAAATCAATATTTTTTAACTTTGTAATGGCATTAACCCCAACACACTTTGTAGATTTGTTTTTTGAACATAGATAATTGCATAATTCAACTTATTTAGGAACCCATTGAATTATACTAATGGATAATTGGTTAAAAAAAAATTAAAGGTCCTTGATGGCCATGATTTGAATTTTAAAATGGAACCTGAGAGTCTAATGTTTACAAGGATTGATTTGGCATAATTATATAAGATTGCAAGCATAATTGGTATGATGATCCAAGTGGTAAATTCCTTAATATAAGACTCTTGGGGTTAATAGTTGGTATTACGTGCAAACTATTTTAATTTAGGCAAGGGGATTGTGTAGCTCACTGTAAAAGTGTAGTCCTGGGAAAACTAACACTAGAAACCACATTTTCCGGTGTGGGGGTGTATATGACCGTGGGATTGGTTCATACATTATATTTTTGTATGGATGTAACCTTGGTATCTTTATCCCTTCCTTTAGATTCCTTGGTTTGTGCGGCTAACATGCACTGGGGCCCATTCAGTAGGGGGAACTGAACCCATATATCCCGTGGGTGCCTTTAGGATTAGAGCGAGCTACATATTTCAGGTTAATGGCTTAAACTCTCATGTTCACGACCCTTGTCCCTATCTCGACATCCTATATATGTATATGTAATTATTGTACATATGGTTTTGATTAGTTTTTGGCATTGGCATTATTTTATTACTTTTCCTGAGTTACATGCCAGTGATTATCCCACTGGCCATCCCAGGACGCTGCATATTTTCATGATGTAAGGTCCGAGGTCTTTTCTATTACACCTGTGTAGTGTTAAGTGGTTTGGTACATCTGTTGGGTAACTGTAAAGTGGTGAGACTCCTTATTTTGAATGGCCCGATCATTTTATCTATTTTCTTTGTTTCTTAGTATTTCATTTTTGATTCATCTTGATCATGCTCGGGGGCATGTCCCAACCTATTTGGAATTTCTTGTTTTAGAGGCTTTTTTAGAGAAGTGTGGGTTGGATGTTAATTTTGATTAATAGAGTTTACATTAGATTATATGTCCTTCTTATTACTATTTGGTTGGCTTCCGTTTTATTCTTTTATTGTGTTCTAGATTTTGGTCCATAGGGCTAGTCTCCGGCCCATGGTGGGCTTGAGATACACGTCACGACTATGCCCTAGTTCCGGTTATGGCATTCTACTGTTTTTTTCTTGATCATTCCACAACATTAGGCGTGGGAATGGTAAGGTAAATGGTATAGATTTTGATTTTTTGGTATTCGGTAAGGTCTTTCATATTTATGAACAACATTCCCAAAAGATTGAATATCTTACTGACATATATAGTAACATAATAAATTATATATATATTTAAAATATTTAAAAATATACAGCCAAATATTAGTATAAGACTAATTTTTTAGATGTTGAAACTTTGACAACTCGATCTTGATTGAAATGCCTCTTTGTGTAATTATTTAATTAAGGAGTTGTTTGTACTTCCTTTTAAACTTATATTTCTACATGTATAATGTTTCAATATGATAGAATTGAGACTTTTTTTAAATAGTCAAAGTCATAATACGCTATTATAAGAGTATGTATTGTCGAATTTAAATCAAATATGATTACCGATTTACCATAACTCAAAAATCTAAAACCAAACTACTAAATACCTTAAAATACTGAATTAATTTTGTATGATAATTGTATTTTAATTTTTAAAATTGAGTGTCAAAATTATTGTACCAAATTTCAAATAGAGTACCATACCATAGCATGACCATCCCTACCCAACATATGAGAGAGGCATTCATAAGTTGGAGTGTATGGTTGTAATACCCCATACTTCTACCTAGCTTAAAATCATCCCAGAAATATTAAATACTTGTTTCAAAGGTGAATCCATTTTTATACATATGTTATTTTCAATATTTTCATTTTTTATCATGTGGGAAATTGAATAATCTTTCCATCGATTCCAAATTCGCCCAAATCCGACACCCGGGCGAAGAGTTAGAGCCATTTTAGTAAGACAGTGTGCCACCTGAGCCATCAACGTGTCGTGGAGCCAGCCAAAATATCAATTGTCAAAATCCAGTGAGCCTCCTCGATTATGGAACATCACACCAAGGCACAAATTCAGAGTTGTCAAATTCCAGTGACACGACGTGATAGCGCCGCGTCGCGCCAGGGGTCCAGGTCAGAAAATTTTCACAGAATTAAAATACGCTTTCAAGGGTTAAAAGGGTTAATTTATCACCCCTATATATATCCAATAACACATGATTCAGCCATAATTCACCCAAAATATATTGTTTCTCTCAAGTTTCTCTCAAGAACAAGCTAGGGTTTTCAATTGGGGATTCGAATCCAAGACTTAAATTCAAGAATTTCTCCGTCAATCTTCGTAGAATCAAGAACTAAGGTATGCACAGTGTTCATTCATGGATTCGTTTCATTCATGAAGCCCAAGAATCAAGTTTTAAATCTTGTATTGTGAATATTTTATTGCTGGTTGATTATGGTTGTATGATTTCCAAGTTGGAATCTTTATGCTAGTATTTGGTCTAAAACATGTGATATTGAGTTGAAATATGGAGTTTTTTTGTATTAATTTGATGGTCATGCCTATGCCCTAAGTCATGCATCCTAGGTGTTTGATAAAATGCCTAAAAGAATAGAAATTATGAATTATAGCTTAATTGTGACCCAAGTGATAAGTGTATGCTTTACCCTATGACTAAGAATGACTTCCATGATGTTGTGTGCATTATGAAAGGTTGAGGGAATGTCCATGAGATTAGGATGATGTAAGTATGACATGTTTATATGCAATTCCATTCATGTAAAAGACTATGATAACCATGTGCTTCATGAAATCCCCAAATTAATGTATTATGAATTGTTGATATTGGCCATGTGTTCAAGAAGTATCATGTCCTATCAGTTTCATGCTATAACCTCTTAGGGGTACTTGTACCCAAAAATTTAGATGTGTGCCTAGAGCCAGTGTCATGTTTTCACGATACTCTCAGTCAAGTCATGATCCTTAGAATTCAGTCGGTCTCAAAACTCAGGAAAACTTAGTAAATTTAGTATCAGTCTAGTCCTACTCAGTAATCTCAGTGATCTTAGTGATCTCAGTAACATCAGTACTCAGTAATCTCGGTAACCTCAGTATTCCTAGAAATCTCAGTAACTTCAGTTGTAACGCCCTGAAATTGGATCCTGAGACGTCACACGATGCTTAGGGGCATAAGTGACCCTAAGCTAACCCTTCGACTGGCATAACTCATAAGCAACTAAATAAAATGCTCAAGTCTACATGAGATCAGCGAAAACATAGAACTTATCTGAACTTGATCAATACAATTATGAACGTTACAAGGTTACAACTCTACTTTTACAAATGAAACTGAAACTGAATACATCAACTTCTACTGACTGTCTATGAAGCCTATACTGGTACTGACTTCAGATAGATGAGTCATGACTCCCAACTACCCAATCTCAATATGACTAAAGTAAGAAAATACGATACTCCTCGAACTGTATAACTGACTCTATCCCTCGAATCAAAAAAACTCATCACCTGCTGACTGGAAGCTACAAACTGACTGAATGCGGTATATGCACTATAACTCGTACATACATTATAAGGCATTGTAGCATATAGAAATATATGGGGGTCATTACTTTAAAAAATGTACTGAGTATGTGGGGGTGCAATGTAACATTATAAATAATATCATAAATAATTATGAAAATTATGCATGCTGACGATAACGACTTTCTTTGCTTGAATTAATTAAAATATATTCCTTGAAACTCATCATTAGTAATGAAAGCATTATGTATCTCATAAATCATTATACTCAACTCAAACTCTTTAAATCATGACATAGAGTGACTCGGTAACTCATGAAACTTGAACTCTTATGGACTTGGGAGTTTCTTATAATCGACATGACTACACCATGTGAGCCACATGGAGTCCAACATTTTGCCCTCCTGAGTAGAGAACCCCATATTGGCGGGGGTGTTGTACTCTTGCCAGGAAGTACAACCTCAACCTCGTTATCACAATACCATACTCGTCCTCTGGCCCACAATTATCAAAATCAATCCTACGGTGGCACATAATTTTGGGGAAATACCACATTTCCCGCTCGGTGCTAAATACTCCTCCCAGACTCAGCTTAGAACGCGTTAGGAAATCCACCTTAATCAATATCAACTCATGGGCCTATCATAGAGACCAAAACATAAATATATCTCATCTGTAAATCATGAACAACTGTGGATTCCTAACTCGACTCAAAATCAAAACAATCTTTCTCAACATCAAGTACATTTGCTTTTCAAAAAAAATTCAAATATTAAAAGCTTCAAGGAAACATCATAGGACTCATTCTTGACTTTTAATATCAAATACCGATCTATATTCAATAGTCAAATTTCTCATGGAAATGCATAACTCATGACACTTGTCCTAAATCGCTTAGAAATTATCAATCTAAGAAACATGATGGTGAAATAATCATAAATATCAAACTTATTCAACTCAAATCTCATAAATCATAAATAAAGAAATTTGGGTGTAAACCCACTTGCAAAATCATGTAAATCAATAATAGAAATTAAATCTTTAGGCACAAGAACGAAAGGAGTGTTCTTGTTCAAGCCCCACATACCTTGAATTATAAATTTGAAAATAAGAGACTTGATTGAAACTTCTTTCTCGCACTTTTAGGCTAAGATTCTTGATGCCTTTTACTAGGAAAGATTGATTCGTGAACCACTTGGAGAAATCTATGGGAGATTCTTGAATTTCTTTGAAGAAGATTGGATTTTTTTTTTTGGGTCTTGGATGAAAACCCTAGCTTCAAGAGAATTCTTGGAGAGATTGGAGAGAAATAAGAGAAAATGATCTTCCCTTTACTACTTGGATATATTTATAATACCAAAATGGGCGAAAAATACCAAAATGCCCTTTTGAAAAAGCTAAAATTCACTGATCGAGGCCTGCGACGATCGACCTGACGATCCGTCAGAGGGACTGACGGTCCACCAATTCATCCATCACTCGAGCACCAAAACTAGGATGTTCTGCCTCGGAGTGACGATCGAAGTGACGGTCCATCAAGAATCTGACAGTCCACCAGATCATCCGTCACTCGGGGGCCAAATATGGAACATTCTGCCTCGACCTGACGGACCCTTTGACGATCCGTCAAAATTTTGATGGTCCACCACTTTGGCCGTCACACGATGACCAATAATACGGGTTAGTGACTTGTCTTAACGGGACACTTGACGGTCCACCAAGGACTTAGCAGTCCATCAGGTTCACCGTCAGGCCTAGGCGATTCCGATATTGTATAGTAAAACGGCCATTACTCCCCCGTCCGATGTTGGATTTCGATGAAATTGGTATCGATTGAAAGCTTATTCAATGCTCTACATGACAAAAAGTAGAAATTAGAGAAATCTACACGTTTCTATCATCATTCACTTTGGAAGTCATTTCTATATACTCAGAAGACGGATTTAGACTCAAGGAACAATTGGGGTATTACAATAGCTCCTCCTTGGAAATGTTCTTCCTCGAAGGTTGCTAGTTTCGCCAAGAACATAGAGACAACTAAAGATACATAGCTGAAACAACTTGATAATCTGAATCTATATCTTTCTAATCTTTGGAGTACTTCTCTGAATGTATAACTTGTGGTTAGAATAGCTATACCGCTGGATCCGAGACAGGAAAATAATAGAATAGAGGAAATTTGTAATTATCAATTAAGTCTGAGCTGGTTTGTCTTATGCTTATAATAAATACCGGGCTCAAGCTGAGAGTTTGGGATTCACTTGATGTGATCAGGGTGCAGTCATACTCATAGACTGCGAAGTGATAATTTATGCAAGCGTAGGTCAGAAGGAACAAGGCTAAAATTATACAATGGGTATTACATTGTCTGGGTTAGAATACTTGGAAAAAAATAAAGACCATTCAATGAATACCTACAGACTGAATCATAATTAGATATCCGGATTTGAAACTAATGCCTGATAAATATACTGAACTGAATTCGTAGCTTTTGGGTGCGAGTAACCACTTGCCGGATTGATCGTACTTATGAAACTTCGACTAAGACCGGACTAGTTTCAAAAAATGGAAAACCATAGAACCTATCTGCTAAATTTTAAAAGTTGGGTTGCCGACTATGCAAACGGAATCATACTAGATACTCATACTTAAGTGGAGTATTCCTTCAACCTCCTTCCAAGGAATTCTAACAGTATGAAGGAGAAAGGAACTTTGGTCAAGATCTAAACAAGACATTTGAATCAGAGATCATAGAATTGCCATAATCCCCTAGCTTGGAACATAAACCTATAAATCATAAGTCAGGATAGAAGTACTAGGCCTCAAGTGATGCGACTTCTTACTCTCAAACTTAACCATACTTCTCAAACGTACTCTTAACTATACTATAACCTTCCGATACTATACATAATCGATACGACTTATAATCCTCACATGGCACTAATGCATCCATCTACTCATATCTCCTCAAACCAAACCCTCTCATCATTTTCATACCTAACCTAGAACCACATAATTCACTGCAAGACACCATTCTGAATCATTGACTTCCACATTTCTACATTTTCATAAATTCTAACTTCATGAGTAATTCTTATTACCTTTTCGACAACTCCAATCCATCTAGTACTAGTTATTTACTAAAGTGCAATGTATCCATCTACACGTACACAAACTAGACCTCCGAGCCCATCTTCATAACCACATATGCATTACTAATCAAATACTTATAAAGTATAAAGCCTCTTATTCATGTCCTACACACCCCTTATCAAGAACAACTTTCATGCACTCACCTTAGAAAAGTATACCCGACATACTCCTAACTAATCAAGTCTCACACAAATGCTTTACTTTAATTTTCCCCTTAGACTAATGGAATTACACAAAACAAACATACAACAATCTTTCCAATCAAAACACATTAAACTTCAACTAACAATGGCACGTATCAAAGACTTAGACTCAATCTTACGTCACCCTACCCCCTAGCCAAAGTAAGCATGCCACCCTCTGATGTTGATAAGGAAATATCTTCTCTCTCCCGTCTAAACAACCATTCACCACTACTATCTTGATTAAGGAAAGGCAACTAAAAGATTAGAGAATGAGGATTTGACACATGAATAGATACTATGAATAACTTGACACTCAACTGAGGCTTGAAGAATAGAGGATTTAACATCATAAACTTATCAAAGAAATATAGCCCGAGGACATGCACGATATAAATCTGAATTTTTGTTGATCATTAGAAGCATTACTTGAGTACTTGAACTGAACATACCACAAGACTTGAGTACATAAGGTATGATCCACATGACCTAAATATGGAACTCACAATTTACAGAATGTAATTCCAATTGCTAAAAGATCTGAAACTCTGCATTTTGGGAAATAAGAGAGGGCACAATTCTTTATGGTATGCATGAGTTATGATTATGGAACTGAAGCGTAAAGCATGAGTAATTATTGGAAAAATTTAAAAGTTCCGATATAAGAATGGGTCGAGCATCATTCTTTCCCACTGGTACCTTACAACTTACTGGCACATCTCCAAAAATTTGGGAGCTTAACTTGGTTACTAGTCCTATCATCTCCCCCTTAGACTTAAGCCATTACTCTGAATAGGTGAACCACCATATACGCACTAATATAAACTAAAATCATTTTACTCTAGAGTTCGGGATATAATCAATACACAAGAACAATAGAATTTAATCTGAGTGACTACATCTGAAATTATACAACCACTTTCTTACACCACCGTCTGAATTACATCTTTTCCCCCTATACCTCCAGTAGTCATTATATGATATCCGCACGCACACTAACTTCAGATCTACACAATTATCCCCAAGTCGGAGTATACACTACTTAACACTGAACCCTTATTCTTATTAACTCAATTTTTGAAATTTCAAATCTTAGATTCTAACGCTCAACTTGATTGCTTCCCAACCTTTGATGGATCATACTACTACCGTTATAAACTACTAATATCATTCTTGTAGACTTATATTTCCAAACAACAAGAATCAAACTCACACAAAAAAAGGCTCAACATATTCAATCTAAACCCCTTAACTCCGCCATCAAGAATATCGTTCATTCCCTGACTAGTCTTTTTTTTCATCTAGTAGCTCCACAGCTCCACTATCTACCCCACGTGCAATGATCCTTGAAAATAGTACAACCCCATAGAATTTTTGGTAAACTTCCTTATCATGGATATAATATCACACTTAATTACAAGCCGATTAGACTCAAGCTCTTGTATACACTATTCAAACCTATTAGATCACTTCTCTATAACTAGCACCATTAACCAATAAATCGTCACATCCACCTTCAAGGCCACCAATCATCAAATCTTAATGTGTAGCGCTCAACATAACTTACAACTCCACCTCACCCATTAAATTTTCACTTGGAAACTATAAAACAGAATATCCATAAATGCTAGCCTACTTAAACCTCATAACAATAATTGGTCATAATCATATGTCCTATCTCATTTACAACCCATCAACACACCCTTCTTCTATCCATCATTACTATCTATCCTTCGTGCCTAGCTTAACTTAGTTCATAGCTCTCTAAGCCTTAACTTAATTCCTTTTACAATCCCAGGAGCACCCTAGTTAACAACACTCATTCACTAAGTATCTACGTCCATAACCTATACTCATCTTATGCCCCACACTGTCAACAACTCTTTTTGTACTTCAGCAAACTACTATTTACCTTAACCAATAACTATTTCTCCTCCTTCCACGAGCTAATGTACAAGGACATATCACTTCATCACTAACTCAATCACACGCAAAAAGGCTCGGCTATAAATACTGTCAATAAATAACACTTACCACCCTTCTTTCCACCACACCTCTAAACCTAGTTTCAATCAGCATGAAACAAGATACATAAAGAGTCACTAGTGAATCAAAATAGGCCTCACCCGGCTTAATTAGTCTTTAATTTTTACATTTTCAAAAATAATTTGAGGTGAATAACAAAGAAATTATGCTAGTGAATCGAAAGATCCCCACATGACTTCACTAGACTTTCAGTTTCAACAACATAAGTATGACAAAATTACGAAAGGTAGAAACTTGGTATACAATATTTGATGAATTAGGATACATATATCACTCTGTCTTAACTGAACGACTCATAAGGGTGAGGACATAACATTAAGCTTGGGGAACTTATAACACACTGGGAGGCTTCGCTCAAGACGCTTTGTAAAACTTCTGAAACTCCACACTAGTAAGTCTAAAAGCATTATCTGAGAGAGAAAATTAGAATTCGCTGATCATGTTACCTCAGGAACAGTACATAGATAAAGTAGTATAGACTATCAATATGGATTCTAAGGACGAAATCTGGAAGCGTAACTAACTTGGGCTTATTGCACGATTTATAAGCAAAGCATTATAAGGAACTAATAGGATACTTTCTTGCTCATTTATAACTTCATAACTGTCTGTGGGGACTATTTAAGAAAGTACTATCTGTAAAGAATTGAGTTTGACTGTCTCTAATACCTTGAAAATAAGGCGGGGATGCCCCGAAGAGGGTAAGATGAGAATCTATATAAGTTTCTCTACGAACCTTCCTATAGCACGATCTAAGACTTTAAATAATGGAGACCTTTCCTAAATGCCTTGTATCCTCTCGATCAAAAGTACAGACGTCTTCGTAAAGTTCCGTGAGACTCTACTAGACACGGCTTCATAGACACCTTAGGAAAATTGAACTCTGTTCTCTAATACCAAGTTTGTAATTCCCTAAAATTGGATCCCGAGATGTCACACTATGCTTAGGGGCATAAGTGACCCTAAGCTAAACCCTTCTACTGGCATAACTCATAAGAAACTGAATAAAATGCTCAAGTCTACGTAAGATCAGCGAAAACATAGAACTTATCTGAACTTGATCAATATAATTATTAACGTTACAAGGTTACAACTCTACTTTTACAAATGAAATTGAAACTGAATTCATCAACTTCTACTGATTGTCTATGAAGCCTCTACTGGCACTAACTTTAGATAGATGGGTCATGACTCCCAACTACCCAATCTCAATATGACTAAAGTAAGAAAATATGATACTCCTCGAACTGTATAACTGACTCAAGCACTTGAATCAAAAGGACTCATCACCTACTGACTGGAAACTACAAACTTACTAAATGCGGTATCTGTGCTATAACTTGTACATACATTATAAGGCACTGTAGCATATAGAAATATATGGGGGTCAGTACCTTAAAGAATGTACTGAGTATGTGGGGGTACAATGCAACATTATAAATAATATCATAAATGATTATGAAAATTACCCATGCTGACGATAACGACTTTCTTTGCTTGAATTAATTGAAATATATTCCTTGAAACTCATCATTAGTAATGCAAGCATTATATATCTCATAAATCATTATACTCAACTCAAACTCTTTAAATCATGACTTAGAGTGACTCGGTAACTCATGAAACTTTAACTCTTATGGACTTGGGAGTTTCTTATAACCGAAATGACTACACCATGTGAGCCACATGGAGTCTAACGTTTTGTCCTCCTAAGGAGAGAACCCCATATTGGTGGGGGGTTGAGGAGTGTTGTACTCTTGCCAGGGAGTACAAGCACAATCTCATTATCACAATCCTATACTCGGCCTATGGACCACAATTATCAATATCAATCCTACGGTGGCATGTAGTTTTGGGGAAATACCACATTTACCGCTTGGTGCTAAATACTCCTCCCAGACTCAGCTCAGAATGTGCTAGGAAATCCACCTTAATCAATATCAATTCATGGGACTATCGTAGAGATTAAAATATAAATATATCTCATCTGTAAATCATGAACAACTATAGATTCCTAATTTGACTCAAAATCAAAACAATCTTTCTCAACATCAAGTACATTTGCTTTTCGAATCATTTTTAAATATCAAAAGCTTTAAGGAAACATCATAGGACTCATTCTTGACTTTCAATATCAAATATCGATATATATTCAATAGTCAAATTTCTCATGGAAATGCATAACTCATGACACTTGTCCTAAATGGATTACAAATCATCAATACGTAATGACAATATACAACTCATGGAATAAATTCTCAATTTAAGAAACATGATGGTGGAATAATCATAACTATCAAACTTATTCAACTCAAATCATAAATAAAGAAATTTGGGTGTAAACCCACTTGCGAAATCATGTAAATCAGTAATAAAAAGTAAATCTTTAGGCACAAGAACGAAAGGAGTGTTCTTGTTCAAGCCCCACATACCTTGAATTATAAATTCTAGAATAAGAGACTTGATTGGAACTTCTTTCTCGCACGTTTAGTATAATATTATTAATGCCTTTAACTAGGAAAGATTGATTCTTGAACGACTTGGAGAAATCTATGGGAGATTCTTAAATTTCTTGGAAGAAGATGGAATTTTTTTTTGGGGTCTTGGAAGAAAACCCTAGCTTCTAGAGAATTATTGGAGAGATTGGAGAGAAATAAGAGAAAATGATCTTCCCTTTACTACTTGGATATTTTTATAATACCAAAATGGGCAGAAAATACCAAAATGCCCTTTTGAAAAAGCTGAAATTCGCTGATCGGGGCCTGTGACGGTCGACCTGACGGTCCACCAAGTCGTCGGTAACTCGTGCACCAAAACTGGGATGTTCTACCTCGGAGTGAAGGTTGAAGTGACGGTCCATCAGGAATCTGACGGTCCACCAGATCGTCCGTCACTCGCGGGACAAAAATGGAACATTCTGCCTTGACCTGATGGTCCACCACTTTGGCCGTCACACGATGACCAAAAAGAGGGGTCACTTCCTTGGCTTGATGGGACTCTTGACGGTCCACCAATGACTTTGCGGTCCGTCAGGTCCACCATCAGGCCTAGGCGATTCCGTTATTATTCTACATGGTTATATCATCATTCACTTTGTAAGTCATTTCCATATACTTAGAAGACGAATTTAGACTCAAGGAACAATTAGGGTATTACATCAGTACTCTCCGTCAGTCCTCAGATTTCAGTATCATTCCATCAGTCAACGAAACTCAGTGAACTCATTTTAGCACCACTAAACAATACCATTAGTATCAGTTTAGTTCAATTAATTAGTTCAGTATCTATTCAGTTGGGAGTAAGATTCAACACCAAGTGAACCCAAGGATGGGGACTCACCTATTATTTAGTGGAGGGTGTGATCCTTAGAAGCAATCCTTGGGTTCCAGAACTACGTAGCCAGCGTAGGTTGAGATGCACCCTACGCGTTTAGGGATTTATACATCTCATTTGAGTTTTCTACTAAGAGGAGTTGACGGAAAAGATCCCTATTAGAGAGGGAATACTCACATCTTCTCTTTACCCATGGCATGATACTGACACCCTTCCAGCTGGGGTTACAGGTTGGACCCCACCAGTTCATTTTCGGGGCTTGTTGGTTAGATGATTATCTCTTACAGTCTCAGTTTCAGATCCAGTTTCAGTAATAGAACTCAGTTCTATTCTACAGAAATCTAGGATTGTCAAATACATTTAAATTAGGATAGTGCGGAACCCAGCTAGTTCCATCGGTATCAGGACTGTCAGATACAGTCACTCATGTTATCAGTTTTCAGACACTGTAATCATGTTATCACGAATTCATTTAATAGTATATTAATTATACGAAACTCATGTTATCAATATTCAGTTTCAAGACTATCAGATATAGTCAATCAGACCAATTCTTCATAATTAGAACTGTCAGAAACAGTCATTCCTTTATTAGTAATATGACATTATTTCCTCAGTATTCAGAAGACTCAGTCATTCAGAATCCCAGTATCAGTACTCAAATATCAGTAAATCTACGTTATCAGAATTCATAAGTCGGCATTATTACGATCTCAGTTATAGTTACGTATTCATGCATGTATTCTCACGTTCATGTTATACAGTCAGTTATTATTGTTCATGAATATGAACCCTTGCATTTAGCCTACCTCACTTGCATACCGGTACATTCAACGTACTGACATATTTGCGCTATGGTATTTTATACCATATGTTTAGAAGCACGAGCTCCCAAGTATCCTTAGTAGATCAGACGTTCAGCAACCATACTAGAAGTGAGTCCTCATCATTCGAGGATAGCATAATTATTTTATTACTTTATTATTTTAGTAGTTCAAAGTTAGTTGGGGACATATCCCATCAACT
This sequence comes from Capsicum pubescens, assembly GCA_030864215.1. NCBI lineage: Eukaryota > Viridiplantae > Streptophyta > Magnoliopsida > Solanales > Solanaceae > Capsicum > Capsicum pubescens. The sequence goes on along the minus strand of CM061548.1, from coordinate 144,851,049 downwards.
CCACCATTTTAAGACAGTTTAGAGGCTTTCAGACTACAGCATGTTTCAGACAGTTTATCTCAGTTTTGGGTATTGTCATACCCCACTACAGAGATTGTTTTATATTCAGTATTAGGTTAGTTTTGAACCTTATGTCCTTACAACTTACATTCCGTATATTTCCAGAATATTATTCAGTGCATGTTATAGATATCAGTCATGGGTTAGCTTATGGTCCTTCAGGGTCATGAGCACCATGTAGCATTCGAGTACCAGATTCTGGGCGTTAAAATGGTGAGTTTACAATGCCATAAAGAAAATTTCATTGATGATCCCTATAGTTATTTTTTTGTTAGTTGAATGAAGGGAATCAGAGATGTCTCAGTCGAATCTCAACTCCTACTCGCTCTCTTTAAGCTAAATGTTTCTTTTATATTTTTTGTTGGATTAAAATTAACCTCTGTAAATATGACTGACCATTTTTTCGAATTAGTAAGATCCCAAAATAACACATTTTCTCCAAACTAGTTTATCTGCTTTACTTAAAAAAACAGACGGTGGAGCCACACATTAGCTAACAAAAAATTTTAGTTATCGGATTCACATTTAAATTGTTCAACCTAACGACTTTATCATAAAAACATTAGTAATTTTTTCTCCACCAAATATAAACAATATAAACATTTTTCTTCAATTTGGGTTACCTTTTATACAAAATACATGATAAATTGTATAAACTAAAATAGATTTTTTATGATGACTGTATGAGCTTTTTACTGAAGATATTGTGATCACATAAATTTTAAATATATTAGTTCAAATGATTATTGTAGATTAATATAATTGGATTAATTTTTTAAATACAAATAAATTTAAATTTGATAAAAGTTCAATTTTGATTTGGTTAATCCGCTGATGTGGCTACAAATGATGAGTCCATTTTGCTAAGCTCAAAATGTCATCGTACTCTAGAGGCCCAATTTGGAGCCATGTGACATATGACATGGCATGTCAATTCAAGTGAAGAAGCTAATAGGACCATTCCATGTATTAAAATGATGTAGTATGCCTAGTGAAATCAAAGACCCAATCTAATATCGCTATTTCACTTAAATATGATTGCCCAGAAGAATCCATCTTCACCATGACTCCCTCCTTCCTATAACTATAAATAGGGGTCTCATAATTTAAGAAAATGAGCAACAATTCTAATAAGAAGCAAGAGAGAGCTCATGGATCAAGCACTGTAAATTTCTTTACATATTCTAGTATCAAAGATTTAGTTCATCAAGATTCAAGATCAAGACCACAAGTTTTAAGAAGAAAATCAAAAACCATTAAATCAAGTATAATTCAAGATAAAATCCATACAATTCACAAATCAAGTTCAAATTCAAGATCAAGGTCAAATCCCTTGCATTTATATTTGAAAAGGTTAACCAGATGATTCATAGAGATTGTAACACTCACATATTGAAATCAATAAAAGGATTGTTGCAATATTTTTCTAGTCCCAATTATTATTTTCCCAGTTTAAAATTTTATTGTCTAACAAATTCTACACATCCAGTGGGATCTCTACCACTCATCTCAATTTTTCAAACATTAAAGTTCAAGAACACTTAAATGACTTCGAAGAAGGTCAATTCACAATCGACTGCCTCCAAGGCTGCTGATTCCAAATTCTCTACGGAATAAGAAAGCATTCTTGGTGTTATTATTGGAAGCTTTTGAGTTGTCAAAAGGAGCAGAGCTGGCATGTGAGGACAACAAACACACCAAGTGTCATCCGTACCAACTCTAATTTTTTCCATGAAAGTACTACAGAAGAAGGAAATAGTGTGGTAAATACAATTAAGAAGACTCTAAATCTAATTGATCTCTCTAGTTTGGAAGATTCTGACACTAAGAACGATGGTCACCCAACCAACATATAGTCTCCACGTACACCATATAAGCTGAGAACTTTAAATATCAATTTATGTGATAATCTATGTTACTCTGCAGTGTCTACATTGATCATGCAAGTAATGGACATTGATTCCTCATATATGCAGGAGCGGTTAGATGTACAAAATCAAGGGGGTTCTAGATATGCACCTATGAAATCACCAAAAGTTCACGAGATAGAACATCCTCAAACTTAACCATACTTCTCGAACGCACTCTCAACTATACTATAACCTTACGATACTATACTTAATAGATACAACTTATAATCCTCACATGGAACTGATGCTTCCATATACTCATATCTCCTCAAACCAAACCCTCTCATTGTTTTCATGCCTAACCTAGAACCACCAAATTCACTAAATGACACCATTCTGAATCATTGACTTCAACATTTGTACATTCTTATAAATTCTCACTTCAAGAGTAATTCTTATTACCTTTTCAACAACTCCAATCCATCTAGTACTAGTTATTTACTATGGTGCAATGTATCCATCCACACGTACACAAACTCGACCTCTGAGTCCATCTTCATAACCTCATATGCATTACTAATAAAACACTTATAAAGTATAAAGCCTCTTATTCATGTCCTACACACCCCTTATCAAGAACAACTTTCATGCACTCACCTTAGACAAGTATACCCGACATACTCCTAACTAATCAAGTCCCATACAAATGCTTTACTTTAATTTTCCCCTTAGACTAATGGAATTACACAAAACAAACATACAACAATCTTTCCAATCAAAACACATTAAACTTCAACTAACAATGGCATGTATCAAAGACTTAGCCTCAATCTTACATCACCCTACCCCCTATCCAAAGTAAGCATGTCACCCTCTAATGTTGATAAGGAAATATCTTCTCTCTCCCGTCTAAACAACCATTCACCACTACTATCTTGATTAAGGAAAGGCAACTAAAAGATTATAGGATGAGGATTTGACACATGAATAGATACTATGAATCACATGACACTCAACTGAGGCTTGAAGAATAGAGGATTTAACATCATAAACTTATCAAAGAAATATAGCCCGAGGACATGCACAATATAAATCTGAATTTTTGTTGATCATTATAAGCATTACTTGAGTACTTGAACTGAACATACCACAAGACTTGAGTACATGAGATATGATCCGCATGACCAAAATCTGGAACTCGCAATTTATGGAATGTAATTCCAACTGCTAAAAGATCTGAAACTCCGCATTTTGGGAACTAAGAGAGGGCACAATTCTTTATGGTATGCATGAGTTATGATTATGGAACTGAAACGTAAAGCATGAGTAATTATTGGAAAAATTGAAAAGTTCCAAAATAAGAATGGGTCGAGCATCATTCTTTCCCATCGGTACCTTACAACTTACTGGCACATCTCCTAAATTCTGGGAGCTTAACTTGGTTACTCGTCCTATCATCTCCCCCTTAGACTTAAGCCATCACTCTGAATAGGTGAACCACCATATACGCACTAATCTAAACTGAAATCATTTTACTCTAGAGTTCGAGATATAATCAATATACAAAAATAATAGAATTTAATCCGACTGACTACATCTGAAATTATACAACCACTTCCTTACACCACCGTCTGAATTACATCTTTTCCACCTATAGGTCCAGTAGTCATCATATGATACCCGCACGCTCACTAACTTCAGATCTACAAAATCATCCCCATAGTCGGAGTATACACCACCTAATACTCAACCCTTATTCCTATTAACTCAATTTTTGAAATTTCAAATCTTAGATTCTAATGCTAAACTTGAATGTTTCCCAACCTTTGACGGATCATACTACTACCGTTATAACCTACTATTATCATACTTGTAGAATTATATTTCCAAACAATGAGAATCAAACTCACACAAAAAAAGGCTCACCATTTTCAATCTAAACCCCTTAACTCAGCCATCAAGAATATCATTCATTACCTGACTAGTCCTTTTTTTTCCACCTAGTAGCTCCACAACGCCACTATCTACCCCACGTGCAATGATCCTCAAAAATAGTACAGCCCCATAGCATTTTGGGTAAACTTCCTTATCATGGATATAATATCAAACTTAATTACAAGCCGATTTGACTCAAGCTCTTGTATACACTATTCAAACCTATTAGATCACTTCTCTATAACTAGCACCATTAACCAAGAAATCATTACATCTACCTTCATGGCCACCAATCATCAAAGCTTAATTCCTAGAGCTCAACATAACTTACAACTCCACCTCACACATAAATTTTTCACTTGGAAACTATAAAATAGAATATCCATAAACGCTAGCCTACTTAAACCTCAGAACAATAAATGTTCAAAATCATATGGCCTATCTCATTTACAACCCTTCAACATATCCTTCTTCTACCCATCATTACTATCTATCCTTCGTACCTAGCTTAACTTAGTTCATAGCTCTCTAAGCCTCAACTTAACTTCCTCTTGCAATCCCAGGATCACCCTAGTTAACAACAGTCACTCACTAAGTATCTTCGTCCATAACCTATACTCGTCTGATGAAACAAACTGTCAACAACTCTTTTTGTACTTCAGCAAACTACTATTAACCTTAACCAATAACTCTTTCTCCTCCTTCCACGAGCTAATGTACAAGGACATATCACTTCATCACTAACGCGATCACACGCAAAAAGGCTCGTCTATACAAACTTTCAATAAATCACACTTACCACCCTTGTTTCCACCACACCTCTTAACCCAGTTCCAATCAGCACGAGGAAATAAGATACACAAACAGTCGCTAATAAATCAAAATAGGCCTCACCCGGCTTCACTAGTCTTTGATTTTTGTATTTTAAAACGAATTTGAGGTGAATAACAAAGAGATTATGCTAGTGAATCGAAAGAGCCCCACACGACTTCACTAGACTTTCAGTTTCAACAACACAATGATGACAAAATTATGAAAGGTAGAAACTTGGAATACAATATTTGATGATTTAGGAATACACATCTCAATCTGTCTTAATTGAACGACTCGTAAGGGTGAGGACATAACATTAAGCTTGGGGAACTTATAACACACAGGGAGGCTTCGGTCAAGCCGCTTTATAAAACTTCTAAAACTACACACTAGTAAGTCTAAAAGAATTATCAAAGGGAGAAAATTAGAATTTACTGATCATGTTACCTCAGGAACAGTACATAGATAAAGTAGTATAGACTATCAATATGGATTCTGAGGAGGAAATCTGGAAGCGCAACTGACTTGGGCTTATTGCATGATTTATAAGCAAAGCATGATAAGTCACTAATAGGATACTTTATTTCTTATTTACAACTTCATAACTATCTGTGGGGACTGTTTAAGAAAGTACTATCTGCAAAGAATTGAGTTTGATTGTCTCTAATACCTTGAAAATACGGCAGGGATGCCCCAAATAGGATAAGATGAGAATCAGTATAAGTTTCTCAACGAACATTTCTATACCATGATCTAAGACTTAAAATAATGGAGACCTTTCCCAAATGCATTGTAGCCTCTCAAAGAAAAGTACAGACGTCTCTGTACCGTTCTGCGAGGCTCTACTAGACATGGCTTCATAGACACCCTAGCAAATTTGAACTCTGTGCTCTAATACCAAGTTTGTAATGCCCCGAAATTGGATCCCGAGACGTCACACTATGCTTAGGGGTATAAGTGACCCTAATCTATCCTTTCTACTGGCATAACTCACAAGAAACTGAATAAAATGCTCAAGTCTACATGAGATCAATGAAAACATAGAACTTATCTGAACTTGATCAATACAATTATGAACGTTACAAGGTTACAACTCTACTTTTACAAATGAAACTGAAACTAAATACATCAACTTCTATTAACTGTCAATGAAGCCTCTATTGGTAATGACTTCAGATAGATGGGTGAAGACTCTCATCTACCCAATCTCAATATGACTAAAGTAAGAAAATATGATACTCCTCAAACAGTATAACTGGCTCAAGCCCTCAAATAAAAAGGACTCATCACCTGCTGACTGGAAGCTACAAACTGACTGAATGCAGTATTTGCACAATAACTTGTACATACATTATAAGGCACTGTAGCATATAGAAATATATGGGGGGTCAGTACTTTAAAGAATATACTGAGTATGTGGGGGTGAAATGCAACATTATAAATAATATCATAAATGATTACGAAAATTATGCATGTTGATGATAACAACTTTCTTTGCTTGTATTAATTGAAATATATTCCTTGAAACTAATCATTAGTAATGCAAGCTTTATATATCTCATAAATCATTATACTCAAGTCAAACTCTTTAAATCATGACTTAGAGTGACTCGGTAACTCATGAAACTTGGAATCTTATGGACTTGGAAGTTTCTTATAACCGACATGACTACACCATGTGAGCCACATAGATTTCAACATTTTGCCCTCCTAAGGAGAGAACCCCACATTAGCGGGGGTGTTGTACTCTTTCCAAGGAGTAAAACCTCAATCTCGTTATCACAATCCCATACTCAGCCTCTGGACCACAATTATCAATATCAATCCTACGGTGGCATGTAGTTTTGGGGAAATACCACATTTCCCGCTCGGTACTAAATACTCCTCCCAGACTCAGCTCAGAACGCGTTAGGAAATCCACCTTAATTAATATCAACTCATGGGCCTATCAGAGAGACCAAAACATAAATATATCTCATCTGTAAATCATGAACAACTGTGGATTCCTAACTCGACTAAAAATAAAAACAATCTTTCTCAACATCAAGTACATTTGCTTTTCGAATCATTTTCAAATATTAAAAGCTTCAAGGAAACATCATAGAACTCATTCTTGACTTTCAATCTCAAATACCAATATATATTCAATAGTCAAATTTCTCATGGAAATGCATAACTCATGACACTTGTTCTAAATCGCTTAGAAATTATCAATACGTAATGACAATATACAACTCATGGAATAAATTCTCAATTTAAGAAACATGATGGTGAAATAATCATAAATATCAAACTTATTCAACTAAAATCACATAAATCATAAATAAAAAAATTTGGGTGTAAACCCACTTGCAAAATCATGTAAATCACTAATAGAAAGTAAATATTTAGGCACAAGAACGAATGGAATGTTCTTGTTCAAGCCCCACATACCTTGAATTATTAATTTGAAAATAAGAGACTTGATTGGAACTTATTTCTCTCACTTTTAGACTAAGATTCTTGATGCCTTTGACCAGGAAAGCTTGATTCCTGAATGACTTGGAGAAATCTATGGGAGATTCTTGAATTTCTTTGAAGAAGATTGGATTTTTTTTTGGGGTCTTGGAAGAAAACCCTAGCTTCTAAAGAATTCTTGGAGAGATTGGAGCGAAATAAGAGAAAATGATATTCCCTTTACTACTTGGATATATTTATAATACAAAAATGGGAGGAAAATACCAAAATGCCGTTTTGAAAAAGCTGAAATTCGCTGATCGGGGCCTGTGACGGACGATCTAATGGTCCGTCAAAGGGACTGATGGTCCACCAAGTCGTCCGTCACTCCAGCGCCAAAACTGGGATGTTCTGCCTCGGAGTGACGGTCGAAGCGATGGTCTATCAGGAATCTGACGGTCCACAAGATCATTCGTCATTCGGGGGCCAAAAATGGAACATTCTGCCTCGACCTGACGGACCCTTTGACGTTCCATCAACTTTTTGACGGTCCACCACTTTTGATGTCACACGATGACCAAAAAGAGGGGTCACTTCCTTGGCTTGATGGGACACTTGACGGTCCACCAAGGACTTGGTGGTCTGTCAGGTCCACCGTCAGGCCTAGGCAATTTCGATATTGTTTAGTAAAACGGCCATAACTCCCCCGTCCGATGTTGGATTTTGATGAAATTGGTATTGATGGAAAGCTTATTCAATGCTCTACATCACAAAATGTAGAAATTAGAGAAATTCTACTCGGTTCTATCATCATTCACTTTGGAAGTCATTTCCATATACTCTGAAGATGGATTTAGACTCAAGGAACAATTGGGATATTACAATATCTCCCCCTTGGAAACATTCATCCTTGAAAGTTGTTAGTTTTGCCAAGAACATATAGAAAACTAAAGATACATAGCTGAAACAACTTGCTAATCTGAATCTATATCTTTCTAAGCTTTGGAGTACTTCGCTGAATGTATAACTTGTGGTTAGAATAGCTATACCGCTGGATCTGAGATAGGAAAATAATAGAATAGAGGACATTTGTAATTCTCAACTAAGTCTGAGCTGGTTTGCTTTCTGCTTATAATAAAGACCGGGCTTATGCTGAGAGTTTAGGATTCACTTGATGTGATCAGAGTGCAGTCGTAATCATAGACTGCGAAATGATAATTTATGCAAGCGTAGGTTACAAGGAACAAGGCTAAAATTATTGAATGGGTATTACATTGTCTAGGTTAGAATACTTGGAAAAAAATAAAGACCGTTCAATAAATACCTGCAGACTGAATCATAATTAGATATCCGGATTTGAAACTGATGCCTAATACATATGATGAACTGAATTCGTAGCTTTTGGGTGCAAGCAACCACTTGCCGGATTGACCGTACTTCCGAAACTTAGACTGGTAATACCGGACTACTTTTGAAAAATAGAAGACCAAAGAACCTATCTGCTAAATTTTAAAAGATAGGTTGCCGATTATGGAAACGGAATCGTACTAGACACTAATACTTAAGTGGAGGATTCCTTCAACCCCCTTCCAAGGAATTCTAACGGTATGAAGGAGCAAGGAAGTTCGGTCAAGATCTAAACAAGACATATGAATCAGAGATCATAGAATTGCCATAATCCCCTAGCTTGGAACATAAACCTATAAATCATAAGTCAGGATAGAAGTACTAGGCCTCAAGTGATGCGACTTCTTACTCTCAAACTTAACCATACTTATCAAACACTCTCTCAATTATACTATACCCTTCTGATACTATACTCAATCGATAAGACTTATAATCCTCACATGGCACTGATGTTTCCATCTACTCATATCTCCTCAAACCAAACCCTCTCATCGTTTTCATGCCTAACCTTGAACCACCAAATTCGCTACATGACACAATTTTAAATCATTGACTTCTACATTTCTACATTTTTATAAATTCTTACTTCAAGAGTAATTCTTATTACCTTTTCGACAACTCCAATCCATCTAGTACTAGTTATTTACTAAGGTACAATTTATCCATCCACACGTACGCAAACTGAACCTCCGAGCCCATCTTAATAACCACATATGCATTCCTAATCAAACACTTATAAAGTATAAAGCCTCTTCTTCACGTCCTACACACCCCTTATCAAGAACAACTTTCATGCACTTACCTTAGATAAGTATACCCGACATACTCCTAACTAATCAAGTCCCACACAAATGCTTTACTTTAATTTTCCCCTCAGACTATTGGAATTACACAAATAGAACATACAACAATCTTTCCAATCATAACACATTAAACTTCAACTAACAATGGTATGTATCAAACACTTAGCCTCTATCTTACGTCACCCTACTGCCTAGCCAAAGTAAGCATGCCACCCTCTGATGTTGATAAGGAAATATCTTTTCTCTCTTGTCTAAACAACAATTCACCACTACTATCTTAATTAAGGAAAGGAAACTAAACGATTAAAGCATGAGGATTTGACATATAAACAGATACTATGAATAACTTGACACTCAACTGAGTCTTGAAGAATAGAGGATTTAACATCATAAACTTATCAAAGAAATATAGCCCGAGGACATGCACGATATAAATCTGAATTTTTGTTGATCATTAGAAGCATTACTTGAGTACTTGAACTGAACATACCACAAGACTTGAGTACACGAGTCATGATCCGCATGACCTAAATATGGAACTCACAATTTATGGAATGTAATTCAAACTGCTAAAAGATCTGAAACTCCGCATTTTGGGAACTAAGAGAGGGCACAATTCTGTGTGGTATGCATGAGTTATGATTATGGAACTGAAGCGTAAAGCATGAGTAATTATTGGAAAATTTGAAAAGTTCCAAAATAAGAATGGGGAGAGCATCATTCTTTCCCACCGGTACCTTACAACTTACTGGCACATCTCCTAAAATCTGGGAGCTTAACTTGGTTACTCGTCGTCTCATCTCCCCCTTAGACTTAAGCCATCACTCTGAATAGGTGAACCACCATATACGCACTAATCTAAACTGTAATCATTTTACTCTAGAGTTCAGGATATAATCAATACACAAGAACAATAGAATTTAATCCGAGTGACTACATCTGAAATTATACAACCACTTCCTTACACAACCGTCTAAATTACATCTTTTCCACCTATACCTCCAGTAGTAATCATATGATACCCGCACGCACGCTAACTTCAGATCTACACAATTATCCCTATAGTCGTAGTATACACCACCTAACACTCAACCCTTATTCCTATTAACTCAATTTTTTAAATTTCAAATGTGAGATTCTAACGCTCAACTTGATTGCTTCCCAACCTTTGATGGATCATACTACTACCGTTATAAACTACTAATATCATGCTTGTAGACTTATGTTTCAAAAAAATGAGTATCAAACTCACACAAAAAAAGGCTCAACATTTTCAATCTAAACCCTTTAACTCCGCCATCAAGAATATCGTTCATTCCCTAACTAGTCTTTTTTTTTCATCTAGTATCACCACAGCTCCACAATCTACCCCACGTGTAATGATCCTTGAAAATAGTACAGCCCCATAGCATTTTTGGTAAACTTCTTTATCATGGATATAATATCAAACTTAATTATAAGCCGATTAGACTCAAGATCTTGTATACACTGTTCAAACCAATTAGATCACTTCTCTATAAGTAGCACCATTAACCAAGAAATCGTCAAATCCACCTTCATGGCCACCAATAATCAAAGCTTAATGCCTAGCACTCAACATAACTTACAACTCCACCTCACCCATAAAATTTTCACTTGGAAACTATAAAACAGAATATCCATAAATGCTAGACTACTTAAACCTCATAACAATAATTGGTCATAATCATATGGCCTATCTCATTTGCAACCCATCAACACATCCTTCTTCTACACATCATTACTATCTATCCATCTTACCTAGCTTAACTTAGTCATAGCTCTATAAGCCTCAACTTAACTTCCTCTTACAATCCTAAGAGCACCCTAGTTAACAACACTCATTCACTAAGTATCTACGTCCATAACCTATACTCGTCTTATGCAACACACTGTCAACAACTCTTTTTGTACTTCATCAAACTACTATTTACCTTAACCAATAACTCTTTCTCCTCCTTCCACAAGCTAATGTACAAGGACATATCACTTCATCACTAACTCGATCACACGCAAAAAGGCTCGGCTATACATACTGTCAATAAATCACACTTACCACCCTTATTTCCACCATACCTCTAAACCCAGTTCCAATCAGCACGAGGAAACAAGATACACAAAGAGTCGTTAGTGAATCAAAATAGGCCTCACCCGGCTTCACTAGTCTTTGATTTTTGGATTTTGAAAAATAATTTGAGGTGAATAACAAAGCAACTATGCTAGTGAATCTAAAGATCCCCACACGACTTCACTAGACTTTCTGTTTCAACAATATAATTATGACAAAATTAGGAAAGGTAGAAACTTGGAATACAATATTTGATGAATTAGGATACATATATCACTCTATCATAACTGAATGTCTCGTCAGGGTGAGAACATAACATTAAGCTTGGGGAACTTATAACACACTGGGAGGCTTCACTCAAGCCGTTTTGTAAAACTTCTGAAACTCCACACTAGTAAGTCTGAAAGCATTATCTGAGAGAGAAAATTGGAATTCGCTGATAATGTTTCCTTAAGAACAGTACATAGATAAAGTGGTATAGACTATCAATATGGATTCTAAGGACGAAATCTGGAAGCGCAACTGACTTGGGCTTAATGTAAGATTTATAAGCAAAGCATTATAAGGCACTACTAGGGTACTTTCTTCCTTATTTATAACTTCATAACTGTCTGTGGGGACTATTTAATAAAGTACTATATGCAAAGAATTGAGTTTGACTATCTCTAATACCTTGAAAATAAGGTGGGGATGCCCCGAATAGGGTAAGATGAGAATCTGTATAAGTTTCTCAACGAACCTTTCTATAGCACGATCTAAGAATTTAAATAATGGAGACCTTTCCTAAATTCCTTGTAGCCTCTCGAAGAAAAATACAGACGTCTCCGTACCATTCCGTGAGACTCTACTATACACGGCTTCATTGACACCTTAGGAAACTTGAACTCTGTGCTCTAATACCAAGTTTGTAATATCCCAAAATTGGATCCCGAGATGTCACACTATGCTTAGGGGCATAAGTGACCCTAAGCTAACCCTTCTACTGGCATAACTCATAAGAAACTGAATAAAATGCTCAAGTCTACATGAGATCATTGAAAACATAGAACTTATATGAACTTGATCAATACAATTATTAACGTTACAATGTTACAACTCTACTTTTAAAAATGAAATTGAAACTGAATTCATCAACTTCTACTAACTGTCTATGAAGCCTCTACTGGTACTGACTTTAGATACATGGGTCATGACTGCCAACTACCCAATCTCAATATGACTAAAGTAATAAAATATGATACTCCTCGAACTGTATAATTGACTCAAGCACTCGAATCAAAGGACTCATCACCTACTTACTGGAAACTACAAACTGACTGAATGCAGTATCTGTGCTATAACTTGTACATACATTATAAGGAACTGTAGCATATAGAAATATATGGTGGTCAGTACTTTAAAGAATGTACTGAGTATGTGGGGGTGCAATGCAACATTAAAAATAATATCATAAATGATTATGAAAATTATCCATGCTGACGATAACGACTTTCTTTTCTTGAATTAATTGAAATATATTCCTTAAAACTCATCATTAGTATTGCAAGGATTATATATCTCATAAATCATTATACTCAACTCAAACTCTTTAAATCATGACTTAGAGTGACTCGGTAACTCATGAAACTTGAACTCTTATGGACTTGGGAGTATCTTATAACCGAAATAACTACACCATGTGAGCCACATGGAGTCCAACATTTTGCCCTCCTAAGGAGAGAACCCCACATTGGCGGGGGTGTTGTACTCTTTCCAGGGAGTACAAGTTCAATCTCGTTATCACAATCCTATACTCGGCCTCTTGCCCACAATTATCAATATCAATCCTACGGTGGCACGTAGTTTTGGGGAATAGAACATTTACCGCTCGGTGCTAAATACTACTCCCAGACTCAGCTCAGAACGTGCTAGGAATTCCACCTTAATCAATATCAACTCATGGGACTATCGTAGAGAATAAAATATAAATATATCTCATCTGTAAATCATGAACAACTGTAGATTCCTAACTTGACTCAAAATCAAAACAATCTTTCTCAACATCAAGTACATTTGCTTTTCGAATCATTTTCAAATATCAAAAGCTTCAAGAAAACATCATAGGACTCATTCTTGACTTTCAATATCAAATATCGATTTATATTCAATAGTCAAATTTCTCATGGAAATGCATAACTCATGACACTTGTCCTAAATCGATTACAAATCATCAATACGTAATGACAATAAACAACTCATGGAATAAATTCTCAATTTAAGAAACATGATGGTGGAATAATCATAAATATCAAACTTATTCAACTCAAATCTCATAAATCATAAATAAAGAAATTTGGGTGTAAACCCACTTGCAAAATCATGTAAATCAGTAATAAAAAGTAAATCTTTAGGCACAAGAATGAAAGCAGTGTTCTTGTTCAAGCCCCACATAACTTGAATTATAAATTCTAGAATAAGAGACTTGATTGGAACTTTTTTCTCGCACTTTTAGTATAATATTATTAATGCCTTTAACTAGGAAAGATTGATTCTTGAATGAATTGGAGAAATCTATGGGAGATCCTTAAATTTCTTGGAAGAAGATTGGATTTTTTTGGGGGGGTCTTGGAAGAAAACCCTAGCTTCTAGAGAATTATTGGAGAGATTGGAGAGAAATAAGAGAAAATGATATTCCGTTTACTACTTGGATATATTTATAATACCAAAATGGGCGGAAAATACCAAAATGCTCTTTTGAAAAAGCTAAAATTCGCTGATCGGGGCCTGTGACGGTCGACCTGACGATCCGTTAGAGGGACTGAGGGTCCACCAAGTCGTTGGTCACTCGTGCACCAAAACTGGGATTTTCTTCCTCGGAGTGAAGGTCGAAGTGACGGTCTTTCAGTAATCTGACAGTCCACCAGATCGTCCGTCACTCGCGGGCCAAAAATGGAACATTCATTTTGCCTTGACCTGGCGGTCCACCTCTTTGGCCGTCACACGATGACCAAAAAGTGGGGTCACTGCCTTGGCTTGAAGGTACACTTGATGGTCCACCAATGACTTGGTGGTCCATCAGTTCCACCAATGACTTGGTGGTCCATCAGTTCCACCATCAGGCCTAGGCGATTCTGATATTATTTAGTAAAATGGCCATCACTCTCCCGTCCGATGTCGGATTTTGATGAAATTGGTATGGATGGAAAGCTTATTCAATGCTTTACATGACAAAAAGTAGAAATTAGAGAAATTAAACATGGTTATATCATCATTAACTTTGTATGTCATTTCCATATACTCAGAAGACAAATTTAGACTCAAGGAACAATTGGGGTATTACATCAGTACTCTCCGTCAGTCATCAGATTTCAGTAGCATTCCAACAGTCAACGAAAATCAGTGAACTCAGTTTATCTACACTAAACAATACCATTAGTAATAGTTCAGTTCAATTAATTACTTCAGTGTCTATTCAGTTGGGAGTAAGATTCAGCATCGAGTGAACCCAAGGATGGCGACTCACCTATTTTTTAGTGGAGGGTGTGATCCTTAGAAACAATCTTTGTTTTCCAGAACTTCGTAGCCAACGTAGGTTGAGATTCACCCTACGCGTTTGAGGATTTATACATCTCATTTGAGTTTTCTACTTGGAGGAGTTGACGGAAAAGCTCCCTATCAGAGAGGGTATACTCACATCTTGTCTTTACCCGTGGCATGATACTGACACCCTTCCAGCTGGGGTTACAGGTTGGACCCCACCAGTTCATTTTCGGGGCTTGTCGGTTAGATGATTATCTCCTACAGTCTCAGTTTCAGATCCAGTTTCAGTAATAGAACTCCGTTCTATTCTACAGAAATCCAGGATTATTAGATACAATCAAATCAGTACAGTGCGGAACCCAGCTACTTCCATCAGTATCAGGACTGTCAGATATAGTCACTCATGTTATCTGTTTTCAGAAACTATAATCATGTTATCACAAATTCATTTAATAGTATATTAATTATACAAAACTTATGTTATCAGTATTGAGTTTCAGGACTACAAAATATAGTCAATCAGACCAATTCTTCATAATTAGAACTGTCAGAAAAAGTCATTCCTTTATTAGTAATATGACATTAGTTCCTCAGTATTCAGTAGACTCAGTCATTCAGTATCCCAGTATTAGTACTCAAATATCAGTAAATACACGTTATCAGAATTCATAAGTCCACATTATTACGATCTCAGTTACAGTTACGTATTCATGCATGTATTCTCACATTCATGTTATACAGTCAATTATTATTGTTCATGCATATGAACCCTTGCATTTAGCCTACCTTACTTTCTTACCAGTACATTCAACAGACTGACATATTTGCGCTATGGTATTTTATACCATATGTTTAAAAGAACGAGCTCCTAAGTATCCTTAGTATATCAAACGTTCAGCAGCCAGACTAGAAGTGAGTCCTCATCATTCGAGGATAGTATGATTATTTTGTTACTTTATTATTTTAGTAGTTCAAAGTTAGTTGGGGATATGTCCCATCAACTCTACCATTTTTAGACAGTTTAGAGGCTTTCATACTACAACATGTTTCAGACAGTTTATCTCAGTTTTGGGTATCGTCATACCCTACTACAGAGATTGTTTTATATTCAGTATTACTTTAGTTTTGAACCTTATGTCTTTACAACTTACATTCCGCATATTTCCAGAATATTATTCAGTGCATGTTATAGATATCAGTCATGGGTTAGCTTGTGTTCCTTCAGGGTCATGAGCACCATGTAGCATTCGAGTACCAGATTCTGGGCGTTAAAATGGTGAGTTTACAATGCCATAAAGAAAATTTCATTGATGATCCCTATAGTTATTTTTTTGTTAGTTGAATGAAGGGAATCAGAGATGTCTCAGTTGAATCTCAACTCCTACTCGCTCTCTTTAAGCTAAATGTTTCTTTTATATTTTTTGTTGGATTAAAATTAACCTCTGTAAATATGACTGACCATTTTTTCGAATTTGTAAGATCCCAAAATAACACATTTTCTCCAAACTAGTTTATCTGCTTTACTTAAAAAAACAGACGGTGGAGCCACGCATTAGCTAACAAAAAATTTTAGTTATCGGATTCACATTTAAATTGTTCAACCTAACGACTTTATCATAAAAACATTAGTAATTTGTTCTCCACCAAATATAAACAATATAAACATTTTTCTTCAATTTGGGTTACCTTTTATACAAAATACATGATAAATTGTATAAACTAAAATAGATTTTTTTATGATGACTGTATGAGCTTTTTACTGAAGATATTGTGATCACATAAATTTTAAATATATTAGTTCAAATGATTATTGTAGATTAATATAATTGGATTAATTTTTTAAATACAAATAAATTTAAATTTGATAAAAGTTCAATTTTGATTTGGTTAATCCGCTGATGTGGCTACAAATGATGAGTCCATTTTGCTAAGCTCAAAATGTCATCGTACTCTAGAGGCCCAATTTGGAGCCATGTTACATATGACATGGCATGTCAATTCAAGTGAAGAAGCTAATAGGACCATTCCATGTATTAAAATGATGTAGTATGCCTAGTGAAATCAAAGACCCAATCTAATATCGCTATTTCACTTAAATATGATTGTCCAGAAGAATCCATCTTCACCATGACTCCCTCCTTCCTATAACTATAAATAGGGGTCTCATAATTTAAGAAAATGAGCAACAATTCTAATAAGAAGCAAGAGAGAGCTCATGGATCAAGCACTGTAAATTTCTTTACATATTCAAGTATCAAAGATTTAGTTCATCAAGATTCAAGATCAAGACCACAAGTTTTAAGAACAAAATCAAAAACCTTTAAATCAAGTATAATTCAAGATAAAATCCATATAATTCATAAATCAAGTTCAAATTCAAGATCAAGCTCAAATCCCTTGCATTAATATTTGAAAAGGTGAATTAGATGATTCATAGAGATTGTAACACTCACATATTGAAATCAATAAAAAGGGTTGTTGCAATATTTTTCTAGTCCCAATTATTATTTTCCCAGTTTAAAATTTTATTGTCTAACAAATTATACACATCCAGTGGGATCTCTACCACTCATTTCAATTTTTCAAACATTGAAGTTCAAGAACACTTAAATGATTTCGAAGAAGGTCAATTCACAATCGACTGCCTCCAAGGCTGTTGATTCCAAATTCTCTACAGAATAAGAAAGCATCCTTGGTGTTATTATTGGAAGATTTTGAGTTGTTAAAAGGAGCATAGCTGGCATGTTAGGACAACAAACACACCAAGTGTCATCCGAAGCAACTCTAATTTTTTCCATGAAAGTACTACAGAAGAAGGAAATAGTGTGGTAAATACAATTAAGAAGACTTTAGATCTAATTGATCTCTCTAGTTTGGAAGATTCTGACAAAAAAAACGATGGTCACTCAACCAACATATTGTCTCCACTTACACCACATAAGCTGAGCACTTTAAAGATCAATTTATGTGATAATCTATGTTACTCTGCAGTGTCTCCAATGATCATGCAAGTAATGGACATTGATTCCTCATCTATGCAGGAGCGGCTAGATGTACAAAATCAAGGGGGTTCTAGATATGCACTTAAGAAATCACCAAAAGTTCAAGAGATAAAACATCCTATAAAATAAACACCACCTACTAAGGAGGTATAAGTCTCTATTGAGGGAATGATCCCAACTGATTGAGTTCATTTAAGGGGCCTTAAGACACAAGTACGATGTTTCCACCAAGTCTTCCCTGACATACGCCTACCCCTCAAACTTTAATAATTTGATTGAAAGGAGAATCCAAAGCATCATTTCACGTACTTTTTTGAGACATGCAATAATGTTGGAACCTATGGTGACTGTATTATCAAATAATTTATCTGTTCCTTAAAAGGGAACACTTTTGATTGGTACACGAAACTTGAGCCTAATTCCATTGATAGCTAAGAGTACCTGGAGCATGAGTTCCTAAATCACTTCAATAGTACAAGGCTTATAGTGAGGATGGTATATCTCATAAATACTCATTGAAAAAAGTTTTAACAAGTCATTAACTTTATCAATCAATAGAGAAATCCTAGCCTAAACTACAAAGATAGGCTCAGTGAAACTTCTAAAAAATAGGTTTGAATCCAAGGAATGCACTGGGAGCTTCTATATATCTGGCAAAGCATTAAAACAAAATCCTTTGAAGAGTTACCTACCCATGCTCACAACATGGAGTTGAGCATATCTTCCACCAAAAAAAAGGATTATCACCAATCCATGACCCTCAAAAGGGGAAAGATAAGCAAGAACTAAAAGATGAAGCAAGTTTTTACCCTAAAGTGACAACAAAGAATCCATAAATGTCTGTGTCTCCTGTGAATTTCGCCACAAAGATGACCAAGAATCAAAGCGTAAAGAAGACTTCTCAGGCTCCTCCAAATTAGAAGTTGACTTTGAAGGAGATGCAAGAAAAGGAATAACTTTTCCTTGATTATGAAATTCTAAAAAATTTTGATGAACTTCTTAAGCATAAACTCATAGATCTTCCAGAAGTGAAGTGGCCCGACAAAGTTGGGAAAACTAAAGATCCAAATTACTGCAAGTATCATAAAATTTTAGGTCACCCTCTATAGAAATATTTTGTCTTCGAGGATAAAATCATGGAATTGGATAATGAGAAGAAGATCATTCTTGATGATGAGAATACCAATTCTCATCATATTTTTATTATTTTTTGCTCGCTCGATCCAGTCCAGGTATGCAACTTCAAATAGCATAATGAAGAGACATTAAAGCATGTCAAGTCTCCAACTGGCAAAGGCAATGATGGAGGATAGATTTTAGTGACTAAGAGAGGATACAACAAGACGTGTCTATGAAAGAAGCCATCCAAGGATCCAACTAAAAGGAAGATGGTGAGGAAATTGAGGAAACAAAAATTAGTTAAGCTCCCAAAAAAAGTGAAGGTAGTGGAGTACTACCTCTAAAAACTATGACTTCCGATCACCTTAGAGGAATTCTTGCCAAGTTGGTTCTGAGTGAAGACTGCTCAAGTCAACCTTGAGACATCATGTTTTAATATTGATAAAGAAGGAAAAATGGGTGAAAAACTACCCATGAAAGTTCCTTCATCTTATGAAAATCCTATTGAACCTCTTAGCCAACATGCACATGTATGTGATACAAAATCACATTTCAAATGAAGATCCTGTTTCATGAAAACCTACACAATCATCCCTTGTATATGGTGGGACATTTACTAGGAAAGAAGATAATAAAATCTTGATAGATGAGGGATCTAGAATCAATATTTTGTCCTATTTACATAATGAATGAACTCAAAATTATAATTCATGAGCTTACTGAAAGTTGTTTGATGATCCAAGGGTTCACCTAATAGGGTCAGAGAACCATATAATCAATCAAGTTAAAGATTCATATGGATAATTTGTGATCTAATGTATTAATGCATATGATCAATGTTAAGACTTCATAGAATATATTGCTTAAGCCCTTCTGTCTTTGATTAATTTGAAGAATCAACCACAAGAAGTTTTGTTTTTAAAAGGTTGGGTCCAGTAAATAAGAAAAAATGCAAAAGCATTAGAGAAGTTATCAAATCACGACAATGAACTCTTTACTAAGAATCTAAAAGGATTTTAGAAGTTTGATTCCTTCTAAAATAAGGTGACAAATGAAAATTGTGGCTTCTTGCAAGTTGGTGTTGAATTCAAAGACTCAAACTGTGGATTATACCAAGAAACATGAGGAACATAAATAAAGTGCAGGCTCTACATATCATATTACAACCCAAAATGAGTCCATCAAACAATTATTGATGAAGAGTTGAAAAATATTTCCCGGTGTTACCATATATCTATCAATGATGATGATCCTCATTAGGAGAAAGATGTTGGAGATTATCCATTTAAACTTAAGAAAGAAGTAAATACCATAATACATCCCTTAAAGGAAGTTAATCTTGGCACTGATGAAGACCTAAGACAACCTTACCTGATCACTTTTCTATAAATGGATAAAGAAATTGCATATATGGACATAATCATAGAATATAGTAATATGTTTTCTTGAAGTTATAAGTCGATACCAAGCTTATATCAAAAAGTAGCAATCCATCGTTGGCAGTCAAGAAAGGTGCTCGTCTTATTAAGAAAGACCAAAGGTGCTTTAGGCCAGAATTGGTTCTTTGGTTGATAACGAGGTTAACAAACTCATTAAAGATGGCTTATTTACAAAGTTAAATACCCCACATAGATTTCTAGTATTGTTCTTGTGAGGAATAAGAATGGAAAAATTAAAGTTTTTGTAGACTTTAGGGATCTCAACAATACCTTCCTTAAGGATAATTTTCTAATACCCCTCACTTTTCCTAGCTTAAATTTGTTCCTAGAATGTTAAGAAATAGCTTCCAAAATGAAGGATAATTATTTCATATAGAATTTTTCAGATCTAGGCTTTCTATTGTGTGGTAAATTGAATAATCTTTCAATTGATACCAAGTTAGCCTAAATCCAACACTCAGTGAAGGAGTTATGACGTTTTTAAGTTCGCAGTGTGCCACCTGGCCACTAGGCTCGTCGCGGAGGAGTGTAAAATGAAGATTGTCAAATTCCAGTGGCCCTCTGAGTTAGCCACGCAATGCGGAGAAGCCCAAGTTTCCAATTTTCCCAGTCTAGTAGACCGACATGATATTGGCACATCGCGGAGAGGGCCAATTTCCCAATTGTCAATTTCCAGTAGCCCAACACGACATTGAAGCGTCGTGCCAGTGTCCAAAATGGAATTTCAAGTGGGTACCGTGATGGTGGAGCATTGCAAACAATGTCTAGTTCCCACTCGTCCATTTTTTAGTAAGCCACCACGATAGTGGCGCATCGCAATGGCCACCCAAATCGGAAAAATATTACATTTTCAGTTTCATCTAGAAGTTTAAAGAGGGCATTTTGATCAATTCCCAAGGCTCCAATTCATCCAAAACAAAGAATTAAACCCATTCTAAGCACTTTATGACCAATTTCATCCATTCTCTCCCAAAGTAAAACCTTAAAGATCCAAAGCTTCTTCTCCAAAAAATTAAAATCCTCCATAGATTCTCCAAGAAAGCTTTAGATTGAGGATTTGCAAGGCAAGATAATCAAGAATCCATCTCCAAGAACTCAAATAGGAATCAATAATTCAAGTTTCTTCATCTAATCATCAATCAAGGTATGTGAGGTTTATGAACAAGGATCTTTTTTCATGTTTGTGCCTAAAACCAAGCTTTTATTTAAAATTCATATGATTTTGAATGATTATACATGAGATTTAAATTAGGGTTCATACCCATTATTGCTCTTTGCAAGATTTTGAAATTTCAAGTGTTTTAGAAGATGAATTGCATGTCTATTTTCTTATTTTCATACCTATTGCAGTAATTTAAATATTTTGAGATGAATTATCATTGTTTTCAATATCAAGCATGATTATTATGATGTTTTGACATGAGATTGAAGCATGGGTTATCACCCCAAGATTGAATATTATTATTTTAAGAAAGATGATGCTTTAAGCATTCTATTGTCATCTTATTTACAGATTTTCAGTAAAGCTTTGATCTTTCGATCATCGGATAAGCTATGGAATCCACTTTTCAGATTATTACAGATTACAAAATTTAGATCAACTTTATTTACAGAATGATTCTTATAAAAGTATAAATGGTTTCGTAATGAATCATTATACTAGATTTTTTAAGTGATATTCCAATAGAATGAGCGTAGAAAATAAAAAAAGGGAGTAGTATTTAGCACCAAGCGGGAAGTGTCGGATTAGCGTGCCCTATCTTCCACAAAACTACGTAGCCAACGTAGGTACAGATTTTGAGTTTTTTCCCATTTCTATATGGATGATAGATTTAGCATGTGATTGATCACATGGAAAGTAGGTTATACTCCTTGGCAAAAGTATGACACCTCTCCCCAACATGAGGTTTCTTCCTTAGGAGGATGATACATTGAACTCCATATAGCTCACATGGTTTATGTCAATTAAGAGAACCTCCATAATAGTAAAGCCTAACAAAAGATATTTACAAAAAATCTTTTAAGAAAACTAAGTGTAAAGGCTCACAATTTTATTCAGATTATGCTTTACAGAAAGATACGAGTTACAGATTTTAATTTTCAGATTTCAGACATAGAAGTGAGTCCTTTCTACACTTAGGTAGTATGATTTAAAGAGAGAATATAAGTACAGCTTTCAGAACTAAATATTATGACTCACTAGATTTATAAAGTATGATTGATTTATTACTCATTATTTCAGTATTCCAGATATTCCATCTTATGTGAGTCATTTACATTTAGCATGAATTTTTTTATAAATTATGATGATGACATAATGATTTACTTATGCATTTCACCCCATATACTTAGTACATCCTCAAAGTACTGATCCACATATATGTATATGTGCTACATTGTCTCATAACGTAGGTTCAGGTTCTCAGTATCAACAACGTGAGTAGTTCGAGCATCTTTGTCTACATCCTACAGTTGGTGAGTCCTCATAGTTAAGGGACTTATTACTTAGATTTTGCAGTTTATTAGTTTATGAGATTTTAGCATTTCTTTCAGATAGTTCGAGTTAGCTGAGGGTTTGTCCCAGTGACTCTATAGTATTAGTAGTAGAGGCTGGTCAGACTGCCAGTTTTTATTTGATTATTCAGTATTGATGTTTCAGATATTATTCTCTGATATTAAGACAGTTTCCATATTATAGTATAACTTTTATATCTCTATTTCCATTATTATGAGGTTTAGGCTCAGTAGTATGCAGACAAGGTTAGCTTAAGGCTACTCATAGTATTGAGCACCATTTGATGTCTCGGGATCAGGTTTCAGGGAGTTATATCCCCATTCTAGAGTTGATGATTGATGTTACCCCAAGTTATGAGGTGATTTTCTTCATGGATGGTTCATACAGCTATAACCAAATCTTCATAGAACCAAAGGATGAAGAGCTCATTGTATTTTGTACGACCAAAGTTATTTATTACTATAAGGTGATGCCTTTTAGGTTTAAGAATGTTGGTTCCACTTATCAAAGGGTTATGCAAAACATCTTTGACAGCCTACTCCATAAAAATATTGAGTGTTATGTGGATGACTTAGTGGTGATGTCAAAAAAAAAGGAATGACCACTTAAGATACCTAAGAATGGTATTTGAGTTGCTCCGAAGATATTAACTTAGGATGAACCCATTGAAATTTTCCTTTGTAGTTCTTCTACAGTGTTACTTGGCTTCTTTATATGAAATCGAGGAATTAAAATTGATCAAGCCAAGGTCTTTATGATTTTGAAAAAATCCATGCCTTGAAAAATTCATGTGTTAAAAAGACTTCAAGGAAGGATAGCACATTTATGGAGATTTATCTCAAAACTATTCGAAAAAATATCAACCATTTAGCCTTTCATGACTCGAGCCTAGGCCCTGGAAGTAACAGGCACCAAGAATCATTATTGGACCGAGAGAACCACTTAGCTTACATCATGAGAATCCATCCATAAGTATAGAAGAAATGTTTTTAAATAATGATTAATAGATTGAAAAAAATCCATTTGTTACATAAACTAATAATAGTATTAAACCATAATTCAGGAATTTTAAAAGACATATGAATAAAATTGAATATTTCATCTACTACTATCTATGAAGTCTTGAAAAACATGAATCAATGTCAGTAGGGAACATGACCCCGATATACTTCTAAACATAGAACAAGTCAATAACTAAATAAACAATGACTTCTGAAGAGATGGAGGGATCATCAATAGATGATATATGGACCTAGGAATCCATGGAATTAAAAATGTACACCTCAGAACCTGCATTATGAAATAATGCAGCGTCCAAGACGGTCAATACGGGGAATGTATTTGCATACAAAACCACATAAGAAAGTAATAAAGTAATAAAATACTATTCAAGACATGATAGGCTAAAAAGAGGCAAGATCATAAGCTGAATAATAATTGGTAACATAAAATAAATTAACCCAAAGTGGTGAATCGATATAAACAACCATGTCAGCTCATGGATTCTGATCTCTGCTTGATCTGCTTAGCCATTTTATACCTTACCGGTCATAGTACATAACATGTCATGATTTCTAGCAAGTATCCATGAATATACCTTTTGAGACCTATGTAAAAGGGTTATTCGACTTGCAGAATGATCTCTATCCTACGTCCACAATTAATTTTAGATATTTGTAATTTAGACCATGCCCTTTAGGTCAGCCATCTAACTCCTTTATGATCATAATGTTATCTATTAATCTTAATGGACTAATTTTTAATGGTTATCCTTATTATGCTCATAAAGTTTTGTTAGTCTTTCTTGACTAATATTCATAAGTTAGCTGCTTTGGGCATATGTCTGTGAGGTAGCCACTTTAGGCTTATGAATTTTGGATTAGCCATTTTAGGCTCCTATTTGATAAGTTAATTCATTAATTCTATTAGGGACTCACGAAAAGTGGCATCATAATACGTCTTTCCATGATTCATAAGATCTAGATTCTCATAACTGTATGAAGAATGAGATTTTGGATGTGTTCAGGCCACTTTTAGCTTAGATTAAGATTATTGAGATTATATATAAGGCCATGAAGACATTATTGTAGAAATTTCATAGTGTTAGAAATCCTGCGGATTATGTCACTATGCCATAGTTCTTAAAAAATGGATTTTATAGCATTATGAAGTTGATAGAGATTTTGGAAAATTCAAGTCATTTTATCATAGATCCACTTCATAGCATTATGAGAATTATTGTATAAATTCAAAGTGTAGATGGTGTTAGCATAATCAATAGTGAAAAGACTCCAGTCATCATGTTAACATATAGCAAGAACAATCACCTTCCTTTATTGAAATATAGATCAAAAGGGTTCATTAAAGAGATCATAGAAATTTTATTATATGACAAAGTTCATGATGAACAAATAGAGCACTAATCTTATCAACAAACCAAGGAGTAAAGTAGTAAATAAAAAAATACAAAATACAGGGAACAAGAACACTCTTTAAAATTTCATTGCCAGGAATTCTACTTGCTAGTAACAAACAAAAGATATAACCCTCTAACCCTCTCACTCACTTTATGTCAAATATGTGCATGCTTAGGAAACATAATGATTTGTGGAAGTAACCATAAGAACTTTATTAAAAAAAATTATTAATGGTAGTTTTTTATCAGTTATTTTTTTGTGGATGAGGGTGAGTATGGTATTCTTTATC
The DNA here is from genome assembly GCA_030864215.1 of Capsicum pubescens. Lineage (NCBI taxonomy): Eukaryota > Viridiplantae > Streptophyta > Magnoliopsida > Solanales > Solanaceae > Capsicum > Capsicum pubescens. Next base: position 144,825,359 of record CM061548.1, on the reverse strand, counting down.
TATTCTGACAAACTCATATTTATATCTCCAAAATTTTTAGCCAATGGCATGCTTAGGATGTGCATGTGGACTTGTATAATCAACTTCAAAAACAATAATGATGATTGATTCTTATGAGTGAAAATATACCTTAGAAGTTTCTTGAAAAAATCGCACAGAAGCAGTATTGAATTTACAATTTATATAAGGATCAAGTACATATTTAGGGAAAATCAGGCAATAAGGAGATTACCCGAAGAAATCTCAAGAACCCTACTTGTGTATTTTGATAGGGGAAATAGAATTGTAGGGATAGTTCGTCAATCCTAACCTATCTTGTAACAAAAATCAGAGAACATGAAATTCAAAAATTACCGAGTAGTAGTCTTACATATTTCAATACGATAGACAAACAAGTGACCGAAAGAAGAGGGGATAGGCTTAATTTTGACGTAATTATCTTGAATTCTTGAGATCCTGTGTTGAGAGGACGAAGAAAGATGTTATATTTAGGTAATGAAAAGAAAAAAATATTGATACTAGAAAAGGAAAAAAAGTAAGAAACTGAAGAGTTAAAAGAGTTTTAATTATTTGGGGTAAAATAAAAAAGAAAAGGAAAATTGCCCTTGAAGGACTTTGCAGGCTAATGAAATTACTTATACAACCATAATACCTCAAACAATAACTATTACTTAAACTTAAGGATTGTGGTTTTACATATCCATCTCATGAAGAATGATGCTCCTTTCAAATGTCATCAATCTTGTAGTAAGGCCTTTGAATGTATCAAATCATACTTAATTAAACCTCCAGTTCTTGCAGTACCTAAACCTGGAAAACCATTGATACTCTATATGGTGGAAAAAGAGAGGTTAATTAGGGAAATACTATCTCAAGAAAATAGTAAAGGAAAAAAAACTCTCTTTAGTATCAAAGTAGAATCATGAAACCAAATGACCCAAATTATTCTCTGATTAAAAAGTTGTGTTTGACATTAGTCTTCTGACGTTGTCCAAATTTTACATCCAGGAGATTACAACGCGGTCATTATCAAATATAGAACCCAACAATGGTTGGGGTCGAACCCATAAGGAATAGGCCAAATCTCTATCATGAACTTGCTGAAGTAGTCAGAAATCGTAGAGAAGTAAATATGGGGAATTTTGCTAAAACAGTAATAGTAGTAACAAATCTTGATCTCTTTAGGGTATCAAGTTAATTAGATGAGGGTTGATAGACTCAAATTACTATTATATCAACCTCTATTGTGGAGATGCATCAAATACATGTAGGTTATTAACATCTACGGTCATTAAGAAAGAATTCAAACTGAAGAAAATCATAATACATGAAAGAACATCAATCAAGAACGACATTGCATTTCCATTACTTTGTCATTCCATTAGAGTTACCACAATCATAGTTATGTGGTTTAGCCGCTCATGTTTGCAAGAACATCCATTGAATTCATGAAAGAAAGCATATGAATAATCTTACAATAATTAAATAATAAAAACTGAATCTCAAATTACTAACCAATCGTAAAAATCAAGAACAATGGATTCCAAGATCAAAAGTTGGATCTCTGAATAAATATGGTATTGTGTGTATATACAGTGCGTAAAATAATAAAAGAACATCAAAGGGGTATTTATAGTTTTACAATATAACCAAAAAATCCCAACTAAAATCAAATAGGAAAATAAGGTTGGGAGAGGCTACAGCTCAAACGAAGAGTTGGTTGGACTGACGACGACTCGTTGTCAGCTCCTTTTTATGTCTTCTTTTATCTTTAGTGATGACTCATCATGTCTCCCTACAAGTCATTGGATAGACGTATCGACTCTCTAGTGAGTTTTAAGTTTCAGGTCTTTTCTTTGAATACTCACAACGATCGTCATAATGAGTCGTAGTCAGATCCTACGACTCATTACCAGCCTCATCTCCACGTCACTTGAAATCTTTCAAAACTTTTTCACATTTTTTCTCATAACGATATTCCCTACGACTCGTAGTCAGATCCTACGAGTCATACCCAGAGTTTACTTCATTAACATTATCATATTTCTTCACTAGTGACCTTACGAATTGGACGATGAGTCATAGCGTCACCAACGACTCGTTGTCCAAGCAAATACTTCACTTTTTGAAGATATATCTTCTTATTTTATTATAATCTTCCAACCCTGTTTTCTTGCAACATAAACACAAAAACACATCATATCTAACAAAATGGCCTATGTACTTGAATAATTTCATAGTTTAAGGCATCAAAAGTTCCATGAAACCATGACACATCAACACCCCAACTTAGAATGTATGCATGTCCCCAAGAAACAAACACATAACAAACACAACACTATACTTAACAATGAGAAACCTAAGGTACCTACGGCAGTCAAACCAATTTTAGCTTAACACTTTTTCCCTCTTCTATTTTTAAGTTTTAAAAACCAACTGTGTGGATCTATGTAACACAACAGTGTGAAACAAAGTAATCAAATTATGGAGTTAAATTAGCAACAAATAATCAAGAAAATAAGCAAGTTACACTAATCGGATGGATAAGCAGCTAGCAACAAAACCCACGTATCCTCACGACAAAGAAGTCCCACTCTCACAGTATGATCATGCATGTTAATGTAGGGACGATATCGAGACACTCACTCTCAAAAAAGAAGTTACAATCAATGTGCATAGAATACCATAGGCTTGTACTTATTTTATTTACCTTAATTTATCAGACAGTGGGACTAGGATCATTATAGGACTTTACTAGGCTTAAAAACTAGTCTTGGGGGCTGGTATAGTATATTTTGAAATATTGTGACTAACACTCCTTGACATTACAATTACATTTAGGATCTACTTCTCAACAAATTTTTCTTTTATTTCTCCCTTTATCTCTTTTGTTACTTTATCAAGTTGGGTGCAATTTCATTATTCTCTCTATTTCTTTTCTTTTCACGTTTCTTTTCTTTTTCTTTTGATTTTCTCTTCCTCCATATTTTTTTTGCCACACCCAACCCTACTTTATTTTGTATTATTCAAACTTCTCTTCATACATAATTTTAACTACACACCCCTATAATAGCCACTCTCAACTTAGGTGATTTACTTGAGTTGATGTGCACAATTTTAATAGAGGGATCAGGGCCTTCCAAAATAGGTTCATTCTAATAAATTTGAGATGGTGAAAAGGTAAAAATAAGAAAAATAGGTCAATATAGGTTAAAATTAGGGATCAAGGGATGCTTATTCATATTTGGACAATTATCTAGACTATAAGTGAACTAAGTCAAAAATTGCATATAATTATGTCCTAACCAACTATCCTATGACCTACGCAAGACTAACCAGGAAAGTTTTGGATTAAATGCACAATAGGAACTAGGTAAGTATCACACACACACATGGTACATGGTCATATTACTAACTATTCACAGTAGTCACAGAAATACTGACATCACACAATTCACAAAAACTTTAGGAGAGGTATCATTTTTTCCAAAATAGTTAAAAAGATCATAATATGTCAATTTCCCTTAAGTTCCTTATTTTTCTCCTTATTAAATATAAACAAAACATAATGCATATATGACACAAACACAAAATGACTTTAACATGGCAGTTCTACTATGACAATGCACCGAGAAAAGAAATACGGCAAGGAAAACCCTCGGTTTGTGTATTCCCCGACCCAAACTAAAGACTATGCATTGTCCCCAGTACATGAATACAAGATAAAAATAAAGGATGAAGACATACAAGGGCGTACTAGGCACTGAATCATGATGTCTCTACAGGTGAGGCCTTAAACTGGGCCCCGCTCTCATCAATAATCGTCCCAGTTATGACTGGGACACTCTCATCAATAGTGGCACCAACGGTGGTCGGTGCGCTCAATGGTGTATGGATCTTGGGTGGAAGAAAAGTTCTCCCACTTAAATCTGTTGTAGCTACAACTGTCGTCTCACCCATTCAAAAGCTACCTGCTCCTGCTCCAATCAGGCAAACCTTAGTCAAATGGTTCTGTGATGCTTGCAGGCTAGCTACCCGATCTGCCCAATCATCATCTCTCTCTCTCTCTTGTCCTCTTTTTTTCTTCTTCGCTCTAACTCTATCTTTATCATCAGTAGTCTTTTCCTAACCTTTTGTCCCCCAAATAACTAGCACTTTATCAATTAGAATCTCCCCAATGATCATAAAAGTAGGGAGAGGCCTCACTACCATATACTCAATAGAAGCCCATAGTATGGCCAACACCTTATGCCTGCCCATAAGATACAGGTCTTAAACGCTCGCTGACTTTTGTCTAATTCACTTCTCAACACTATCAAAGTAGGTCTGCATACCCTACATATCACTTTTAATCTCCTTATTCAACTAAATTTGTACCCCCTCTTCATGGTTAATCACTCATCACTCGAGGGAATTCATTCTATTCATCACACTAGTAAGGAACTCCTTCAAGACTGGAGCATAACCACATGGCAAAGGATGTGATATGGATGGTTTCGTGATCAAAGTCAGAGTCGGGGCCTGAGAGTATCCTACTGCATCGGTAAAGGTCTAAGTCTCAGATGGAAAAGTATCTGTGGAGGAATCACCAAGATTAGCAAAACTCAAAGTATCAATGTCCATCTGCCACTTGATGTGGAAGGCTACATGAAAAAGTGTAGAACCAACCTTGGCCTTCAAAATCGAGTTATCATTGTCCCGAATCTGGCTCATGTCTATGTTCCAATGAACTTTAAAAATATAATCAACTTCTATAATTTCAGGCACCCCCTTATTTAAACAAATCTACATTAATAAACAAGGGAAGGCTATGTTGGTGTTTGTACTCACATCTTGGTCACAGATCTCACTCGCTAAGATCTTGGCTACATCTATCTCGTAGACCTATAGAATACCAAGGACCATCGCTACTCTGTTAGTACTCAGCACATTGTATACTATAGTCTGACTCAACTAATGCCAAACCAAGATCTACCATGCCTTAGACACAAAACACAAGGTGCCCTTTGAAATTTGATTCGAAGGGCCAACAACCTAAGGCTCGACCTCTTTTGTCGCAATAACAATTATGGTGATCCACCTAAAATACACAAATTTATCATCTGGCCCAATCTACTTTGTCTATACATTTAGCATTTCCTCTATGAGGTAATAAATCATTGAAGTATTTTTAGGGAGCTAGAACTCTAGTCTGTGAAGAAAGCTAGATATGGTATGAGTTTAGATGTTCACCCAAACACCTTGAATCATCAATAAATATAGGGGTCACCTTCCTAACAAGATATTCCTTGTAGGTACATTCGCCTTAACTCCATATGATATGTTGCATAAAACTCCAGGACAAGTGTCAAGTTGTATCTATTGGAGGCTCTATTCATCCACTCAATACCCTTGATTTTGTTTTTGTTAGGTTTGCTTAGTTATTTTGAGACTCACTAAATACCCTTGAGGTTCTATTATAATAGTTTGGTTACTTTGACATATTTTTACAAAGTTTATACTTTTGTTCTTGGTTTTTGGGATTATTCAATTTGAGACTTTGTCTTTTAATCTTTTATTCTTGTACAATTAATTCCATGCTTTCTTTATTGAATTTCGTGGATTGTTGCATAACCATGAGAAGCTAACTTCCTTAACTATGGTTGTGGGAACCCTAGCGGATTAATGAAATAGAGAAAGTGTGAAATTCATCTAGATCCACGTTTACATATATATTGATATTTCCTTCAAGTTAATTGCTTTATTAGTAATGGTCAACTCTAAGAACGTGCCTATATTTGAGATACTCTTCACAATAGAGATCTAGATTGGGAAAAAGGAATTATTACAATGATTCGAGGCTATCAACCCTTGTCTAATAACTTAAAACCCACAAGGTGATAGTTAAACTAGGATCAAAGGCAAGAGATAGTAAAGCAACACCCTGAGACTTACAAAGTTAAGGGTGAGATTTACCTACCAGTCCATAAGATAGTTGGTAATACTTATCAAATTCTGCACGTAAAATGGTGAGATAGTTGGGTGGAGCACGAGAAACTTACAGAGGTAGAAGTCAAGGGAAACACGATCCTAGTGTTCGGTTAAGATTTTCCTATAACCAAAAGCATTCTCAATTAGTTATTCCTTATTATACTGCAAACCTCCCATTTACTTTTATGCACTTCCAGATACTTCAGTAAGTTTGAGATATGACTTTAACCTTTTCCCTGTAGGATCGACCCCAACTTAATAGGGTTACTGTATTTTACATCGACCATGGTATACTTCTTTGGAAGTGTAGTTTTGGGTGATGTCACCAATTCCTTTATAAACTTTGAATAGCTAGGCATCTCCTCTAATGTTGTAACATAAGGGATATTAACAGATAGTTCCTTTAACATCGACATGAACTTCTGATATTCTCTTTTTCTTACTTTTTCTTCAATCTTTAAGCAAAAGGTGTGGGAGGTTGTTTAATTTTTTTCAATATAGGCTCAACTTCCTTTTCATTACCTTTATCCTTATCAACTCATTTATCGACACCCGTTGATTTTTCTGATCAATCTTCCTTAGTCACCATCTTTTCAAATTTTGTTTTGGGTGCCTCATCAAAATTAACAACATCATCCCGTACCTCTTCAACTACAGGGATGGGGGGATCAATAGTCGCCCTTCCACTCTAAGTGATGATGGCTTAGCAGTGACTGTTGTTTTTTTTATTCTGCACAATATTGATTGGGAGAGTGTCTGATTGACATTGATTCAAAGTAGATGACATCTGAACAAATTGTTACTCAAGCTACTTAATCACAGTCGCATACGATTCTATTTTCTGATTTAGTCCCAAAATGTCTGCCTTAATCTCCTTGAGGAAATTCTCTTAATTTTCTAACCCCTTGACCATCTTAGTAAGGAATGATGTATTCTCAAATTAGTTTCACGACTCCTGGTGGAACATATGCACTAATATTCTCCTTATAGTCTTTCTTCTGCCTCCAGTCACCATCTCTCTCTCTGCTTCAATCCCCATATATGTCCCCATAATAGTTCCAACCCTAATTCCCTTGCCTTGAGTTCCAAGAGTCCTAATTGGAGACTTGACCCTTGACTTGAAAACCCTCCATCTCTTTATCTAAGTACTTTTCTTCCTTCTCAATATCAGAATCATACAACCTAAGAACTTTACTTTGTCCTCCCACAACATTTACCTTTTCTGAATTCATAGTTGCAAATTACTCGGTCAGTAACCTAATCTTCATTCTTAGTTGTGTAACCTCTTTAGTCACTTTATCATCTATGATTCTCTGCTCACTGGAAGCACCAATAGCATATGTACTAGCTCCTATTTTTTCCTCTCTAGTATGTCATCCTCGATCGGTATTAGAGACCTGATCTAAGATTTCCATAGCTAATTCCAAACGAAGGCTCATGAACCACAAACTCATTCAACAGTTTGAAGATCACACTAGAATTTTTAGAAGAAGAAGATATTTTTCAACTAAAATTTTGTGCATTTACCAGAGAATTAGTTCAGATATTTATAGCCAACGGGTGGTGCTACACAAAGGAAGCAATGGTTCATGGAATAATGCACTATTTTCAAAACGACACCTTCCAATGTTGCATCTGCGCCAAACCTACGTTGCATCTGTGCGTGCAAGTAGTGTTTGGCAGAAACTAGAATGTTCTAACTTGGACTACACTCGACTAGCGTCTGACCAGCGCCACACACACCTGCGCATGTAGGTCATCATTTTGTTTCGAAATAGTACCTCGAAAGGTCACGTCCCTTCGAGGAGCTCTGTGACTACGTCCAGACTACGTTTTTAGATGGAGAAATATTTTTTATTAGATTTTTGGATTAAAAACTTCACTTAATTTCAAGTTTTGAATAAATTTTTTTCAAAAGGATAATCACTTGAAGCCAAAGCCGAAAATGAATTCGAGCGAGCGAAGACAGCAAAAGGCTTGTCTTGTTCTTGTCTCACAATCCATATGAAAGGATGTTTATAATATATGCATAAGGAAGTTCCTATCTCCTACCAATGTGGGAGAACTTTACTTCCTTAAAGTGAAAACTCACTTCACTTTTCCCTTCATTTTTCCTTCACATATTCACTTAGATTTCAATACAATAAAAAATTTTGGTGATGATAAAATTAGGTTTCAAACTTTTTGCAAGATATAAATTTATATTTCACAAATCATGTTCCACTGTCCTTAAACAACTTATGTCGCTAAAGACAATAATTAACGACTAGCCATTTGAAAGGAAAAAATTAAAGAACAGCCCAATTCAAGGGTGATCGTGCAATTAAAAAATCATATGACCAAGGGACAACTTTAATTTTTTTGGTTTCTCGTTGGATGATACTTACATTAGGGTCGGGATAAAATGGAATCACTCTAGAAAGTTTTATTTTGGGGTATAAAATTCTTCCTAACTAAGGCAATTTAATACTTAGAACTTGAACCTGAAATCTTATATTTATGATGATAAAATATTTATCACTCCAATGCAACGGTTGTTGGTACTACTTCAACTTGGACTGACAATAGAGGCTATTTTTGGATAGTGAACTGGACATGCACCAAAGTCAAGAATACAAAGTTAATTCACACACAACGACAATAAGGGAAGTGGTCGTGAGTTAAGGAGAAATAAGTAAGTATACGTGCGTAGCTATTTTCCTTCCTAGAAGATTGACAAATTGTTAGGTGCCTTGAAAAAATAACATAGTTAATCCGTTTCAATTTATCTATCGTAGTTGTTATATTCCTGTGTCCAAAACAATAAAGCAGAAGTAGAAGAAACAAATTTTTTTAAGCTCACAATTTGCTTTTGTGTTTTCAATAAATTTATCTTTTCATTGCTGCTCAAGATATCTCTCATAATAGAACAAAAACAATTCTATAAATCTAGCACTTTATGTTACTGAACTCATCAAACTCAAATGACGGATCAAATCACACACTGGGACACTTACGCCTGAAAAAAAACACAAAAAGTAGAAGAGAGAGGGCCGAGGGGATAGAGAGTGCACGACAGAAAACTTTCTTCTCAACTCTTTAAGAGCCAGAGGAAGCGGTATCGTCCTCATCATATCCAATGAGGAACAAAGTTCCTCTATAAGTGGAAGCTTTCAAATATTTCATTTCCTCAATTTCTTGTTCCATTTATTTTTCATACATACCTCTAACTTAAAAAACTCAATATTAATTTGACGGAACATAAAGTTTTTTCAGAAATAATAGAGTCGTTTGTTTTTCTAGTGAACTTAAACTAAACATGAGAATAATGTATGTACCAACTATCAAAATATCCTTTTAATGTTGTGATCTTAAACATGTCAAGTAATATATTGAAATTAAAGAATTATTGTAAATAGAAGATAATATTTTTCTAAAACACAATAGACTACCAAAGAAATACGATAAATAAACTAAAATAGAGAGACATTGAATATGAAAGAAGAAAGTGCATCTGATGGCTTAAACCAACAAGGAAAAGTAAATTACTAAGGATTATAAAAAGAAGGTGAAATACAAAAGTAATACCCTAAATTTGTTGGGTTTGTTTTCGTGTTGACACCTTAATTTAAAAAATTACATGACATTGCCTCCATAGTGTGTGGTATTCACTTTTTGTCTCCCATAAGAAGAATCTTAAAGACTAGCATTGTTTCATCTTTATGTATAGAACAAATATCTTTATAACCTTCAGCACCTCAAATGTTCATCGGATCTATCAAAGATTCTCGACCCATTTTTAAACACTCTCCATGTTTATTTGTCTCTAAACTTTTATTTTATTTAATTCATTTTTCTTAACCTTCATTTTTTTTTTGTTCTCTTTTTTTCTTATTTTAATCAAAATTTATTATTTTTGTATATTTTTTCTCTTTTCTTATTTTTCTCAACCTTTGTTCTTTTTTTGCTTTTTGCTTTTTTTAAATTCATTTTTCTCAATATTTTTTTATTTTTTATTCATTTTTCTCAACCTTTTCTTTTATTTTTTAAATTGATTTTTCCCAACCATTATTTTTCTTTTATTTTTAATGTTTTTATTTTCTCTTTTTTTCTTTTTTATTTTGTCAAACCTTTTTTCTTCTCATTTTCATTTTTCTCAACCTTTAGTTTATTTCTCTATTTTTTTATTTATTCTTCTCTTTTTTCTTTTTTCTTTTTTCCTTTTTCTTAATCTTGTTTTTCTTATTTCTCAATCCTTATTTTATTTCTCTCAACATCTATTATTTTTTGATAATGAGCAAAAAGTTGGATAATCCGCAAAGAGGATCTTCTTTCTTTGACATCGAAGTAAAGTTCAATGTATGATTTATTGTTTGAAAGTCCTTTGGGTTAAGTCTTGCCTCTAAGGCAAGAGTTAGAGAGCATCTCATAATTGAAGACACAATGTGATAGTGTCAAGTCCTACCCTTGAAGGCATAACTTTTTGTTTGAAAACCTTAGGTTAAGTGTTGCCTCTAAGACAAGAGTTATAGAATACCATATAAATTAAGACACAATGTAGTAGTGCCAACTCTTGCCCCTGAGTCTAGCTTATTGTTTGAAAGACCTTTGGGATAAGTGTTGCCTCTAAGGCAAGAGTAATAAAGCATCTCATAAATCAAGATACTACGCAATAGTGTCAACTCTTGCCCATGGGGGCGTAACTTGTTGTTCAGAAAACCATGGGCTAATTTTTGCCTCTAAGGCAATATCTATCGAACATCACATAAATCAAGACACAATGTGGTAGTGTCAACTCTTGCCCATGGGGTATAACTTATAGTTGAAACTTCTTGGGCTAAGCTTGCCTCTAAGGCAAGAGTTGCAAGACATCTCATAAATCAAGACACAATGTGGTAGTATTAACTTGTAAGACCCCATAAAACTTTTATGATTTTATTTTGGACCCTCTCGTATGTGTAGTGTCACTTTTTGACTAGAATTATATTTAGAGATGTTAAAAGAGTGTTTTGGGAGAGTTTCAAATTTTTTGGAAGGGGTTCAGGATTATTTATCTTGAGCCGAGGGTCTATCAAAAACACTCTCTCTACTTCTTCAGAGGTAGTGGTATGGACTGCGTATATCTTACCCTCCCCAGACCCCACGCTATGGAAATACACTGAGTTTGTTGGTAGTGGTGGTGGTGGTGGTGGTGGTTCGGGATCATTTTTAGGACTCTGAGATAGTGAGGGTGCGTGATAAAGTCGTATCATAGAGGTTAACCTCCGCAATATTGGCGTAGCATGGAGGCTAACCTCCACGACATTGGACCTCCATATGTCATGACTCAAACCAGGTCCTGGCTGTGACGGGTATACCAAGTCCACAGAGGATCGGAGACCACCCTCTTTGCCTTGTCAACCAAAACATAATATATTCTAACAACAGTGGAAGCAAGCCATTAAACATAAGTAAGATAAGTGGATAGCTCAAATGAAACTAGGAATCCAACATAATCACAATCAATAGTAATCCACAAATCCTTCAATTACTACCAATCTTCAACTTAAGTTGGAAAATTTCCCCGACGATAACCAAAATGAGTTTAAAAAGAAAATAGTCTATGACATACTAAACCAAAAAGTAACCGGTCTTTCGAAAGAAAGAGGCTCACCACTTCAAGCTAACAAACGAAAAACACTAAATCTTCTATCATTGCATAGGAAATATAGAAGTTCCTTCGTATCCTACATCGTGTGGGGATACAACGTTCGAAAAAAGATAGTGGGATGAACGCTAGCATATAACTTAGGAAATAGGAATAAAATAACGCCATGTTCAAATCAGTCCAAAATCATTCAAAAAAGTTTTACATCATCATATACATATATATATATATATAACATGCTGGAATAGGAAACAAAGCTTAGCATAAATTTAAAACATTATCCTGGACTATGTAGCTCAACCATCATAAACAAGCACCTACAGACTATATGGGTTCAGCTCCACCTGTAGAAAGGGCCCCAGTGCGTATTAGTCGCACGAATTGGAGGTATCAAGGAATACCAAGAAATTACTCGACCCCACATCAATCCTAGATACAAAATATATTAATAGTGTGAACCATGCAAACGATCATAAAGACCAACCCTCACATCGGCAAATATGAGTTTCGAGTATAATTCATTCGAGACCCACATTTCCACTGCTTTGCTACATGACCCCCATTAAGTCCAATTAAAATAAGTTTTACACAGCCCATTCATTAACAACAAAATTATGCATTAAGGTACGCCATAAATATCTTCAGAATGTATGCTTCCAAGGTTATAATTATGTCATTACAAATCCATTAACTTGGGGAAATGCCTCAAACCCCTTTATTCATTAAATCAAGTTGGAGGAATGCCTCGACCTTCTTTATTTATCAAATTAAGTTTATCCAACAAGGCCTTCAAAGTCCATGTTCAGTTTATAACCATTTATGCAATTCAATAGTGTAGGTGAGTAAGTCAAACCAAGTGACAAATCATATTTCAAAACCAATTTCACGAATGGGTTGAGGAAAAATAATTATCTAAGGCCAATTTCAAGTCCAAAAACATCAATTTGGGGAAATACCTCAACCCTCATTAAAATTACCACACTCATGCACCCCACTAGTTAAAAAATATGACATTCAAAGCATGAACAACTCATGTAAACCATGGAAGAACAATTCAAGGATCAACCATTTCAAAACCCTCAACCATATTAAAAACCATATTCAATTCCATACAATTAAACTATTTAAAAAAAATGCTTTTCATAAAATAAGATTTGGGGAAGAGTAACATGCCTTAGACATACAAGAATTTACAAATAATTTAGAACTTGGATCCCGAAAGATGAACGTATGGTAAAACCCTTAAGATTTTCTTGGGTTTGTGTTTAAGAGTGAAATAATAGCTTTTTTTCCTTGAAAACTGATGAAAATAGGCTCACATAATATTTAAATATTGTACATAGGTGAAAAGGCCTCCATACTCTTCATCCGAATGGAATTAAGACAAGACAACACGACTTTTACATAGAAGCATAGCATGATCTTATCACGGTATCTAAACTCTGTGCCATGTTGTATATATTAAAGATTATCATTTGTGACAGAGCGTTATCATAGGAGGTACATTTTCACCATGCCACGTTAAAATCACAGAGGTTAATGATGTGTGAGTTGATGCTAACACTGATAATCCATCACACACGTCGTCGTCTGTACGAGAAAATATTGTGATCTGTGATTTTGTTTCCATAATTAGGATGAAGTATTTAAAGAATATTTTAGGGTTTTCTAATCATAAGGGGTGGAACATATTGAACTTATTCCAGAGAAAAAGGCACCTCTTTTTGGGGTTCTAAACTTAGAATTCAATTTTTAATTCATTGATTTAGTTATGGGATATTCTTCTTGAATTTGGGAAGAAAATCAATTTCTGAATACATCTTTTGTAAGTTTAATCACTTTGAATTATGAATTCAGTTATTGTTATCACTTTCTCTTTCATGTGGAACTAAAACCCATAACTAGGGTTGCGGGATCTATAATTACTCCTATATTGTCTTAATAGTTAGTTAGGGTTTGAGTGATTGTGGGAACATCTTGATAATTCTTTTGTATTAATTATTTTATGTAGGTTGCAAACAATAGATCTTGCCTTATGTTGATTTTCTCAAACTGAGAAATAAAATAATGGTAGTGAATTATCAATAAAGATTTGGGAAGATTAAGTTCCCATCTAATGATTAATGTTGTAGCAAGATTGATCAACTTCAGATAAAATTAATATGAATAGAATGATATCCTAAGTTCGAGAGAATTAGGTAGTTCAACATCTAAGTAGGTTGAGAAACACTTAGATGGACTGTCGAAACTGATAATTTGGTGTTTTCCACAAGTCATGAGAATCCAGTACTACAACTATTATTCAATGAGGGGTTAAGATGGACATTGGACTGATTGCCCAAATGCCCCTCCCCCTATTGTGCTAACCTAAATTTTAGTGCTTCTTATGAGTTTGATAGGTCTTATGGTCAAGAAAGGGAAGAACAAAGCACCGAGAAGAGTGGCATTGAAGTTATGTTTCAATGAATGTTGGATCTCCATAAAGAAACGTATGATATCGTATGTGATATGTGTCAAAACATGAAGCCAATCATTCAAGAAGAGATAGATATAGAGTTTAATCATTCAAAGCATTCTTCTATATTATGTTTAGATCTTATCTTGTTTGTGGAATCATTTATAATAATGGAAGAGTGTGAAGATGAGGAGAAAGAACCCTATATTGATATTGAGCTTGATATTGAGCAAGCCTCAGTGATTTCCCAACCATGAGATATGATGCCAATATTGAGGACATAGTGCTAGAGGTAAAAGAAGAAATAAAGAAAATCTCTAATAAAGACTCTAGCCCAATTCGAAGTGAAGATGTCGAGAAGGTAAATAAAAGTGAGTGTGTAGTAAATAGTGTAAATTTTGAAGTAGGATTGATTGGGCCTCATTCAAAGCACTATTCTACATTATGTTTAGATGATATCTTGTCTTTGAAATCATTTAAAATAGTAGAAGAGTGTGAAGATGGAGAACAAGAATCCTATATTCTTGATTTTACATTAGACAAGCAACATAAAAACACACCTCACTTTAAGGAAGAGTGGTTTACCATGCTCAATCCATTACTCGACTTCTTAAGTTTTGTACCACCTCCTTACAAGCGAGGAAAGAAGATAGACTCTAAGTTAGGGGTGAAATTCATATCCTCAAGGTGGAGGAAAAAGCTGAGTTGGGTCATAGTGTGACACTAAATTAGGCGCTGCTTGGGAGGCTACCCAAGATATTTTGTTGTTTATATTCGTATTATGTGATTGACATCATATATTCTCACCCATGGTGCCAAAAGTATGTTTCTAACTCTCTTGTTTTGGTTTGACACATTGGGGACATTGCATGATTTTAAGTTGAGGGTGGGTCTACTTGTGGGTGTTGATTTCCTCTTGGGGTTTTTGTTTTCGTGCCTCTTTTCCCCGGAGTCTTGTTCCTAGTAGATCCGACATGTTTAGGCGTATTGTGTTTTATTTTGTGAAGTGTTTTGGTTAACTGGGAGAAAAATAAGTAGCTACGGCAGTTGACATATTTTTGTTGATTTTTTTTTGGGAATGATAAATACCTCTCCAATAGTGTACTTTGTAACTGTGTGATGTGTATCTATATACGACTATTGTGAATCTTTTTATGACATTGGTATTAGTGACTTGATAATCATTGCTAAACATTTGCATGAACTGGAAAAGTAGTAACTTGTGATATACTTGTGTGCCATGTGCGTGTGAGATCTTACTTAGTTCCATTTGTATGTTGAATCCAGAACTTTCCCGGTTAGTCTTACCTAGGTTGAAGGATAGGGGTTAGGAAAGGATCATAGGTTGTTTTAATATTAGCCCACTTTTAGCCTAAATGACCTTCCCTGTATGCATAATATCCTTTGATCCCTATTTTGAGCCTGAATAGCCTATTTATTTTTATGATACCTATCATTGTCCCATTTATATCATAATGAACCTGTTTTGGACCTGGTCCTCCTTGGACACTGTGCACCTTGACTTAGGCAAATGGCCTAAGTTGAGGGTGGCTATCAAAGGGGTGTGTGATATAAAATGAGTATGGAGAAAGGTCAAATAAAAGAAAAGAATAAAAAGCTGGGTGCGGTGGAAAAGAACAAGAAAGGAAAAGTTGTGAAAAAAAGAGAAGTGATTGTAGAAAAGACCGCACCCATCCTGAATATCTGTGATCAACAAAAGAGAAAAATAGAAAAAGGTTAATAAGTGAGACCCCAGAATCTAATGTAATGTCAAGGAGGCCTAGTCACTTTAAATATCATCGAGTATCATACCAGCCCCTAGCCTACATTACAAGCCAAAGAAAAGACCTATAGTGATCCTAGATGACCTATCTAAAAATCTTGGTAATGAAAATAAGGGCAATCCTATGGTATTTGTCATACATTGATTGGAACTTCATTCTGAGAGTGGGCGTCTTTTGATTGCCCCCATTGTTACATATGTGATGTCTGATATAAGTGAAGTAGGACTTATTTGTAGTGAGGGTACACTGATTATGTTGCTAGTTGCTCACTTGTTTGGATAGTGTAATCTTGGTACATGCATGGTTGTTGTTGCTGAATTGATGTCATATCTTGATTCCTGTGTGTCGCATTGTTGTTCTTCAATAATATGTATAGTTGTTTTTTAAATTAATTGACCTTGGAGATGGTGAAGATGTTTTGAGCTAAAATGGATGATTGACTGCCGAATGTGCTTTGTATCCTCTTAGTTATGTTTTAGGTGCTTGAGGACAAGCAATTGTTTTAAGTTGAGGGTGTTGATGTGTGAGCAGATGCTAACACATTTGAGGCTTTTAACTGAGAATAATTGCAAAGTCTTAAGCAACTTTTGTCGTTTTTGATTGTTTTCTCTTTGATATTGCAGTAAAAGTCAAGATGCAAGAGAACCAGCAATAATGTAAGTAAAAGAGTTGATTTCTGAGCAAGTAGAGAGGGAAGTATTGATGACGACTTTTTTGATAAATCGTCAGCCTTGTGATAATCTATTAGAGTTGTCGTTAGCCTTAGACAGAGAATGGGATTCAGCTGGAAGAAGTAACGACGACCTGTGCTATGTCGCCAGGCTCATCGTTAGGCTTAGGCAGGGAATGGGACTTGAAGTGAAGAAGCAACGACAATTCTGATAAGTCGTCACATATATGATAATCCATCAGGCTTCATCATCAACTGAAGATAAAACTTTTTCAAATTTGAAGAGGAGTTGATAATATTCTTGATAAGGCATCAAACTCCTGATAAGCCGTCACACACATCGTTGTCTGTCCGAGAAAATACTATGATCTATGATTTTGTTTCCATAATTAGGATGAAGTATTTAAATCATATGTTAGGATTTTCTAATCATAAGGAGTGGAACATCTTGAACTTATTCCAAAGAAAAAGACACCTCTTTTTGGGGTTCTAAACTTAGAATTCAATTTTCAATTCTTTGACTTAGTTGTGGGATATTCTTCTTGAATTTGGGAAGAGAATCAATTTCTGACTATATCTTTTTTAAATTTAATCACTTTGAATTATGAATTCAATTATTGTTATCGCTTTCTCTTTCGTGTGGAACTAAAACCCATTACTAGGGTTGTGGGATCTATGATTACTCTTGTATTGTCTTAATAGTTGGTTAGGGTTCGAGTGATTGTAGGAACATCTTGAAAATTCTTTTGTATTAATTATTTTATGTTGGTTACAAACAATAGATCTTGCCTTATGTTGATTTGCTCGAACTGAGGAATAAACTAAAAGTAGTGAATTATCAACGAGGATTTGGGAAGGTTAAGTTCTCATCTAATGATTAATGTTGTAACAAGATTGATCAACTTGAGATAAAATCAGTATGAATAGAATGATTTCCTAAGTTCGAGAGAATTAGGGAGTTCAACATCTAAGTAGGTTGAGAAACACTTAGATGGACTGTCGAAACTGATAATTTTGTGTTTCCCACAAGTCATGAGAATCCAGTACTACAACTATTATTCAATTAGGGGTTAATAATCATAGTGATCATAACCTTAGTTTCTTTTTATCATTGATTTGAACCATTGAAATTTTAGCTTTGAGTTCTGAAGCAAGTCGGAACTTTAATTATTGTTTGATTGATAAAATCCCCCATTTTATCTTTTCGCAACATTTGTTTAAATTTAACTTGTAGTTATAGTTTCAAATTAGTTTAATCGCCACTCACATTGTTCCACATGGATTCGACCCTGACTCCAAAGTTGGATAAATATATTGACGACGACCGCCATGCACTAAATTGATGTGTAAGTTCAGCGTTATCAGCTAACCTTCGTGGAACACCAAAAATAACCCTGAACTTATTCCAAAAATAGCCCAGGTTACCCTTTTAAAACCTCTAAGCACATCTCAGGTCAAAAACCGATGTTTCGGACATGGGAATGTCAAAAATAAAATGCACAAAATTTTAAGGGTGTTATACTAACCCCCCCCCCCCCTTCCTTAAGATCATTCATTCTCAAATAATGAGCTAGAACACTTATAGCATGAGAAATAGAAAGACTACACCAGA
Organism: Capsicum pubescens; assembly: GCA_030864215.1. NCBI lineage: Eukaryota > Viridiplantae > Streptophyta > Magnoliopsida > Solanales > Solanaceae > Capsicum > Capsicum pubescens. The sequence continues at coordinate 144,807,242 of CM061548.1, read as the reverse complement.
ATCAAATGATAAACTCAGAAAGTAACAAGAGGAAAATGAAACTCATACCTTAAGTACTTCCGTCCGTCATGTGGAACAAGAATGGGTACTTAGCATTCATATCCTCTTTAGCATCCTAAGTAGCTTCTCCAAGGGAATTCTACTGAAGCTATGTCTTTTGTCCTCCATCTGCGAACTTGTTATCAAAAATCTTAACCAAAACTTCTTTGTAAGGCAAAGAATTTTTCACACCAACACTCTCAACAAGGAAAACCAAAGAAGGATCACCCACACACTTCTTCAACATTGGCACATGAAACATGGGGTAAATGAAACCCTAAGTTGAGGGAAATTCCAACTCATAAGCCGCATTTCCAACTATCCTCAGAATATGATATAGACCAATATAACGGGCACTTAGCTTCTCTTTCTTCCCAAACTACATCACTCCCTTCATAGGAGACACTTTTAAGAACACCCAGTTATTCGCATCAAACTCCAAGCTCCTTCGCTTTATATCCACATAGGACTTTTGGTGACTTCAAGTAGTTCACATCCTATACCGAATCACCTTCACCTTAACCATGGCTTGTTGAACCAAATACAGTCCAAACAATCTAGTCTCACAAACTTCAAACCACCCAATAGTAGAACAATATCTCATACCATACAAAGCCTCGAATAAAGCCATTTGAATACTAGAATGATAGTAGTTATTATAAGAAAACTCAATGAGAGGCAAGTAGAAAATATGAATATTGAATAATTGTTAATCTGAACACTTGGTCATGGAAACCTGAGTTAATGTGGTTTGAATACTAAATTGAGACTATGGGAGCTAACATTTAACTGACATGCCCCAATTTAAGCTAATCGAGATCCAACCTGTAACCCCAATTAGAAGGGTGTCAATACTTAGTAACGTGTACTAAAACTAGCTATGTGGATCCACTAAACTGGTGTCCTAAAGTACTAGGGTGTCACCCTCGATTGGCAGGTGCCCCTAAGAGAGTATTAATTCTCTACTAGCAGGAAGACCTCTCATATCTACACTGACTACGTAGTTCTAGAACCAGGAACTATTAGACAAGGTCTCACTCTCGACTGGTAGGGAAGACTTCATTGCTAGGTTTACTCTATGCTAAGTTCTACTCACAACTTAACTAAAATAAAAGCATCAACTAGTGCATGCACTGATAAGTGATATGCTCAAATATGGTATTCTGAAAATAACAGTGCATGCATAATCTGAAGTAATAATGAACATGTTAGCTGATGTATTTAGCATGATATAATACTGGTAAGTACTCATTGTGAAAATATTTTGAATTTTATGGTAAAAACATGGTGTGACTGATAACTTGAAATCATAAAAATTATAGCATGAATGATCATCTAGGTATCGAGTATTCATAACCCACCATCAATGAAAAATATAATTGAATACGATAATTTCAAAGTAATGACATGATTAAAAATTTCGTGAGCTAAACTCAAGAATCCAATATCGTTATTAAAGTATGAAAGAATGCTTGATATTATGATGAAACAGTATTTCATGGTAGAATTCAATAATTACATGAATAAATCATGGAATTTATGCTTTTCATGGAACACTAAATAAAAATAGGATTAAACTTGAGAATTTGGGGAAACTTTGGGAAAACTCATATAACTTGATCATATGCTTCGAATATTGACTAATATCATGTAAAACATACTTAGAAGTGAATTCTATATCATGGGAAATTGAATTCATACTTGGAGTAATAATTGGATAAAACCCTAATTAATGGAATTCATAAAGTTCATGACTAAAAATTATAATTTTGGGCATGAGGATGAAAGGAGATCCTCATTGAATACCCATGCATACCTGAATTTCTTGATTTCTTGGAATGAAACTTGGATTTGGAGACTTGGGAAATGAATTCCTTGAGGAAACCCTTTCTTGGTGTTCTTGAGAATTTTAGCAGAACAAGGATTGTGTAATTGGTTTGTTTTGGGGTTATGGAATGGTCAATATATCAAGTATAGGATGATTTAGGGAAAAAAAGACTTATTTACCCTTGAAAAACTAAATAGAAGTGTAGGTTTTAGCATTTCTGAACAAGGTCTATGCAACGCTGCTTATCGCAGAGCATAAGGTCCTTGCCACGCTGAATTGTGAACCCTCACTAGTTCCTCACGAAAATACTCATAACTTTTTGCTCGGGTATTGTATTAAGGCAAAATCGGATGCATTGGAAAGAGGACTGAGTTATCTATAATTTGGTGGCTCTTGAGCCCCAAAATTCTCCATATTCCAAAATTCATACACGTTCAAATTTGACCCTTGTATGATCGAACACCAAAATTTAGTCGAATCAAAAGCTCTTAACTCAACTTTGCTCTAAGTGTTTCCTATGAAAATTATTAAGTTCATAAGAACTCTTCACACTAGGATAAGAATCCTAACACTTACATTCATATACAAATCATTGTATTAGAGATTATACACATAGGAACGATGGTTTTAATTCTAGCTTGAAAATATGGGGTGTTACATTATCTCCCCCTTGGAATCATTTGTCCTCGAATGATGGTAGGAATTTACTAAAGCTTTAGAAGTATGGAATAACGTATATAACTTCACATTAGGAATTCTCCCTAAAAAAAACATGTACGGGAATTAAAATAAAGGGGCTTCTTGTCATCACCAAGCACATTATGTAAGCACGAATCATGAGATAGCGAGACTAAGGTCATATAAGAGGTAAAAGACCCAAATCTCCTCTCCCCATGTGAGAAAATTAAAACTGGATGAAATTTTATACCTCGGTGTATCAGTTTCCTATCGTAGAGGCTAACCTTCATGCCTCGCCACGTATCGCGAAGAGTAGCCTCCGTGACATGGCGATATTGCGGAGGCTTACTACCTCAAAATTCAAAAATATCCCGAACCCCATACAAAAGTTTTGAAACTCTTTTGAGACACCTTATTAACACATACTGAACACATTTTAAGTCAAAAATTGATGTTTCAAACACGGTAAAGCCAAAAATAAAATGCTCAAAATTTTGAGGCTTTCATAGGAATAGTCATGACACTTATCTATAGTTTGACATAATCACTTTAGGGCCTTTAAACATGGGACAAATGGACAAAAACATATCTAGGAGCTTGTGGGGTATTACAATGTCTGAGCTAAAATACTAGGAAAACTTAGATCATGCACTGAACACTTATGAACAGGATCATGCCTAAATATCTAAATTAGAGACAAAATTCATGGATAGAACTGTAGTCGCAATTTGAATGGATGTGAATGAATCACCTTATGGAATAGTCATACTCATGAAACTTCGGATAGTAAGACAAGATGGAAAGGTGGAAATCTATAGGATCTTATCTGTCTGATTGCTAAACTGAATTCTGGATATACGATCTGGCTTATACTGAAAGTTTATACTCAACTAGAGTATTTTTTCAACACCCTTTCTAAGAAGTTCTGATAACATTAGAGAGCAAAGAATTTATGTCATGATCTGACCAAGATATCTAAATAAGGAATCGCAACATGGCTACAACTCTATAGCATGGAATATAGGTCTATAAAACATAAGCTAGGATAGAATCATTATGCCTTGGGAAATGCAACTACTAACTTTCAAGCTTCGCCCCACTTCTCAAATACTCCCTTAACTAAACTTTTCCTATTAAATACTACCCTTCATTTTACACCACTTATAATATTCACATGGGCATTGATAACTCCACCTACAAAATTTTGAGCTGAACTAAATTCTCTCACCATGTTCAATCCTACTCAATTTCACAAGGTACCCCCACACAACACTATAATACTAATCTAAACCACAGATTCAATATCCTATGTCTTTTTACATCTCTCATCTCATGAATAATACTCCTTACTACTTCAATAACTAACTTCAACCTCTTACTAGGAATTCACTAACGCATAAATGCATTCATCCACTTATATACCAACATGCCATTCAAGACTATCATTATAACTGCATTTAAACTTCTAGGAAACCAACCCATCAAGGAATTTCCCCCATATTCTCTAATACATCAATCAATAACAACTTTCTTGCACTATTCTTAAGAAGACTAACATGGAATTCTAAACTAACTAGGACATATACCAAAACTTTGCCTCAATCTTCCTTCACACTTATAGCCTTAGATAAAACAAACATACAACAATCTTTACCTAACAAGAAAAATTTACCCTCCCTCATCTAAACCATTATTCATTGATTTTTATCACCACTATCTTTGCATAAGCAGAGGTCACTAAAAGGTTAGGACATAAGAACATGAAGCATGAAAGGATACTATGCATAACTTTGACACATAACTAAGGCTTGAGAAATAGAGTATCAAATGCATGGATTCATTAAAGAGATCTAAACTGAGGACATACATGCCATACTATGAATTTTCACAGGTCATCAAGGGTGCACCATGACTTACGGGAACTAAGTATACTATAAAACATGAGAACATGAGTCATAAGTTGCATGACCTGAGTTTGGAGCTTGTAAATTCATGGAATCTGATTTGTACTTCTGGGAGAACTGACACTCCCCATACTAGGAACTAGGAGCATACATAATTCTATAGAAAGTGCATGAATATGAGCTATGATCATGGAGCTGACTTGTAAGGCATTAGTACATGTCGTTATGGCTGAAGTACAAAAATTTGTACTAAGATAAGAATAGGGTTGGGTATCTTTATCCCCTACTATTATTCCAGAACTCACTAGCATCACTACTAGAATCTGAAAACTTGACGTGGTTCCTTGTTCTATCATCTCCACCTTAGATTTTAGTCATCGTTCTAAGTTTGCAGACCCCTTTAATAAACTCTAAACTAAACTGCAACCACTTTACTCTAGAGCCCGACATATAACAATACAATAAAATAGTAAATTCACCATGAAAGACTATATCTTAAAGATTAAAACCCACTACTAGTACTTTCTTCTGAGATAGAACTCTTAACTTTCTCTAGCCCCAATAGTCAACATATAATAATATAAACACTTATTAACTTAGATTCCTCAAACTCTTCTTTCTATTAGCTCAATCATCAGAGATTCAAACTTAGATTTTAACACTTAACATGGATATCCACAAAACTTCTCATCCATCAATACCCAATTACTACTACTGGAAGGAATCATGAAACACTAATCCACATAAAATTTTATGAACATACTCAACCTTATCAAGCTCCTCTATCATTTTTGTCACTTCCTAATCTATATCTCGACTAAAGCATTAACATACTATAAGTCTCCCTTAACTGATAAATCTCTCTCAAAGTGCTATTAAACAAACTACACAGCACCTTTATATCTCCATGGACACATAATCTACTAAATTCAGATAAACATTACCTTCACTTTACTTCTTCTAAACTTTTGGGTTCATGATTCTAACAATAGATCATATGCTATCATAGGATTTTGAGAAGGAATCTGAGTTCACATTTGACCTTAGCTCAATGCACGATTTTTATAAATAAGAACGAACTCTTTCAAACTTTGGAACTTAAAGTCAATGATGGGATCCTTTTGAGCCCACATGCAATCCCATAACTGTTTGTGGAGATTTTTTTAGAAAACTCTATCAGTAGGAATTTAAGCTTGCTATTTTAATTACCTAAAAATGAGGCAGAGTTGACATAAATAGAGTAACATAAGAATTAGCATAAGTTTCTTAGAGAACATATCTACAGCATAATCTAAGATATAAAAGAAGGGAAACATTTCTTAAATGCTCTGTATCATCTCGATGAAAAGTGCACACATCTTTGTACCATTCCACAAGACTCTACTAGTCACGACTTTATAGACACCTTATTATACTTGAACTTTGTGCTCTGATACCAAGTTAGTCATGACCCGAGACTACCCTCTAGTTATAATACAGTGCTTAGAGTCACAAGTGATCCCAATATAACCCATGTACTAGTATACTTCTTGAGCATCTGATTAAAAATGTATATAAAAGCAAAATTTGTTGAGCGGAAGCATAATCATAAGAAAATCTAAATAAATATTTCATGACACGAACTAGGGCCTAGCCGTGACGGGCATACCAAGTCCACTGAGGATCGGATACCCCCACCAGAGCCTATTCCAATACCACCATTAACACCTAGCAACGGATGAATATCAATATAAATCAAGATATGAAAGATGAACTCAAAAGTCTATGTAACATCAATAACCAAAACTATCCATAACACCCATGTCCATAGTATCCACAGAGCCTCTAACAAAAACCGAGTACTAATAAAGTATCAGGACATGCCCCTGACTATAGCCAAACACAAATCTGAGATAAATCCCAGATATAAGAAACTAAAACATGAAATATAGACTTCCAATGTTTGAAATCTCACCACTTCAATGTCTACTCATAAACTAATCCTAAATCCTAGTCACTATGCAAGAAGAGTGATAGTATGGCTAAATCCTGCATCTCATAGGGATACAACACTTGAAGACGGGTAGTGGTTAGAGTGATATCATGTAACTCAGGGATAAGTGAACAAATAATACCATGGATGATACCTCAAAACCAGTCAAATCTCATGTATACCATCAAATACAAATACATAGGTCTATATATATATATATATCATATGCAAAGAAAAGGGAACAAGGCCTTAACATGAACTTTAAAACTTTTAACCTGGGTTGTGAAGCGTTGCCATCATAAATCCACCCACGGGCTATATGGGTCTAGAGTTACCCTCAGTATAGGCCCCAATACATGTTCGCTGCTCAAATCAGAGATATCATATATGGACGGGGATTCCCTTATACCCTTCACCATCCATGATACATATGTATGGTATACACTTGGCGGATTCCTTTGTACCCCACAAGCATATGGTCATCAAGACCAACCCTCATATTGGAAAATATGAGTTTCCTATATTAGTCCTTTGTACTCACACCTTCACAGCTAGCTAACACAACCCTCATTATTGCCCAATTAAAACATTTAACACATAATCCTACCACCATTTACAGAAGTCAATTATTAAGGCATTATTAAGTGGTATGATCATGCTGAATATAGCTTGCAAGTAATGTCATTATGTCATTACTTAGGGATTTCCATTTACCTCGCAGAATCCATTATAAAAATCACTTAAGGGATTCTCGTGTACCCAACAAGGTTTTCAAGACCATTATTAACCATTTTTTCATTTATGCAATGCATTAGTTCAACCTAGTAAATAAAACAAAACATTTTGGGGATTCCATTATACCCTTATTACCAGAGTTTACAAAAAAATGGGGAATCCATTGTACACCGAAGTCATCAATCTTTTCATACCATTGCATTAATATAGGCGAACACACCAACTAGGTGACAAAAAACATATTCATTGATAATTTCACAAACATGTTGAGGGCATACAATTGCCAAAACTAAAATCAAGTAATTAGGGAATCCATAGTACCCAAAATCCATTAACCATTCCCATGCATCCCACAATGTGCATAAACATCAAATAAGAATGAATAAAGCATAATAAACCATGTAAAATCAATTAAATGAGTAATCATGTCAAAGCCCTCAATTATACCAAAACCAATAATCAAAAACCATGAATTAATAATCAATTTCATGTCATTAATAAAATAATAACTCAAGGGAAAGAGGTACATGCCTTAATCACCAATAAAGTTGAAGATAACAAAACCCTTAGGACCATAGATGATCACCTCCTTGAACCCTAGCCTTGACTTGAAAAGGGGAATTTGAGAGAGAAGATTTGTTTTTGAGTGCAATAATTGATGTTATGTCGTGAAAACTGATATGATATGGTTAATATAGTGTTTAGGGGACGTTTATAAGTAAAAGGACTTCAATACCCATCCTCCCAAGTTAAAAAATCCAAAAATTGATGAATTTAAAGCATCGATGCATCATGGAGGGTAATCTCAGTGATAAGCTCCGCGTCGCACTGGTATTGCGGTGCCTTACTGCCTCCTCATGGAAATGATCATAAATTTTCACTCAGGTATCGAATTAAGGATAAATTGGATGCATTGAAAAGAGTACACATTTATCTATTATTTGGTGGGTCTTGAGCCCCAAAATTCCACATATTCTAGAAGTTATACACGTTCAACTTTGACCTTTGTAGAATCGAATTCCAAAATTTGGGTGATAATGAATGTTCTTAACTCCACTTCACTCTAAGTGTTTAGTATGAAAATTCTTCCCCTTAAAAGCACTTTTAACACTAGGATAATGATCAGGACACTTATTTATATATATAAATAATTAGGTTCAAGTTTATACATGTATAAACAATGGTTCGAATTCTAGCCCGAGAATGTAGGGTGTTACATTATCTCTCCCTTGGAATCATTCATCCTCGAATGATAGATATGAATCTTTCAAAACTTTAAAAGTATGGAACAAGGTATATAACTTCCACACTAAGAATTTTCCCTCAACAACAACACGTAGAGGAAATAAAAAGAAAGGGTTTCATGGTATCACCAAGTAAATTATGTAAGCATGAATCATAAGACAACGAGACCAAGGTCGTAAAGGGGTAAAAGACCCAAAGCTCCTCATCCGAAGTGAGAAAATAAAAACAATTAACATTTTACCTAGGTCCGCATCGCAGACCTTATTGCGGATCACAACCTCCACAACGCGGGGATATCACAGATGCTTACTTCCTCCGTGACATAAAACTACCCCGAACTCCATCTAAAAAATTTGAAACTCTTTCGGGTTACCCTTTTAACATCTCCAAACACAGTTTAAGTCAAAAATTAATGGTTAAAGCACAGGAAGGTCAAAAATAAAATGATAAAAATTTTGAGGTTTTTATATCGCTAGCTCTTAAATATCACAATACTTTTAAACTATGATTTCAGCTACTACTATCATACTTTACCATTTCAATCTTACAATCCCCCTCCCTCCACAAAACACACTGCTACAAGAGCCGAATTCTAACTATACATTTCTTTCATATTTAAGCATGACCTGAAGTTAAAAGATGCTAACTTAGGCTATAAGGCTCATACCTTATATCTATTTATGAATACTACTCCATCCTATCATTGTAGTCAAATAACATCATGTTGTAATCAAGAGTACTAGTCACATAATAAAATGTTTTGTGTATATATAAATCACAACATTAAAGTGTATCTTTCCTACACCCACCTTATGGATCTCCCCACCAAAAATCCAACAACCTCTATCACCCTTATAAGGATTTTCACAACATATACCTCTCATATCTGTTCCACATAACAAAAGATTCACCTCACTCTTCCTAATTCATCTATAACTTAATTTCAAGTAGTTACACCAAAAATTTTCAATACAAGAATCATCCACTAACTAATCAATAACATTACTATGCATTCATAACCATTATCGTCCTGACACGAGGAGAATAATTAGGGAATAGTTTATGAGTTTTAAAAAATAGGAGTAGAAGTATTAAAATACAACATATGTTTTTTGCACTACTCAAGGTGGGTCTTATGATGTAAGATATGATGCAATAATGTAACACCCCACATTTTGGACTAGAATAAAAATCTGTCATTCATATGCGTAGATATTCCAAAAGCCTCGAATCCCATGTAAATTTAGTGTTTTAATCAATTATGTAGTGTTAGAATCTATTTTATCAAAAATTTAGATCATAGAGGTCACCTAGATCAAGACAAGTTGAAAGCTTTCCTATCGTTCAAGTTTTAGTGAGCGTTAAAACTTAGGTCAACTTCAATCGACCATAACTCCTTGTATATATCTAATTAGAGGACCTACTATATTTAAAATGACATTTCTTTGAATTATCTTTCCAACGATACCAATTTTTCCCAAATCCGATACCACAGTAAAAAGTTATACCCATTTTACTCCAGCATGTCAGCCTGGAAAACTGAGTGATGACATTCGTGATAACTTATCACAAGTGTGATGACTTATCAAAAACGTCGTCATCCTTAAGCAGAATCCAGACCCCAGTGAAGAAATTTCTGATAAGTTATCACAAGTGTGATGACTTATCACGAATGTCGTCAGCCTTAAGCAGAAATCCATCAATTTCAGCCCCCCAGTGACGACATTTGTGATGACTTATCACAAGTCTGACGGCCTGTCATAAATGTCGTTAGCCTTAGATTTTCAGCAACTGGAAGTGGTTTAGTAAGGGTATTTTGGTCTTTTTCCTTCACCTCCCACGACTTAAAACCCTCAAGGGACGTAACTTTCTCCAATTTTTCTTTAGTTAAACATCTTAAAACCCCTCTCTTACACTTTCAACCGCAAGATTAAGATTTTTATTAAAATCATCTCCCAAAAGAAAGATTCAAGCCCTTTTTCCAAGATAATCAAGAATTAAGTTACCCAATCCAAGAAATCTCCGGCTACTCATCAAAGATTCCTTTCTATGGTATGCGTAGTGTTCATCCATGGAGCTCAAGAATCATGTTTTAAATTATAAATTGTGATTTCCTTGTTGTGCTATGACTATATTCATGTTGATGATTGTTGTTTGGACTCAAGGTTGTATCTTGATGTGTTTTTCATGAAGCATGTGAGTAGGTTAGTTGAAACCCATGAATTTTGGATGGATTAAAATTGTCAAATTAATAAGTACACCTATGCCTAAAGTTGTGCATGTAAGGTGTTTGATAAAATGCCAAGAATGATAGAATCCATGTTTTTATGACATAACATAGCTTAAATGACAAATCCATGTTCTATTCTTACTGTTTCCACATGAATTCCATGCTATTGATATGTGTTGTTGTTATGAGTTATTGTTGTGATATGGAATGCCCATGATATTGAAATATGCAAGTATACCCATGTTATATGTATTCCCTTTCATGTATAAGATGTTGAGAACCATGTCTAGTATGAAATCCTCTATTTATGGTATTACGAATTGTGGATTCTATTCCTATGATCAAGAAGTATTATGTGTGTCAATTTTCTTCCATCGAGTCCTGAGGATACTTGTACCCAAAAAATATAGTTGTGTGCCTAAAGCTGAGTCAGTCTCAAGATAATTTCAATCGTTCTATGATTGCCTAAAGGCGATTCAGTCTCAAGATAATATCAGTCGTGCTATGATTAGTAGAACTCATTCAGTTAAAGAATTCAAAACTCTCAGATAGTTATATAACTTAATAAATCTCAGTAATCTAAGTATCGTTATCATTCCAGCTTTAGTTCAGTACTTAGCTCAGATCTCAGTAGCATTCAAGAAATTAATTTAGAACTTAGTATCATTCAGTCAAATAATAGATTCAGTAGTATTCTGTCAGATAATGGAACCAAGTGAACTTAGTCAGCTCAGTTAAGTAAGAAACTCAGTTACAACTTCAGTTCAGTTCAAGTACAAGTTCTAAGAATCAGTTCAGAGTCTTTTAATTCAGAGTAGGAGCTAGCACCGAGTGAGTCCAGGGATGGCAGCTCCCTATCAGAGAGAGAGATTCATTACGAGCAATCCCTGAATTCCAGAACTGCATAGCCAGCGCAGGATGTAGGAGTCACCCGTCAGAAAAGGCTTGTCATCCGTTAGAGAGGCTTGACTATTATACTGCCTTAGGCTTGATTTCCTATGAGGGTCGCCTGTCAGATAGGATTAATCAGAGAGATCTTTATCGTGGCAAGGTATTGATACCCTTCCATCTAGGGTTAAAGGTTAGACCCCACTAGTTCAGACTCGGGGCATTTCGGTTAAGTGAGAACTCCCACAGTTACAGTTTTAGTATCAGTCTTCAGAATAGAACTTAGAAATTTAGACTGTCAAATACAGTCATCGATCTCATTAAGGAACCCAGATAGTTCCACAGATTCATAGACCACCCGCTAGATAGGCTTGGTCTAACATAAAGTTATTCAGTATCAGTACATACAGAGGTTACCCATCAGATAGGCTTGATCTTAGTCTCAAATTCAGTTGAGTATTCTTAATATCAGTTCCAGAGATCTCCTATTAGTTAGGCCTGATCTCAAGCTTAGTCACTCTTAATCATTATTAGAAGATTTAGACTATCACATACAGTCACTCAGTATCAGTTACATCGATTAGGCCTATCATCACAGTTATATTAGTTAGATCAGTCGTCATAGCTTATGTTATCAGTATTCAGTTTCAGGACTGTTAGACACAGTCAATCAGACCAATTCTTCATAATTCAAACTGTAAGAAATAGTCATTCATCTATTTTGTATCTCAGTATCAGTAAACTCATATTGTCGGCAATCAGACTCAGTAGTCAGTATCACCACGAGTTCAGTTATAGTTAATTATGCATGTATGTATTCTCACATGCATATCAGTAAGCATTGTTCATGCATATAAACCCATTTCATTTAACCTACCTCACTCGTATACTCAGTACATGCAGACGTACTGACACATTCGTGATATGGTATTTTATTTTATGCCATAGGTTCAGAGAAACGAGTTCGAGAGAAGTAATAGCATTACAGTTTTCAGCTGTCAGAGTTAGAAGTGAGTCCTCATCCTTCGAGGACATGATTATTTCTCTATATTCTTATTGATTAGTTCATTAGTTGGAGTTATTTATTACATGTCCCATCAGCTCTTTATTCAAGTTATTCAGATAGTAGAGGCTTTCAGACTAGACGCAGACTAAATTACAGACTAGATTCAAACTTCAGTATTTCAGTTCTATTTGGTATTGTGATACCTCTTTATTCAGATATTTTTATTACTCTGATTTTGTTTAGTATTGAATCTTATGGCCTTCAGTTCATGTTTCTGCATTTATATTTATATATTATGCAGTGTACAAGTACAAATATCAGTCATGGATTAGCTTGTGGTCCTTCGGGGTCATGAGCACCGTGTAGCATTTTGATTTAGATAATTGGGGTATTACGAACTTGGTATCAAAGCCTAAGGTTCAATAGTCTCCTGGGAAGTCTGAAAGCCGCATCTAGTAGAGTCTTGTACATGGGTGTATTGTGCGTCACATTTATGTGTAGGAGTATATAAGATATTTTAGGAATAGTCTCTTTTCTTTCATGTCTCAGATTGTTCTATAAAAAGGTTCTCTAAGAAACTTATATGGATTCTCATCATGTTCCATTCATGTCAGCTTTACCTTACTCTTAAGGTAGCAGAAGTAGTGAGGCCTAGAGTCCTACAGATAGGGCTTTCTCAGATCGTCCCCGTAAATAGTTCGGGATAGTGTTATCCGAAGTTGGGCAGAGTATGTTTCATGGGGGTTAGTTGCATAAAAGGTGAATCGGTAGGCTTGAAACAATGTATGCAAGATTTTATGTTTAGTGATCCAGAGTTATATGTGTTGTTGATGGAGGCATAGTGGTAATTCTCATGGTGTGGAGAAAATATAAGTTTTAGAAAGGTAACATTTGAATGATAGGATGAGAGTAGCATATTTATTAAAGAATTATGGATATTCACATTATGCTTTAGAGACTAAGCTTGAATATTTGAATAATTTAAGTTGGTGGATTTTAGACTAAGTATGAAGATGTGGATGTAAGTTAAAAGATGTAATATTAGCAGCCTATGACAGTAGCGGGTATTATGTTTATGTATAAGTGGCTAAACATGTTCTAGAGATTTCAGTAGACTTGAACAGTGCATGCAAGAATTTAAGTTTGATGATTGAGGAGACTAAAGGAATTTAAGAGTTGTACCCCAAGGGATAGTATTAGCATAGAGCTTTATACTTTCAGGTGCAGTCTTGCAGGATGAGTTATCATTTAGGTACATTATTATATTGCATACCCTAGAGTAGATTGATTGTAGTTCAATTCAGTGTTTAGTGAAGTGTTCCTAGACTTATGATGATGACTTGAAGCTAAGGTGGAAGGTTTAGCTGAAAGAATGAAGAAGCAGTGCTTCAGTTAAGCTTAATTTTTCAACATGAGTTAGTCAGTAAAGACAGCAGTTCAGTTTAGCAGTCAGATAATCAGATTCATGTAGTTTATTTTCACATCTTTCCATCTAGTCATACTATCAGAAATCTTAGTAAGGTAACTATTCTAAGACAGAGTACCTTATTAGTTGCGAGTATAACTCAGTTCATGCATCATGCATTATCTTTAGCTCTCAGATGTCTACATATGATCCAATCCATAGATTTCTTGTGCACCGCCTCAGTAGTCCTAAAGTATTCCAGTGATATAAGTGTTTTAGAGGGACATAGTGTCCCAAGAGGGAGATTCTCTATAACTCCCCAAAGTTATCAATTCTGTAAACCCATTCATTTTCATTCATAGATTCCTATTACGAGTTAGCATCAGTTGTCATTACACAGTCAGTCATGCTTTCAAGAGTAAGTTCAGTCAGACCTCCATGCATTAGATATACATGTTTAGTAGAGAAAGCTCAGCTTATTAATGTATTCAGTCGTACTTTCATGAGAACAAATTAGTCAAGTATCCATGCATCACATTTGTATGTCTATCATGAGGATTTAGCTTATCAATAGTCTCATCCGGGTATTCTATGCATCAGCTATGCATGCATACTCTAGTGGAAAATTTAGTGTGTCAGTAATTTCCGTCATATAGTCATGTTTTAGATATTCACATCCCTTAAGTAAGTTCATTTGATCATTACTCATAACTAATCAATCGACATTTGAGGATGAATGATTCCAAGGGGGAGATAATGTAACACCCCACATTTCAGACTAGAATAAAAATCTGTCATTCATATGTGTAGATGTTCCAAAAGCCTTGAATCCCATATAAATTTAGTGTGTTAATCAATTATGTAGTGTGGGAATCTATTTGAGCAATAATTTAGATCATAGAGGTCCCCTAACTCAAGGACAAGTTGAAATCTTTCCTTTCGTTCAAGTTTTAGTGAGCGTCAAAACTTAGATCAACTTCAATCGACCATAACCCCTTGTATATATCGAATTAAAGGACCAGCTATATTTCAAAAGAAATCTCATTGAATTATCTTTCCAACGATACAAATTTTTCCCAAATCCCATACCGGAGTAAAAGGTTATACCCATTTTACTCCAGTATGTCATCCTGTAAAACTGAGTGACGACATTCGTGATAACTTATCACAAGTGTGACGACTTATCACAAACGTCGTCAGCCTTAGGCAGAATCCAGCCCCCAATGATGACATTTCTGATAAGATATCACAAGTGTGATGACTTATCACAAATGTCATCAGCCTTAGGTAGAAATCCATCAATTCCAGCTCCCCCAGTGTTGACATTTATGATGACTTATCACAAGTCTGACGGCCTATCACAATTGTCGTCAGCCTTAGATTTTCAGACACTGGGAAACAATTTAGTAATGGTATTTCGGTCTTTTAATTTCACCTACCATGACTTAAAACCCTTAAGGGACGTAACTCTCTCCTATTTTTCTTTAGTTAAACATCTCAAAAACCCTCTCTTACACTTTCAACCACAAGATTAGGGTTTTTATTAAAATCATCTCCTAAAATCAAGATTCAAGCCTTTTTTACAAGATAATCAAGAATTAAGTTTTCCAATCCAAGAACTCTCCAGCAACTCATCAAAGTTTCCTTTCTAAAGTATGCGAAGTGTTCATCCATGGATCTCTTTCATCCATGGAGCTCAAGAATAATATTTTAAATTATAAATTGTGATTTCTTTGTTGTGTTATAACTATATTCATGTTGATGATTGTTGTTTGGATTCAAGGTTGTATCTTGATGTGTTTTTCATGAAGCATGTGAGTAGGTTAGTTGGAACCTATGAATTTTTGATGGATTAAGATTGTCAAATTGATAAGTACACCTATGCCCAAAGTTGTGCATGTAAGGTGTTTGATAAAATTCCAAGAATGATAGAATCCATGTTTTTATGACTTAACAGTGCTTAAATGATAAGTCCATCTTCTATTCCTTATGTTTCCACATGAATTCCATGTTATTGATATGTGTTGTTGTTATGAGTTATTGTTGTGATATGGAATGTCCATGATGTTGAAGTATGCAAGTATATCCATGTTATATGTATTCACTTTCATGTATAAGATGTTGAGAACCATGTGTAGTATGAAATCCTCTATTTATGGTATTACGAATTGTGGATTCTATTTCTATGATCAAGAAGTATCATGTGTGTCAGTTTTCTTCCATCGAGTCCTAGGGGTACTTGTACCCAAAAAATATAGTTTTGTACCTAAAGCCGAGTCAGTTTCAGGATAATATCAGTTGTGCTATGATTAGTAGAACTCACTCAATTATAGAATTCAGAACTCTCAGACAGTTATAGAACTTAAGAAGTCTCAGTAATCTAAGTATCCTTATCATTCTAGCTTCAGTTCAGTACTTAGCTCATATCTCAGTTGAATTAAAGAAATCAATTCAGAACTTAGTATCATTCAGTCAGATAATAGATTCAGTAGTATTCCATCAGATAATGGAACCAAGTAAAATCAGTCAGCTCAGTCAAGTAAGAAACTCAGTAACAGCTTCAGTTCAGTTCAAGTACAAGTTCTAAGAATTAGTTCAGACTCTTTCAGTTGGGAGTAGGATCTAGCACCGAGCGAGTGCAGGGATGGAGTCTCCCCATCAGAGAGGTCTTTACTCGTGGAACTGTATTGACACCCTTCCAGCTGGGGTTACAGGTTGGACCCTACTAGTTCAAACTCGGGGTATGTCGGATAAGTGAGAACTCCCACAGTTACATTTTTAGTATTAGTCTTCAGAGTAGAACTCAAAAACCATGACTGTCAACCATGACTGTCAGATACAGTCATTAATCTCAGTAAGGAACTCAGATAGTTCCACATATTCATAGACCACCCACTAGATAGGCTTGGTCTAACATAAAGTTATTCAGTATTAGTACTTACAGAGGTCTCCCATTAGATAGGCTTGATCTCAGTCTCAGATTCATTTGAGTATTCTCAATATCAGTTCCATAGATCACCCGTTAGTTAGGCCTGATCTCAAACTTAGTCACTCTTAATCATTATTAGAAGATTTAGACTATCACATACAGTCACTCAGTATCAGTTACATCGATTAGGCCTATCATCACAGTTATATTAGTTAGATCAGTCGTCATAGCTTATGTTATCAGTATTCAGTTTCAGGACTGTTAGACACAGTCAATCAGACCAGTTCTTCATAATTCGAACTATAAGAAATAGTCATTCATCTATTCAGTATATCAGTATCAGTAAACTCATATTGTCAGCATTCAGACTCAGTAGTCAGTATCACCATGAGTTCAGTTATAGTTACTTATGCATGTATGTATTCTCACGTTTATATCAGTCAGCATTGTTCATGCATATAAACCCTTTGCATTTAGCCTACCTCACTCATATACTCAGTACATTCAGATATACTGACACATTCACGCTATGATGTTTTATTTTACGCCATAGTTCCAGAGGCATGAGTTCCAGAGAGGCAGTAGCATTGCAGATTTCAGCAGTCAGAGTTAGAAGTGAGTCCTCATCCTTTGAGGACATGATTATTTCTCTCTCTTCTTATTGATTAGTTCATTAGTTGGAGTTAGTTGGGGACATATCCCATCAGCTCCTTTTTCAGGTTATTCAGAAAGTAAAGTCTTTCAGAATAGACGCAGACTAGATTACAAACTAGATTCAAACTTCAGTGTTGCAGTTCTATTTGGTATTGTGATACCTCTTTATTCAGACTTTTTGATTACTCAGATTATGTTCAGCATTGAACCTTATAGCCTTCAGTTCATGTTTTTGTATTTATATTTATATATTATGCAGTGTACAGGTACAGATATCAGCCATGGATTAGCTTATGGTCCTTCGGGGTCATGAGCACCGTGTAGCATTTTGATTCAGATAATCGGGGCATTACAAATAAGAACTAAGGGCTTCACACATCGAAATAATTAGATCATAATTAGAGGGTTGAAAATGGATATAGGTCGTATAGAGAACTAGAAACTTATGCATAGACACCATTTAAATATAGGTGATATTGGTGGAATGTCCTCTTAAATCAAAATAGGAGGAGTTTTCTATAGTAAGAATAGATTTACCATGACTCGCCTCTGAAACTCACCACCACGAGATAATTCAAGGTTTACATCATCTCCCCTTTAGCTCAAAGGTCACTATCCTGACATTGAAAGTTTATCCCCTCATTAAATCTATATGTACACCACTCCACACAATTGGGTGGGGTCACCAAACACGAGAACGCAAACTCTTATGAACAACTTCAATACGAAGATACTAAATTCTTTCTTGGACATCCCCTTAGGGGATTCTAATCATAACTTTCTCCAACTCCCAAAGTCATCACCTTATAACTAACATTTTAATGGGTATAGACATCTATGCTTCTAAACACTCAACACTCCATTTTCAACTCCTTAGAATACTAGCATTACACTTCAAATATTTCATAAGTCATCAACTTAAGCTCTTTCACACATTACATCTACCCTATAAATTTACTCCTATTATCTTTCATCAACATCCTAGAGCTATCATTCTTATCACCACAATCAATATCTATAATTCAACTTAGTATGTAGCAACAATCATGGACCACCAACAAAACATCCGACACAATAAACTAGTCCACCAAATAGATAAATCCACCTAAATTTCTTATTTAACTTAACTATGGGCCACAATCACATTCTTCCTCACCACATTACTACTACACCTATTATTCTTTACACATATTCTCACATACCAAACCAACTTACAACTATTAGATAACAATCAAGGGACCCTTAGTGTATTAAACATACCAAATCAAGGTAGTTGATCTTAATCTCATTACCTAATCTATTAGGGTCTATAGAAAATTCACCTCCCTTCCATCACATCCAATTACCCATGCATACAGCCAACTATTTTCAAGATTCTACAAACACCACCAAGTCACCTACTAAGGTAGAAATAGGAAAAGGGTTCGGAATACACTCGGGACCAAAACCAAAACACACAACCATAAATGGGATCACATAGTAAAGTGTAAACCCTCAATTAAATAAACAATACATAAGAGAAGAGTTTTATCATACCAGTAGCGATATCAGGAGATGCCTCGAGCTCCTAATGGGTGGTGAGATTATAGAGATGATTCAGACCAGTGTCGGACTAGATGTGGAACCCTTTAGTGCAAGAGCATATGAAGTGGCAATAGGAACCTTGTTTTCCCCTGAAGCAACCTTGCCTATGGGATAGTTTCTAAGCATATGCTCTATCTGACCACAGTTGAAGCACCTTCCCCTCTCCTCATCACAGAAACATGATGAATCGATCACAAAATCTACATGAAGGATAGGATAGAGATGACTAGGCCCCACTGGCCTAAGATTAGGCACCCTGTGCCGCAGAAGCATCGGCACCCTGAAAATATCAATCACCGAACGACTTTGGGTAGGGAGCACTAGTTGTCTAATAGGAGTTAGTACTTTCCCAGCTCTTATTTTTAGACCACTTTCCACTCTGCTACTGTCCTCTATACTATTCTAAATACCAGAATTTCTTACTCTGCCTTTCTCTAATCTCAGCTTGTTTCTTATTCTCATCTTTGACTTGCTGCATATAAACCATAAGCTGAGAAATATTTATGTCATTGTTTAATAAGGCAGCCTTACTCTTTAAGATCAAATCAAGGGATAACCTGGAAGAGAATTTCCTCATCCTATCTCTTATAATAGTCACTAACTCAGTAGCATACCCAGATAACTGGTGAAATTTCAAGGTATACTCTTTGACAGTCATCCTTCCTTCAAAATAACAAATTTTTTCACCTTTGCCTTCTTTATTTCATAAGGAAAGAAGCGGTCCAAAAAAGCACTATAGAAATTATCCCATACAGAAGAATCAACATCTTCACATTTTAAATATTCCCATTCTTTGTACTATGGTACACAACATCCTTTAATTGGTAGGCAGTAAACTCCACACCCTCAACATTCGAAGCATGCACAACATAAAAGATCTTCCCCATCTCATTAATAAAGCTTTGAGGGTCCTCCTCAACCTCAGTACCAGTAAAAGTTGGAGGGTGCAACCTCATAAATTGTCCCACTCTTATGGCCTCAAATGAACTCACAGTAATACATACAGGACCCAACTATTCTGATTAAGATGTCACCAATTGGGTCAGCAGGTTAATGGAGTGACGAAACTCAGCATTGGTTATATCCCCTTGAGGCAACTGAGTAGAATAGTCACCCTCAGGAATAGGATCAGTGGAGATAGGTGGGACTCCATGAGGAAATCCAGATACAACGACCCTTGACCGGGTCTATACACCAAAAGTTGGACGAGCTTCATCCACATTGTCCTCAAATGGGATAAAAGCATTTCCACGACTATCAGATTTTCGGGAAGGCATGATCTAAAAATTGAACACATGAGAATTAGAGAAGATTCAAGACCTTAGACTCTATAGCTTGATATAGAACAATAAAAAGGAGAAACATTTCTAAATTTCTCGTAGCCTCTTCTTTTTAAGTATGGTGCGATACATACCCATAAAATAGACTCTACGTGACATGAGTTTGTACACACCCCATGACACCATAACCTAGGGATCTGATACCATCCTTGTCATTATCAAACCAAGGCCTGGCCGTGACAGGCATCCCAAGTCCATCGAGGACTAGAGACTACCCCCTATGGGTAAACATGAGTTTCCAGTATAAATTATTTGATACCCATACCTTCATGGATTAGCTACATAACCCGCATTAAGTCCAATTAAAACAAGTTTCACATAACCAATTTATTAACAACAGAATTATGCATTAATTCACACCAAAGGTATAATCATATTGTATGTTTGCACGCTTATAATTATGACATTACAACTCCATTAACTTAGGGGAATGCATCAACCCCCTTTATTCATTAAATCAAGTAGAGGAATGTCTCGACCTCCTTTAGTTATCAAATTAAATTTAGCCAATAATGACTTTAATATCCATGTTTACTATTTAACCATTTATGCAATGCAATAGTATAGGTGAGTAAGTCAAACCAAGTGACAAATCATATTTCAAAACCAATTTCACAAATGGGTTGAGGGAACACAATTATTCAAGGCCTATTTTAAATCCAAAAATATCAATTTGGGGGAATACCTCGACCCATTCAAATTCCCACACCCATTCACCCCATTAGTTTAAAAACACGTAATTCAAAGCATGAACAAATTATAAAAACCATGGAAAAATAATTCAAAGCATCAACTATTTCAAAACCCTCTGCCATATCCAAACCCACATTCAATTCCATATAATTAAACTAGTTAAAACATATGATTTTCATAAAATAAGATTGGGGAAATACTAACATGTTGTAGCCATACAAGAATTTGGAAGCAATTTGGAACTTGGAACCTGGAAGATGAACGTACGGTGAAACTCTTAAGCTTTTCTTTGTTTTTTGTGTTTGAGAGTGAAAAATAGCTTTTGTTCCTTGAAAACTAATGAAAATAGGCTCATATAATGTTTAAAGGTCATACATAGGTGAAAAGACCTTATTACACCTCATCCAAAGGGAAATAAAATAAGACAACATGACTTTACATAGCGGCATGACACGGCCTTATCGCAGAGGCTAACCTCCGTGCCACGTTACTTATCGTAGAGATTACCCTTCGTGACACGACATTATTGTGGAGGAAAACTTCCTCCATTCCACATCAAAATATCAGACCTGACCTCTGTGGCACGCTAAAAACACGGAGGCTCACTACCTCAAAATTATAAAATAACCCTAAACCTCTTTTGAAAAATTCTGAAACTCACCCCGAATTACCGTTTTAATATCCCTAACCACATCATAGTTCAAAAATTAATATTTCAAACATAGAAAGGTCAAAAATAAAATGGATAAAATTTTAAGAGTGTTACACCACGCCAATGTTTTAATTTTATCTAGTTTTGATTGTTTCACTTGGGGTGAGGGGCTTTTGGTCTTATTCCTCTTTGTACGACTTATAAACATAAAAGTGACCATTTTCCTTAAATTTTTAAAGATCAAACTCTCATTTATTCATCTTTAATTCTTCGCCTGAGAAAGATCAAGGATTTTTTAAGAAATCACTACTCCGGTCTCTAAACTTCAAATTGATTTCAATTTCTTGTGTAATTCAGGCATGTTTCTCTCTTCCCTAAAATTGAATTTCACATTATGGGTGTAATTGAATGGATTTTCATGTGATTTAGTTGTGGGTTTTAGAACTGGGTTGAGAGGTTTTGGTTGTTACTGATTGAATTACTTGTCCCATATTTTAAATTTATTATTCATGCTTTAGATTGATATTTTTGGGATTGAATTTGTACATTGTTTAAATGATTGAAATGGAGGACATGGGTTTCCCAAAACTGGATGATTTTTGGCTTAAAATTGTCATTAACCTTAACCCGCTTTATAATTTCAATTTTAAATGTGGAAAATTGCATGGATTAAAGTTTTTTGTACCCAATGCATTGCATTAATAGATAAATGAATGTAAAATCATATTTGGATGGCCTTGGTGGCCATGGTTAAGATTTTTAATGGAAATTGGAAGTCAATGTGGATATGTGTATTGGTTTGGCATATTTAGTTTAGCTTGCAAGTATATTTGTATGACTATACCAAGTGGTAAATGACTTAATGAATGAGCCCCGGGTTAACAGATTGGTTTATGTGAAAATTATTTTAATTTGGGGTTAAAGGGAATAGTATAGCTAATCATAAAGGTGTAAGTCCCGAGGAATAAATAATGTAAACCATGATTGTCGGTGTTAGGGGTCCATATGATTGTGTTCTTAATGTATACGATATCTATATTTTGGGATAGTTATTGCCTTGGAGTCTTTATTTTTTCCTCGAATTTTCTGTAGTTCGTGTGGCTAACACGTATTAGGGCCCTTTTATCAGGGGGAGTTGAAACCATATAGCCCATGGTTTCCTTGGGATGGGTCGAGCTACACAATTTAGGTTAAATCTTTAAATTCTCATATTCATGACTTTACCCTATCTAGGCATCTTATATATGTATATATGAATGTGTGTATATGGTTTTGACATGGCATTATTTTATCACTTTTGTTGAGTTACATGCCAATACTTATTCCACTGACCATCCTAGGATGCTACATTTTTTTCTTAATGTAGGGTCTAAAGACTTTTCTATTGCTCATGTGGAATATTAGGTAGTTGAGCATGTCTGTTGAGTTACAGTTCAGTGGTTAGCCTCCATCCTTCAGAACTCCTTATTATTTCATTATTCTTACTTTATTGACTCAATCCTTTTTTATTCTTTTAGTCATATTTTGGGGGATGCCCTGACTTAGTTGTTATACTGGTTTTAGCGGCTAGTGCGGATAAATGTGTGTTGGTTATTATTTTGACTCTTCGTCTTATTTGAGTTATCCATCCATCTTTTTATTACTATTTGATTGGCTTCTACTTTATTTTTATTATTATTATTATGCTCTTGAGTTAGGCTAAGAGGGTGGTCTCCAGTCTATGGTGGGCTTGAGATGTCCGTCACAACTAGGCCCTAGTTCAGATCGTAACAAGCTTGGTACAAAATAGAATTTAGGATGGTTGCATATCGACAAATTCGTGTTGAGTAGAGTCTTTTTTATAGGTTTTTAGTGTGCTACACTTATAAGAAGGAAGCTATAAGGCATTTAGGAATGTTTCCCTTTCTTGTGTTCTATTTTGGGCTATAGAGTCTAGTTGACTTGAAACTTCTCTAACTCCGAGATTTCTTGTATTTTAGATCATACCTCCTCAAAGATCTAATATTCATAGAAATTCTACTGGGAGTTCTATTCTACGTGAGGAGAATGTGGAGACGACTCTCCTTATTTATAGAGTGTAGACCCGATCTAGGGTCCCTGCTCCTGATTGTACTGCTACATATGGAGTTCAAACTATCCTTATTAGTCCTCCTCAGTCTTCACGTGCTGGTGAAACTTATGCCTAGTCGCCTCATGGATATATCTCTAATGTTTAGTGTCATTATTCTATTTATATCATACTTAGTTGGTGGCATCACAGTCTTGTCAATCTGATCATGTTGGTTCGTTTGCTTATTCAACTAAGGTCACTCGAGTTATCCAGTTCATGAGGTTGAATTTTTGAACCTTACAGGCTCTAAGGTTGAGGAGGATCCACTGGTTTCATTGATGAGATGGTGAGAATCTTTAGGGTGATGCATGCTACTAATATTGAGGATGTAAAGTGTATTGAGTATCAGCTAAAGGATAAAGTTTATCAGTGGTATGAGGAATGGTAAGCTATGAGGGGTAATGATGTTGATCAGGCTATGTGGGATGACTTTTCAGGGGCCTTTCTTGATCATTTCTTTCCTTAGGAGTTAAGGGAATCTAAGGTTAAGGAGTTTGCTAATCTGAAGAAGGGTAAGATGAGTGTGAAGGTTATGCTCTAAAATTTCAATAGTTATCCCAATATGACCTAGAGTTGGTGTCTAACACGAGGTCCTGAATAAGGATGTTTTCTTCTAGTTTCTCCCATTATTTTGTGTTAGAGTGTAAGGCAGTTGTGTTGAATAATGACATGGATATATCTAGATTGGAGGTTTATATGCAGCAGGTGGAGAATTAAAAAAAAATAGGAAGAGATGGGAAAGAGGTAGAGCAAAAACTTTAGATATTTAGAGCAAGGTGCAAATCAGTAAAATAGTGGGAGAGATGGTAGACAGTGGACCAAGAAGAAGAATAGGAGAAATTCACATACATCTAGTGCTCCTTATCCTGAGCCCTTAGATGATCTTCTTTTTCATACCAGCAGTGGTCCTAAGGTACAAGGTGTCAAATCTTAGGCTAGTGGTGCTTAGACAGCCCTACCTTATCCTCCTTATCATTTTTGTGGGTAGATTCACCTTGGATATTTTGATGAAGAGAGAAATTAATGTTCTAATTGTGGTTAGCTTAGTCATATATAGTGAGATTGATCTTCATCTAAGGTTGCCACTAGAGCTAATAAAGTTCTGATTGCCACATCTTCAGCTCTTGCAACAAAAAGCATTAATTTTGGTACCGACAAAAATCATCTCTATGCACTTGCTACCCGTAAGGATTCTGAGGCATCCCCAAATATGGTTACTATAATATTACAGCTCTTCCCTCATAATTTTTAATATTTGCTTAATTCAGGTTCTACTTTTTCTTATATTACCCCTTACGTGGCTGTGCATTTTGGTTTTGGTCCTAAAAATATTTCCATCCCCTTTTATGTGTCTACCCCAGTGGGTGATTCTCTAGTTTCTAGAAAAATCTATATGGATGTGATGTCCATCTTTTATAGGAAGACGTTGATTTATTTTATAGAGTTAGATATGGTGGATTTTGATGTTATCTTGGGGATGGATTAGCTTCATTCATGCTATGCTTCTCTAGATTGTAGGATCCAAAAGTTCATTTTCCATTTCCCTAATAAATAATTATTAGAGTGGGAGGGGAGTTCCTTAGTACAAAAATATAGGTTTATCTCTTATCTTAGATCTAAAAAATTGATTTTAAAGGGGAGTCTGTATCATTTAGTTTGGATTATGGATTCTGACAATGAAATCCTTCTTTACAATTTGTCTCTGTGGCTAATGAATTTCCTGAAGTGTTTCCCTATGATCTTTCTGTAAATCTTCCTCATAGGAAAATAAACTTTGGAATTGATCTTCTACCAGATACCATCCAATTTCATTCCACTTTTTAGAATGGCTCCAAATGAATTAAAGAAATTTAATAAGCAATTGAAAGATCTTCTCGTTAAGGGTTTTATCCATCCTATTGTTGTCTATGAGGTTCTCCTATATTTTCGTGCGAAAGAAGGATGGGTTTCTTCGAATGTTCATAGACTATCATCAGTTGAATAAGGTGATAGTAAAGAATAAGTACCCTCTTCCTAGAATTGATGATATTTTTTACCAGCTTTAGGGTGTTATGTGTTTCTATAAGATTAATCTTCATTCGGGCTATCATCAGTTGAAAATTTGAGAGGTTGATATCCCAAGATTGTTGACCATACCCAGTATGACCATTATTTGTTTTAAGTTATGTTATTTGGGTTGACTAATGCTCTAATTGCGTTTATAGACCATATGAATCAAATTTTAAGGTAGTATCTAGATTTGTTTGTTATAGGCTTTATTAATGTTATCTTAGTGTACTCTAAGAGTGAGGAAGATCATGGAAATCACCTCTGAATTGTGTGGCAGACTCTTAAGGACTAGAAGTTGTATGCAAAATTTTCTAAGTGTGAATTTTGTGTAAATGTTGTGACTTTTCTTAGGCATGTTGTTTCTAGTGAAGGGATCAAGGTAGATTCACCAAAAGTTGAGGAAGTTAAGAAATAGCCTAGACCCACTACTCCAATTGATATTAGGAGCGTTTTCTGCTTGGCTGGGTATTATAGAAGATTTGTGGTATTTCTCATTTATTGCTGCTCCATTGACAAAGCTATCTCATAAAAAATTTAAGTGCTTATGGTCAGATGCTTGTGAGGGTAGTTTTGAGAAGTTGAAGAATAAGTTGACTTGTACGCCAATTTTGACCCTGCCCGATGGTATTGGTGGTTTTGTTGTGTAATATGATGCATCCCTTATAGGAAAAAGTCGTGTCTTAATTCAAAATGGTTAAGTTGTGGACTATGCTTCCAGGCAACTTAAGGTTCATGAGAGGAACTTTTCGACTTATGATCTAGAGTTAGCGATTGTGGTCTTTTCTTTAAAAATTTTGTGCCATTACTTGTTTGAAGTGCATATAGATATCTATTCAGATCATAAGATCTTGTAATATGTGTTTATAAAGAAGGAATTGAATATCAAGTAGAGGCGGTGGTTTGAGCTACTTAAGAATTATGACATAAGCCTGCACTACCATCAAGGTAAAGCTAATGTTGTTGCTGATGCTCTTAGCAAGTTATATATGGGGAGCTTATCCCATATTGATGAGGATAATAGAGGATTGTGAAGGATATTCACAGGATGGCTAACTTAAAAGTCCGTTTTTGGACTTTGGGGATGAGGGAGTGACTGTCTAGAAAATAGTCAAATTATCTTTTGGAGTGTAGGAGAAGGAGAAGAAATCTTTGGATCCCATGCTTATACAGATTAAGGATGATATGAGTCAGCAAAATGTTATGTCTTTCGAGATTGGAGGATATGGTATTCTAAGATATCAAGGTTAGTTGTGTGTTCTTGATATTGATGGACTGCGGGAAAGGATTTTTACTAAGGATCGTGAGTCTATGTATACGATTATCCCGGTTTGACTAAGATGTATCATGACTTGAAGGAAATCTATTGGTGGAACAACATAAAGGGAGATGTGGCAAACTTTGTAGCCAAATATATGGTTTGTCATCAAGTTAAGGTTGATCATTTGAGACCAGGTGGCATGTTCCAAGAGATAGCATTGCCCATGTGAAAGTAGGAGATGATCAATATGGATTCATTATAGGGCTTCCACGGTCTCGCAACTAGTATGATTTTATTTGGGTCATTGTGAATAGGATGACTAAGTGCGCTCACTTTTTTCCTGTGAGGACTAACTATTTAGGAGAGTATTATGCTAAGTTTTTCATTTAGGAGGTCTGTATGATACAACAGTGTCCATCATTTTAGATCGAGGTACACAGTTTTTTTCTTACTTCTGGCATTTGTTTCAGAAAGGTTTGGGTGCACAGGTGAACCTTAGCACTGCTTTTCACCCTAAAATGGATGAATAAGTGGAGCGTACTATTTAGACTTTGGAGGATATGATAAGGGCCTGTGTGATTGATTTTAAGGTAGTTTGGTTGATCACTTGCCTCTTATTGAGTTTGCATAAAACAATAGTTATCATTTTAGCATTCAGATGGCTTTTTTTAGGATTTTTATGGTAAGAGGTGTAGGTCTCCTATTGGGTAGTTTGAGGTAGGTGAGACTAGGTTGTTTGGTTGTGAATTGGTTCACCAAGCCATGGAAAAGGTGAAGGTGATTAGTGAAAGATTTAAGACTGCTCAAAGTCGCCAAAAGTATTATGCGGATGTGAGGAGAAAAGAATTGGAGTTTGAAGTAAGTGATTGGGTATGCTTAAAGGTGTCTCCTATGAGAGAAGTCATGAAGTTTAGGAAGAAAGGGAAGCTTAGTCCCTATTATGTTGGTCCACATCAGGTTTTGAGTAGAATTGGGAATATTTCTTATAAGTTAGATTTTCTTGCATGTTTAGCGTCAATTCATCTTGTGTTTCATGTGTCCATCCTAAGAAAGTGTATGGGTGATCCTTCATTGATAGTGCCTATTAAGGATTTTGGTGTTACATATTCCTTATCTTACGAGAAAGTCCCAGTTGAGATATTAGGTAGGTAAGTTCATGGTTTGAGGGTCAAAGATGTAGCTTCAGTGAAGGTTCCTTGGAGAAATTAAAAGGTGGAAGAAGCTACATGGGAAGCTGAGGAAGATATGAAGGAAAAATACACATTCTTGCTCCACGATTTGGATGAAAGTTCTTAAGGTATGAGTTTCATTATCCTCTTGTCACTTTCTGAGTTTGTCATTTGATTTTGGTGTATTCTTGTTATTCTCGTGGTAAAAGTTTCCTAACTCATCATTCTAGGATGGATGATCCTAAGAGGGGGAGGGATAATGTAAGACCTCTTTAAAACTTCAATGATTTTATTTTTGACCCTCCTGCGTGCGTAATGTCAATTTTTGACTTGAATTATTTCTAAGGATGTTAAAAGGTTATTTTGGGAAAATTTTAGATTTTTCGAAAGAGGTTTGGGGTCATTTTGGGACCTTGAGGTAGTGAGGGTCTATGATAAGGCCGTGTCATAGAGGTTAAACTATGCAATATTGGCGTGGCACGGTGACTAACCTCAGCGATATTGGTGTACCACACCGGTGATTTAATTTCGTCAAGTTTTTTTATCACTTGGGGTCTGGGCCTTTTAGCCTTTTTACCCATTGTATGGCTTATAAACATAAAAGTGACCCTTTTCCTTTAGTTTTCAAAGATCAAACTCTACTTTATTAGTCTTTAACTCTCCACCCAAGAAAGCTCAAGGGTTTTTTGAGAAATCTCTACTTCAAACTTTAAATTGACTTCAATTTCTTGTATATTTCAGATGTGTTTCTCTTCTCTAGACTTGAATTTTATATTGTGGAATTAATTGAATGTATTTTCGTGTGATTTAATTATGGGTTTTAAAATTGGGTTGAGTGGTTTCGATTGTTACTGATTGAATTACGTGTCCCATATTTTATATTGATTATTCATGATTTAAATTAATATTTTTGGGACTAAATTGGTACATTGTTTAATTAATTGAAATGGGGGACATGGTTTTCCCAAACTGGATGAATGTTGGCTTGGAACTAGCATTAACCTCAACCCGCCATATAATCTCGAGTTTAAATTTAGAAAATTGCATGATTTAACTTGTTTTGAACCCAATGCATTGCATCAATGTATAAATGGATATAAAAATAGATTTGGATGGCCTTGGTGGCCATGATTTAGATTCTTAATGAAACTTGGGAATCAATGTGGATATGTAGATTGGTTTGGCATATTTAATTTAGCTTGCAAGCATATTGGTATGATGATACCAAGTGGTAAATGCTTTAATGAATGACTCCTAGGTTAACAGATTGGTTAATGTGTAAATTATTTTAATTTAGGCTTATAAAAAATTGTGTAGCTTACTGTGAAGGAGTAAGTCACCATAGGACAAACACTGAAAAACACGTTTGCCGACGTTGGGTTTCTGTATGACTGTGTGCTTGATGCACACTTGATATATATATATATACATATATATATATATATATATATATTGGGATGACTATTTCCCTGGTGGCTTTAGTTTTCCCTCAGAGTTCCATTAGTTCGTGTGGCTAACACGTACTAGGGCCCTTTCAGCAGGGGAAGATGAACCCATATAGCCCATGGGATTATTTAGGATATATAGAGCTCTACTGTTCAGGTTAAATATTTAAACTCTCATTTTCATGACCCTTTACCCTATCCTGGAATCTTATATATGTATATATGAAGGTATGTATGTGGTTTTGACTGATTTTGGACATGGTATTATTTTATCTCTTTTCTTGAGTTACATGTCAGTGCTTATGCCATTGACCGTTCTAGGATTCTAAATTATTAAATGATGTACGGTTCGAAAAGTTTTACATTACTCCTGTGCAACGTTAGGTGGTTGAGCACATCAACTGAGTTGTCATAAAATGGAGAGCCTCCATACTTCAGAAGGCCTTATCATTTCATTATTTTTTTATTATTGACTCAGTACTCTTGGATTCATTTGGTCATTGTTGGGGGCATGTCCCGGCATAGTTGCTATTCTGGTTTTAGAGTGGACAAGTGTGGGTTGTTTATTGTTTTGACTCTTAGTCTTCTTTTAGTTATCCATTCATCTTCTTATTACTATTTTATTGGCTTCCTATTTATCTTTAATATTATTATTGTGCTTTTAAGGTTAGTCAAAGAAAGTGGTCTCCGGTCCATAATAGACTTGAGATACCCGTCACAACTAGGCTCTGGTTCGGATCGTGACAAATTTGGTATCAGAACATGATTTAGGGTCATTGGGTACAAAGTCGTGTTGAGTATAGTACTTTTTATGGGTGTGTAGCGTGTCACACTTATAAGGAGGAGGCTACAAGGCATTTAGAAACATTTTCCTTTCTTGTGTTCTATTTTGGGCAATAGAGTCTAGTTGTCTTGAAACTTCTCTGAATCCTAGCTTTCTAGTTTTTCAGATCATGCCTCTTCAAAGAGTTATAAAACATCTCATAAATCAAGACACAATATGGTAGTGTCAACTCTTGCCAGTGGGACGTAAGTTATTATTTGAAAGTTCTTGTACTATGTGTTGCCTCTAAGGCAAGAGTTATAGAGCATCTCATAAATCAAGACATAATGTGGTACTGTCAACTTTTGCCCTTGGGCGTAACTTTTTGTTTGAAAGTCCTTGGGATTAGTCTTGAATCTAAGGAAAGAGTTATAGAACATCTCGTAAATCAAGACACATTGTGGTAGTTTAAGGGCAGATCTAGGGGCCTTGGTGTGGGTTCACGGGAACCCAATAACGTTTATGTGGATTTAGTATTTATATAGATAAATCTAGTAAATATATAAGAATTATGAGTTGAGAACCCATATACAAAGGTTATTGTTGGTCTAGTGTAGTAGAGGGACTTATAAAAGTTTTATTAACCTTTTGGTTGTCGATTCTAATGCCCTTAGTTACTATTTACTTTTATTTTAATCTCACATGGGGAACCCACAAACTTTAAATCCTAGATCCACCTCTGGGTAGTATTAGCAGCCAGAAATTTTAAATCCTAGATCCGCCTCTGGGTAGTATTAACTCTTGCCCATGGGGCAACATGTTGTTTGAAAGTCCTTGGGATAACAGTTATAGAACTTCACATAAATCAAGACACAATGTGGTAGTATCAACTCTTGCCCGTGGGACGTAACTTGTTGTTTAAAAGTCATTGGACTAAGTCTTGCATCTAAGACAAGAGTTAAAAAATATCTCATAATTAAAAACACGATGTGTTAGTGTCAACTCTTGCCTGTGGGGTTCACCTTTTTTTTTTATAGTCATTGAGCTAAGTCTTTCCTCTACAACAAGATTTATAGAACATCTCATAAATCAAGACACAATGTGGTGGTATAAACCTTTGTTCATGGGGCGTAACTTGTTGTTTGGAAGGAATCAAAGAAAAGAAAAGAAAAAGTAAAACATTAAAAAAAAAAAAAATAAGACTCAAAAGGAAAAAAAAATTAAAAAATATATAATTTTAGAGGTGAATGGAAAAAATAAAAGAAAAATATAAAGGTTGAGAAAAAAAATGATGAAAAAAGATACACATCAAAACTAAAAGAAAAATAAAGTCTGAGAAAAATAAAAAAAAAATAAAAAGCAAAGAAGAATTAAAAGGAAAAAAAGATAAAAATAGAAGTTGAGAAAGGAAAGGAAAAAAGTAGAGGATGAGAAAAGCTAAAAAACACACAAAAAAAAAAAAATCAATGTAAAATAAAAAGGAAAAAATAGAAGTTAGAATGATAAATAAGCATGTAAAGTTATTTAAAAGTATTTGAGGCATAGATAAGCAAATAAGTATTTGTTCTATACAAAAAAAGAAAAAAAAAGACTAATTTTGTAGGACTTTTCTTAGGTGGACAAAAAATCAAAGTCACCCCCTATGATGGTCATTTTTGTAGTTTATCCTAAACATGTCATCTTTCTATTGAACCTCTAAATCTTTCATAAAATGTGTAAATTAAACACAATAGTCTGACGTGACAAATTTTTTGAGGTTGTATTTTATGAATTGTGCGCGTGAATCAAACTCGTCCCACGTGGAATTTCTAACCAATCAAAACACCACTAATCCAAAATTTTAATAACCACATTGATATCGCTGTAGCTTTTCCAAGCTCGGACGTATAATAGCTTCATCAATTTTAGGTACTTTGGAATATTCAGCTCTAATAAATTTCTTCAACGATTCGTCAACGGAACCCATGTCACTCACCGCAAAGCATTTGCTCTCTGCCTTAAAATGACAATTTCTCCATTTGAATTTTTGGACTGACCAAATAAGAATTGCAATTCCAAACTTGTTTGTCTTTATTTTCCTTAAGCCCAGAAAAGATGATCCAAAACATAGGGGCCAATATGAGAATCGAAAACGGAGATTGAGGTTTTGAGTTGAAATATTGGAAAAACTTTTGGTTTGAGAAAACACATCTCTTGGGACTCTTATTTACCGAGTTTGTTGATAAAAACTGATTTGGAGGAGATGTCTAATTAGGAGCATTCATCAGGAGCAGTGAAAACCAAGTCAATGAATACATTAGCGCCATCATTCAAGGCCAACAAGCCCATTTGATCTTCAAACTTGAGGACAAATTTGGTGTTCTTATGAAAAGATTAATCAATTATCTTGTTATGGGCCCTCACTTGTTCCACATTCATAAAGAACAAAGAGAGACGAAGCTTTGTTCTTTAGAAAGATGGAAAAGAGAGAGAGAGAAGATTAAGAGAAAGAGGAAAAAATTAGTGCAAAAAAATTAAAAGGGGGGAAATTATTATTGTTGCCAAATTCACATCAGCAGATTTTTAACGTTTACAGCTAAAACAGCGCGAAGCACATGACATGTGCCATAGGAGGGTTTAATAAACACACTTTATAAGGGGTTCAGGGATTTAATAGGATCATGATCTTATTAAGGTACCAACGAAAACAACTTGCAAGTTCAGGGGGAGCTTATATACAGCTCATGTATATAGTATGATTAGTCTTGGTACATACATGGGACAATTAAAAAAAAAACTATGAATTCGATTAATTAAATCCCAAACCAAGAAAACCTAATATAGAAAAAAAAATGTAGAATTGAAAAAAATAAGAAAATAAAGAAGGATAATATTCTTTCTTAAGCAAGAAAAAAAACAAACTTATTCTTTTGGAGAAAAAAAAACTCAAGGGATAACATAGTCATCTGGAACATAAAACGTGTCTGGATCTTCACCATTTAGTAGCCATCCAAATTTCTCCAAAAAGTATTCATTAAAGTGGTTGGTGGATAATTATCAATGCAATCTTTCCAAATATTTTCATCACACAAATCTCTTAACACGTCCCATAAACAACTATTACAGTTACATCCTGCTCCAATGCTAATCATTATCACTTTGTCACCTTTTCTTAGCCTTCATTTAGCCTCCATGTACCCCAACACATACCAAAGGCTACTTGCTGAGGTGTTACCAAATCTATGCAATGTCATTCTTGCTGGCTCTAAATCATACTCGCTCAAGTTCAAACTTGCACCAACTCCATCAATCACTGCTTTTCCTCCAGCATGCAAACAAATATGATCCACACCTGTTTTGAAATTGATCACTGGTTTAGGTTCTCCTATTGTTGAGCCCCAATTCGTTTTTTTAACAAATGACTCGATTACAAATCGAAGTAATTCCCTAACCGGAAGGATCAAAGGTGCAATTTGTTTCAAATTATCGACTAGTGCACATGTCGCCGCCTTTGGTAGTGTTTTATCAAGATGGAACCCTCTGTTACCCTGATCATTAAACCTAACTAGTGTTAGGTTTAATTGGTGTGAATGGAAAATGATGGGACACAACCTTTGAGCAAAAGACATATTGTTTTGGAAAAGGTGTGGCTGTTCAGATAGTTGTGATTGTTCAGAAAAAGACACAATGTTTCGAATGAACAGACATGACTCTTCCAAAGGATACACCTTTTAAGTGAACCATTGTCACCTTTCAGAAGAGGCATCTGATGGCTATATAAACCTGCTTTCATCCACAGGTTTAGAAATGAATGAAAAATTTTCTGAAATAAAAACTTTTCTTGTCTTCAAAACATTCTTTGTGATAAATCAAATCGTTGAGTGAGTTCGACAAATCCAATTATTTGAGGTACCACTATAGTTGGATTGAAAGTCATTTTATCCTAGGAGGGTGTTTTTGTACTTCATAGTGTTCTTGTTATTCTAAAAAAATAAAATACACTTCTTAGAAAGATCACTTTTATCTTGTGTTGAGGGTGTTTTTGTACTTCATAGTGTTCTTGTTTTAAACTTGAACTAGTGTTGAAGTTGTTGTGCCTAAATACAAAATCTTGTACCCGAAAACACCATAAAATAACAATCTTAAGGAATAATTTTTTTTTGTTTTTTGAGAATCTGTGTTGCTCGTTTTTTGAGATTAAAGCTTTAAATTTTCTACTCCCTTTGAACTTAACTAGTGATTCGAAGACATAAAATCTTCATCACAAGTTAAAGATCATTCGGTTGACGATTGGAAGTCATAAAAACTTCATCGTTTACTAGAAACAAGAAGAAGAATTTAAAGTTGCTTATCTTTATAAGTAGTATTCTGAAAATAATAAATTTTATTGTCTTGTGGTGATAGGAAAAATGACTAACGAAAGTCAAATGCAAGATGCGGCTACGACTTTGGGGGCAACTAGAATTGCTTCAACAAGTCGAGAAAATGCTCCGTAACCAATGGCACCTGCGGAGAAGCCCAAAAAATTTGCGGGCATTGACTTTAAGCGATGGCAGCAAAAGATGTTATTTTACCTCACCACTCTATACCTTCAAAGGTTCACTACTGAGGATACTCCTGAGGTTCCCGAGGGAACCGTGGACAAAGAGCATTTCATGATTGTAGAATCTTGAAAACACTCGGACTTCCTTTGCAGGAATTATATATTGAGTGGTCTCCAAGACGACCTCTACAATGTTTACAGTAGAACTAAGACATCGAAGGAATTGTGGGGAGGTACTAGAACGAAAATACAAGACAGAGGATGCGGAAATTAAGAAATTCTTTGTTGCAAGGTTCTTGGACTTTAAAATGATAGATAGCAAATCGGTTGTCTCTCAAGTGTAGGAATTATAAGTAATCATTCACGATCTCCTATCACAAGGTATATCTTTGAAAAATACCTTAGTTGAACAAATTGAAAATGTTCTTAGTACTCACATAAACTGTTTTGTAGGTTTGATTGTGAATGAAGCATTTCAAGTAGCAACGATCATTGAAAAGCTACCACCTATGTGGAAAGACTTCAAAAACTACTTGAAGCACAAATGCAAGGATATAACTGTCGAAGATCTTATTTTCCGACTACGTATTGAAGAGGATAATAAGGCTGCCGAAAGAAGGTCAAAAGGTAATTCTACAATTAATGGAGCACATATTGTAGAAGATGACCAAAACAATTCTAAGAAAAGGAAGAAAGCTGAACAAGGAAGCCATCAACCCAAGAAGAAATTAAAGGGAAAGTGCTTCAACTGTGGTAAGATTGGCCATAAGTCCACGGATTTTCGTGCCTCTAAGAAAGGCAAGAAAAAGGACTAAGAAAATATGATTGAGTCCAACAAAAAATGTGATGATCTGTATGCTATGTTTTCAGAATGCAACTTGGTGGGGAATCCTCGCGAGTGGTAGATGGATTTTGGTTCCACCCGCCATGTTTGTGTCAATAAAGAGTTGTTTTCGTCATTCACTCTGGATCAAGTGAAAGAAATAATCTACAGGGATAACTTCGCTACGACTAAGGTAGAAGGAACAGGAAAAGTGGGCTTGAAAATGACTTCAGGAAAGGTCTTGACACTTAACAATGCCTTGAACGTTTTGAAATTATGTCGGAACTTGATTTCTGTTTCACTTCTAGACAAGAATGGATTCAAATGTGTAACCGGTTCTGGAAAAATTATAATTACCAAAGGAGAAGTGTATATAGGAAATGTCTATCTCACCGAGGGACTTTATAAGATGAATGTAATGAATTTTGAAATAAATAAAAGTTCAAATTCTTCTTACTTTCTTGAGTCTTATAATTTATGACATGAACGTTTAGGCCATGTTAATTACTAAACGTTATGAAAATTGATTAACTTAGAAGTTTTGCCACACTTTGAGTGCAATAAATTAAAGTGTCAAACGTGTGAGGAATCAAAGTATGCAAAGCATCACTATAAGTCCGTTGAAAGGAATTCCAATCCTTTAGACTTAGTACATACTGACATTTATGATATGAAGTAAACACCATCACATGGTGGGAAAAAGTATTTCATAACTTTTATTGACGATTGCACTAGATATTGTTATTTCTACTTGCTAAATAGTAAGGATGAAGCAATAGATGCGTTTAGGCAATACAAAACTGAAGTAGAAAATCAGTTAGAGAAAAATATAAAAATGATAAAAAGTGATAGGGACGGAGAATATGAATCTCCCTTCGCTGAAATATGTGTAAAGAATGGAATTTTTCATCAAACTATGGCCATGTATTCACCTCAATCTAACGGAATTGCGGAAAGGTAAAACCAAACTTTGAAGGAAATGATGAATGCCTTGCTTATACGTTCCGGTTTACCACAAAACTTGTGGGGTGAGGCTATCCTTACAGCCAGTTGTATACTCGATAGAGTTCCCCATAGTAAGACACAATTAATTCCTTATGAAAAATAGAAAGGAAGGAAACCCAACTTGAAATATTTCAAAGTGTGGGGGTGTCTAGCAAAGGTCCAAGTTCCTATGCCTAAGAGGTAAAGATAGGACCTAAGACTGTGGACTGCGTGTTCATAGGATATGCTAAAAGTAGTAAAGCATGTCAGTTTTTGGTTCATAAATCAGTACATCCGGATATAAATGAAAATATGGTAATTGAATCAAATAATGGTAAATTCTTTGAAAACATTTACCCATATAAAACTAGACATGAACAGTCTAGTGGAGGGTCTAAATGACCTCGAGATGAACCAAGTGAGAACATACATAATGAAGAGGATCCAAGATGTAGTACACATCAAAGAACTTCTACTATATTTGGATTAAATTTTGTAACATTTATCTTAGAAAATAAGCCTCAAACATTTAAAGAAGCGATGTCCTCGTCAGACTCATCCTTTTAGAAAGAGGCAATCAATAGTGAGATTGATTCAATCTTAAGCAACTATACGTGGGAATTAGTTGACCTTTCTCCAGTAAATAAACCTTTAGGTTCTAAATGGATCTTGAAAAGGAAAATGAAAGCGGATGGTACAATTGTCAAGTACAAGGCAAGACTTGTAGTAAAAGGCTTCAAGAAAAAAGAAGGCCTTGATTACTTTGATACATACTCTCCCGTAACAAGGATAACATCAATTTGAATGTTAATTTCCTTGGCGGCAGTATATGGTCTTGAAATCCATCAAATGGATGTAAAAACCTCATTCCTAAATGGAGAATTAGAGGAAGAAATTCACATGGAACAACCTGAGGGTTTTGTGGTTCCAGGAAAGGAGAATAAGGTGTGTAAACTTATTAAGTCATTGTATGGACTAAAGCAAGCACCTAAACAATGGCATGCGAAGTTTGGCCAAACCATTTTGGCAAACGGGTTCAAGATAAATGAACGTGATAAATGTGTTTACATTAAAGACACTCTGAATCACCAAGTCATTGTTTGTTTATATGTTGATGATATGTTGATCATCAGTAGAGACATTTCAGACATAAATGCAACAAAACGAATGCTCGAAAGCAAGTTCGATATGAAAGACCTTGGAGTTGCGGATGGGATCTTTGGTATAAGAATCCATAGAGCTCCATAAGGGTTGGCATTGTCACAGTCTCATTATATCAAAAAGGTACTTGAAAAATTCAAGTATATGGAATTCGTTATTGCCAAGACTCCTTTGGATGTGAGATTTACACTTCGAAAGAATGAAAGTGAAAGTGACTCACAATTAGAGTACGCAAGAATATTGGGATGTTTAATGTATATAATGAACTTTACACGACCATACATAGCATGATCTATTAGTAAATTGAGTCGGTACAAGAGTAATCCCAACAAAACTCATTAGATGGCAATGAAAAGAGTTTTGGGGTATCTTAAATACACTCAAGACTATGCCTTGCATTATAATAAATATCCCACGGTATTCCAAGGATATAGTGATGCAAATTGGATCACCGGATCGAACGAAGTAAAATCCATAAGTGGATATGTATTTACTATCGATGAAGGAGTATTCTCTTGGAAATCATCTAAACAGACTTGTATTGCTCGCTCTACAATGGAATCTAAATTTATCGCATTGGATAAAGCCGGTGAAGAAGTAGAATGGCTCCAGAACTTCTTGGAAGATATTCCTTATTTACCCAAACCAGTGGTACCAGTTTGTATACACTGTGATAGATAAACAGAAATAGGTAGGGTAGGGAGCATGATGTACAATGGTAAATCTCGTCACATATGACAGAGAAATAATACCGTTAGGGAACTTTTATCTAGTGGAATTATCACTATTTACTAAGTGAAGTCAAAGTATAATATGTTGGATCCACTTACAAAAGGCCTATCAAGAGAAGAAGTGGAAAGGATATCTAAGGGAATGGGTTTAAGGCCTAGGACAAGTCAGCATGGCGGTAACTCTACCTAATAGACTGGAGATCCCAAGATTTAGGTTCAAGGAGATCAAACAAAGTTGTGTCTGACAGGTTCAACATTGTTAATTACCCAACCCATTCTCATGATGTAGACAATGTTTAGTAAACAAGGATAAGACTTAAGGTGAAAAGTCTTTTAATGATTATCTAACTTTGGCATATTTGACCAAATAGTTTAATCTATAGGATTGAACGTATAAAAATCACCTATGTGAGGGTGAAGTGGAAGCCGCTTCAAGGAGAATGTTAGTAAAGTCCTATTCTCTAAGCTTTCATGAAATCGGGACGTGTTCATGGCTGAAAAGAACAAAACCGTGAGAACCCTAAATGTAAAAAGGCTGGTTGTGTGACATGTGTTGTATAGGTGTACATTAAGTCTCGACGGTTCAAAGATATCAAATCTACCGATTGACCGAGTGCATCCGATGCATGCTCACTACAGAAAGTTCAAAGGAAAACCCACTTATACAGATGCAATCAGTCTTTGCTTGATGATCATATACTTGTCCGTAAAGTTTTAAAAAGAATAGTCACTCCCCATTCATGTGGGTATTGTTGGGTTTAATAGGTGTGAATGGAAAATGGAGGGACACAACCTTTGAGCAAAAGACATATTGTTTTGGAAAAGGTGTGATAGTTCAGATAGTTGTGCCTGTTCAGAAAAAGACACAATGTTTTGAATGAACAGACATGATTCTTCCAAAGGATACACCTTTTAAGTAAACCATTGCCACCTTTCAGTAGAGGCATCTAATGGCTATATAAATCTGTTTTCATCCACAGGTTTAAAAATGAATGAAAAAAATTCTGAAATAAAAACTCTTCTTGTCTTCAAAACATTCTTTGTGATCAATCAAATCATTGAGAGAGTTCAAAGAATCCAATTATTTGA
This sequence comes from Capsicum pubescens, assembly GCA_030864215.1. NCBI lineage: Eukaryota > Viridiplantae > Streptophyta > Magnoliopsida > Solanales > Solanaceae > Capsicum > Capsicum pubescens. The sequence continues at coordinate 144,767,356 of CM061548.1, read as the reverse complement.
GGTACCACTATAGTAAGATTGAAAGTCATTTTATCCTGGGAGGAAGATTCCAAAACCTCGGGTATAGTAAGGGGGATTATTCCTTAAGGACACTCCGTGAAGTTGGGGGACTTGGCTTTATATTTTTGTTTCATCTTAATTTCTGAAAAAATAAAATACACTTCTTTCAAAGATCACTTTGATCTTATGTTGAGGGTGTTTTTGTACTTCATAGTGTTCTTGTTTTAAACTTGGACTAGTGTTGAAGTTGTTGTGCCTAAATACAGATTCTTGTACTCGAAAACACCATAAAATAACAACTAGTTGCTTCAACTTTAACATGGCTGTCTTTCCAGGACAATTTGTTTGTCAATAAAATTGCACAACCCCCTGACGTAAACAAACAATTAGAAAGAATCATAGATCTATCATTCCCAATGTACCAATTTGGAGTCAAGGACTCAGATGTTACCGTAAGTGCAAACCTTGTTCTTCTCATTCTTGAAATTATTTTGAATGATGTTTATCGATATGAGGTAGCACTACACCCCATCCCGTTGATGTTATACTCCTTGATGTCTTCCCTCATCTTGTGAAAATTGATTATTCGAGAAGACAATGATGGAACACAAGCTAATATCGATATATTCACCATGAGGATATCGATTTCACTAGGGGAAATTTTGTTCCTCTTCAAGACCTTGTCAATACTATCATGGAAAAATTCTTCCATCTCAAAGATCCCATATCCATACGTAGGACATGTTTCACGGCCATAAAACACTATTCGTGGTGCATACGTTTGTTCGCCTATGCCTGAGCTAACAAAAGTTTTCAAGAGTAACTTATTCTCATTTAAGCCAAGGTGTTTGTTCCTCATTAATAGACTACATATATAATTATTAAATACATCTGGGTTATTCTGTAATTAGTTATTCTTCAGTTCTCTATATATACAGCTGTAACCCCTTCAATATTAAATAGATCAATTATTATTAAATCTGTATCATGGTATCAGAGCTAGGGTTTCTTCTTCCGCCCAAACCCTAATCTCTCCTCTTTTCCGACGTGTGTGCTCCGCCGCCACCGTCTACACCACGCCGCACGGCCTCCCTCCTCCGCCGTAGGTCGGCGCCATGGACAAGGTTATTGATCCTCTGTCAAAATTACCGTCTGGAGTAAAATTACTGCTCAGGAATCTCCACAATCTCATCCCCGAAAAATTATCTGACAACAACTACCCGGCCTGGGCACTTAACGTCCGCACCGCCCTCGCAGCCAACTTGCTGCTCGGATGGATTGACGGTGCGGAGAAGCTGCAGCCCGAGACAGCCGAGAAGGACGGCGTCAAGCTCCCAAATCCCGACTACCTTCCGTGGATGATCGTAGACACTCAGATCCGAGCCTGTCTTCTCGCAGTTATTAGCCCCTCTGTGCACAAACACGCCCGGGGTTTTCTCACATCGGCTTCACTTTGGGACGCACTAGCCACAAGGTACAACTCTGTGTCCACGGCTCATATTTTTCAGTGGCGTGACAAATTGCATACTCTTCGGAAGGGAACGAAGACGATGACTCAATACCTTGATGATGTGGCCTCTATTCTGTCTGACCTAGATGCTGTGAACGAGATTATTCCTGAACGAGACGTGGTGAATGCCGTGATACGTGGTCTTCCGGCTGGCTATTCCTCTCTCAAACAGCATATTCGTCTCTCGCCTATCGAAATCACTCTGAATCAACTGTCTGGATGGCTTAATGCAGAAGAATTGAATCTAGACATGGAACACAAATTACTGCTCGGAGAAGCCAGTTCCACCCCTGGCGTCACGGCTCTTTACTCGGCTGGCAGCGGAGGCTCGGCCAGGGGTCGCGGTGACGATCGCCGTAACCAAGGGCGAGGCAGCGGCGGCGGTGATCGTCGAAACACCGGGCAGCAAGGCAGAGGCGGGCCTCCACCGAGGGACGGCTTCCAGTCAGGCCGCGGACAGGGATGAGGAAACCAGCGGATGCCCACACGAGATCTTCCGACGTGCCAAATTTGTGCTAAACGGGGCCATTCTGCGGCTAATTGCTGGTATCGTTATGATGACTCGCAGAATGTAAATAGCCAGTCCGGAGGATCAAGGGCGATGCATGCGTCCACAAACGCTCAATCTGGCGATTGGTATCTAGACACAGGTGCTAACACCCATGTGACGTCGGATTATTCACAACTTCAAGCTCCTCATCCGTATCATGGCTCAGAAACTATTACAGTAGGCAATGGTCAATCCCTTCCCATCACAAACACCGGCTCTGGGTATGTCTATACCCCAAATGGTAAATTTCATCTCTCAACCCTTCACCACGTCCCTTCCCTCACATCCAATCTTTTATCTGTTTATCGCTTTACTAAAGAAAATAACTGCACCCTCATTTTTAATGACACCAATTTCCAGATAGTGGACAATACCACGAACCGGGTGCGGTACACGGGCCGCTGTGAGCATGGGCTATACACTCTTCCATCCAGGTCTCCGTCTGTTGTGAGTCAAGCCATTCTCTCGTCAACCTGGCATCGCCGGCTTGGGCACCCATCATCCGCCATCACCAAATCCATTTTATCTTCCTTAGGTTTTAATTTTTCAGAAAAATTACATTGCGAGTCCTGTTCAGTGTCTAAATCTTGTCGTTTACCTTTTTCACTGTCTGAACACAAGGCCACTGCGCCATTTCAATTAATTCATTCTGATGTTTGGGGTCCAACCTCAGTTCCTTCTGTTCAAGGTTTTCGTTATTATATCTGTTTTGTTGATGATTACAGTAAATTCACTTGGCTTTATCCTCTGAAATTTAAATCCGAAGCTTATACTATTTTTGTAAACTTTGACCGAATGGTTCAAAATCAATTTAATGCCAAAATCAAAATTTTTCGAAGTGACAATGGCAAAGAATTTGTCAACAATGCATTTGGTGTTTTTCTTCAAAATCTAGGGGCTCTTCATCACACTTCATGTCCATATACCCCTGAACAAAATGGCGTTGCTGAGCGCAAACACCGTCACCTAATAGAAACAGTTGTTGCGCTCCTCCATGATTCCACCTTACCTGTTTCCTTTTGGGTTGATGCCCTTGCTACTGCCAACTACCTCATAAATCGCATGCCCACTCACACTCTCTCCAACTCCACTCCATATGCCCGTCTCTACAATCATCCACCCGACTATATCCATCTCCGCCCGTTTGGGTGTCTAGTTTATCCCTGGTTGCGTCCGCACACTCAACATAAACTTCAACCTCGGTCCACCCCTTGTGTCTTTCTAGGCTATCATCCCACTATCAAAGGTTACAAATGTTTCGATCCTGTATCTCAGAAAACATATGTTTCCCGTCATGTTCGTTTTGTGAAGGAACAATTTCCTTACACAAGTCTTTCCTCTACTCCATACTCCCCCAATCCACTTGGCGTTGTGCCATTATTTCCGTCCTTTTCTCACGCTCATGCTCCGGCTCACTCGGCACCTAACCCGGTACCCCACTACACCACTACCCACCCGAAACCCCAAACCTCCCACCCGAACACCCAGCCGACTGCCACACAACCCACCACTTCCCTACATCATACTCCTAACACACATACAGCCACCCCATCCATCGCTGCACATCCCAGCTCCCACGGCAGCCCCACCCAACCCCCGCCCACACATCATACAACTCCACCACCCCTTCCTAATCACCCTCCACTCAACACTCATCCTATGACAACCCGAGCCAAGGCCGGTACCTTCAAACCCAAAGCCTACCACACTCAAATACCCTTTGATGCACATCCCACAACTGAGCCTACTACCTACAACCAAGCCTCCAAAAATAGTTTCTGGTGCCAAGCTATGGATGAGGAATTTCAGGCTCTGAATGAACAACGTACATGGGATTTGGTACCTCTGCCTAGTAACCGAAAGTCTATTGGGTGCAAATGGGTGTTTCGCATCAAACGAAATTCAGATGGATCTCTTTCTCGCTATAAAGCACGTCTGGTTGCAAAAGGGTATCATCAGGAGTATGGTGTGGATTATAAGGAGACCTTCAGCCCTGTTGTTAAGCAACAGACTATTCGTCTGGTCTTGTCTCTTGCTCTTCACTATGATTGGCCGCTTCATCAGCTAGACGTCAGCAATGCCTTTCTTCATGGTCATCTTGAGGAAGAAATCTATATGGTTCAGCCACCGGGATATGTTAATCCCAACCGTCCTCACTATGTTTGCAAGCTTCGCAAATCACTGTATGGCCTGAAACAGGCCCCTCGTGCCTGGTACACACGTCTCTCTACTTTTCTGCAGGGTCTTGGTTTTCGCACCTACCATCATGACAACAGCCTCTTCACCCTTCACTGTTCTCGAGGGACAGTCATCATTCTTATCTATGTGGATGATATTGTTATTACAGGCAGCTCGTCATCACTCATCACTGAAATTACTGAAGCTATGCATCGTGACTTCAAACTTAAGGACCTCGGTCCTCTGGAGTTCTTTCTTGGCCTCGAACTCATCCGCAAATCGGGAACCATATTGATGCATCAGACAAAATATACCCTTGAACTTCTAAATCGGGCTGGAATGACAGACTGCAAACCCGCGGTCACTCCCATGGCAGTCCGCCAATCCCCAGGGCCGAATACTCCCTTTGCCGATCCTACACTATATCGGAGCCTCGTCGGTGGACTTCATTATCTTGCTGTTACTCGTCCGGACATCCAATATGCAGTCAATCGAGTCTCCCAATCAATGCATGCTCCCACAGAACAACACTTTCAGGCCTTGAAACACATTCTGCGCTATCTTCAAGGTACTCTTCACTGTGGAATTTTATTTCAAAAGGGCTCGTTTGATATATCTGTTTTTTCTGATTCGGATTGGGCTAACGACAAAGATGATCGAAAGTCCACTACTGGATATATTGTTATGATGGGACCGAATCTGATTTCCTGGTGCACCAAGAAGCAAACGCGAGTGTCCCGTTCCTCCACAGAAGCAGAATATCGTGCCATGGCTGCGGGTGTTGCTGAAGCCATGTGGTTACGATACCTTACGGATGCACTTGGCATTCCCCCGACGAAACCACAGATTTATTGTGACAATCAGTCCACTATTTGTGTTACCAAAAATCCAGTCCTTCATGATCGTATGAAGCATGTTGGGTCTGACTGTCACTTTGTTCGCGATGAGGTACTTGCAGGAGCGATGGCCACGCACTATGTCCCATCTACTGACCAGCTTGCTGATATTCTCACCAAGCCTCTTCCGTTACAGCCTTTTCAGTCTCTCTGCTCCAAGCTGCCCCTCGTTACCGCTGATCAGCTTGCGGGGGGATAATAGACTACATATATAATTATTAAATACATCTGGGTTATTCTGTAATTAGTTATTCTTCAGTTCTCTATATATACAGCTGTAACCCCTTCAATATTAAATAGATCAATTATTATTAAATCTGTATCACTCATAATTATTTCACCTGAAAATTTATTGCTAAGCATTCTATCATCAGTTGGCTTATGACATTCGTAGTCCAAAATGTAACAGTTTTGGTGTCTCTTTCGATCTATAATCTTCCGTATCAAATAAAGTAGGTAAAACAAAGGAAGACTACTGCGCAAAATTGAAATGAGATCCATGAAAGAAGAAGGGTGAAAAGACTAAATAATAAAGAGAGTGGAAGAGAAATAAAAGTAGTGTAGGTTTTCTTTTTGTATGTTGCACACTTCACTTTTTTTTTTTGGTTTATGAGAAATACAATTCGAAGTCTTAAAGTATAAATATATCGGAGGATCCAAGTTGCGCATGCATGCGACTACCTTGTAATGTATGTGTCATCGTTATGATAAACTAGTATAACCGCATGTGCCTCGCACATATAATGTTTGATTATTTAAAATTAAATAATTTTGTATATTGCGGAGATTTTTAATGAAGTATAAAAGATTTATACCATTTTTAAAAGATCCTTCACACTTTAATATAATAATGTAAACATAAACATATATTTTAGTGTAAGCACATATATATTTCACCACCAGAAGTTCCACGTGCTTAATGGATCATAACTTTTGCGTTTGTCATGCAGTACCTCTTTCCCTTGATGTCAGAGCCTAAGAGAAATGCATCAATTTGAACCATATTTATTTTTCTTTTATTTTTCTATATTTAAAATTTTTGCTTGTTTTAAAATCAAATTGCTACAAAATCTTTTTTAAAAAATATAATCAAAACATAACAAAAACTTGTCTGGCCCAATACCGAAAATAAAGACAATCCTGAAAATTGTTGTGGGTCAAACCCAGTTTCCTATTTGAGTAAGAATAAAATGATATTTTCATTTTCAGCTTTGATCTTTTCTCCACCGTCGAATGCTCCCAAGTTGTAGCCGGCTCAATTCCAATCTCATTCTTCTTCTATTGTGGGTGATAAAAATTGTACCATCCTTGTGCCCGCTCGATAATGTTGGAACTTTTGATCTTCATGTAGTTAGGTTGTCTCTGGAATGGAGAAGAAATAGGAAACATCAAAGGTTTGTAGTTCATCCGTACGTAACCCTTCATCCTTTCCATATCACTTTGAATCCACTGATAGGATTTTTCTTTCCCTTTTTCATTATATATTCTTTGGAGATAATGAATTCATTGCTGATGTATGCTTATGGTTGGTCTCCTAGGCTGATGGACAACTATGACACATGTCCCTTTTGTTATTGGTGTTAATTCTTGTGAGCTAAAATAGATTAACCAATCCGATTTAGAAGCATTAGTCATCCTTGTAGAAGGATTTATTTCATTGTAAATTCCTTTGCTTCACAGAATCATCACCTTGCATTTATAATGTAGGCAGAATATTTTTTAAATATGGCTTTATCCTCATAGGTCTAATCCTTAAATTAGAAATTTGCATCTTGTCCATATTCAGAATCTTCCTAGTTGTGATTGGCAATTGCTAAAAATTATTGAATATTGATGTATGTTCTGGTTAAGTAGATAGATTAGCTAAATAATCTGCAAGTGTGTTTCCCTCCCTATAAATGTATGTTCTTGTAGCCTGTATGTTAGATATCAACCTTATTTCTTCCACGGCTTCAATCATTTCCCATGGGATTTGCCATACATTTCTAACAATATTCATCAAAGCCAAGGAATCTGATTCTATTTCAATGTCTGCCAATTCCTTAATGCACATAATATTACAACCTCCAGTATTGTTGTCATCTCTGTCATCATATTAGTAATAAAACCTAGGCACCTTCTTGAGCATTTATTAAATTTCCATCTTCTCCTCTACAACAAATCCATATGCTCCTTGTCTTGGGTTGCCCTTAAAAGCCTCATTGGTATTTCACTTTAATCTCCTCTATGCTAGCAGATTTCATTTTACTAGCTTGTGCTTCTTAAAATTTGTCACCATATATTCTCAATTATTTTCTGTTTCTTTTAATTATGGAAATTTCAACTGTATAAAATGCTTGAGCAATGTCATCACTTGATTGTTCATTCTTTCAAAACTTTGACTCTCTCCATGCTTAAGTTTATTTCTGTTTTTTCATAGAACCCATACTATAATAGCTAGCAACACCTTATAGATTTGCTGTAATTTTGTGGGTTCTTCTTTAAACTATCACATTCTTATCACATGTGGTAGTTGTACTCCTTCAACTTTAATACGTGCAAAATTAGCAAACTACTTCCATATCTTAGTAGATATCGGAGCAGTTAGAAATAAATGTTCCATTGTTTCCTAGTTAGGCTCCTCACTGCACCAACATCTTGAAACAATTTGAATTCTTAGTTTAGCAAGATTGTCATCTGTAGGTATTCTTCCGTTCCAAACTCTCCATAAGAAGACACATAACTTTGTTGACAAAGTTTTATTCCAAATCAGTTTTCACTCCTCATTGGTCCTTCTTTTCTTCCTTAATACATCATGTGCATCTTAGACACTAAATTTACCATATGAAGTAGTCATCCACCAAGCTTTATCCCTGTTTGCTCCTTCTTTATATGATTTAATGCTATCCTTTATGTGTTGTATCATTTCTTCAGAAATATACTCTTTCAGTTTCTCCACATTCTAGGAACCATCTTTAGTTATGAATTCTTTGACTGTAATTTATTCCTCCATATTGTTTCCTTCTTCAGTGAAATATAGAGCCCCTAACTGAGTCCAGTTATCAAACCAGAAGTTGACACCTCCATTCTTAATCTGCCAAAAGATATTAAGCCCCTGCTTCTTATAGTACTTGTTCCACATTGAATGGCCCACAGAGAGTCTATAGATGTTCTGAAATTCCACCATAACTTTGCAAACAAAGCATCAAAAACTGTATGCAAAGATCTAAATCCAATTCCACCTTCTGATTTTGGATAACATAAATCATCCCATTCAACCCATTGTTTTCCTTTTGAACCTCCTGTTTTGCCACAAAAAACCTTACCATCATCTTATGTATTTGATCAATAACACCCTTTGGAGGGTTCATTGCAGACATCAGATATATTGGCATTGATTGAAGGACATTACATAGCAACGTATACCTTCCCCTTTAAGTCAACATCCTTCCATACCAAGCCATAATTCTTTTTATTTAGTATCTCATCAAAGTATATCTTCTTCTGTCTTACATAAAAATTTGGACACCCCAGGTATGTGAATGGGAAATTTCCTATAATAATGCCTGGTAATCTTCTCAGCGTGTGCTTATCAGCTATAGAAACTTTCTCATGAACATATATGTAGCTCTTGGAGAGATTAATTAGTTGCTCAGATACTTTCTCATAGTCCTGTAGTACCCTCATCATCTTTTTCACTGAACCTCTATGACTTGAACAAAAAAGTATTGTATCATGCATAGGATAAATGATTTATCCTTTCACTCTATTTGGGTATCCCAAAACCTATGTACTTCTCATCTTCATTAAGCTTATTCATACTTCTAGCTAAAACTTCAGTAATAATAATAAATAAAGTTGGTGATAAAGGATCACCTTGTCTCAACCCTCTGAAAGAGTGGAAGAAATCAAAAACTTTACCATTTACTATCACTAAGTACCAGTTATTTGAAATTAATCTCTACACCATGTCAATAATTCTTTCTGAGAAACCCATCTTTCTTAAAACTCTTATTAAGAGAAAACATGACACTCTATCATAAGCTTTTGTCATATCCAATTTGAAAACTAGATTATGATGCTTATTTTTTTTATTAATATCTCTAATGATTTCTTATGCTGGAAATACATTTTTAGTTATGTGTCTTTCTTTCATGAACCCAGAATGATTCTTTGAGATGATATCAGGTAAACATTTCACAATCCAAGCATGAATAACCTTTGAAATGATCTTATTAATATAAGAACTCAAACTGATTGTCCTTACGTCAGTCATTCTTTCAAAATTATCTTTCTTAGGAAACAATACTAGGTTAGTTTGTGTAATGTACCTTGGAAGATCCATCCCACAAAAGAAAGCCATTACTATTTTGAAAATATCATTTTCAATTATATCCTAGCACTTTTGAAAAAATTCACCTGAGAAACCATCTGGACCACTGGCACTATCTTTATTCAGTGAGAATGATGCATCTTTTACTTCTTCTAATATTAGAGTGTTGTCAATGTCAATTCTTTGCTCCTCTGTAATCAGCCTTGGTAGATTTTCAAACGAGGAATAATCATCTGGTGTTCCTTGTTAGTGAATTGTTCTTTAAAAACCTTAACAGCTTCATCGCCAATTTCTCAAGCCTCCTTTAATATCACATATTGAACATTTTTAATTTAATTTATTGTCAGTTTTCTTCTCCTTCCTTTGACATATGAGTGAAAGAATTTAGTATTCCTATCACCATCTTTAAACTAAGTCATTCCTGCCTTTTGTTTCCAATAATCTTCCTCTATTTTATAATACTACATCAACTTTTTTCAGCATTTCTTAGCTCCAATCTACTCTCTTCAGAATTATTCATCTCCAACTGTACTTCTTTCATCTTTACAAAATCCTCCATTGTATCCACTTTCTAAAAGATATTTCCATAAGTCTCCTTGCTCAATCTAACTAGATCACTTTGTAATACCTTTATTTTTTCATGGACTACTTTAAAAGGATTGCCTTTCACCTTTCTATCACAAACCTTTTTAATCACCATATTTAATTGCTCATGCTTAGTCCAAAAATTTAAAAATCTAAATAGTTTGACACCTCTTTCCTAATTAGTGTTGCAGTTTAATTGTAGTGGAGCATGATCAGAACCTTGCCTTATTAAATGATGAACTTTTGATGAAGAAAATTCATTCATAAAATTCTGATAACCTAAAATTCTATCCAGCCTTTTGAAAATGCATTCTTTCTCCACTATACCATCCCACCAGGTGTAACCACTACCAAAGTACTTCAAATCTACTAGGCTACAATTGTTAATACATTGAGAAAAATCAGCAACTTCTTCATAAGTAACGGGTAGTCCACCCTATTTTTCTTCTGATTTTAAAATAACATTAAAATCCCCTCCTACAATCCATGGCTTCTTTATTTGAGAACTTAAAAATTCTAGCTCATCCCATAATCCTAGCCTCTCAACTTATCTTGCGTACACAGCAGTATTATACAACACCTTTTTCATTGAATTATGAGTGAACTTGACTGTAATTTATTGTATACTATCTGACACTATCTCTCCTGTCCAATCCTTATTCCAAGAAATCCATATTTTTGCAGAGATACTTACAACAGCATTTTCCATCTTCAACTTTTTTTTGTATTCCTCTATCTGTTGAGGCCATTGAAAAGGTTCTAAAAGGGCTATGTAAGCATATTTATTCCTTTAGTTCAAATCAGTCAACCTCTCAAAAGAGTTTTGAGTGTTTACTGATCTGATATTCCAATATATTATTTTCTCTATCATTGTTTAACCAGTGGTAGTTTAGCCAAACTACTCCTTGTTGTTTCTTTATAGCAGCCTTGCTAGACCTCTTCCCTTTATTCAACTGATTCACATGTCTAGGTGAAAGGTCTCCTTATTTACTATCCTTATTTATGTTTTCTTGAATTTCTACCCTATCTTCATCCTTCACTTTTTACACTTCATCAAGAGCCAAGTTCAATTGTGAAGTGACCTCTTGATTTGATAAATCTACTGTCTTTCTGGGTAATATTGCTACACTATCTGCTGAATCCACTCCTGTGTTACCCTTTTGTGTATCTTTTGCAGAAATTTCACCTTCTTGTGATGAAGTTACATTTGGAATTTACTTCTCCTTCACATTATTTGCTGAAACACTGTCCCTGTCTGCAGCGTCCATAATAACCTTTATAGATTCCCCTGATGTTGGGCTCTCAGATGAAGTTTTGTTCAAATTAATTGTATTATTTGTTGCTTTGTCACCTGCACCCTTTTCCTATTTTCCAAATGCTTCTTCTACCCACTTATTTGTACTTGTTTTAGCTTTGTCAATATTTTTATTACCATCTACATTAACAGCTTTATCTTCTTGCTCCTCCTCCTTCTCGTAGTTATTATCCAAGGCCTCAAACTTGTTATTAGTTGTGATATCGGCTTCTTCCTCTTTGTCTTTCATATTCCATCTCATTGTTACACCTCCTCTATGATGATATCTACCCTTCGTGCCCCATTCTTTTGTCTTTGTTTCCAAAAATTATTTTCTTTGTTCTTCCCTTGTTCATCTTGATTCTTTTTCTGTATTTTTCTCTTCTACTATCTTATCTTTAGTTTCTTTCTTTTGAGGTTCTTCCTCTTTACGATACATGTCAGGATGTAACACATAACATTTCTTTTCAATATGTCCCTGTAGTTTGCAATTTTTGCAATACTTTGGTAAATAATCATATCTAATTTGTATCCACTTTAACACAATTTCTTCATTCTTCTTCTTTATTCCAATGTTGATTCGCTTTGGAAATCTACCCAACAGGTCCATTTCAACCTTGACTCTTACGCAGCTAGGCTTTATTTTGTTACATGTCACCATATCAACTTGCAAAGGTTTTTCTACAGCCGCAGCTAGTGAAAAAAATTGTCTCCTTCCTAAAGAAATTAGGTGATAACGCAGGCAGTGAAATTCATGCAACAGCTATTGATGTTTCCTCTACTAGATCGAATAGAGGATCCCACTTAAAAGTACACATTGGATAGTTCTAATTTTTATGAGCAACGAAAAAAATTGGTTTAGAAAGTAGGTTTACATAATTCTCCAATCTCGAGGCACGAATAAGCACATACCTATTGCATAATAAATCAATATTGACATCTTCTTTTAAACCACATTGTTTTGGAATCAAATTATGCAAATATTGTATATCAGGCCAATCATATAAGAATTTTCCTACAACTGCATACTCCAATTCTTTATTCATAATCATCTGGGAAATCTCCTCTTCCTCCCAAATCACTCTAGGTTCACCATACACATACATTAGGGATTTTAGGGGTAAAAGTTTATGATTTATTAGATTAGGTTGTAATGTGGCAGCATATTTCATCTCTCCTCTATTGGTGATTAATGTTTTCATGTTAATGGGTTGAGCAGCCTTCAGCAACGGCTTCCCAACCGCCAAATTGGCCATCGTCAAGATAGATCTAGGGATTCTCTGAGCAAGGGTTTCTGTAGCATTTTTTTTTAAATATGTTACGTGTAATGTTAAAAAATCTTTGATTATATTGTTATTGCGTACTTAAAATGTTTTAAAATTTAGTATTTTTTAAATTTCTCTTATTCTAACGCTTTTATATGTATTTGTAGATTTTTGAAATCTTCTTAAAATCAAATATAGTTGATTTAGAATTCTTAAACTAATGAAAAAAGTATTAGTTGTCTTTAATACTGATGAGTTTTAATAAGGAAAGGTTTTACCATAAAATAAATACTTTTAATTAATTTTCAACTCTTAAATATTAGGAAAAAATAGTAAAAAGACAATTTTGTCTAAAGCAAACACTTTTAATGAAGGGCAAAAAGTTTAATCAATGTTTCTAAGACCCTTCACACTTTTAATATATTATAAATTATAGATATAGATATAGATATAGATTATAGATATAGATATAGATATAGATTATAGATATATAGGAGGATCCAAGCTGCACATTCTTTTGAGGTCATTCATTAAATGTTAACAGTCCTTTTAAATATTCATAGTCCCACCAAGTGATCAGAGCGTGACTTTAACAATTCTTTTAAATATTCATAATTCATATTAGGTATGTGTTGCGTTCAAACACACAAGGAAGTGTATGCGGACTTACAAGTAATATAGTGACTTTTGTGATCCGGTTTTCTAACCCATAAGGACTTGTTGTTTAACTATTCACATAAATCAACCAATTCTTATTTTTTATTGAAACAATAGAACCAAATATGTATGGAGTTTAAAATATAAAACTAAACATTAAACTATACTAAATATGATACACTTAGATTTGAAATAATATAACAGAGGATTCTAGGGTCAAGACATACTTACAATCACGCATAACTATGCATGATTTCTAGCTGGTTGAGTTGTTTATTGTGATTGTTGATTTACGAGGTAAAAATTATGACTCAGAAATGGTCATCTTCGAAGTCTTCTACTATCACGACCCAAGCCGAGTTTTTGGCCGCTACGGGCTTTCCGAACCAATTAAGGCTCGAGATGACCCCTTCACTTTAATTCATAAGCATAGTTATGATCAAATGCGAAAATAAATTAGACCCAAAGGGAGTCGTTTGATCTAAGTGACACAATGATCCAAGGCTCAAAAATAACATTATCCAACTAAACCATTCTACGAAGCCTCTACTGAAGACTAACTATCTAGGATGGAACAAGGCCCCCAACTGGACCATAAACTGACGGAAATGAACATATGAATAAAATGTCTTCCAGAAGATAGATGACTCTTCAACTCTGACATGTATGAAGGTTCTAAAGTTGTGATGAACTAAGGAACTGAGCCTCAGAACCTACATTATGAGACAATGTAGCCACCCGAGGACGATCAATACTTGAAATTTATTAGTATGTAGGAAAATCCAAAAACAATATATATTTCATATAGAATAGCCAAGAGCATTGTAAAAATAATTTAACAAAATGGAGATAAAATCACATGAGCATTATTAAAAATCTTCACTCATTCTCGTAAAACATAGACTCAACTCTTTCCTTTAATTCAAAGCTAGATGGTACACCTTACAAGTCTATTACACCACGGGCTATATAGGTCTACCGTTAACTTATCAGCCAAGCCCCCAATCAAAGTTTTCCACAAGGATTGGAGTTTATACATGATGGTATACCCCGCTACAGACATACCATAATTATCCCCCACACAGGATACCATAATTATCCCCCTTTCATGATAATTTATCATGTATCCTACATCGGTAAAATACGATTTCTAGCATTGAGTTTTTCAACTCTTTCTTTCTTCGGTGACCATATAGATTTCTTTAATCCTGATTTTTGCCTTTTTAAAATCTCATTTCATGCTTATAAACCTCTATTTATTTCATGTTAAGGGCATTCTGAAATAGTTAGCGTCATACCTAGACTTGTAAGCCATATCATATTATGTCATGTCCATATCTCTTTCATTCAATAGCATGTTAACAGCCATAAAGGAATTAAACATCACTTGAGAGTTCTTATTCAAATAGCATATGGAAACTTATGCAAAAATATTTTATTTTCAATACATTATATAAGGTGACAATCTCTTGCATAAATCACAAGAATCATTTCATTTAACACAAAAGAGCCTTTAGAAAGTAAGAAAAATACTCCCTCTTGAAACATACACCCATGTTAGTTCATAATTGATAATAAAGCATTTAACTCATGATTTTAATCATTCATTTGGACAATCCATAACATATTAAAGAAAATAGATTTCATTATGAAAGAGGAAAATTTCATAACTCATGCTCTTAATTCAATTCTCAAAAATCAACAATACACATGCACATTAATCCAATTTGAAATTCATAGAGAAATCATGATTTAGCCCATGAGTGTTAGTATATTTTCACATACCTTTTTGACATACAAAATCCGAGACATCTTGAATCTAAGCCTTGGAAGTATGAGTTTTGGAAAGAAACCCTAACTTTTCTTTCTTGAGAGTGGAGAGGGGAATAAATATTGAAAAGTTCATAACAGATGAGTAAGTAATGCGTATAGAGTGATTTAAGTCATGGGGTATGGTTGGAGGTGAGAAAAATACCAAAATACCCCTAAAAAAACTAAAAAAGATTGCAGAAATTTCTCAGTTGATGACTGGAGTTGACAGCCCATCAACTAGTTTATGGCTTGTCAAGTCAGTCAGCAACCTCTAGCCAATTTTCTTGTTTCCTAGTTAAGGTTGACGACTTCAGTTGAAAGCTCGTCAACTAGTTGACGGCTCGTTAACTCCATTGTCAACCTCTGGCAGACAGACACTCTTAGGTAAAATGATAATAACTTCTACTCCAATATTGGATTAATGTGAGATCTAATGAGTTAGAAAGAATACTCAAAGATCTTTCATTTGTTATATAGTAGGCCACCTAACACATTATATTCGAGGAGCAATGGTTATTGGAAGTTGACACAAGTTGAAACGTTCACTAAAACCCAATCGATAGAAAAATTCTCAACTCAACTCTGAGTTAGAGGATTCTTATGAGCTCAAATAATATCCAAAGGTGTTCCAACATTATATAATTCATCATACCACTTTTATTTACATAGAAATTATTTGGTTTCGGGTTTATACATATAGGAACGACGGTTCAAATTCTAGACCAAAACAATTGGGGCGTTACATCTACCCAAATTAATTTCATAACTACATCATTGAGTAGGGATATGAGAGTATAATTTGAATGCATTAAGTTATATTTTTGTTTCATAACCAAGTCGGAGAACTAGAAATATCTCTATCCTAGCTGCAAATCACTCCTAAATTTTTCTAATATGTCATCCACACTCTTTTTGTCCTTCATTCAGTCCCTCCTCTCTTATGGTCAATTCACTTCAGACTATAAATTTACTTTAATGGTAGTTAATCATCAAATTAATAAGCACAAGAACACTAGAACAAATACATGACATGATAAACATATAAATCAAATATAAAACAAAACTAAATAATCTTGTATGTAGCCTTAAACCCTATAATAAGGGTTTTCTAGCCTCTCATAGTTTACATAAACATCATAAGAAATTAATTAAATAAGTGAAAACTAAGATTGATATAATTTGAAATCGAGAACCCTAGTTCTAGCCTCCTTGAGGTTTTATTTTGCACCTCCAAGCTTATGTTGTGTTATATTATTGTGCGCTATGATGGATACACCCTTTTCCGCATGTATAATACGTATTTATATACTACCATTTGTGTAAAACAAGTTCCACCAGGATTAGGTTTAGGTACCACAAGTTTTCCAACTCCAACTAGGACTAGAACTCAATTTTTCACGTGTAGAATTGGACTTTTTGTGTTGTATGTTGTGATTTCATGTTGAGCATTGAACCAACCTGTTATATCCTTATATTCTACATTTTAAGGTATTTATATAACCTCCAATTCGTTATAACTTAGTCCCAAAAGGATTTGGTACAATTACCAACTTGTTTCCCACTCAAACTAGGACTAGGAATCATTTTTGGCATGTTTAGAAGGGTTGCATCACAGTGATGATGGTTGAGAATTAGGGGTGCATGGTGATAGTGAACATGAAAGTGTACTTGGTATACCAAGTAATATAATGGCCTTATAGAAAGTCGAATATCGATCCCTTGTGTTAAACAACTATCAAATCTCAGTTCAACGATTAAGATTAAATTGGTTCGGAAGTAACCAAAAGAATTTGTGTTTTATAACTAGAATTAAAGTAAACAATGCGTGAAGCAAATACTTGAGACTGTAAATGGAGGAAAGCCTAGGACTAAGGTAATTCGAACAGTCATACTACATTATAGAACATCATTCATTAGATTGCTTATGTTGGTTATTGATTCGTAGGGTTTATTGCTTGATCATGGTCTCCCGACTCTAAATGTCTACCTAACTTGGACATTACATATACATCATTGAGCGGGGATGTAATAATACAATTAAGATCTTAAAGCTATCATCCTACATGTGAAACAAGTAAGGCTTCTTGGTACATCCCTGTCCTAGAGGCTAATTCATATTCTTTATTTCATAAAAGAATATGAACCTTACTTTATTCATCTCCATGCTCTATCTTTCTATTCCCTCTCCTGATATCAAAAGGTCAACAATATATGTATTCTAAGGGTGTGCAATCCTTAAAATAGTTAAATCAAGGATGAACAAACCACCAAATACGATAAGAAATCAAAACGAATTCAAATCATAACAATAGCAAACATGTTCTTTGGTCTTAACCCCAAAAAGGGGGCGTTTAGCCATTAATTAACAAAATCATCATCCAAGTATGTGAATACATGATCAAATCTATTGAAAAACTAAAACAAAGAATAATGAAACCTAATTTTCGTGTGCAGCTACCTCCTTTCCAGTCCCAAGATGTCAAAAGTATTTTTAATTAATTTCACGTGTTCCTATTATAGTTGGGTCAAAATTCCCCGCTTTTACATCTCACTGTGACGCGGTCATGAGCTCAACGCTATTAGCCTTGCGATGCAGCCTTATAGCTATAAGCTACTGGAATGTGACACTTCAAGATTCACCTCTCACCGCGATGTGGTGTTATCACGTTGAGGTTCTGAAACTCAACATTTGCCATTTTATCATCCACCATGACACGGTCTTGACTCCTAGGTCCTATTTTTGTCACGTTGTGTCTTGTGCTTTTGTTGATCCACTCCAAGCCTTTTTGTGATGTTTCCACTTGATTTGAATCTTGTATCATTCATGTATCATTATAATCAACTAACCAAGCAACCTATAGCATTAAACACCCCGAATTAGAGCTCAAAACAACACAACATTCAAGACACTGGACTAGAAACTCAACCAAGAATACTAGTTTTCTCGTCTAGACTTTAAATGACCAATTTGAACCCAAACTTATGTGAAAACATCCTTAGACCTTGTAAGCATATACTTGGACACTTGGATGCACATTTATATCATTATTAACACATAAAGCACATGAATTTCCCTCTAACAAGGCTGAATAAGCTAGGATAACCACACCAAAGTGCATAAATACATCCAACATCACCACCCCACACTTAAAGCCTTGTTCGTCCTCGAACAACTCTGCACTATAAGCATCATTAGATGATGAGACTCTACACTTCTACTATATACAAGACATTGAAGTTAGCACTACAATGACTACAAAGAATACAAGTTACTACACTGATTATGTTATGTACATAATTGACAGTTCAAGAACACTACTTGAAAGCATCTTAGCCTTAAGAATTGACTCACCAAGTTGGAAAACTCATGCATATTGCTCAATAAAAAGCATCATACAAATCACCCACATTCCTTAAACGTGTGCCCTCACAATAAGAGAGTTACCCATACTCACTCACATAAATGCACTTTATAAAAGAATGGGTACAAGAATCAAGTTATGCTCACTCTCACAAGGAATTTACAAGTAACACATGATGAACCATAGGCTTGCCCTTAGTGTAGTACTCCACTAATATCAGAATGATGAAGCTTAGGATCAAATAGATCTTTAATGATTGTAATGTAGGCTGAGGGACGGGTAGAAACTATTTTAGACAAGAATAGTGACTATCTTCCCTAAACACTTTAATACATCAATTTTTACAATTGAGACCAATCTCTAATAACCCATGTACGCCACTTTCATCTAACACATCTTCTGTTTTGCCCCATATCATTAATCTCATTCACATACATTATGGTGGAATAGTTTATGCACAACTTATTCAATTTGAACAAATTTTTATTCTTTTCATTATTTAACTTACCACCACAACACATATCACTTTTGAACACCAATGGCTAACACTTAGGGTCTTCAATTTCACCTTTTTCTTCCTAAATTTCAAACTCCTTACTCAATTAATTTACACTAAAGTTCTTAGGAGCTTTTGGATCAAATTAAGGCCTGTCAAGGAAGGTGATTAAGCTACATATGAGGCTACCAAAGAAAATACTAGAAGATCAATAGGGCTTACTAGGATTATGCACAGGGGTAGGTCAAAAGAGGGTATGAAATATGGCATTCAAAGAAATGCCTATATCATCTCCTAAACCTACATTCTTTATTTCGCTTTGCACACACGCCAGGCAAGTTCTGGACATCATATGGCACAAGGAATATACAAATACCTCATATGTATATGGCACATGTTTGATTCACGTAGGATTATTATAGACTCTCAACTAAACAATCACATGAATTCAACGTTAATCCCACAAGTACAAGAGTCATAAACTAAAGCCTGGGTGTCTAAAAAGTAGCCATTAACACAATCAACATGATTTTACAACCAAAATACTTGCATCATGCAGTCAAATATAGTGCCAACAAGAACATCTCACATTTATTCTTAACAAAAAAAATTAAAATTACCCTAAAAATAGGAATTTCCCTACCCCACACATAAAAATCTACTTTGTCCCTAAAGTATACTTTAAAAGTAAAGATAGAAATACTCTCTGAGGCCTCTAGTCCTAGCTAGTATTATCTTTATATATCAAGGGGTTTGGGGACCCCATACTTAGTCTTCACCATGCTCCTTAGCTCAAATTTATGATACTCAGACATCCCATCGACCCGTAACTCAATAAAAACAAAAACTAGTGAAGTAAATACTAAAAAATAAAAAATAAAACATGCCTACTTTAACTTGGGTTGCCTCCCAAGAAGCGCTTGATTTAGTGTCACGGCACGACCGAACTATGACTCATCCAAATTTCTTCATCATTTTCCTCACACTTGGAGTCCATCTTCTCATTCATTTCTGAACTCTTGAGTGTGAACTCTCAAGGTCAACAACTTTCTCAACATTAGCCTTTCAGGATTATCAATCTATATCATGTCGGGCTTAGGTGGTTGTGGATTAGATACTCAATGAGGAAGTCCAGAGAGTTTTTTTATGGAACAGGTTCCACCACCCCATACTTATCCCCTTTAATCATAGTAATCATGCATAAATCTTTATAGAGGGATAGTGTGTTAAGCAGTTTGTAAACTTTAAAAATTGCCTCTTCATCATCTAATCTCATTGTGAGTGTGCCCTCTCTAACATCAATCAAAGATCCTCCCATCACTAAGAATGGACGTCCCAAGATGACTGGTACTCTTTTATCTGCCTAAAAATCTAAAATAATAAAGTTAGCAGGAATAATAAATTTACCAACCTTTATGAGAATATCCTCTATGACTCTTTTAGGATGGGCTATGGTCCTGTTTGCCAGTTACAGTAGCACAGAACTCGGTCTAGGCTATCCCAAGCCCAAATTATTGAACAAAGAGAAGGGCATCAAGTTTATTCTTTCCCCTAAATCACTAAGTATATGGAATACCTCGTTGTTGCCAATTTGAATGGGAGAGTGAACTTCCCAGGGTCCTTGTGCTTTTTTGGCATCTTTTAAGTCAACACAAAGCTACACTTCTCAGTGAGTTCTACTATCTCATCATCCTGCATCTTAAATTTATTAGCAACCATGTTCCTCAAGTACTTAGCATACTTGTGCATTCTCTTTACAACATCTAAAAGAGGTAAATTAATGTGAAGCTCTATAAACATGTCAAAGAATT
The DNA here is from genome assembly GCA_030864215.1 of Capsicum pubescens. Classification (NCBI taxonomy): domain Eukaryota; kingdom Viridiplantae; phylum Streptophyta; class Magnoliopsida; order Solanales; family Solanaceae; genus Capsicum; species Capsicum pubescens. Next base: position 144,746,628 of record CM061548.1, on the reverse strand, counting down.
CTTGAAGCATGCATCCTCCTTTACCTTTATATTCTTTTATGGGAAAGGTAGTGATTGGATATTCTTCACTTCTTCAACAACTTTTTCTTTCGAGTACCCACACTTTCTCAAATTTTTAGCAACTTTTTCATTTACCTATTTAGGCACCAAATCAGCATTTCCCTCCTTAGTTTTCTTATGAGGTTCTTCATTAAGCTCTTTACCACTCCTCAATGTGATTACAATGACTTGTTTAGGAGGTTTAGTATCACTTGCAAAACCATCTTGAGTCATGGTAGTTAGTGCCTATTGTAGTTGTCTCAACTGTAACTCCAAATTCCTTATAGTCGCCTACTGAGTTTTCATGTTTTCCCGCTGACTCTTTTTATGTGCTGCCAATTGTGTTTGACCAGCTATAAGTTGTTTCAGCATCTCTTTCATATTGTTTGTGTCTTGATGCCCTTGAACTTGTGGTTGCTAAAGTTGTTGTTGTTGCGCATTCCATGGTTGATTTAATAGTTGAGTCTGCCACTTTAGATTGTAGGGGTTCCTATAACTCTGCCTTTGAGCATTGCCCATAACATCATGGACTCAATATTTATAGCAAACATAACTACAGAATGTCCACTGTTACCAAAAACTTCACACCAACCTATAGTTTGTTAAATTGAATTAATTGTGGCTGCAGGTTGTGTGACTCCCAACTTCATATTGCTTATCTCATTTTGCAGTGCCAAAATCTGCGTAGATATAGCGATAAATTGGTCCACCTCCAATACACCTATAATCTTTTTTGTAGCATTCCTTGATTTTGAATGTCACTCGGGATTCCCTTGAGCAATACCGTTCAACAACGTATATAGCTCATCATACGTTACTTCTAAAGCTTGATCGCCTGCAGTTGAATATAGCAAAATTTTTGTGTTGTGGTCAAGTTCCTCAACAAAAGTATGAGCTAATACCTCATTGGACTATTGATGATGTGGATAGTCCCTAAGAAATGCCTTGAACTGCTCCCATGCATGATATAGATTCTCTTCTGGCTTCTATTTGAAGCACACAATCTTACTACGAAGTCTCGCGATCTTGCCAGATGGGAAGAATCAGATGAGGAACTTCTGGTCTAAGTCATTTTATGTTGTGATTGAATTTTTCAGTTCAGCATTCAACCACTTCTTTATTTCCCCCAACAGTGAGAAGGGTAATAGTGTCAGCCTCACAAAATTAGTTGACACGCCCATATGGATAAATGTGTCACTGATCTCCAGAAATTTTTGTAGGTGGACTTGTGGATCTTCATCTAAAAGTCCAGTGAACTGTCCACTGCTGATCAAAAGTTGTACCATATTCTATTTGAGCTCAAAATTATCTCCAGCAGTCGGTTTGTGAAAAAGAGAGGTCAAATTTATCAGAAGTGGGATTGCCATTTCTTAAACTGTCCTGTGGGCTACTTGTTCTTCAGCCATGAGAGAAGGATGGTTTTGATCTTCTTCTATTTTTGGAAGTTGTGGAAGAAGGATTGTTTCTATCCTTCATTGATGAAAGCATTGCTTATGTTAGGTAGTTGGTTCAACCAATTTTCTATCCCTTGCTAGCTTACTAGGCGAAAAACTTATTTCCTACAAATATACAACAGTTGCCAAATTACAAGTCCCCGGCAACGGCGTCAAAAACTTGATAGCGCCCAAGCACACACACAAGTGTACGTGGTCTATCAAGTAATATAGTGGCCTTAAAAAAAGCCAAATATCGATCCTACAGGGACTAGTGTTAAACAACTATCAAATCTCAATTCAAAGATTAAGATTAAATTGGTGAAAAAGTAACCAAAAGAGTTTGTGTTTTATATCTAGAATTAAAGTAAACAGTTCGTGAAGTAAAGACCTGAGACAATCAATGAAGGAAAGCCCAGGGTTAAGGTGCTTCGAACAGTCGTACTATGCTATTGAACTTCATTCGTTAGATTACTTATCTTGGTTGTTGATTTGTAAGGTTTATTGCATGATCGTGGTCTCCCGACCTCTAATCGTCTACTTAACTTTGATATTACAACTACATATTTGAGCGGCGATGTAATAATCTAATTAAGTGCTTAAAGCTATCATCCTACATGTGAACCAAGAAAGTATTCTCAGAACTTTCCTTTCCTAGATGCTAATTCATATTCTTTATTTCATAAAAAAATATGAACCTTACTTTATTCATCCCCATGTTCTATACTCCCATTCCCTCTCCCGAGATCAAAAGGTCAATAATATATGAATTCTAAGGGTGTCCAATTCTTAAAATAGTTAAAACGTGGATGAACAAACCACCAAATACGATAAGAAATCAAAACGAATTCAATTCATAACAATAGCAAACATGTTCTTTGTCCTTAACCCCGGAAAGGGGACGTTTAGCCATTAATGGACATAATCATCATCCAAGTATGTGAATACATGATCAAATCAACTGAAAAGATAAAACAAAGAATAATAAAACCTAATTTCCATGTGCATCCGCCTCCTCTCTAGTCCCAAGAAATCAAAAGTGTTTTAATTGATTTCACGTGTTCCTTTTATTGCTAGGTCAAAATTTCCCGCTTTTGCATCTCACCGCGATACGGTTTGAGCTCACCGTTATTAGCCCCGAGATGCAGCCTTATCACAGAATGCTCCTGGAATATGACACTTCAAGATTCACCTCTCACCGCGATGCGGTGTTATTGCATTGAGCTTCTGGAAATCAACATTTAGCATTTTATCATCCACCGCGATGAGGTCTTGATTCTGAGATGTCCTATTTTTATCACGTTGTGTCTTGTGCTTTCATTGATCTACTTCAAGACTTTTTATGATGTTTCCACTTGATTTGAAGCTTTTATATCCTTTATGTATCATTATAATCAACTCACCAAGAAACCTATAGAATTAAACACCCCGAATTAAGGGTCAAAACAACACAACATTCAAGACAATGAACTAGAAACTCAACCAAGAATACTATTGTCTCGTCTAGACTTTAAATGACCAATTTGAACCCAAACTCATGTGAAAACATCCTTAGACCTTTTAAGAACATACTTGTACACTTGGATTCACATTTATATCATTATTAACACATAAAGCACATGAATTTCCCTCTAAACAAGGTTGAATAAGCTAGGATAACTACACCAAAGTGCGTAAATACACTCAACATCACATGGTGTATGTTTATTGGGATTTTATCCAGTGGAAAATATTAAAATATTGTGCGTCACTAAGCTGGACACGTGGTAGAGGGTGTGCGGTGCGGAGAAGGCTGCCAAACAACACAATTTTTCCAAGTTTAGTCCCTTAGTCCACGCGTAACTTTGTTTTTATTTTCTCAAGCATTGTGGCTCATGTGCATCTTCATTTATCACCTAAAGAAGATAAAATAAACTACTACAATAGATCATCACATGTATTTTACCATACAATGGAGAAATCTTATCAAAACTACACGAACAAACATAGCTTAGGCCGATTTAACTAGTTATCTCATTTAACCTTTTCATGGCTATTTTGACTCTTGTATTGATTTGATTATAATATAAACCACCTAAACATGAGTATTAAAATATAATTACATAAATACCACTATATATTCACACAAATACACAATGTTATTCAAAAAAAAAAGCTTCAATATAGGTAGAAGCAAATAAGTGTATAGATGAAACTATTATAGCGGCCCCACACTTAAAGCCTTGTTCGTCCTCGAACAACTCATTTTCTTCATATTCATAAAAGTAGACTCTAACATCAATAATTGAACAAGTCACTCAACCTAGAACTACAAAGACTAACATAGATGAAAAATTTTAAAACAAGCATGTCACATTATCATATTCAAATGCATGAATGACTACATAAAACCTAATAGTCTCAAGAATTGACTCTACAAAAGTAGAAAACTTGTGCATATTACTCAACAAAAAGATCATATAAGTCACCTGTTCTTCATTAAACATGCTCCATAACAGAATAACCACCCATAATCACTCATAAATATATAATTTAACACAAGAATGTGCGTAAGAATAGAATACGCTCACTCTCACAAAGAACTCACGTATAACATAAGATGAACCATAATATTTCTCTTAGTGTAGTACTATACAAATATAAGAATATCAAATTTCAACATCAAGTAGGACATTAAGGGTTGTAATGTAGGCTAAGGAACCAATCAAAATTATTCTAGCCAGTAATAGTGAATAACATTTCCAAGAATTTTAATATATCACACTTTGATTAAGCTCATTTTCAACAAACCTATTCTTCACCGCTTTTATCTTCAAGACTCTTTTTTTGTTGCTTCATCTTTTTAAGCTAGCTTACACATATTTAGCAGGGTGTATTTGCTACCAACATATGATTAACTTCTTTTGATCAGTTGTTTTATTACACTGCTCCCCATCAACAACACATAAACTTTTTAAACACACCCATAGTTATTACTTTGGAGTTTCAACGTTAATTATTTCTTTTTCAGTTTTACAATTCTTAACATCTTAAACTTGCATTTAACATACTTAGGAGTTTTTGCACAAATAGTCTATAGGAAAAGGAATAAGCTACCTATGAGAATACCAAACAATAGTCGAAAGTCTCAACAAGGATGATAAGATCATGCATTATTGGTACATAAAGATGGTATAAAACATGGCTATCAAGAAAATGCTTATATCATCTCCTAAACTCAATATTCTTTATTTCACTTTGCAAACACATCAAATGAGTTTTAGAAATCAATATGAGAACATGGAATATAATAAAAATCTCACACACATAACGCATGTTCAAATCAAGAAGGATTCCTATAGACTTCAATCATGCAATCAAAAGAATTCAAATTTAAGATAAAATAACAAAAGAGTCAAACAAATGATCCTTGTTGTCTCAAAAAGTATTCCTTCAATCCTTAACATGCTGCTCAATAAAGAACACTCGCATCATATAGTTATGCAGCCTAACAAGAGCATCTATTATCCAACCAATAAAAGGGTTATACTTATTAAATTCTAATGATTCATTTTTTCTCAAGACGATCGTCATCCATCCATCATTAGAAAAAGTCTCTAAACTGTGCCTAAAAATTTTAAAATTACTTCAAAAATATTAAAAAAGATAGTCGGTTCAAAAGGGCCCCTTGGAGAAAAATTGAAAAGAAAAAACAAGGGTTGAATGTGCTCCTATAAAACAAAAATAAAATAAATCTAAAGACCATTAAAAAGAATATTTTTGTATTTTTAAATTTTTCAACAACATAAGTAATTAACCAAAAGATAAGAAAATAACCAAAAGACTCCTCTAACACATTTCACCCTAAACATAAATTGGAAGATTCCCCACCCCACATTAAAATCACAATTTGTCCCCCAATGTACAACTTAAGAATGAAGAATAAAAAAACTACCCGAGGCCTCTAGGCATAGCTAGAATCATGTCAATTTCTAGTTTTTTCCATCAAGGGGTCCATAGAACCCCCACGACTTATCTTTCCCATGATTCGTAGCTCAAATTTAGGGTATATCAGACTTTTTCTCAACTTGTACACAAAAAAAAAATAAACAAAAACAAAGCTAATACTAACAAAAAAAATACTTACTAAACGTTGGGTTACCTCACTCAAGCACCTGATTTAATGTCGCAGAATGAGCCATCAACTTTTTCCTCCCTCTTGAGGATCATAATTTTAACCCCAATTACACATTCATATTTTAACTTCACTCATAGAGTGGTGGTAAAAAGATGAAGAAATCAAGTAATGGATGGTGCATGTAGAGCCACTTGGCTTTGAAGTGAAGCATGTTTTTTTATTATTTTTTTATGCAAGTTTAAGAATGTAGGATTCTTGTTCCTCATCTATGAATTCCTCCACTAGTTTAGATGACTCAAAAGACATGTTATCTTCTAAGAATAAATTTAGAAAAGTTATTTGAATGAAGTCCAATATGTCCCACTTCCGACTTGTTGTAACACCCCGAGGAAATTTTTCTGCTTTTAATTAATATAAGGGGCATTAAGATCTTTATACCCCAAATAACCTCGTATTCTAAATATTTTAACCCTATTTAGTCCTAAATCAATAAGAATTCCTTGATTTATTTCCTCTTCTTCTCTCCTAAATCATAAGGTTAAATTTTCAAGAAAAAACAAAGCTTAGGATTGCCAAGAAAGATTCAGTCAAATCCTATTCAAGTTTCTCGATTCCTCAGACATGTAAAGTTATTCCTTTTGTGTCAGAACCTGTTCTCCACACAACCTAAGTTATATTGTTAGTTTAATCCATGAATTATGTTAGAGTTTTTAGGAATTGAAATTCTTAATTTGAATTCTTGATTTCTTTATCATATTCTTTGAACATCCTATGATTTTTAGTAAGAACTCTATGAGCTTATAGTTTTTTCTTGATTTGATTCCCGTTACATGTCAATTGAATTTTTGTCGATGTTTACAAGTTTTCTTAAAGTTATTGAGGAACTCATTTCATGACTTGTTAGATTATCACTATTTTCATACATTTTGGTTTATAATTTTCAAGTATATGTTCATGAAAATTTTGCAAAGGATCTTCATGATACATCATGCCTTATAAAAAGAATTAAAAAATTATTGTATCTTAAAAAGTTGAAGTTAGAAAAAGTTAAAGAAAATTAGAGCCAAGGCGTGCGCGCTCTCACATGCCCACACACACACACATATATATATTCATATGATATTTTAAGTGAAGCATGATTTTTAAAAAAAAATTAAGACTATATTATAAGTATCTAGTATGTTTTGGGAGGGTTATTTAGCATCGAGTAAGGTATGAGTTTGAGGTCACAAGCTCTATAAATACGTTGACACTGTAGGTTTGACTTCAGGTTATGAGTTGTATCCATAAGTTATGTTTCATCTTACACCCTGACAAGGTGTTGGATCTTCTCAATATGGGCAAGACATTGGACTCCATGTTGCTCACATGGTTTATGTCGGTTAAGAGAAACTTCCCAAAAGAAAAACTTATTTATTTAAAATAATCTATGATTGGCCGAGGCCACCAATTTAAAGAGAGTTTAATGGGGCATTATTTTTAAGCTTTGGTCAGACTTTAGTCATTAAGTTTTAGTTTTATGAACATGTTTTTAGAATATTTTACTTGTATTACTTTGAGTTTCATCCTTCAAGTTAGTCATTCACATTTTTAGTTATTCATCTCTATTTATGATTATATTATTCTTGTCTCAGTTTTCAGCTTTATTAGTCTCAGATATTAAAATTGTTTTACTTTACTGCTTTACATGCCAGTACATTCAACTTACTGACGCATACTTTTTGTGTTACATTGTTTCATAACTAGATCCAAGTATTTCTCATAGTTTCCTGGATAGCAAGTGCAAGCAGATTCAAGTTAGTTTTTGGTGAGTCCTCATCCTTCGAGGGCAATCTATTATGATTTCTCATTCTACGTTAGTCCCTTTTTGTTTGTAGAGTTTGCTTGGGGGCTTGTCTCAGTAAATCAGTATTAGTAAAGGCATCGTAGATAGTTAGACAGTTATACCTAGACTTCAAATAATTTATTTCTCAGTCATGAAATTATTTCATTATTTGTTTATAAAAGTGTAGCCTATGTCTCAGCTTTTGATTTACTTTTCGATTCAGGTTTTATATTTTATGTCAGACCAAGGGTTATCTTGGGCCACTCATGGTTCCAAGTATTTTATCACCTCCAGGGTATAGGCTTGAGGCGTGACAAACTTGGTATCATAGCACAAAGTTCAAGTGTAGTAGTGAGTGTATGAAGCCATGTTAGTAGGATCTTATTTATGGTTGTGAGGTCTCCACTTCTATAAATAAGGGACTACGTACATCTAAGAAAAACTCCTCATTCTTTCTAACTCTAGATCGTGCACTAAAGCTACCCCCTATGAAACTTGTACAAGTTCATGCATTGCTCCAAGTTCATCCAACTATGTCTCATCTTTTAGGTGGTAGAAGTAGTAGAGCTCATACTCTTATCAAGGTGTTTTCCTTAAAAAGAAAAAACCAATATAAAGTTAAAAGACTCATAAGGGCTTAATAAGAGTCCATTAGTGTTTTTACATCTACTGATTCAAGAGATTTGACCCTTGTTCTTATGAATCATGCATTTGAGACCAAATAGGATGAGTATTTAGACTCTTCACTCAGCCTTAGTTAAGACAACAACCTTAATATGGTAAAATGTATGCATCCAAATTTTTTATAATAAAGTAACCTAAAAGATAGGCAGTTATTAGGTGTTATGTTCCTAAGTATCATCTAAAGTGTAATAAGTGTGGTAAAGATTTCATGGTAGTATTTAGAGGAGGAGTTATTGGTTATAGTGTTTTAGATCTTGTCGGTGTGTTCATATAGATCAAGTATAGGTTCTAATAGATCTAGATTGAACCTGGTGACTTTGAAGGGAAAAAGAACCTTTTGGTATTTATGAGTTATTAAGTTAGTTTAGATAAATGATTGAATGATTAGTAGAGTGACTGAAAGAAATTTATTCTTATAGACTGTAAGATTTAGATCGATTAATTATCATGAGGTTGTATAAGACTAGTGTTTCTTGATTCTCATCTTGTATTTGTAAGCAAGTAAGGTATGTGAGAGGTTGTGCAACCATTTGAGTTGAGTGTTAGATTCTAAGTTTGAATTATGACTGAGCACCGAGGTAGAAATAGTATTTATTTGGGGGCAATATTGAAGGCTTTATGAAAGTACATCTAGTTGGCTTGATGTGGCGTGTGAAAGAGCTTAATTTGATAGTTTATAAGAAGTGAGAGCATGTAAGCTTGATTTAAATATGGACTAGAGTTGTTGTAGAAAATTATGGCTAAGCTAGAGGAGTGTTAGGTTTATAATGAAAGAGGGGTGCTTAAGTTTGTAAGTGTTATGTGTGCCTAATTATTAACCTTGAGTTTCTAAGTGTGGAGATAGCTAATGTGTGCTACATTAAGTTCTTAAGAGTTATAGTAGGGTGGATTGCAGATGAGTAGTGTTGAGACTCTTAGAATAAGATTTAATCTGTTATATGGGTGGAAAGAATATTGGGAGTATGCTTCTGGTAAGACAACAAGAGTGTTAATCCCTTAGTAGGAATCTTAGAGGTAAGAAGAAAGTTAAGAATGATATCAAAAAAGAGTCTTGGCAAGAACTATATTATCTTTAGGTGTAATTTTCAGAGAGAGTTTATGCATTATTATGATAGTCATACCCCGACATATGGGATATTATGATTATAGATTAGATTTAAGAATAGGGGCACATGTCCAACGTGCTAGCTATTGCACTAAGGGAGAGATGAAAGTGGGGCACTTTTTCCATTTAACGATGTAAGTGCATAGAAAGAGTGAGAAGGGGTTATTTTTATGTGTAATAGTTAGAAGGGTTTTTATGGTTTGACTATATATTGATGTCCATGAAATGATTTTCATAATAGGCCTGAATATCATATAAGGTGCATGTGGGCTATTGAATTAAGAGAGTAGAAAATCCTTGATGGGAGCTCGTGGGATAGTAAAGTAGGAAGAAGGAATAGAGAACCTAGTGATGGAAGTTTTGAGGTAGGCCTGAACGTGGAGATGCATGTAGTTAGAATTAGAATTTTTTAGTTTTGAGTGTATTAATGAGAGTTATGATTTATAAATGATGGCGTATAGTGTCTGGGGGGAGGAGTGTAGTGGATAAATGTTTATAAACTTAAAGGTTGATGGATATGTCACTTAAGATAAGAGCAGTCCATTCTTATTCCATGGCCTCATATTTCATCCCATGTTTACTCAAGATCCATATCTTAGAGTGCATGCATACAGGTCTTCTTTGCATTTTGTACATGAGGTTTCTCATGATATCTTTGTATACATGAGTCATTAAGGAGTTCCAAAGTGAAGTTACATGATATCTTTGTATAGATCAACTGTTGCACTATATACTCCTTCTTTGTTGAGCTTTAAGAAGGTCCATAGCCATAATTCGAGGATGAATGATCCCAAGAGGAGATATTGTAACACCGAAAAACATTTCTAGCTTTTAATTAATATAAGGGGCATTATGGTCTTTATACTCTAAATAACCTCTTAGTCTAATTATTTTCACCCTATTTAGACCCCAATCAGTGAGTGTTCATTGGGTTATTTCGTCTTTTTCTCTCCCAAACACTAAGGCTAAATTTTCAAGAAAAATCAAAACTTAGGATCTCTAAGTAAGATTTCATCAAATATTCTTCAAGATTCTCGATTCCTCAAGTATGTAAAGTCATTCCTTTCATGTGGGAACCCGTTCTCCCCATAACCCAAGTTATATTTTTAGTTAAGCTCTAAATTATATTAGTGTTTTTAGGAGTTGAAATCCTTAGTTTGAATTCTTGATTTCTTGATCATATTCTTTCCATGTCCTATGATGTTTAGTAAGAACTCTATGAGTTTAGAGTCTTCCCTTGATTTGGTTCTCCTTACATGTCCATTGAATTTTCAGGCAAACGTTATAAATTTCCTTAAAGTTATAGAGATACCTATTTCATGACTTGTCAGTTTGTTCATGATTTCCATACATTTTGATTTAAATTTTTCAAGTATATGTTCATGAAAAATTTACAAAAGATCGTTATGATATATAATTCCTTATAAAAGTATTAAGAAGTTAATCACATATTAAAAATTTAAAGTTAAGAAAAGTTAAAGAAAAATAGATCCAACACTTTTATATATATATATATATATATATACACACACACACACATACACACAAACACACACCCTTGATACCATTTGGTAAGTCAAGCATGCTTATTAGAAAGAGTTTTTAAGACTACATTATGAGAAGCTAGTATGTTTTAGGAGGATTATTTAGAACCAAGTTGGGTATGAGTCGTGGTCACATGCCCTATAACTATGTTTCAACTGTAGGTTTGCCTTCGAGCTAAGAGTTGGATCCATAAGTTATGTTTCATCTTACACCCGGACAAGGTGTAGGACGACTCTTCTCAATGTGTGCAAGACATGAAACTCCATGTTGCTCACATGGTTTATGTCGGTTAAGATAAAATCTCCAAAAGAAAACTTATTTATTTTGAAATAATTTACGATTAGCTGAGGCTGCCAGTTTAAAGAGAGTTTTAATAGAGCATTATTTTTAAGTTTTGTTCAAACTTTAGTCATTCAGTTTTAGTTTTATGAAAATACTTTTAGAAAATTTAACTTGTATTACTTTGAGTTTTAGCCTTCAAGTTAGTCATTCAAATTTTTAGTTATTCAGCTATGCTTATGATTATATTATTCAGGCCTCAGTTTCCAGCTTTATTAATGAAACACCTCAGATTTTGGACCTTGAAATTTCTTTGAGCTTTAGGCTCACTACCTTGGTAACACTCACCTTATGGGTTGTATAGTGTATTAACGGGTCAGGTGACCCTAGTTGTAATATGTCCAGAGAGTAGTGTTGGAGTTACTGTCCTGGGTATGACTTGGGGGTATGAGTCGTAAGGACTCATGACGAGTCATTGGGATAAACCATAACCAAATCATTAATTTTGTGACTTGATAATGCTCTACTACGGGTGGCTCAGTAAGAGCCGTAAGGATATATTATGAGTCATTGGGTTTAATCATAGGGTGTCCAGTGTAAGTCTCAATTTGGGTTCTATGTTGATTATGACTGGACCCTATGAGTCATAGGGTCTCATTATGGGTTGTTTGGTTGAGTCATAAGGATAACAGTGTAGGTTTCCTTAGTGGTACTTTCTTGGTTACGACTCATGGTGACGAGTCGTAAGAAAATTCTATGAGTCAAGGATTGACTCGTAGTCAAAGAAGATATTTTTCCAACTTTTAAGTTAAGGGAATTTTGGATATTTCCCCCTTTTGCCTAACTTGAAATCCATATCTTATAACCTCTTTAGGGTATTATTGGCCTTTAGAAACACATCAAATAACTTCTCAATCACCCCCGAATCCTCAAGGTCAAGAAACTTAGGGATTTCAAGAGGTTGTTCAATTGGGCCTTCCAAGGGTGATCTCTCTCCAAATCTCTTAGTGTTTAAGGCATGTTACTCTTCCCTTATTGTCAATTTTGTAAAATCATGTGATTTAAAGTACTATTCATTTGATATTTATGTTGGGTTTTGAACTATAGGTTGAGGGTTTCTAATATAAATTGTCTAAATGTTTCTTCCATGATATTTATGAAACTATTGTGCTTAAATTGATGGTTGCTAAATGCATTGGGGTTCATGGTAATGGTGGATGGAAATAGGGGTACAAAATAATTCCCAAATTAATTTTTTTGATATGGAAATTAGTAATAACCTCAACCCACTTGCATAATTGATTTTGATTTATGCATTATCACTTGACTTGACTTGTTTCTTGAAACAAATGCATGGCATAAATAGTTAAATGGTTAAGGATGGTTTTAAAAATAACTTGTGGGGTACATGGGAATCCCCCAAGTGATTTTAATAATTATATCTACGGGGTACTTAGGAATCCCCTAAAGTGTTGGCTTAATGACATTGCTTGAAAGTTATTGTCGATATGATATTTCCACTTAATAATGCCTTAATAATTGAATCCTGAAATTGGTGGTATGGTTATGTGTTAAATATTTTAATTGACCAATAAAAGGGGTTGTGATAGCTAGCCGTGAAGGTGTGAGTCCGAAGGACGGACACTAGAAACTCATGTTTGCCAACATAAGGATTGATCTTGATGAACAAGTACTTGTGGGGTACAAGGGAATCCCTCAAGTGCACATATGTATATATGTATCATAGAGTGTGAAGGGTACAAGGGAATCCTCGGCCACCTATGATGTCTTCGGTTCGTGTAGCTAACACGCATTATGTTCCGTCCAGGGGGTAACACTGGACCCATATAGATCGTGGATGGACTTATGACGGTAAATCTACAAAACTCAGGTTAAGGTCTTAAAGTGCATGCTAAATATTGTTACCTATACCGGTATATATATATATGTGTGTGTGTGTATTCACATATGGTTATGTGAATTGGTTTGAATTGGTTTTGGATTGATGGAATTACTTTATTTTTATTCCTGAGTTACACGATGGGGTCAACCCGCTAACCGTCTTTGGATGTTGTATCCCCATGCAATGCAGGAATCGTCCATACTTCCACTCCTCCTGCTCAGTAATTAAGTGATTCGAGGACAGCTTTCAAGTCAGACTGAAGTGGTGAACTTCCATACTTCGAAAGACCCTATTTCATGCTAGGGATTTCATTATGTCTTTACTATTTCTTTTGTCTTATTTTTTTGGCTATGGTTGGGGTCATGTACTGACTGGATATTCTTTGATTTTAATTAGAGGCTTTATTGGACTATTGTGGACATAGGTGGTATTGGTTGGTATTAGTTGGTTATTGGTGATTGGTTTTTATTATAGACTCATCATAATTTCTTTAAATTGATATTTTCTTATCTTGTTACATGTTCAAAATTCATCCGAAATGGAATGTAAGTTGGTTGATTGTTTGGGTATTGGGGGTGGTCTCCGGTCCTCGTTGGACTTGAGATACCCAACACGGCCAGGCCCTAGTTTGGGTTGCGTCAATTAGTCTCAGATTTTTAAATTGTTTTACTTTACTGCTTTACATGCTAGTACATTCAAAGTACTAACGGATATAATTGTGTCTACATTGTTTCATAATGTGGATCCAGGTATTTCTTATGGTTTCCTAGCTAGAAAGTGCAAGCAGATTCTAGTCAGTTGTTAGTGTGTCTTCATCCTTCAAGGGGAACTTATTCAGAGTTGTCATTCTATTTTAGTCTCTTTTTATTGATTAGGGTTAGCTTGGGGGCTTGTCCCAGTGACTAATCAGTATTAGTAAAGGCTTTATAGACAATCAAACAGTTGTATCCAGACTTCAAATAATTTATATCTTATTTATGGAAATATTTTATTCTTTATTTATTAAAGTATAGCCCATGTCTCAACTTCCACATTACTTTTTGGTTTAGGTTTTATGGTTCATGCTAGACCAAGGGTTAACTTGGTCCATTCATGGTTCAAAGTACTATGTCACGTACAGGGTGTAGGCTCGGGGTGTGACACTTCAACTATATGCAACATGGTTACATTTATAGTCCCTCTCAACATCAGCCTCCATCAAAAACTGATTGTTGAATAGTAGAAATTCTTCTTCCCTCTCCACAGGATGGATAGTCTCCACAACTATTGGTGATTGGACATCAAGCATCTCAATTTTTTTCATCAACTAAATATTCAATTCATAAATATCTAAGTCAAATTGATCTATCTCTTAAATAATCTCATATCTCCCCTCTTTTAATTGGGTTGTCATGATTGTGAGACCATCACAAAGACACTCATGACTTCTTATTTGTTGTGCTAGCTCAATTAGTTATTCTTCATCTAGTTCCCTACTAACATAACAAACAACAGACTGATCATAATAAGGGTTCAAGGGAGGGGAATAAAAGTTGGGTTAGCCATTACAATGACCATCCTGATCACCACATATATTGCATATATTCAATTCAGCAGATTGAGTAGGTACAAACCACTCACTTCCGTGAAAGTTTTGATAAATACTCTCTTGATAGGGACCTCCACAAAAACAACAAAAGTCATCAAGATTCTTCCACTATTTATCAAAGATTGTCATATCAATAAGAGTGATAGAAATATAAAAGAAAATAAAGAAATTGTACAAAAATAAACTATGTACAACTAAAACAAATAACCATAAAAAGTCTAATCTAGATGAACAAATAGCATCGAAGTCCCCAAAAATGAAGTCAAAAACTTCTTGTGTCTAAATGCACATGCAAGTTTATCCAGTCTTACAAGTAATATAGTGGCTCTTGCAAGCTGGATGTCAAACCACAGAGACTCATCGTTTAACTATTCACTTATATCAAACCAATGTATGAAGTTTTAAAGATAAAACTAAACATTAAACTATACTAAATATGATAAACTTGGGTTTAAATAATATCAAGGTGGACTCTATGGTCAAGATATATTTACAATCATGTATAACTATGAGTTCCAGCCGATTAAGTTGTTTGTCGTATTGTTGATTTACGAGGTTGAAATTATGACTCGTGAATGATTATTTTCTAAGTTGTCTACCCAAATTAGTCTCACAACTACATCATTGAGAAGGAATGTGAGAGTCTAATTTGAATGTATTAAATTATCTTTCCATTTCATAATCAAGCCGCGCAACTAGGGATATCTCCATCCTAGCCGCAAATCACTACTGAATTTCTCTAAGATATGATCGACACTCCCATGTTCTTCATTCAGTCTCTCCGTTCTTTAGGTCAATTCACTTTGAGACTATAAATTTACTTTAATGATAGTTAATCATCAAAATAGTAAGCACAAGAACATAAGAACAAATGCTAGACGTGATAAACATATAAACCAAATATAAAACCAATATAAACAATCTTGTTTGTAGTCTTGAACACTAGAAGAAGGGTTTCTCATCCTATAATAGTTTACATGAATATCATAAGACAACAAATAAACAAGTGAAGACTATGAGAGAATTAGAAATCAAGAACCCTAGTTATAGCCTCCTTGAGGTGTTGTTTTCCTCCTCCAAGCTTGTGTAGTGTTGTATTTTTGGGTGGTTTGATGGATACAACCTTTGATACATGTATAATATGTATTTATACAAAAAATGGGAAAAGACATCATTTCCACCCCATACTATACAAGAAAAGTCTAAGTCATACCTAAATTATATAAGTAACCTATTACACACCTTAACTATATAAAAGTGATATTATTACCTCCTCGTGACCCCCATTCTAAGGGGCGTGTGTTACACTTATTTTAGGCGCGTCCAGCCTATTAAATAACAAAAGTAAATGGCTAAAAATATTATGGAAAAAGGCATCATTTCCACCCCAAACTATAGTCGAAAAGTCGAATCCACACCTAAACTATTTAAGTGACCTATTACACACCTTAACTATAAAAAACTGATACTTTTTACTGACGTGGTGCTGACGTGGCAGTGCGTGTAAAACACTACACCACATGCAAGTGGTGGTAGCCTGACAGGGTGTAATAATTTTGCTTTTTTATAGTTTAGGTGTGTAATAGGTCAATAGTATAGTTTAGGTGTGGCTTTGACTTTTCGGGTATAGTTAAGGGTGGAAACGATGTTTTTTCCCTACAAAAAATTACATGGTATAGCCCCAATAGTGGGTGACTTTGGATTTTTTATCCCAAATTACATGGTATAGTCTCAATAGTGGATGTCTTTGGATTTTTGACCCCAATAAGAAAAGTCTTTAAAGACTAGCCTTCCTTTCTTTTTAAGTATAGTACAAGTACAATTTTGTCCATCTATACCTCAAATATTTTTAAACTTTCATACTCATTTGTCTCTCAAATTCTATTTTTATTTTTATTATTTTTACTTTATTATTTTTCCTTTAATTTTATTTTCATATTTTAATTCATTTATTTCAACCTTTACTTTTCTCTTTTTTCTCAAACATTATTCATTTCAGCATTTCTTTTTTTTTTCTTTTTTAATTCATTTGTCTCAACCTTTATTTTTCTTTTATTTTTTGTTTTATCATTTCTCTTTTTTTTCCTCATTTTTCTCAAACTTTATTTTTATTTTTTTCCTCTCATTTTTGTTTTTCTCAATTTTTTTAGTTATTCGCTTTTTTCTTAATCTTTATTTTTTTCTTGTTTTTTTTCTTCAATCTCTTTTTTTATTTCTCTATTTTGTTTGATCTCTTTTTTTTTCTCAACTTCTATTATATTTTTTTAATAAATAAAAAATTGAATAATCCGCAAAGGGATCTTCTTTTTTGGTCATGAATGCGAATTTAAGGTTATGAATTATTGTTAGAAAGTTCTTTGGGATAAGTTTTGTCTCTAAGGCAAAAATTATAGAATAACTCAAAAATCAAAGGTACAATATGGTAGTGTCAACTCTTCCTTGTGGAGCATAACTTGTTGTTTGAAAATGCTTGAGTTAAGCCTTGCTTCTAAGGCAAGAGTTATAAAACATCTCATAAATTAAAAAATAATATTGTTGTGTCAACTCTTACCCATAGGGCATAACTTGTTGTTTAAAAGTCCTTGATTTATAAAACTATTCCTTGATTTATAAAACTATCTCATAAATGAAAACATAACATAGTAGATTCAACTCTTGTCACTGAGGCATAATTTGTTGTTTGAAAGTCCTTGAGCTAAGCCTTTCCTCTAAAGCAAGAGTTATAGAACATCTCATATATCAAAGCATAATGTGGTGGTGTCAACTCTTACCCATGGGGCGTAACTTGTTATTTGAAAGTCCTTGGGCTAAGTCTTGCCTCTAAGGCAAGAGTTATAGAATATCTCATAAATTAAAACACAATGTGGTGATGTCAACTCTTGCCCATGGGGTACAACTTGTTACTTGAAAGTCCTTGGTCTAAGTCTTACCTCTAAGGGAAGAGTTATTAAACATCTCATAAATTAATACACAATGTGGTGGTGTTAACTCATGCTCAAGGGGCATAACTTATTGTTTGATGGTCCTTAGGCTGAGTCTTACCTCTAAGACAAGAGTTATAGAGCATGTCATAACTAAAAAACACAATGTGTTAGTATTGACTCTTGCCCAATATACGTAACTTGTTCGAAAATTCTTGAGATAAGTCGTGCCTTTAAGGCGAGAGTTGTAGAACATCTCATAAATAAATACATAACGTAATAGTGCCAACTCTTTCCCGTGGGGCATAATTTGTTGTTTGAAAGTCCTTGAGGTAAGTCTTGCCTCTAAGTCAAGAGTTGTAGAACATCTCATAAATGAAGACATAACGTGGTAGTGTCAATTCTTGCCCGTGGGGCATAATTTGTAGTTTGAAAGTCTTTGAGCTAAGTTTTTCCTCTAAGGCAAGAGTTGTAAACATCTCATAAATAAAGACATAATGTGATAGCGTCAACTCTTGCCTGTGGGGAATAATTTGCAGTTTGAAAGTCCTTGAGCTAAGTTTTGCCTCTAAGGCAATAGTTGTAGAACATCTAATAAATTAAGACATAACATAGTAGAGTCAACTCTTGTCCGTGGGGCATAATTTGTTGTTTGAAAGTCGTTGAGCTAAGTTTTGCCTCTAAGGCAAGAGTTGTAGAACATCTCATAAATGAAGACGTAACATGGTAGTGTCAACTCTTGCCCGTGGGCATAATTTTTAGTTTGAAATTCTTTGAGCTAAGTTTTGCCTCTAAGGCAAGAATTGTTGAACATCTCATAAATAAAGACATAACGTGGTAGTATCAACTCTTGCCTGTGGGGCATAATTTGTAATTTGAAAATCCTTGAGCTAAGTTTTGCCTCTAAGGCAATAGTTGTAGAACATCTCATAAATGAAGACATAACATAGTAGAGTCAACTCTTGTTCGTGGGGCATAATTTGTTGTTTGAAAGTCCTTGAGCTAAATCTTATCTTTAAGGTAAGAGTTATAGAACATCTCATAAATCAAAACACAATGTGGTCGTGTCAACTCTTGCTCATGAAACATAACTAACTTGTTGTTTGAAAGTCATAAGTCTTGCCTCTACAATATGATAGTGTAAATTCTTGCCCATGAAACGTAGCTCGTTGTTTGAAAGTCATAAGTCTTGCCTTTATAATATAATAGTGTCAACTCTTGCCCATGAGATGTAACTTGATTGGAAGAAATTGAAGAAAAGAACAAAAATACTAAAAATTCTGGAAAAAAAAATGAAGAAAAATATTAAAAAAATAAAAATCAAAGAAAATGTAGAAGTTGAGAGAGAACGGAAAAAAAAAAAAGGTAGATAAAAATAAGAAAAAAAATAAAATAAAAATAAAGGTCGAGAAAAAATTAAGAAGAAAAAAAGGAAAAAAAATAAAAATCAGAGAAAAATAAAAAAAGTCTTTTTTTATAAAAGTAAACGTTGAAAGGAGTAAAGGAGAAAAAGTAAGGGTTGAAAAAAAACTGAAAAGAACAAAAAAAATGAGGAAATAAAAAATAAAAAATCAAAGTAAAAAGAAAAAAAAAAAGGGTGAGAGGAAAAAAAGAGAAAAGTAAGGGTTGAGAAAAAACAAAAATAAAGAGAAAAAATAAAAAATAAAATTCAAAGTAAAATTAAAAAGAGAAAAAAAATAAAAGTTGAAAGATGAATGTATGAAGTTGTTATCCATTATGAGAATTATTTATGTAATTTATTTCATTGTTCAGGAGCAATTTTGTCTGAAAATATATCACTTAATAATTGAAGGCTATTTTTATGACGATTTTTTATTTGGGGTAAAAATTCGATAACCACCTTTATTTTGGGGCTATTTCTATATTTTCCCCGTATTTATAGCCTCCTAATTGTATACAACAAGTCCCACAAGGATTAGGTTTAGGTACCACAAGTTTTCACAACTCCAACTAGGACTAGAACTCAATTTTTCCCGTGAAGAGTAGGACTTTTTGTGTTGTATGTTGTGAATTCATGTTGTAGACTGACCAAACCTGTTCTCTCCTTTTTTTTTCTGTCTTTCGGTGCTTATATAGCCTCCAACTCCAAGTCTTGATAACAAAGTCCCAAAGGGATTTTGTATGATTACCAACTTGTTTTCCATTCAAACTAGGACGAGGAATAACTTTTTGCCCGTTTAGAAGGGGTGTGTGTCGTGGAGGTAATGGCTGGGACTTGAGGGAGCGTGTCATAATGTGTCGCTGTGGTGGATAAGGCGTGGAGAAGGCTGCCAAACAATGCAATTTCGCCCAGTTTTATCCCTTAGTCCACGTTCAACTTTCTTCTTGTTTCTTCACCCATTATGGCTCATGTGCAGATTCAATGACACTATCAACCACCTAAGCATGAGTTTTAGAACACAATTAGACAAAGATCACTAGATATGCACACAAACACACTAAGTTATACTCAAAACTAAGCTTATATGCCGGTAGAAGTTGACAAATAAATGTATAGATGCACCTATCATTAGTATGTGAAAAGAAAGATTAATTTCTATCAACTTTCTAATTATCAAAAACATCCCCAAAAGTTACTACTCCCTTCTTTTATATAATATGATATTTTCGGTTTGAGTTGGATACAACTCTTAGTATGTACTAAATTTATTTTATTTAGTGTAGCTAAAATTATGGAATTGATACTTTTTGTTGATTAGATGTAAACCAATTATGATAAAGATGGAATATGTGTATATTTCATATAAGTAAGAATTTGAAAAAATAAAGACGAGAAAGGTAAAAAGAGCCGCACCTATACATAGAGTGGTCGCTTAATTGATTGTATGATGCTGCTTATCAAAGAATTCAATAAATCCTGTAAAATACCGGGCTCATTCAACGTTAGACTAGCTGAGGTGGGGATGGGGGTGGGGTGGGGGTGGAGGAATTTATTATAATGTAGAACTGATGAGAACCTGGGACAGATTTTGTTGGGTTCAAAATAAAAGGATATCATACCGAAGCTTATACTAAAAATTAAAATATAGTATTTAATATTATTTGATCAATTAATGTACATATTGAAAATACGAATACAAAAATTATAAGATCTATTGAGAGAATAATTTTTTCCTAAACATAACACTTAAATTATTATGGATGCTACTTTTTCTTTTTCCGTATGAGAAGAAATGATTTTTTTTTATAGAAGTCCAAAGCTTCTCCTTCAAAAAAAATTGATAGAGAAAACTTTTTAAAATTAAGACACAATTATGACAGAATCTCAATAATTTAGGAAATATAAGATAAATCCTAACCAATCTTCTCTAGCTTAATTTTTCTGGTAAAATAATCCTAATCCTCCCTTTTAATGTATGCAAATATTGTGTTTGTGATGGTTAAAAATAAAAGAATCAATCAATTCAGTCTAATTTTTTTCTAAACACCAAAATTCGAAAAATAGTAAAGCTGACCAAAGTGGTTATTTTTCAAATTTTTGGTCGACTTATTTTTTTTTCAAAAAAACACCTAATTTCCGATTGAACATGATTGAGTTTGCACTTTTTTTTAAATGGGAATATCTTAATTAATTTTGAATACACATACACTTTATAGTTTAAACTAAACATCGAAGGCCCATGCTTAGTACGAGTCCAATATATATTATTTTTTGTCTTAATTTATGTGATACAAATATAATTTAGATAATCAATCATTAAAATAATTTAAATTTTTAATTATTGTGATTTATAATATTTTTTTCTTCTATTTCAATTTAAGTGAAACTGATATATAAGTTACAGAGTCAATCGAATGTATTATATATATATATATAAATATATATTATATTTTTAAGTTGTTAAATATGTGATTTATAATGCTTTTAGCATAATTTTTCAATAAGTCATGTCTTCCTCTGTTCCATCGTAATTTCTGTGGCACTAATATAATTTCGATAGTTAAACAAATATTTTATGTTGACATATCATTTTCTGTGTATTTTATCTTTTTTGTGAAATATTATTAATTTTTTAATGCTTAGATGACCATAAAAATTAATTAGGGTGCTATAATAAAATCATGATTGAAACAATGAAGCCGACATGACTTAAATAACTTATAACAACTAATTAGAAGTGATAAAATAAAATTATTATAAGAAATACATGTGGAAAATTTTTGAATGGGTCTCATATAAGACATCTAATTAATTTAAAACATCGAGAGTTAATTTATCATTTTATGTTTATTTTATCTTTTTATAAAATACTATTAATTTGTTAGTATTTAAATGACTTATAATAATTAATTAGAGGTGATATATTAAAATTACGACTAAAGCAGATGAAGAAAGTAGCACAAAACATCAAGAATTAATTTATTATTTTATTTCTATTTTATCTTCTTCTTTTTTTTAAATTATTTACGGGTGATATGATAAAATCACGATTGAAACAACGAAACTGATATGTCTTAAATGACTTATAACAGTACTATAATGAAACGAGTAGAAAAAATACTTGTAAAAAAATTTATATATGTCTCATATAAGACATTCAGTAGAAATAAAACATCAAAAATTAATTTATCATTTTTATTAAATATTATTAATTATTTTATACTTAGATGACTTATAATGATTAATTAGGGGTGATATAGTAAAATTATAGTTGAAGCAGCTGAAGTAAGCAGCACAAACAGGCATATCGAAGAGGTGCGTGCTTATTGCACTTTATAAGTAAGTAAAATATATATTTAGAATGAAAATCTTAACCTTAATAAAAATAATTTGGACTACGCCCTCCTAATCGGGTTTTCTAGCAAAAGGAACTACAAAGATTAATTATATATACATATATATATATACATACGTATATATATATACATACATATATATATATACATACATATATATATATATATTTCTTTTCTCTTATATATAAGTGAAGGATTGGTGTACCACTAATTTGTCTTTTTGTGGCTACACCAATCCTTCATTTATAAATAAGAGAAATTATTATTATTATTATTATTATTATTATTATTATTATTATTATTATTATTATTATTCATTTTTTCTTTACTATTATTATTCTTAGTATTATTACTATTATTATTTTTTTTACTATTACTATTACTACTACTATTATTATCATTATATTATTATTATTATTTCTATTATGGATTGGTGTACCACTAATTTGTCTTTTATTATTATTATTATTATTATTATTATTAATTATTATTATTATTATTACCTTTTTTTTTTTACTATTTTCATTTATATATAAGAGAAATTATTATTATTATTATTATTATTATTATTATTATTATTATTGATTTTTTTACTATTACTATTACTACTATTATTATTACTATTACTATTACTGCTATTATTATTACTATTACTATTACTGCTATTATTATTATCTTATTATTATTATCATTTTTACTATTACTATTACTACTACTATTATTATCATTATATTATTATTATTATTATTATTATTATTATTATTATTATTATTATTATGGATTGGTGTATTATTATTATTATTATTCATTTTTTCTTTACTATTATTATTATTAGTACTATTACTATTATTATTTTTTTACTATTACTATTACTACTATTATTAGTATCATTATATTATTATTATTATTTCTATTATGGATTGGTGTACCACTAATTTGTCTTTTATTATTATTATTATTATTATTATTATTATTATTATTATTACTTTATTTTGCTACTGTATATAAGTGAAGGTTGGGGCAACTACCGAGGGTATTTCGGTAATTTTAGTGACCCATATTATTATTATTATTATATTATTATTATTATTATTATATTATTATTATTATTATTATATTATTATTATTATTATTATTACTATTATTACTTTTTTTACTATTACTATTATTATTACTATTATTATTATTATTATTATTATTATTATTATTATTATTATTACTATTATTACTTTTTTTACTATTACTATTATTATTACTATTATTATTATTATTATTATTATTATTATTATTATTATTATTATTATTATTATTATTATTATTATTGCTTTACTTTACTACTATATAAAAGTGAAAGTTCAAGTGACTACCAAGGGTATTTCGGTAATTTTAGTGACCCCAACATTTACTTATATATGGTAGTAAATAAAATTATTACACATGCATATGGTTTTTTCTTATATTTATGAGTTTTGTGCTCATTTTTATTGTGCAATAAAATAGTTACACATGCATATTGCTTTATAGAAAACTAAATGCAAAAACTATGACATATAATTATCTAATACCAAATAAGATATTAAAAATAAGACAAATACAAGGATATAATTACTTTAGTAAATTTGATTGTAAATTAGGATTTTACCATTTAAAGCTAGATGAAGATTCTAAGGAATTAACTGTATTTACGGTACCACAAGAATTTTATGAATGGAACGTATTACCATTTGGATATAAAAATGTACCAGGTAGATATCAATATTTTATGGATAGTTATTTTAAACAATTACCTAATTGTGTAGTATATATAGATGATATACTACTATACACAAAAACTAAAGAAGAACATTTAAAATTGCTAGAACAATTTACAGATATAATAGAAAAATTAGGAATAAGCTTAAGTGAAAAGAAAGCTGAAATTATGAAAAATCAGATAGAATTTTTAGAAATACAAATAGATAAGAGTGGAGTACAAATGCAACAACATATAGTACAAAAAATAATAAATTAGATACAAAAAAAAATTACAATTATTTTTAGAATTAGTAAACTAAGTAAGAGAATATATACCAAAATTAGCAGAAAACCTAAAGCCATTACAGAAAAAAATTAAAAAGGATGTAGAATATAATTACAATGAAGAAGATAAAAAATAAGTCCAGAAAATAAAAATAATTTGTAAAGAATTACCAAAATTATAATTTCCAAGCGAAAATAAAAAATTTACATATATAGTAGAAGCAGACGCAAGTGAATATAGTTATGGAGGAGTACTTAAATATAAATATGAAGAAGAAAAATTAGAACATCATTGTAGATACTACTCAGGCACGTTTAATGAAACAGAGATAAAATGAGAAATAAATAGAAAAGAATTATGCTCATTATATAAATGTTTATTAGCATTTGAGCCATATATTGTATATAACAAGTTTATTGTACGAATAGATAATACGCAGGTATGTTGGTGGTTAACAAAGAAAATACAAAATTCAGTTACAACAAAGAAAATACGGAGACTAGTCTTGAACATATTAAATTTTACATTTGCAATTGAAGTAACTAGTACTAACAAAAATGTCATTGCAGATTACTTGTAACGACAAGGCTACTCATACTGATTTAATAACAGAAGAAGTTACTATTGAAGTTACTCAGAATGATTTACTAGTTCAATTATTTGAACAAGTGAAATTATCAAAAGAACAAGTTACTCTACTGACTACTGAAGTCGCAGAATTAAAAGTGCAACCTGAGCACTCTAAAAAACAGGAAAAAGCCAAAGGCACAGATATAGTGCAGGAAGAGCACTTTAAAAAACTAGACCTAGAAGGTGACGTTCGGACACACCTTAAAACCGAAACGGTTGTTACAAGTGCAGGAACACCAGGTACAGCTAAGGAATTACCCACTACAAAAAATTTACCAAAATTCGAATTACCAAAGAAAAAGAATTACAACCTGAATAAGATATTTGAAAAACCTTATGCCCCACCAAATATCCAAAAGAATGAACTATTTGTACCCCCGCAGTTATACCCTTATCCAGAAGCAATTAACTAGAAAAAACAAGCTTACAACTATTTAACCCATTTTTATATTAAAAATTTATATACAATCTAAACCTTACTAAATACCAAACCCGTCCAAGATATTGAGCTAGCCAAAAAATACCAAGGCTATATAACCCAAAAGTTACAAAACTATAACAAACTTATTGCGCTCCCAGGAACCAGCCCAAATTTAATCGCTACATGTTATTCTTACGGATTATTATCAACAGTATATACAACAGATGGGAAAGAATTAGCCATGATTCTTGAAGTACATAAAGAAATTATGACATATATAAAAATTACAAAAGGACAACTATTTTACGTAAGATTTTATTCGGCCCTCACTGAGATACTATTTGATGAAATTAAACCAGTGGTTACAGTAGTAAAAATTGGTATGACAAAAGACTAAATTATACCCGAAGAAATATCTGAACAAGACGAAATACAGAAAACCAAGATACCATACTTTTTCAAGAACAAACGAGTTATTGGCTTGAGCACAATTATACAAGAGTTAGCACTTAACTATTTAAACCATAATCCATTTTGGAATTATTATTCTAGAGATTATTTATTGGTTTATTCAGCATGTAAAGACATAAGAGAAAATGATATGGAAGAAATTCGTAGATGGACAATGACATTATTAAAACCAGAAGATAACCCTCTCACAAGATCTATCAAGAAAGGAGTTATTTCTGATGGACTTATAGAACAATTTTGCAAATTAATTGGACAGAGATATGATGATCATCAATGCAGTTGTTGTAGCGGACGACATAATATTATTCCAAAAGTAACACTACAATAGAAGCAAACGAAAAAATTAGAACAACAGGAGAGACACGACAAAAAAGATAAACAACGGAGCAATAATGGAAGAAGACAAGATATTAAATTATGAAAGCGACATGTGAATAAATTAGATAACTTTCTTTACGTAAATAATTGTATAAGAATTATTAGCTTTTAGTTTTTTTGACTTTTTGGCAAGGCTTTTAATAAGTCTTTGTCTTTTTAGGCCTTAAAGTCTTTCTTACTTTTTGAAAAGTTATAAGAATTTAGGACAAATGTAAAGACTAGAAATAGTATATAGAATATGTGTAAAGTAGGAATGGTATAAAGTAGTTTACACGTTTTCTTTTTAGTCTATAAATATGTAAGCCTTCGGCAAGTTAAAAGGCAAGACTTCATGAGTTGAAGCAAGCCTCTTCTTGTACACAAACAACTTTTGAATATTTAATAAAAACAAAGATATTTCAAAGGAAAAGCTATGGATGAATAAAGCCCAGAATTATCAAACCTACCAGAACAAGTATATTTATTTTTGATTATGAATAGTTAAATTCATAAATTCCTGACAATCATGATATGATAAAATAGGTTCATGTTAGTTACTATAGAGTAGAATTATTCGAAGAATAATATGTTACAAAGTTTATTAGCAAAGAGGAAAAGGAAAAAAATCCCTAGGACTATGCCATCCTAAAGGTGAAACCGGTGAGGCAAGAAGATCGTGATAGGGGAGTAACCAGTGTAGAGGCATTGTTTAAGGGAAAAGTATCCAGACTACCATGCTAATAGTGACAGAGTAACATAATTATTTAAGAATAATCTAGTATATAGTGATCTAAGATGACCATATTTTGTTATGTATATGATTGAAGGGAATATTTTGAAATAGCATCATATGAAAAATGAATACTTATTTATCTGATGAAATGGTAGATAAATTTAAAATGCTTGTTTTGTATGCACTTAAGGATATAGAAATTGTAGATATAAGAAAAATCATATGGGAAAAAATATTTGATAAATATTTTATGGCTAGAATAAATTGCATACCACACCTACCTACCTACTCTTACAAATACCTACATACCAAACCTACACATCAACCATGATAAATTACGAAAATGGATATGAAAAATATACAATTAATAGAAAAACTAATAAAAACAAATCTAGAAACAAATATATGAGAACTAAAGATATGAAATATATAGAATTCCTTAATGAAAAATATATAAGAATTATTAAGATTAAAACAAACAATTAGTAAATATTATGATAAAGCATTTAATAACCCATAAATCTAATTCCAAGTTATCCAAGTTATTCGTAGAAACCTAAGCATCATATGAATAATATGACAAGCTATATATCTGATGAAATTAAAATACTTATTTTATATATCATTAAAGACTAAGAAATAGAAGACATAAAGAAAATAATATAGGAAAAAATATTTCATGAAGAATCATTAAGTCTAGAATGGTTAGAAGATATGCATGATCTTAGTTTATATTATTCAGATAGTTATTACTTAAATAATAACAGCTATTACTCAGATGGATATTATACAGATTAAATGTTAGAATATATTAAAAGAGTTAGAGTAAAAAAAAGTTGGCTATATGAAGAAATTAATTATAGAAACCAGCTTAGAAGAGGAAGAAAATAATTAAAAGAAAGATTAATTTGGATAGATAAAACCATGAAACAACTAGAATTAAAAGACAGTTTAGAATATGATTTAGACATGGAATTATTCATAGAAGAAAAAGACAGGATAATTAACGAAATAGATAACCTATAACTTAATGTCAGATATACTAAAATTAGAATGAATTATTACAAAAAAATTTGCAGTATTACAACTACTTTAGGATAAGATGATAAAGTACGAATACTTAGAATATTGGAGAAAAGATATGGAGGAAATAAGGTTAACAGAAATACTTATGAACGAGAATCTACTTGACTACCTAAAAACTAGAGATATGGAACATATAGAATACCTTAAAAATAATATAGAAGAATTAATAAGGTTAAAGCAAAAAACTAAGGAATACTATGACATAACATTTTAATTAACATGATAGAACTAGTAAGTACTAGTTATCTATTAGTTATCCACGTAAATTACCCAAGTTATCCGCATCCCCTACAATTGCTATCAGAGCCATGTTATTTAAGAACGTACAAGTAGATATGTGTTAATTACAAAGTTAATTTAGTCGTATTTATTAATTATGAGCTATTATTATTTACGTTGTTATTTATTTGTTAAAAATGAGAAGACCATTTAAAAATATAGAAGCTTTTAAAAAAATTAAAGAAACTATAATTAGTTACTACCCAGAATATACGAAGTTAAGTAAAACAAAAGAAAATACCCACAGATTAGCTTACTTAATTACCTTAATATTTAGCAATGAGGAAAAATTAATAATCCATTTAAAATCTAGAAGAATGAGATACATACCACCTAATTATGATAAAATCAGATTTCGGTATCCACCAAAATATTATAAATATTGTACAGATGAATAACATAACAAAATTTTAAAAATATAAAGAACTAAAACAAATAATATCTGAAAAATGGAGAGAATTAAAAATAAGAAAAGAAAGACTACAATATAACATGACTGTAGGAGTATGTCAAAAATCAATAAAAAAAAAAAAGAAATATCATATTTAGAATCACAAATAGACAGTCTAGAATACATATATCAACATGATCTATATACTATCAAGTAGATAAAATGAACAAAGAAAAATTTATAATAGATGAAAAAACATATGAAAGCCATGAAGGATTAAAAATAAGGATAGTATTTTCCAATTTAGGAAGAAGATATAAGAAAATAGGTGAACATTTATATTTAATGTTAGAAAAAGAAGAATTAAAATTAGAAGATAAATTAACAGTTATGGTAAGAATAGCAAAAGAAAATGAAGAAATAGATAGGAAAGAAGAAATAGATAAAATAAAACAACAGACTACAGAAGAAATACGAAAAATAGAGAAAACTAAAAACACTAGGGTTGCTGAATTAGAAAAAGAATTACAAATGCTAAAAGATCTGTATGAAAAAAGAGAGAAAGAAAAAGAAGAAAAGGATAAAGAACAAAAATTATTAATTGAGATAAATCAATTTAAAGAAAAATTAGAAGAAGAAAATAAAAAATTAGAAACTAATGAAATAGAAATAAATACAATAGATGTTGAAGAAACAGATAATTATGATTCGGAAGATAGTGAAACATATACAGAAATCTTAACAAATGTCGAAAAACTAGAAATAAATGAAAAACAAGAAGTAATTAATAAAGAAAACTTAGAAAATACAAACACGAAAATAAACACTCTTGATAAAAAGGACGATGAAAAATAATACCTAGTACATCAGAAATAAGAAAACCTACATATTATTATAAAGATAAGTTTAACAAATATAACCTAAAAATGAATATAACAAATGGAAACTAAAACAAACAATTAATAAAAATTATAACTTCTTAGACTTAGATTGTGTAATAGATGTAGATAAAATGATACAATTATGGATAAGATATATAGCAAAACAATTATTAGACAATGGTATAAATGCAATAGATACACCAGAATATATAGAAAGAACACTAATAGGAACAACAAAATTATGGCTTTTAAATTTAACTGAAAATAGTAAAAAAATATTAAGAAATGATAAAGAAACAGAAGGAACAACAGTAACTAAACTAACACCTATAGACATATTGAAAAAATATGAAATGACTATAAGAGATGAATTTAGCAGTATGGCAACAGAACAAGAAGAACAAAATAAAGAAAAAGATACAAATAGGAATTTAACATTAAAACTAGCAATATGTAATATGTGCTATATAGATGAATATACATGCGCATTTAAAGAATACTACTATAAAGGAACATCTAATGCAGAGGAAAGTAAATAAGTGAGAAGATTATATTTTAGTAAATTACCTGAACCATTTAGTTTAAAAATAATAAAGAGTTGGGATGAAGCAAACACAGTAGATACTCTAGGAGCAAGAATAAAATTTCTACAACAATGGTATAGAAATTTATGTGAAAAATACAGAGAAGAAATAAAAATGAAAAAAATATTAATAAAAAATTTAGCATGTTGTAAAGATAAAATAGCACCTTAATTTGGATGTGAAGAAAGATATTATAAGAAAAGAAAAAGACATAAGAAATATAAGAAATACGTACAAAAAATCAAAATCTAAGTATAAAAAACCAAGAAAAAAATATTATGTAAAAAATTATAAACATAAAAGACCATATGAGAAAAAGAAATCTATAAAAGAATGTATTTGTTATAATTGTGGAAAACTAGGACATTTAGCTAGAGATTGTAAAATGCCTAAAGATTCAAAAAAGAAACAAATATCAGAAATAAAGATAGAAAATGCAGAATATATGCAAATAGATTATATAGATTACGAATTAGAAAGTGAAGTAGTATATATGAAATTTCAGAAAATGAAACAGATAATGAAATAGATAGTGAATTAGTGAATCAAATGACTAAAGAAGATATAAAAATAATAACAAAGGAAGAATATTTAAATGAAGAAGGAACTGACCAAAAACTAATATTTGACAGTAATATATTTGAAGAAATAAAAGGAACAGAGTTAGACCTAAGTGTAGAAAAAATATTTAAAATACCAACAATAAAAAATATATTTAGTAGAAGAAAAGAGGAATACTATGTAGTAAGCCAAAATGATCATGTAATAGATTGTAAATATGCAAGAGGTAAAGCTAGTATACCACTAGTAACAAAAAGAATAATTAATAAAGAAATAAACGATATAAAAAGTAAAGACCCAATAAAATATGTACACCTTGGAGGAACAGAGATATTAATAAAAACATGTTTTAGAGAAGGAATAGATACACCAATAGAACTATATTTAGCAGATGATAGGATAGTAAAACCTATAGAAAAAAGCATAATTAGTGTCATAAAAGGAAATTTAATATACCAAAAATTCAAATTTATAATAAGTGCAAATTATTCAGTACCAATAACAGATAAAAATATAGATAAATCATTAGTATTATATTGGAAAATATCAGGAATAGACTTAACCCCAGGAAGTAAAATATTTACAGCAAGATGTAAAAATCTATATATATTTATTAACAACAAAACATAAAATAACTGGAAAGAATAAAATTAATAAAATACACATAGAAAGTCCTTTTGAACAATTCGTAAAAATAATTGATAACAATGATTATAGTTACAAAGATATAGACATAGAAGAAGATTTAGAAATAATAAATGATATGATAAGTACAACAAAAAGAATAACTTATGAAAAAACAGAATCATCAAACTCATCAAAAAGAACAAATGATGAAACAACTTCAACAGTTAATTTAACTCATTATTACATAACAGGAACAATAAATGAAAAAAAATATTTAATACTCATAAATACAGGACAGGAGGAAAATTACCTAGCAAAATATCTAGTAAAAAATGAAGAAATAAAATTCAATAGTAATATGTGTCCAGATCTACCAAGGAGTCTAATAAACATTAAAGATACAACAGAAAAAGAAATAATAATAGGAGTTAGAAAAATAAAAATAGAATTTGAAATAAAAGAAGATATGCAAAAAGAAGTCATAATATTAGGAATAAAATGGTTAGTACAAGTAAAACCCTACAATATAGAACATACACAAATAACCATAACCTATAATAGAGAAAAATTATTAATAAAGAGAGCTTTGACATGATATGAAAATATATGTACTTATAAAAATAATAGTAGAAGGATATTATAATAGATATTATACACCAATGATAGATACAAGAGAAGAAGCCAATTTATGTAGATATAATTGTTTACCAGAAAGTAAATGAGATAAATTAAAAACACCAATAGTAGTTAGAGGATTTAATAACGAAGGAAGATTAATTACTTATAAGGCTAGAAATGTAAAAATACAAGTATGAGATAAGATATTAACAATAAAAGAAATCTATAATTATGAACTAACATCAAAAGATATGCTTTTAGGAATGCCATTTTTATATAAATTATTCCCACATATAATAACTAGAACACACTGGTGGTTTACAACACCATGTAAACAACAAGTAAGAGCAAAAAGAGTTATTAATAAAATAAGAAAGAAAACTGATTGGATAAAAGGAAGTGAAAAAATCACACAAAAATTAGAAAATATAAAAAATACTAAAGACACAATAAAACTAGTTATATTTTCAATAAATAAAGAAGAAATGACTATATTTTCAATAGATAAGGTAGAAATAATAAAGAAAAAATTAAGACAACTATACAGTGAAGATCCATTAAAAGGATGGGAAAAACATAAAAGTACTGTAAAAATTGAGCTAATAGATAAAAATAGCATAATAACCCAAAAACCATTAACATATAACTTTGATGATTTAAAAGAATTTAAAATGCATATAGATGAATTATTAGAAAAACAATACATACAAAAAAGTAATAGTAAGGACAATAGTCCAGCATTATAGTAAATAAACATAGTGGACAAAAAAGAGAAAAAAGTGGAATGGTTATTATTATAGAAACCTAAATACACTAGTTTCGATAATTTTATGGTGCAATAAAATAGTTACACATGCATATTTTTTTTCCCTATATTTATTACTTTTGTCCTCATTTTTATGGTGCAACAAAATGGTTATACATGAACATTTTTTTTCTTATATTTATTAGTTTGTCTTCATGTATTATTTTAATAATATTTTTATTTAGACCTTTGTAATTGAATTATACATTGTACTATTTTTGTATAAACATCTTTTTGTTCCTTATTAAATGACTACCAATCGTATTTTGATAATTTTATGATGCAATAAAATGATTACACATGCATATTGCTTTTTCTTTATATTTATTAGTTTTGTCCTCATTTTTATGGTGCAATAAAATTGTTACACATGCATATTATTTTTTTCTTATATTTATTAGTTTTGTCCTTATGTATTATTTTAATAATATTTTTATTTAGACCTTTGTAATTGAATTATACACTGTAGTATATTTTTATAAATATATATTTGTTACTTATTAAATTACTTATTTTGTATACCCCAAGGGTATTTCGGTAATTCTATGGTGCAATAAAATAGTTATACATGCATATTATTTTTTTCTTATATTTATTAGTTTTGTCCTCATTTTTATGGTGCAATAAAATGGTTACACATGCATATTATTTTTTTCTTATATTTATTAGTTTTGTCCTCATGTATTATTTTAATAATATTTTTATTTAGACCTTTGTAATTGAATTATACATGGTAGTATTTTTTTATAAATATCTTTTTGTTCCGTATTAAATGACTACCAAGGGTATTTCGATACTTTTATGGTGCAATAAATATTTCAAAATCGACGTATGTCTCCTTAACTTATATATTTGAAACTTTCAAATGAGACGTGCATCATGTACTGTTTTAGTAATGTTCAAACGAATTAAGACGGGCCGCCAACTGTAATTGCAACAATCTAGCTAGTTTCTTATTCATTTATATAATCACTTTTGTATTGGTTAGACCAATCTAGCAAACTCCATTTTTTTCCACACTGAATGTATATATTATGTTAACATCGGTTTATTGTATTACATTTATTTTCTTTTACTCCTATGCTAAACAATTAAAACAAGTAGGAAATAATCTTCCTAAAGTTGAATCTCTTTTGCACATTAGCGTTGCCAAAATGTTTGTGCCTTGCATGGGCACGGGTATCTAGTCTAGTCTAGTATATATAAGTAAAGGTTTGGTAGTACTACTAATTTATTTTTTAGTAGTACCAAACCTTCACTTTATTATTAGTAGAATATTACTATTACTACTATTGTTTCTATTTCTATTCTATTTACAGAGAAGGGCCTAAAATGTCCTTTAATTATGTAAAATGGTGCAAAGATGTCCTTCATCTACCTATTGGGCCTAAAATGCCTTTTTCATCTACCTATTGGGTCTAAAATGCCCTTCTCACGTACCTATTGGGCCTAAAATGCCCTTCATATCTACCTATTGGGCCTATTTTGCCCTTTTATTTAGGTAAATTACATGGAAAGACCATCCTTAAAATTTAATTACATAAATAATAGTACTTTTTCAATATTAATTTTTTTTTACATATATAGCTATTTAAAAAGATCAGAAAAGATAATTATAATTCCTAATTTAATGTTGTAACTAATTATCAATTCACCGATGTATGGTAAAGAGGATCAACGATAGGTTGATGACTATTAAGTTGGTCATTGGGGGGTTTACCCTGAATGTGTGTAGTGTTTATGCACCGCAGGTGGGCTTGGATGGGGAAGAGAAGATGAGGTTTTGGGAGGCTTTGGATGAGGTGGTGAGAGGCGTGCCTAGCTTGGAGAAGATTGTTGTAGCATGAGATTTCAATGGGCACATCGAGGCATTACCGGGAGCCTTTGGTGATGTGCATGGTGGTTTTGGTTTTGGGGAAAGAAATGAAGAGGCGACTACTCTATTGGATTTTGCGAGGTCCTTTGGGCTGGTGGTGGTGAACTCGGGCTTCCCGAAGAAGGACGATCACCTGATCACCTTCTGAAATACGATAGCCAAGACCCAGATTGACTTTTTGTTGCTTAGAAAAGGGGATAGGGTGTTGTGTAGGACTGTAAGGTCATCCTGAGTGGGAATCTTTCGACCCAGCATAGGCTCTTGGTTATGGATTTGGGTATAAAGAAGGATAGAAAGAGAAGGGGTGAGGAATGTAGACCTAGAATTAAGTGGGGCGGCTTGACGCCAGTGAATGCGTGGGAGATAGGGGAGAAGTTGGTGGGAATAGGGGTGTGGGAGTGTAGGGGGGATGTGGATAGTATGTGGGATAGGGTGGCTAGGTGCATTAGGAAGGATGCTAGTGAGGTGTTGGGTATTTCTAGGGGACAGGCTGGGCATCATCGAGGGGATTGGTGGTGGAATGAAGAGGTTAAGAAGAAATTGGAGACCAAGAAAGGGGCGTATGCTAAGTTGGTTGAGAGTAAGGATGAAGAAGAGAAACGGGTAAACAAGAAAGAGTACAAGTTACCTAGGAAGGAGGCTAAGTTAGCAGTTACGACGGATAAGACGGCAACATTTGAGAGCTTGTATGCGGGGTTACAGGAGAAAGAAGGGGAAAAAAAGTTGTTTAGACTCTCTAAGGCTAGGGAGAGAAAGGGTCGTGACCTCGATCAGGTGAAGTGGATTAAGGGAGGAGACGGTACAGTGTTGGTGGAGGACGGCCACATTAAGAATAGATGGCAGTCGTATTTTCATAGGCTCTTGAATGACGAAGGGGATAGATCTATTGTGTTAGGGGAGCTGGATCACTCAAAGGAGTGTCGAGATTTTAGTTATTGTAGATGTTTTAAGGTAGATGAGGTTAGAGAGGCTGTTTGCAGGATGCGAAGGGGTAGGGCGACGGGGCCTGATGAGATACCTCTGGATTTTTGGAAGTTTTCTGACAAGGCTGGTTTAAGGTGGTTGACTGGATTGTTTACCAAAATTTTCAAGACGGCGAAAATGCCCGAGGCTTGAAGGTGGAGTACTATGATCCCCCTTTATAAGAACAAGGGTGACATTCGGAGTTGTAATAACTATAGGGGTATTAAGTTATTGAGTCACTCTATGATGATTTGGGAGAGAGTGGTCTAGGTGAGGCTGAGACGGATAGTGTCTATTTCAGAGAACCAGTTTGGATTTATGCCCGACCGCTCGACGACGAAGGCAATTCACCTGGTGCGGAGGCTGGTGGAACAGTATAGGGAAAGGAAGAAGGAGCTGCACATGGTGTTTATCGACTTGGAGAAGACATACGACAAAGTCCCCAGGGAGGTGCTTTGGAGATGCTTGGAGGTGAGTGGAGTCCCGGTGACATATATCAGAGCAATTAAGGACATGTATAATGGAGCTAAAACCCAAGTGAGGACGGCGGGAGGAGACTCTGAGCATTTCACTGTCTTGACAGGATTGCATCAGGGATCTACTCTTAGTCCCTTTTTGTTTGCTTTGGTGATGGATGTGTTGACACGACGTATTCAAGGAGAGGTGCCTTGGTGTATGCTTTTTGCAGACGATGTAGTTTTGATTGATGAGACGCGGGGTTGGGGGGGTTGGGGGTGAATGATAAATTAGAGGTGTGGAGACAAACTCTTAAGTCTAAAGGGTTCAGGTTGAGTAGGAGCAAGACAGAATATTTGGAATGCATGTTTAATGACGTGAGGATGGAAAATGAGGTGGTAGTGAAGTTGGAATCACAGGTGGTATGTAAGAGGGATAGTTTTAAGTATCTCGGGTCCGTGATTCAGGGTAACAGTGAGATTGACGAGGATGTCCCGTACTGTATTGGGGAGGGATGAATGAAGTGGAAGCTCGCTTCGGGAGTGTTGTGTGATAAGAAGGTGCCGCCCAAGCTTAAAGGCAAATTCTACAGGGTGGTAGTCCGTCCGGCCATGTTGTATGGAGCGGAGTGTTGGCAAGTTAAGAACTTCCACATTTAAAAAATGAAGGTGGCGGAAATGCGGATGTTGCGTTGGATGTGTGGGCAGACTAGGGGGATAAAGTTCGAAATGAGACTATCAGGGAGAAGGTTGGTATGACTCCAGTGGAGAATAAGATGCGGAAAGTTCGATTGAGATGGTTTGGACACGTGATGAGGAGGGGCATGGATGCTCTGATTCGTAGGTGTGAGAGGCTAGCTTTGGATGGTTTTAGGCGAGGTAGGGGTAGGCCAAAAAAGTACTGGGGAGAGGTGATTAGGTGGGACATGGAGCAGTTACAGCTCACTGAGGACATGACCCTAGATAGGAAGATCTGGAGGACGCGAATTAAGGCAGAAAGCTAGGGTCAGTTTGGGTCGCTAGTGTAGGGCATTACTTGGTGGGGGTATTATTCTTGTTATGATACCTTGTTTCATGCTTTATTACGAATCTGTTTACTTTTCTCTGTTTACTATTACTTCTGGGTGTCGTATTTATGTTATGTCATCTTGTTCCATGCTTTACTATGAATTTGTTTATTATTCCGTGTCTCGAGCCGGGGGTCTATCGGAAACAACCTTTCTACTTCTTTAAAGGTAGAGGTATGGACTGCGTACATCTTACCCTTCCCAGACCTCACTATGTGGGAATACACTGGGTTTGTTGTTGTTGTATTTTCAATATTCAAATAAAAAATGGAAAAAATAATTACTGTTTTCAAATCTCTCTCTCTCTTATATTCAAAATTCAAATATTTTTAAATAAACTAAGTATTCCATTATTTTCTCATATATATTTCATTTTATTTTCATGTATGTTAATCATCTAGTATTATTTTATTATTGTATATTTTTAATTATAATGTAATGAGTTAATCACAATTTTTTATGGATAAATATTTATTGAATAAAAATTATTATGTTCGAAGTACAGATATACCATGTATTTTTGTTGTATAGATATAATTTATGTCAAAGGTAGATTATTATTATATTTTTGATATATTTTATGAGATAGATATTCATGGTATATCTCACTATGTTAGAAGTACTTTTCTTGTTAAAAAGTTATTTATTAAATATAAATATGCATTTTCAGTATTACATGGTAAAACTTTTTATATCTAAAATATATCATGTATATTTGGTATAAATATAATTTGTATGGTATAAATATACCATGTATTTTTATGATATAAATATAATTTGTATAATACATAAATATATCATGAATTTTTATGGTATAAATATACCATATATTTTATGGAGGTATCGTGAAAGCAGTCAATAAAAATAAAAAAAACATAAAATTTTGATATAGTATATAAAAAATGAATGAACACAGACTTCCAAAAAAATGAGCAATAAATAAGAAATATGGAAATTTAATATATAATTATTTTTCAATATATTAGAATCTGTTATAAAAGTAAATATTTTATATGCTATATCTGACAACCAATTAATACAGTTATGTATATGTAATAATTTTTTTTTAAAATGGCTATTTATGTTGTTTTTCTTTTTGTTTATTAGATCAATTTAGAACGACGAAAAATTAATAAAGTGCACTATTTATTTGGTTAATATTAATAAAAATGATAGGAATTTTATGTAGTTTAATTAAGATAAGTTGTGATATTATATAACTTTTTTCTTAAATAAAAGGGCAAAATAGTCTCAATAGGTAGACAGAAAGGGTATTTTAGGCCCAATAGGTAGACATGAAGGACATTTTAGGCCCAATAGGTAGACGGAGGGCATTTTTGCACTATTTCACATAGTTGAAGGGCATTTCAGGCCCTTTTGGTAGTACTACTAATTTGTCTTTTTTTGATTTCCCATCCGGTGTTCGATGCCCGTATTGGAGCCCCGACTAATCCGAATCGCGCGTTGTAGGGCACATTAAGGTGACAGCGCTCCCAACAGAGTTTTCTCTATACCCAGGGTCGAACCCTCGATCTCTGATTAAGGGTGGAGCATCCCCATCCACTGCACCACAACCCATGTTGGTGTCCTACTAATTTGTCTTTTTTTTTTATTTTTCATCCGGTGTCCTATGCCGGCATTGGAGCCCCGACTAACCCGGATCGCGCGTTGCAGGGCTACTAATTTATCTTTTAGTAGTACCAATCCTTTACTTTATTATTAGTAGAATATTACTATTACTACTATTATTTCTATTTCTATTCTATTTATTTTTTATTATTATATTATTTTTTAACTACTATAGTGAAGGTTGGGATGACTACCAAGGATATTTCGGTAATTTTAGTCATCCCAACCTTCACTTATATGTAGTAGTAAATAAAATGGTTACACATGCATATGATTTTTTTCTTATATTTATTAGTTTTATCCTCATTTTTATGGTGCAATAAAATGATTACACATGCATATTATTTTTTTCTTATATTTATTAGTTTTGTCCTCATGTATTATTTTAATAATATTTTTATTTATACCTTTATAATTGAATTATACATGATAGTATTTTTTTTATAAATATATTTTTGTTCCTTATTAAATGACTACCAAGGGTATTTCGGTAATTTTATAGTGCAATAAGTGAAGGTTGGGGTGACTACCAAGTGTATTTCGGTAATTTATGTATTATTTTAATAGTATTTTTATTTAGACCCTTGTAATTGAATTATACATGGTAGTATTTTTTTTATAAATATCTTTTTGTTCCTTATTAAATGACAACCAAGGGTATTTTGGTAATTTTATGGTGCAATAAGTGAAGGTTGGGGTGACTACCAAGGGTAATGCAGTAATTTATGTATTATTTTAATAATATTTTTACTTAGACCTTTGTAATTGAATTATACATGGTAGTATTTTTTTATATATATTTTTTGTTCCTTATTAAATGACTACAAAGGGTATTTTGCTAATTTTATGGTGCAATAAGTGAAGGTTGGGGTGACTACCAAGGGTATTTCGGTAATTTTAGTCACCTTAACCTTCACTTATACATAGTAGTAGTACCTTTTTTTTCTTATTAAATGACAATCAAGGGTATTTCGGTAATTTTATGATGCGATAAGTGAAGGTTGGGGTGACTACCAAGGATATTTCAGTAATTTTAGTCACCCCAACTTTCACTTATATATAGTAGTAAATAAAATGATTACACATGGATATGATTTTTTTCTTATATCTATTATTTTTTTCCTTATTTTTATAGTGCAATAAAATGGTTATACATGCATATTGTTTTTTTTCTTATATTCATTAGTTTTTTTCTCATGTATTATATTTTTAATAATATTTTTATTTAGATCTTTTTAATTGAATTATACGTGGTTGTATTTTTTTATAAATATCTTTTTGTTCCTTATTAAATGACTATCAAGGGTATTTCGGTAATTTTATGGTGCAATAAAATGGTTACATATGTATATTATTTTTTTCTTATATTTATTAGTTTTGTCCTCATTTTTATAGTGCAATAAAATAGTTACACACGCATATTATTTTTTCCTTATATTTATTAGTTTTGTCCTCATTTATTATTTTAATAATTTTTTTATGTAGATCTTTGTAATTGAATTATACATGGTAATAATTTTTTATATCTATATTTTCGTTCCTTATTAAATCACTTATTTTTTATACCCTAATGGTGTAATTTATGCTGTAATAAAATGGTTACACATGCATATTATTTTTTCCTTATATTTATTAGTTTTGTCCTCATTTTTATGGTGCAATAAAATGGTTACACATGCATATTGCTTTTTTCTTATATTTATTAGTTTTGTCCTCATGTATTATTTTAATAATATTTTAATTTAGACCTTTGTAATTGAATTATACATGGTAAAATTTTTTGTAAATATCTTTTTGTTCCATATTAAAGGACTACCAAAGATATTTTGGTAATTTTATGGTGAAATAAATATTTCGGAATTGAAGTATGTATCCTCAACTTATATATTTGAAACTTTTAAATGAGACGTGCATCATATACTCTTTCAGGAATGTTCAAACGAAAGACATGCCGACAACTGTAGTTACAACAATCTAGCTAGATTTTTATCCACTTAGATAATCACTTTTGTATTGGTTGAACCAATCTAGCAATCTCAATTTTGTTTCACACTGAATGTATATCTTATGTTAACATCGGTTCATTGTACTACATTTCTTTTCTTTTACTCCTATAGTAAATAATTAAAACAAGTAGGAAATAATCATCTCCAAAATTGAATCTCTATTGCACATTAGTGTTACCAAAATGATCGTACCTTACACGGACACGGATATCTAGTTATCGTAAAAGCGAAAGCATTTCAAGATTAGGTTTCAAAAGTCAAATAGTACTTAAATTCGAAAGAATATAAAGGACCCTGACACAAATTCAAGGGGTAGCTGATACGCCTAAATTACAACTCTCGTTAGAAAGTGTAAGCGGTCGCTGTCAAATATAGAACCCAACTGGGTTGGGTGTCGAATCCCACAGGGAATACTATGATCACTAAGTATTGCGATTATTATTAGACTGTTGGTCGAAGGATCCAAGATAAGGGGGGTTTGGTTTAAGTGCACAGTAATATTATCAGTGTAACAATGAGATGATATGTGTAATTATATTTGATCACAGAGAATGACAAGTTAGGGTTATGTCCACCTTGTAGCTTCTACTTCTCTATTAGCTATGGGTAATACGGATTTTATACATGCATGCACTTATAGAGAGGCTTATTCTAATTCTAATCCAAGTGTTTTTCAACCATCAAGGATTTATTCACCTTAGTTCTCTCGAACCCAAAGTGTACAACAAATTATACGAACTCTCCAAGATGTTAATCCTGCTAGGGCATTAACGTGTAAACTAGAGGTTGGAAACCCTAATTTCTTGTCACACTCTCTTTTCCAAACAGTAACTTTTCTATCGAACAAGTTATTTCTATAATGGCATATTCCCTATGTTTGCAACCACGAGAATTCAATCAAAATGAAGAGAGTAATGATATAAGTGGATTACACATCATAAATTCACGAACCCATAGCAATAGAGAGTATACTACAAGGTTTCCATAATCCTAACAGATAAGCTTAGCTACTCATGAATAAAATAGAAATCGACATAGAAATATTCATCATACCAAAACATAGCACGATCTTGGTGATGAAGATGATAAGTGACGTTAAGAGAGAAACACGCTTCTCTCCCTCTGTCCTCAAGCTAAGTGTCTCATCTTTTTTAAAAATAATACCGAATCTGAATAATCCCTAAAAATTCAGCAATAAGGCTTTTAATAACATCCTTCTCTAATAAATTGCTACTGCATCCTTAACTATTTAAAATTATTGTGTTTGCCCAGGAAAAAGTTCCCATACATCACATTCAGTCCAAAACTGCTTTCCTTTTTATGTGAAGTTTTCTTTGCTGTCCACAGGTCCCCAAAGTGCTGTAATCTTCCTCATTAGTACCTGAAAAGCATGCTAATCACATAGGTCATCTCACTTAACTAAAAATAGACTAAAAGTGCAAGAATTATGTATTTTATCCTCAAAACTTAGCTAAAACATGGGTAAGTTATGGTGCTTAGATGTATAAATACGCCCAACATCACCACCCCACACTTAAAGCTTTGTTCGTCCTCGAACAACATATCTATTTATGCATACTACACAAGCCTTAGCACCCACAAAGGAAGACAAGATGCTCAAATAGGCTCACACAACAATTATGAACAAGAAGTAGCTTCAGGAATCATTCCTAGATACAAATTACCCTCAAGAATAGACTCATTAAGTTGGAAATTTCATGCATATCATTCAAGAAAATCATATAAATTACCCAACCTTCATCAACCATGTGCCCTCACAACAAGAGAGTTACCCATAATCACTCACAATTATGCAATTTCTAACAAAATGTGCACAAGAATCAAGTTGCGCTCACTCTCACAAAGAATTCTCAAATTACAATTGATGACCATATGCTTTCCCTTAGTGTAATACTCCACTAATACCAGAATGCTAAGATTAGGATCAAATAGGTCTTTTACGGGTTGTAATGCAGGCTAAAGGATGGGTAGGAACTATTTTGGCCAGAAATAGTGACTATCTTCCCTAAGCGCTTTAATACACTACTTTATGCAATTAAGATCAATCTCAAACAACCAATTTCCACTTCTTCTATCTTCACAGATTTGCTTTTCACCCCAACTCGTTAAGCTTAATTAATAACACTATGGTGGGAGTATGCAACCCTTTCAACTTTTTTTTGGCACCCTTTTCACGTTACGCACCCCTATAATAGCCACCCTCAACTTAAGCAATTTGCCTTAGTTGAGGTGTACAATGTCCAAGAAGGACCAGGGCAAAAAAAAGGTTCATTGTAACATGTCCGGGATAAAATTGTTGAACTTTTTCAACAATTTTAGCTACTCCCAACCACATCAATTGCTCACGCCAATAACTAGACTTTGGGGCATCAATTTTACCTTTTTCCTCTTATTCTCAAACTCTTAACTCACATTGATTTTACATTAAAGCGCTTAGGAGCTTTTTGGATCAAATTACGGTCTATTAAAGAACGAATTAGGCTACATATGAGGCTAACAAAAGAACAAGGTAAAGGCTCGACGGGGCTATCTAAGATAATATACAAAGGTAGGTCAAAAGAAGGTATGAACAATGGCTATCAAAGAAAGGCCTAAATCATCTCTTAAACTCACAATCTTTATTTTGCTTTGCATACACACCAGGAAAGTTCTAGCATCAGTTACAATAAGGAATATACAACAGTCTTACACACTCATGACACATGGTCAACTCAATTAGGAGCATTATAGATTCTCGACCGAACAATTACATGAATTCAATTAAAATTAACAATCACAACAAGAGTCACAACTAGAGCCTAGGTGTTTCAAATGTAATGATCCATCACATATTTAGGTTATAATGTCATATGATCCACAAGAGCAGTTACATATAATTGAAAGACTACTTTTCTCTTAAGACGGTCGTCATCCATCCATCATCGAGAAAAAAACCTAATTATGACTAAATAACTAACAAAATGAACAAAATAACTAATCCTATCCATAAGTATACTAAGGAGAAGGTCCTATTTTCTTACGAAACAAGTAGCAAAGTAACCAGCCACCCCACACTTAAGCTCTGCACTGTCCCCAGTGTAAATAACAAGATAAAGAACCTGGATAGTAGTACTTCTCATCCACATTAGGAGTCATGCCACCTGCATGGAGAACATCATTGGAGCCATTTTCCTGTATTCATCCTGTCATCCATGTCATCCACACATAATGAAACTAACTATAATTAATATGAGGGTGGTGAAGTCACCACCCCACACTTAATTTGTTAGTATCAACTAATTTTGTGTTATTATCGGGTACTCAGACTTCACCGACATACACTTTGACATGGTGCACCACGTCAGTCACAATACAATTCAATCACTTCAATTTCCCCATGTCTATTTTAATGAAACACTTTTTTTTATCAAAATCATACCCTACACTTTCAACCATATCAAGATATACAAAACACCATCACTTTCCCAACATAGCCATGGCAAAAATTTAATTCATAATCCTCAAGTGATCAATTAATAACTACAACATAAATTCAAAACACCTAAGGATTAAGAAAAGAACACTTACCTTGAAGATGAAGGATTGAAGAAAGTGAGTCGATATTCTTGGGTTTTAAAAGTGGTGAGGAGCTTGTAAGATTAGTAGAGCAAAGAGAAGGGTTTTGAGAGAGGAGGGGTTAGGAGGAGCTTAGGTGAAATAAAAATAGAGTGGGATTTAAGAGTAAAGAATATGTTTAAAGGATGAGCCATGGGTTGGGTTGGTCCATTCACAAACGGGTTAGTGGGAAAAAATTATGTTGATAGGCGGCGCCTATAGCATTGCCTAAGCATAAGTAGGCGGTGCCTATAGCATTGCCTAAGCATAAATATGCGGCGCCTAACCTATTGCCTATGTTGGCATAGGCGGCGCCTAGCCTACCGCCTATGTGAGGCAGTGAGCATAGGCAATGGCATAGGCGGTGCCTAGCCTATTGCCTATGTTGGCATAGGTGGCGCCTAGCCTATTGCCTATGTTGGCATAGGCAATTGGAAAAACGGCGCACTCATGGTCGAAA
Source organism: Capsicum pubescens (assembly GCA_030864215.1). NCBI lineage: Eukaryota > Viridiplantae > Streptophyta > Magnoliopsida > Solanales > Solanaceae > Capsicum > Capsicum pubescens. Next base: position 144,701,896 of record CM061548.1, on the reverse strand, counting down.
AGGTCCATACCGCGGAGGCGAAGAGGCTTCGCCCCCGCACCCCCATCGAGGTCAATGGTGGGCTTCGAGATCGGGCCTATCGGCCCGATCCCTACGCTACCACCACAAACCTCATTGAAAGTCACAAAATAAAGTCGCACCGCAAAACTTTTTGGGTCGAATCTTCATAATTCGAGGGCGACTCTAATGCAAATCATACTTGAACCTTACACATTTGACTACTCCAACTTACTTGTAATGTTCCCATCACTCCTAAACTTACCACCATTGACATGTCTCGCTTCCAAATCAAAATTGTTACTAATATTCTCCTTAGTACTTCGTGCACCTACACTTAATCAAAAACAACAAAAATGATTAGAAAGATGGATTGCCTCCCATGCAACGCCTAATTTAACATCGCAGCACGACTCGATTATCTTGACTACTCAGACTACGTCAAGATACATCGATGATACCATTTGTACCTCATTTGTTGGATCAAGACAATGCTTTATTCTTAGTCCAACCACTTTGAAGTCACTCACATCCTTGCTTGCAAGTTTAACCAAACTAGCTATGGTCTCCACAAAAGACATATCCTTAACTGGTACATCTCGCTTATCTTCATAGAATACATCAACTATCGAGAAGACACTCATCTCTTTTTGTTGTTTCATAGACCGACATACTTCAAAGCTAACTTCTTTCTCATTGAGCCTAAATTTCAGCTCATTCAGCTCTATGTCAACTAACACCCTTTCAGTTGCTAAGAATGGCCTACCCAAAATTATGGGTACTTCAAAGTCCACTTTACAATCAAGAATTACAAAATCGGCAGGAAATATAAAATCAGCAACCTTTACAAGTACATCATGTAGAATCCCAATCGGTCTTTTTACTGATTTATCCGCCATTAGAAGACGTATATTAGTGGGCGTAGGATCACCCAAACCTAATTTCTTGAAAACCGTCAGTGGCATAAGATTGATACTTTCCCCAAGATCACAAAGGGCCTTTTCAAACTTTAGCAATCCAATCGTACATGGAACAGTAAATGCTCCCGGATCAGCTTTCTTCTGGACAATAGATCTTGTAGAAATAGCACTACAATGATGAAGATTGTCTACCATTTCATAGCTCACAGTCTTTTTCTTTGTCAACAGGTCTTTCATAAACTTAGCATATCCGGGCATCTGTTCCAGTGCTTCAACTAAGGGCACATTCACTGTCAACTGCTTCAACATAGCCATGAATTTGCTAAACTTGCCATCATCTTTTTTCTTATTTAATCATTGTGGAAATGGAGGTGGCGGCCTTGGAATTTCAGTTGGAGCAACTTTTACCTCCTTTCTTATGACTTGCTCCACATCACTAATATGCTTCGGCTTAGTTGGTTGTTCAAATTCCGTACTTTTCTTTTTCAAACCTCCCAACTCCACAGGCACCACTAGAGATTCATCAACCATCTCCCAATCCATTTCAACCTCATCAGTATAAGAGGAAACTCCCAAACCTGGACTAGATAACATCTTACCGCTCCTAGTGGTAATGGCCATACACGATCCATCAGTCCTCGAATCCTGAACTGTATCACTTGGTAGTGTCCCATTCTTTCTTTGGTTGAATGCTGTGGATAATTGGCTCATCTGCTGCTCCAATTGTTTAATAGCAACAGAGTGCGAATTTACAAGTTGACTTATGGAAGATACGTCACTCTTTATTGTAGTCACCCCAGAATTTGCCGCCTCAACTCCCTTTAATACTTTCTCCATCATGTCCTCCATAGACATTTTGCCTGAACTGGTAGCAGCATTATCACGGCTTCCAGGAGGTACATACAGTCCACTCCTGTCACTTTTATTCTTCCAATCTCCTTGATGGTTCCAACCTTGGTTTCCTTGGCCACCACCTCGGAAACCCATATGATTGTTCAAGTAATTGGCTTCTTCCTCAGGATCGGAGTCAGCCTTTCCCTGTGATGCTACAACTTTAACCTTCTTTGTCTTTCCTGATAATAAATGCTTAGTGAGAAGGTCTATCTGTGTTTTCATGTGAGCCATATCCTGGTCACGTCCCTCTTCTCTTCGCCTCTATTCTGCCGTCATACCAATAGATACAGTAGAGCTTGCTACCTCAGAATCCCTGGTATGCCAAGCTCTACTCTGCTTTGTTATGCGATCCAGCATGTCAGATGCCTCAAGAAAAGTAAGGTCCATGAATGACCCACCCGTAGCATTATCTACCACTGGCTTAGTCACCGAGTTCAAAGCCCTATATAATATTTCCATCAAGTGGAAATTGGTCATCTGATGGTTTGGGCACCGCATAAGCTTCTCCTTGAACCTCTCCGAAGTCTCGTGGAGAGCTTAATTTGGAAACTGTTTGAAATTACTTATCTCATCTCTCAATTGTGCCCTCTTGGATGGCGAAAAGAATCTTTCTAGAAAAACGTCTTTCAGTTGCCTCCAATTGGTAATAGAGTCAGGAGTTAGCCCGTTTAACCATAGAGTTGCCTTTCCAGATAGAGACAGTGGAAATAAGCGCAGACGGATCGCATTCTGTCCAACCCCTGGATTGTCAAATGATTTACATATTGAGATAAAATTAATCAGATGTATATTTGGATCGTTGCCTGCAAGTCCATCAAATAACTCTTTGAGTTGCAATAGCTGGATCATGGTGCTAGTGATATTGAACTTGGCTCCGGGTGCCAAGGGCGGAGGAATAATAACCCCTGTGGCACCAGTCCCATCCAAGTCGTCATTATCATCATCAAAAGCAACTTGCACAGCTCGACGTTCGAGTCTCATCCTAGCTTGAAGATCTCTGTTGACATTCCTGTTTACTGGTGCAGCCACATCATCTGCACGCTTTGGATTTAATAACTCATCATCACCCAGGTCCTCATCATCAAGATTTGGTACCCGACCTGGGTTATCAACATTCTGTTGATTTACTTGCGCAGCTGCCAATGCAGCTAATCTAGCCTGCTCCTGTTGAGCAGCTATCCTTTCAGGGTCTCGTTGCGTATCCATTCTTCCAATGAGATGTGGTTCAGGATTTATAGGTAATAATGGCTGACCCGATCTCCGTGTATTTGACATGCAATCCACTCAACCTAAACAAAACAAAAACAACAAACAAAAAGTAAAATTTGAGAATCTTTGACCAAAAGGTCTATTAACTATCACAAACTTAGTTGACAACCGTATTCCCCGGCAGCGGCGCCAAAATTTGATACGCCCAAATTACAACTCTCGTTAGAAAGTGTAAGCGGTCGCTGTCAAATATAGAACCCAACTGGGTTGGGTGTCGAATCCCACAGGGAATACTATGATCACTAAGTATTGCGATTATTATTAGACTGTTGGTCGAAGGTTCCAAGATAAGAGGGGTTTGGTTTAAGTGCACAGTAATATTATCAGTGTAACAATGAGATGATATGTGTAATTATATTTGATCACAGAGAATGAAAAGTTAGGGTTATGTCCACCTTGTAGCTTCTACTTCTCTATTAACTATGGGTAATACGGATTTTATACATGCATGCACTTATAGAGAGGTTTATTCTAATTCTAATCCAAGTGTTTTTCAACCATCAAGGATTTATTCACCTTAGTTCTCTCGAACCCAAAGTGTACAACAAATTATACGAACTCTCCAAGACGTTAATCCTGTTAGGGCATTAACGTGTAAACTAGAGGTTGGAAACCCTAATTTCTTGTCACACTCTCTTTTCCAAACAGTAACTTTTCTATCGAATAAGTTATTGCTATAATGGCATATTCCCTATGTTTGCAACCATGAGAATTCAATCAAAATGAAGAGAGTAATGATATAAGTGGATTACACATCATAAATTCACGAACCCATAGCAATAGAGAGTATACTACAAGGTTTCCATAACCCTAACAGATAAGCTTAGCTACTCATGAATAAAATAGAAATCGACATAGAAATATTCATCATACCAAAACTTAGCACAATCTTGGTGATGAAGATGATAAGTGACGTTAAGAGAGAAACACGCTTTTCTCCCTCTGTCCTTAAGCTAAGCGTCTCTTCTTTTTCAAAAATAATACCGAATCTGAATAATCCCTAAAAATTCAGCAATAAGTCTTTTAATAACATCCTTCTCTAATAAATTGCTACTGCATCCTTAACTATTTAAAAATATTGTGTTTGCCCAGGAAAAAGTTCCCATACATCATATTCAGTCCAAAAGCTGCTTTCCTTTTTATGTGAAGTTTTCTTTGTTGTCCACAGGTCCCCAAAGTGCTGTAATCTTCCTCATTAGTACCTGAAAAACATGCTAATCACATAGGTCAGCTCACTTAACTAAAAATAGACTAAAAGTGCAAGAACTATGTATTTTATCCTCAAAACTTAGCTAAAACATGGATAAGTTATGGTGCTTAGACGTATAAATACGCCCAACATCAGTAGCTTGATAGGAAGATGAGATTGATACATTATCATTATCACAGAGTTGGGATTTGGATGAGATTGATACATTATCATTATCACAGAGTTGGTATTTTAGTTATTTCATTATTTATATATATTCAGAAAACACATAACAACATCATTAAAGTTATTTTGATTTTTTTTTAAAAAAAGTTTTAAGTTTGTGGGGCCTATTATCCAATTAAACTAAATAAAATCATCATAAATACCCCTTTTTTAGGTCCAAATGATGTGACAAATGTACTTCACTCTCCAATAGAGCGTGAAACAAGTAAAAACTATTTTTTTTTTTTTTCAAAAAATCAACATTTGTTGGATTAGAATTTTTTTTAATTACTTATTTATTTTAATTTATTTTCCAGTTCTTTTTTTTCTCTTATCTTCTTCTTCCAATTATTCACCATTTTCTTTATTTTTCCAATATATTTTTCTTCTCTTTTTCCTTTCATTTCTTTCTCCTCGGTTTTCAAGTTGTTTCACCATAAGTTTATAATCGATACATTGCCGTACGTCTACTATTTTTCTTTTGATTTTTGTTATGAAGCTTGATTTTTTGGTTAAGAAAAATATAAGATTTAATTTCAATAAAATTTCATTTCAACATAATTATATTTTCTTATAAATTTTAATTTGAAGATAATCCAATTGTGATTTAGCAGTAACTATGATGACAAAGGTTATTAGAGCAACATAGATATAAAGAAAAAATTTATAAGCCAATCATATCTCTCAACTCACCTTATTTTAGGTTTCTATCTAAGAAAAAAATTAATAACAAAAAGGGTGGGGCTATTTAGAAGAGACAAAATAAAATAAAATAAAATAAAGACAGCTAAGAAGAAAGTGACCAAAGTTGAACATTTATGAATGGTGAAATGTAGATAGTAATGGGAATTCATGGGAGGATAAGAGTGGAGGAAAGAGAAAGAAGAAAGAAGAAAAAAGAAAAAGAAAATTAAATCAATTGAGACGTGAAAAATAGTAATTGGTGTGTTATTGCACTTCCTTTAATTTCTTGTAATTGATGTTGGCTTAAAAAATGAGATATTTATTCCACTTTTAATTGTTAAATGGGGCAATAGGATGCCCGTAAACTTTAAGTGTCTATTTACAAATCTAAAACAACTTTAGCCAATGCTTTATGTTTTTACTCTTTATATGTAACTTATTCCATCATGCTTATCTCTTTTTTTTTTTTTAATACAAATGATGGATAAATAATCTTGAACCTAACTTATATTTCTAATCAAATTTAAGATAAAATAATCATATATTTTATCCAAAAATTATTATCACTTATTCTTCATGCCAAACAATTCACAAGTACTTTTAGTTGGAACTAGTTTTTGATATTGAAGTATTGTTCTTAATGTGCATCTTGAATTGTCTTTGTTGGACATGCACCAAATTCATGATCGAATACTAAATAAATTCACACTATGACATTAAGGGAGGTGGTGTAAGGAGAAGTGAGCAAGTATAAGTAGAGAAGATTCAGAAAATGCCCGAATTATTTTATTTGTCATGGTTTGACTGGATAAAGAGTTTAAAAAGAGATTTTGATGGCCCAATAGCATGGGTAGAGCCAAGTGGAAGCTAGATGATCGAATTCACCCAAACCTCCTTTGATGAAAAATTATGTTGTAAATTCAAGGTTCAAACCTCTCATATTTCCTCTTATGAGTCTCAATCCACATTTTGCCTGGATCAACAGTTTTTCCCTTTGATGTCTGTAATTTTCAAATTGTAAAGTTTCAATAATTAATTAAGAATGTGCTTATCTAGGAACATCGTATTAAACTATCATTTCAGCCCTCCTTCTAGTTCGCCATCAGCACCACCAATATGAGTTGTCAAATTTGTTAATTCTTCCTATAAAACTCCTACAAGTTGAAAAATAATTATTATTTTTGATGAAGAAATTTTACTTCATCACTACAATACATTTACAACTTATCTCTATGTACATCATCCTACTAAGCTCAAGTTACATATTCGCCTCAACTAAGTATATGATTAATCCAATTCCTATGCCCGTGACTCATCTTTCTTGTAAAAAATGAACTCTTTTCGCATCTTAAATTTCTGTTTGATCTGGTCAATGATCATCTCCAGCCTTGGTGTTTGAAGATCCCACAAGTCAGTGTTTCGAGCCTTCCAAATCCTGTAGAAAGTTGCCACTATTACAACCAAAACTAGTTTCCTACACCTTCTCCCTGTAGTGCATCGTTCTACACGCCTGCATATCCCATCAATGTCTGTGTAACGTCTTCCTTTATTCAACCATCCTAGGACACTCAGAATACATTTGATTGCTAATGCATACTTGGAGAAAAGATGTATTGATTCTTTGCAAGCCCCACAAATGGTGAATTTATTATCCCGACTCACACTAATTCGATGTAGTCTATACTTGGTCAATAGTCAATGATGCATTAATAGACAACAAATAAAACTATGTTGCGGCAAGTTTTCTTCGCTCCACGGTTATCTTCCCCAAGGACATGATGCTTGTGTTCTCATTCTCCATCTATGGCCAATACTAACTGAGTATTTCCTTCCTACCTATAACCAGTCATCCTGTATATAGCCCCAAATAAACCTATCACGTATATCATAAATCTTTTTACAATACAAACAATAATCAACATGTGTGGAATATTCCCACCATTCAACATCATTTAGCTAGATAGCATTGATCCATCGCAACCACAAGTTAACAGTTTTTTGTGCAATAGTCCAAACATATTTAACTATAGTTTCTTCATTCCATTTTGTACAGTTCTTAATCCCCAATCCACCTTCTCTTTTTGGTCAACATACCAGTTCCCATGCTACTGGAGGAAATTTGGTGGTTGTAACTTTTCCATGCCATAGGAAGTTTCTTCAAATAGCCGTAATACCCTTAAGAACTGACTTTGGAAACTTGAATATAGAAAACTAGTAGCTATGAACATGTAGTAAAACTAAATTCACAAGCATCACTCTTTCTGCATAGGACAAGTGTTGAGAACTCCAATTTTGAATATGAGTTCTTATCTTGTACAACAACACTTTGTAGTCTATTTTAGAGAGTTTTCGTGCAGATATTTGGACCCCAAGATATCAAAAATAAAGAGCACCTTTAGTAAAACCTAATAATTCAACCAAGTCATCTATTGTGCTATCTGTCATGTTAGCCCTAACGATGTTTGATTTATTTGCATTGGTACGCAACCCTAAGGCATTTGAGAATGTACGCAGGCTTCTTAGGATGAGCAAGATTGATTAGAAGTCCTCTTTGCTAATCATCAAAACATCATCCACAAAGTAAAGATGATTCAAGTGGAGCTAATTTGGAGAAAAGGAGTAGAAGTTGAAGTTTTTGACCACCTACATGGGCATCTACGGCCTGTAGGTACCACTTACTGGGCGTAAGTGCCAGAGTATGTGTTAGAGAAGCTGAGAAAACAGAGATTCAGAAGCTAAAAATTGGACCTTGCTAGCTACGGAGGGCACCTGTGGTTCGTAGGTACCACCTACGGTTTGTAGGTGCCAGAATTTATCTCTGAAGTGTAAGTCCAGAGAAGTTTTTCAGAAGTTTCAGGAGCCTTGGAACTACGTGGGACCACCTACGGTATGAAGGTGCCACTTATGGCCCATAATTAACCCAACAGGTGGCCACTAACTCCAATTTTCCTTCTTTGTTTTGAATTGGTTTCCTAGGGTTTTCAGGTACTCTATAAATAGTCTTTTGACGTTTTTTGTTTGTTCTAGATTTTGATTGATTATTCAATTTGAGATTTTGATTTTTATTCATTCATTATTTTGATACTGATTTAATGCTTTCAAATATGAATTCCACTGATTGTTTCACAATGATGAGTGTCTAATTCCCTTAGCTAGAGTTATAGGAATCCTGGAGGATTAACAAAGTAGGGGAAGGGTTCAATCCTTCTAGATTATTGTTGCTACATGTATTGTATTTTTATTCACACTTATTGACTTCTTAATGGTTGCAAACGTTAGGACCCTACCTTTATTTACTATAAACCTAAGAGGGAGGTAGAGATTGGAAAAGGGAGATCATATCAATGATTTAAAGTTAATTGTTGAAATAAGTTAAACATTACTATCTACTTAAGATAATTATCTTCATCTAATTAACTTAAAATCGAGAGAAGATAATTGAAACTGGGGTACAGGGCAAGGGTTAGTAAACCGATACTCTGAGATCGAGAGAAGATAAGTGAGATTTACCACAAAGTTTGTCGAGAGACTGTTAGTGATACATAACTTGCCAGATTCTACATGCCCTATTATTTGATAGTTGGAATGATCATAATAAGCCTACAACATTATAATCCAGAGGGAACCCAAGCCTAGTGTTCATTTTTTATTGATTACAACCAAAATATTCCACATCTTGTTACTTTTCACAGATTAAAACTACAAACCCCCTACTTACTTTCTTGTACTGTCGGTTGATTTTAGAAAACTTGAGAGATAGTTCACGTATTCCCTCTGGGTTTGATCCCAACCTGAGTTAGGTTACTATATTTTGCATCAATTGCTTTATCTTCTATTTGAGGTGTAGTTTAGGCGATATCAAAATTTTGGTGCTGTTGTCGGGGAAGACAGTGATTGCTGATCATAGTTGTTGATATTTTTAGTTTTTCTTTTTTCTTTAGTTGGGTATGCATCGGTGTATGCCTAACACCAGGATTTAAAACAATCCCTTTGTCCCACTACATCCTAACCTATAGAGAATTCTATAGAAAAATCATACGATGGCAGAACATGTACATGAAGGCCATCTTGAGGGGGTTTAGGATGATCCTAATGTTATGCCTTTTTTTTTCTAGGAATATTAAAAACATTGTTGATCAGAGAACTGAGTAGTTATTAGTGGAAGCTTCTGACCAAAAAAGGTAAGCAGATGCTCAGGAGGTAGAGATAGCAAATTAGAGACAAGAAGCAAACCATCAAGTGGCACTCGACGGAAATTGAGATAGATTTAGAGGTGGTAGAGCTCAAATACTTATAGCCTATCAGTACTTGCCTCCATATGAGGATTAGAGAAGGATTTTGGATACGTTGAGCCTACCGAGACAAGAGCTATCATTTCTCCTATTATACCACCGGGTGTGAAATTCAACATTACTAGTGCCATGATCTAGATCTTAAATCTGAAATGTGTGATTGCAAGCTTGATAAAAGATGATAAAAACATGCACCTTACAAACTTTATGTAACACCCCAAAAAATCGTCCATGAGTTAGCTCGTGGTAATATGCTCTTAGAGTTAAATGACTAGAATTATGTCAAAGAAACTTAGTCTCATTTTTGACTTCCAAAGTGAGTAAATTTTAAACCATATATAATTTACCTAATTTTGACTTTTTATCATGTGAGAAATTGAATGAGCTTTCCATCGATGTAAGATTTGCCCAAATTCGATACCCGGGCAAGAAGTTATGGCTAATTTAAGTTCTAGTCGTAAAACACCGTCATTTTGGTGTTTGGCGCGTCGCGGAGGGGGCTTATTTAGAAATTGTCAAATTTTAGTAGCATAAAGCGATTGTGGCGCATCACGCTGAAGTTTCAGGTCCCAACCAGTAGGACAACACGATGTCTCCGCGTCGCGGTGACCTTAAGAATCCCACTCGTTAATTTCCAGTGAGCCACCGCGATTGTGGCGCGTCACGGTGGACCATGAAATCGGGCTCCCAGTTATATTTTTATTCCGCCTTATTAAGGGTATATTGGGTATTTTCCACCCTCTTATCAGCCTAAACACGGGATTTAATCCCAAAGACACCAGAATATATTCACAATCATCCAAATTACTCAAGAACACTCTCTAGGGTTTCAAACTAAAAACATAAATAACTCAAGATTTAACCGTGGGTTTTCAAGATTAATTGAAGATTTGGAATCCCCAAATCGTAGGCTTCAAGAATTATTCATCAAATTCCTAAATAGAGGTACGTGGGGTTTATCCTAAAAACTACATGGGCTTGTAAACACTAGAACATAATTTAAAGGTTATCAAGCATAAATTTATAAAAGGGTTATGAAATACATGATTTTATATGAATGTTTAATTGTATTGTTGATTTGGTCTTTAGGCCTTTACCCCTTAAATTGATTTACACGTATATGTATATGTATGAAAAATTTAGATTGAAGATTGTTTGAGAGCACAACTTATGAAATCCCTCTCTTGTGATGACTTTAAGTCTATGATCTTAAGGTGAAGGATTTGAAATGCATGATTTATGGCTTGAAAATAGTTTACTCAAATACCATATTATTTTGAGCATGATTTAGAGATTTAAGAGAGGGAGTTTCTTGATGTAACTATATTTTGTTAAAAGAGAAAGATTTGCATGAGATTAAGAGCTTTGACATGACCACCTTGCATCATTGAAAGTTTGACAAAGAGAGTTGCATACATGTGTTTATATGATTTTTAGAGAAAGAGTTCTTTGAAATAATTTATTGATATGGTGGTCCCAAATTTATGTTTTGAAAACAGAGATTGTAATATGCTAATAATGGCTCAGAGATGTGGCTTGCAAGTTAATGGTATGACGATACCATAAGTATGTATGCCATAACAGAGTGTGTATTCAGAGAATGCATGTTTTAAAGAGTTAAAAATGGGCTTAAAGAGGGTTAGGTGGTTACCCGAAGAAGGCTTGAGTTCAAGTAACTCTTAGCCTAAAACCGTGATTTCCTGATCCGGGTATATTATTTTTACGCTGGCGATGACCGTGTGGCATAGCAGAGTCAGAGACTCCAACCCTTGCGGCACACTTGGGTTGGAGGCTTCCCCATCAATTTAATGACGGATTTCATATAGCCCATGGAATTTCAGAGTTGTAGGGTATACCACCTAGCGCAGAAGTAAAACAAAGAGTGTCACAGAGTTTAGATGATTTTATAGAGTCTTTCGAAAATGCCCATGAGATTTCTTACTATCTGATATGTTTATGAATTGTTTTAAATTGCTCTCATATATGTTGAATATAAACCAATATTTTGGATCTGCTCTGCGTACCAGTACATTTGTATTAACCCCCTACCTCCCAGGTTCGGAGGCTTAGTCCTAGGGTCCGTTTAATCAGTAGAGTATTCCAGAGAGAAATGATCCGTTCAATGGTGAGCCTTATTTGTTCCAGAAGGCCTATTATTTTAGATTATGTTATTCCATTGGTTCGGTCTACTGGGGGACTTGTCCCAGTTTTTAGATAGTTGTCAGATTTTCATGTAGTAGAGATTTCGCAGACTGTTCCAGATGTTGTTTAGTTGATTTTGGATTTCATTCCTTATTGTTAAACTAAATACATAGTATGACCATGTTTCCGTATCATATTATATTTTTGTATCTTCTTTTATTATATGAATGTTGTGCATGATTACCAGATAAAGTAGGACACCCGGGCCTTCATGGTTTGGGATATCCGTCACGGCCAGGCCCTAGTTTGGGTAGTGACACTTTATTGGGATTTTCACTTCATACACTATACCTAGGGTAAATCAAGAAGTACTGAAACTTAGCTTGTTCCTATTTTCATTGACTAGTGAAGATACTTTGTGGTTGGGGGAACTTACAAGAGGATCTATCACTACTTGGAATGATTTACAATTGTAATTTTTGGATCATTTTTTTCACCATCTAGGATGCTTTAGTTGAAGGAAGAGATATATAATTTGATGTAGTTACACTCTGAGTTTACGTATGAGGTATGGTTACGATTCAAAAAGAAGTTGAGGATGGTGCCAAACCATAGGATTTTGGGGTAGATCTTATTTGAGATTTTCTATCGAGCCTTTAACATAATCTCGAGAGTTATGACAAACACTATTATTGGAGGAGCATGCATGCGTATACATGGGAGCTAACATCAAATATTTTAGACCAGATCTCTCTCACCAACAGAGGATGGAATACTTGAGAGGCTGAGAGGTACTGACACTTATGCAATTAGGTCTTTCACCAAGCATAAAGTGGTTGATAATTCTATGACGTAAGAGATTGCACATCCGAGAAATGATATTGGGATCTTGGTGAGGTAGTTTGCAATAATAAATCCTGAGAAGGTGAATACAGTTGGCTCAAAGGAAAGTGCCTCTAAGTCTTATGATTCTGATTTAGAAGAAAAGGCAAAGTACCTAGATCACGAGTTGGCGGGTATCTGAGCCAAGACGCAAGGAAACCAAGGTCAAAACTATTATAACGATAGGTACAAAGATAGGAGCAGAGAGAAAGATGGTGACTAGAGATACAAGGATGATTACAAGGAGAAGGGTAATGTGTATGATCTACTAGTCAGTTATGACACTAAGTCAAAGATAGAGGAGATGTTGTCCAAGCTAGTCAATGGTTAGGAAAATCAATAAAATTGCCTTAAGAAGATTAAAGAAGACATCTTAGGATTGACCCAGAAGGTAGAGTCACATGCTACTGCGATAAAGAAATTAGAGCATCAATTTGGACAAATGTTTACAAATTTGAATCATAGACAGCTGGGCCCCCCCTCAAGAAACATAGATAGAATTCTAAGAATGACAGTCATAGTATAGCCATTACTACTTAGAGTGGTAAGGAAAAATTTGATCCCCCTATGTCGACTGTTGATGAGATGAAGAATAACAGTGTTATGGTTGATGAGACACCTGAAGTGGAGTCAAAAAAATCTACAGTTGTTGATGGTTATGCTGTAAAGGACAAAGGTACAGGAAAGGTCTGAAAGCTAAGATGAAGAAAATAAGGGCAAGCCTATGGTATTTGATACACATTGATTGGAACTTTTTTGTGAGTGTGAGTATCTCGTGATCGTCCTGGTATTGTCCTTCATGATTTCATATAAGTGTTTGGGACTTCTTTGATGTGAGGGCAATTGGGTTGTGTTGCTAGGTGCCTACTTGTTTGGGTAGTGTAACTTGTGCATATGCATGGTTATTTATTGCTAATGTAATTCCATATCTTAATTCCCTTATGTCACATTGTTGTGCTTCATTGATATACATAATTGGTTTTGAAGTGTTAAAATAGGAGGGGGTGTAAGGTTTTGAGCTTAAAATTTGAGGATTGACTGTCGTAGATAGCTTAGGTTTCTCCTAGTTAAGCATCGTTATATTACTGATTGTGTTGTATTGCCCGAGGACATTCAAACGTTCTATGTTGAGGGTGTTGATGTACTATGACTTCATAGAACTTTTGATACTTAAAAAATTGAAAATATACAAGTGACTTAGGTCTTTCCGTTAGATGTGATGTATTTTGCAGGAAATCAAGTTTTGGAGCTAATCTAGAGAAAAAGAGTGAAAGTTAAAGTTTTGGACCACCTGCGTGGGCATCTACGGCCCATAGGTACTACTTAATTGCCGTAGGTGCCAGAGTATATGTCAGAGAAGCTGAGAAATAGAGATTCAGGAGCTGAACGTCGGACCCTGCTACCTACGGAGGGTACCTACGACCTATAGGTACCATCTACGCTCTGCAGGCGCCAAAATTTGTCTCAGAATTTGAAGTCCGGAGATGTTTTCCAGGAGTTACAGGAGCCTGGCACCTACGTTGGACTACCTACGATCTATAGGTTCCACCTACGACCCGTAAGTGGCCCAAATAGGTGACCACCGTCTCCAATTTTCCTTCTTGTTTTGGATTGATTTCCATGTGCTCTATAAATAATCTGTTGACTTGTTTTAATTAGGTTACAGACTCTTACTACTTACAAACATGTATTTGATTTCAATCTTGTGATTGTTTGTTGTTGATTTTGGTTGATTATTCAATTTGAGACTTTGTTTTTTATTCATTCATTATTATGACATTGATTTAATGCTTTCAAATATGAATTCCATTGATTGTTTCACAACGATGAGCAGCTAATTCCCTTATCTAGGGTTGTGGGAACTCTGGCAGATTAACAAAGTAGGAAAAATATTCAATCCTTCTAGATTATTGTTGTTGCATGTATTGTGGTTTTCTTCGCACTTATTGACTTCTTAACTATTATAAGCATTACGATCCCATCGGTATTCACTACGAACCTAAGAGGGAGGTAGGGATTGGGAAAAGGAGATTATAATAGTGATTTGAAGTTAATTATCGAAATAAGCTAAACATCACTAGCTACTTAAGATAATTATCTTCATCTAATAAACTTGAGACCGGGAGGAGATAGTAGAAACTGGGGTTCAGGACAAGGGTTAGTAAGACGATACTCTGAGACTGAGTGAAAATGAGTGAGATTCACGAAAGTATGCCGAGAGGCTATTGGTGATACATGACTTGCCAGATTTTACATGCACTGCAACTTGATAGTTGGATTAAGCACGATAAGCCTACGAAATTAGAAGCCAGGGGGAACACAATTCTAGTGTTCGTTTCTGATTGATTACAACCAAACATTCCATATCTTGTTAATTTTCATAGATTATAACTATAAACCCCCACTTACTTTCCTGTACTGCCCATTGATTTAAGCAAACTTGAGAGATAGTTCACGTATTCCCTGTGGGTTCGACCCCAACTAGAGTTGGGTTACTATAGTACGCATCAACCACTTTATCTTCTATTTGAGGTGTAGTTTGGAAGGGATAATGTGACACTTAGGTTTGAATCTAAACCCCTTTTGCTTTTCAACTACTCCCATGATACGTGTGAAATATTCCATGTATATCACAAAGAGGAGGAGAGATATGCGATTCCCTTCTTACAGTCCCCTTTTCCCTTCAATGCCTCCCATATAATACTCCATAATTGTCACTATGAATTTCACTGTATATATGCAATTCATTACCCAATGAATAAACTTGGATGGGAAGTCCAGTGCATACATCATCTCTCGCACAAAATCCCATTACAATGTGTCGTAGGCTTTTTGCAAATTAATTTTTAATAAAAAACTGTTGGAGGTGTGATCCCTATTTTATAGTCGAACAGAATCTTGGCATATTAGAATATTCTAAAATTTTTTTTGACCCTCTATAAATGTACTTTGGTAAGCTGATATAATGCTAGGTAGTACTGTTTTTTAGCCTGTTAGTCGGCATCTTGGATATTACCTTATATGCCGTGTTACAGTAGGCTAAGGGTTGAAAATCCTCCACTGTATTGGTATGTGCATGCTTAGGAATAATGGTTTGGACTGTATTGTTCTAAACCCTAAGCATTTTCCCTATCCTGAAATACTCCATCACCCCATCAATGCATCTGAGTGTTTAATATTCCAAGTGAAATAACCTCTAGTGGATTTCAGATCCTGAAGTGGGCATGTTCTCACACATTTCTTGAACTTCCACGTTTCATCCAATTTAACCTACCTTCCTACTCTTTCATCCCTACTTCATATATTGTTAAAATAACCCGTAACAGTCCATGCACCAGTGATGGTGCTACAAGTGACATGAAACTTTAATCTAGCACCTCTATGCTCCACTACATAATGTATACTCTAATCAGACATTCTCATTAAAGTAAAATGCAAGATATGGGGCTTCCGTAAAACCTAGATTCCACCACCAGGGTGACGTCTAAGATTGAACAAAATGACCAACCAATACAAGTATTAAGAGTTGCAAGAGAAGCAATTTACCTTTTATTTATTATTCCTAAGTAAAATAAGCTCCACTGGAATTCAGATCCTAAAGTGAGCATATTCCCACACATTGCTTAAACTCCTAGGTTTCAACTAATGTAACTTGCCTTCCTACCTTCTCATCCTATCACGACCCAAAAACTCAGGTTATCATGGTACTTATCATGGCTAAGCCTTGAAAAATAAGCCAATCATGCAAACTTATATGTAATAGGAAATCATAACATAAAACCTAAGGAAAGAATACTAGAGTGAAGTCAAACTATACATGTACAATAATAACGGAAAACTTAATAATAATAATACCATCAACCATCCTAAAACCTGGTGTCACAGTGTAAAACCAATCTACATACAACTCAAAGTCTGAAAATACAACTAAAAATCCAAATAAAAAAAACAAAAGTCTATCTTTAAATATAAAACAAGGCATAAACCAGATAGGATGAGGTCGGAGGTGGACTCTGGAAGCATAGAGCGGCCTTTACCTCAAATATATCAAATCACCGCCTAAACTCTGCTACCGTGCGGTGCACTCATACCTAGATCAACACCAAAAAGGCACAATGGGGGTGAGTACTGTCCAGTTGAACTCAGTAGGTATCATAGACCGACTGAGCAAAGTAGAAAATAAGGTATACAAATACACAATATGAGCATGTCACCTGCAAGCAGAAAATGTCCCAAATGGTAGCTTACACTGCCTCCACTAATAATTCTAAATATAGCACATAAGAAGGAAGTAGGTACATCAAAAAATAGAATAGACATGCATCGGATAATATACAGAAACACAACACTAAAGGTGTACAATGAATGACATGCAATGATGATGATAATGATGATGATGATGTGATATGATCGAGGTTATCACATAACCTCCTCATACACCTACCAAGCATTTGTGCTTCTAGTTAGGAACCATAGGAGATTCACAACCCTTATACAATCTCAATACTCAATCCCGATCTCAATATCTATATCTTCTCTATGACTCATGTGCTACAATAGAGGGTTTTGTAAGAGTATCACATTTTTGTCAAAAGTCAGTATTTCTATGATGGTACCAATATCTCATGAATGTATGTATGATATGAGGATGAAATGCTCACAACAAACCAGTATGAAGATTTCAAATCCAACCAATATATACACACATGCTAAAATCCACTCAATATGTCAACCAACCGTAATTCAATACAAGCTATGTACCGTTAGAGTAAAATATGCAAGTAAGATATCCCTAATATCACATTAATCCCAACTTAGGCATTTCTACCCTAAAGAAAGCAACCAAATATATACGTAAAGCCAACAATATCAGATAAAAACCCCACATAGGCCACACATAGCAGTTATCATCTCAATCACCATTAACAACAACATAAGGCCCCACATGGGCACACAACAATAATAACATTATTTCCATGATTATTACCCATACCCATATCATGCTTTAGACAATTATTAACTACCTAACCTAGTCTGAAGAAAGTTAAGCCATAACCTACCTCGAAGCGATAAAATTCGATCTATAAACCTTCAACTGGAAGCCTTCCCTCCCGGAAAGCCTCGAAACCAACTAAAATACACAAATATATAATCTATGCATTAAAAAACCCAACGATACCCATATTGCAAATTTCTGAGTTGGGTTCTAAACGAATCCCCAAAATAGGTTTTTAAAAAGAAAGGGTAAAACCAGAAGTTTAGTTTATATAAACTTCAACCATGATTAAAGGAAGCCATAGAAGAAAAACCTAAGTGAAACTGGGTTAAAAATGGGGTTTAAATTGAAGAAAAACCATTACACCTTCTGGGCCAAAATCCCCAAATTCCACTTTTGAAACCATGAATTAATGGGTTTTAGATGATAAGAATTAAAGTAAAATAATTGAAATAGTGATTTGGAGCTTACCTAAGCTTGAAAATGGAAGAAATCAACCAAAATCCTCTCAACCCAAAGCCCAAAGTCTTAAAAATGGAAGAAAGTTCGAGAAAGGCCTACTTATACAATACTAGGCATGACCGCTAAAGCGGCCACTTGACCACTTAAGTGGTCACCGCTAAAGTGGCCAGGTGCCACTTAAGGGGTCACCGGTAAAGCGACCAAGTGTCGCTTAAGTGGTACCTACTGACATGAAACTTCCTCTTTAGCGAACAAGGGCTACTTAAGAAGCCTTCGCTTAAGTGGACAAGAGCCCTTAAGTAGACTTCACTTAAGCGGACAAGGCTCCACTTTAGCGGGCCCAATTGGTGAGTCAGGTTGTTTGAGAGGCCTCTGCTAAAGTGAAACAAGAGTCGCTTTAGAAGTTTCACCATATGAGTGGTGCAACATCTGGGATATGGAACATTTCCAACTCTCCACCAACCCCTTGGGATTATCCAAAATTCAGAGAATGCAGAAAATACTATGCTACTCTATTAAATTCGACATTCCAGACTCAATGGCAACATTAGATTTTCTAGAAGAGGTTGTTTTCACAAAATTAACCTTCGGGACTCAATTTAACAATTTTTGAATCGAGGGTCAAAATGTGACCCAAAAGCCATACAATTACACCAACCACACTATCAACCAAAAATCGACATTGTGGATCTGTTGGCATAGTCCATTTTGTCATTAGACACACAAAATAATAAATATTGAATGAAATCAACTATAAGGACTTTCTATTATCTAATAACCATAAACTTGCACAAATCTTTTTGAATTTCATTGGGAACTATGCCAGCCATCCCTATATTCCATAAATATCACGTAGAAACCTTGAGGAGGGGTAAAATGGTCAAATACATAAAAATGAAAAATTCATAGAATCAAGCCCTTATAATATCAACTACTAAGAATTTAGTCCTTCCTAAATTAGTAAAAAATTAGGGATAATACTAAGCATGTCGGACTTAACCTCCCAAGTAACCTCATCTACAGGATGGTATCTCCACTGGACATTTACCACTAGAATATCTTTTGAACGCAGTAGTCTAAAATCCTGGGCTAAAATAAAGACTGGCTCTTCCACAAAGGAAAAACTCTCATCTAACTGGATTGTATCCCAAGAATGACTTGAGACTCATTCGGAGTATAACGTTGAAGCGTGGATACGTGGAAAACTGGATGAACAATTGATAAATCTTGATGTAATGCTAACAAAAAGACTACATCCGCAATAGTCCAAAGAAACTTAAATGGTCCAATATACCTGGGGCTTAGCTTGCCCCTCTTCCCAAACCTCACCACACCCTTCATTGGTGAAACACAAAGAAAGACTCGATCATTGGCACTAAATCTTAAGGCATGAAGTCTACAATCCGTATAGCATTTTTGCCTACTCTGAGCCGTTTGAAGTCTATCCTAAATGACCCAAACTCTATTAAAAGAATTGCAAAAGAATTCTAGACCTTGAGGTCTAATCTTAGAACCTCAAACCAACCGACTCGAGAGCGACAAAAGGTGCAATCTCAATATTGGAATGGTAACTATTATCATACACAAACTCTGCCAAATATAGATGCTACTCCCACTGACCTCCAAAATCCATAACACAAGAGCAGAGCATATCCTTCAAAACCTAAATAGTTTGCCCCGACCGACTGTCGGTCTGGGGTGAAATTCTTATCCTCTAGAAATTCCTTCCAAAAGTAAGATATGAAAACATAACCTCTATATGAAATACTAGACATTGGTACACCATGGAGACAAATAATCTCACGAGCATAGATACGACTCAACCTCTCAGCACTAAAGAAAACTTGAAAAAGAATGAAATAAGAAGATTTAGTAAATCAATCCATGATGACCCAAACACTATCAAAACTACGAAAAGTGTGAGGCAACCCAGTCACGAAGTCCAGAGTAATTTGTTCTCCCTTTCATTAGGGAATGGGTAGGCTCTGAAGCAAACCACTAGGCCTTAAATGCTCAGCCTTCACCTGCTGGCAACATAGGAAATGAAATACAAAGTTTGCTACATCGTTCCTCATACAACCCCACCATAGTGTTGTTTCAAATCATCATATATCTTAGTCACCCCTGGATGGATAGAGTACCTAGAACAATAGTCCTCTTCTACTATCAATCTCACTCAATCACCCACTCTCGGCATATAGACTAAGCCTCCAATCCTCAAAATACTATCAGAATCAAGTGCGACTTCCTTAGCCTTGCCACTCAACACCTTATCCCAAATCATTCTCAAACCAATATCATAAAACTAATGAGCCAAATTTGCTCCATCAAAAAAGATCTAGCCCCAAAAATACCAAAACACACCTACGGTCAAAATATCAAGCCTAACCATCTGGTTAGCCAAAGATTGAACCTCTAAGGTTAAGGGCCTCTCCTGGGTCAAAATATATGCCAAACTACCTATACTAGTAGACTTCTGACTCAAGGCATCCGTAACCACATTAGCCTTGCCTGGATGATAGAGAATAGTAAGGTCATACTCCTTAAGTAATTCAATCCAATAACACTACCTCATATGAAGATCCTATTGAGTAAATAAATAATGAAGACCATGATGATCCAAGAAGATATCACAATGGACTCTATGCAAATAATATCTCCACAACTTCAAGGAAAATACCATCGCGCACAACTCCAAATTGTGGGTAAGGTAATTCATCCCATGAGGCTTCAACTGACAAGAAGTATACACAATTACCTTATGATGCTACGTCAACACGACACCTAACCCAACACCAAAATTATAACAGAAGACAGTAAAGGCCACGCCATCCTTGGGCAAAGTCAAGATAAGAGATGAGGTAAAAAAATCCTTGAGCTTTTAAAAGATTTCCTCACAAATATCGGGCCATTAAAACAAAATCTTATTCTGAGTTAACTTGGTCATTGAATCTGCAACAAAGAAAAACCCTCAACAAAGCATCATTAGTATCCTACTAACTCGATAGGAGATGTAGGCCTAGCCCAATCACAAATTGTCATAAGCTTGGCTAGATCGACCATGATATTATCTTTGGTTACAACATTATCAAATAAAGAGCTAGACTCAAGCTAAAACTCGCACTTGGAGAACATAGAATGCAACATTTCATCTCTCAACCTCCTAAGTACAATCTGCACATACTTCTCATGGTCGACATTGCTCTTAGATTAAACTATGATATCATCTATAAATACAATGATATAAGAGTAAAGATATGGTGGAAATACCTGATCCATCAACTCCATGAATGCAACTGCGAATTGGTCAACTCAAAGGACATGAACAAGAACTGATAATGACTGTATCGAGTCCAAGAAGTTGTCTTCAGAATATTTTAAGATCTAATCCTCAACTGGTGATACTCAAACCTCAAATCAATCTACGAATATACTAAAGCACCTTGAAGCTGATCGAACAATTTATAAATAAGAGAAAGAGGTACTTATTATCAATACAAATGTGCATAGACCCATCCTTGTTTCTTCACAAACAAGATAGGCACACATCAAGGTGATGTGCTAGGTCAGATAAATACCTTATTCAACAACTCCTGCAACTGGTTCTTTATTTCCTTCAGCTCTATTAGGCCATCCTATAGGGAGTAATAGACATGGAATTGGTGCCAAATTCAACATCAATAACAAAGTCAATATCTTGATTCAGAGGCATACTAGGAAAATCCATATGAAAAATAACCATGACCTCAAGGACAATATAGATAAAATACAAGAAAGGTGGTAAGCAATACTAGTATACAAAATTTGAGCCAAATAAGACAAATATCCCCTCTCAACCAAGAAACAAGCACAAGAAATGATATAACTCTCTTTGAACCAAAATAAAGAATACCTATCCAAGCTATCTTTGGCATACCCGCCGGAGCTAAAGTCATGATCTTAGTATAATATGCTAGGATCACATGGTAAAGTGCTAACCAATCCATACCTAAAATGATATCAAAATCTACCATAACTAGAATGATCAGATTTACCCAAGTTTCATGCCCATCAAAGGTCACAACAAAAGATTGGTACACTTGATCCACCACTAAAGGGTCTCTTACAGGGGTAGATACATGGATCGGCACAACAAGAGTCTTACTAGTAGAATCAAAACACAAAAAAAATATGCAGACACATATGAGATAGTCGACCCCAAATCAAATAACACAAATATAGGTCTAAAATAAATAGGGATGATACCTGTGACAACAACATGAGAATCCTCTACTTCTGGTCTGGTGGGTATAGAATAACACTGTCCATATCTACTATCTGAGGCCTCGTGACCACCACCAGACACCACTCCATCTACCTTACACACCTCTTATAATACTTCTACCACCTTGAGGGTTACCCCTCACTGTCAATATAAGAGTAGGTATGAAACACAATGTGGACAATTCTTGGTATATGGCCAAACTAATCACACATATAGAAACCTTTGTGGCCTGACTAAATAGGAAGAGGTATGATTGAGCTAGAAAAACCACCCCGAGATGACGATAGATTACCCGAAGATACTAAAATAGAAAACCTACTACCTGAACCATGCAAATTTCCCTAAAATGGTCTACCATGGTACCTATAGGAACCTCAAAAATCTATACCTCAAGGGACGTAATCACTAAACTCGCCTTGATAGTGAACCCTCTTGGCACCTCCTTAAGAAGCTCCAAGCATATCACAGTCATCTTTGCTTGATCCATTATACTCTAAAATAATGACCCTAAGATTGAAATTCCAGAGGAGGGGGGAGAGGGGTAAATTAAAAATTTTTGTGAGTCGATTATTGAGTCTTCACAGTCGACTTTTTTGCAAATCAATATATTCACAAAACAAATTTTATTTAAATAAATAGATATGTAAGTAATTATCTTTAAAGTAAAGACACGAAGATTTATCCAAGTTAAAAACACCAATGTCGTTCCTACTTCCAGTCCCCTTGGGTTTCAAAGTTTCTTTAGATATTTAAAAGTTGGGCTCGAGTAAAATGATGATAAGCTAGTTTTGAAGACTTATTTTGTTCTTCAGATTTTGTCACACAGCTTCAGTTTGTATTACAAAATTGACTAGATCCTATTCTTTATATAACTATTGTAGACTAAGAAGTGCAAAGCTTTATGAGACTAAGATTGAAATACTTTGAGCTTTTTCCTTGAAGTTGCGTGAGTGCTTCGATCTTTAGTCCTCTCTTTTATATTCTTCAGCTACTTCTCTTCATAAGGAAAACCATGATATTTTGTCCCAATCAAGAATTTAAATTAATTCCTTGATTGAGGAATGTTACCGTATAGTATGTTCATATAAGATATGTCTATACACGGTACTTATACATGTCCGTATCAAATACGTTCGTGATCTTCTTTCCCTTTTCTCCTATGGTGATTAATGCTCTTTTCTAATTTTTTCTCTGGTCATGTTGCTATTGGATGCTTGCTTTCATTTGTGAAATTTTCTTGGAGACCTTGAATTGATTTCTTATGATTGATATTGTTGCAAGTTTTGAGCCGACCATCTTTCTATTAGATGCTTGCTTTCTTTTGCGAGATATTCTTGGATATCTTTGAATTGATTTCTTAGAGATTCCGCATCTTTGGAGTATCTTCAATATCCCCTCCTTCCATAATTAGAGATCTTTAATATCTTACAAATGTATACACATTAGTTTGTTATTATTAAAACATAGAATGTAAATATAGAAGGCTAGCTGAGACAGCTAGATACCTTTCTCAACAACTTAGAAGTGATCTTTGATTTCCTCCAGTTTCTTCAACACAATAATCATGGGGTTAGAAAAAGGCTTTCTTACCTTAGGTAGTTCAGATTTTGCTCAGGAAAAATCCTTCTTGCACTATTCATTATCAACCAAAACATAACCCATATTGGCCAAAGTTTTGGAGTCATAACTAACTACGACTTCCATCGGGGGTATGAAGAGAGATCAATAGAGTAGTACACTAGAATCCGAGAACTTAACGGGTCATATGGTAAACTAGCATAGGCATGAACATCCGCTGCACTTTCAAGCATATACTCACGAATCCTGGTTGCCCAATTGATCTTATGTTTCTTAACCAGACAGTACAGGACAAATACATCATGATAGGTTATATTGCTGAGAGATCCCTTCTTTGGAATAAGTATTGTAGTGATTATGTGGGCCATGATATGATACTTGAAACATAGGGCCAGAGTATAAAAATTAGATGATGTTGTGTCTTGGTCAGACATAATCCTTTTTGCTTTGTCAAACTAACCTCAAAATCTTTGGGCTAGGTACCATTTATGAAAGAAATCACACCAAAGAACTTTCTATCAAATACCTTCTCGAACATAAAATCGTTCAGGATGATTCTTGTGCCAAGAACAAGAGTCTCAAGTTTACCACTATCAGGAGAGAGATGAAGATTTTCATAAAACATGTAGTCTGGATCCTCATAAACCTCAAGCCCATAGAGATAAAAAATTTAGGATAAATCTTAAAACTTAAAGAAGTTACTGACATTATAGAAGGCTTATTTTAAGTGACATTGATTGATTATGCAACTGGGTACAATTGAGCAGGTTTTGAAGGTAGAAAATTTTTCTTTTCGAGAGGATGTCTAGAACTTGTGCATATCCTCAGGAGGGAAGGAATTGAGAGAGGTAGTTTGAGGTTTCTTAGTAGAGGTGGATGGGATGGGAGCGGGACGATGTCTTTTGATTAGAGTAGACTATTAAGAATCTATCAGAGGACTCAAAGAGGTGAACAGGGCTATTAAAGAGTGCTTGAGAAAGGGATATAAAAAACGTGGCCATGGAATGAGTTCTGGTCATGGGAGAAATGTGGAGATGGATTTTGAAAGGACACAGAGAGAGAAGAGAGGACAATTAAGTGAATGGAGGGAGAGAGAGTGGATATAGGTGACTATTGGGAAAGTAAATAGAGGGGAAGATAAAGAGGTGTAATGTGAAAAGGTGACTGATGGAGGTGAAAGGAAAATAGAATAGGGTGTGTAGGAAAGGTAACGAGGCACCGAAGTGACAGGGGTGTCATGAAAATTAGAAAAAATAATGATGACTCCATTTTTGAAAACAAATTTTTGGTTAAAAGATTTGAAGAGAAAATCGGAACAAGTAAAAAGATTTTTGTCCAAAAATAAAACTCATAGGTCATTAATACTAAGAATACCAAGTCCTTTTCTAAGGTAACAAAATCTTTCTTCTAACAAGGGTTTTGTAAAAATATTTGCCAATTGATTTTCTGAGTCAACAAATGTTAGTAAAAAGTCTCCATTTTCTACACGATCTCAAATAACATAATGCTTAATATCAATGTGTATATCCCTAGAATGATGCACAGTATATTTAGACAAACTAATAGCACTTGTGTTATCACACATTATGGGAAAAGATTCAAAAGACAAATTAAAATCAAGTAGTGGATGCATAATCTATAAAATTTGAGTACCACAACTTCCAACGGCTATGTAGTCAGCTTCAGCTGTTGAAAGAGCAACTAAAGTTTGCTTCTTACCGTGCAATGAAATCAGGGCATCACCAAGAATTTAACATGTTTCACTAGTGCTCTTTCTATAAATTTTATCCCTTATAAAATCAATATTTGAATATCCAATTAAATTAAAATGAGAGGAGCAGGAGTACCATAGTAGCCTTAAGTTCCTATGAGATATCAAATGATTCTTTTGACAACAGTCAGATGAGACTCTTTGGGAGTCGACTATTTGGCACATTTACATATGCTGAACTTAATGTCTAGTCGACTGGCCGTCAAATAGAGAAGTGATCCAATCATTCCCTTGTCATCTTTTCATCAACATCTTTTCCAGATAAGTCTGGATCAAGACTTGTGGATAGGCTCATCGAAGTTCCATAAGCCTTTCCTTTTTCCATGCCAAATTTTTTGATGAGTTCCCTAGTGTACTTAGCTTGACTGAATAAAGTACCTTTGACAGTTTGCTTGATTTGTAGTCCTAAGAAAAATGTGAGATCTTCCATGAGACTCATTTAAAATTCTCCTTTCATCAGGTTTTCAAAATTCTCATACAGAGAGATGTTAGGACTACCAAAAATAATATCATCAACGTAAATTTGCACAATAAGAAGGTTTGAGTTAAGCTTTTGTATGAACAAAGTTGTATTAATTTTATCTCATTAAAAATTATTATTTAGCAAGAAGGTACTCAATCTATCATTCCAAGATTTTGGAGCTTGTTTGAGACCATAGAGTGCTTTTGATAATTTAAGAACATGGCTTGGATAAGCCAAATTTTTCAAACCGGGAGGTTGTTTTACAAAGACTTCTTCATGAATAAATTCATTTAAAAAGGCATTTTGACGCTCGTTTGATACAACTTGAAATATTTGTAAGCAACAAAAGCTAATACAACGCGAATTCATTCTAACCTTTCTATAGGAGCAAAGTATTCATCATAATTAATACCTTCTTGATGAGAGTAACCTTGAGCTACAAGTCTATCCTTATTTCTGATGACTTTACCTTCATTTTTTTTTCTATAGACCCATCTTGTTCCAATTATTGATCAGTTCTTGGGTTTTTTGACTAGAGTCCAGACTTGATTTCATTTGAATTGGTTCAACTCTTCCTTCATGTCCTCGATCCAAGATTCATCTCTGAGTGCCTCATCAATCTTCTTTGGTTTAATTTGAGATACAAGGGCAACAAACGCTTTTTTTCTTAATACTGCTCTTGTCCACACCTTATCATTTGGATTTCTGATGATGAGTTCATTTGGATAACTAGCATCATGTTCCTATTCTCTTGGACCACTTGGTTTGACTATTTCCACTTTGGGTGTCGACTATGAAGGGGATGTAGTTGACTCATCTTGAGCTGCCTCAGGAATTATGCTAGTGTTGGCTCTAGATTGTGGATCACTCGTATATTCTTCATCAATACTGAAGCTCATAAGAGGGTCATTAGTTTCATCAAAATCAATATGTATAGATTTTTCAATGCATAATGTTTTTTTGTTGTAAGCTATATAAGTGTGACTAGTGGGAGAGTATCTATGAAAAATACCTCCGTCACATCGTGATTCAATTTTTTCCAAGTTGTTCTTACCATTGTTGTGGATGAAGCATTTTCACCCAAAAGGATGAAAGTAGGCATCTGTTGATGATGTGACATGTTGTGCTTACTGTCTTTGCCCAAAAGTGATCTGGGAGATTGTGTTCTAACAGTATAGTCCTAGCATTTTCCTAGAGAGATCAATTCTTTTGCTCTACTACACTGTTTTTTTTACTAGATCGACGTGATGAGAAGTTCTGAGAGTATCCATTATGAGCACAATATTCCTCAAAAGCCTTGTTTTCAAATTCTCCTCCATGATCTCAGTGGACGTAGGTGATGAGATATCCAAATTTTCTCTGTACTTTCCTACAAAAGATCTCAATGTTTGTAAAAGCCTTATGTCTATGAGCAAGAAACATTATCCGAATAAAGAGAGAATAATCATCAATAATAACGAAAACATATCTTTTTCTACCAATACTCGCATTCTTGGTGGGGCCAAATAGATACATGTGGATTGTTTGAAGAGGTTTGGTAGTAGAGATAATGTCCTTGACTTTGAATAATGTTCGAGTCTGTTTATTCAATTAGCAGGCATCATCAATGTGATCCTTTTCAAACTTGACTTTTGGTAGACCTTTCACAGGTTCTAGTTTGGAAAGTTTCTCAAATATGCATACTGGCATGCCCAAGCTTTTTGTGCCACAACCAAGTGTCATTAGTTGGCACAGTGAGGTAGGTTAAGCTAGAAAAATTAGGACTATTGAAGGCATAAATATTATCAACACGTTCATCGATGAGACATATATATCTTTTATCATGTTTAATGAAACAACTTTCAGCTTTAAAGGAGACTCCAAATCCAGCGTCACATAGCTGACTGATTGACATGAACCGATTGGGGACCTTGTTGATAAGGCTCAAATTACACCTCAAATTAGTGTAAGGCGGTCGTCATCAATATATTTACCCAACTTTGGAGTCGGGGTCGAATCCATAGGGAACAATGTGAGTGCCGATTAGGCTAATTTGAAGCTATAGCTACAAGTTCAATTCAAACAAATGGTACGAAAATATAAAATTAAGATGGGGTTTTTGAAAGTATCAAGTAATGTTGTCACTTCAATATTAATGTTTGTAATCAATATAAATGGGAAACCAGAGTTATGTTCACCATGACTTTTGGGACTTTACAGGTACTAGGTAGTGCTTGGGATTCTTGAACTAAGTAAAACAGCAGACTATCCTTGACTATGATACTTTCTGACTTATCTCTCGACCTCACCAGACAATTTAGTATCTCATTCTCTCAAACTTAGATAACTTATCTATTTCCAATAGGATGTTATCTCAGGTAGATTAATCCAGTTACGTCATCAATCATTAAACAGAAGGTTTGTAGCTTCCGAGTCCCTGTTGATAATTCACGACCTCTAGTCTATTTCTCCGTTAGAAGCAAATAAAACCTAAGGCATAATCTAATGTTTGCAACCAATAGATTTTAATTAAAACAACAGAATTTCAAGACGTTCTACTACTCTTTGAATCCGTTAAATACCTAGTAACCCATCAAACCCTACTCCATGGATCCCATAACTCCGGCTATTGGAATTAGCCGCTCATGATTTGATGAACGAAATAACAAGTTGAATTCATGATGCTAAGGATAAACTTACGAATGGATGGAAAACAACAAGTAGTTTCTTCAATTTAATCATAAGGTAGAAACCCAAAAATAATTGATAAGAAACAAGAAGAATATTTGGTGAAAAAGAGCAATGTACGTGCTTCTCTTCCCAGCGTTCATGTCTGATAGATAATGACCAAATAATCTTTAAAAACCCTAAAACAAGTCTTTAAATAGTCAACCCTAAATAAGGAAATAAAATTAAAGTTTCAATTTTCTGTTTGGATTAGATGACGATGCTTTTGACGGCGCGTCAGATACCTGACGACGTTTGCGAGATGTCGTCAAAAATTCCAGTGAATTGTTATCTTCTGACTCTTCAGACGACAAACCTAACGGCGTGTCAAAAACTTGACGGCGCGTGAAAACTGTCATCATAACTTTACTAAAAATCAACATACTCTGCCTCTGGATGACGACGATTTTGACGCCATGTGACATATTTGACGGCCCGTCCTAAACGTCGTCCCATTTCTTCTCAGCTTCTCAGGTTCTGTCTAAGCTTGACGGCAACTTTGACAGTTTGTTCCATGTATGATGGCGCTTCAGAATTGACGTCAGCTACACTTCAGCTTATTTAAACCAGATTTCAGCACTTCTACTCCATTGTTATTTATTTCCATGCATCTTGACTTTCCTACAAAATCTTAAGAAATAACATCAAAAACACCAATAATTACTTAAGAACTTACAATTATTTCAAGTTAAAAATTCTTAAATATGCTA
This sequence comes from Capsicum pubescens, assembly GCA_030864215.1. Taxonomy (NCBI): domain Eukaryota; kingdom Viridiplantae; phylum Streptophyta; class Magnoliopsida; order Solanales; family Solanaceae; genus Capsicum; species Capsicum pubescens. Next base: position 144,672,452 of record CM061548.1, on the reverse strand, counting down.
CAAAAATCTAGCACATCAATACCCTCAACATAAAACAATTGCTTGTCCTCAAGCAACTACATAACACCATATTACTATGCTTAACCAAGAGACACATAAGATACCTATCACAGTTGATTATCAAGTTTACCTCAAAACTCATGCCACTCTCCATGTTCAATTACTTATAAATCCAATTGTGCATATCAATGAAGATTAACAACGTGACCCAAAGGAATCAAGATATGGCATCAATTCAACAACAATAACCATGCATATGTACAAGTTACACTACCCAAACAAGTAAACAGCTAGCAATGCAACCGATATGCCCTTACAATAAAGAAGTCCCTTCTCACTCATATATGAACTCAAGTATGTCAATGCGGGGACGATTAAGAGACACTCACTCTCAGAAAGAAATTCCAATCAATGCATGTAAAATACCATATGCTTGTCCTTATTTTCATTACCAAGGTGTCCAGACAGGTATGTTAGGATCACTATAGGTCTTTTCTTCGGCTTGTAAGGTAGACTAAGGGATGGTATGATATTTAATGGCATTTATAGTGACTAAGCCTCCTTGGCACTACCTTAACTTTTGGGGTTCACTTATTAACCTTTTTCTTCTTTTTCTCCTTTTCTTGATCACACATTATTCAGGATGGATGTGGCTTTTCTTTTTCACTCTTTTTCTTTTCTTATTCTTCTTCCACACCACCCAGTTTTTTATTTTTTTTCACTTATTCTTTTTCTTTTATTCTACCTTTCTTCATACCCAGTTTATATCACGCACCCCTATGATAGCCACCCTCAACTTAAGTTGTTTACCTAAGTCAAGGTGCACAGTGTCCAAGGAGGACCAGGGCCAAAATAGGTTCATTATGATCTAAACGGAAAGGTGATAGGTGTCATAGAAAGAAATGGTCAATTCAGACTCAAAATAGGGATCAAGAGATATCATGCATATAGGGAAGGTCATTTAGGCAAAAAAAAGACTTAAAAATCAAAACGGCCTATTATCCTTTCCTAACCCCTATCTTTCAACCAAGGTAAGACTAACGGGGCAAGTTCTAGATTCAACACACACAGGGAATTGAGTAAGACCTCACACACACATGGCACAATGGTACATCACAAGCTACTACCCATTCGGTTCATGCATTTGTTAGCATGATTATCATGTCCCGAGTACTAATGCCATAAAAAGATTCACAGTAGCCACATATAAATACATATCACATAGTTATAAAACAGACCAACAGAAAGGTGGTAATCAGTCTTAAAAATCAACAAAAATATGTCAACTGCTCTAGATACTTATTTTTCTCCAATTAACCACAATACATCACAAAAAAAACACAATACGCCTAAACATGACGGGTCTACTAGGAGCAAGACTCTGGGGAAAAGAGGCACGACAACAAAAACCCCAGGAGGACATCACATCCACAAGTAGCCCCACCTTTAACTTAATATCATGCAGTGTTCCCAACGCGTCAATCCAAAACAAGAGAGTTAGAAACATACCTGTGGCACCATGGGTGCGAAGATCTGATGTCAATCACACAATACAAATACAAACAACAAAATACCTTGGGTTACCTCCCAAGAAACACCTAATTTAGTGTCGCGACATGACCCAACTCAGCTTTTTCCTCCATCTTGAGGATATGAACTTCACCCCCAACTTAGAGTCCATCTTCTTGCCTCGTTCATAGGGATGTGGTACAAAGATTAAGAAGCCAAGTAATGGATGATGCATGGTAAACAACTCATCTTTAAAGCGAGGTTTGTTTTTATGTTGCTTATCAAGTGTAAAATAAAGAATATAGGATTCTTCTTCCTCATCTTTACAGTTTTCCACTATTTTAGATGATTCCACAGACAAGATATCATCTAAACATAATATGGAAAAATGCTTCGAGTGTGGCCCGATAAATCCTACTTCAAAATTTACACTATCCTCTACACACTCACTTTTATTCATCTTCTCAACATTTTTACTTTGAATTGGGCTAGAGTTTTCATAAGAGATTGGCTTGGCTTCTTCTTTTGCCTCTAGCACTATTTCCTCAATCCTGGCATCATCCCTCATGGTTGGCTCGGTTGGTTGGGAAATCTCCAAGGGTTGATCAACATCAAGATCATCAATAGTATAGGAATCTTGCTCTTCATCGTCACACTCTTCCATTATTTTAAATGATTCCACAGACAAGATATCATCTAAACATAATGTAGAAAAGTGTTTTGGATGATTGACCTCGATATCCATCTCTTCTATCCTTTCTCTTCCCTCGTTAAATGCCCTAATGTCTTGACGTATGTCACATATGGTATCATTCGTTGTGTCTATACGATCTAATATTAGTTAAAGCATAGCTTCAATGTCACTCTTTCCAGTGCTGCATTATTCCTTTTCTTGACCATAAAACCTGTCATACTCATAAGAAGAACTAGAACTTGGGTTAGCGCAATAGGGGGATGGGGCATTTGGGCAATCACTCCAATGTCCATCTTGACCACCATATAAAGAACAATTATACTCCTGGTAGAATGGAGATGGTGCACACATCTCTCTCCGAGGAGCATATCTACTATTTTGCCAAAAGTGGGGTCCATCACAATGTGGACATGGATCATCCAGATAAGATTTCCAACCATCAAACTCACATTCATTCCATGATGCCATAGTAACAAATAAACAAAAATAAAGAAAATCTACCTAACACAAGAAACAAAGGAAATCACAAACTAATATTTACAAGTTTGAATTGAAGCAAGTAAGTTAAAATTCCAAACTAACTTAATACGCCAAATTGTTCCCCGGAAACGGCGCCATTTTTTTGATAACGCTCAACTTACACCTCAAATTAGTGTGAGGCAGTCGTCGTCAATATATTTACCTAACTTTGGAGTCGGAGTCGAATCCACAGGGAACAATGTGAGTGGCGATTAAGCTAATTTGACGCTATAGCTACAAGTTCAATTCAAACAAATGGTACAAAAATATAAAATTAAGATGGGGTTTTTGAAAGTATCAAGTAATGTTGTCACTTCAATATTAATGTTTGTAATCAATATAAATGGGAAACCAGAGATATGTTCACCATGGATTTTGGGACTTTACAGGTACTGGGTAGTGCTTGGGAATCTTAAAGTAAGTAAAACAACAGACTATCCTTGACTATGATACTTTCTGACTTATCTCTCGACCTCACCATACAATTTATTATCTAATTCTCTCGAACTTAGATAAATTATATATTTCCAATAAGATGTTATCTCAGGTACATTAATCCAGTTATGGCATTAATCATTAAACAGAAGGTTGGTAGCTTCCGAGTCCCTGTTGATAATTCACGACCTCTAGTCTATTTCTCCGTTAGAAGCAAATAAAACCTAAGGCATAATCTAATGTTTGCAACCAATAGATTTCAGTTAAAACAATAGAATTTCAAGACGTTCTACTACTCTTTGAATCCGTTAAATACTTAGTAACCCATCAAACCCTACTCCATGGATCCCATAACTCCGGTTAATGGAATTAGCCTCTCATGATTTGACGAACAAAATAACAAGTTGAATTCATGATGCTAAGGATAAACTTACGAATGGATGGAAAACAAAAAGTAGTTTCTTCAATTTAATCACAAGGTAGAAACCCAAAAATAGCTGATAAGAAACAAGAAGAATATTTGGTGAAAGAGAGCAATGTACGTGCTTCTCTTCCCAGCGTTCATGTCTGATAGATAATGACCAAATAATCTTTAAAACCCCTAAAACAAGTCTTTAAATAGTCAACCCTAAATAAGGAAATAAAATTAAAGTTTTGGTTTTCTTCTTGGATTAGACGACGATGCTTTTGACGGCGCGTCAGATACCTGATAATGTGTGCGAGATGTCGTCAAAGATTCCAGTGAATTGTTATCTTCTAACTCTTCAGACGGCAAACCTGATGGCGTGTCAAAAAATTAACGGCGCGTGAAAACTGCCGTCACAACTTTACTGAAAATCAACATACTCTACCTCTAGATGACGGCGATTTTGACGCTATGTGACATATTTGACGGCCCGTCCTAAACGTCATCCCATTTCATCTCAGCTTCTCAGGTTCTGTCTAAGCTTGACGACAATTTTGACAGTCTGTCCCATGTATGACGGCGCTTCAGAATTGACGTCAGCTACACTTCAACTTATTTTTACCAGATTTCAGCTCTTCTGCTCCATTGTTATTTATTTCTATGCATCTTGACTTTCCTACCAAATCTTAAGAAATAACATCAAAAACACCAATAATTACTTAAGAACTTACAATTATTTCAAGTTAAAAAGTCTTAAATGTGCTACAAAAATCTAGCACATTACTTGTCGTAATGGGCGTCCCAAGTCCGACCGAGACCGGATACCACCCCTGTTACCCAACCCAACCTCCAACCGACTGCCATAAGTGGGCTGAATTTTGAGCATATGAGAAGATAGTGTAACAACTTACATGAAGACTCTGGGATAGGATCACAACCATGACCAACTCAACCGAGTCCAACCATCCCACACCAACCGCCAAACCATACCAAACCATACCAAAGGCCATAAACTAGGCCATAACCAAATAAGTTCTAAAACATAATATAATTAATCCAAAAATAAAATACGAAGGAACAACCAACAATGCCGTTGACTGGTGTCAACCCCAATTTCAATACCAATACCAAGGCTGACACCAATACTGATCCCTCCCATACCAACCCACAATATTACCACAAAGCTTCTAAATAAAAGAGTAATAAAATATGTTTACGACATGCCCCCAACCATGGCCAAAACCAATATCAAAATAAAATCAAAGTGTCTAAAAATATCCATAATATGAAATGGAGCCTACAAAAAGGATGTAAGATCACCACTTTAGTCTAAATACTGATCCCCCTGTCAATCTCTATGTAGGAGGAGTAGAACAACTGGTTCCTGCATAACATGGGTATACAACCACCAGTAGACGGGTTAGTGGGTGAATACTAGAATAATCTCAGGATAATGTTAAAATAATACCATTTATAAAACCAAGTAAGACTATCCATATGCACACAACCATACATATATATATTTATAACCATGCCGAGAAAGGGGACCGATTTTAGGATGACATTAAAACCTTTACCTGGGTTGTGTAGCTTTGTCGTCCTAAGCCACCCACGGGCTATATGGGTTTAGCTCCCTCTGCTGAAAGGGGACCAGTGTGTGTAGCCGTAGGACAAGGGAAGAAAACCTGGGATGACCAGTACATCCCCCAAATATAAAGTGTGGCTATCATGCACATGGTCTCCAAGACCAAACCTCACATCGGCAAATATGAGTTTCCAGTTTTGGTCCCCCCGGGTCCTCTACCTTCCACAAATTTGGTACACATCACGCCATTATTGCCTAATTAAAACCATTACAAAGCAACCAACCAATCTATTTACCATTTATTAACCAAGGCCATTTAGTGGGGGTATTGTCATAACGACCATACTTGCAAGTACTCTCCATAGCCAACCATATATAGATTAAAGGGGTCTTCTAAGTGCTCAACCATTTCCATATTAAACCACTTGGGGGATTCCATGTAACCCACAAGAGTAACTATTTATCCATTTACCTTTCCAATCCATTTAAACCATGTATAATTTCTTCACCAAGTTTACAACAAGCAAGGGTTTGATTTAAAGTAATCAATGCAATGAAAACATTCTTATAGGCATTTTGTCAAACACATTGGGGGCATAATATGACCAAAACATCTTCCAATTACCATTAAACCATTCTCATGAAATCCAATTATCCAAAACCACCATTAATGCACATAAAAGCATAATTAAAACTATTGGAAACCATAACCAACCATTTAATATCAAAACCCCCAAATCATCTTTGAAAACAAAAATCATACTATCAATGAAATCATGAAAACATTCATAAAAACCATGACTCTAGTTTGATTAACAATGAGGGAAGAGAACATGCCTTAAGACAAGTTGATGATGGAAAGAAATCATAAAGACAAGTCCCAAATTAATCCTTTAGTTGAAACCCTAGCTTCCCTTTCCCAAAAGCTTTTGAGAGAATTATAGTTGTGGGACCTTATTAGGTTAAGTAGGAAAATGTCCAGAATACCCCCACTTAAGTTACATAAAAACCCTATCACAGGCATACGACTGACCCTCATGAGTCGTGCCCTCGAATACGATTGGTACCCTTCACTTGTATCCTAGCCTCAACCTTGGAATCTAACACTGTCCAGCATATGACTCATCCAACCAAGTCATATCTAAAGCATATGATCTGTACCCTTCATCCGTATACCTAGAAGAATAAATCGAAGGAAGATTTAGAAACTGTCCACCATACGAGTCCATGGTATGACTCGTACCTTGGCTTACAGCTCACAGTGAGCCACTCATACTCAGATCCAACCTAGGTAACCAAGTCTATGATTAAGTTAAGAAACCAAATAATCCGTACCAACCAATATGATTCATACCCCTAAGTAGCATCCATTCCAGTAACCAAAATTCATCCCACTAACCAACACTGGTCAGCATACGACAGGACCATACCATTCGTACCCCAACATACGACTCGTTCCCATGAGTTGTATTGTGTCCAGAGACTAAAATTCAAGGAAATTTTCTAAGGGTAAAAACCTAGGGTATTATAGTCTCCCCCAGTAGGAATATTCATCCCCGAATAATGGACATGGTAGGGGTAACCACATGCACGAGTCATTTGCATAATCAAATATATTTCCAACCTTTAACAAAGTTTGAAAACAAAGAGGCAAGGATATTAATCTTTCCTTTAATAAACTTAGAAAATAAAGATGTGTTGAAGGCACATACCTTCTACATGAATCCCAGGAACGAAAAACAAGAGTGGATATTTGGACTTCTTGTCCTCCTCCGCTTCCCAAGTAGCCTCTTCCACCTTGTGATTCCGCCATAGAACCTTAACCTAGGCCACATCCTTGGTTCGTAGCCAATGAACCTACCTATCCAAGATCTCAATCGGGATATCCTCATAAAATAGAGAATCCATGATACCCAATCCTTCCAAAGGAACAACCGAAGAAGGATCACCAATGAACTTCCTCAACATAGAAACATGAAAGACCGGATGAACCAAGCTAAATCTAGAAGGCAACTCCAGCTCATAAGCAACATTACCAACTCTCCACAAAACCTTATAAGGACCAATATATAGGGGACAAAGCTTTCCCTTCTTGACAAACCGTATTACTCCCTTTATGGGAGATACCTTGAGGAAAACTTTATCCCCAACCTCAAACTCCAAGTCTCTACTCCTAACATCCGCATAGGACTTTTGGCGACTTTGGGAAGCCTTAAGCGTGTCTTGAATTACCTTCACCTTCTCCATAGCCTGGTAAACCAATTTGAGACCAAACATGTCTGCCTCACCAAGCTCAAACAACCCAATAAGAGATTTACATCTCCTACCATACAATTTCTCAAAAGGAGCCATACTAATACTAGAATGATAGAAATTGTTGTAAGCAAACTCCACCAAAGGCTCCATTGTAAGGGTATGGCTAAATAAAAGAATAGAATTATAATAATACCATGATGTTCAACTCAATTTCCACCATAATAGATCACACAAGACCGAAGAATATCCTCCAATGTATGAATAGTTCTCTCTACTTGCCCATCAATCTATGGGTGGAAAACAATACTCAAACTAACCTTAGTCCCCAACTTTTTCTGGAAAGATTGCTAGAAGTGAGATATAAACTGTGTGCCACGATCAGAAATAATCAAAACAGGCAGCCCATGCAGCTTCATAATCTCCTAAAGATACAACTTTGCATAATCCTCTGCCTGAGATTAAGATCCTTCTGAGTGAATACATACTTTAGACTTATGATCAGAAAAGATATCCACGTGTACACCATACAAATAATGCCACTATATTTTCAAAGAAAACATAACCGCAAATAACTTCAAATCATGAATAGGATAGTTCCTCTCATGCACTTTCAAATGCCTAGAAGCATAGCTAATCACCTTCCCATGTTGCATTAACCCACAACCAAGCCTTACTCGAGATGCATCACAATAAACCATGAACCCATCATTTCCTTCCAGTAAAGTCAGAATTGGATTCGAAGTTAGATTATCCTTTAACTTCTCAAAAATCCCTTCACAAGCATACGACCAAGAAAACTTGACCTTCTTATGAGTTAACTTAATAAAGGAGCAACTATCGATGCAAGGTTTTCCATAAACTGCCTATAATACCCGACTAAACCCAAGAAGCTTCGAATGTCGGATAGAGTCATGGGCCTAGGGAACTTCTTAACCATAACAACCTTTTGTCATGATCCCCCACTAGAAATAATACGATCGAAAAAGGTTACAACGTTCAACAAAAAATTATATTTAGAGAACTTGGCGTACAACTGTTGTTCCTTTAAGGTTTACAACACCACATGGAGGTGATTAGCATGATCCACCTCACTCTTCGAATAAACTAGAATGTCATCAATAATGCAACAATGAAGAGATATAAATACTGATAAAAAACTCCATTCATCAGATCTATCAATGTCGCCAAAGCAATAGTCAACCCAAATGACATTACCAAAAACTTAAAGTGTCCATACCGAGTACGAAAAGTTGTCTTAGGGATATCCGCCTCACTAATCTTTAGCTAATGGTACCTAGACCAAAGATCTATCTTAGTGAAGAATTTTCCACCTTCCAACTAGTCAAACAGATTATCTATCTAGGGAAGAGAATACTTATTCTTAACCATCTCATTGTTCAATTGCCAATAGTCAATGCACATCTAAAGGGAACCATCTTTCTTACACACAAACAACATCGGTGCACCCCACGGAGATACACTAGGATGAATAAACCACTTATCCAGAAGATCCTTAAGTTTCCCCTTGAGTTCCCTCAACTCAATCGAAGCCAGTCTATACGGAGGAATAGAAATTGGACTAGTGTCCAAAAACAAATCAATACCAAACTCTATTTCCCTATTCGGAGGAACACCAGGAAGATCATCTAAAAAGACCTCTGGAAACTCATTAACCTCTAGAACTGACTGTAAAGAAGGACCTTCTGAGTTAGAATCTTTAACCCAAACCAAGTGATAAATACACCCCTTGGAGATCAACCTCCGAGATCTAAGATAATAAATAAATCTCCTCCTAGGAGCTAAACAACCACCCTTCCATTCTATAACCGGCTCACCAGGGACAAATAGATAACCCTATGGGTTCGATAATCCAAGAATGCATAACAAGAGTACAATTGATCCATACCTAGAATGACATCAAATTTTACGTTACCCAACTCAAACAGATCCACAAAGGTCTTTTTGCCACCAACAGATACCACACACCCCCTATAGACTCTCTTAGCAATAATCGTGCGACCTACTGGGTAGAAATAGAAAAAGGATTCAAAATAAATTCTAGATCAAAACCAAAAGATACAGCCATATAAAGAGTCATATAGGAGAAGTGGGCCCCCGATCAAGAAAACAATATACATCATGAGAGAAAGGTGTAACATTCTAGTAACAACATCAGGTGATGCCTCAGATTCCTGTTTGGATGCCAAAACATATAATCTGTTCTAACCAATACTAGAACCAGGAGCAGTAATAGAAGTAGAGGAAACACCACTAGGTGTAGGAGCAGAAAATGAATCCCCAAGAATCTTATTCATCCCCATACCAACCTTATTAATCAGATAATCTTTGAGCCAATAAACTGCCTAGCAATACTTGAAGAATTTGTCCTTTCCTTCATTGTAATAACCCCAATGAGGATGAACATAGAACCAACAATGAGGGCATGAAGAAATTGATTAACCTCAGCTCTCCTGATATTAGGCACCCTATGCCTAAAAATAGTCACCACCTTGATGACGCCTGTCGCCTGACTGATAGGGAGCACTAGCAGAAGAAAAGAAACCAGAACTCCCCTACTTTTTTTCTTCCATTTACCGCTATCTCGAACACCCTGGGACTAAGCACCTCCCTAGTTAAAAAACCTCCCTCTCTTACCCTGTCTATCTCCAATCACTTCCTACTTTCTCTTTTTATCCTCTACTTGCTCCATATGAACAGTTAACCTAGAGATATCCATATCTTCAATTAGCAAGGCAGTCTTACTCTCTAAGATCAAATACCAATTTAACCCAGTAGTGAACTTCCTCATTCTTGCCCGTATGTCATCCACTAAATCAAGATCATGACTGATAACGCTCAAACTATATCTCTCTAATAAGAATATAAGCGATTGTTGTCAATATAAAATCCAACTAGGTTGGGGTCGAATCACATAGGTAATATGGTGTGAACTTAAGTCGTTTTTAATTTAATCAACTGATAGCTGGATGTTTCCTGAAATGGGGGTTTTAAGTTTAGCAAGTAATTGTTGGTCACTTTAGTTACAGTGTTCGTAATCAAGAGTTTATGGAAAAACCAGAATTATGTTCACTAGGGGTTTTGGTACTTGACAGATGCAAATGGTGGTTCAAGATTCTCACAGTAGGTAGGACAACAAGTTATATTTATCGAAGTTATGCCTAAATGTCTCTCGACCTACTTAAGCATTTAATTACATAATTCTCTCGTACTTAGAGATTTTATATTCATGACCAGATTTTAACTCTGGTTAATCAACCTTGTTACAACATCAATAATTAAATAGAAGTTTTTAGTTCTTCCAAGTCCCTATTAATAATTCACTTCCCACTATATTTGATTTCTTTCTCAAGCAAATCAAAGCAGGTGTTATCTATCGTTTGCAACTAATATACGATAATTAAAACCTCAGAATTATCAAGGAGTCCTACCACCTTTTGAATCTTAAAAACTCAGCACCTTATCAAGACTTAACCCTAGATCCCATAATTCAGGTGAAAGAAATTTAGCCGCTCATGATGTAATAATCGAAACAACTAGTTATATTCATGATTTGAAAGATAAACTTACCACAAGATGAATAGAAACTAGAGATTCTTAGTTTAGATCACAATAGTAATCCCAAAATAATGATGATAATCTCTGCAAAATAATTACTTGTTCAAGTCAAAAAACTAGAGAGAAAAAATATCAAAATACGTGTCTCAATACTCAAGTTTTTTCTTTTTCTTTCTAAGAAAACCCTCAACAATTCTTTAAAGAGTTCACCCTAATTATAGAAACAAAATAATAAAGTTTAGAAATTCCTCGGATTAGGTGACCCTATTCGTGATAACCTATAAAGAGGCGACGACTTATAACAAATGTCGTCAGCTCTTCTTTTGTTTTGATACTCGCTGCCTAAAGCTGACGACAACTGCTGACGTCCTATCAAATCCTTGATGACTTATCACAAATGTCATCAAGTCTCTACCTCATTCCTCATGTTCTACCTTAGGCTGGCGACAACTTTGACAACCTATCAACTCCTTGATGGCTTATCACAAAATGTCGTCACAACTCTCAACTCAGGTGAATTCTCTATCTAAGGCTGATGATGAAGTAGATAACTTATCACAAGGCTGATGACTTATCAGAAATATTGTCAGCCACACTGTAATACCCCAAAAAATCCAAACCAATATTAGAGCCATGTACCAAGCTCATGCATAGTACATAATAGTTCTTTTATAGTTTTATGAGTAGGTTAGATGTATATTAAGGCTTCAAATAACTCCCAGCTATCAGACGAATCAAAACATTCCTTATCGATTGAATTCTTGAGAAAAATATTGGTATAATTAACTTCAAACGAGCACATCTCTCATTATACTTGGAATTTTTGAGATCATGACCTATCAACAGATAGATAATTGAATTATATTTCTAACGGTATCAATTTTGCCTAAATCCGATATCAGAGAAAAGAGTTATTCCTATTTTACTCTTGCATGTCAGGGTAGAAATAGTGTGACAACATTCGTGGTAGCTTACCACATTTGTGATGCACTATCACGAAGGTCGTCGGCCTTAGGAAGAAACCAGCTCCTAAGTGACGACATTCGTGGTAGCTTACCACATTTGTGATGTCCTATCACGAAGGTCGTTAGCCTTAGGCAGAATCCAGCTTCTGTGTGACGACATTTTTGATGGCCTGTCACATTTTTGATGCCTTGTCACAAATGTCATCAGACTTAGGCAGAAACGATCAATTCTAGCTCCTGTGTTATGAAATTTTTGGCGGCTTGTCACATTTTTGATGCCTTGTCACAAATATCGTCAGCTATGATTTTCAGCAACTGGATATTTATTTCATAAGGGTATTTTGGTCTTTTCCTTCACCTTCCACGACTTATAACCCTAAAGAGGAGTAGTTTTTCCCATTATTTTCTTCAATTAAGCATCTAAAAAACCCTCTCTTATGCTTTCAACCACAAGATTAGGGTTTTCTCTCAAGATCATCTCCTCAAGAGCAAGTCTAAGGAATTCTTCAAGAACCATCAGAAACCTTCAAGATTCAATCACTAAGGTATGTGTAGGTTTCATCTATGGATCCAATCCATTCATAGAGCTCAAGAACCATGTTTTAAATACTATTTTGTGAACTTTCTGTGGTGATATGAGCATGTACATGTTGATAATTGTTGTTTAAGTTTCAAGATGATATCTAGAGGTGTTTTCATGGAATATATATGCTTGTTAGTTAAAAACTATGAACCTTAGATGGTGTAAAATGGTACAAGTTATGAAACACACCTATGCCTTAAAAAATGCATGCAAGGTGTTCGATAAAATGCTTAGGATGCTAGAAATTCATGTTTATATGGTTCCATGATGTCTAAATGACAAGTCCATGTTAGCTATATACTTTAATATGAATTCCATGCTTTTCATGTGTTGCTATTGTTGTGGTATGAAACATGTATGATAATGGAGATATACAATATGCACATGAAATATAGCTATGCACTCCCTACCATTCTTAATATGTTTGAGGAACTACATGATGTATAATATCCTCTATTTATGATAATGTGAATTGTGGACTCCAATCTTATGATCAAGTCAGTCATGTTGTGTCAGTTTCCTTCCATCGAGTCCTGGGGGTATTCGTACCCAAAAACTATAGCTGTGTGCCTATAGCCATGTTATGTTTCACGATATACAAAATCAAGCCATGATTCAGTAGAATTCAGTCAGTCATGTGACTCAGGAAACCTCATGGTCTCAGTCAGTTATCAGATATTAGTAGTATTTTGTTAGTCAACGGAATTCAGTAAGTTCCACTTATGTACAGTCAGTTAAATCATGTTCAGTCTCTTCAGATGGGAGTAGGAGTTAGCACTGAGTGAACCCAAGGATGGGAACTCACCTGTATATGAGGGTGTGATTCTTAGCAGTCATCCTTGCATTCTAGAACTATGTAGCCAGCATAGGTTGAGACATCGCAGCCTATTATATGAGGGTAGATGAGGTGGATTAACCTGTTATATAAGGGTTCCCACCATTCTCACTAGAGTTACCTGTTATATGAGGGTTGCTCATATGTTATCCTTACCAGTGGCGCGGTATTGACACCCTTCCAGTCAGGAAAGAGATTGGACCCCATCTTAGCCATAATGGCATATATGGGGCATGTCAGTTAAAAACTACCTCCCATAGTTTCAAACTCAGTCTCAGTAAAAGAACTCAAATAGTTCTTCAGATATCAGTATATCAGGACTGTCAGATACAATCAAATTCAGTTATAGTGTGGAACTCAGATAGTTCCATCAGATTTAAGACTGTCAGATACTGTCGCCCATGTTATCAGAACTACAGTTTCAGCCATGTCAGTTACCAGTAAACCATGTATTAGCGTACAGATCTAGCTATCACGTACTCACGATCTCAGTTACTATGTATGTATGTTTACACTCACACGTTCATATCAGTCAGTCAGTTAGCATTGTTCATGCATGTAAACTCTTTTACATTAGCCTGCCTCACTCGTATACTCAGTACTCCAGTTGTACTAACACATTTTCGCTATGGTGATTTCTTTCATGTTATACCATAGGTAAGACACGAGCTCCAGATCAACAGTAGCATCTAGCCACAGAGTTGCAGTGAGTCCTCATCCATTCGAGGGTGATATTATTTTATTTCATTTATTATTTCAGCTCAGTTTTGCTAGACGGAGTTAGTTGGAGACATGTTCCTTCAACTCCTTATTCAGACAGTACTTAGAGGGTTTCAGATTCAGTATTCAGACATATGTTCAGATTTGATTCAGTTTTCAGCTGCTTTGGGTATCTTTCACCCATATGGATATTATGTTTTGACAGATTCTTTATTTAGTTGAACCTTATGTCCTACATGTTCATGTTTTCTGCATTATTACGTTATAGATGCAGTGTACAGGTACATATATCAATCATGGGTTAGCTTGAAGTTCCTCGGGGTCATGCACACCGTGTAGCGTTCTGATTCAGAAAAAAATTGGGGCGTTACACACACTTCTCTTCAAATTACTTTAGATTTCAACTCCTTTGCTTCCATCCTTGTTGGTTCTTTTGCATTATAGCTTCTACTGCAAAATCAAATATAAAACAATCAAAAATGACAAAAGTTGCTTAAGACTTTGCAATTATTCTTTGTTAAAAGCCTCAAATGTGTTAGCATTAGCTCACACATCAACACCCTCAACTTAAAACAATTGCTTGTCCTCAAGAAACTCAACACAACTAAGAGAATACAAAGTACATTTGGTAGTCAATCATCCATATCATCTCAAAACACATTCACCCTCTCTAAGGCTAGTCAATTCAAAAACAATGAAGAACACCAATGCAATACACAAAAATCAATATATGACATTAATTCAGCTACATTAACAATGCATATACCAGTATTACACTCTCCAAACGAGTTAGCAACTAGCAACATATCTGGTGTGTCCTCACAGTAAAGAAATCCCCCTCATCTCATATCAGTAATCCTATATGTAACCATGGGGACAATCAAAACACTCATTCTCAGAACGAAGTTCCAACCAATATATGCCAAGTACCATAGGCTTGCCCTTATTTTCATTACCCAGATTTTCAGATAGGTCAGCTAGGATCACTATAGGTCTTCTCTTAGTCTTGTGATGTAGGTTAGGGGCGGGTATGATACTCGATGGTATTTAAAGTGACTAATCCTCCTTGATACTACACTAGATTTTTGGGGTTTCACTTATTAGCCTTTTCCACTCTTCTCTTTTATTGATCACACTTATTTAGGTTGGGTGCGGTCTTTTCCACAATTACTTATTCTTTTTCACAATTTTTTTTCTTGATCTTTTCCTCCATACCCAGCTTTTTTATCCTTTTCTTTTATGCTACCTTTCTTCATACTCATTCTGTATCACGCACCCTTATGATAGCCACCCTCAACTTAGGCCATTTGCCTAAGTCAAGGTGCATAGTGTCCAAGGAGGACAAGGGACAAAACAGGTTTATTGTGATCTAAATGGGAAGGTGACAGGTGTCATAAAAAGAAATAGGCTAATCAAGCTCAAAACAAGGATTAAGAGATATTATGCACATAGGGAATGTCATTTAGGCTAAAGTGAGCTCATATTAAAATGGCCTATGATCCTTTCCCAACCTCTATCCTTCAACCTAGGTAAGACTAACTGGGCAAGTTCTGGCTTCAGAATACAGAGGGAACTAAGTAACATCTCACACACACTTGGAACACAAGTATAGCGCAATCTACTACTCATTCAATTCATGAAGATGTTTAGGAATGATCATTGTGTTACTATAACTAATGCCATACAAAGATGCACAGTGGTCACACTTAAATGCAAATCACACAGTTAAAGAAATAGACCACTTGAAGAGGTGTACAAAAATTAGAAAATAATTCAACTGCCTTAAGTACAAGTATTTATCCTAGCCGGCTACAAAATTTTACAACAATTTACCCTACACCCTCAACTTAAAATTAAAGAAAATCTAAACTTAGGATTAGAGTATACCAAGAATAGATCAATCCCGGGGGTCATGGGTTCCTGACCCTACTGCCGCATCCTTAGATGCCCTATCTCCATCAAGAGCCTTGCTCTGTTCTGGTGCAGTTGGTCTATCAGTCTCTGAAGGCCTACTAGTAGAGGCCCCCATGGCTCTTACTTGGATAACTACCTCCCATCTCTCATTGTCTACTAAGGACTCAATCCTCACCTTCTTCATCTCCTTTTTTAGACTTCTTTCTTTCCATCTTCTATGTTTTTCTTTCTTTATCACTGTCAGGCCTCTCTCTCTTACCTTTGTCTTTTTTCTCACTTTTCTTTTTTTTCTTCACTGGCTCCTCTGTGAGATCAAGCATCAGGAGTGATAAAGAAAGAAAAGCATAAAATGGTGTTGTTATAGCTTCCCAACCTCCACCTTTACTTTGTTTAGGTCTGATCTAAATAATTCCATCTCTGGAGTTGACTTCTTTTTTGACTGTGCATTGAAGCGGTTCTCTAATTCATCAATTCAACCCGGCAGAGCCTTGTAGGGATCGAGTACAACCTTAACCCTCTTGTCCACTGTAGCCGCAAATTGCTTGGCAAAGAGTTTAAGCTGAGCCTTGTACCACTTAGACTTTTTTGCTACTTTTCTAAAATTCATAGGGTTGAAGACAAATTCTATTGTAGGAACTACAACTGAAGGGTTAGTCTCAATTCCAAACACTGGACCTGCTCCTGCTGAAGATGTTGGTGGTGCAGCCTCAGAATCCTGTACTTCTACATTAGGCACTGAGCTGGTACCTGTAACTGGTGGATCGTCTGGAATCTCTGCACCCCTGTCAAGCATTAGCCTCGCTTGATTTTCCTCATTTCGGATAGGATAATGGGTCTTCTTGGAAAGGAGTTCTTCTTCTAACCCTACAATCTTGGGCACATTGGCTGCCCTAAACAACCTTGTAATCATACAAGGGAAGGGATATGCTGTATCGGACCTTGAGACCCAAATTTTTATCCCTTCAGTGATGATCTCTCAAAAGTTTAATTTGTGGTTAGCCACAAAACTTGCAACTAGTATTGCTCTATGATCCCCGAGGATATTATCGCCATCTGTGGGCATCAATCAGGTACATACAATACCCCACCAAAATCTTGCCTTTGAATTCAGAGAGGCCCTGAAGATTCTTTTACTTGGGTTGGTCAGACATTTTGGTTCTCCATCAGCTATGAGCGTGGCTAACCAAGACCTTTGATTTTCCCGATTCTTCCGTTGGGCATAGAAAGTAGGTGAAGTGGTCTGAGGAGTGAAGTTTGGGCATGAAGGAACCTATTGATTATTTCTTCAGAAACATCCATCATTACACCCCGTACCGGGACTTTATTCAACAAAGGTTGGTCAGCTGGATTCTCTTCTTCTCTACACATGTTTTCCAAGCGAGCTTGGTAGTTTTAATAGAAATCCCTAACTAGTGTAGGGCAAAATGAATTTCCTCCTATTGTCGTCCATCCAAAATTGTAATCACAAAATTTTTGCTCTACCTCGGGGTATCCACTCAACCCTTTAATGATGATTCTTTTCTCTTCGATGATTGGCCTCTTAACAACCCTTCTGTTAGTTCTGCGAAGCCCATCAAATAAAATTTTTTGAGCTTTATAAATCTTCCACCTAGTTCCATCTCGAACTTAAGGATTCTTGCATTTAACCATACTTTCCCTAATCGGAGATTCTTCCTCATCTTGTGGCTCGGCAGAAGGGGACTCAATTGATGGTCCCGCAGATTTAGGTTGCCCAGACTCATGCTCCCCGGAATTAGGATGACCTGAATCATGCTCTTTAGATTCAGCAAGTTCAGAATCTTGATGCTCAGAGGCCGTCTGCTCAGAAGCTATATGTTCAGATCTTGTAGGCTCAGTGTCACTCTCTTCACTCTCCTCTACTTCAATTGACAGAGGTGCTAAAGGATTTTTAGGGTTTTTCTTCTTCTTTTGCTTCCTAAGTAGAGGCTCTTCCTATTCATAATCAGACTCTTTGTTGAAGAGTCTCCGAGGTACACTTCACATGGTCACTTTCTTTGTAGATTTTGAATTCTTTCCTTTAGGTGCCATTTCACAACCCGTAGCAAGAGAAAAACCATTAGTCGACCCTCAAGAGTATAAACAAAAACACATCAATCATTTTAAGTTTCACACCTCTTGAAATGGCTTATTCATACTTCAGATCCCAGGTGTGACGACGTTTCTGATAAGCCGTCACAAATGTAACAGCTTATCACAAATGTCGTCAGCTCTAAATAGAACCCACAAAATTTTATTAACTTCTGACGATATTTATGATAAGCCATTATAGTTGTGATAACTTATCATGAATGTCGTCAGCTCTAAACAGAACCCACAATATTTTTAGCAACCTTTGACGATATTTCTGATATGCCGTCACAGTTGTGATAACTTATCATGAATGTCGTCAGCTCAGGATACAACTCTAACCCGACTTTAACTTGCTTTTTAATCTGCTTTCTCCCTAAAATCCCATTGGTTCTCATTTTTGAGTTGAGTTTGTAAGTCCCAAGCTTCCACAGCAAACCCTAGTTCCTGATTTTCAGCCATTTGCAAGATAACTTGATTCAGGCTTCTTGTGAACTTGGGTTCACCTCAGTTTATAACTTACCAATTGAAAATAAGGTCTAGGTTTCGAGTATACCTGGTGTGTACCTTCATTTTGATTACACGGGCAAAAGAAATTAAATAAATATTCTTGATTTTGATTGCAACCCCCCCCCCCCCTCACACAAGGAAGCTTTCTTTTGTTTTAGTTGGAAACACTTTGAAAAAGGGGAGAAAATAAACTAAGTATGGAAAGAAAATAAAACTTTAAGTAAAATAGAGGAAATAAATGGAAAGGTGGAAAGAAAGTGTCTTAGGCCGGGTCTGATATTTTTACCTGGGCCTAGACTTTCAACTAATTTTGGGTTTTTTTTGTGATGACATTTTTGATAACCCGTCACAAATATGATAGCTTATCAAAAATGTCATCAGACTTAATAGAACCTACCTCAGAGCTGATGTCTCTGACGACAAATCTAATGGCTTATCACAATTGTGATAGCCCATCAAAAAAATATCGTCAGGAGCGCTTGGATGAATACATCGATTCCACCTTCTTTTCACTAGAACCTAACTACAAAAATAAATAATTTGTTGGAACATAAAAATTTTGGGTTGCCTCCCAATAGCACCTGATTTAATGTCGTGACACGACTTAGTTATCTTGACTACTCAGACTTCGCCAAGACAACCTGCTGATACCTCTTTTCCATCTTCATAGAATACATCTACGATTAAGAAAACACTTATCTATTTTTGTTGTGTCATAGATGAGTGTAGTTTGAATCGTGATTCTTTATCATTTAGCCTGAATCTCAGCTCATTCAGCTCCATATCTATGATCACTCTCCCAGTTGCAAGGAATGGTCTGCCCAATATGATGGGCACTTTGAAATCCACCTCATAGTCTAGGACTACAAAATCAGCAGGCAGAATAAAGTCGGCTACCTTTACCAATACATCATGTAATATGCCCACTGACTGCTTTACAGACCTATCTGCCATCATCAATCGCATGTTCGTCGGGGTAGGATCCCCCAAACCCAGTTTATTGTACACCGCAAGTGGCATTAGATTTATACTGGCTCCCAAATTGCATAGCACTTTTGTGAAATTCATGGACCCAATAGTGCACGGGATGGTGAACACTCCCAGGTCTGCCTTTTTCTACACTAAAGACCTTGTAGAGATAGCGCCAAAATGAAGAAGATTGTCCCCCGGCTCATGGCTAACCTTCCGTTTCTTCGTGACAAGGTCTTTCATAAACTTCGTGTATCCTGGAATTTGATCAAGTGCCTCAACCAAAGGCACATTTATTGTCAATTGCTTGAGCATTGCCATGAATTTTCTAAATTTTGCCTCATCAATTTTTTTCTTCAACCACTGAGGAAAGGGAGGTGGTGATCTTGGGATAGTTTTCAAAACTACCTCCTTTTCCTTTTATTTCTCTTTTTCCAGAGCATCATCAGAATTATCCAGTTTCTCAGATTCCACTGGACCTCCTTCTTTCGAGTCATCATCAACTACCTCATCAACTATATGTTTTCCCACAGAAGGGCCAGGTAATATCTTACCACTTTTAGTGGTAATCTCCATACATGAGCCATCATTTAGCGGATTTTGGACCGTATCACTTGGTAACGTTCCGCTCTTCCTCTGGTTGAATGCTGCGGAGAGTTGGCTCATCTGCTGCTCCAACCGTGTGATTGCAGTGGAGTATGAGTTTACCAACTGACTAATAGATGATAGAATAGTATTCATGGTAGTCACACCGGAGTTGGTAGCTTCCACTCCCTTCAACAACTTAGCCATCATGTCCTCCATGGATATCTTTTTAGAACTTGTTATAGCAGCCTCACGATTTCCAGGAGGGACATAGAGCCCACTCCTATCATTGTTGTTCCTCCAATTTCCCTTCTCCCTATCTTTATAACCAGGCTTATCATAATAATTCTAACCTTGATTCCCTTAGCCATTGCCTTGGAAACCCCCCTGATTATTAACATAGTTTGCCTCTTCTTCTGCATCAGCATCAACTCTATCCTGAGATCCTACAACTTTCACCTTCTCAATCTTACTTGATAACAAGTGCTTGGTTAACAAGTCCATTTGCATTTTAAGGTGAGCCATGTCTTGGTCACACTCCTCATCTCTTATGCATTGTTCCACAGTAATAACCTCAAACACAGTGGGGCTAGCTACCATAAAGTCTCTGGTATGCCATGCTCGACTCTATTTTGTCATTATTTCTAGCATCTCTGAAGCCTCTGGGAATGTAAGATCAATAAATGAACCACCAGAAGCATTATCTACAATTGGCTCTGCCACAGAGTTAAGACCTCTGTACAAAGTCTCCATCAAGTGTATGTCCATCATATTGTGGTTCGGATACTGTGTCAGCTTCTTCTTAAATCTTTCCCAGGTTTCATGCAAGTCTTAAATTGGGAGCTGCCTAAAGTTATTGATCTCATCCCTCAACTGTACCCTCCTGGAAGGAAAAAAGAACCTTTCTAAGAAAGATCCTTTCAACTGCCTCCAGTTGGTTATAGAATCAGGCGTCAGCTCATTTAACCACAAAGTTGCCTCCCCAGACAGAGACAATGGAAACAATCTCAACCGGATAATATTCTGTCCCACTCTTGGGTTATCAAAATATTTACATATGGTGACAAAATTCACCAGATGCAAGTTTGGGTCATCCCCATGAAGGCCACCAAACAACCCCTTCAGATTGAGGAGTTAAATCATAGTACTCGTAATGTTGAATTTATCCCCAGGTGCCAACGGTGAAGGAATGATTGCACCCGTTGCACCTTTTCCATTCATTCCATCATCATCATCATTGAGGTCATACTGGATTGGATGGTACCCTTTCCTTTCTCAGAAAAGACGGTTCCTATTAACATTACGCCGTATTGGTGCAGCTACTTGCTCTGCACGCCTTGGGTTACCAGGATTTAGCAACTCCTCGTCTCCCAAATATTCATCCTTAGGATTTTGATGTCGTGCTTGTTGACCGACATTTTGCACATTCACCTGAGCTCTAGCTAAGGCTGCCAATCTGTCAGCTTCTTACTGTTCTACTATTCTTCCAATTCGTTATGGTTTCGTATTAAGTGGTAATAATGGTTCTCTAGAACTTCTGGTGCTTGTCATACACTACAAATATCCTGCAATAAACAAAAACAACAAATAAACGTAAAACTAGGAAACTTGACTGACAGTCAATTAGCGGACCCAACTTAAATTTACAACTGTATTCCCCGGCAACGGCGCCATTTTTGATAATGCTCAAACTACACCTCTCTAATGAGAATGTAAGCGATCGTTGTCAATATCAAACCCAACTAGGTTGGGGTCGAATCCTACAGGGAATATGGTGTGAACTTAAGTCGTTTGTAATTTAATCAACTGATAGCTGGATATTTCCTGAAATGGGGTTTTTTAGTTTAGAAAGTAATTGTTGGTCACTTTAGTTACAGTGTTCGTAATCAAGAGTTTATGGAAAAACCAGAATTATGTTCACTAGGGGTTTTGGTACTTGACAAATACAAATGGTAGTTCAAGATTCTCACAGTAGGTAGGACAAAAAGTTATCTTAATCAAAGTTATACCTAAATGTCTCTGACCTACTTAAGCAATTAATTACCTAATCCTCTCGGACTTAGGGATTTTATATTCATGACCAGATTTTAACTCAGGTTAATCAACCTTGTTACAATATCAATTATTAAATAGAAGTTTTTAGTGTTTCCAAGTCCCTATTAATAATTCACTTCCCACTATATTTGATTTCTTTCTTAAGCAAATCAAAGAAGGTGTTATATATTGTTTGCAACCAATAGACGATAATTAAAATCTTAGAATTATCAAGGAGTCCTTCCACCTTTTGAATCTTGAACACTCAGCACCTTATCAAGACTTAACCCTAGATCCCATAATTCAGGTTAAAGGAATTTAGCCACTCATGATGTAATAATCGAAACAACTAGTTATATTCATGATTTGAAAGATAAACTTACCACAAGATGAATAGAAACTAAAGATTCTCAGATTAGATCACAATAGTAATCCCAAAATAATGATGATAATCTCTTTAAAATAATTGCTGCTTCAAGTCAAGAAACTAGAGAGAGAAAATATCAAAATACGTGTCTCAATACTCAAGTCTTTTCTTTTCTTTTTCCAAGAAAACCCTCAACAATGCTTTAAATAGTTCACCCTAATTATAGAAACAAAATAATAAAGTTTAGAAATTCCTCGGATTAGGTGACACTATTCGTGATAACCTATCAAGAGGCTAATGACTTATCACAAATGTCGTCAACTCCTCTTTGCTTTTGATACTCACTGTCTAAAGCTAACGACAGCCGGTGACATCCTATCAACTCCTTAACGACTTATCATAAATGTCGTCAAGTCTCTACCTCATCCCTCATGTTCTGCCTTAGGCTGACGACAACTTTGACAACCTATCATCTCCTTAACGGATTTATACAAAATGTTATCACAACTATCAACTCAGGTGCATTCTCTATCTGAGGTTGACGATGAAACTGATAACTTATCACAGGGATGATGACTTATTAGAAATGTCGTCAGCCATACTTCTCTTCAAATTACTTCAGATTTCAACTCTTTTCCTTCCATCCTTGTTGGTTCTCTTGAATCATAGCTTCTACTGCAAAATCAAACATAAAACAATCAAAAACGAAAAAACTTGCTTAAGACTTTGCAATTATTCGTAGTTAAACGCCTCAAATGTGTTAGCATTAGCTCATACATCAATACATTTAAAATTGGTTAAACTTCAAGGCATATTCTTTGACCGACATTCTCCCCTACTTGAGGTTCACAAACTCCTCCATCTTTTCTTCCCCCAACTCTTAAGGAAAGAACCGATCTAAGAAGGCCTTAGAAAAAGTATCCCATAAGATTAAATCTTCCACATCACCTGTATCCCTTTCTCACTCTTTATACCACTGATAAGCAACATCTTTGAGCTGATAAGCTGCAAAGTTTACCCCCTCCACATTGGTTGCCTCCATCACCTAAAATATCTTTTCCATTTTATCAAAGAATCCCTATGGATCCTCTCCACCTTCACTCCAAAAAAAGTGGGAGTACCCATCTTCATAAATTGTCCAACCCTTGTGGCCTCAGTAGACAAAGCACCAGTCGCACCCTACTCAGCATGTGCAGTGAAAATCTGAGCAATAACATGAATAGACTGATGGAATTCTGCATTAGTCATATCACCCCAAGGAGGACTAGTAGCAACCGATGGAACTCCATAACTATCAAGGATAGGACCGTGAGATGGAAGCTGAACATCAGAAGTAGGATACACCTCTTCGGAATTATCTCCAAATGGGACAAAAGAATTTTCTTATGTTCCAGATCTACGAGGCATGATCTGAAAGATGAATAAACATGGATTAGAGAAGATCCCAGGACTGAGACTCCATGCTTGGAAATAGAATACCAAGAAAATAAAAAATTCCTAATGCCTTATAACCTCTCCCTTATGAGTGTCGTGCACTGTACACCCCTAAAAGAGACTTTACTCGACATGATTTTGTGGACTCCCAATTGACCATGAACCTAGAGCTATGATACCAACTTATCATGACCCGACCGAGGGCCTTGTCGTAATGGGCATCGCAAGTTTGACCAGGACCAGAGACTATCCTCGTTACCCAACCCAACCTCCAGTCGCCTACCCTGAGTTGGTTGAATTTTGAGCATATAACAAGATAGTGTTATATCTTACATGAATAATCTGGGATAGGATAACAACCGTGACCGACCCAACCGAGTCCAACCATCCCACGCCAACCGTCCAACCATACCAAACCATACTAAAGCCATAACCCCTAACCAAATAAGTTCCAAACCATAATATAATTAATCCCAAAATAAAATACAATGGAACAACCAACAATCCCATCGACTGGTGTCAGTCATATCACACCTCTTTTTGCCGAGAGGGTCGAAGGTTTTTTCCAATTAAAATGATGATTTTGAATAAAGGTTATTTTATTTACAGAGTCGCCACTTGGAATTGAGTTATGGTATTCCAAGTCACCTTTTTGAGTCCCTAGTCAAAAGGAAATGACTCTTTGTTATGATATGCAAAAACAGAAGACCGTGTAAGGAATTTTGTTGAATGAGGAAAAGGTGTGAGGCAGCCCTTGATTCTCGTGGTTCTAACACAGTCGCTTTTATCAACTTATAATTAAAATAAACCATTTTAATAAATTATGTTAAGGCCTAAATTCGCTCATTTTTATTATACTAAGAATAACTGTCTATACCTCTTATATTAAATAAGTGAAAATTAATTTTAGAACAATCTTAGTCGAGGTGAGATATTGTATTCCTGAATTATTTTAGAACGTCTCAAAAAGATGCATACGCTCCATTCTTAATTGAGACAAAATTTAATTTTTTTATATTTTCCTAATGTTTGAAAGCTTTGATATCGTTCTATTCGAAATGCTAATTAACCTTAACAATAACTTTAAGCAATATTCACTTGAGGTGGTTTTAAGACAAAAATTAATTATTTTATACTTGCCTAACGTTTAAAAGCTTTACCTACTCGAAGTGTTACCTAACTTTAACACTAAACTAAAGCAACATTTAATTAAATAAGTTAATTAATTTAATAATTATTAAGATTTATTAATAACGATGAATAACAAAAAACTAATAAAACTAATAAAATATAAAATATAAAGCTACCCATATTATATTAATTTTATTTTTATTAAAATTCACCAAATCTATTTATCTTAAATTAATATGAAACCAAGTCACATATATTGAGATAGATTAACCATGGAAATCCTGAGATCTAATTTAAACAAAAAAAATTGCAAAAACTATAACCAACCCAAATCATACAATATATCAATCCAAGTAAAATATAAATACTAAATATTTAAATCTGATTTTGAAAAGGGGAAGCAGATGGCGTTGTTTTCTGGTCAACTTCGCCGGAGTAACACCAGATAATTAAAATTCGGCCATATCTGACCCACACGGTGCGGCAGTTAGGCATCAGTGGTGTTGCATGATGGCTTGGATGGTGATTAGACCTGGCAAAGTAGCGATGAGGGGAAAGAGTAAAAGGGGGTGCCAGCTAGTTTTCTTTAGGATGAAATTTCTCTTTTTGAAAAAATTTAAAATATATATAATAACTAAATAATAATAATAATAAAAGAATATTAACTAATTAGTTTTTATATTTATGAAAATACAATAAAAATTTATAAATATCCTAAAAAACTATAATTAAGATAATACTAAAACTACTAGCTTATTTATTAAAATCACAAAATTAAAAGAAAATATATATATATATATATATATATTCATATTATTTTACAACAAAAATAAAAATAAAAATAAAATAAAAATAAAAATATCCTAAAATGTAACTTTATTTATTTATTTATTTTCAACTAAAACTTATTAAAAATGAAATAAGAGCTAAAATAAATATTGGACAAAATATAAATATTTAATGCTGAAAAAATAGGTTAAAACTTGGGAAGGGTCAAAAATCACATGTCTATATTTTGCCACTCTTTATTTGAAATCTCGAAGAGTTTTCATATAAAAATGTAGACAACGAGATGGATTTTGATCCTTCGATTATTCGAAAGGGTAGAACAAAGAAAATATGACCGAGTCCTGGTTTTGAACTGCCTACATATCCCGAGTTATTAGGGAATCAAGTCACGTGTAGTTTAATGAAGTAAAATGGTATGCTGATCAGTTAGAGGTCGAGTCAGGTTCCATCGATTCTCCGGTTCGCGACTTCTGCTTTTACATCCAAGTGAAAAAGAAAATAAAAATGAAGATAAAAGTGAAAAATCCTATCTATGCAGATCTTCTGGAATCTTGACTTGAATCTTCATGACTTCTTAAGTGGTGAGATAGTCGTAATTTTGAGTTGAACTTGAAACACGAAATGTTCATCCATGTTTGATCTTGACACTAGAGAGGAACTTGACAATTGACTTATTCATCAGACTTTATTTTGTCTTGAACTTGAAAATCTTCACTCTATTTTTCAGGCGGGTTCCTGAACTTGCAACTATTAATGTTTACCCCATTCTTCAGGCAGGCTTCTGACTTGTTGCTTCTTCATCCTATTCTCCAGGCGGGCTCTTGACCTGCTATTTCTTCACTCTGTTCTTCAGCAGGCTCCTGACCTGCTATTTCTTCACCCTGTTCTTCAGGCAGGTTCCTGAACTCAAAGTAAATAGTGAAATAGAAAAATAAAGTTCCATTATCCAGGAGGGTTCTGAGTAGAAAATAAAATCCCATTTTCCAAGAGGGTCATAGGAAGAAAGTAAAATCCCATTTTCCAGGAAGGTCCTGAGCAGAAAGTAAAATCCCATTTTGGAAGAGGGTCTTGAGTAGAAAGTAAAATCCCATTTTTCAGAAGGATCCTGAGCAGAAAGTAAAATCTCATTTTTCAGGAGGATCTGGAGCATAAAGTAAAATCCTATTATCCAGGAGGGTCTTGAGTAGAAAGTAAAGTCCTATTATCCAAGATGGTCCTGAGCATAAAGTAAAGTCCCATTATCCAGGAGAGTCCTGAGCATAAAGTAGATTTCCATTATCCAGGAGGGTCTTGAGGATAAATTAGATTCCCATTATCTAGGAGGGTCCTGAGCAGAAAGTAGATTCTCATTATCCTGGAAGGTCCTGAGTAGAAAGTAGATTCCCACTATCCAGGAGGTTCCTAAGCATAAAGTAAATTCCTATTATCCTGGAGATTCCTGAGCATAAAGTAAATTACCATTATCCGGAGGGTCCTGAGCATAAAGTAAATTCCCATTTTCCAAGAGAGTCCTGAGATGAAATAAGTTCCCATTATCCAAAAGTGTACTGAGCATAAAATAAATTTCCATTGTCCAGGAGGGTCCTGAGGATAAAGTAAATTCCCATTTTCCAAGAGGGTCTTGAGTGAAATACGTCCCCATTATCCAGAAGGGTCCTGAGAATGAAATAAATTTCCATTGTACAGGAGGACCCTGAGCATAAAGTAAATTCCTATTATCTAGGAGGCCCTAAGCATAAAGTAAATTTCCATTATCCAGGAGGGCCCTAGCATAAAGTAAATTTTCATTATCCAGGAGGGTCCTGAGCAGAAAGTAAATTTCCATTATCCATGAGGACGTTGAGCAGAAAGTAAAATGCCATACAACACAAACAAAATTTTTTCCCCAGTTTGTACTAGAAATTTTTGTGAGTGTCACTAGATCATAATTTTTTGGAAAGTACAGAAAAAAGGGTGAATCATACTTTGATAAACAAATGTATCTCTTGAGAGTGAAATTGATGATCAAAATTAGGAAGTACATCTCCTAAGAGTTAACGTGGAGTACTTTAACTAGAAAGTTTATCTTCTAGGAGTAAAGGTTCACATTAGAAAGTGTGTCACCTAACAAATGAGACTTAAATTACCCAAACAAATAAGTGAATCTCCTAGGGGTTAAATAGAATAACTCAACTTGAAAGTGCATCTTCTATGAGTGAAGGTTTAAGTTAGGAAGTGCGTCACCTAGCAAACAAAATTTAAATTAACCAGAGAAGGAAGTGCGTATCCTAGTGGTTAAATAAAATGACTCAACTAGAAAGTGCTTCTTCTAGGAGTAAAGGTTCAAGTTAGGAAGTGCGTCACCTAACACATGAAACTTAAATTATCCAAATAAGGAAGTGCGTCTTCTAGGGGTTAAATAAAATAACTCGACTAGAAAGTGCATCTTCTAGGAGTGAAGGTTCAAGTAAGGAAGTGTGTCACCTAACACATGAAACTTAAATTACCCAGACAAGGAAGTGCGTCTCTTAGGAGTTAAATAAAATGACTCAACTAGAAATTGCGTCTTCTAGGAGTAATGGTTGAAGTTAGTAAGTGTGTTACCTAACAAATAAAACCTAAAATACCCAAACAAGGAAATACATCTCCTAGGGGTTTAATAAATCTACTAGAAAGTTCATCTTCTAGGAGTAATGGTTCAAGTTAGGAAGTGCTTTACCTAACAAATGAAACCTGAAATACCCATACAAGGAAGTGTGTCTCCTAGGGATATAGGATGATGATTTTTTATCATGATTGTGATTATTAAACTTGCTTAGCAATACCACTTCTTGCATTTGCATAAGCGGGGAATTACACCTTTGATATTTAGGCTTTGAAGTCCATGATTTGATGGTAACCTGTGTTTTTGTTTCATACAAAGAGAAATTGTTAATTTAGAAAACACAGTGGTTAGGTTGTGGCATTTGGATACTAAGGCGACCGTTCTTGCACTTGTCATGCTAAAATCCATTTCAACTAATTGATAGGTATGTTGACTTATCATACTTTTGACCCCAAATTCTGTCAACTGAAACCTTTGAATCATATCATATTTTTCTTTCATGATACCTCTAGGTTAAACTTCAAATACACCCTTTATACTTCTATAAGTCCAAAAACTATCGGATGACAAGTATTCTTGAGTACCTTGCTTTATTTTTGAAATAAGTTATCTTTGTGTGTCTGTCCTTTGTCATGATTTTTACAATTGAAGGAGTTGGTAGCAAGTTTTGAAGTCCTTCATCACTTGTCTTGACATAAATTTGACTAAAAAATATATAAAATATGACGATAGTGATTTTTATTTTGACCACAAAGACACAAAAATCAAAAATAAAAATAAAAAGAATGATAAAAAGAAAAGGAAAAAACGACATCTCTTTTTCAATAGTGTCCAAAAAAGAAAACTTATCTAGGTATGGCATTTGATTCCAGTGATTATGATATTTATTTTGAATTAAACAACCTGATTAACTCATACTAATCACTATCAACTTTTGCCCACTTATTTGAATTAGAAATGGAGCCATTCTTGAACCTGTTCCATCTAGGTTACTATCCTCCTTAGGCTAGTGGAACCTTAATGGGTTTTTGCCAACGAGTCTCTCCCATTTTCACTTCTTTTTCAACTCACCATCGCCTCATGGTGCCCTTGAGAATTTTCACCAATAAATCTCTTTTTTCTTTTATTGTTCTTACAATTCAACATCACCTTATAGTGCCCAAGAGGGTTTTCACTAATAAGACCCTGTCATTTTATTTTGATGAAAGAAAATTATGCCCAAAATATGAAACATCATGCAACCATAACATGTTTAGTCTTGACATTCTCAAAGATTGATCTGAAGGCCTTTCTTTGGTTGTAACTTGTCTTTTGGAAAGGGCAAGAAAGAAAGGGTGGAATGAGGCTAAAAAATGTACATAACATAAGGTGAAATTTACAACTTTTGGAATCGATTCTTTAGGATAATTTTTGCCCCAGTTTTATTTCATACTGGGTAACTTGAATTTTCACTTGATTGGACCGAACCCCAGAGTAGTACTTCCTATGTATCTCGTCATAGCAAGAATCACGTCAAATATAGTTCAAACATCTTATCCTTTTGCTTGACTTTTTCTTCTTTTTATTTTTTTGGACTTTTTTTTCTTTTTTTTTTCTTGACTTTTTTTTTGAGATTTTTTTTTTGAATCTATTTCTTTTTTCTTGACACTTTTCTGACTATATTTTTCTTTCTTGACACTTTTCTTTTTCTTTTTTTTTTCTTTGACTTTTTTCAGACTCTATTTTGATTACAAAAAAAGGTGTATGAAAGAAAATAAAATTAAAGCTCAAATGGGGTAATAAAGGATGACAAAACATTTGGATAGATGCCTTCATCATATCAATCCTTCAAAATGTATGTACATATCATACAATGAAAGAGTGAAAAATAAAGATCATGCATATTTTTTCAATGTTGACCTTGACTGAGCAAGTGCACATGTGTCACTTCTTTCATGCTTATGAAATATATAGGCCCATTTGTGTTGTACTTTTCTCACAACAGATGACTCATGCTTTTTTTTGGAGATAACTTTCTTTTGCTTTTCCTGACAAGAGAAACTATATATCCTTTGATTGATCTCATTCAAAGTACTTGAGATGGACCTTCTCATTGAATATCAAGTCATTTTTTATTCGCAAAGTAATTGCCTCAGTATATTTAAGTGATGCTGTAACTAGGTCCCCAAACATCTCAATACCTTACTTATTTCCTTATATGTTTTTTTCTTTCAACTCTATCTTCTTTGTCAAATGTTCCCGAATTAGATTAAGTTTTAAGATCTGGTGAAAATTAATCACGCATATCATATCACTAGAATCCCCATAGAAAGAACTATGTAAAGAAAGGAAAGACAAAAAAACACTATATATATATGAAAATAAAATAAAAAAATAAAAAAAATGAAAGGGACATAACATTTTATTGACAGAAAAGACAAAAGGATTTGAACAAAAATGATAAAAAAATATAAAAAATAAGACAAGATAGATCCCAAACTATAACTCTGAAATAATTTGAGTAACAGAAAGGAAAACAAAATAGATCACCAAAGCTCTTTTCTTACGGGGAGGGACATGACTTTTGAATTGTCGAGTTTGACATATTAGTGACTGATTCGCATGTCAGCCATAATGGAGTCTCCACAATCATTGCTACCTCATCAGTTTTTCTTCTTAACCCCAAAGTATCCTAAACCATTTTGAAACTATCGATTCCCACAAGATTCTATCCAAAGTAAGCTATCATTAGTTTTTCTTTCCTTGCTCCTCTTAGTTGATTACAAAACCTTTTCAAATGACCTAAAGGATCAGTATGCCCCTTATATTTGTTCAGCTTTGGTGTTTTGAACCCTATAGACAAGTGAACATTGGGAAACATGTACAAACCCTTATAAGATACACTTTTTTTATCTCTCAATCCTAGCCTATTTCTCATATTTTGCTCCAAACTTCTCATCTTCTTGGCCATCTTTTCTTATTCCTCATTTCTAATAGTCTACACCACCTCATCTCAGACCCTATATATTTTTATGGGCTGGGCCTTTTTTATTGGACCTGGTGTTGTATGGGTGAGATGCAAATTTAGCCACAAACCAACCACCTTGATACTATTTTGATTTTGGAGATACCAATGTGTCAAGGCTTGACAATTTCAAAAACTTTTCTTAAGAATATCACCAAACCCGAAATGAGTTGCCTACGTATCTCACTAAGGTGAGAATTAGGTGTGCGTAGTTTGTGAAACTGGAGATATGAAGAAACACACCTCCTTTTTTCTCTCTGAATAATGAGAAAGATTTTTTTTGAATTTATTAATAATGAAAAAAATATATTTTCTTTTATTTTCAAAAATAAATTAATTTCTTTTTATATAGGGATCAAAACTTTCTTATTTTTTATTTAGAAGGAAAGACAATTTTTTTTTAAGATCACCGAACCCATGAAGGGTTGCCTACATATCTCACTAAGATGAGAATCAGGTGTGCGTAGTCCGTGAAACTTGAGAAATGAAGAAATACATTTTTTTTATTTGAATAATGAGAAAAAACTTTATTTGAAATTTACTAATAATGATAAAAAAACACACATTTTCTTTTATTTTCAAAAAATTAATTTCTTTTTATATAAAGATCAAAACTCTCTTCTTTTTTGTTTAGAAGGAAAGACACTTTTTTTTTTAAAAGATCACCGAACCCATGAAGGGCTGCCTACGTATCTCACTAAGATGAGAATCAGGTGTGCGTAGTTCTTGAAAAAATAACAATATATATATATTTTTAAGGGATGACACTTATTTAGACCAACTCGACCGAAAATTTGCAACGGCAGACCCCTATATAATTTAAATCAAGAACTAGGAATAAAATATAACCAAGTATTCTATAAATAAATAAATAAATAAAATAAAACATTCTTAGAAGAAAACATGATCATGTCGTACAAAAAACATCCTAAATATTTCTAAAGGTCCAAGGCTTTTAAGATTTATATATATTTATTATTTTATAAGAACTTAGCCACATGATCCCTAAAGATTCAGGGCTATTAAGACTATATATATATATATAATTTAAACTTGAGGATAAGAAAAACAATTATGAAATTAGTCATGGTTTTAAAATATTCCCAAATAAATATATGAATGATTTTTCAAAGGAAAGGGTGTATCCCGGGAAGAACTTCCTACATATCCCATTAAACGGTGAGAATCAGACCCTCGTAGTTCATGAGACCTTAAAAACTATATATTTCTTAATTTCTTTGAACAGTGATTCATTAAATTTGAGGACAAAAGACTCTTCAGTTTCACCAAGTTGCCTAAAGCCGGTCAACAATCAAATGGCCTTCCAAATAAAGATCAAAGAGCATGTAGGATGCACATGTTGGTCATTATAAAGAGAGACAACTATCCTAGAGAAACCCGACCCTTGTGCCGAGTTCCCTAAGTTAAATGAACATGATGCAAATAAAGCGGAACCTAATAGGGATAACCAGATTTCAAGTTTCAGTTAGACTGATGGAGATAGGTGTCTAGACTGGCTTACCCGAGTAGACACTTAAGTTAGGGAGAGAAAACTTATTCGGTAGTAGTGCTACTCCAACTTTGTTTTTGATCCAAACCCCGCCTAACAAGTGTGACTAATAATACTTAACCAGGTGCCTTGACACTCCGTCTATCTCAAAAAGAAGGTAGGATGCATACTCTGTATTCTTTCTATCCTATTTTCAGAGACTCAGAGGGGGTGAACAAGAGAAGATATATTATAATACAATTCAACAATATCAAAGCAAGAAATGAAAGAAAAGTAACACATTAGGCCAACAAACATATTTTCAAAATAATTAAAGAAAGTAAAAGTGTAATACCCCGTACTTCTACCAAGCTTAAAATCATCCCAAAAATATTAAAAACTTGTTTTAAAGATGAATACACTTTTATACATATGGTATTTTCAATACTTTCACTTTTAATCATGTGAGAAATTGAATAAGCTTTCCATCGATACCAAATTCGGCCAAATCCGATACCCGGCCGAAGAGTTAGAGCTATTTTAGTAAGACAGTGTGCCACCTGAGAAATCAATGCATCGCGGAGCCATCAAAAATGGCAATAGTCAAAATCAAGTGAGCCTCCGCGATTATGGTGAGTTGCGCCAGGGCTCAAATTCAGAATTGTCCTTTTTCCAGTGTCTCAGCACGATGTCTCTGCATCGCGCCAAACTTACAGGTCGTAAACAAAGTGGAAACGCGATAGACCCGTATCGTGCCACCATGAAGATTTCCAATTTTCTAGTTCCAATGACTTAGCGCGATAGTGGCGCATCATGCCAAGAATGAAAATTGAGAAATTATCAGAAAAAATTAAAATACGCGTCCAAGGGTTAAAAGGGTCAATTTCCCACCCCTATTTAAACCCAATAAAACATGATTCAGTCATTTTTCATCCAAAACATAGTGTTTCTCTCAAGTCTATCTCAAGAACAAGCTAGGGTTTTCAATTGGGGATTCAAATCCAAGACTCAAATTCAAGAATCTCTTCATCAATCTTCGTAGAATAAAGAGCTAAGGTATGCATAATGTTCATTCATGGATTTCTTTCATCTATGAAGCCCAAGAATCAAGTTTAAAATCTTGTATTTTGAATATTTTGTTGGGGGTTGATTATGTTCATATGATTATGGTTGTATGATTCCCAAGTTGGAATCTTTATGTGTTGTTCATGAACCTATGCTAGTATGTGGTCTGAAACATGTGAAATTGAGTTGAAATATGGAGTTTTGTTGTATTAATTTGATGGTCATGCCTATGACCTAAGTCTTACATCCTAGGTGTTTGATAAAATGCCTAACAGAATAGAAATTATGCATTATAGCTTAATTGTGACCCAAGTGATAAGTGTATGCTTTACCGTACGACTAAGAATGACTTCCATGATATTGTGTGCTTCATGAAATCCCCAAATTAATGTATTATGAAATTTTGATATTTTTCATATGTTCAAGAAGTGTCATGTCCTATCAGTTTCATGCTATCGAGTCTTGGGGGTACTTGTACACGAAAATTTAGCTGTGTGCCTAGAGCCAGTGTCAAGTTTACACGATACTCTGAGTCTAGCCATGATCCTTAGAATTCAGTCAGTCTCATGACTCAGAAAAACTCAGTAAATTCAGTATTAGTCTAGTCCTACTTAGTAATCTCAGTGACCTCAGTGGTCTCAGTAACATCGGTACTCAGTAATCTCGGTAACCTCAGTATTCCCAGAAATCTCGGTAACTTCAGTACTCTCCGTCAGTCCTCAGATCTCAGTAGCATTCCTTCAGTCAACAGAACTTAGTGAACTCAGTTTAACTCCGCTAAACAATACCATTAGTATCAGTTCATTTCAGTTAATCAGTTCAGTGTCTATTAAGTTGGGAGTAGGATTCAGCACCGAGTGAACCCAGGGATGAGGGAACACACTATCAGTTAGTAGAGGGTGTGATCCTTAATAGCAATCTCTGCATTCCAGAACTATGTAGCCAGTGTAGGCTCAGATACACCCTATGCATAGGGATTCATATATCTCATTCGGGTTACCTACCAGGAGGGGTTGACTGAAGAGCTCTCTGTCAGAGAGGGTATACTCAAAGCTTATCTTTACCCGTGGCACGGTACTGACACTCGTCTAGATGGGGTTATAATTTGGACCCCACCAGTTTAGTTTCGAGGTATGTCAGTTAGATAATTAATTACCTTTCATAGTCTCAGTTTTAGATCCAGTTTCAGTAATAGAACTCAGTTCAGTTCTATAGATATCCAGGACTGTCAGATATTGTCAAATACGTATAGTGCAGAACCCAGCTCTTTCCTTTAGTATTAGGACTGTCAGATATAGTCACTTATGTTATCAGTATTCAGACTTAGTAATCATGTTATCACGAACTCAATTAATAGTATATTAATTATACAAAACCTATGTTATCAGTATTCAATTTCAGGACTGTCAGATAAAGTCAATCAGACCAGTTCTTCATAATCAGAACTGTCAGAAACAATCATTCCTTTATTAGTAATATGACATTAGTTCCTTATTATTCAGTAGACTCAGTCATTCAATATATGAGTATCAGTACTCAGATATCAGTAAATCTATATTATCAAAATTCATGAGTCAGCATTATTACGATCTCAGTTACAATTACGTATTCATGCTTGTATTCTTACGTTCATGTTATACTGTCAGTTATTATTGTTCATGCATATGAACCCCTGGATTTAGCCTACCTCACTTGCATACCAGTAGATTCAACGTACTAACGTATTTGTGCTATGGTGTTTTATACCATAGGTTAAGAAGCATGATCTCCTGAGCATCCTTAGTAGATCAGACGTTCAGCAGCCAGACTAGCAGTGAGTCCTCATCATCCAAGGATAGCGTGATTATTTTATTACTTTATTATTTCAGTAGTTCGTAGTTAGTTGGCGACATGTCCCATCAACTCTATAGTTTTTAGATAGCTTAGAGTCTTTCAGACTACAACATGTGTTCAGATAGTTTATTTTAGTTTTGGGTATTTTTATACCCCATTGCAGACATTGTATTATATTCAGTATTAGTTTAGTTTTGAAACTTATGGACTTACAACTTATATTCCGCATATTTACAATGTATTATTTAGTGCTCGGTTACAGATATCAGTCATGGGTTAGCTTGTGGTCCTTCGGGGTCATGAACACCGTGTAGCATTTCGAGTATCAGATTTGGGGCGTTACAAACTTGGTATCAGAGCCTAAGGTTCAACAGTATCCTAGGAGTTCTGAAAAGCCGTATCTAGTAGAGTCTTGTACATGGGTGTGTTGTGTACCACACTTATGTGCAGGAGGCTATGAGATGTTTTAGGAATTGTTTCCCTTCTTTTATGTTTCAGATCGTGCTATAGAAAGGTTTTCTATGAAATTCATGTAAGTTCTCATCATTCTCCACTCATGTCAAATCCACCTTACTTTCAAGGTAACAGAAATAGTGAATCTCAAAGTCCTAGGGGTAGGGCTTTCTTAGACAGTCCCCGTAGAAAGTTATGGGATTGCCCACAGGATCAATTTTATCCCATCAATTCCGTTATGTTCCAAAGTTGTACAAATCACATTCATGATCACGAGAACCCATTCGCGAACCCAAAATTAGATATGACATCAAATCCCTTCTCAGAATCCTATGATAGTATATGACCTAGAGTTAGAGGCATAAACCCAGGAGTTTAGCAGTAATAGATTTGGGATAACGTTATCCAAATTGAGTAGATAATGTATTCATGGGGATAGTTGTACCAAGGTAGACCAGTAGGCTTGAATAGTGCAAGCAAGAATTTAAGATTATTAATATAAAATTAAGTATAAAGGTGTGAATGTGAATTAGAAGATGCAATATTAGTAGTATATGAAGAAACAAAATCAGATGATGTGTTTAGTAAGGCAAGCATGTATCGAACATGGTGTAAGTATATGATGATGATTGCAGTTCAGTTCAGAGTTTAGTTAAGTGTTCATAGACTTATGATGATGGCTTAAAGATAAGGGGGAGATGATAGATCAAGTGACCAATTCAGTCTCTCAGATTCCAATAGTAGTGCCAGTACATATAGAAAAGTAGTAAGGGAAGATGATTACCGACCTATCCTTATCACAGTGTAAAGTTTGGTACTTCAATCAGTATGATGCCTACGCATGCTTCACATCTCAGTTCCATGAACACACCTTATATTCACAAGTTTTCCATAGAATCATGTACGATTCTAGTTTCCAGCATAAGGAGTTCAGTTCTTTTCCCTCAGTAATACAAAACATGTCCTATGAATACAGAAAACTCCAAACTCAGGTCATGTAGCTCATGAATCATGTACACATATCATGCTTTACTGTATATTCAAGTTTCATGGCTCATGCTACGCCTCTACTGATCAGTTAAATTCAGACTATATTATGCATATCCTCAGTTTAGACCTCTTGGTGAATCCATGATGTTTATATTCTATTCCTCAGGCTTCAGTCAAGTGTCAAGCTCAGTTACTGTCCATTCATGCTTCAGGTCCTCTAGATTTAACCCTTCAGTTAGATCTTTTTGTGAAGACAGTGTACTGATGGGTGGTTGCGTAAATGGGAGGGAGTAAATATTACATGTTAAGAGAAGATTGCTGCATGTTTATTTTATATGAGGGTGTAGTCATGAAGATAGGCTTGAATGTCATGTTAGTATGCAAGTAAATGGCTAGAAAGAGGTTGTATTTAGAAGTTAATAAAGTACAGAGTGTGATTGTGCATTCAGATCTTTGACTTATGTCAGCCCCATCGTATAACTATCAAAATTCAGTTGCCATCTCAGTTACAGTTTCAGTATTCAGTACGCAGTAATTAGTGTTCAGTGTTAGAATTACGTACTTCAGTACCAGTCTAAACCTTAGTTATCAGAAACCAGTATTTAATCCCAGCTATAGTCTTAGTTATGGTTACAGTCTTAATTACTGTCTTAGCTACAATCTCAGTCTCAATCCTAGTTTAGCACAATGAAAAAATTAGTTTACTTTTAGGATTACCCGACCATAGCATATAGCTATCAGTTACTCAGTCATTAGTATTTTAGTACCTCAGTTACGGAATGTTTCTGAATTATGTCATACGCTTGGTCTTGCAATTTCAAGTAATACCTTTTTTTATAGATCCATGCCCAGTCACCTCATGTCACTCAGTCAGTCCTTACCTCTTATGCATAATAATCTATAGCCTCAGGCTAGTTGTTCAGACTAAGTACAATTCAGTCTTATATGTTAGTGTTCATGTATAAGTCATTCAGTTAATCAGATAAATTAGTATATTTATGTATTCGTGCTCAACACCATGTGATCCTTTTTAGTAGTCTCAATTGTAGTGCATAAGGTTTGGTCACTTTATATTAGATGATGTTTCATAGGCCTTGCCTCCTAATACAATAACCTCAGCCATGCGATCTCCCATTCAGATGTCCTACTCTGACCAGGCCAAGATTCACTTTCTCTCTATAGTCATTAGAACTCTATAGAAAGAGTGTCATAGAAATGCTCTGATCGAGTATAAGTTTTCTGCATGAGTTAGTCCGCAAAGCCAGTACTTCAGTTTAACAGTCAGAACGAACAAGTTCAGATGGTGTGATTTTCCCATTTTTCCACCTAATCGCACTATTTAGAATCTCATAAATATGATCATTCTAAGATGGACCAACTAGGTAGTTGTGTGTTCAACTTGGTTCATGTATCATGCCATTGTTTCATATCCCAGATATTCAGTCATGATTCAATTCATTGGTGCCCTGTACATCATCACAGTTTTTCTCAGTATCGCAGTCAAGTCAGTATTCTTCTAGGTACCTAGTATCACAAGGGAAAGATACACTATAATTCCCCAAAAATTTCTTGACATAAACATGCCGTTCTCTTCTCGTAATGAATTCAATTTGGAGTAGTGAGTACCCATAGGTTGACCCTCTAGCTCCAATCTTAGTCGTGTGCCATATATTTAAGGTACTTAGTTCAGATCATGATATTCAGCTCATGTATCACGTTCCAGAGCCAGTTACATTCTCATGTTTCCGCTCATGCATATTTAGTAATTAATCTTAGACTCAGCCCAAGGTAATAGATTTTCTTAAGCTTATCTAGTTTCATGTTCCAGTTCCAGTTACAAATGTGGTATTCAGTTCTATGCTCAGTTTTTATTTCAAAATTGGTATCGTTACCCTTACACGTTCAGTTGCATGTTGATGTGTCGGTTCAGTCATGTATTCATGCATCAGATATACGTGATCAGCTTATCAGTACTCTCAGTCAAGTATTCATGTATCAGCCTAGTTATAAGATCATGTATCAGATATGCATGCTCAGTATGAATCTCAGTAATGTCAGTCAGGTACTCATGTTTCCACTGTTCATGTTTAGTATTTACTTTAGCTTATCATTTCTCTCATCTAAATCTGTCTCATTCAAGGATGAATGTTCCCAAATGGGATATATTGTAATACCCCATACTTCTACCTAGCTTAAAATCATCCCAGAAATATTAAAGACTTGTTTCAAAGATGAATACACTTTTATATATATGGTATTTTCAATATTTTCACTTTTTATCAAGTGGAAAATTTAATAAGCTTTCCATCAATACTAAATTTGCCCAAATCTGACACCCGGGAAAAGAGTTAGAACCATTTTAGTATGATAGTGTGCTACCTGAGCCATCAATGCGTCGCGGAGCCAGCCAAAATGGCAATCGTCAAAATCCAGTGAGCCTCCGTGATTATGGCATATCGCGCCAGGGCTCAAATTCAAAATTATCCTTTTTCTAGTGTCTCAGCGTGATGTCTTCGCGTCGCGCCAAACTTCTAGGTCGCAAACAAAGTGGCAACGTGATAGCCCCGCATTGTGTCACCATGTAGATTCCCAATTGTCCAGTTCTAGTGACTTAGAGAGATAGTGGAACATCGCACTAAGAATGAAAATCATGAAATTTCACAAAAAAATAAAATACGCATCCAAGGGTTAAAAGGGTCAATTTCCCACCCCTATTTAAACCTAATAACACGTGATTCAGCCATTTTTCATTCAAAACATAGTGTTTCACTCAAGTTTCTCTCAAGAAAAAGCTAGGCTTTTCAATTGGGGATTCAAATCCAAGACTCACATTCAAGAATCTCTCTATCAATCTTCTTAGAATCAAGAGCTAAGGTATGCACCGTGTTCATTCATGGATTCTTTTCATACATGAAGCCCAAGAATCAAGTTTTAAATCTTGTATTTTGAATATTTTGTTGTGGGTTGATTATGTTCATGTGATTATGGTTTTATGATTCCCAAGTTGGAATCTTTATGTGTTGTTCATAAACCTATGCTAGTATGTGGTTTGAAACATGTGAAATTGAGTTGAAATATGAAGTTTTGTTGTATTAATTTGATGGTCATGCCTATTCCCTAAGTCATGCATCCTAGGTGTTTGATAAAATGCCTACGAGAATAGAAATTATAAATTATAACTTAATTGTGACACAAGTGATAAGTGTATGCTTTACTCTATGACTAAGAATGACTTCCATGATATTGTGTTCTTCATGAAATCCCCAAATTAATGTATTATGAATTGTTGATATTAGTCATATATTCAAGAAGTGTCATGTCCTGTTAGTTTCATGCCATCAAAATCCTGGGGGTACTTGTACCCGACAATTTAGTTGTGTGCCTAGAGCCAGTGTCATGTTTTCACGATACTCTTAGTCAAGCCATGATCCTTAGAATTCAGTCAGTTTCATGACTTAGGAAAACTCAGTAAATTCAGTATCAGTCTAGTCCTACTCAGTAATATCAGTGACCTCAGTGGTCTCAGTAACATCAGTACTCAGAAATCTCGGTAACCTCAGTATTTCTAGAAATCTCAGTAACTTCAGTACTATCCATTAGTACTTAGATCTTAGTAGCTTTCCGTTAGTCAACGAAACTTAGTGAACTCAGTTTAGCTTTGCTAAACAATACCATTAATATCTATTCAGTTCAATTAATCAGTTCAGTGTCTATTCAGTTGGGACTAGGATTCAACACTGAGTCAACCCAGGGATAAGGACACACACTGTCAGCCAGTAGAGGGTGTGATCCTTTATAGCAATCCCTGCATTCTAGAACTACGTAGCCAACGTAGGTTGAGATGCACCCTACGTGTAGGAATTTATACATTTCATTTGGGTTACCTACTAGGAGGGGTTAATGGAGGAGCTCCCTGTCATAGAGGGTATACTCCCAACTTGTATTTACCTATGGCATGGTACTGACACCCTTCCAGTTGGAGTTATAGGTTAGACCTTACCAGTTTAGTTTCAGGGCATATCGATTAAATGATTACCTCCCACAGTCTCAATTTCAGATCCAGTTTCAGTAATAGAACTCAGTTTAGTTCTATAGAAATCTAGGACTGTTAGAGACAGTGAAATCAGTACAATTCAGAACCCAGCTAGTTCCATCAGTATCAGAACTTTCAGATACATCACTCATGTTATCAGTATTCATACTCAGTAATTATGTTATCACGAACTCAGTTAATAGCATATTAATTATATGAAACCCAAGTTATCAGTATTCAGTTTCAGGACTGTCAGATACAGTCAATCAGACCAGTTCTTCATAATTAGAACTATCAGAAACATTATTCCTTTATTAGTAATATGACATTAGTTCCTCAATATTCAATAGACT
This sequence comes from Capsicum pubescens, assembly GCA_030864215.1. Lineage (NCBI taxonomy): Eukaryota > Viridiplantae > Streptophyta > Magnoliopsida > Solanales > Solanaceae > Capsicum > Capsicum pubescens. The sequence continues at coordinate 144,630,744 of CM061548.1, read as the reverse complement.
CAGTCATTCAGTATCCCAGTATCAGTACTCTGATATCAGTAAATCCACATTATCAGAATTCATGAGTCAGCATTATCATGATCTCAGTTACAGTTATGTATTCATGCTTGTATTCTCATGTTCATGTTATACAGTCAGTTATTATTGTGTATGCCTATTAACCCTTGAATTTAGCCTACCTTACTTGTATTCGAGTACATTCAACATACTGACGCATTTGCGGTATGGTGTTTAATACCATAGGTTTAGAAGCACGAGCTCCCAAGCATCCTTAGTAGTCAGACATTCATTAGCCAAACTAGTAGTGAGTTCTCATCATTCGAGGATAACATGATTATTTTATTACTTTATTATTTGAGTAGTTCGGAGTTAGTTGGGGACATGTCCCATCAACTCCACATTTTTCAGATAGTTTAGAGTTTTTCAGACTACAACATGTGTTCAAGACAGTTTATTTCAGTTTTGGGTATTTATATACCCCATTACAGACATTGTATTATATTCACTATTAGTTTAGTTTTGAACCTTATGTCCTTACAACTTATATTCCACATATTTACAATGTATTATTTAGTGCTCAGTTATAGATATCAGTCATGGGTTAGTTTGTGGTCCTTCGGGGTCATGAGCATCGTTTAGTATTCTGGGTACCAGATTTGGGGCGTTACAAACTTGGTATTAGAGCCTAAGGTTCAACAATATCATAGGAAGTTTGAAAAGACGCATCTAGTAGAGTCTTGTACATGGGTGTGTTGTGCACCATACTTATGTTCAGGAGGCTATGAGATGTTTTAGAAACTGTTTCCCTTCTTTCATGTTTTAGATCGTGCTATAGAAAGGTTCTCTAAGAAATTCATATAGGTTCTCATCATGATCTACTCATGTTAACTCCACCTTACTTTCAAGGTAATAGAAATAGTGAAGCTCAAAGTCCTAGGGGTAGGGCTTTCTCAGATAGTCCCCGCAGACAGTTATGGGATTACCCACATCTAAAATGTTTTCCATCAGTTCCGTTATGTTCCAAAGTTTTACAGATCTCATTCATGATCATGAGAACTCATTTGCGAACCCAAAATTAGACATTCCATCAGATCCCTTCTCAGAATCCTATGATAGTATATGACCTAGAGTTAGAGGCATGAACCCAGGAGTTTAGCAGTAGTAGATTTGGGATAACGTTATCCAAATTGAGTAGATAATGTATTAATGGGGATAGTTGTAGCAAGGTATACCAGTAGGCTTGAATAGTGCAAGAAAGAATTTAAGATTATTGATCTAAAATTAACTATGAAGTGTGAATGTGAATTGAGAGATGCAATATTAGTAGTATATAAAGAAACAAAATCAGATGATGTGTTTAGTAAGGCAAACATGTGTCTAACAGAGTGTAAGTATGTGATGATGATTGCAGTTCCGTTAAGAGTTTAGTAAAGTGTTCACAGACTTATGATGATGGCTTATACCTAAGGGGGAGATGATAGATCAAGTGACTAGTTCAGGCTCTCAGATTCCAGTAGTATTGCCAGTACATATAGAAATGCAGTAAGGGAAGATGATTCCCGACCCATCCTTATCTCAGTGTAGAGTTTGATACTTCAGTCAGCATGATGCCTACGCATGATTCATATTTTAGTTTCATGAACATAGCTAATATTCACACGTTTTCCATAGAATCATGTACGATTCTAGTTCCCAGCATAAGGAGTTCAGTTCTATTCCCCTCAGTAATACAAATCATGTCCCACGAATGCAGAAAACTCCAAACTCAGGTCATGCAACTCATGACTTATGTACACATATCATGCTTTACAGTATACTCGACTTCCATGGCTCATGCTACGCCTCTACTGATCATTTAAATTCATACTATGTTATGTATATCCTTAGTTTAGACGTCTTGGTGAATCCATGATGTTTATATTCTATTCCTCAGGCTTCAGTCAAGTGTCAAGCTCAGTTACTTTCTATTCATACTTCAAGTCCTCCTGATTTAACCCTTCAGTGAGCTCTCTTTGTGAAGACAGTGTAGTGATGAGCAGTAGCTTAAATGGGAGGGAGTAAATATTATATGTTAAGAGAAGATTGTTGTATGTTTGTTTTACACGAGGGTGTAGTCATGAAGATAGGCTTGAATGTCATATTAGTGTGCAAATAAATGGATAGCAAGAGGTTGAATTTAGAAGTTGGGAAAGTACAGAGTGTGAGTGTGCATTCAGATCTTTGAATTATGTCAGCCCCCATCCTATAACTATCAAAATTCAGTTGCTTTCTCAGTTACAGTTTCAGTATTCAGTACGCAGTAATCAGTGTTCAATCTCAGAATTTAGTACTTTAGTACCAGTCTAAACCTTAGTTATCAAAAACCAGTATTTAGTCCCAGCTACAGTATTAGTTACAGTTACAGTCTCAATTACAGTCTTAGCTACAATCTCAATCCCAGCCCTAGTTCATCCAGATCAGAAACTTAGTTCACTTTCAGAAATACCCGACCATAGCATATAGCTATCAGTTACTCAGTCATTAGTATTTTAGTACCTCAGTTATGGAATGTTTCTGAATCATGTCATACGCTTGGCCTCATAATTTTAAGTTATATAGTTTTCATAAATCCATGCCCAGTCACCTCATGTTACTCAGTTACTCCTTACCTCCTATTCATAATACTCTATAGCCTTAGGATAGTCATTCAGACTAAGTACAACTCAGTTTTATATGCCAGCGTTCATGTATAAGTCATTTAGTTAATCAGATAAATTAGTATATTTATGCATTCTTGCTCAACATCATGTGAACCTTTTTAACAGTCTCAGTTGCAGTGCATAAGGTTTTGTCACTTTATCTTAAATGATGTTTCATAGGCCTTGACTTCTAATACAAGAACCCCAGCCATCTAGCGATCTCCCATTCAGATGTCCTCCTCAGACCAGGCCAAGATTCTCTTTCTCTCTACAATCATTAGAACTCTATAGAAAGAGTGTCATAGAAATGCTCCGATCGAGTATAAGTTTTCAACATGAGTTAGTCTACAAATCCAGTACTTCAGTTTAGCAGTCAGAACGGATAAGTTCAGATGGTGTGGTTTTCCCATCTTTCCACCTAATCACACTATTCGGAATCTCATGAATGTGATCATTCTAAGATGGACCAACTAGGTATTTGCATGTTCAACTTGGTTCAGTAACATGCCTTAGTTTCATATCCCAGATATTCAGTCATGATTCAGTTCGTTGGTGCCCCGTGCATTAGCCCAATTTTCCTCAGTATCACAGTCAAGTCAGTATTCTTCTAGGGACCTAGTGTCCCAAGAGGGAGATACACTATAATTCCCTAAAACTTTTATGACATAAACATATCGATCTCTTGTCATAACAAATCCAGTTTTGAGTAGTGGGTACCCATAGGTTGATCCTCTAGCTCCAATCTTGGTTGTGTTCCACGTATTCAAGGTACTTAGTTCAGATCACGATATTCAGCTCATGTATCACGTTCCAGACCCAGTTACATTCTCATGTTTCCTCTAATTCATATTTAGTAATTAATCTTAGACTCAGCCCAAGGTAATAGGTTTTCTTAAGCTTATCCAGTTTCATGTTCAGGTTTAAGTTACAAATGTGGTATTCAGTTCCATGCTCAGTTTTTATTTCAAACTTGGTATTGTTACCCTTACATATTCTGTCGCATTTTAGTAAGACAGTGTGCCACCTGAGCCATCAAAATGCATCACGGAGCCAGCCAAAATGGCAATTCTCAAAATCCCATAAGCCTCCGCGATTATGGCCAATCGCGCCAGGGCTTAAATTTAGATTTTCCTATTTCCAGTGTCTCAACGTGATGTCTTTGCATCGCGCCAAACTTCCAGGTCACAAACAAAGTGTCGACGCGAGTGCCTCGTGTCGCGTCACAATGAAGATTCCCAATTATCCAGTTCCAGTGACTTGTCACGATAGTGGCGCATCGCGCCAATGATGAAAATCATGAAATTTTCACAAAAAATTAAAATACGCATCCAAGGGTTAAAACGGTCAATTTACCACCCCTATTTAAAATCCAACAACACGTGATTCAGCCATTTTTCATCCAGAACATAGTGTTTCTCTCAAGTTTCTCTCAAGAATAAGCTAGGGTTTTTAATTGGGGATTTAAATCCAAGACTAAAAGTCAAGAATCTCTCCGTCAATCTTCATAGAATCAAGAGCTAAGGTATGCACAATGTTCATTCATGGATTCCTTTCATCCATGAAGCCCAAGAATCAAGTTTTAAATCTTGTATTGTGAATATTTTGCTGTGGGTTGATTATGTTTACGTGATTATGGTTGTATGATTCCCAAATTGGAATCTTTATTTATTGTTCATGAACCTATGCTAGTATGTGGTCTGAAACATGTGAAATTGAGTTTAAATATGTAGTTTTGTTGTATTAATTTGATGGTCATGCCTATGCCCTAAGTCATGCATCCTAGGTGTTTGATAAAATGCCTAACATAATAGAAATTATGCATTATAGCTTAATTGTGACCCAAGTGATAAGTGTATACTTTACCCTATGACTAAGATTGACTTCCATGATATTGCGTGCTTTATGAAATCCCTAAATTAATGTATTAGGAATTGTTGATATTGGTCATATGTTCAAGAAGTGTCATGTCCTGTCAGTTTCATACTATCGAGTCCTGGGGGTACTTGTACCCAACAATTTAGCTATTTGCCTAGAGCCAGTGTCATGTTTCCACGATACTCTCAATCAGGCCATGATCCTTAGAATTCAGTCAGTCTCGTGACTCAGGAAAATTTAGTAAATTCAGTATCAGTCTAGTCTTACTCAGTAATCTCAGTGACCTCAGTGGTTTCAGTAACATTGGTACTCGGTAATCTCGGTAACCTTAGTATTCCTAGAAATCTCTGTAACTTCAGTACTCTCCATCAATCCTCAGATCTCAGTAGCATTCCTTTAGTCAACGAAACTCAGTGAACTCAGTTTAGCTCTGCTAAACAATACCATTAGTATCAGTTCAGTTTAGTTAATTAGTTTAGTGTTTATTCCGTTGGGAGTAGGATTCAGCATCGAGTGAACCCAGGGATGAGGACACACACTGTCAGCCAGTAGAGGGTGTTATCCTTAGTAGCAATCCCTGCATTCCAGAACTACGTAGCCAGAGTAGGTTGAGATGCACCCTATGCATAGGGGTTCATACATCTCATTTGGGTTACCTACCAGGAGGGGTTGACGGAAGAGCTCCCTATCAGAGAAGGTATACTTACAACTTATCCTTACCCGTGGCACGCTACTGACACCCTTCCAGCTGGGGTTACAGGTTGGACCCCACCAGTTTAGTTTCGGGGCATGTCGGTTAGAATATTACCTCCTAAAGTCTCAGTGTGAGATCCAATTTTTGTAATAGAACTCAGTTCAGTTCTATAGAAATCCAGGACTGTCAGATATAGTCAAATCAGTACAGTACGGAACCTAACTAGTTCTATCAGTATCAGAACTGTTAGATCCAGTCACTTATGTTATCAGTATTCAGATTCAGTAATCATGTTATCACGAATTCAGTTAATAGTATATTAATTATACTAAACCCAAGTTATCAGTATTCAGTTTCAGGACTATCAGATATAGTCAATCAGACCAGTTCTTCATAATCAGAACTGTCAGAAATAGTCATTCCTTTATTAGTAATATGACATTAGTTCCTCAGTATTCAGTATCCCAGTATCTGTACTTAGATATCAGTAAATCCACGTTATCAAAATTCATGAGTCAACGTTATTACGATCTTAGTTACAGTTACGTATTTATTCTTGTATTCTCACATTCATGTTATACAGTCAGTTATTATTGTTCATGCCTATGAACCCTTGTATTTAGCCTACCTCACTTGCATACCAGTACATTCTACGTACTGACACATTTGCGCTATGGTGTTTTATACCATAGGTTTAGAAGCATGAGCTCCCGAGCATCCTTTGTAGATCAGACGTTCAGCAGCCAGACTATCAGTGAGTCCTCATCATTCGAGGATAGCATGATTATTTTATTACTTTATTATTTTAGTAGTTCGGAGTTAGTTGGGGACAAGTCACATCAACTCCACAGTTTTCAAACAGTTTAGAGGCTTTCAAACTATAACATGTGTTCAGACAGTTTATTTTAGTTTTGGGTATTTTTATACCACATTACAGACATTGTATTATATTCAGTTTTAAACCTTATGGCCTTACAGCTTATATTCCGCATATTTATAATGTATTATTCAGTGCTCAGTTACAGATATCAGTCATGAGTTAGCTTGTGGTCCTTCGGGCTCATGAGCACCATGTAGCGATCCGGGTACCAGATTCGGAGCGTTACAAAAAGTCAATATCAAAAGCTCAAATTTTAATTAGTCCCTAGCAGAATCGCCAGAGATGTCATACCCCTTTTTCGCCGATAGGGTCGAAGGGTTTTTCCAATTTAACTGATAATTTTGAATAGGGATTATTTTATTTACAGAGTCACCACTTGAAATTGAGTTATGGTGTTCCAAGTCACCTTTTTGAATCCCTAGTCAAAAGAAAATGACTTTTCGTTATGGTTTGCGAAAATAAAAGATTTGGTAAGAAATTTTATTGACCGAGGGGAAGGTGTGAGGCACTCCCCGAGTACCGTAATTCTAACACGGTCTCTTTTATCAACTTATACTTAAAAAAACTATTTTGATAAATTATGATAAGGCCTAAATTCGCTCATTTTTATTATACTAAGAATAACTGTCTATACCTCTTATATTAAATTAGTGAAAAATAATTTTAGAACCATCTTTGTTGAGGTGAGATATTATATCCTCGAATTATTTTAAAATGTCTCAAAAAGATGCCTACGCTGCATTTTTAATCGAGACAAAATTTAGTTATTTTATATTTGACTAATATTTGAAAGCTTTGATATTTGTCTATTCGAAATGCTACTTAACCTTCATAATAACTTTAAGAAATATTCATTTGAGGTTGTTTCAAGACAAAAATTAATTATTTTATACTTGCCTAATGTTTAAAAGCTTTACCTACTCGAAGTGTTACCTAACCTTAACAGTAAACTAAAGCAATATTCAATTAAAGCAATTAATTAATTTAATAACTATTAAGATTTATTAATAACAATAAATAATATTAAAATAGTAAAAATAATAAAATATAAAATATAAAGCTACCAATATTTTATTAATTTTATTTTCTATTAAAATCCACCAAATCTATTTTTCTTAAATTAATACAAAACCAAGTCACATATATTGAGACAAATTAAACATGAAAATCCTGAGATGTAATTTGAACAAAGAAAATCGAAAAAATATAAGTAACCCAAATCATAGAATATATCAATCCAAGTAAAATATAAAAACTAAATATTTAAATCTGATTTTGAAAAGGGGAAGCACATGACATCATTTTTTGGTGGACTTCACCGGATAATTAAAATCCAACCAAATCTAACCCCCCATGGTGCAGTAATGAGGCACCGGTGGCGTTGCATGACGACTTCGATGGTGATTAGATCTGGCGAAGTAGCGATGAATGGAAAGAGGAAAAGGGGGTGCCGACTAGTTTTCTTTAGGATAAATTTTTCTTTTTTTTAAATTTAAAATATTAATTAAATAAATAATAATAATAATAATAATTAAAGAATATTAACTAATTAGTTTTTATATTTCAAAAACTGCAATAAAAGTTTATAAATATCCTAAAATAAATATAATTAAGATATTACTAAAACTACTAGCTTATTTATTAAAACCATAAAATTAAAAGAAATATATATATATACACATTTTCGTATTATTTTAAAACAAAAATAAAATAAAAATAAAAATATCCCAAAATGTAACTTTTTCTATTTATTTATTTTCAACTAAAACTTATTAAAAATGAAATAAGAGCTAAAATAAATATTGGACAAAATATAAATATTTAATACTGAAAAAATAGGTTAAAACTCGGGGAGGGTAAAAAATCACGTGTCTATAAGTCCCAATATCAATACCAATACCAAGGCTAACACCAATAGCGATCCCTCCCATACAAACCCATAGTAGTTCCACAAAGCCTCTAACCAAAAGAGTAATAAAATCCGATTGGGACATACCCCTAACCATGGACAAAACCAATATCTAAAATAAAATCAAAGTGTTTAGAAATATCCATAACAAGAAATGGAGCCTTCCAAAATGATGGAATCTCACCACTTCAATCCAAATGTTGATTCCCAAGTCAATCACTATGTAGGAGTAGTAAAATGGTCAATTCCTGCATAGCGTGGGTATACAACCACTAGTAGACGGGTTAGCGGGTGAACACTAGCATGATCTCAAGATAAGGATAAAATAATTCCATTTATAAAACCAAGTAAGACCATCCATATGGATACCAATAAAACCTATACCTGGTCTTTGTAGCTTTGCCGTCCTAAATCACCCACGGGTTATATGGGTTCAACTCTTCCTACTGAAAGGCCCCCAGTACGTGTAGTCGCATGTACAAGCAAGAAAACCTGGGATGAATATTAAATCCCCCAAATATAAAGTGTGACATCATGAACATGGTCTCCAAGACTAAATCTGACATCGACAAATATGAGTTTCCAGTTTTGGTCTCCCCGGGACCTCCACCTTCCACGGCTTTGCTACATATCCCACCATTATTGCCCAATTAAAACCATTACAAAGCAACTAACCTATCCATTTACCATTTATTAACCAAGGCCATTTAGTGGTGGTATAGTCATACTGACCATACTTGCAAGTACTATCCATACCCAACCATATATAGATTTAAGGGGATTTCCAAGTGCCCATTCATTTACCATATTAAACCACTTGGGGGATTCCATGTACCCCAAAAGCATAACCGTTTATGAATTTACCTTTCCAAGAAATTTAAACCATGTATAATTCCTTTACCAAGTTTAAAATAGGCAAGAGTTCCAATAGAAGTAATCAATGCAATAAAATCATTCTTATAGGCATGTTGTCAAACACATTGGGGGCATAATATGACCAAAACCAATTCCAATTACCATTAAACCATCCCTATGTAATCCAATTATCTAAAACCACCATTAATGCATATAAAATCATAATTAAAACCACGAAAACTATAACCAACCATTTAATATCAAAATCCCCAAATCATATTTGAAAATCAAAATCATACAATCAATGAAGTCATAAAAATATTCATAAAAACCATGATTCTAGTTAGAATTAACAATGAGGGAAGAGAACATGACTTAAACCAAAATGATGATGGAAAGAAATCACCAAGACAAGCTCCAAATTAATTCTCAAGTTGAAGCCCTAGCTTTCCTTGCCCAAAAAAATTTGAGAGAATTATAAAGTGTTTTAGAAGAGTTTCTAAGTGTTAATGAATGGAATAATAGGGTAAATAACCTCCTAAGTTGGTTAGAAGTCGTGGGACCTTATTAGGTTAAGTAGGGAAATATACAAAATACTCCCACTTAAGTTAAACAGATTCCCTATCACAGGGATGTGAATGACCCTCACGAGTCATACCCTCCTATAAGATTGGTACCCTCCACTCGTATCCTAGCCTCAACCTTTGAATCCAGCACTATCCAACATACAACCCATACAACCAAGTCATATCCGAAGCATATGATCTGTACCCTTCATCCGTACCCCTGGAAGAATAAACCCAAGAAAGATTTAGACACTATCCACCATACGAGTCCATGGTACGAATTTTACCCTGGCTTACAACTCATAGTGAGACACTCGTACTCAGATCCAACCTAAGTAACCAAGTCTAAGATTAATTTAAGGAATAAAATAATCCGTACCCACTAATACAACTTATACCCCTAAGACATATCCATTCCAGTAACCAAAATCCATACCACCAACCACCACTGGTCAGCATACGACAGGACCATACCATTTGCACCCTAACATACGACTCGTTCCCACGAGTCATGTTATGTTCAGAGACCAGAATTCCAGAATATTTACTAAGAGTCAAAATCCAGGGTGTTATACTGATGCTGACCAAGTTATTTTTGAGGACATCTATGAGATATACTTTAATAAGATCACATGAGGAGTTGAGCTTTACTGAGCCGACTCCTATGATGTGGTCTCTAGCATTATCACTGAATCTGAATGATCCCTCTTCTATTTTCTTTAGAGAACAAAATTTTTATTTCTTTCCGGTAATATATCTGGAACATCCGCTATCAATGACCCACATTCCCTTTTTATAGCTTTTGCGGGTATGTTCCTGTAAATCAAGAAGATCAATTTTGTTTAGGTACCCAAATGGTCTTGGGTCCTTGTAGGTTAGATGTGCTCTCTTTAGGCCTCTAAACCCATACACTTGTAGGCTTCTGCCTGTAGCTATAAGATTTGTGCCCTTTCTATCCACAAATATAACAGATAGGTCCTCTCGAGAAGAAAGAGGACTTGGCTAATTTAAATGATTTTGATGAGGAGCTTGAGTTGGTTTTAAAAGAATTTAATCTCACAAAACAATGACTTGGTGATTATTTAATGCTATTCAATTTCATTTTTACATTATCAAGCTCTTCTTGAAGCAAGTCAATTTTAATTTGACATGTTTTAATTTCAACTTGATAGTTTCTTCGTTCCTCTTTGAGTTTTTATTTAAGTTGAGATTCCTAGCATTTATTCTCTTGGACTAGTTTATTATATTCATCTATAACTTTTTGAAGCTCGTCGTTTATCATATTTAAGTTAGATTTAATAATATTACAAATAGAATATTCATCTGGTCTTACCTCGCTAGATTCACCCTTTGCCATGAAGCACATGTTGGTTGCTTATATTTATTCTTCAGTTTAATCATCATCTCTCCAGAATCATAAATTCTGATTCTTTCTAGATGATCTTTTCTTAATTCTGGATAGTTTGTTTAAAATGGATAGGCCTTCCACAGTGATAATAACATATTTTTTTAGTGGAATTATTTTTGGCTCCTTGGGTATTTTCTGTCTCCGTCTCATGATTTTCCTTACTCCTCGATTTATGAGAGCCATTCTTTCTCTATTGGCTTCTTCCAAAAATTCCTCCTTTTCAATTGGTGGGGAATTGAAGGCTACTGGTTTCTTCTTTTCCTCTTTGTGGTACCTATTGATAAAATTTCATTCATATACAATGAGATTATCTCATAGCTCATCATATGTCATGTTGTGAAGATCTTCATCTTCCAGAATGGCATTCTTAGTTTCCCGAACTTTTGGGAGACTTCTGACAAACTTTTAGACTTGCAGGCTATGTGGATAGATCGTTCTCAATGATTTCAGCTCGCATATGATTTTTCTGAATCTGGCAATCATCATTTCAATGTTATCATTTTGTTCCATCTTGAACAGTTCATATTCATTGACTAGGCAACAATCTTTGACTTTTTGACTTTGGTGGTTCCTTTATAGGTTAGCTCCAATTTGTCCCATATCTCTTTTGTAGTCTCACAGGTTGATATCTTGTCGTATTCTTCTCCACTAACTGCACAAAGAAGTAAACTTATAGCTCGTGCATTAGTTTGGATTACCTCTTATTGTTCTTTGGTGACCTTGAAGCTTTCAATATTTTCTATATCGGTACTGCTCGATTCTTTGTCTTTGTCCTTTTTCTTTTCCTTGAGTCCTAGAATTGTCTTTTGTCCCTTTTTAATGAAAAACCATTCTTAGAAGTCATTTGATTAGACAAAGATTCTAAATATGTTCTTATAATAGGAGTAGTATTGTCCATTGAAGTATGGTGGTATTGTGGAGGAATTACCATCTTGAAGAAGAGCACTAGAAATTTGATAGTTTGATATTTGATCTTTACTTACGTGTGGTTAAGCAATATTGTTGGTGAGACCTACACTGATACCAATTGAAATTCAATAGGGGTGAATTGAAAATTTTTGTGAGTCGACTATTATGTCTTCATAGTCGACTTGCCTACTAATTAATATACTTCACTAAACATATTATATTACAAATAGACAAGTAAGTAATTAACTTTAAAGTTAATACACAAAGATTTATCCTTGTTCGGAACACCGATGTGGTTCCTACTTCTAGTCCCCTTGGGTTTCAAAGTTTCCTTAGATCTTACAAAGTCGGGCTCGAGTAAAGCGATGATAAACAAGATTCAAAGATTTATTTTGTTCTTTAGATCTTGTCACACAACTTCAGTTTGTATTACGAAGTTGATTCGATTTTATTCTTTATATAACTATTGTAGACTAAGATGTACAAAGCTTTGTGAGACTAAGATTAAGACAATTTGAGATTTTCCTTGAAGTTTCGTGAGTGATTTGATCTTTAATCCTCTCTTTTATATTCTTCAACTACTTCACTTTGTAAGGAAACCTAATATATTTTTTCCTAATCAAGGATTTGAATTGATTCCTTGATAGAGGAATGTTACCGTATAGTATGTCCATACATGGTACTTATACACGTCCGTATCAGATACGTCTGTGATCTTCTTTCGTTTTGCTCCTATGGTGATTAATGGTCTTTCCCGAGTTTTGCTTTGGTCATGTTGATATTGGATGCTTTCTTTCATTTGCGAGATATTCTTCGAGATCTTGAATTGATTTTGTATGATTAATATTGTTCCAAGTTTAGCCCCAACCATCTTGCTGTTGGATGCTGGCTTCCTTTTGCGGGATATTCTTGGATATCTTTGAATTGATTCCTTAGAGATTCTGCATCTTTGGAGTATTTTCAATATCCTCTCCTTCTATTATTAGAGATCTTCAATATCCTACAAATGTCTACATATTAGTTTGTCATTATTAAAACATAGAATGTGAAAATAGAAAGCTAGCAGAGACTACTATCTGGGTAGTAGCCATCTGCCAAAAAAATCCAATCCTTTTGGGAATTTCTAAATATTCTCAGACTCGGTGGATATACTGGAAAAATGAATATATGGACAAGGCATGGAAACATGCCTCATGCTCGGAGATATTCATGGAGCCCGACTCTTTGTGATCAAACTCATCTCTCATATGATCCCTTAAACTATAGGGAACAAACCTATCCAAAAAGGCATCCACAAATTGATCCTAAGTCATCTCTGGTGAACCAAGGGGTCTGCAACTAACAAGTGACCTCCACTAATCCCTGTCTACATCTCTCAACTGGTAGACAGTGTAAGCAACCTCAAGCGACTTGAGCAATCCAAGGTTATGAAACTTTTCCCGACAATAAATCAATAAGTCATACTATATTCACGCACACAACACTAGAGAACTTGGGTAGAAGCAAGCATGTAAATCTCTCAAACCACTTTTGATTCTTAAAAGATATAACTATACTTATAGCAATTAGATGTAGAGTGAATCTGGCCGGCTGAGATCCCACCTGAGGGTGTAACATATATGAAGGTTGAAATCCTAATCATAAAATTCCATACTCGAATACTGGCACAGAAGGAGGAACAATACTCAAAGTTTGTTGAGTACCATAAGTAGATGTCAATACCGCTGGATAAACCACACTTAAAACTGAAAGAACACCATAGAAAGACCCTGGTATAGATGGAGGTACAACACTTGGAGATAGAGGAGCACCTATAAGCACACTCTGGCTAAAATCAAGATACATTACTCAAAGCTGGAGAAACACCAAGTACACTCAATGGGATACACTACCAATGAGTCAGCAAAAAAATTAATAACCTCTCTAAGTCCAGGTTAGAAGAACTCTATAGAACATGAGTAGGTCCCATATCTCTAACATTCTCTCCTTGAGGATCAACGGAGATCCCTATAGTACTACCTATGGAAAGAGAAGATCCTTGTGTCCGTTCTCTACCTCGGGTGTAATACCCCATACTTTTCTTAGTTCTATTTAGCTCCTAGTGTGTCAAGAGACAACTTTAAAAGTTAATAACTCATGATACGTGTAGAATTTAACAACTCTAGACCCACCAATGTGTAAATAATTGAATCATCTTTCCAACGATACTTATTTTGCCTAAATCCGATACTCGAATGAGAAATTATGGCGCTTTTAGTGAGAAGTAGTAGTTACCGTGATAGCACCGCGTCGCGGTGAAGTGCAAATTCACAATCGTCCCTTTTTTAGTGAAGCACCGCAATTACACTGCGTTGCGGTGAACCCTAAAATCCATTCGTCCCTTTCTATTAGCCTACCGTGATTGGTTAGCGTCACACCCGAAATCATGGTGGAACAGATGCAACATTGTATTGGAGTACAAAATTACACTCGTCCTTTTTCGTGATGTAACGCGATAGCACCGTATCACGCTAGAGCCCAAAATTGCATTTGTCCTTTTTCCAGTATGCCACCACAATGGCGTCACATCATGGTGGAGTGCAAAATTAGGATTTCCAGTTCCGAACTTACCTTTTCAAAGGGCAATTTAGTCTTTTTCCAAGCCCCCAAATCATGAAAAACACTAGATTAAACCCATTCTAAGTATTATACGCTCATTTCTACTACAATTTCTCTCCAAGAAACTCTAGAGCTTAAAATATCAAACCTCAAGAAATCCAAATTTCACCATTCTTTTTTCAAGATAACCCAAAATTCAAGATCTTCAAGAAACAATCTTCAAGAGCACAAATAGGAACTCAAAGTTTAAGCTTCTTAATTTATTCATCAATTAAGGTATGTGGTGTTATGAACAAGGATACTCCTTTCATCCTTGTGCCCAAAACTAGTTTTAAAGTTGAATTTTTTACGAAAATATATGAATTTCAGTCTAGGGTTTATACCCACTCATCACTATTTGAAGATTATGAGATTACAAGTGATTTAGATGTTGAATTGCATGTCTACTTTCGTATTTTTATGCGCATGACATTTATTTCCAGATTTAGAATTGAATTATCAATATTTTTACTATCAAGCATGAACTTTATGATTATTTGACATGAACTTGCTGCATGGGGCTATGAAGCCCTAGTTTGAATATGGATATTTAAGGATTTACTATGCTTTAAGCATCCTATGTTTAGTTTATATTCAACTTTTGGTCAAGATTTGAACTTTTGATCTCAGTTAAGATATGGAATCCACTTTACAGTTTTATTATAGTTTAAAGTGAACAGATGTATAATTGGTTTCATTATAAACCCTATACTAGTTTTAAAGTGGATTTCCAACCGAATAAGCATACAAATTACAGGGAGTAGTATTTACTACCAAGTTGGGCATGTTCACATGCCCCAAACTATGAGCCAACATAGGTTCAGATTATCAGATTATTCCCATTTCTACATAGCTGATAGTTACAGATATGATTAATAAGCTTAGGTTATACTCCTTCACAAGAGTATGAAATCTCTCCCGAAAGTGAGGTTTTCCCACAAGGGAACTAGATGTAGGACACTATGATAGCTCACATTGTGTATGTCGGTTAGAAAAACCTCCCTACAGAAAAGAGTTATCCTAATAGAAAAGCTTTTAGAAACCAAGTGTAAAGGCTCTAAACTTTATTCAGATATTGCTTTACATAAGACATTAGCTATGAGATTTCAACTTTAATTTTACAAATATAATAGTGAGTCCTTTCTACACTTAGGCAACATGATTTAAAGATAAAATACAAGTACAACTTTTAGAAACTAAATGTTATGACTCACAAGATTTATACATCATACCTTACTACTCATAATTATGATTCTCAGTTTACAGTTATTTAAGATGAGGTGAGTCATCTATATTTTCCATGCATTCTTTACAAGTTTATATTACCATTGAGGTAATGTTTTACTTATATATTCACCCCCACATGCTCAGTACAATCCATAAGTACTGATCTACATATATGTCTATGTTCTACATTATTTAATAATGTAGGTTCAGGTGCTTAGTTTCAGCAGTGTGAGCGATTTCGCGCATCTCCATCTATATCCCAATAGTTAGTGAGTCCTCATAATTCGGGGACCCATCTATTCAATTTTTTTAGCGTATTAGAGTAGTTGATTTAATAGTTTTTAGTAAGTTTGAGTCAGCTGGGGGTTTGTCCTAGTGGCTCTTTAGTTGGTAATAGAGGCTTGTCAGACTGCTAGTTATGATTTAGATTTCAAGTATTTATTGTCCAGACTTCTAAGTCAAGTATTTTCAGATAATTTTAGCTTAAATCAGACAGACTTTCACATTTTAACTTTGATTATATATCTATATTTCTCTATTACGAGTTTCAGATTTAGTAGAAGGCTTACAGGGTTAGCTTAAGGCTACTCGTAGTCTTAAGAATCGTGTGACATCTTGGGACTCCTTTTTGGGGTGCTAAAAACTATAACACCCTAAATTTGGTACCCAGAATGTTACATGGTGCTCATGACCTCGAAGGACCACAAGCTAACCCATGACTGATATCTGTACCTATATACTGCATATATACTGTATTATGCAGAAACATGAACTGAAAGACCATAAGGTTCAAAACTGTAACATAAGATCTGATAAAACATAACATATGGATGGGGTATAAAATACCCAAAACAAAATTGAAATAAGCTATCTAAACATACTGTAGTCTGAAAAGCCTCTAAACATGACTGTCTAAATAAGGAGTTGATGGGACATGTCCCCAACTAACTCCAACTAATAAACTAATTAACGAGCTAATAAAATGATGATCGTTTCCTCAAAAGATTAGGACTCACTACTAACTCTGACAGCTGAGACTGGAATCTACTGATGATCTGGAATTTGTGTCTCTGAACCTATGGTATAAGACACCATAACGCAAATATGTCAGTACTTTAAATGTACTAGTATGCATGTGAGGTAAGCTGAATGCATGGGGTTCATATGCATGGACAAATATAATAATAGACTCACTATCATGAGCGTGAGAGTATTTGTATGAGACATAAAAACTGACACTGATATCGTGATAACATGATTACTAAATCTGAATACTGATAACATGATATACTGATAACAAGTAACATGAGTGATTGTATCTGACAATCCTAAATCTGATAGAACTAGCTGAGTTCTGTACTGTATCTGAATTGACTGTATCTGATAGTCCTAAAATCTAAAGAACTATCTGAGTTCTTAAATGATACTGATACTAAAACTGTGGGAAGTAGTCATCTAACCAACATGCCCCAAATGACGCATTATAGATGAATTGGGGTCCAATCTGTGCCTTGATTGGAAGGGTGTCAATACCGCGCCACTGGTAAGGACAACATATGAGTGACCCTAATATAACAGGTAACTCTAATGAGAACTGTGGGAACCCTCATATAGAAGGTTAAGGCACCTCATCTACCCTTATATAGCAGGCTATGATGTCTCAACCTATGTTGGCTATATAGTTCTAGAATGCAAGGATTGATTCTAAGAATCACACTCTCATATAACAGGTGAGTTCCCACCATTGGGTTCACTCGGTGCTAATTTCTACTCCCATTGGAATAGATACTGAACATGATTTTCTGAATCTGAACATGGACTGCGTTACTGACTTCCATTGACTGATGGAATACTACTGATATCTGATAACTAACTAAGTTCATGAGATCATAGATATTTCCTAAGTCATAAGACTGTCTAAAGTCTAAGGATCATAGCTTGACAAAGAGTATCGTGAAAATATGACATGACTCTAGGTACACGACTAATATTTTGGGTACAAGTTCCCCTAGGACTCGATAGAAGGAAACTGACAAAGCATGACTCTCTTGAATACATTATAATCACCATAATTCATCTACTAAAGCATTTCATCAAACATGTGATAGGCATAAGTTTGTACATACATGGGAATTTCATGAAAACATGCTAGGAACTTTTCCTTCATTTAGGCATTAAATCAAACATATTGTAGGTATGGTACATGTAAACATCATTGTACAATAATTAAACATCATGGTCATATTCTATTTTCATCATTTAAGGGTTTAGTCATAGGTTTGGAAGAAGAACAACCCAATCATGAAATCATTAAGAAAATCCATAACTTGAAGTTGGAAAAGGGATTCTTGGACTTCATGGACGAAAGGAGTCCATGAATGAATACTATGCATACCTTGGTTAAGATTCTTGATGTTCTTGAACTTGAAGAATTGGAAATCCCTTAGTTTTTGAAGAAGATTGGATGTTATTCTTGGATATTAATGTTAGAGAGAAACCCTAATATTGGTTGTAAAGTAATAATGAACCAAATAGCTGAAATTGAATATCAACTTTAATTTACTGAATCAGGACCTGCGACGGCTCATACGACAATCCATCGCTAGGGCGATGTCCATTATTTCGACTGTTGTACGTGGACCAAGAAAAGGGATTACTGCCTAAGTAGCGACGGCTTGGGCGATGGTCCATCGCAAGTTCGATGGTCTGTCAACCTTCCCGTTGCACCTTATCTAGAAGGTGGTCTCACTATTTTCCTTACGACGGTCTTGGGAGACAGTCCATCGCTAGTCTGATGGTCCGTTGGCCTCACCGTCTCACCTGGGTGATTTTTACTGCCTTCTATATTTTGGCTATAACTTTTTCCTCTGATGTCAGATTTTGATGGAATTGGTATTGTTGGAAAGCTAATTCAATTTCCCATATGAAAAAAGTGAAAATCTTAAAAATAACGCATGTACAAAAGTGGATCCATCTTTCAAAGAAAGCTTTTAATATTCTTGAGATGATTTCAAGCTAGGAAAAGTACGGGGTATTACACAAACTTAGTATCAGAGCCTAAAGTTATTAGAGTCCTATGGAGTTGGACAAGTCACATTATGTGGAGTCTTAATCATGGGTGTGAAGTTCTCTATATTTATGAGCAAGAGGCTACGGGACATTTTAGGAAATCATACCTTTCTTTCATGATCTATCATGCTTACAGTGTCTCTATCTACTTTTAAATCATGCTTTTATGTGATAGTTGAATATGCCTCCTTATCGAGATAATGTATACAAAAATGATTACTAGCCACCCCAGCCTGCTGACCCTCTGAATGAGAAGGTATCCCCTGCTAAATTTTGGGTAACCTTTCAGACATTGGCCCAAGCTGTAACTACTAATATTCTGAGAAATCATCAGGAGGTAGTCCCACTTTAGCAAAATGGTCATTTACAAGCAGCCAAAATTTAGGACTTTTTGAGAATGAATCTACCTAAGTTCTTTGGGTCAAAAGTAGGTGAGCACCCACAACTTTACTTAGATGAGGTAAGAAAGATCACCCAGATTATGCATGTTACTAAAGAGGAGGGTATAGATTTGACATCCTATAGGCTAAAGGATATAGCGTATGATTGGGTGGTTATGTGGAAGAATGGTAGAGGTGAGAATGCATCTCCAATAAGTTAGCAGATAATTTAGGATGCATTTCTAGACAAGTTCTTTTCGTATGAAATAAGAGAAGCTAAGGTAGAAGAATTTATGAACCTGAGGCAGGGCTTGATGACAGTGAAAGAGTACTGCCTTAAGTTCAACTAGTTGTCTAAGTATGTCCCTGACTCGATGGATGACCCTAGTTTGAGTATGAGTATGTTTGTTATTAGAGTATATGGTTTGGTAGTCAAGGAGAGTAGGACTACAATGCTTATTGGGGATATGGATATTGCTAGGATGATGATTCATTCTTAATAGATTGAGGAAAAAAAGTTGAAAAAAAGAGAGGGGAAATAAGAAGGCTAGAACCGGGTAGTTTGATTATGGCCAGACAAAGGGGAAATTATTCACACTTTCAGAGTCTCTCTTCAATGCCACCACCTTCTTCAACCAGTGCTCCCACTCCCAGAGCTAGGTAAAAGAAGTGGGTTAAGACTTCTATGTCCAGGTCTTAAAATGGTGTGAGTGGAAAACTCAGTTATCCTTCATGTGCTAAGTGTGGTAAGAATCATCTTGGTGAGTATTTGTTGGGTCAGAAAGGTTGTTATAGTTTTGGTAAGTTGGGTCATGGAATCAAAGAGTATCCGCATTCTAAGCAGGGTAATAGGTATGTTCATCCCCAGACTCAGGCTACTAGCTCAGTTCCTCAAGGTCGCCCAGTCCTTCTCAGGGTGCATCATCCAGTACCAAAGGCGGTCAGCGCCCGAATTAGTTTTATGCTTTACCATCCCATCATGAGTATGAGAGTTCACCAGATGCTATTACTGGTATGCTTCATATGTTTCATCTCGATGTTCATGTTTTGTTAGACCCCGGGTCGAACCTCTCTTATGTGACCCTATTAGTTATAGTGAATTTTGAATTAGGTCCAAAAAATCTCCCTAAACCTTTCTTAGTTTCTACCCTAATGGGTGAGTCAGTTGTTTCCAAACAAATCTATAGAAAATGTGCTATCACTTTCCTTCATAAGATCATGTTAGCAGACTTAATAGAGTTAGATATAGTCGACTTTAACCTTATTTTGGGTATGGATTGGCTCCATTCCTATTATTTATCTATAGATTGTCGCACCCAAGTGGTGAAGTTTTAGTTTCCAGATGAGCCAATCCTTGCTTGGGAAAGTAATTCAGTGTCTCCCAAGAGTCATTTCATGTCCTATCTTAAAGCCAGAAAGTTGATATCAAAAAGGGTGCATCTATCATCTAGTTTGAGACAAAGACACTAAGTCTAATGCTCCAACAGTGCAGTCAGTCCGTGTAGTCAATGAGTTTCCTAAAGTTTTTCCCAAAGATTTTCCAGGGGTACCTCCCGATAGGGAAATAGAATTTTGTATTAACCTTCTTCTAGATACTCAGCCCATCTTCATTCCTCCATATCATATGGATCCAAATGATCTTAAAGAGTTAAAAGAGTAGCTTAAATACTTCTTAGATAAAGGTTTCATAAGGTATAGTGTCTCTCTATGGGGCGCTCCCATCCTATTTGTGCGAAATAAAGATGGTTCTTTGCGAATGTGCATAGACTATCGTCAGTTGAACAAAGTCACAATAAAAAACAAATATCCTCTTCCTAGGATTGATGGATTATTCGACCAACTCCAAGGTGCAAGTTACTTCTCCAAGATAGACCTTAGATCCAGTTATCATCAGTTTAGAGTAATGGAATGTGATATCCCAAAGACGGCTTTCAAAACCCGTTATTATCATTTGAAGTTTCTAGTCATGTCCTTCGGGCTGACAAATGCCCCAACAACATTTATGGACTTGATGAACAGAGTGTTCAAATAGTATTTGGACATGTTTTTCATAGTCTTTATCGATGATATTCTTGTCTATTCTCGTAGTGAGGATGATCATGTAGACCATCTTAGAATTGTGTTGCAAACTCTTAGAGAACACCATTTGTTTACCATATTTTCTCGATCATATTATTTCCAGTGATGGTATTAGAGTTGATCCCAAAAAGATAGAAGCAGTAAGAAACTGGCGTAGACCTATCTCTCCACCAGACATAAGAAGTTTCTTGGGTTTAGCTGGCTATTACAAACATTTTGTTGAGGTTTAATCATCTATTGAGTTCCCCATGTCTAGATTAACTTAGAAGAAAGTTAGGTTTTAGTGGTCAGATTCCTGTGAGAAGAGTTTTCAAAAGTTGAAGACTCGACTCACTTCAACTCCAGTTTTAACGCTACCTAATGGTACAAATGGATTCATTGTATATTGTGATGATTCTAGAATTGGTCTAGGTTGTGTTTTGATATAGAGAGGTAAGGTTATAGCCTATGCCTCTAGACAGCTTAAGCCTCATGAAAAGAACTACACTACCCATGACCTTGAGCTAGCTGCTGTTGTATTAGTATTGAAAATTTGGAGGCACTATCTTTATGGGGTGCATATCCATATGTTCACGGACCACAAAAGCTTGCAATGTGTGTTTACTCAGAGAAATTTAAATCTTTATCAGAGAAGGTGGTTAGAGTTATTAAAGAATTATGACATGAGTGTGTGATATCATTCGGGCAAGGCAATGTGGTGGCAGACCCCCTTAGTAGACTGTCTATGGGAAGTGTTGCTCATGTAGAGAATGGTGAGAGAGAACTAGTTCAAGAAATTCACCGGTTATCTAGATTGGACATAAGGTTAGTTGACTCAGCTGAAGGGAATTTTTGGGTTTAGTGTAGTTCAGAATCTTCTCTTGTTTCTGAAGTGAAAGAGAAGCAGGATAAGAGCTCTAGTTTGGTCACTCTGAAGGGTTCAGTTATAGAACAATTGGCAGAGGTTTTCTCCCAAGGAGAAGATGGTGTGTTGAGATACCATAGTAGATTGTGTGCACTGTGTATTGATGATTTGAGGCAGCAGATTATAGAAGAAGCAAATGGTGCGCATTACTCTATTCACCCAGGATCTACCAAGATGTACCGTGACTTGCAGGAAGTCTATTGCTGGAGTGGTATGAAAAAAGTTATTGCAGAATTTGTGGCCAAGTGTGAAACTTGTCAATAGGTTAAGGTAGAGAACCAAAGACCTGGTGGCACATTACAGGAGTTTGGTATTCCTAATTGGAAGTGGGAAGAGGTGAACATGGACTTTGTGAATTGATTACCCTATTCTGCTAACAACATGATTTGATTTGGGTTATTGAAGAGAGATTGACCAAATCAGCCCATTTCGTTCTAGTTCATACATCCTACATAGCTGAAGATTATGCTAAGCTATATATCAGAGAGTTGGTTAGATTACACGGAGTTCCCTTGTCCATTATCTCAGATAGAGGTACTCAGTTTACCTCTCAATTTTGGAAAGCCTTTTAAAAGGGTCATGGCACCTAAGTTCATCTCAGTTCAGCTTTTCACCCGCAGATTAATGGTCAGGAAGAGAGGACCATTCAGACCCTAGAGGATATATTTAGAGCATATGTTCTTGACTTCAAAGGCAGTTGGGATGACCACTTTCCGTTGATCGAGTTTTCCTATAACAATAGTTACCATTCTAGTATTCAGATGGCCTCATTCGAGGTTCTTTATGGGTGGAGGTGTAGATAACCAGTCGGTTGGTTTGAAGTAGGTAAGGCCATTTTGATTAGGAAAAATATGATGTTTGAATCCATGGAGAAAGTTTAGTTGATTCGAGAGAGATTGAAGGTAGCTTAGAGTCGTCATAAATCTTATGCAGACATAAAGAGAGATCTTGAGTTTGAAGTCAATGATTTTTCTTATTTGAAGGTTTCACCTATGAAGGTGGTAAGGAGATTTGGCAAAAAGAGGAAGCTTAGTACCTGATATGTAGGTACTTACAGGATATTAAGTCATGTGGGGAAGGTAGCGTATGAACTTGAGCTACCTTTAAACTTATCATCAGTTCACTAGTGTTCCATGTGTCCTTATTGAAGAAGTGCATGGATGATTCAGCCGTTGTAGCCCCTCTAGAAAGTACAGAGATGTAAAATTAGTCAGTTGAGGGTGCCACTTAGGAAGAAGAAGCAAACATGCGAACCAAGTATCCTCACTTTTTCTCCACAAACTTAGATTCATCCTAAGGTAATAGTCTTCCTTAATTCAGCTCTTTTCCAGTCTCAGTTTCATCCATGTGACTATCTTCATGTTAATTCATGCAATAACAGACTAGTTCAGTCACTCAGTATGATTTAGATTCAATCATGAAATTTTTTCCCAGTAGTGCATGCCAGACTATAGTCTCAGTTCCTTAGTATCCTCAGTTTAACTAATCTCATTCGAGGACGAATGTTCCCAAGGAGGAGAGATTGTAATACACCGTACTTTTTTTAGTTCCGTTTAGATTCTAGTGTATCAAGGGTAAAATTTAAAAGTGAATAACTCTTGATACGTGTAGAATTTTATATCTCTAGACCCACCAATGTGTAGATAATTGATTCACCTTTCCAACGATACAAATTTTGGCTAAATCCGATACTCGGGTGAGAAGTTATGCCACTTTTAGTGAGTGGCAGTAGTTCACTGTGACAGCATTGCATTGCGGTGAAGTGTAGATTCACAATCGTCCATTTTCCAGTGAAGCACTGCAATTATCACGTCGTGGTAAATCCCAAAATCCCGTTCGTCCATTTCTAGTGGCTCACCGTAATTGGCTAGTGTCGCACCAGAAATTGTGGTGGAACAGACGCCACATCGTGTTGGAGTGAAAAATCGCACTTGTCCTTTTCCAGTGACGCAACGCGATAGCATCGCGTCACGCCAGAGCCTAAAATAGAACTCCTCCCTTTTCTAGTAAGCCACTGCGATGGCTCTGCATCACAGTGGAGTGAAAAATCGGGATTTCTAGTTCCAAACTTAATTTTCCAAAGGGCAATTTAGTCTTTTCCCAAGCCTCCAATTCATGAAAAACACTAGATTAAACCCATTCTAAGAATTATACGCTCACTTTCACCAAAATTTCTCTCCAAGAAACCCTAGAGCTACAAATATCAAACCTCCAGAAATCCAAATTCCACCATTCTTTTCCCAAAATAACCCAAAATTCAAGATTTCCAATTCAAGATCTTCAAGAAACAATCTTCAAGAGCACAAATAGGAACTCAAAGTTAAAGCTTCTTCTCCTATTCATCAATTAAGGTATGTAGGGTTATGAACAAGGATACTCCTTTCATCCTTGTGCCCAAAACTAGTTTTAAAGTTGAATTTTTCATGAAAATATATGAATTTTAATCTAGGGTTTATACCCACTCATCACTATTTGAAGATTATGAGATTACAAGCGATTTAGATGTTGAATTGCATGTCTACTTTCATATTTTTATGCATATGACATTTATTTCCAGATTTTGATTTGAATTATCACTACTCTCATTATTAAGCATGGACTTTATGAAGATTTGACATGAACTTGTTGCATGGGTTATTAAGCCCTAGTTTGAATATGGATATTTCAAGATTTACTATGCTTTAAGCATCCTATGATTAGTTTATATTCAGATTTTGGTCAAGATTTGATCTTTTGATCTCAGCTAAGATATGGAATCCTCTTTACAGTTTTATTACAATTTAAAGTGAGCAGATGCATAATTGGTTTCATTATAAACCCTTATACTAGTTTTAAAGTGGATTTCCAACAGAATGAGCATATAAACTACAGGGAGTAGTAGTTAGCACCGAGTTGGGTATGTTCACATGACCTAGAACTACTACCCAACATAGGTTCAGATTATCATATTATTTGCATTTCTATATGGATAACAGTTACAGATATTATCACTTAGCTTAAGTTATACTCCTTGGCAAGAGTATAAAACCTCTCCCCAACATGAGGTTTTACTATAAGGGATCGAGACGTTGGACACTATGATATCTCAAATAGTGTATGTCGGTTAGGAGAACCTCCCTATTGAAAAGAGTAATCCTAAAAGAAAATCTTTTAGAAACTAAGTGTAAAGGCTCACAGCTTTATTCAGATATTGCTTTACATAAGACACTAGCTATGAGATTTCAGCTTTCAGTTTATAGATATAAAAATGAGTCATTTCTACACTTAGGCAGCATAATTTAAAGATAGAATACAAGTACAACTTTTAGAAACTAAATGTTATGACTCACAAGATCTATATAGCATGACTTACTACTCATGATTATGATTCTTAGTTTATAGTTATTCAAGATAATATGAGTCATCTACTTTTAGCATACATTCTTTACAAGTTTATATTACCATTGAGGTATTATTTTACTTATGCATTCACCTCCACATGCTCAGTACAATCAAGAAGTAATGATCCACATATATGTCTATGTGCTACATTATTTAATAATATAGGTTCAGGTGCTCAGTTTTAGCAGCATAAGTGATTTCGAGCATATTCATCTACATCCCGACAGTTAGTGAGTCCTAATAGTTTGGGGACCCAGCTATTCAATTTATTCAACTTATTAGAGTAGTTGATTCATTATTTTTCAATAAGTTCGAGTCAATTGGGGGTTCGTCCTAGTGGCTGTCTAGCTGTTAGTAGTAGAGGCTTGTCAGACTGCTAGTTATGATTAAGATTTCCAGTTTTATTGTACAGACTTCTAAGTGAAGTATTTTCAGATAATTTCAGCTTAAATCAGAGAGACTTTCACATTTTATCTTGATTATATATCTATATTTCTCTATTAGGAGTTTCAGATTTAGTAGAAAGTTTACAGGGTTAGCATAAGGCTACTCGTAGTCTTGAGCACCATGTGACATCTCAGAACCCATTTTTGAGGCGTTACATTAGGCCCATCCCCGACTCAAAACTCAGCCCCTAGATTGGGCTCTCTCCTTAGATGATGGCTTAACATCCCTAGCCTCATGAGATCTAGTCCTTATCATCTATGTAGAAAAGAGTGAAACATAATTTAGAGCACAAGGTATGAAATATCTGCACAATAAGGAACAAAATAAGGAAATTTCCTTAGGATATCTTATAGCCCCTCAAATATAGATATGGATGTCTATGTATCAATTAGCAAGACTCTACCAGATACTTTATTCTTACACTGATGAGACCGGTGAACCTAGCTACTCTGATACCAATTTGTCACGATCCAAAACCTCAAGTCATGATAGAACTAAGCCTTGACAGGTAATCCAATCACCCAAACTGATATGTAATAGAGAATCGTAACAAAAGACCCAAGGCAAGACTTCTAGAGTGAAGTTGAACCATACATGTATAATAATAGAGGAAGACTGAATAACAATAGAACTATTAACATCCCAAACCTTGGTTTCACAATTTAAGAACAATCTACATATGATTCAAAGTCTAAAAATACAACTAATAGTCCAAAAGAAACCACAAATCTGTATCTAAATACAAAATATGACATAAAATAGATAGGATGAGGTCAGAGGTCAACTCTGGAATCATATAACAGCCTCTACCCCAAATATATCAAATCACCACCTAAAATCAACTATTGTATGTTTTAGTCGCACCAAGATCTACATCAAAAGGACACAATAAGGGTGAGTACAGTCTACTTGTACTTAGTAGGTATCATAGGCCAATTGAGAAAAGTAGAAAATAAGGTATATAAATGCACATTATAAGCACAACACCAATAAGTAGAAAATATCCCATATGGTAGCTCACACCGTATTCACAAGTAGTTTTAAATATAACGCATAAGTAATACGTGGGTACATAAAAGAACAAAATAGACATGTATCAAATAATATTTAGAAATGCAGCACTGAAGGTGGACGATAAATGAAATGCAAGAAGGATGATAAAGATGATGATGATGCAATATGATCGAGGTTATCGCATAAACTTCGTATACATCTACTGAGCATCTGTGCTTCCTGATAGGAACCTGGGGGTTCAAAACCTATATACAATCTCAATACTCAGTGCCAATCTCAATATCCCTAAATCCTCTCTGACTCGTGGGCTCTAAAAGAGGGTCTTGTAAAAGTGTCATATTTCTGTCAAATATTAGAACTTCCATAATAGTACCAATATCTCATGGATTTATGTATGATATGATGATGTAATGCTCACAACCAAACCAGCATGAATATCTCAAATACAACAAATATTAATGTACGTGAGCTCAAAATCCACTAAATATGTCAACCATCCATGAGTCATTATAAGCCATGTACCATTAAAGTGAAATATGCAAGTAAGAAAACACTAATATCACATTAACCCCAACTTAGGCATTTCTACCATAAGAAAATAACTAAATTTATATGCAAGCCCAACAATATCAGATAAGACCCCCACATGGGACGCACATAACAATTATAATCTCAAATTACCATTAAAAACAATATAAGCCCCCACGAGCACACAACAATAATAATATTATTCCCATGATTATTACTCATATCCATAGCAAGCTTTTATACAATTATTAACTACCCAATATAGTTTGAAGAAAGTTAAGCCATAACCTACCTTAAAGTAATGAAATTTGGTCCAAGACCCTTCAACTTGGAGCCTTCCCCTCTCAAACAACCTCAAAACCAACTAAAACATATAAATATAGAATTTACACATTGAAAGAAAATGAATGATGTCCATCTTGCCTATTTCTAAGTCGGGGTAAAAATGGACCCCCGACACAGGTTTTTAAAAAGAAAGGGTAAACCTAAATTTTAGTTTATATAAAGCTCACCCATCATTAAAGGAAGACATAGGAGAAAAGCCATGTAAAAATGGATTTAAAATGGGGTTTAATTAAAGAAAAACCATTTTAGGCCTTCCAGGATAAAATCCCTGAATTCCACTTTTGAAATCTTTAATTAATGGGTTTTAAATGACAAGAATCAAAGAAAAATAATTGTAACAGTGATTTGGAGATGACGCAAGCTCAAAAATGAAAAAAAATAGACCAAAATCCTCTCAATCCAAAGCTCAAAGTCTCAAGAATGGAAGAAAGTTTGATAAAGGCCTATAATACTATAACATGCCTAGCCTCTTAAGCAGTCACTACTAAAGTGGCCACGTGTCGCTTAAGCGATACTTGATGACCTTCACTCTCCACTTAAGCAGATAAAGGGATGATTAAGAGGCCTTCGCTTAAGTTGACATGGCTCCTCTTTAGCAACCCCAGCTGGCGAGTTCGGTTGCTTGAGCAATTAGCTGGACACTTAAGCGACCAGTAGGCCACTTAAGCAACCTTCATCAAAGTAACTAAAGTGTTGCTTTAGAGGTTGCACCAACTAGGACTTGTAAAATTTCAATGTCTTCACATACCCCTTGTGATTTATTTGAAATCTTGAGAACACAAATGAAATATGCTACCCTATCAAATTCGTCATTTTAGGCTCGCTGACAACTTTAGATTTTCAAAAAAAAATTATTTTCACAAATTTAGCCCCCGAGATCCAATTTCACTATTTTTGAATTGAGGGTCAAAATGAGACCCAAAATCCATATAATCACACCAACCATATTACCAACCCAAACTCGATGTTCTTAATCTGCTGGCGCAATTCATTTTTTCATTCGATACACAAAATAATAAATGTTTATTGAAGTCAACTATAAGGCCTTTTTACCATCTAAAAAATACAAAATCACACAAATCATTCTGAATTGCATTAGGAACTGATTTAACTATCCCCACACCCCAAAAACATCACATAGCAACCACTTGGAGGGTTAAAATGGTCAAAACTCATAAAAATATAAAATTCACAGAATCAAGACCTTATATATCCTTACTTAATACATTGTTAAAATAACTCATAACTACCTATGCACCAATTATGGTACTACTGAGTTGCACAAATTCCTGTTATAGGTCCCTCCTCAAGGCTTGATCATTATACCGATTCACAAAAGTAACATGAAATATCTATCGAACACCTCTATGTTCCACTTCATAATGTATACTTTAAGTAGACACTCTCATTAGAGTCACATGAAAGATATCAAGATTCCATAAAACCCATATTCTACCACCAGGGTGACATCCTAGATTTGTACTAAATGACCAACATGTACAAAGATTAAGAGCTGCAAGAGAAGCAATAGGCCTTTTAATCTTTTCTTTAGGAACCCAAATAGGTAAATTTTATTAATGTAGAGAAACAAATACATTTTTTTCTATTTATGTTTCTATAATAAATTCCTCAAAAGAGGTTATGTTAATACTACAGTGGTAACTATTGTTGTAGGAAAATTCATAAAACAAAAAGTACTGGTCCCACTAACCCTCGAAGTCCATAACCCAAGCCCAAAGCATGTCTTCAAGCACTTGGATGGTCGGCTTTGATTGATTGTTCGCCTATAGGTTAAAAGTTCTGCTTAGGTCCAATCAAGAACCAAATTCTACTTGAAACCTCTCCCAAAAATTAGAGATGAACTGAGTATTCTTGTCTAACACAATCAACACCAGTACTTTATATAGCTCTATAATTTCCTTCACTAAATCTTACCCAACTTAGCCACATTATAGTTTACTCTCACTAAAATAAAATGAGCTAACTTAGTCAACTGATCTATAATGATCCATATAGAATTTCACTTCCTTAATTTCTTTGAAAGAACAAATACAAAGTAACACCTCGAGAGTACACCCTGGGCACCATACGGTGCTTACAGTCCCAAGGGACCACAAGCTAACCCATGAGCTGGTACTTGCCGTGAGCATTGAATAATAATAAAAAAATATGCGGAATAACTGAATATGCCATAAGGTTTTAAATACTAAAAAATTTTTGAATCATAAATTTGGAAATATCAGGCTTAAAACAACTATCTAAAACTGATAAAATAATGACAAAACTGACTATCTATCTGAAATGTTCGAAAGCCTCTAATACTGACTAAATATGAGTTGATGGGATAGGCCCCAACTAACTCCAAATAGCTACTGAATTAAAAGAATAAAAATAAATAGAGTCAATCCTCAAAATATAAGGATCACCATTGCTACGGCTGGTAATTTAGAAGGTCTATTCGCGATCTGAGAACTGAGAGTCCGAACCTATGATATGATACATCATAGCGCAAGAAACTAGTATACGATCAGTAATTTAAATGTACCGGTATGCTAAATAAGGTAGGAAGATATGCATGGTTTCATGTGCAGGAGTAATAACTAACTGAATGAATAGTATGAAGTACTGAATAAAATGCATAAAATCTGTAATGGTTGGGAATGCATGACCAAGAATAATATATGTTCTGAATATAATCTATAAACTAAAATACTGAAATCTGATAACTGAATGACTGATAATTGTCTGCTATGGTTAAGCAAAACTGAAATTAAGTTACTGGACTGAGACTGTGGGAGCTATCATCTAACCGACATTCCCCAATATGAACAAACTGGGGTCCAACCTATGACCCTTGTTAGAAGGGTGTTAGTACCGTGCCACTAGTACTAACACTGGTTGCGTGGATCCATTAAAGTGATGTCCTGAAGGACTAAAGAGTCATTTTCTACTGGCAGGTGCTATGGTGAGATATATGTCCCTCAACTGGCAGGTTAAAATCTCTATCCTATGCTGGCTAAGTAGTTATGGAACGCAGGGAATGCTACTAAAGGTTGGACCCTCAATTTGAAGGTAAGCCCCCATCCCTGGGTTCACTCAATGATAAATCCTACTCCCAACTGAACTGACTCGAAATACTAAACTGTTAAAAAATTAACCGATTATGATGATTGACTGAACTGATAATGCTTATAGCATATTCTAAAATTATTCTGAAGATATTGAGACTAAGTAAACATCTATGTTTTTTGGGTATTCATAACTCCCAGGACTCAATAGCAATAATAGTAAAATAATACTAAACTTAGAGGACATGGTATGATAGCATTTATAAAAAAAACATTCTTGTAGGTATTTTATCAAACACTTGATGTTCATAGTTCAAGATAAGCATGGAAATAGTTTAAAGCTTGTTGAAATAGTAGGATTTCAACATCAACATCACTAAGTATGATCTAAATTAGTGAATAACAACATTAAAACATATGGGGTTTGATAACAACAACAATTTAAGGTAAACATGATATAGAATTATAATTCATGGGATTTCATAGTTAAAATCATAATTAATATCACAATAACTTGTAAAGAT
This sequence comes from Capsicum pubescens, assembly GCA_030864215.1. Taxonomy (NCBI): domain Eukaryota; kingdom Viridiplantae; phylum Streptophyta; class Magnoliopsida; order Solanales; family Solanaceae; genus Capsicum; species Capsicum pubescens. The sequence goes on along the minus strand of CM061548.1, from coordinate 144,599,367 downwards.
CACAACTTTTAATTTAAAATTGGATACTTGGGATCCATGGGTGAAAGGAACCCTTAGATGAACACTTAACAAACCTGGGTTGATAAATTTGTGAGAATTATTGGTGAATTCTTGAGTTTTGATCTTGAACTTTGAAGGCTAGGGTTTTTGTTCTTGAGGGATGATTAATTTCTCGAAGAGGATTTGTGAGTAATGGGGCACATAATACCCCATTAGAGTTGTAATTATGTGTTTTGAACGGATTTGGGGCTGTAGAAAAAGACCAAACTGTCCCTAGAAATTAAATTGCAAAACTGGAAAATTCTAATTTTGGCCTTCAACACAACGCGGTGCTATTGCTTTGTTCCCCTGTAAAACCATCAATTCCCATTTTGCCCGATGGAGCAATGCGGTGATATCGTGTTGCGCCTATAGAAATGGACGATCCCTAACTAGAAGCTTAGATCGATGCAGTGCCAATAGCGGTGCCCCGCTTGAAAAGGCCAATTGTGAAATGGCCCCTGGCATGACGCAGTGGCAATTGCGGTGATACACTGGAAAAGGATGAACGTTATTTTGTCCATCACCGCGATGTGTCCTTATCATGTTAGGCTATTGTTTTGCACTAAAAGTTCCATAACTTCTCACCCGAGTATCAGATTTGGGTGAAGTGGTATCATTGGAAAGATAATTCAATTTTCTATCATTTTGTGGGTCTTGATCTGGAAAATTCTAAGTAGAGAAAAATATTTTCTCATTTGAAGTTGACTAAAGAAACATTCTTCTCAAAAATTCAATCGGTATTGGATGTTTTGATTGACCTAATAGCTGGGAGTTATTTTGAGGCCTTAATATACATTAAACTCACTCAAAAAAACTATCAAAGAACTATGATGTACTATGCATGAGCTTGGAACATGGAATTAAAATTTGTTTAGATTTCAGGGTATTATATTATCTCCTCCTTGGGAATAATTCATCCTCAAATGAGACTGGTTAAGATGAAAACTCTGAGATTACATACTGAATATATATGATGAAAACACGATTACATGGCTTAGTCTAAAATATGTCACATAACTGAACTGGTTCTGTGAATGCATGACTGACATGGGAATGATATGCAGCTGAAACTGAGCATGGAGAAAAGAATTTCTAAGAAAATTGTTACCTTAAGCTGAGTCTGAGTTTGAGGAGAAAATATGGGGATACTTGGTCTGCATATCTGCTTATGCTTTCCAAGTGGCTCCCTCAACAGATTGATTCCACCAAAGAACTTTGACTAGGGGAATATCTTTGTTCCTTAGTCTATGAATTTGTCGATCAAGGATTTCGACTGGAATTTTTTCGTAAAAAAGGTTGTTCTGAACATCTACGCTTTCTAAGGAAACAACTACAGCTGGGTCACCAATACACTTCCTCAACAAGGGGCTATGAAATACTGGGAGCACTGATGCTAAGTCTATAGGCAACTCAAGCTCATAATCCACCTTTCTGAAATTGCTCATAATTCGATAAGGGACAACATATCAGGGAAAAATCTTCCCTTTATGTAATGCCCAAGTCTGTACCCGGACGCTACATGGTGCTCAGAATCCTAAAGTTCCACAAGTTCACCCATGACTGGTACGTGCTGCAATAACTGAATAATAATACGTTATATATGAGAAAATTAGGAAAAAAACTTGCCATAAGGTTCAATACTGTAAATAATACTAGATATGGTATCATAGTATCAAAACTGAACATCAATACTAAAAACTCAACAACTGTCTGAAAATACTCTAGTGTGGAGAGCGTCTAAACTGTCTGAACTGTGGAGTTGATGGGACAAGTCCCCAACTAACTCTGACTAATGAAAATAATAATGAAATACTGAAAAAAACTATGACCTCGTACTATGAGGACTCACCACTATACTGACTGCTGAAAATCTGAACTGCTAAGGGTGCTCTGGAGCCCGTGCGTATGAACCTATGATATAAGACATCATAGCGCAAAAGAAAAACATGATTCAATACTTTGAATATACTGGTATGCTCAGTGAGATAGGCTAAAATGAATAACTGAATAACATGAGTATGACTGAATAAGAATACATGCATGAATACATATACTGTAACTTAGATCGTGATAATATTAAATACTGAATCTGAATATTGATCTACTAATATCTGAGTTTATTAATGTAGTATTTATGATAACTGAATGACTGTATTTGCCAGTCCTGAGTTTGTGGAACTATACTGAGTTCCGTACTGAGCTGAGTGACTATACCTGATAGTCCTGAATCTATAGAACTGAACTGAGTTCTATTCTGAGACTGAGACTGAAACTGAAATTGTGGAAAGTAATCATCTAACTGACATTCCCCTCTCTGAACTGATTGGGGTCCAACCAGTAACCCCAGTTGGAAGGGTATCAATACTGTGTCACATGTAGAGACAAGCTGTGAGTTAACCATCTCTGACAGAAAGCTCTTCCATCAACCTTCGCTAGTAAGAAAACTCAAATGAGATATACCAACCCTTATAGTATATGGTAGGAAGATATCTCAAGCTAAGCTGGCTATGTAGTTCTTTAACATAGGGATTGCTACTAAGGGTCAAATTAAACCCTCTGTTAATAGGAGTGCCCCCATCCCTGGGTTTGCTCGGTGCTGAATCCTACTCCCAACTGAACGGACACTGAACTAATTTCTAGTCTGTATTAGACTGGAATGAATTGTTACCAATATTACTATTTTACTAAACTAAACTAAGTTTACTGAGATCCATGGACTGAAGGAATACTACTAAATTCTTTTAACTGAGTGAGTCGACTGAGGTCTGATCTGAGTACTGTGACTGAATTACGAATACTACTGAGATTTTCTAGGTTTCTGTAACTAGCTGAGTTTACTAATCGAGTCACTACTGATATTACTTTGTAACTGACACTGGCTCTAAGTAAATAGCTAAAATGTCGGATATTAAACACCCCCAGGACTCGATAGCATGAAAATAAAGCATCATATGATCTTTCTTAGCATGAGAATGCACATTGAATTCAAAATGCATCTATAGAGAAATCTTATAAAAATCTTGCATGGTATAACTTGCAAATAAGATAGCATGACATGATTTTTTCCCTTATTAGTTCACATGAACAATTCATCAAGCACTTAGTGAGCATACATATACACATAACACAAAACAATAAGTAGACATCATAATTCAAATCCCCATTGACAATTTCAAGGGATTTACATGGATCCTCATGATATTACATACATATCAATTAACCTCACATGAAACGTATCATAAAACATGGATTAGAATCCCAATTAATCATTATAAACATGAACATAATCAAACCCAACATAGAATTCATGAAATCAATAAACTTGAAGTTTAAAAATAGTTTCTTGGACTCCAAGGGTGGAAGGGACCCTTGGTGAACACTTCACATACCTTAGTAGATGAATTTCTAAAAGTTAATGGTGAGTTCTTGATTTGAAATTTGAACACCGAGGGTTTTTATTCTTGGGAAATTTGTGAAAGAATGAATATAATTTCTCTCCAAAGGGTTTAATTTTGTGTTTTGGGGGCTGAAGGGCGTGGGAAAAAGTCCTAATTAACCCTGAGGATGCGGCCTTTTAATGCCTATAAACTGTGTTACCGACACGCTGGCCGACACGCCGCGTCATTGGCATCATTACGATAGACAATACACCGTGTCGAGTACGCATCGATTCATTGGAATTTGCATTGAAGCTGGGGAAAAACCATCTTATCAACACAATGGTCGACGCGACGTATCAAGATCACATCGACCTACTATTTTGGGCACTCAAACATGGTCTAAACGAGGTTCAAAAAATCCAAAACTTTTCCGAGAACCTATACTGACATTCCTGATCATGAATTAACTCAAATATCAATATTTAAAGGAAGTAAAGGTCATGAATTAAGATTGCCAACATTCGAAGGCTAAAATGGCACTAAGTCTGAATACTTAGTTAACATATTCTAAGTCTGGGACCCTTAACAAGCTTAAAGGAATGATTTAAGCTAGAAATTTTTATGGGGTATTACACCTTATTACCAAAGCTCTTCACTCCCATCATGGGAGAGATCTTTAGATATACAAAATCACCAATCTCAAACTCAAGATCTTTCCTTCTCACATGTGCATAAGATTTCTGTCGGCTCTGGACTACCTTAAGTCTCTCCCTAATCAACTGTACTTTCTATAAAGCATTAAACACCAAGTCAGGCCCTATCAAAGCAGTTTATCCTACTTTAAACTAACCAATCGGAGTTCTACATCTCCTTATATATAGAGCCTCAAATGGAGCCATCTGATATTGGAATGGTAGCTGTTATTATATGCAAATTCAATCAAAGGCAAGTGGTTATCCCAACTGCCTTTAAAGTCAACTACACACACTCTTAATATTTCCTCAAGGGTCTGAATGGTCCTTTTAGCCTAACCATCTATATGAGGGTGAAAGGCTGTAATAAGGTAAACTTGGGTACCAAGACCCTTCTGAATAGCTTTCCAAAAGTGTGAGATAAACTGCATACCTCTATCATAAATGATAGAAAATGGGACACCACGCAACCTAACCAACTCTCTAATATAGAGCTTGACATAGTCCTCAGCTAAATAAGAAGTATGAACTAGAGAGAAATGGGCTAATTTGGTTATCCTGTCTACAATGACCCAAATCAAATCATGTTGCTGACGCGTACGAGGAAAACTTGTCACAAAATCCATGTTTACTACCTCCCACTTCCAAGTGGGAGTAATGAACTCCTACATAGACCCACTAGTATTTTGATGTTCTGTCTTAACATGTTGATACGTCAAGAACTTAGCCACAAACTCTACAATATACCTCTTCATGCCACTCCACCAATAGATTTCCCATATATCGCGGTATATCTTCATGGCCCTGGATGAATTGAGAAATGTGTACCATGCACTTTTACAAGAATTTACTATCTCAACTCGTCAACACACGGCACACACAGTCTAATCTGGCAACTCAACACACTATTTCCCCTTGGGAGAAAACCTCTGCTTTTGATCTCTGACAAACTCATTCAGTTTCACCAGACTAGGATCCCTATCCTGTTTTTCTTTCACTTCGACAACCAAAGAAGATTTAGAACTATTCTGAACCCAAATGCTACCCTCAGCTAAATCAACCAAATGAACACTTAACCTGGCAAGTTGATGAACTTCTTGAACTAACTTCTTATTATTATCCTCAACGTGAGCAACACTACCCATAGAAAATCTATTTAGGTCATCTACCACTACATTGGCCTTTCTCGAGTGATACAAAACACTCATATCATTGTGTTTTGACAACTCTAACCATCTCCTCGGATGCAGATTCAAATCTTTTGCTGAAAACACACACTGCAGGCTTTTGTGATCTGTGAACACATCAACATGCATCCCATACAAATAATGCCTCCAAATCTGTAAGGCAAATACTACAACTGCTAACTCAACATCATGGGTAAGGTAATTCTTTTCATGGGGCTTAAGATGTCTGGAGGCATAATCCACAACCTTACCCTTCTGCATCAAAACACACACCAAACCAACTCTAGAAGCATCATAGTACACAACAAACTCATCTGAACCATTTGGTAATGTCAAAACTGAGGTTGTGGTAAGTCAAGTCTTCAAATCCTAAAAACTCTTCTTACATGAATCTGACCATTGAAACTTAACTTTCTTCTGAGTCAATCTGTACATGGGGGATACGATAGATGAGAATCCTTCAACAAACCGCCAGTAATAGCTAGCCAAACCTAAGAAACTCTTGATATATGATGGAGAGATGGTTCTGGTCAAGTTTCTCACCGCTTCGATACTATAAAGCCATCACTGGAAATAATATGGCCAAGGAAAGCTACTGATCTTATACAAAATTTGCACTTACTCAATTTAGCAAACAAATGATGGACTCTAAGAGTTTGGAATACTACTTTGAGGTTGTCTGCATGATTATTTTCATTACGGGAGTAGACAAGAATGTCATCAATGAAGACTATGATGAATATGTCTAAGTACTGCTTGAACACTCTGTTCATCAAGTCCATCAAGGTTGTTGGGGCATTTGTGAGACTAAAGGATATGACTAGAAACTCGAAGTGACCATACAGAGTTCTGAAAGATATTTTTGAAATATCATATTCTCTGAATCTGAGCTGATGATAGCCGGATCTAAGGTCTATCTTAAAAAAGTAACTTGCACCCTGAAGTTGGTCGAACAAGTCATTAATTCTAGGAAGTGAATATTTGTTTTTGACTGTGACTTTGTTCAACTGGCTATAGTCAATACATATTCTAAGAGAACCGCCTTTCTTACATATGAATAGAACTTATGTACCCCACGTGGAGATTCTGGACTGATGAATCCCTTATCTAGGAGATCTTTCAACTCTTTGAGTTCAGTTGGAGCCATTCTATATGGTAGAATAGAAATAGGCTGAGTATCTGGAAGAAGGTCTATTCCGAAGTCAATTTCCCTTTTGGAAGGAACTCTGAGAAGATTTTTGGGAAAGACATCTAGAAATTCGCTCACTACTGCAACAAAATCAAGATTTTGTGTCTCGAAATTAGAGTCTTTAACTCGGACAATATGATAAATACAACCCTTGGATATCAACTTTCTGGCTCTAAATTATGAAACAAGATGACCCCTAAGAGTTGTAATACTACCCCTCCATTCAAGGACTGGTTCATTTGGAAACTGAAAATGAACTACTCTGCATCTATAAGAAACTGAAGTATAGCATGCGTGGAGCCAATCCATGCTGAGAGTGACGTAAAAATCATTCATCTTTAACTCCACACAGTCAACTGAAGTGAATTTCTGAGATATTATGACTGAACAGTTCCTATATACCTGCCTAGCTACAATAGAGACACCTACTAGGGTAGATACTGAAAAAGGCTCTGCTAATATTTCAGGACTGACTCCGAAGTTGACAGCTATATAAGGGGTTACAAAAGAAAAAGAAGCTCCAGGGTCTAACAAAGAATAAACATGTAAATGAAAGACCTGTAACATACTAATAACCCTACCAGGAGAATTTTCCTGATCCTATCGGGACTAAAGTGCATACAATCTATTTGGACGCTGACCACTGGTAGCACTGGAAACGACACTTTACTGAGTTGGGTGACCTACTGGAACTGGGGGACGACTGGACTGACCTTGCTGACCACTTTTTTGGATATTCCCTGACTCGATAGCCTAGCTTACCACACTCAAACCATACATTACTATCGTCTCTATAAATTCCCTGATGTTTTCTACCATATTTTTGGCAAAGAGGATTCGTACGAGCACTGTTAACACTACCTTGGGACTTAGAGCCTGGCGCCTTATCCCGATTGTCATTTCTGAATTTGGGAACGGGAGCACTGGCTAAAGATGAAGCTAGAACTAAAGATTTCTAAAAGAACTAAGAACGATTACCACTTTCTGACCTTGGTTTATTAGAATTAAAGCTATCTATTCTAGCCCTCTTGTTCTCCCTCTCTCTATCCTTAGTTTTCTACTTCTCAATCATTTGAGCATGGACCATAAGCCTAGATAAGTCCATATCCTTAATCAACATTGCACTCCTACACCCCTTGACCATACTGTCAGATACACTAGACATGAACTTACTCATCTTAGACCTGCTATCAGCTATCACATGACAGGCATACCTAGCTAACTGAGTAAACTTGAGGGAATAATCCTTCACACTCATGTTGCCCTGCCTCAAGTTAATAAACTCTAACACCTTGGCTTCTCTCAACTCCAATGGAAATAACCTATCTAAGAATGCAGTAGCAAACTCTTCCCATTATATAGGTCCGACATCCGTGTCTCTATCTACCTTCCACTTTTTAAACCATGTATGAGCTATATCTTGCAACTGATAGGAAACTAACTCAACACTCTCACTAGCAGTTACCCCTATAATATCTGTTACCTTCTACACCATGTCTAATAATTTCTGAGGATCCTCTTTAGATTTGGATCCCGAGAATAGAGAAGGATTTATTCTGGTAAAATCCTGAATACTAACTGCGATAATATTAGCCACTGGGTTGGTTGGAATAGTGGTTGGACAGATAATCTAAGCTACTATGGAATAGGCTAGAGTAGTGAATTGCATCTCTAATATATGCATGATAAACATGCTCGTTCAAGGGATCTTCCTGAACGGGCGTAGGTGCTGGATGGTTTACGTTTCTTCTTTTGTTTGTCTTTCTGGGAGGCATGTTCTTTAAACAGAAGGGAGAATATATTAAACAGAGATTTAAACATGAGCATCATGCTCAGTCACATGACATAAACAATGAAAGAAGTGAACTTTTCTTAAATGCCTCGTAGCTTCGTCCATAAATATGGTGCACTTCACACCCATGCGCAAGACTCTACTTCATATGACTTTTGGACTTACTAGGACACTTTAAAACTTTAGGATCTGATACCAAGTTTGTAACACCCCTAGAGTACACCCTGGGTGCCACACGGTGCTTACAGTCCTGAGTTTCCACAAGCTAACCCATGAGCTGGTACCTATTGTGAGCACTGAATAATAACAAAAAAATAAATGTGTAGAATATCTGAATATGACATAAGGTTTTAAATACTAAAAAAATTTTGAATCATAAATCTGGAAACATTGGGCTGAAAAAAACTGTCTGAAATTGATAAAATAATGAAAAAACTGACTGTCTATCTGAAATATTTGAAAGCCTCTAAAACTGACTGAATATAAGTTGATGGGATCGGCCCCAACTAACTCCAACTAGCTACTGAACTAAAAGCATGAAAATAAATATAATTTATCCTCAAAATATGATGACTCACAACTGCTACAACTGATAATATGGAAGGTCTATGAGTTATTTAGGAACTGAGTGTCTGAACCTATGATATAATACATCATTGTGCAAGAAACGAGTATGCAATTAGTACTTTGAATGTACTGGTATGCTAAATGAGGCAGGCTGATATGCACAGTTTTATGTGCAGGAGTAATAACTGACTGAATGAATAGCATGAAGTACTGAATATAATGTATGAAATTTGTAAATGTTGAGAATGCATGACCAAGCATAATACATGCTCTGAATATAATCTGTACACCAAAATACTAAACTCTAATAGCTGAATGACTGATAACTGTATTCTATGGTCAAGCAAAACTGAAACAGAGTTACTCGGCTGATTATTGGATTGATACTATGGGAGCTATTATCCAACCAATATACCTCAATATGAGCAAATTGGGGTCCAACATGTGACCCCAGTTGGAAGGGTATCAGTACCGTGCCACGAGTACTAACAATAGATGTGTGGATCCACTAAAGTGAAGACCCGAATGACTAAAGAGTCAGCCTCTACTGGAAGGTGCTCTGATGAGATATATGTCAACACTCAACTAGAAGGTTAACATCTCTAACCTACGCTGGCTACGTAGTTATAGCATGCAGGGACTGCTACTAAAGGTTGCACCCTCAACTGACAGGTGAGCCCTAAATCCTGGGTTTGGTCGGTGCTAAATCCTACTCCCAACTGAACTAAGTCGGAATACTAAACTGTTCAAAAATTAACTAATTATAATGATTGACTAAACTAATAATGCTCATAGCATATTCAAAAGATATGGACACTAAGTAAAAAACTATGTTTTTGGGTCATTCATAACCCCCAGGACTCAATAACAATAATAGTAAAATAATACCAAACTTAGAGGACATAGTATGAAAACATTTATTAAAAATCATTCTTGTAGACATTTCATCAAACACTTGATGTTCATAGTTAAAGCTAAGCATGGTAATAGCTTAAAGCTTGTAGAAAAAGCATGATTTCAACATCAACATCTCTAAGTATGATCTAAATCAGTGAATAACAACATTAAAACACGTGGGGTTTGATAACAACAACAATTTTATCTAAACATGATATAGAATTACAATTCATGGGATTTCATGATTAAAATCACAATTAAAATCACAATAACTTGTAAAGATCATAACTTTGAATCAAAAATTGGATACTTGTGCTCCATGGTGTAAGGGACCCATACATGAACACTTAACATGCCTTGGTTGATGAATTTGTGATAATTGATGGTGAATTCTTAAGTTTTGATCTTGAACTTTGAAGTCTAGCGCTTTTGTTCTTGACAGATGATTAATTTCTTGAAGAGGATTTGTGAGTAATGGGACACATAATGGCCCTTTAGGGTTGTAATTACGTGTTTTGGATGTATTTGGGGCTGTGGGAAAAGACCAAATGGTCCCTAGAAATTAAATTGGGAAATTGAAAATTTTCAATTTTGTCCTTTGATGCAACGCGGTGCTATCGTATTGTGCCACTGAAAAACTGACAATTCCCATTTTTTCCAACGGCGTAATGCGGTACTATCACATTGCACCTCTGGAAACGGATGATCCCCAACTGGAAGCTTGGCACGACGCGGTGTCAATCGCGGTGTCCCACTAGAAAATGACAATTGTGAAATGGCCCCTTGGCGCAATGCGGTGGCAATTGAGATGACACACTGGAAAAGGACGAACGTGATTTCGGCCATCACCGCAATGCAGCCTTATCGCATTGGGCTACTATTTTGCACTAAAAGTGCCATAACTTCTCACCCGAGAATCAGATTTGGGTGAAATTAGTATAGTTGGAAAGATAATTCAATTTCCTATCATTTGGTGAGTCTTGAGCTGGAAAATTATCAGTAGAGAAAAATATGTGCTCATTTGAAATTGACGAAAGCAACATTCTTCTCTAAAATTCAATCGATAGGGGATGTTTTGATTTGCCTAATAGCTGGGAGTTATTTTGAGGCCTTAATATACATTAAACTCACTCATAAAACTATCAAAGAACTATGATGTAATATCCATGAGCTTGGAACATGGCATTAACATTTTTTTGGATTTTTGGGTTATTATATACAAAATTCATTATTATCCTTCCCCACTTCCATTATAGAAAGGGCATTCTTTGAAATGTTCCACCAAGCTTTAAATGTTTGTATTTGACCTATTAGCAGTTTTGACACTTGGTTACAAAATCCAAAATGTCCTGCCTCATTTTTCCCCAACAATAATATTGCCTCAATTCTTTAAATGTCTTGTTAGCATCTGGATGTATAATGTACTTTTAATTTGGAGTTTTTATCATAATAGTTGGATTCAAATTTCCTACCCATGGTACACATAAGCACCCTCTAATTTTAACCCCCTATCATCAGGAATGGCCTCTCTTGCCTCCCGTTATAACACCTGCTTAACTTCTTGTCCTCAAAATACATTCTTTTGATTTATTCATAGAATGCGGACATAACCTCTACATATGATAACACCATTCCTTATCTTGTGACCTTAAATATTAGAAAAATTTTAGCCAATTATTGTACCTATCTCACCAATGGGCGCCTGGACACCTACAATAATTCTAATATCCCGATGTTCTCTAGTTTTTGGCTAAGTTCATATGCCACTATATTAGATTTATTGGGTGATATAATATTCTGATATCAAAGTATTTAATCAACTCCATTAACCTCTTCTGCCTTATATTTACATCCTTCTAGGGAGAAATATGGTGTAGGCTATAATGGTTTGCAAACACTTCACACTTCAACCTATAGAGAATGTGTAATGATTTGGTTTGTGATGACTTATGTGAAATATTTATTTTTCTATGATTTGACCACTTTACCCCTCCCCGTGATTGCTTTGTGGTATTTCTGGGGTGTGGGGATAATTGACGGTTGCCGATGTATTTTTGTTTTATTTATCCGATATTGTGGTTTTTGGTGGGTTGACCCCATGTTGTAGGAATACACTAGGTTTGTTGTTGTTGTTGTTATTGTTGTTGGTTTTTGATGGGTTGAGAAGCCTTATAGTTGACTTTGGTTAACATTCATTGAGTTGTGCGCCAGATGGCAAAATGAACTATACTGTCAGATCTGGAATGTCAATTTTAGGTTGGTAACATGTTTAGTATGGTTTTATGGCTATTATATCACATTTTGATCCTCGGTTCAGATAGTTGTGAAATTGGATTTCGAGGGTCAACTTTGAGAAAAAAACATTTTTCTAAAAATTTGATATCGCCATTGAGTCCAGAGCATCAAATTTGATAGGGTGGCATAGTTCATTCACGTTCATGGGATTTCAAATAAATCCTTAGGGGTCCATGAAGACTTTGAAAATTCCAAGTCTCCAACTGGTTCTGGTACACCTGCGATCGCGGTTGGCCAGTCTCATATGAAACTTGGTTGATCAGCACTAAGTGTTGCATACATAATATCTTTATCGCAATTGAGAGCCCTACGAATGTGACTACAGAATCATGTATGTGACACCTACCCTCAGGCCAGGCATCGCGAACACGATCCGACCATCATGTATGTGATGCCTAGGTCCTTTATATACCTATATTTCACTATTTTCATTATTTTTGAGACTTGGAGCTTAGAGTTTTGTAATTTTGAGCAATTTTTTTACTTTTAATCTTGGGTAAGCTCCATAACACCTATTTTAACTACTTTCTCCAGATTTTATCATGTAATTCTTATTTAAACGCAGATTATAAGGTGGAAATTGGGATTTTGGACCGTAAGGCCTAAAAATTATAACTCTTTGATTTAAACCCCAATTCAACCCTTTTTCACTTGGATGAGTCTTTAATCTTATAATTATCACTATTCTTTTGATTTCAACTTCAAAAAAACTTCAATTATCGATTTTAAAATAAATTTTGGGTATTTTTGTCGATAAAGCTTGAACATGGTTTTTCTTTAATTTGGACCTCATTTTTGCTTGGGTTTTTAGCTGTAGACTCCTACAAATATGGGAAATATGTTTCAAAAGTAAATTTTAGATTTTACCCTTCTTTTTTGATAAACCTGTTTTCGAGGTTCATTTTGACTGCTGACTTAAAAATAGGCAATATGGGTATCATTAGATTTCTTTTGACACATAGACTATATATTTCTACGTTTTAGTGGATTCCAAGTTCGTTCATGACAAGTAAGGCTTCAAATTAGAGGCTTTTAGACTAGTTTTTAGCATTTGAGTTAGGTTATGACTTAACATTCTTCATATTAGACTGGGTAGTTAATTTTGATACAAAAGCATATTAAGGGTGTGGGAACTAATCATTAAAATGGCTATAATTATTATGTTGTGCCCTTGTCGGGGCCTATATCCTAATTTATTTGGTGGTTTTTGGAACATTACTTGTTATATGTAATCGTGTGGGGTCTTATGTGATGTTGTTGGCTTTGTATACATTAAATTAATCGTATCCTATTAAATGGAAAATCTTAATATGGTATAAACGGTGTAATTTAATTGTATTCTACTATCTTGGCATATGATTTATGTTGGCATTCATGGATGGTTGGAAATATTGAGTGGATTATTAGCTCACTTGGTTGGTATAATTGGTTGGATATGGAAATACTCATTTTGATTAGTTGTGAGCATTACATCCTCATACCATACTCATTCATGAAACTTTAGTACCACCATGGAAATTTTTGAAATACTAGGAACACAGGCTTTTTCTGACAGAAATGTGACCTCTTTAAAACCCTCTGCTGATGGATGTGCCGGAGATAAGTTATGGATATTGGGAATACATATTGGTTGTATACCAATTGACGAACCCCCTATGGTTCCTTGGGAAGCATTAGTTCCGTAGGTGTATATGAAGGTTGTGCGAAAACCTTGGGCATCATCATAAGATACATTGCATTTGTTTTTACCTTGTACTTCTCTATTGTCACGACCCGAACTAGGGCCTGGCTGTGACAGGTATCTCAAATCTTACATGGATAGGAGATCACCCCTACAGCTAACCAAATCAAACACATCCGGTTCAGATGAATTTTGAACATATAACAAGATAGTGTGCAATAGCTTAAGAAAATTTTAATGCATGTCGAATGACCGGTGACCGACCAACCAACCGACCAACACCTCCCAGTATCCATAGTGATCCAAACAAAGCCTTCTAACAATGAATTAAAATTGAATATCAATAAAGTGTCTGAACATTCCCCCGACTATATCCAAAAACAACTCTAAAAAGTTTGAGACATAAGAGACCAAAACATGAAATATAGTCTTCCGATGTATGGAAGCTTACCACTTCAATATCAACTCATGAGTTGATCCCAAATCCTAATCACTGAGCAGGAAGAGTGAAAGAATGACCAATTCCTTCATCGCACAAGAAAACAACATCCAAAGACGGTTAGTGGGGTGAATACTAGAATCTAACATAGGGGTAAGGATATATAATGACATGATCAATGGTTTAACGTCATTCAAACTAATGCACATAATCCAATACATATATATATATCACATTCCGGGATAGGGAACAAGGCTTAACATGCATTTTAAAACTTTATCCTGGATTGTGTAGCTCAACCATCATAACAAGTACCCATGGGCTATATAGGCCCTAGCTCTCACCCCTTGGTCGGGCCCCAGTACGTGTAGCCGCAAGAATCAAAGAATAATATCATATATATGCATGGGGGACTCGAACCTCCCAAATCATGGAATAATAATGATTGGGGACTCGAACCTCCCTGGTCACTTTGACCCCTGAGTCAGCAAACATGGTTTCCAGTATCAGTCATTCAGACCTTCACTTTCACGTCTCAGCTACACAACCCTTATTAGTCCCAATTAAAACAAGTATCACACAATCCCATTCATTGAGCCATATTCCCCATTAAGGCATACATTTTTGGTATCATCATACCAACTACACTTGCAAGGTAATAACAACATGCCAAAATAATTTCCATTAACTTGGAAAAAATAACTCTGTTTATTCATTAATATAAGGTGGGGGAACAACGACTCCCTTTGTTCATTAAATTAGACCATTGTGCTTCAAATACCTCTTTATATCATCCAATAGTTTAAGACTAGTTTAATCTTACAAACTCCAACATTTCTCATAATTAAAAACCAATTTCACATTATGGGGTTGGGGTCATAACCACTTCAAATGTCACAAGTTTGGAAAAATCACAATTCCCTAGTTCATTCAATGTACCCATGCACCCACATGTTCAGAACCATAATTAAATCATGAAAATCATATATAAACCATGAGAAACATTGCTCAATTCAAAAACATCAAAAAAAAGCCAACCGTTGTTTCAAAACCAACAGAAGCATCTCACGAACAATACTTTAAAACACATGCTTTTAACAAATTAACAATAAGAGAAGAGTAACATGCCTTAAACAACAAGAAATTTGGAGAGAAATTGACCTTTGATCCCTTAGATAGCCAACTTGATGAAACCCTAGCTTAACTTGCTTGAGGGAATTCAGAGAGCCTTTTTGGAGTGTTTGAGAAGTTACTTAGATTTCTTTTGAGTGCTAATGACACCCTAAAGGGTTATAAGACGTGGGTTTTAATTTGGGTAGGAGGGGAAATATCCATAAGGACCCTAATTTAAAAGATGAAAAAGTTCCACCATTGATTACGGGTCAACTAGTGACTCGTAGCCACTCCTTACGACTTATCACAACAAGTCGTAACCAAGGCAGTCTCTACGACCCTCAACCACTATTGACCTTAAAACTCAACTGATACCACTTGTAATGAGACCCTATGACTTATAGGGTCCATACATAGTAAACATAGAACCCGATTGGGTAATCACTGAACATCCTATGATTTGCACCCAATGACTTATAACTAGTCCATATGGCTCATAGTGAGCCTCTCGTACTTACAGAAAAACTTAGCCACTTGATTTAGGATTTGGTTATGATTCTATCCAAATGACTCGTTATGAGTCTTTAAGACTCGTATTCCCAAGTCATACCAAGGAAAGAAACCCAAGCACCATTCACTGGACACCCTATGACTAGGGTCACCTGATACATAAAGACAGGTTATGACCCATCAAATGAGTCGTTACTAGGGTATAAAGCTTAGAACTCAAAAAATCTTTTGAGGACCAAAAACTTGGGGCATTACATACTCCCCCCTGTGGATCATTAGTCCTCAAATGATAGGACAAACTTTTATTAGCACGGTTTGACTTAATATGCCTCTATTCTTACCTTTAACAATGACAGAAAACAAAGATGCCAAGGAAATCACTCTTTCCTTTAACAAAGTCAGAAAAATAAAGATGGTAAAGAATACATATACCTTAAGCATGATTACCTGGAATGGGAAAAAATAATGGATACTTGGACTTCATGTCCTCCTCGATTTCCCAAGTAGCTTCCTTAACCTTTTTGTTTCTCCAACGAACCTTTTTCGAAGACACGTCCTTCGTCCACCATTGACGGACTTGAAAATCCAATATCTCAACTGGGACCTCCTTGTATGACAAGGAATTCAAAATACCCACCTCATCCAAAGGAGCTACCATCAAAGGATCAACCACACACTTCCTCAAAATCAAAATATGAAACACCAGATGAATAAAGCTCAAACTAGAAGGCAACTTTAATTCATATGCTCTATTACCAATCCTATTCAACACTAAGTACGGACCAACATAACAGGGACTGAGCTTCCCGTTATTACCAAACCGCATCACTCCCTTCATGGGAGACACCTCTAAGAATATCCAATCACTAAAACTGAATTCTAACTCTCTTTGTCTAACATCCGCGTAGGACTTTTAGCGCCTGTGGGTGGCCTTAAGTCTATCCTGAATCACCTTCACTTTCTCCACACCTTGGTGAACCAAGTAAGGGCTAAACAACTTATTTTTACCAACCTCAAACCACCCAATAGGAGACCTACACCTTCTACCATATAAGGCCTTAAATGGATCCATACCAATGCTAGAGTGATAACTGTTGTTGTAGCAAAATTCTATGGGGGGAAAGAGGTCAACCCAACCACCCCCATAATCAAATATTCAAGCCTGAAGCATATCATCCAAGACCTAAATTATCCTTTCCACTTGCCTATTTGTCTGCGGGTGGAAAGTCGTACTAAGGGTTACCTTAGTCCCCAAACCTCGCTGGAAAAACCTTCAAAAGTGATATGAGAACTGAGTACCCCAAGTAGATATGTAGGAAAATGGTGTGCCATGCAATTTCATGATCTCCCTAATGAAAAATTTAGCATAATCATCAAAAAAGAAATTTGTCCTCAGTGGCAAGAAGTGAGCAAACTTAGTCATCCTGTCCATAATGACCCAAATTGAATTAAATCATTGGAGAGACCGTGGAAAACCGGTAAAAATTCCATAATGACTATTTCCTATTTCCACACCTGTAACTCAATCTCTTGAGTCAACCCTCTGGGCCTCAAGTTCTCTACTTTACTTGCTGACACACCATGCACTTAGCCACAAAATTAGCCATATTTCGCTTCATATTATTCCGCTAATAAATTTCCTTGTGATCATGATACATTTTAATCGAACAAGGAAGAATAGTATAATACGACTCATGAGCTTCAACTAAAATTCTTCCTCGTAACCCATCAGTATCGGGAACACACAGTCTGCCTTGGTACCTTAAGATATCATCACCACCAATCTCAAAAACCATCACTTTGTGCCTACCTATATTATTATTGATTTGCATCAGAATAGTATCCAACACTTGCTCTCCGTTACTTCAGCATCAAGAGATGACCTCGCCACCTCTTGAACAATTATACACCATCCTCGAAATCTAAGAGACGAACTCCTAGATTTGATAGACAGTGAATATCTTTTATTAAATCCCGCTTCTTCCCATCCACATAAGATAAGCTTCGTATTGACAACCTGCAACAAGCATCAACAACCATGTTAGCTTTACCTGGATGATAGTGAAGACTCATATCATAGTACTTACACAACTCAAGACATCTCCTTTTGACTGAGATTCAATTCCTTCTGGGTGAACAAGTATTGCAGGATCTTATGATTAGAATAAATGTCAACATAGACCCCATACAAATAATGCCGGCAGATTTTTAATGCAAACACCATAGCTATCTGTTCCAAATTATGGGTCGGTTAATTCTTCTCATGAACCTTCAACTGTCTAGAGGCATAAGAAACCACTTTGACATGTTACATCAACACATAACCCAGTCCAACCCGGGATGCATCACAATAGACAACAAAACATCAGTGCCTTCAGGACAAGCCAAGATCAGAGATGAAGCCAACTTATCCTTCAGATTCTCAAAAATATCCTCACAAGCATCAGACTATAAGAATTTCACCATCTTCTAAGTCAATTTAGTCAATGAGGCAGTGATAGAATATAAACTTTTCACAAATATTCTATAATAGCCAGGTAAACCTAAGAATCTCCAAATATCGGATGGAGTCATGGGTCTAGGCCACTTCTTAACCACCACAACCTTCTGGAGATCCACCATGATCCCTTTACTTGAAACAATATGACCCAGATATATCACAATATTCAACTAGAACTCACACTTAGAAAACTTTGCATATAACCGTTGATCCTTTAGTATCTGCAATACTATGCATAGGCTATAGACATAATCCACCTCTCTCTTAGTATATACCAAAATATCATCAATAAAGACAATCATGACCAAATCTAAAAACTAATGGAAAACTCAATTCATAAGATCCATAAACACAGTTGGGGCATTGGTTCAACCAAAGGACATCACCAAGAACTCAAAATGACCATACATCATCCGAAAAGAAGTCTTAGGGATATCCACCTCCCTTATCTTTAACTGATGGTACCTAGATCAAAGATCAATTTTGGAAAAGATGTTAACACCCTAAAGATGATCAAAGAGATCATCAGTCCTTGGAAGTAGATTCTTATTCTTCACGGTTACTTTATTCAATTGGCGGTAATCAATACACATTCGAAGGGAACCATACTTCTTATGCACGAAAAGCACAAAAGCACCCTATGGAGACACAATAGGTTGGATAAAACAATTTTTCAAATGATACTTAGGCATCCTATAAGGAGGAATAAATATAGGTCGAGTGTCTAGAAGAAGATCAGTCCAAAAAGTGATTTCCCTATCAGGGAATGCCAAGAATATCGTAGGGGAACACCTCAGGGTGACTATCCCTGTTGTCTGTTAATTCCCTGAGTTTGTGATAGTTCCCCGGCAACGGCGCCAAAATTTGATAACGCTCAAACTACAGCTCTCGTAAGAGTGTAAGCGGTCGTCGTCAAATATAGAACCCAACTGGGTTGGGTGTCGAATCCCACAGGGAATACTTGGTCACTAAGTATGCAACTATTAGTAGACTTTTGGTGAAAGTTCTGCGGATAAAGGGGGGATTTTATGCGTGAAGTAAAATTATCTAAATAGCAAAGTAAAAACGGAATGTTTAGTAAGATTTTAATCAATGAGAATTGTAAGTTAGGGTTATGTCCACCTTATGAGTTTTACGTATCTATTGGCTATGAGTTATGCGGAATTCAGACATGCATGCGCTTATAGAGATTCGTATTCTATGGTAAATCCTAGTGTCTTTCGACCATCAAAGATTATATCACTTTAACTCTTTCGAGCTTAAAGCGTATACTAATGGTACGAATTCTCCAAGAGATTAATCCAGTTACGGCACTAACTTTTAAACAGGGGTTGGTAGCCCTATTTCCTTGTCATTCTCTCTTTTCCAGACAAGTAACTTTTCTTTCGAACAAGTTAATGCTATACTGGCGTATTCTATATGTTTGCAACCACAAGAATTCAATTAAGATGAAGAGAGTAATAATATAAGCAGCATACGTATCAAGAATTCACAAACTCATAGCAATAGATAGTATCTCATAAGGCTTCCATAACCCTAAAGAGAAGTTTAGCTACTCATAACTATGAAGGAAAACCACGAGGAAATCATCATACCAAAGCAATAACAATATCACGATAAGGAAGTATTGGCGTCACTTATGGCGTGAATTCCTTGCTAGTAGCGTTTCTCTTGTCGTGAAAATTAAAAGTCGAATAGATGAAGACTTGAATTAATGAATGAGTGAATAATAAAAAGCTTTGAATGAATGAATAAGTGAATGCTGAAAAATTCAGCATCATAGGGTTTTTATAACATCCTTGTCCTAGTCCTACTGAAATAGGGTTTTTATCCTTGTCCTAGTCCTACTGGGTTACTGCATACTTGTCCTAATCCTACTATGTTACTGCTGATCCCCCAAGTCTTTAAAAATGTTGTTTTTGCTCGGGACAAGTTCTCCATGCATCACTTTCAGTCCACAAGTTTCCAGAAGCTGCCTTCCTTCTTACGTGAAGTTTCCTTTAGCGTCCAACAGTCCATAAAATGCTGAAATCTTCATCATAAATACCTGAAATCTTGCTAATCACGTTGGTTAGCTCAGTTATAGGAAAAAGGACTAAAAGTGTAGGAATTATATATTTTGTCCTCAAAACTTAGCTAAAATATGGGTACATTAAGGTGCTTTAGGCGTGTAAATACGCCTAACATCAACACCCCACACTTAAAGCTTTGTTTGTCCTCGAACAAAATATTACGTCCATGCAATCATCTAACTAGAAATCACAGCAGTAACACAAAATATTCATCAAGACAGGCACGACAATTATCAGCAAAGAGTAGTTTTCTGATCACTACTAGAAACAATTCAACCTCCATCATAGACTCGTGATGATGGTTAATTCGTATCCACAAGTTAAGGCACAAAGAATCATACAAGACTACCCAAAACTCATCAACCATGTGTGTCTCACATAAGATATTACCCATAATCACTCACAAGTATTGCATTTTTCAGAACATGGGTATAAGCTTCTCCTTGCTCTCACTCTCATAAAGAATTCATATGTTGCAACTGAAAACCATAGGATTTCCCTTAGTGTAATGCTCTACTAATATCAGAATGTTAAGCTTAGGATTAATTAGGTCTTTTACAGGTTGTAATGTAGGCTAAGGGATGGGTAGGACTATTTTGGCCAGAAATAGTGACTATGTTCCTAAGCGCTTTAATACATCACATTATGCCATTAAGACTCTCTTTTAATCAACCCTGCTACCTTTCTTTCATCTATCACCCTTTTTTACCTATTTTGCCATTCAAGCATAACTATCTTTTTACTTAATCATAAACACAATTTATCTTTTTGTTTTTCTATTTCTTTTTCTTTTATTTTCTCTTTTTTTTATAACACACCTCCATGATAGCCACTCTTTTTCATAACAAATTCAAGTACCAATACACTCTAAGGCATCACTCTCACCCAATTTCCTTTTATTTTGTCACATGACTTCACAATTTAAAGCACTTAGGAATTTGGATCAAATTATGGTCTTGAAAAATAATGGATTACGCTTACATATGAGGCTGTCAAAGAAAATGGCTTAAAGTCTCAAAAGGGTTGACTAGGATAATTTCCACGGGTAAGTAAACAGAAGGTAAACAATCACAGGTTGCCAAAGAAATGCCTAAATCATCTCCTAAACTCACACTCTTTATTTCGCTTTACACACACACCAGGCAAGTTCTAGCATCAGTCACAACACAGAATATACTATATCCTCACACACACAAGGCACATGGTCAACTTTATTGGGAGCAGTATAGACTCTTGACCCAACAGATGAATGAATTAAACCACACAATTATCACACAGTGAGTCACATGTAGAGCCTAAATGTCTCAAAAGTAATGATTTAGTACAAACTCTTGTTATACTACCATGTCGTCTATCAGAACAATTTCATGCAAAATCTAAAAACTTTAAAATTAAACTAACTAATTACGACTAATTAAAATAAACAAGAGCTAGAATAAATGCAAATGCAGAAAAAGAAGTATAGCATACAAATACCAGCACTCCACACTTAGACGGGACACACTGCCCTCAGTGGAAAATAAATAAGAAGAACCTGATTAGTCGGACTCATCCTCTATGTCTGGGGTCATACCCCCCTGCATCGGAATCATCATCATAGTCATCGTCATCAGAGTTCTCCTCCAAGTCGGAGTCTGGCATTCGTCGATCATCATCGGTTGGCATGTCGTCATCAAGAGGTTCCTCAAAATATACACCTACTCCACACATCACCCTCGCATGCTCATTCATTGGGTAGTCATAATCCAACTGTTGGAGCTCTGCAGCAGTTAGAACACGACCCCCGCTCATCATGGTAAACTTCATCATGCCATATAAATGGTGGGAGAAGCTTTCTTCGCGAGCATGTCTTTCTGCAGTGGTTAGGTTGACGCTATGCATGGATTCAACATCTTTAACCCTTGTGAGGTCAACCTTCTTCGGGTTGTATGGAAGCTTATGATCTGTAGGTTCCTCTTCGATGTCCTCCTTTCTTAATATCGCAGTCAACAGATTGCCAAAGCTGAAGTGGGACCTCTTGTGCAGCCTGGCCTTATGCATTGAAGATCGAATAATCGCCCCAATGTTGATGGGGATATTTTTCATCAAAGCGTACACCAAGAACACTCTATCACGTGTGATCTTTCTGTACTGTGACCCTAGAATCAGGCAATAATTGACTATCTGCAACCATATCTGAGATTCTCTGTTCAAGGAGGCATACGGGAAGGTATTATGCCGACCGGTATCCTTGTGACGACTCCACTGTGCCATTGATCTTATTCCGCATAGTGTGTGTCTGATTGCCCTGTGTGGAGGTCTGCGATAAAGCTCCTTGAGCGGTGATGGATCCACAGATGGAAGACCCAGAAAAGAGTTGAAGAACTCCGCATTCAGTTGCAAGACTTGGCCCCGAATCTTCACTTCACTTCCGGTAGTCTTTGGGGACCAATTGGCATAGAATTCTCGCGTTAGATCAAGATTGCATTCTCCCATATCTTGGAAAATGAAATCAAGATGTAGCTCCATGATTTTAGCCAAAATGCGGGGTTCTTTCTTTGCTAGGCTCTCCTTTTGTATCAACTCCACATGAACATATTTTTTTACTTTATTGTTGTTGTACCACTCCTTTCCTTCCTCCTCTAGGACCCATTTTATCCCGTACATACGTCGAGGTATTTGCAGCGAGGAGGATTCAGCTTGCTCTTTTCTTCCCCTTTTTTGGCCTTTCTGTGAGGTGGTTGTTTTTTATTTTCCTTGTCTTGCTTTTGGTGCCATTGTACCTGAGATTAAAATAATAGTCATGTTAGCTTCATCTCGGTAGATACAATCGACAAACAAACAGTAGTGGTACCACCCCACACTTAATTTGTTGTGATAAACTAATTAAGTGAAAGATGTCGATTACTCAGACTTCATCGATATACGTTTAGGTGTTATGTTCCAACAATATAATCAGTGCAATCATACTTTTCTTGTCATCTTAACTATCCTTTTTTTATTCTATTTCATGAACTCTTGGCAATACTTTCATGTTTGGATTGATTTACCTTTTGAGCAAGACTACTACATAGAGATTGAATCAAGTTATGGCATTAGAAATAATCACAACATCGTATGTTTGTAGTCAACCATGATTTTCATCTCGATGAACAAGTCATTCGAACATGTAAGCTTTCTAGTTACAAGATTATGCAATTTTCTTGACCATGTCAATTCCGCAAAAGTATGACAGTGTATCAAAATCACATTCAGGTTGGAACCAAGTCTACGACACCCATACGTATTCTTTCACTCACTTAGTTGTACAACAAATCAACCACATTCAAATCACCAACACTACTTCAAGATTTAACAACTTATTATAGGCGTAGTATTGTAATACTTACGGAATATAAAGAAGAGCAAAGAAGTACTTACTTGGTTGATGGCCTTGGAAGATGTTCTTGTAAAGTTAAAAGAGCAAAAAGAAAATTTTTGAGAGATTTTTGAGAGGTGGGCGGCACTTAGGTTGAATTTGCAATACATTTTTTTTCTAAGACTAAGGTTCTATTTATAGGGCAAGCTTGGGTAGGGTTTTGACCCATTTGGAATCGGATTAGGATACCAAAAAGTGAGCATAGGCGGCGCCTAATGCTTTGCCTATGCTTGGCATAGGCAGCGCCTTTTGCAAAGCCTAGTTGAGCATAGGCGGCACCTATGCTATGGCATTGTTAGGCATAGGCGGCGCCTATGCCATGGCATTCTAGATTCAGAGACAAAGGGATTTTGCATAGGCGGCGCCTATGCTATGGCATTGTTAGGCATAGGCGGCGCCTATACCATGGCATTCTAGATTCAGAGACAAAGGGCTTTTGCATAGGCGGCGCCTATGCTATGGCATTGTTAGGCATAAGCGGCGCCTATGCCATGGCACTCTAGATTCAGAGAGCTTAGGCCATAGCATTGTCCTTGCCTTGTTCGTTGCCAAGATTTTCCTAGGCAATGCCTAACTCATAGCCTTTTACTTCTTCATTCCCAACTTACATTGTTAGGCATAGGCGGCGCCTATTCCATGGCACTCTAGAGTCAGAAAGCTTAGGCCATAGCATAGGCCTTGCCTTGTTCGTTGCCTAGATTTTCATAGGCAATGCCTAACTCATAGCCTTTTACTTCTTCATTCCCAACTTACCACCTTCAACATGCAATATTTCCAAATCAAAATTTGAAACCAATCTCCTCATTTACACCTCTTGCACCTACACTTATTCAAAAACAACAAAAATGATTAAAACGATGGGTTGCCTCCCATCAAGCGCCTTAGTTTTGGTCGTGGCTCGACTCTTCTTTTTGGATATTTATATTTTTTTTTATTTAACAAAAACAAACTCTTAGTAAAATAATAAAGAATGAAAAATAATGGGTTGCCTCCCATCTAGCGCTTGATTTATTGTCGCGGCACGACATAGTTACCTCGAGTACATAGATTTCGTCGAGATAGATGGTGGCCATGCATTTTATCGAGTCAAGAGGACCGATATATGGTTTTACTCGTTGGCCATTCACCTTAAAGACAACACCATTATTGTCTTCTAGCTCAACTACTCCAGACGAGTAGACTTGGCTAATTTTGTACGGACCAGACCATTTGGACCTTAACTTCCCTGGGAATATCTTCAGTCTGGAATTGAAAAGAAGTACCATATCACCCTTTTGAAAGTTTCGTTGAACAATTCGTTGATCATGATACTTTTTCATCCGCTCCTTGTAGAATTCTGATCATTCATATGCATGTAGATGGAATTCATCCATCTCGTTCAGCTGCTCCAATCTCATATTCATGGCATCATCCCAATTCAAATTCAGTCGCTTCAACGCCCATAATGCTTTATGCTCGAGCTCAATGGGCAAGTGACAGGCCTTCCCATAAACTAGTTTGTACGGGGACATGCCAATTGGTGTTTTGAATGCAGTCCTATAAGCCCATAGTGCATCATCCAGCTTTCGAGACCAATCCTTCCTATTAGCGTTTACATTCTTAGCAAGGATCTACTTGATCTCTCGATTAGAAACCTCTACCTGTCCACTAGTTTGTGGGTGATAAGGCGTGGCTACCTTATGTTGCTTGAACCCATATTTCACCAACAGGGATTTGAACAGCTTGTTGCAAAAGTGTGATCCTCCATCGCTTATGATGGTATGTGGTACCCCAAAACGAGAGAAGATATTTCTCTTCAAGAATTCTACAACACGCTTCCCTTCATTATCGGCCAGCGCTACTGCTTCGACCCATTTGGATACATAGTCGATAGTAACTAGGATATATTTTATCCCAAACGAATTTACGAATAGGCCCATGAAATCAATACCCCACACATCAAACAGCTCTACTTCAAGAATTTTTGACATGGGCATCTCATGGTGCTTCAAAATCGTGCCTTGTCTCTGACATTGGTCACATCTTCTCACAAATTCGTAGGCATCTCTAAATATCGAAGGCCAATAATAGACACTTTGCAATACTTTCCTTGTTGTTCGACCACCTGCATGGTGTCCCCCAACTTGGGAAGCATGACTTTCTTCCAAAATACTCGGCACTTCCACATGAGGTATGCATCGCCTGATAACACCATCCGCGCATCTTCGAAACAAATATGGCTCATCCCAGAAGTAGTGTTTTACATCATGCATGAACTTCCTCTTTTGATAAAAAGACAGATGTGCAGGTATCACATTACTTACCACATAGTTTGCAAAGTCTGCATACCATGGTAATTCTTTCACCATCGTGGCTAGGATCTCTTCATCGAGGAATGCATCATTAGTCTCAAGATCGGGCTGCGTTGTGTGCTCATTCTCAAGTCTAGATAGGTGATCAGCCACTTGGTTTTCTCAACCTCTTCTATCTTTTACCTCGAAATCAAATTCTTGCAGCAATAACACCCATCGAATTAGCCTCAGCTTTGCATCCTTCTTCGTCATTAGGTATCTCAGGGCTGCATGATCGGTATGAACCACCACTTTAGTCCCCAACAGGTAAGCACGAAACTTTTCAAAAGCATAAACAACTGTTAGAAGCTCTTGTTCCGTGTCAGTATAGTTCTTCTGGGCTCCGTTCAAGACCTTGCTCGCGTAGTAGATTGGATGAAATAACTTTTCTCTTCTCTGGCCAAGTACAGCACCCAAAGCTACTCCAGTTGCATCACACATAACTTCAAATGGTAGGGACCAATCAGGTGCTACAATGATAGGAGCTTCAATTAGATTCCCTTTGAGGCATTCGAATGCCTTCAAGCAATCTTCACCGAAGTCGAACTTTTCATCCTTCTCCAAAAGCTTGCATAACGGACTAGCAATCTTGGAAAAGTCTTTAATGAACCTTCGATAAAAACCTGCATGTCCGAGGAAACTACGAACTCCCTTTACAGAGATTGGAGGTGGTAGTTTCTCGATGACTTCAATTTTACCTCGATCCACCTCAATTCCTCTTTCGGAAATTTTATGCCCAAGAATAATACCTTCTTTAACCATAAAGTGGCACTTCTCCCAGTTTAGCACCAAGTTTAATTCAACACATCTCTGTAACGCCATACTTAGATTCGCCAAGCACGATTCAAACGACTCACCCACAACTGAAAAATCATCCATGAATACCTCCAAGGTGTCTTTAACCATATCAGAAAAAATGGACATCATACAACGCTGAAAAGTGGCGGGTGCGTTACATAGCCCAAATGGCATACGTTTGAAGGCAAACGTACCATATGGGCATGTAAACGTTGTCTTCTCTTTGTCTTTGGGGGCAATACAGATCTGATTATAGCCGGAATAACCATCTAAGAAGCAAAACCATCCTTTCGCTGCCAATCGATCAAGCATTTGGTCCATGAATGGCATTGGGAAGTGATCCTTAAGTGTCCATGAATTCAGCTTTCGGTAGTCCATGCATACTCTCCACCCTGTGACAGGTCTGAGTGGAATTAGCTCATTCCTTTCGTTTGCAACTACCGTCATGCCCCCTTTCTTGGGTACACACTGTACCGAACTCACCCATTTACTGTCAGAGATTGGATACACTACCCCTGCATCTAACCACTTAATAATTTCTTTATTCACCACCTCTTGCATAGGTGGATTCAAACGTCTTTGATGCTCAATAGTGGGTATTTAATTTTCTTTAAGCTGAATCTTGTGCATACATATCCCAGGAAAAATACCAATAATATCAGCGATGGTCCAACCGATGGCTCTCATGTATTTCCTTAGAACAGCAATGAGAGCTGCAACTTGCTGCTCACCTAAGTTAGCCTCCACAATAACCGGGAGGGTGTTTCCACTTCCCAAGAATGCGTACTTTAGATGACTGGGTAGCTCCTTCAATTCTAACATTGGTGGCTCTTCAATGGAAGGTTTAGCTGGTGGTGTAGGCCGATTTTTTAGATCGAGGTCCAGCTTCTTGGGAGCATAAGGATACGACCCTATTCATGTTAGAGCACAAATAGTTTCTTCATAATTTTCAGCATCCTCACGCTCTATATTCATAAGCACAGCCGCCAATGGGTCAACAAAAAGCTGCACCTCGACGGATAATTCTTTCTCATCATCAAAATAAACATCAGCTACCGAGAACACGTTCAGATCTTTGGGTTGCTTCATTGATTTGCATACATCAAAGCGGACTACTTCGTCATTCATCTGGAATAAAAGCTCATTCGCTCTTAAATCAATAAGCACGCTCCCTGTTGCAAGGAGAGGGCGCCCCAAGATTATGGGAACTTCAGAGTTCACTT
The DNA here is from genome assembly GCA_030864215.1 of Capsicum pubescens. NCBI lineage: Eukaryota > Viridiplantae > Streptophyta > Magnoliopsida > Solanales > Solanaceae > Capsicum > Capsicum pubescens. The sequence continues at coordinate 144,571,263 of CM061548.1, read as the reverse complement.
CACAGTACAGAATAACGAAGTCTGCCAGAAAGATGAATGAAGAAACCTTCACCAATACATCATATAAAATACCAACAGGTCATTTTACCGACCTATCTGCCATCACGAGCCTCATATTGGTTGGAGTAGGATCACCCTACCCCAACTTTCTGTAAATAGATAGCGGCATCAAATTGATGTTGGCTCCTAAATCGCATAATGCCATGGCAAAATTCAAAGATCCGACAGTGCAAGGAATAGTGAAGGCACCGGGGTCAGCCTTCTTCTGAACTAGTGATCTGGTAGCGATTGTGCTGCAATGATGAACAGTATCCATCAACTCATAACTTGCTGCCCGCTTCTTTTTCAAAAGATCTCTCATAAATTTTGCGTACCCAGGCATTTTTTCCAGTTCCTCGACCAAAGAAACATTAATAGTTAGCTTCTTCAACATAGTCATAAACTTATTGAACCTGGTATCATCAGCTTTCTTCTTCAATCTCTAAGGAAAAGGTGGTGGTGGAAGGAGAATAGTTTTCTCCACCGCTTCTTTTTTATCTTGCTTCAGTTCGGCGATATTTTCAGGCTGTGGACGTTGAGAGGTGACGTCACGAACAACCTTATCAGCTGCTTTGGCATCTTTTGGTTCTGCAATGATCTCATTATCTTCTATATCATCAACCACCTGCTTGCCTTTGGATGGATTTTCCAACACTTTACCACTTCGGGTGGTGATAGCCATACATGATCCATCATTCCTTGGATTTTGCACTGTGTCACTAGGTAGTGTTCCAGCTTTTCTTTGGTTTAATACCGCTGAAAGTTGACTCAACTGCTGCTCTAGTTGCTTTATTGCAGTAGAATGCGAGTCAACCAATTGATTTATTGAAGACAAATCATTCTTCACCTCATTCACTCCCGCATTAGTTGCCTCTACTCCCTTCAACAGCTTCGCCATCATATCTTCCATCGACATCTTCCTAGAGCCAGATGCCACAGCCTCACAGTTTCCAGGAGGAACATACAAACCACTCCTATCAGTCTTATTCTTCCAACCACCTTGATCGCGGTCGTTGTATCCAGATTTATCATAATAGTTCCGACCTTGGTTTCCTTGGGCATTTCCTCGGAAACCCCCCTGATTATTCAAGTAGTTCACTTCTTCCTCATAGTCGGATTCATCTCTTCCCTGTGATACAATGGCTTTAACCTTTTCGGTCTTCCCTGATAATAAATGCTTGGTCAGAAGATCCATCTGCGTTTTCATGTGAGCCATATCTTGGTAACGTTCCTCTTGTCTATGCCTCTGCTCTGCAGTCAAGCCAATAGATACTGTAGAGCTTTCTACCTCAGAATCCCTGGTATGCCAAGCTCTACTCTGCTTTTTCATACGATCTAACATATCACTTGCCTCAAGAAAAGTAAGGTCCATGAATGACCCACCTGCAACATTGTCAACCAATGTCTTTGTCACCGAGTTCAAAGCCCTATATAATATTTCCATCAAGTGGATATTCGTCATCTGATGATTTGGGCACCTCATAAGCTTCTTCTTGAACCTCTCCAATGTTTCATGGAGAGCTTCAGTTGGAAGCTGTCGAAAATTGCTGATCTCATCTCGTAATTGGGCTCTCTTGGATGGCAGAAAGAATCTTTCTAGGAAAGCGTCTTTCAATTTCCTTCAATTAGTAATAGAATCAGGAGTTATCCCATTCAACCATAGAGTTGCCTCCCCAGATAGAGACAATGGAAATAAGCGCAGCCGAATTGCATTCTGCCCAACTCCTGGATTGTCAAACGACTTGCATGTTGAAATAAAGTTGATCAGATGTATATTCGGATCATCTCCTGCGAGTCCACCAAATAACCCCTTGAGCTGCAATAACTGAATCATGGTGCTAGTGATATTGAACTTAGCTCCGGGTGCCAAGGGTGAAGGAATAATAGCCCCTTTGGCACCAGCTCCATCCAGATCGCCATCATCATCATCAAAAGGAGCCTGCACAGCTCGGCGGTTAGGTCTCATTCTAGCTTAACGATCTCTCCTGTGCATAGGTGCTGCCACCTCATCTGCACGTTGTGGATTTAGTAACTCCTCATCACCCAGGTCCTCATCATCACGATTTGTTGCCCGACCTGGGTTATCAATATTCTGTTGATGCACTTGAGCATCTGCCAGTGCAGCTAGTCTAGCCTGCTCCTGTTGAGCCACCCTTCAGTCAATGTCACGTTGTGCATCCATTCTGCCAATAAGTTGTGGTTCAGGATTGATAGGTAATAACGGTTGACCTGAACTTCGAGTGTTTGGCATGCACTCAAGCAAACCTGAATAAAACAAAAACAACAACTAAAAGTAAAATCTGAGAATTTTTGACCAAAGGGTCTAGTAACTATCACAAACTTAGTTGACAACCGTATTCCCCGGCAACGGCGCCAAAATTTGATAACGCTCAAACTACAGCTCTCGTAAGAGTGTAAGCGGTTATCTTCAAATATAGAACCCAACTGGGTTGGGTGTCGAATCCCACAGGGAATACTTGGTCACTAAGTATGCAACGATTAGTAGACTTTTGGTGAAAGTTCAGCGGATAAAAGGGGGATTTTATGCGTGAAGTAAAATTATCAAAATAGCAAAGTAAAAATGGAATGTTTAGTAAGATTTTAATCAATGAGAATTGTAAGTTAGGGTTATGTCCACCTTATGAGTTTTACGTATCTATTGGCTATGAGTTATGCGGAATTCAGACATGCATGCGCTTATAGAGATTCGTATTCTATGGTAAATCCTAGTGTCTTTCGACCATCAAGGATTATATCACTTTAACTCTTTCGAGCTTAAAGCGTATACTAATGGTACGAATTCTCCAAGAGTTTAATCCAGTTACGACACTAACTTTTAAACAGGGGTTGGTAGCCCTATTTCCTTGTCATTCTCTCTTTTCCAGACAAGTAACTTTTCTTTCGAACAAGTTAATGCTATACTGGCGTATTCTATATGTTTGCAACCACAAGAATTCAATTAAGATGAAGAGAGTAATAATATAAGCAGCATACGTATCAAGAATTCACAAACTCATAGCAATAGATAGTATCTCATAAGGCTTCCATAACCCTAAAGAGAAGTTTAGCTACTCATAATTGTGAAGGAAAACCACGAGGATATCATCATACCAAAGCAATAACAATATCACAATAAGGAAGTATTGGCGTGAATTCCTTGCTAGTAGCGTTTCTCTTGTCGTGAAAATTAAAAGTCGAATAGATGAAGACTTGAATTAATGAATGAGTGAATAATAAAAAGCTTTGAATGAATGAATAAGTGAATGCTGAAAAATTCAGCATCATAGGGTTTTTATAACATCCTTGTCCTTGTCCTACTGAAATAGGGTTTTTATCCTTGTCCTAGTCCTACTGGGTTACTGCATACTTGTCCTAATCCTACTATGTAACTGCTGATCCCCCAAGTCTTTAGAAATGCTTTTTTTGCCCGGGACAAGTTCTCCATGCATCACTTTCAGTCCACAAGTTTCCAAAAGCTGCCTTCCTTCTTACGTGAAGTTTCCTTTGGCGTCCAACAGTCCATAAAATGCTGAAATCTTCATCATAAATACCTGAAATCTTGCTAATCACGTTGGTTAGCTCACTTACAGGAAAAAGGACTAAAAGTGTAGGAATTATATATTTTTTCCTCAAAACTTAGCTAAAATATGGGTACATTAAGGTGCTTTAGGCGTGTAAATACGCCTAACATCACATAGAAGGACCTTCAGATCTAAAATCCTTAACATGCACTAAGTGATAGAGACATCCTTTGGAAACCAATTTTCAGGCTCTAAGATACGAGATAAACCTTCCCTTAGTCATTAGTAAACTACTTTTATCGGCTTATTTGGGATATGGAAACTAACCTTTCAGGCAAAAGAATCAAAAGACACATAGCACGAATGCAACCAATCCATCCCTAAAATCACATCAAAGTCTAACATTTCCAACTCTATCAAATCCACCAAGGTCTCCCTACCATGAACCAATGTCACACAACCACTATAGATTCTTCTTGACACAATGGAATCGCCCACCGTTGTAGACATAAAGAAAGGATCCGGAATACCCTTAGGATCATATCCAAAATGAATAGCCATATAAGGGGTCACATAAAATAGTATAACTGGGATCAAGTATATAATATACATCACAAAAAAAGATTTACCGGTAACAACATCTAGGGATGCCTCAGAATCCTAGCGAGTGGCAAGAGCATATAGACGGTTTTGATCAGTGCCGGAGCCAGAAGCAGAAGTAGCACCCTTTGGTACAGGAGCAGATAAAGTAGCAATAAGAATCTTATTTGCCTTAGAAGAAACCTTAGAAGGACAATCCTTCTACAAATAACCAGTTGGACCACATTTAAAGCACGTATTCCTCACTTAGTCGCAAAACCCATGATGCACTTGACCAAAATATCTGCAAGAAGGATATGAAAGAGCTGACTGAGATCCACTAGCTTGTGGCTGGGCTCCTAATGATCTAAACCCACTTTCATACTAAGAACGATGGTCACCCAATGGCTTCAAATAAGGAGCACTAGCCATAGAGTAAGAACCATAATTGCTTCACTTCTTCTAAGACCACTTCCCACTGTCTCTACCATATTGTTGCTGACCTCCAACCTGATCCAAATAGCACAACTTCTTATTATGCCTTTCTTTTATATCTGTTTGCATCTTCTTTTTCTTTCTCCACTTGTTGCATATACACCACAAGTCTAGAGATATCCATATCCTTATTTAACAAGGCAACATTGCTCTCCAAGATCAACTCATCAAACAACCCCAAAACAAACTTCCTTATTCTAACACTCATGCTAGATATAAATTAAGGGGAATAACGCGATAACTGATATAACCTCAAGGCATACTCCTTTAATGACATATTGCCTTGTTTTAGATTCACAAATTCCTTAACCTTTACCTCCCTCAACCCTTGAGGAAAGAAATTGTAAAGAAAAGCACTAGAAAAATTATCCTATAAATTAGACTCAGTATCATTACCCTTAGACTGGTCACACTTCTCATACCATTGGTAAGCCACATCCTTCAATTGATGAGCAGCAAACTCTACACCCTCCACGTTAGCAGCATACATCACACAGAAGATCTTTTCCATCTCATCAATAAAGTTTTGAGGATCTTTCTTAATTTTAGAACTAATGAAAATATGAGTACTTAAGGTCATGAATTGGCCAACCCTAGTGGTCTTAGATAATGAAGTAACAGAAGCAACAGGCTCAATATGGGAGGCCACCAATTGGGTAAAGAAATAAATTGACTAGTGAAACTCAACATTAGACATATCTGCTCGAGGTGCCTGAGGAGGGATAAGGGGAACCAATGGAGCTTTCTCTGGACAATCAGATGCAGCGACCCTAAACTGGGTCTGAACTCTTGGAGTTGGACGAGATTTGTCCACATTATCCTCAGATAGGACAGAGGAGTTTTCAGAGCATTAGATCTTCTAGGAGGTATGATCTAAAAAGTGAACACATGGGAATTTGAGAAGATTCAATACCTTAGACTCTACTGCTTGAAATAGAACAACAAGAAAGGGAAATATTCCTAAATGCCTCGTAGCCTCTCCCCTATAAGTTTGGCGCACTACAAATCCATAAACAAGACTCTACTTCACACGACTTTGTTGGATACCTAATGGAACCAAACCTAGGCTTTAATACCATCTCTGTCATGACAAAACTAGGGCCTAGCTATGATGGGTATCTCAAGTCCCACATAGATCGGAGATCACCCCTACACCAATAAAAACCAAACACATCATACCCCAAGGTCGAATAAATTCTGAACATATAACATAATAGCATGTAATAGCTTAAGAAAAGTTTAATACATATCTATAATTGACAACCAGTGATCAACCAACCAACCAACCAACACCACCCAATAACCAAAGTAATTCAAACAAAGCCTTCTAACAATGAACCAAAACTAAGTATCAATAAAGTGTCAGGACATGCCCCCGATAATTGCCAAAAACAAGTCGAAATAGTCTGAGACATATAAGACCAAAACATGAAATGTAGTCTTCCGATGTATGGAAGATCATCACTTCAATAAGAACTAACAAGATAATCCCAAATCCTAATCATTAAGGAGGAAGAGTGGAAGTATGACTAATTTCTGCATTGCGTGGGAATACAACGCCCAAAGATGATTAGCGGGGTGAACGCTAACATGTAACTCAGGTATAAGAAAAACATAATGACATGATCAATAGTTTAACACCAGTCAAACCAATGCACATAATCCAATGCATATACATATATATATATCATATGCTGGGATAACGAATACAGATTACCATGTATTTCAAAACTTTAACCTAGATTATGTAGCTCAACCATCATAACATATATCCATAGGCTATATGGGCCCTAACTCCCACCCCCTAGTCAGGACCCAGTTTATGTAGCCATACAAACTGGAGAATAATCTCATATATGTGCACGGGGGACGTAAACCTCCCAATCATATACTAAGATGTCTTAAGCACCCAATCATGTAATGATTTATAGGGGACTGAAACCTTCCTAATTATGGAATAATAATGAGGGGGGCTTGAACCTCCCTTTTCACTTTAACCGCCACATCGGTAAATGCAATTTCCAGTATCAGTCACTTGGACCTCCACTTTCATGACTTAGCTACACAACCCTTATTAGAGACCAATTAAAACAAGTATAATACAATCCCATTCATTGAACCATATTACACATTAAGGCATACATTATTGGTATCGTCATACCAACTATACCTGCAAGGTAATAATAATATGCCAAAACAATTTCCATTAACTTGGGAAAAAATAACTCTATTTGTTCATTAATACATGGTGGGGTAACACCGACTCTCTTTGTTCATTAAATCAGACCATTGTGTTTGAAATACCTCTTTATATCATGCAATATTTCATGACTAGTTTAATTTTACAAATTCCCATATTTCTCATAATTAAAAACCAATTTCACATTATGGGGTTGGGGTCATAATCACTTCAAAAATCACAAGTTTAGGAAAATTATAATTCTCTAGTTTATTCACTGGTCACATGCACCCACACGTTCAAAACCATAATTAAAGAATAAAAATCATATATAAACCATGAGAAGTATTGTTCAATTCATAAACATTCAAAAACCCCAACCATTGTTTCAAAACTAACAGAATCATCTCATGAACAATACTTCAAAACACATGCTTTTAAAAAATTAACAACGAGGGAAGAGTAACATCACTTAAACACTTAGAAATTTGGAGAGAAATTGTCCATTGAGACCTTAGATGACCAACTTGATGAAACCCTAGCTTGACTTATTTCAGGGAATTCAGAGGTCTTTTTTAGAGTGTTTGAGAAGTTACTTAGATTGTTTTTGTGTTCTAATAATACCCTAAAGGGGTTATATAATGTGATTTTTAATTTGGATAGGAGGGGAAATGTGCAAAATACCCCTAACTTAAAATCTGAAAAAGTACCACCACTGACTACGAGTCAACTAGTGACTCGTAGCCACTCCTTATAACTTGTCATAATGAGTCATAAACAAGACAGTCTCTAGAACCCTCACCCATTGTTGACCCTATGACTCAACTGATACCACTCGTAATGAGACCCTACGACTCGTAGGGTCCAGTCGTAGTCAATACAAAACCCAATTAGGTAAACACTGGACATCCTACGATTTGCATCCAATGATTCATAATAAGTCCTTACGTCCCATAGTGAGTTACTCATACTCAGATTAGAACCTAGCCACTTAATTTCTGATTTGGTTATGATTCTACCCCAATGACTCGTTATGAGTCTTTTTGACTCGTATCCCCAAGTCGTACCCAAGATAACAGCCCAAGAACATTCACTGGACACCTTACGACTAGGGTCACCTGACTCATCAAGACACATTATGACTCTTCAGGTGAGTTGTTGCCAGGGCAGAAATCTCAAAACTAGAAAAAAAAATTAAGGACCAAAAACCTAGGGTGTTACATATATGGTGAATTATTTATTTTGATATGATATCTTTCTATGTGTACTTCTTCCTTTATGACTAGTATGTGTTATACCTATGTACTAGTATGTTTTTCTTGTATCTTCTTTGTCCGATGTAAAAAATATAAAATTGTTAGTGGAGATGGTTTAGGCTACCATTTGGGATATTTCTACTTACAGGTGATGTGCCCTTAGTGTGTATTTTGTATGCTTTATTTCCCTTTTTCCCCAGTCAGCCTATGATACCTACTGAGTATAAGTAGATTGTACTCATCCCTACTATGCCCTTTCATCAAATATCTAGGGTCAAATGCACCTCATGGTGGTTGATTTTGGGAAACACTTTGGAGTTATTTGAGGTAGAAGTTGGTTGGATTCTTGATTCTAGAGTCTACTACTACCTTTCTTTATTTAGACTATGTGTTTGTCTTTCATTCAGAGACAGATTTTTTCTAATTTTTGATATTTTATGTATTTTGATGTCAAGTTGTACTAGCTAGTTCTTACACAGTGACACCAGATTTTGGGATTATGGTATGATATCTTTGGTTATGTTCTTCCACTTTTATTACATTCTGTGGTTTGGCTTCATTATGGAAGCCATAATTTGGGTTATTTCTATTATTTTCCCTGTTTATACCAGTTTGTGTGATAGTTCTAAATCATGTGTGGGATATCTTTTCTCATAAGGCTTCAGTTATCTTAAAGTGTAATCAACCACATTTTGATCTTATATCAAAACAACACTTAAACCCAACTATGAGAAATTACAGTATATAATAAAGTCCTTAACCTCTACAAACAGTGAGAATTAGGACCAAATTCAACAAAGTTTTGATCCTTTGGAAGATCTCTCCACACTTGTCATCCTACAAAAATGGAACTTCCTTCTAATTAAGGTTGGTCGTATGTGATGTAATGATAGTAAACCCTTTAGTGAATCAACGATAGTAACTGGTCAACCCACAAAGCAATGATTTTGTATCATATTTATTGGCCTAGCCCAATTCTTAATGGATTTAAACTTCTTTGGTCCACCATAACCCATTCCTTCGAAAACACATGTCACAAGAAGGACATAATGAAATCTAGAATTGACATTTGGAATATTTCACATATAGTTGCTTTTTCTTGAGTTACCCCAACACTATACACAAATAAGTTTCATGCTCTTCTTCACTTTTAGAATAAGATAATATCTCATCAATCAACAAAATAAGGAATGAATCCAAGAATGACTTAAATCCTCTATTCATTAGATTCATGAAAGCAGCTAGGGCTTTTCTCAAGACAAAACACATAACAAGAAACTCATAGTTCCTATAAATAGTTTGAAAATGATAGTTGGGATGTCCTTTTTCCTAATCTTGAGCTAATGGTAATAGACCTCAAGTCAATTTTAGAGAATGTGTAGCTCCTAACAATTATTAAAAAAATCATCTATCCTAGGTAAGGGACATCTAATGCAAATAGTTACCTTATTCATCTTGGGTAGTCTATGTACATCTTCATGCTAATATCCTTTTTTGACAAACAAAATAGGTGCACCCTTAGGAGAAACACTCAAGCGAATAAAATCATTTTCTAACAAATCCTGCAACTGAGACTTTAACTCCCTTAACTTTCTTGGTTACATATGAGAAGGAGGGAATAAAATGGGTTGAGACATTAGCTGGAAGCATATCAGAGAGGCCATCTACAACCATCTTTAAGAATTCACATACAACTCAAACTAATGCTAAAAGAGGAACTACAGATTTATATTTCTAAAGATGGGCAATAAATATCCTACATACTTTCGTTACTAACTACTAAAAATGAATTATTGACACAACTCTCAAAAGATTAGGATTAAAATTACTCTCCCACTCTAAATTATCCATTCGAGGCATCATTACAGTAATAGTTTTCATATAGCATCAAGAATAGCACAATAAGGAGACAACAAACTCATCCCTAATATAATATCAAACTCCTCTATGTCTAGAATAACTATGTCTTTAAGGGTTTTAAACATTATGAACATATACAAAATACATAAGTTACACATAATCAACACATATAAACACCCCAACTTGCATGGACACATACATAGAAGAATCAAGATATTTAAAATCTAAGTGTCGCCCCATCTCTAATTTCATAGACAAATATGAGAACATGTAAGTAGGATTAAATAATATATAAGCCATATGATTATAGACAAGAATAATACCTGTGTCATATCATCAAAAGTTTCTACTATAGGACAGGCTAGAACAACATAAAGATGAACTTTATCACCACCCTAAGTGATACCTATACAATTTTAAGCTCCATTTATACCCACCCATCCTCTACCTCAGTGGGATTAGTTAACACCCCTATCTAGCCACCATGCTCAACTTATGGACAACCTCTATGATTTTATCCCTCACTCAACCTATCAAAACTAAAGTTGTAGAAGTTGGTTGTTGAGTCAAATGACCTACAAATAATAAGTAAGGACAATACCTTTTGATGTTTCCCTAACTTCTACACTTATGGCACCTAATGCCCAAAGAAAGCCTCTAAACTTAAGAGAAAGAAGGTTTATAGCTATAAGTCCAATAAGACTGATAATTGATCCCAGATAGGCTCCCTAAAAATACTTGTATGGATAGATAATATGGCTGAGACGAACCACGACCCTTTAAGAAAGTACCACTGAACTGGCCTAAAGTCTAGGTATTCATCTCCTCTGTCTTTTCTACTTTGTATTTCTCAAGTCCATCAGCCTTCTTGGAAAATTAACTTCCAACTAGAAGGAATTCCTGGACATAACCACAGAAAAGGTAGCCAATTGAATCCCAGAGTTCAGACCTTTCACGAAGTACCTAATCTGATCCTTCTCTAAAATAGTTAATTATAGTGCATAGCGGGACATAGAATGAAACTTGGCCTCATATGCCACCATAAACATGTTGATTCTCCAATCTCAAATAATCATCCTTCTTCTAATGACAAAAAGTATGGTAAACATATTTCTCAAGGAATGCATAATAAAATTATGCCTAAGTAGGTGAAGGTAAGGCAATCCTACATTTTACTTATGATATCTATCATTTCTTGGATTCATTCTGGAGTTGAAAAGAAATAAACTTTACACCATTCAATTTAATAATACCTATTTGCACATACATTCATGAAAATATATCAAGAAATCAAATGCATCATCAGACTCTGTACCTTGGAATACAGGGGTCTTCATCTTCATGAACTTGTAGAATAATCCATGTTCATCACCAATCATCACTGGCCAAAGTACCTATTGAGGATACACTCATATTTCAGTGCCTTCATCCATTCTTAGTACTAATGCAGTGGGATATTGCAAGGCTGTGGGAAAAATAGTCAAAATAACCAGAGTGTATCCAATAACAACTAAGCTACCCAAGAACCCCAACACTTATTGAATCACTTTTCTAGACAAAGGCAATGAAGTTGCACCACTTGGGGTTGGCATCATATTTTCTAGAGCTATTATCTCCTTTTCATTTTAAGGTTATGGAAAAAGGGATGGTGATTATTGTCTTACTAGTATTATGTCTTCTTGTGCTCCACCCCTAATAAGTGTTGTTCCCCATTCTCTCCTCCTTGATCTACCTCTAACTCATGGTCTGCCCAAGACTATGGCCTTAGTGCTATTGCAGGTAGTGGAGCTACAACTATGGTAGATACAACTTCTACAACTCTGGTGTATTAGTAATCACTATATGTGTGAAACACTTAGGACTTGGACCCTATGAATAATCTTATGAATTGTGAATTATGACCAAGATAAAATTTAGGTGTGTCACTCATACACTTGTGTACGTGTCTTACCCTTCTACCCCTCCCCTTTCTCTTATATGTTGAATAGCTTAGGAGGGTATCATATTGTCCATAATATGACTTGGCCTCTCTTGGTTGTATCTTAGTGTACGAATGGTACACCACTTAGTTGTATAGAAGGTTGTCTTGTTCTAGAGTGGACTATTTTTGGTATGATTCAAGGGTCTGGTTTAGGGTATATGCTGTAGCCCTTGAATACAAGTCTATGGTATGTGATCATACCTTGGACAGTGTATGAGTCTAGTTCTCCTTACCTAAACTTTTTAGGTGATCGTCAGTCTTAGTTTGGTGGTCAGTTTTGAGCACTGCGTGCCTAATCTCAAGTTGTTGGGGCTCAATCAGCTCCATCCTACCTACCTTGTAGATTCTGTTGTCAGCCTCATCATGTTCATCATGACAAGAGGAAGAATCGTTGTTTTAGATATGGTCAGATTGGTTACATGCAGCGAGATTGCCCTTCTTCAGTGACTTATTGGGCCAATAGGGCACCTATTTCTACTTTTTTACCCCTTCACTGAAGGGTTCTATGTTTGCTTCTTCTTTTATTTCTAGTACCGGCACTGGAAAAAAATATTTATATGCACTTGCCATGCGCAAGGATTTTGAGGTGTCTAGTAATATTGTCACGGGTATGTTGAAACTTTTCTCCCATGATGTATATTGTTTTCTTGATCCAGGATCTACTTTTTCTTATGTGTCCCCATTTGTGGCTGTACATTTTGGTTTTGGTCCTGAGTCTATCGTTTCCTTTTTTGGTTTCTACCTTAGAAGGAGACTCTGTGGTTATTAAAAGAGTCTATAGGGTATGGGTGGTATCTTTTTGTGGTAGAGAAACTCTTATGGAATTGATAGAGTTGGACATGGTTGATTTTGATGTTATTCTGGGGATGGATTGGCTGCACTCGTGCTATGATTTCTTAGATTTTCAAACCTATATGGTCATGTCTAAATTCCCTAACGAGCCAGTGATTGTATGGGAAGGTGGTTTTTTAGTTCCCAAGGGGAGATTTATTTGTTATTTTAAGGCCCAAAAGTTGATCTCTAAATAGTGTTTATATCACTTGGTCCGAGTTAAGGATTCTAACTTGAAAGAGACTTCTCTTGGATCCTTTTTTGTGTTTAATGAGTTTCCCAAGATTTTTCCCAATGATCTTCTCGGTATTCCTCTTGATAGGGAGATTGATTTTGGGATTGATCTTATTTTGGACACTCATCTAATTTCTATCCCTCTTTATAGAATAGCTTCAGTAGAGTTGAAGGAGCTTAAGGAGCAATTGAAATACCTCTTAAATAAAGGTTTTATCGGTCCTAGTGTGTCTCATTGAGGTGCTCCCTTGTTGTTTGTGCACAAGAAGGATGATTTTTTGTATGTGCATTAATTATCATCAGTTGAACAAAGTGACCATAAGGAATAAATATCCTCTTCCTAGAATTGATGACTTGCTTGATCAACTTTGAGGTGCCAAGTTTTTCTCTAAGATTGATCTTAGGTCGTGTTAGCACTAATTTAAGATTAGGGAGGTGGATATCCCTAAGACTGCCTTTAGGACCCAGTATAGTCACTATAAATTCCTAGTCATGTCCTTTGGATTGACCAATGCCTCGGTAGCATTCATGGATTTGATGAATAGGATCTTCCGTCCGTTCTTGGACTTTTTTGTCATTGTCTTCAATGATGATATCTTGTTCTATTCTAAAAGAGAGGTAGATCATGTCGATCACCTTCGTGCAATGTTGCAAAATTTGAGGGATCATTGTTTGTATGCCAAATTTTCTAAGTGTGATTTTTGGTTGATGGATATGACTTTCCTTAGTTATGTTATCTCTAGTGAAGGGATTATGGTAGATCCTCAAAAGGTTGCAGCGGTTAAGAAGTGGACTAGATATGCGACTCCAGCCAATATTAGAAACTTCTTGGGTCTAGACGGTTACTATAGGAGATTTGTAGATATTTTTCAACTATAGCTACCCCATTGACTAAGTTGACCCAGAAAAAGGTCATTTTCTTATGATTGGATAAGTGTGAGGGTAGTTTTGATAAGTTGAAAGATAAATTAACTTCGACTCTAGTTTTGACCTTGCCCGAGGGTAACGGTGGTTTTGTGGTCTATTGTAATGCTTTTCGTATTAGTCTTGGTTATGTATTGATACAATATAGTAGGGTGGTGGCTTATGCTTCTAGGCAATTGAAAGTTCAAGAGAAGAACTACCCTACTCATGACTTAGAATTGTTAGCCATGGTTTTTGCTTTGAAAGTTTGGAGACATTATCTCTATGGGGTTTATGTTGACATCTTTTCTAATGATAAATGTCTTCAGTATGTGTTTACACAAAAGGAGTTAAATCTCAGGAAAATGAGGTGGCTTAAATTATTGAAGGACTTTGACAAGAGTCTTTATTACCATCCAGGAGAAGCTAATGTATTTGCCAACACTCTTAGCTGATTATCCATGGGATGTTTGGCCCATATGGAATAGGATAAGAGGGAATTGGTGATAGATATTCACTGTTTGGATAATCCTATAGTTCATATCACGGACACTAATAATGGTAGTATGTTTGTACATCTGGTATTGCTTTCGTCTCTTGTTGTTGAAATCAAGGAAAAATAAATGTTGGATTCCAAATTTGTGAAGATTAAGAGTAATGTAGGTTAACAAAATATTGTTGACTTCGTGATTAGTGGTGATGGTATCTTGAGGTATCTAGGTAGGCTATATATTCCCAATGTCGATGGATTGAGGTAAAGGATAATGGTTGAGGCTCATGAATCTCGGTATGTTATTCATCCGATTCCACAAAGATGTATCATGGTCTTAGAGAATTCTATTAGTGGAATAATATGGAATGAGATATGGCTAGCTATGTGGCTAAGTGTATAGTGTTTCAACAAGTACAGGTTGAGCACATGAGATCCGGGGTTTGTACCAAGAAATTATGTTGCCCAAGTTGAAGTGGGAGACAATCAACATAGATTTTGTTACCAGTCTTCCTCGATCTCAAAATCAATCTAATTCTATTTGGGTCATTGTGGATAGGATGACCAAGTCTGCTCACATTTTATTGGTAAGGACTAGTTACTCGGTGGATGATTATGCTAAGTTATATCTTGAAGAGATCATGAAGTTGCATGGTGCTCCATCTTCTATCATTTTGGATCATGGTACTCCATTCTCGTCTCCCTTTTGGAGGTTGTTCCAAAAAGGTTTGGGTACTAAGGTATGCCTTAGTACTGTGTTCCACCCACAGATGGATGGACAAGCACAGAGGACTATCCCAATATTGGAAGATATGTTACGGTCTTGTGTGATTGATTATGGTGTTATCAAGTATGACCATTTTTCTTTGATTGAATTCATCTAGAATAATAATTACCACTCTAGCATTGTCATGGCCCCTTTTGAGGCATTGTATGGTAGCAGATGTCGTTCTCTTGTTGGGTAGTATGAAGTTGGTGAGGGTATATATCTTGGCCTCGATTTAGATCACCAATCCTAAAAGAAGGTGAAGGCGATTTGTGAGAGGCTGAAACCTTCTCAAAGTCACCAAAAATCCTATGCAAATGTGAGGCATAGGGATTTAGAGTTTAATGTTGGCGAATGGGTATTCTAGAAGGTGTATCCCATGAATGGACTAATGTTATTCGTAAGAAGGGGAAGCTTAGTACCAGGTATGTTGGTCCCTACTTGATTTTATAAAGGGTGGGCAATATTTCCTATGAGTTGGAGTTGCTTTCTAGTTTGAACTCTATTAACCCTATTTTCTATGTCTCTATGTTGAGAAAATTTATGGGTGATACTTCCTTGGTTGTTCCCTTAGATGATATTGGTAATTCGAATGTTTTGTCCTAGGAGGAGGTCCCAGTGAGGATCTTAGATCAGCAAGTTCACCGGTTGCGAACAAAAGAGGTGCCTTTGGTGAAGGTTCTATGAAGGAACCAAAATTCTGAGGTATCTACTTGGGACATGGAAGAGGACATGAAGTCCAAGTATCCACATTTATTTTCCATTTAAAAACATGAGATTGAGGTTTGTGTTAATCTTCCTTCCTTGACTTATGTATTTATTAGACAACGGGTTAAAGTCCCTAACTTGTGAAATGAGCAAGTGTTTCAATAAGTAATGGGTTTGAGTCCCAAAGTCAATGAGACAAATGGTTGATTGATAATGATGGTGATGTGTTTTGTATTATTGTTGTGTGTTTTATTTTCTAATTAATATACGGTTGGTTGATGTGTATTAATTTGTGTTCATTTTTTCCTTACCCATCATTCGAGGATGAATGATCCAAGTGGCAGAGAATTGAAACACCTAAGCTTTGGACCCTTAGAATAATCTAATAAATTATGCATTCTGACCAAGATACGATTTAGGTGTGTCACTCGTACACTTGAGTAAGAGTCATAGCCTTTTACCCCCCTCCCCATATATTGAACAACCTACGAGGGTAGCATACTATCTACAATATTATTTAGCCTCTCCTGGTTGTATCTTAGTGTACGAGTTATACACCACTTAGTCATATAGAAGGTTTTATTGGTCTAGAGTGGACTATTTTTTGTATGAGTTAAGGGTACGATTTAGGTTACAAGTTGTACCACTTGAATATGAACCTAGGGTGTGTGGTCGTACCTTGGGCAGTGTATGAGTCCTAGGTAAAGCCTAGGGTACAAGTTAGGGTACCACTCATACCCTAGGGTACGATTGACTTGAGAGAGTCATACCCTCTTGTGGGTTCATTTTCCAACTTTTAGCAAAGGGATCTATGGTCTTTTCCCACCCTAAAACCCTTAAGTCTCCTTACTATATAATGTGTTGTGGCCTCCTAAGACCTTATTGGAAAGACAAAAACATTCCAAATCCTCGATGCACTTCTCAAAATAAGATTGAAGGCTAGGGTTTCTAAGGTGTTATCTGGAGGCAAGGAGGAGTTAACTTTCTTGGTGAATCATCTTGCTTAAGGAATGTAACTCTCTCCCTTGTTAAATAACTCAAAAACCATGTCATTTACACATGGATTAATAATTGAAAAATATGAATTTTAAATCAAATGATAGGGGATTTGTTGCCTAATGATGAATAATGTTTGTTCATGCTTAAACTTGTTTTTATACATGTTATTGGTGATGATTTGCATATGTGGGTGTTTGTTTCTTGTGTTTTAATAAAAAGGTCTTGAGTAACCCTAATGTTGGTGAATTCTACCATGAATTTGCTCTTGATAAAGGTATGTACATAAGGTGTTTCTGAAAATATCTAAGTGAAATGCCTAGTCACATGTTGATGATGTTTTGAACTAGGGCTATGGATCAATGAATATGAATGGTTGATAAATAGTATTGTAATGATATTGTTAGCCATGTAATGTGTTAATTTATTACTTAGTTTGTTGATGGCCAAAAAGGGGTTGAAGTCCCTAAATATGAAATTGAATTGTGTTTGACCTAAAGTGTGGTATAAGATTGCTAATGATGAATGACTCAGTTTTAAGAGTCTATATGACCATAAATAGAATTGAATAATAAGATGTGTTAAGGTGTTGGCCTATCCGAGTGATTGATAAATTCCCAATGAGACCTTGTGGTCTATATGGTATTGAATTATTTAAATGGGTTGGATTCCTAAAGTATTAAATAGAATATGTGTTGATGTATTGACAAAAGGTTAAAGTCCTAATTTCAACTAATGATAGTCGTGATGTCTTGTGGTTAGACTCCCTTCCCTAATGAAAATGCAAGACGCTAGAATCCCTTATTTAAATATGCTGGCTTGGGGTTAGAGTCCCCTATCTAAGATGGCTTGAGGTTAGAGTCCCATGTCCAATGAAATGTCATGTAGTTAAAGTCCCTTTTTTTAATGAATGTGCGTATGTGGCTAAAGTCCCTCATCGAATAAGAACCATTTGAATCTATAAGTGTATAAGTTCGGAGTCCTCCACTTTATGTCTCATGATTAAGTGCCCCGTAAATGTTATTAAGTCGTGTTCCTTTGGTTGACATGTACTATATCTACATGTATGCTAATGTATATAAATGGGGTTGAAAATGATACGATAACTTGATATTGAATGATGATGATATTTTATCCTTATCCTTGAGTTACATGCTAGCTCTCCAACCACTAATCATCTCCGGATGCTATTTCCCCACGCTACATAGGGGTCAGAGATCTTTTTCTCTTCCTACTCAGTGACAGATGTTCAAGCGGTTTGTGTGATTGACATTAAAGTAGTGAGATTCCATACTTCAAAAGTTATGCATTTCATAGTCCTTACTTTGTGTCATTGACTTGTCTTGGGTTTGGCGTTGGCTATTGTCGGGGGCATGTCCCAACGTGTATATATATATATATATAGACTTCGTATTTGTGTAGAGGCATTTTTGGGTGACTATGGACTCGGGTATGTTGGTAGTATGTTGATGTAAATAGAATGTTTAGAGATTGTCTAAGATATGATCATCACTATGATTTTTGCTATCTCGATGTATGGTCGGAGTTTTTCTGATTCTTGTGGATTAATGTGATGATCATGTTGAATTTATGGGGTGCTCTCCGATCAAAGTTGGGCTTGAGGTGCCCATACATCAAGGCCCGATTTTGGTTTGTGTCAAGTTTGTATCAGAGCCTAGGTTCATGATCAATTGAGAAACCACAATGACGTGTCAAGTAGAGTCTCATTTTTGGTTGTGAAGCATGTCGTACTTATAAGAGAAGGGCTACGCGATATTTTAGGAATGTTTCCCTTTCTTGTGTTTCAATTTCAAACTATAGAGTCTATGGTCTTGGCTTTTTCTTATTTTTGTTTGCTATTTTCGGATCATGCCTCCAAGATGATCTAATACATAGGCAAACCCTTTTGATGGCCCTATGGACGGAGCTCGTTTGACTTCTGGGGTGCAGAACCAGGCTAGGTCTGCGGCTTCTGACCATTCTCATATAGTTCCACCAGTCCCCACTAACCCTGCTTATAGGAGTGACACTCCTACTCAGTTACCACTTGGGTATTCTTCTAATGCTGAGTTTTGTTGTTGAGTTTTAGTTCTCCGACTATTGTTTTTTCTGAGGCCACAAGAGTTGGCCAATTTATCAAATTGAACCCATCTCTGTTCTCGGGTATGAAGGTTGAGGAGGATCCTCAAGGCTTCAATTATGAAATAGAGAAGATCTTGTTAATCATGCATGCTTCAGTGGTTGAGACTGTTTAGTTTGCTTAGTACCAGTTGAAAGATGTGGTGTACCAATGGTATGAAGGGTGGGAATTATCTAAAGGTGTGGATGTTGATTCTTCCATGTGGGAGGATTTCTTTGATTTCTTATTTCCTTAAGAGTTAAGGGAGGCAAAAGCGGAATAGTTTGTGAACTTGAAGTAAGGGAGGATGTCCATTCAGGAGTATGCCTTGAATTTCCATCAGTTGTTTAGGTATGCTCCCGAGATGGTTTCTAGCATGAGGGCTAGAATGCGTAAGTTTGTTTCGGGATCGTCCAATGAGTTGGTGCTTAAGATCAAGGCATCTTTATTGATTGAAAAAATGGACATCTCTAGATTGATCGTGTATATGCAACAAGTGGAAGAAAAGAAAAAAAATGGTTTAGTTTAGTGAAAGGCATGGAAAGAAGTTTAGACCTTTCGAGCATAGTAGTAGAGATGGTGGCAAGTGGCCGTGGAAGGAGCGGGGGAGTTCTGGTTGTTTTTCTTTGGGTAGTGCTCATTACCTAAGATTGTCGAGTAATTATCAGTTTCAGTTTACTAGTGGGTTCGGGGAACTGAGTGCCCGATCTCAGATTGGTGGGGTTTAGTCAGCTCTATCCTACCCACCTTATAGATTCTATGGTCAGTCTTATCATGGTCATTGTGAGAAGGGCCAAAAAAAATGTTTTAGATGTGGCCAGATTGGTCACACGCAGCGAGATTTCCCTTCTCTAGCGGCTTCTAGGGACAACAAGGCCTCTATTTCTAGTTTATCTACTCTTTCACCGAAGGGTGCTATATCTGTTTCTGCTTTTATTTCTGGTACTGGCGCTAGCCAGAATTATTTGTATGCGCTTGCTACTCACTAGGATTATGAGGTGTCTCCTAATGTTGTCGTGGATATATTGAAACTTTTATCTCGTGATGTGTATTGTTTACTTGATCTAGGGTCTACTCTTTCTTATGTGACCCCGTTTATGGCTGTGCATTTTGGTTTTGGTCCCGAGAGTCTGTCAGTTCCTTTTTCTATTTCTACATTGGTAGGAAACTATGTGGTTGTTAAAAGAGTCTATAGGAGGTGTGTGGTATCTGTTAGTGGTTGAGAAACTCTTGTGGGTTTGAAAGAGTTGGACATGGTTGATTTTGATGTTATTCTTAGGATGGATTGGTTGCACTCGTTCTATGATTCCTTATACTATTGAACCCATACAGTCGTGTTTAAATTCCCTAATGAGCTAGTCATTTTATGGGAAGGTGGTTCTTTAGTGCCCAAGAGGAGATTTATGTCTTATATTAACACCTAAAGGTTGATCTCTAAAGGGTGTTTATATCACTAGGACCAAGTTAAAGATTCTAACTCGAAAGAGACTTCTCTACGATCCATTCCCAGGGTTAACGAGTTTCCCAAGGTTTTCCCCAATGATCTTCCCTGTATTCCTCTTGATAGGAAAATTTATTTTAGGATTGATCTTATTCTGGACACTCAGCCGATTTCTATCCCTCCTTATAGAATGAATTCGGTGGTGTTGAAGGAGCTTAAGGAGTAATTGAAAGACCTCTTCGATAAAGGTTTTATCTATCCTAATGTGTCTCCTTGGGATATTCCTGTGTTATTTGTGAGCAAGAAGAATAGTTCCCTTCATACGTGAATTGATTATAATCAGTTGAACAAAGTGACCATAAATAATAAATATTCTCTTCCTAGAATTAATGACTTGTTTGATCAACTTCACGGTGCCAAGTTTTTCTCTAAGATTGATCTTAGGTCGTGTTATCATCAACTTAAGATTAGGGAGGTGGATATTTCTAAGACTACCTTTAGGACTCGGTATGGTCACTATGAGTTCCTAGTCATGTCCTTTGGATTGACCAATGCCTCGATGACATTCATGGATTTGATGAGTAGGGTCTTTCATCTATTCTTGGACTTGTTTGTTATTGTCTTCATATATGATATCTTATGCTATTCTAAAAGCGAGGTGGATTATGTCGCTCACTTTCGTGCTATGTTGCAAACTTTGAGGGATCATCATTTGTATGCTAAGTTCTCTAAGTATGAGTTTTGGTTGAAGGTTGTGACTTTCCTTCGTCATATTATCTCTCGTGAAGGGATTATGGTAGATCCTAAAAAGGTTACGGCGGTTAAAAAGTGGCCTATACCTGTGACTCCAATCGATAATAGGAGGTTCTTGGGTTTAGCTGGTTACTATAGGAGATTTGTGGAGAGATTTCTGACTATAGCTACCACATTGACTAAGTTGACCCAGAAGAAGGTCAAGTTCTTATGGTTGGATGCGTGTGAGGGTAATGATGGTTTTGATGTATATTGTGATGCTTCTGGTATTGGGCTTGGTTTTGTATTAATACAACATGGTAGGGTGGTGGCCTATGCTTCTAAGCAACTGAAAGTTCATGAGAAGAACTACCCTACTCATGACTTGGAATTGCTAGCTGTGGTTTTTGCTATGAAAATTTGGCGACATTATCTCTATGTGGTTCATGTTGATATTTTTTCTGATCAAAGGAGTGTTTAGTATGTATTTACTCAAAAGGAGTTGAATCTCAAGAAAAGGAGGTGGCTTGAATTACTGAAGGACTACGACATGGGTCTTCATTACCATCCAGGAAAAGCTAATGTAGTCGTCGACGCTTTTAGCTGATTGTCCATGGGGAGTTTGGCCCATGTGAATAAGGATAATCTGGAATTGGTGAAGGATATTCACTGTTTCGCTAATCTTGGAGTTCATCTTATGGACTTTAATAATAGTTATAGGTTTGTACATCCGGTATCATTCATCTCTTGTTGTTGAAATCAAGGAAAAACAAGTGTTAGATTCCGCATTGATGAAGATTAAGAGTAATATGGGTCAATAAATGGTTGTTGACTTCGTGATCGGTGTTCATGGTATCTTAAGGTACTAAGGTCGGTTATATGTTCCCAAAGTCAATGGTTGATAGAAAGGATTATGGTCAAGGCTCATGAATATTGGTATGGTATTCATCTCGGTTCCACAAAGATGTATCATGGTCTTAGAGAATTATACTGGTGGAATAATATGAAACGAGATGTGTCTAGCTATGTGGCTAAGTGTATGGTGTGTCAACAAGTAAAGTTTAAGCTCATGAGACCTGGGTGTTTGTAGTAAGAAATTGTGTTGCTCGAGTTAAAGTGTGAGGCAATTAACGTGGATTTCATTACCGGTCTTCCTCGGTCTATGAATCAATGTGATTCTATTAGGGTCATTGGGGATAGGATGACCAAGTCTACTCACGTTTTGCCGGTAAGGTCTAGTTACTCAGCGGAGTATTATGCTAAGTTATATCTTGCGGATATTGAAAAGTTGAATGGTGCTCTGTCTTCTATCATTTCAGATTGTGGGGCTCCTCTCTAGTCTCACTTATAAAGGACGTTCCAAAAAGGTTTAGTTAGTAAGGTGTGCCTTAGTACCACGTTCCACCCGCAGAAAGATGGACAAGTGGAGAGGACCATCCAAACATTGAAAGATATGTTGTGGGCTTGTGTAATTGATTATGGTGGTAGTTGGTATGACTATTTGTCTTTGATTGAATTTGTCTATAACAATAGTTACCGTTCTAGCATTGGCATGGCCTATTTTGAGTCATTGTATGGTAGGAGATGTCGTTCCCCTATTGGGTGTTATGAAGTTAGTGTAGGCAAGTTGCTTGGCCTCAATTTAGTTCACCAAGTCTTAGAGAAGGTGAAGGTGATTCATGAGAGGCTGAAAACTACTCAAAGTCGCCAAAAGACCTATGCAAATGTGAATCATAGGGATTTAGAGTTTAATCTTGGCAAATGGATTTAGAGTACCTAATATGTTGGTCCCTACTTGATTTTTAAAAGGGTGGGCAATGTTTCCTAAGAGTTGGAGTTGCCTTCTAGTTTGAACTCCATTCACCCTGTTTTCAATGTCTCTATATTGCGAAAATGTGTGGATAATCCTTCCTTGGTTGTTACCTTAGAGTAATGGTGTATTTCAGACTATTTATCCTTTGAGGAGGTCTCACTGAGGATCTTATATTGGAAAGTTCGCCGGTTGCGAACAAAAGAGGTGCCTTCAGAGAAGGTTCTTTGGAAGAACCAAAAGTTCGAGAAAGCTAAGAGAACATAAAGTGCAAGTATCCACATTTATTTTACGTTATGAAAACTCATGATTGAGGTAAGTGTTAATCTTCCTACCTTGACTTCTTTCTTTGTTATACAATGGGTTAAGGTCCCTAACTTGTGAAATGAGAAAGTGTTTTGATAAGTAAAGGGTTTGAATCCCAAATTCAATGAGACAAGTGGTTGATTGATAATGATAGTGATGTGTTTTGTGTCCTTGTTGTGTGTTTCATTTTCTAATTGTTATAAGGTTGGTTGATGTGTATTATCTTGTGTTCATTCTTTCATTACCCGTCATTCGAGGATGAATGATCCAAGTGGGGGAGAATTGAAACACCTAAGCTTTGGACCCTTAGAATAAATTCATGAATTGTGAATTCTGACAAAGATACGATTTAGGTGTGCCACTCGTACACCTGTGTATGATTCGTATCCTTCTACCCCCTCGTATGTTGAATAACCTATGAGGTTAGCATACTTTCCACAATACGACTTGGCCTCTCCTGGTCGTATCTTAGTGTATGAGTCATACACCACTTAGTCGTATGAAGGTTTTCTTGGTCTAGAGTGGACTATTTTTTGTATGATTTAGGGGTACGGTTTAGGGTACAAGTTGTACCCCGTGAATACAATTTTAGGGTGTGTGGTCATACCTGGGGCAGTGTATGAGTTCTGGGTAAAGCCTAGGGTACAAGTTAGGGTACCACTCGTACCCTAGGGTACGATTGACTTGAGAGAGTCATACCCTCTTGTGGGTTCATTTTCCAACTTTTAGCAAAGGGATCTATGGTTTTTTCCCACCCTAAAACCCTTAAGTCTCCTTACTATATAATGTGTTGTGACCTCCTAACACCTCATTAGAAAGACAAAAACATTCCAAATCCTCTATGTACTTCTCAAAACAAGATTGGAGGCTAGGGTTTCGAGGGTGTTATCTAGAGGCAAGGAGGAGTCACATTTCTTGGTATATCATCTTGTTTAAGGCATGTAACTCTCTCCCTTGTTAAATAACTCAAAAACCATGTCTTTTACACATGGATTAAAAATTGAAAATTGTGAATTTTAAATCAAATGATAGGAATTTTGTTGCCTAATGATGAATAATATTTGTTCTTTCTTAAACTTGTGTTTATACATGTTATTGGTGATGATTTACATATGTGGGTGTTTGTTGCTTGTGGTTTACCAAATGGGTCATGAGTAACCTTAATGTTGGTGAATTCTACCATGAATTTGCTCTTGATAAAGGTATGTACACAAGGTGTTTGTGAAAATGTCTAAATGAAAAGCCTAGTCACATGTTGATGATGTTTGAACTAGGGCAATGTCCCAATGAATATGAATGGGTGATAAATGGTATTGTAAATATATTGTTAGCCATGTACTGTGTTAATTTATGACCTTGTTGGTTGATGGCCAAAAAGAGGTTGAAGTCCTTAATTATGAAATTGAATTGTGTTTGAACTAAAGTATGGTAGAAAAATGCTAATGCGGAATGACTGGGTTGTAAGGGTCTAGATGACCATAAATGGAATTGAATGATGAAATGTGTCAAGACATTGGTCTATCTGAGTGATTGATTGATAAATGTCCCATGAGACCTTGTGGTCATATATGGTGTTGAATTGGTTAAATGGGTTGGAGTCCTTAAGTATTGAATGGAATGTGTATTGATGTATGGATATAGGTTTAAAGTCCCAATGTCAACTAATGATAGTCGCGATGGCTTATGGTTAGAGTTCCTTGACTAATAAAAATGCAAGAGGTTAGAGTCCCTTGTTTAAATATGCCGACTTGGGGTTAGTGTCCCTTATCTAATATGGATTGAGGTTAGAGTTCCTTGCCTAATGAAATGGCTTGAGGTTAGAGTCCCTTGCCTAATGAAATGACTTGAAGTTAGAGTCCTTTGCCCAATAAAATGGTATGTTGTTAAAGTACCTCGCTTAATGAATGTGTGTATGTGGTTAAAGTCCCTTGTCGAATAGGAAATATTTGAATCTATAAGTATGGAAGGTCGAAGTCCTCTACTTCATGTCTTATGATTAAGTGCCTCGTGAATGTTGTTAAGCCTTGTTACTTTGATTGGCCTGTGCTATATCTATATGTATGCTTATGTATACAAATGTGGTTGAATATGATGAGATAATTTAATATTGAATGATGATGATGATATTTTATCCTTATCCGTGAGTTACATGCTAGCTCTCCAGCCGCTAACTATCTCCGGACGCTATGTCCCCATGTGACATAGGGTCTAGGGTATCTTTTTCTGTTTCTGTGCAGTGACAGGTGTTCAAGAGGTTCCTGTGGTTGACATTGGAGTGGTGAGCTTTTATACTTCAAAAATCATACATTTCATAGTCCTTAGTTTATGTCATAGACTTTTTTTGGATATGTTTTGGCTATTGTTGGGGGAATGTCCCGACGTGTGTGTGTGTATATATATATATATTGACTTCAAATTTGTGTAGAGGCATTTGTGGGTGACTGTGGACTTTGGTATGTTGGTAGTATGTTGATGTAAATGGAATGTTTAGACATTGTCTAAGATATGATCATTAGTATGGTTTCTGCTATCTTGATGTATATTTGGAGTTCTTCTAACTCTTGCGGATTGATGTGATGATCAGGTTGGGTTTACGGGGCACTCTCTGGTCCAGGTTGGGCCTGAGGTGCCCATACGACAAGGCCCAGTTTCAAGTCATGTCACTTTAAACAAGAGTGGATGATTTAAATACCAATCTGGATTGTCAGATACCATTGGGAATCGAGTAATAGCATGAAATGAAGAAAGAAATGAATTCTTTTCCAAAAGCCAAGTATCCTCTCGAAGAAAAGTATAGACATCTCTGTAGCGGTCTGAATGACTCTACTTGACATGTTCTTGTATGATGAGATCTACGAACCTAGTGCTCTAATACCATCTCTATCATGATCCAAATGGTCATTATTGGCACCCACCTATACTATGGCGAGATAACCATACTTAACCCAAACTCTCAACTAATCCAAGTGTTACCAACTTATCCTCTTTGAATTAATCCTTAGTTTTACACAAGTTTAAAATAGTGTTCACTCAATAACTTACTAACTGTCAAATCAACATTAAAATCCAAACTAAGAGAGTGCAGAAACCTCTAGTGATGAATTCACCATACAAGAACATCTAAGAGTAAACCAAGTCAAAATTATAAATGACTGTACAATACAAGAAATTAATATGAATGAATTTGTACCAAAACAAGGAATAAGAACAATGATAAAAGGTCCAAAGGTTGTTCGGTCATGATGTTCACCCTTTAAGTTGAATCTAGAACTGTTAGCTAAAGACAAGATCTTGTCTCAAATGTCATAACATGCCCTGTACTCAATAAAGAGAGAGCACAAGTAGCATCAGTACAACAACATATACTGGTAGGTATCATAGGTCAACTCGGCCCAACACCATACAAATAAGTAAGTTTAACATATGTTAAGAGATCATCACAGAACTTATAATCAAAGATAGCCAATCAAGTATGAAATTCGCTTAAGCAAAATACATGCTCATAATCATGTATATTTAAATTTAGTCAAATTCAATTATCAAGTTCATCGCAACACATAATCATAAATGAACATTCACGCATATGAATGGATGTATGAATGCAAGACGTGCACATCATCTCTTTCCCTTCTTATTTTTATCGACATCAATATCATATCATCAACATCAAAATCATTATCAACCTAATAAACATGATGGGTTACATATCATCATCATCAACAACAACAACAACGCAGCAATATCAACATGAATGAACATGCAATACAGTCAATAACAATAAGTAGTGTTTGAAGGGAATCACAATATTCAATTAACATATAAGCATAGAATTAGGAAAATCTAATTTCTATAATAAACCACAACCTACGTCGTCTCATTGCACAAATTAACTTCTAGTCCACAAGCACATCATTTCTTTCCCTTTCAACTTGTTCGTGATCTAAAACAACAAGCTGATATATTACTCAATCAATTCATTCATTTTTAACCACTAGGGATGCAAAATTAATAATATTTAACCATATTTTCTCTTAATTAATCATTTTAAAATTTTCTACCTCTTAAACCTCATGAACTCAATTTGAATTAGCACGGACAATTGCAATTCTATATTCAATAGTATTTTCGAATACCTTGGGATCATTATATACTAATTTTATACTCATTTCCACCAATTTTCTTTAAATTCATGAACTAGGACTAAAATCTAATTTCCACAATAAATTATTTTCTAATAATTTGCAGAGGTTATAAGAAGTAATTTCAAGCTTAGAACGTAACAACTTGTCTCCAAAGATGAAAAACTCCTAATTTATACAAAAAAAAATGCCTTCTATAGAGCTCTCTTAGATTTTTCAAAAAGTGGGAATGACAAATATTTTTGGGTTTTTAAAATCGTTAGATTCTAAATATTACCACCACAATGGTTCGCACATTAAAAAAGAGGTCTTCTTCAATGATATCACTGCAACAGTTATTTTTCACTACAGCAGTCTGAGATATAAACTCGGGACCACTCTTTATTTTTGGTTATTTTATAACATACTTCATGAATTATGATACTGCTAACCAACCCCTCCATGGTAAACTCTATAACCAGAGTTCTATAACTCTATTTCAGGTGCCGAAAGTTGTTATAGCTCCCTAAACTCATTTTCTATCTAAACACAACATCAAACACCACTACTAACCATCACATTAGTACCAGATTTTGTTTGAATAACATACCTAAAAAAAAATTCAATCTTAGACTAACCCTGAATTACTCAAAAATTGGCTAAGGAAAAACTAAGTATAAATTTTACTCCCTTATTCGATGTAACGATAATTTAGGTCATTACATAACCCTTATCATATTATTGTTTTTATGGAAGAATATTCGAGTTTTTGATCCAAAAAAATTTGATGCACCAATACCAAAGAAATTCACAAACTAACACACATGGAAAATTAAAATAATCCACAATTCTTGATTTTTTTTCTCATTTGTTCTAAAATAGGCTACATTTTCCTCTTCAAACCAACTCTTATCATTTATTACGTCATCATAAGCCTTACATTGAGTTTTGGTAAAAATTTATTTAGACGCACCTATCCCCACAAATTCATTGGCTAACACACATGATAAAACAAAAATAAACCGCAATTCTTGCTTTTTCACTTGGTTGTCCTAAAACAGGCAATGCCTGCCTCTCTAAAATAGCCTTTATTATTTAATAGATCATTATAGATGCATCGATGTATTTTTGTCAAAAATTTATCTGACATACCTGTCCTCAGAATATCATAGGCTAACACACACCAAAACCCAAATAATCCACAGTTCTTTTTTTTTTGCTCATTTGTCAAAAAACATGCTACGCCTACTTCTCTGAAGTAACCATGATTTTTTAAATAAAAATCATTCTGACCCAACTATCACCAAAAAAATAGAAATAATTTGTAATTTTCTTCGTAGCTATTTTATCCTAATATAGATTACGTCCCCTCTCTGAAATATCCCCTATCATTTAATAATAGGTCGTCACAGGTGCAACTATGAGATCTTGAAAAAAAATTATTATGACATTCATATCACCAGAAATTTATAGGCTAACACACAAAAAAAATTAAAATAATCTGCAATTCCTATTTTTTTACTATTTTGTCCGAATACATTCTACATCTACCTCTCTAAAGCAATCGATTTCATTTAATAGGTCTTCACAGGCGTATCCATTAGTTTTTCATCTCTTTGAAGAAACTCGTATCATTTAATAGGTCATCACAAGAACAATTATTATTTTTCACCATAAAATCCTTACGACATATCTATCCCTAGAAATTCATAGGCTAACACACACAAAAGAAACTAAAATAATCCACAATTCCTATTTCTTGCTTGTATGTCCTAAAAAAGGCTAAGTCCACCTCTCGAAAGCATCCCTTATAATTTACTAGGTCATCATAGGCGTATCCATGAGGTTTTAGCAAAAAATCATTCACATGCACCTATCCCTAGAAATTCATAGTCTAAAACTCACAAAAAACTAAATAATCTGCAATTCTTGTTTTTTTTTGCTCATTCATCCTAAAGTAGAGTACGCCCATCTCTTTAAAGAAACTCTTATTATTTAATATATTGGTGCATATGAAATCTTAAGTTTTCATCAAAAAATCATGTGAAACTCCTATCCCCAGAAATACATAAGCTTACACACATGAAAAAAATAAATTAAGCTGCAATTCCTGTTTTTTCACTTGTTTCTCTTAAAACAAGATACGTTCGACTCTTTGAAATAGTCCTTATAATTTATTAAGTCAGCACAGATACATCCAAGAGTATTCTGAAAAAACTAATCCAATGAACCTATGCCTAGAAATTCATAGGCTAACAAACATGAAAAAACTAAAATAATATGCATTCCTACTTTTGCACTAATTTTTTTTCTAAAATGGGCTACGTCTACCTCTATAAAGTAATTCTTATCATTCAATAGGTTGTTATGAATGCAACCGAAAGTTTTGGACAAAAATTCATTTTGATGCACCTTTCCCAGAAATTTATTGACTAACAAACATAAGAAAACTGAAATAATCCATAATTCCTACGTTTTTCACTCATTTGTTTTATAACGAGGTATGTCGGCCGCTTTGAAGAATACTTATTATTTAATAGGTCATCAAAGGCATAACCATGTGTTTTTGAGAAAAAATTATTTTGACACACCTATAACCAAATATTCATAGGCTAACCCGCATGAAAAACAAGCTATGTATTCAAAGCAACCGTTACTATTTAATAGGTCATCATGTGCACATCCATGATCTTTTGAGAAAAAAAAAAACCAACACACCTATCCCCAGAAATTTGCAGGCTAACGTATGAAAAAATCAAAATGATTCACAATTCTTTTGAGTTTGATCATTTATCCTAAAATAGGTAATGTTCTCCTCTATGAGGTAATCCATATCATTTAATAGATCATCATGGGTCTATCCATGACTTGTTGGTAAAATATTATTCTTACACACCTATCACTAGAAATTCATAGGTAAACACCCACAAAAAATAGAAATAATCCGTAATTTATTCTTTTTTGTAAATTTGTCCTTTAAACAAGATATGTCCCCTCTCTGAAGAAATCATTATCATTTATTAGGTTATGATGTGTACATACATATTATTTTGAGAAAAAAACATTTCAATATAACTAGCATCAAAACTTCATAGACTAACACACACGAAAAATAAAAATAATCTACAATTCCAGTTTTTCACTCATTTGTCCTAAAGTAGGTTGTTTACCTCTTTGAAGTATCCCTTATCATTTAATAAGCCATCACAGACGTTGTCATAAGTTTTCAGCAAAATATCATTCTGACACACCTATCTCCAAATATTTAATGGCTAACATATATGAAAAATTTGAAATGATCCAAAAAACTTTTTGGTAGTTTGTCCTAAAATAGAAAAAATTTGATTCTCTAAAATAATTCTTATAATTTAATATATTTTCAAGGGTACAAACATTAGTATTTGAAAAAAAAAAAAAAATTGATGCATCTATGTAAAACCCCGCAATTTTTTTAGATTAATTCAGTCCTTTAAGCTTGTTAAGGGGGCCCCAGACTTAGAATATATTAACTAAGTATTCATACTTAGTGCCATTTTATCCTTTGAAAGTTGAAAATATTATTTCATGACCTTTACGTCCTTTAAATATTGATATTTGAGTTAATTCATTAACAGGAAAGTCAGTAGAGGTTCCCGAACAAGTTTTAGATTTTTCAAACCTCGTTTAGACCATGTTTGAGAGCCCAAAATAATGGGTCGATGCGATCTTGATGCGTCGCATCGACCATCGTGTTGATAAGATAGTTTCTCCCAGTTTCAGTGCAAATTTCAGTGAACCAATGCAAACTCAACGCGGTGCGTTGACTATCGAATCGATGCCAACGATGCGGTACGTCGGCCTGCGCGTTGGTGACATAGTTTAATGTCATTAAAAGGACGCATCCTCAGGGTTAATTAGGTATTTTTCCCACGCTCTTCATCCTCAAAACATAAAATTAAACCCTTTGGAAAGCAATTATATTCATTCTTTCCCAAATTTCCCAAGAACAAGAACCCTAGGTGTTCAAATTTCAAATCAAAAACTCAAGAACTCACCTTTAACTTTCAGAAATTCATCAACTAAGGTATGTGAAGTGTTCATCCAAGGGTCCCTTCCTCCCTTGGAATCCAAGAAACTATTTTGTTACTTCAAGTATATGGATTTCATTAATTCCATGTTGGGTTTGATTATTTTCAGTTTTATAATGATTAATTGGGATTCTAATCCATGTTTTACAATACGTTTCATGTGAGGTTAATTGATATGTATGTAATATTATGAGGATACATGTAAAACCCCTAAAAGTGTCAATGGAGATTTGAATTATGATGTCTACTTGTTGTTTAGTGTTATGTGCATATGTATGCTCACCAAGTGCTTGATGAATTGTTCATGTGAACTAATAAAGGAAAGACATCATGTCATGTTAGGTTATTTAAATATTATACCATGCAAGAGTTTGATAAGATGTCTCTATAGATGCATTATAAATTCAATGCGCATGCTTATGCTAAGCAAGATCATGTGATGCTTTATTTTCATACTATCGAGTCCCGGGGGTATTTAATACCCAACAATTTAGATGTTTACTTAGAGCCAGTGTCAGTTACAAAGTAATCTCGGAAGTGACTTGATCAGTAGAACTCATCCAGTTACAAAAACTCAGGAAATCTCAGTAGTTCTCGTAACTCAGTCACAGTACTCAGATCAGACCTCAGTAGACTCAATAAGTTAACAAAATTTAGTAGTATTCCGTTAGTCCATGGAACTCAGTGAACTCAGTTCAGATCAGTCAAATAGTTATATCAGTAATAATTCAGTCCAGTCTAGTATATACTAGAAATTAGTTCAGTGTCCATTCATTTGGGAGTAGGATTTAGCACCGAGTGAACCCAAGGATGGGGGCTCACCTTCCAGTAGAGGGTATTATCCTTAGAAGAAAAGCTTGTATTCTAGAACTACGTAGCTAGCGTAGGTAAATATATCTCCTTATAAGACTAGGTTTGATATATCTCATTTTAGTTTTCCTACCAGCAAGGGTTGACAGAAGATATTCCTATCAGAGAGGGCTAACTCATAACTTTTCCTTACCCGTGGCATGATATTGACACCCTTCCAACAAGGGTTACAGGTTGGACCCCAAATTAGTTAAAGAAGGGGCATACCGATTAGATGATTACCTCCCATAGTCTCAGTCTAAGAATAAAACTCAGTTTAGTTCTACAGATTCAGGACTATTAGATATAGTCACTCAGTTCAGTACAAAACTCAATATAGTTCTACAGAATCAGGGTTGTCAGATACAGTCATTTAATTATCAGTAATACGGTATCATCAAACTCAGACATCAGTTAATCAGTATTCAAATTCAGTATTCAGCACGATCATGATCTCAGTTACAGTATACATATTCAAGCATGTACTCTCATTCAGTCATACTCATGTTATTCAGTTTGTATTATTCATGCATATGAACTTATGTGTGAGCTAATGCTAACACATTTGAGGCTTTTAACTAAGAATAATTACAAAGTCTTAAGCAAATTTTGTCTTTTTTGATTGGTTTATATTTGATTTTGCAGTTTAAGCTGATATGATAGAGAACCAACAAGAATGAAAGAAAAGAAGTTGAAATCTGAAGACTAGTGTGGTTGACGATATTTGTGATAAGTCGTCAGCCCTGTGATAAGTTATCAAGTTCGTCGTCAGTAGTAAATAGAAAATTGGCCTAAGTTGAAAGATGTGACGATATTTTATGACATGTCGTCAAGGGTCTGATAAGATATCAAGAATGTCGTCTTCCTAAGGAAGCACAGGAGAACTGAAGCAGAGCTTTGACGATATTTTGTGATAGGTGTCATGAAGCTGATAAGTTGTCAAGTTTGTCGTCATCCTTAAACAAGAAGAGCCAAAACTGAAGAAGGAGCTGACGATATTTGTGATAAGTCGTCAGCCTCCGGATAGGCTATCATAAATGTTGTCACCTAATCCAAGGGATTTCTGAATTCTATTATTTTATTTCCATAATTAGGGTAAACTATTTAAATCTTTGTTTTAGGGTTTTTTGGGGAGTTCCGGACATTGAGTTTTGACAAAACTTTTGATATTTTCTCTCTCTAGTTTCTTGGCTTGAAAAAGCAATTACTTTGAAGAGATTTTAATCATTACTTTAGGATTTCTACTTTAATCTAATCTGAGAAACAATCGTTGCTATTCATCTTGCTGTAAGTTCATCTTTCAAATTATGAATTCAACTTGTTGTATCGATTATTACATTATGAGTGGCTAAATCCCTTTAACATTAATTGTGGGATCTAGGGTTAAGTCTTGATAAGGTGCTAAGTGTTCAAGATTCGAAAGGTAATAGGACTCCTTGATAATTTTGAGGTTTTAATTATCATCTATTGGTTACAAAAGATAGATAACACCTGCTTTGATTTGCTTGAAAAAGAAATCAAATATAGTGGGAAGTGAATTATCAACAAGGACTTGGAAACACTAAACATCCATTTAATAATCAACGCTGTAACAAGGTTGATTAACCTGAGGTGAAGTCTGGTTAATAAATATGAATTCCCTAAGTTCGAGAGGATTAGGAAATTAAATGCTTAAGTAGGTCGAGAGACATTTAGGCATAAATTGGATAAATATAACCTATTTTCCTACCTACTGTGAGAATCTTGAACCACTAGTAGTATCTGTCAAGTACCAAAACCCCTAGTGAACATAATTCTTGGTTTTTCATAAACTCTTGATTACAAACACTGAAACTAAAGTGACCAACAATTATTTGTTGATCACCAAAAACCCCCCATTTTATCTTTTCGTATCATTTTTTTGAATTCAAATTGTAGCTACAGTTTCAAATTAGTTTAATCGCCACTCATATTGTTCCCTGCGGATTCGACCCCGACTCTAAAGTTGCGTAAATATATTGATGACGACCGCCTTGCACTAAATTGATGAGTAAGTTGAGTGTTATCATGAACCCATGTATTTCAACCAACCTCACTAGTATACCAGTACATTCAAAGTACTGACATATTTTTTTGTGCTATGATGTCTTATATCATAGGTTCAGACGAACAGGCTCTAGAACACCCTTAGAAGTTTATATTTTTTGCAGTCAGCATAGTGGTGAGTCCTCATAGTTCAAGGACTTAGTTGTTTTTAGTATTTCAGTATTATTTTTAGTATTCGGAGTAAATTGGGGATTTTTCCCATCAACTCCATAGTTCAGACAGTTTAGAGGCTTTCCAGACTAGAGTATTTTCAGACAGTTGTTCAGTTTTCAGTTAATGTTCAGTTTTGGTATTGTGATACCATATCCAATATTATTTATAGTATTGAACCTTATGGCCAGTTTTCTTTCTACTTTCTGCATATATACCATAACATTATTCTATTATTGCAGCATGTACCAGTCATCGGTTAGCTTGTGGTCCTTCATGATTATGAGCATCATGTAGCATTCGAGATACAGACTTAGGGCGTTATAAACTTTGTATCATAGCCAAAGGTTCAACAGTATCCTAGGAAGTCTGAAAGACACATCTAGTAGAGTCTTGTGCATGGGTGTGTTGCGCACCATACTTATGGACTGTAGGCTACGAGGTGTTTTAGGAACAGTTTCCCTTTTTCCAGTATTCATATCGTGTGAGTGAACATGAGCTCCAGCAAAACTCTCAGTCTAACCCTCTTCTTCCTTTTTCTTACAGAGCATGCCTCCCAAAAGGACTAACGAAAGAAGGACCGAAAAGCAATCAGCACCTCAGCTCGTTTAGGCAGATCCCCTGGACGAGCATGTCTCTCATGCAAAATTCAGGGTTGCATTCACTATTTTAACCAATTCAATTGCAACTCAGAATGAATGGACAGGTGTTGTTCCATCCAACCCAGTGGCAAATACTGTTGTAGCCAGGATTTGGGACTTCACCCGAATGAATCCTCCCTTATTCTCAGGTTCTAAGTATGAAGAGGATCCACAGGAGTTTCTCGATCAGATTCAGAAAGTCATAGATATCATGGGAATGACTTCCAGTGATAGTGATGACCTAGCCACCTATCAGCTATAAGATATAGTCCATACGTGGTTTAAGCAGTGGAAGGTAGACAGGGATGCAGATGCAGAGCCCATAGAATGGGAAGAATTTGCTACAGCTTTCTTAGATATATTCTTTACCTTAGAGATGAAAGAAACCAAGGTGTTAGAGTTCATCAATCTTAGGCAAGGCATTATGAGTGTGAAAGAGTATTCCGTCAAGTTTACTCAGTTAGCCAACTATACTCCTTATGTAGTAGTAGACAATACATCTAGAATGAGAAATTTTGTGTCTAAGGTATTGGGTAGAGTGGTTAGAAAGTGAAGGACTACGATGTTGATTAGGGAGATGGAAATATCTAGGCTTATTGTCCATGCTCAATAGATTAAGGAATAGAAACTTAAGAAGAAGGAAAGAGAATATAAGAGAGCCAGAATGGGTAGGTTTAGTTTTGCCTAGCCAAGGTCAGAGAGTGGTAATCGTTCTCGATTTAGTTAGAAGTTTTTAGCCCCAGTCCATCTTCATATATTACACCAGTACCAAGGTTTAGGAATGGCAATCATGATGAGGCACCAGGCTCTAAAACCCAGAGTAGTGCAAGTGGTGTTCGTACTAATCCGGTTTGCGAAGAATATGGTTAGAATCATAAGGGTATGTGTATTGCCGGCAGTGATGTTTGTTTTGGATGATGCAATTTAGGTCACAGAGTCCAAGACTTTTCTAAGGATAGTCTACGAAGTCAGCACAGTAGTCCTTCAGCTCAGTTCGGTCGCCCGAATCAGCAGGGTGCCACTTCCAGTGCCGCCAGTGGGAAATGCCCGAATAGGTTTTATGCACTTTAGTCCAGGAAAAATTGGGAAAGTTCCCCTGATGCGGTCACTGGTACGTTTTAGACCTCCCATTTACATATTTAAGTCTCATCAGATCCAGGAGCTTCTTTGTCTTTTGTAACTCTTTGCATAGTAGCTAACTTTAAAGTTAGAACAAATATTAACAAAACCTTTTTCAGCCTCCACCCAATGGGTCAGTCTATCATAGCCCGATGGGTATACAAAAACTTCCCGGTTATGATATCTCGGGAAGTCAGGCTTCCAGATTTCAGTAATAATTTTAGTATGTGTATAAAAGTAATGTGTGGGAATGATGCCCAACCCGTCTTTACCTCAGTTCAAAGTTTTGTACTTCATTCATCACGATACCTACACATTCTTTACGTCTCAGCTCCATGAACACAGCTTATATTCATGCACTTTCCATAGAATTGTGTGCATTTCCAGTTTTTAGTATGAAGAGTTCCAATTCACTCAGTAGTACAAATCATGTTCCATGAACATGGAAAAACTCTAAACTCAGGTCATGCATCTTATGACTTCTACACTCATGCCTTACAGAGTGTTCAACCCTAGTTACCGTCTGAATCATAGTCTCAGTTACAGTCTTAGGTATAGTATCAGTCTCATTCAAGTAATTAGATCAGAAACTCAGTTCAGTTTTATGTTTGGTCGACCATAGCGTACATTTATCAGTTACACAGTTATTAGTATTTCAGTACGTCAGCTTACAAAATATTTCAGAACTATGTTATATACTTGGTCTTTCATTCTCAAATAATACATCTTTCACGAATTCATGCTCAGTTATCTCATATTACCCAGTAAGTCCTTACCTCGTATACATGATACTCTACAGTTTTATTCTAGTTATTCAGACTAAGGATAGTTCAGTCTTGCAGACCCAGTATTTAGCTATCAGTTATTCAGTTACTCAGATAAGTTAGTATATTTATGCATTTATGCTCAACGCCTATGGGAATACTTTTAGTAGTCTCAGGTGAAGTGTCATAGTAGAGAGTGTAGTTGAAAGAGTGTCAGAGAAAATCTCCAGTTGAGAGTAAGTTTTCAGTATGCGTTAGACCGTAAATCCAGTAATTCAGTTTAGCAGTCAAATGGGTAAAGTCGTATGGTGTGGATTTCCATATTTCCATCTAGTCGCACTATTCAAAGTCTCATGAATGTAAATATTCTAAGATAGACCAACTAGGTAGTTGCGTGTTCAGCTTAGTTTATGTATCATGTCTCAGTTTTAGGCCCCAGATATTTAGTCATGATTCAGTTCGTAGGTCCCTTGTGCATCGCCCCAGTTTTCCTTAGTATCTCAGCCAAGTCAGTATTTTTTGGGGGACGTAATGTCCCAAGGGAGAGATGCACTATAACCTCAAGATTTCATGCCCTAAACCTCTCAGTTCTCTTTGCGTAACGAATCCAGTTTAGAGTAGTGGGTACTCATAAGTTGACCCTCAAGTTCCAATCTCAGCCGTAAGCCACGTATTCAAGGGGTTCAGTTTAGTTCATAATATTCATTTCATATATCACGTTCCGGTCTCAATCATGTTCTCATGTTCCCATTCATGTGTACTCTGAAAATGATCTTGGGTTCATCAGTATTTTTTAGTTTAACTAATAGTTTTTCCTTAAGATTATTCAGTTTCATGCTCAGATTTTCCATTTCAAACTTGGTATCAGTTACCTTTGCATATTCAGTCATATGTTCATGATTCAGTTCAGTCATGTATTTATGCAACAAATATGTATGTTCGGTATGAGAAACTCAGCTTATCAGAAATCCCAATCATGCATTCATGAATCAACTCAGTCATGTACTCATGCATTAGATATGCATGTTCAGTATGTCAGTAATGTCAGTCATATAATCATGTTTAAGATATTCATATCCCGTAAGTAAGTTCAGTCTACTAAGTATTCTCAGCATAGTCAGTCTCATTCAAGGACGAATGTTCCTAAGGGGGAGATAATGTAAGACCCTGCAAAAATTCTTAGCTTAATTCAGTCCTTTAAGCTTGTTAAGGGGGTCCCGGACATAGAATATATTAACTAAGTATTCAGACATAGTGCCATTTTATCCTTCGAAAGTTGGCAATATTATTTCATGACCTTTACGTCATTTAAATATTGATATTTGAGTTAATTATGATTAGGAATGTCAATAGAGGTTCCCGGACAAGTTTTGGATTTTTCAAACCTCGTTTAGACCATGTTTGAGTGCCCAAAATAGTGGGTCGACGCGATCATTATGCGTCGCGTTGATACGATAGTTTTTCCCAACTTCAATACAAATTCCAGTGAACCGATGCAGACTCGATGCAATGCATTGGCTATCGCATCAATGCAAACGACGCGGTGCATCGACCTGTGCGTCGATAACATAGTTTATAGGCATTAAAAGGCCGTGTTCTCAGGGTTAATTAGGTCTTTTTCCCAAGCCCTTCATCCCCCAAAACAAGAAATTAAACCTCTT
The DNA here is from genome assembly GCA_030864215.1 of Capsicum pubescens. NCBI lineage: Eukaryota > Viridiplantae > Streptophyta > Magnoliopsida > Solanales > Solanaceae > Capsicum > Capsicum pubescens. The sequence goes on along the minus strand of CM061548.1, from coordinate 144,532,563 downwards.
GGAGAGAAATTATATTCATTCTTTCACAAATTTCCCAAGAACAAAAACCCTAGGTTTTCAAATTTTAAACCAAGAACTCAAGAACTCACCATTAACTTTCAGAAATTCATCAAATAAGGTATGTGAAGTGTTCATCCAAGGGTCCCTTCCACCCTTGAAGTCCAAGAGACTATTTTCTTACTTCAAGTTTATGGATTTTATGAATTCGATGTTGGGTTTGATTATGTTCATGTTTATAATGATTAATTGGGATTCTAATCCATATTTTACAATATGTTTCATGTGAGGTTAATTGATATATATGTAATATCATGAGGATCCATGTAAAACCCTTGAAAATGTCAATGGGGATTTGAATTATGATGTCTACTTGTTGTTTATTGTTATGTGCATATGTATGCTCACCAACTTTAATTATTCATGTGAACTAATAAGGGAAAAAAATCATGTCATGTTAGCTTATTTGCAAGTTATACCATGTAAAAGTTTGATAAGATGTCTCTATAGATGCATTATGAGTTCAATGCGCATGCTTATGCTAAGAAAGATCATGTGATGCTTTATTTTCATACTATTGAGTCCTGGGGGTATTTAATACCTGACAATTTAACTGTTTACTCAGAGCCAATGCCAGTTATGAAGTAATCTCAATAGTGACTCAATTAGTAGAACTCAGCTAGTTACAGAAACTAAAGAAATCTCTGTAGTTCTCGTAATACATATTTCAGACCTCAGTAGACTTAATTAGTTAACAGAATTTAGTAGTATTCCTTCAGTCCACAAAACTCAGTCAACTCAGTTTAGATTAGTCAAACAGTAATATCAGAAACAATTCAGTCCAATCTAGTATAGACTAAAAATCAGTTTAGTGTTCATTTAGTTGGGAGTAGTCAGCACCGAGTGAACCCAAAGATGGGGGCTCACCTGCAAGTAGAGGGTGTGGTCCTTAGAAGAATCCTTGCATTCTAGAACTACGTAGCCAGCGTAGGTTAAGATATCTCCCTGTAAGACTAGGTTTGATATATCTCATTTGAGTTTTACTACCAGCGAGAGTTGACGGAAGAACTTCCGATCAGAGAGGGCTAACTCACAACTTATCCTTACCCGTGGCACGGTATTGACACCATTCAAACTAGGGTTACAGGCTGGACCCCAAATCAGTTAGAGAAGGGACATGTCAGTTAGATGATTACCTCCCACAGTCTTAGTTTCAATCTCAGTCTCAGAATATAACTCAGTTTAGTTCTACAGATTCAGGACTATCAGATATAGTTACTCAGTTCAGTACGAAACTCAATATAGTTCAATAGAATTAGAGTTGTCAGATACAATCATTCAGTTATCAGTAATACAGTATCAGTAAACTCAGAAATCAATTAATCAATCTTTAGATTCAGTTTTCAGTACTATCACAATCTTAGTTATAGTATATGTATTCATACATGTAATCCCATTCAGTCATACTCAAGTTATTCAGTTAGTATTGTTCATGCATATGAGCCCATGCATTTTATACTACCTTACTGAGTATACCAGTACATTCAAAGTACTAACACATACTTTTTTTTGTGCTATGATGTCTTATATAATAGGTTCAGATGCAGGGGCTCCAGAGCACCCTTAGTAGCTCAGATTTTCAACAGTCAGCGTAGTGGTGAGTCCACATAGTTCGAGGACATGTTTATTTTTAGTATTTCAGTATTATTTTCAGTAGTCGGAGTTAGTTGGGGACTTGTCTCATCAACTCCATAGTTCAGACAGTTTAGAGGCTTTCTATACAAGTGTATTTTCAGACAGTTGTTTAGTTTTTAGTTGATGTTCAGTTTTGGTATTGTGATACCATATCCAGTATTTTTTTGGTATTGAACCTTATGGCTAGTTTTCCGCCTACTTTTTACATATATACCATATCATTATTAAGTTACTGAATTAGGTATCAGTCACGGGTTAGCTTATGGTCCTTTGAGATTAGGAGCACCATATAGCGTCCGGGGTACAGACTCGGGACGTTACAATCTATCCCCTAAAATTCAAAGGCTAACACACGATAAAAATGAAATAATCTGCGATTCATGTTTTTTCGCTCGTTCATCCTCTATCGAGCTACATTAGCTACTCTGAAGTAACCCTTATAATTTAATAAGTCATCACAGGTGCAACCATTAGCTTACAACAAAAAATCATTCTAACATACCTATCCCCAGAGTTCATAGGTAAATACACACCAATAAAATAAAATAATCTGCAATTCTTATTTTTTGTTAGTTTATCCTAAAACAGTCTATGTCCCATCTCCAAAGAAATCCTTATAATTTAATAGGTCATCATGAATGCTATTATCAATTTTTGACAAAAAATCATTTCGATGCATCTATCCTCATAAATCATATGTTAACTCGTATGAAAAAATAGAAATAAATTGTCATTCCTACTTTTTCTCTCATTTGTCTTAAAATAGGATCTGCTTCTCTAAAGTATCCCTTATTATTTGATATATTAACACGGGCGTAGCCATATGTTTTTTGCAAAAAATAATTCCAACACACCTATCAATAGAAATTCATTGACTAACACACAAAATAAATCAAAATTATCTATATATTTTTTTTGCTTGTTTTTACTAAAAAGGGCTACGTTTGCTTTTTTGAAGCAATACTTATTATAAAATAGGTTGTCATGGGTGCAACCATGAGTTTTATATAAAAATCAATTTGACGCGTTTAGCCCTCAGAATAAATATGCCAACACATGAAAAAATTAAAGTAATCCACAAATCATTCTTTTTGGCTCTTTTTCCTAAAATAGGCTACGTCTGTATCTCTAAAGTAATACTTATCATTCAACATGTCGTTATAGCATTGCTATGAGTTTTTGACAAAAAATCATTATGACGCTCCCATCTCTAGAAATTTATTGGCTAACATATGCGAAAATCAAAATAATCTTCAATTCCTATTTTTAGTTTGTTTATCCTAACATAGGCTATGTACACCTCTCTAAAGTAGCCTTTATAATTTAATAGATAGTCACAAGCACAAGCATGAGTTTTCAACCAAAAATCATTCTGACATGCCTATCCCTAGAAATTCATAGGCTAACACTAAAAAAAAACTAAAATAATTTGCAATTCTTATCTTTTTTCACTCATTTGTTCTAAAATAGGCTATATTCACCTCTCCGAAGCAACTCTTATAATGGCGGTTTTCATGGGTACAGCCATGAGTTTTTGTGAAGAACTATTCCAACAAATCTACCTCCAAAAATTCATAGGCTAACACACACTAAAAAAAAAAAAAAATCTGTAATTCCTACTTTTTTTCTCTCATTTGTCGTAAAATAGGTTATGTTTTCCTATCAGAAACAACCCTTATCATTAAATACATCATCTTGGAAGCAGTCATGTGTTTTTGATAAAATATCATTTTTGACGCACCTATCCATAGATATTCAGAGGCTAACACACAAAAAAAACTGAAGTAATGCACAATTCCTAAATTTTTTGCTCGTTTGAATTAAAACAGGTTATGTTGCCTCTCCGAAGCAACCCTTATCATTTAATATGTCATCAAAAATACATCCATGAGTTTTCAGTTAAAAATCCCTCTTTGAATCAACCTTTATCATTTAATAGGTCATCACAAATACATCCATGAGTTTTTAGTTAAAAATCATTCCAATGTACCTATCCCTGGAAATTAAGAGGAAACTCAAACACAAAAAATCAAAATAATCTGCACTTCCTATGTTTTTGCTTATTTGTCCTAAAATAGGCTGCATTCCCTCCTGAAGCAACCCTTATTATTTAATAGGTTATCATCAGTGCAACCATGAGTTTTCAGTAAAAAATCATTCGGACGCACCAATTCCCAAAAATTAATTGTCTAATACATACGAAAAAACTAAAATAATCTACAATTCCTACTTTTTTCCTCTTGTTTATTCTAAAATAGAATGCGTCCACCTCTCAAAAATACTTTTATAATTTAACAGGCTATCTCCGGCACAGTCATGAGTTTTTAGCTAAAAATCATTCCGATCTATCACTAGAAATTCATAAGATAACACACGAAAAAAGAGCAACCCGATGCAGTAAGCTCCCTCTATGCGCAGGGTCCTGGAAGGGCCTGACTACAAGAGTCTATTGTATGTAGCCTCAACATACATTTTTGGAAGGGTCTGGTCACATGGTAGAAACTTTATCAATTACTCCAAGGCCCTCCTTCAAACAATCCAAAATTCTTGATATTTTGCTTGTTTTTTCTAAAATAGGCTACGTCTTCCTCTACTAACCAAACCTTATCATTTAATAGATCGTCACAGGCATAATGATGATTTTTTGGCAAAAATTCATTTTGTCTCACCTATCCCCAAAAATTCATATGCTAACACACTCGAAAAAATTGAAATGATATGCAATTCTTGTTCTTCCGCTCGTTTATCCTAAAACAGGCAACGTTCGCTTCACTGAAGTAGATCTTATAATTTAATAGATCATAAAGATCACATCCATGAATTTTTGGCTAGAAGTTATTTCAACTAACCTATCCCCAGAAATTCATAGGCATTACACACAAAAAAATTAAAAAAAATTGCAATACTTGCTTTTACGTTTATCCTAAAAGAGACTACGTCCGTACATCTGAAGTAACTCTTATCATTTAATAGGTCATCACGGGTGTAGCCATGTGTTTTTGGGAAAAAATCAATCCAACACATCTATCCCAGAAATTCATAGGCTAACACACAAAAAAATTAAGATAAATTTGTGATTCCTGCTTTTGTTGCTAGTTTGACGTAAAAGAGGCTTTGTCCTCCTCACTGACACAAATCTTATCATTTAATAGGTTTCCATTGGCGTAACCATGAAATTTTGATAAAAAATTAATTTGACACACCTATACCCAGAAATTTGAGTAACAGACCCAAAAAAAAACTAAAATAATCTACAATTCCTGCTTTTCTCATTATTTTATCCAAAAACAGGCTACGTTCACCTCTTCGAAGCAATCCTTATCATTTTAGAATGTCTCAAGCATAGCTATGAGTTTTGATAAAAATTATCCCAACACACCTACCTCCATAAATTCAAAGGCTCACACACGAAAAAGTCAAAATAATTTACAATTTCTGCTTTCTTGCTCATTTGTCCAAAATCATGCTATGCCACCTCTCTAAAACAACCTTATTATTTAATAGACATTAAGGGTCAAAACCATGAGTTTTAAGTAAAAAATTATCTTGACGCACCTGTCCTCAAAAATTCATAGTCTAACACACACGAAAAAACTGAAATAATCCACAATTCTTGCTTTTTGGCTCATTTTTTCAAAAAGAAAGGTATGTCTGACTCTCTGAAGTAACCCTAATCATTTTATATTTCTTCGCAGATGCAACAATAATTTTTAAATAAAAAATTATTTGGGCGCATCTATTTCTAGAAATTCATGATCTAACATACAAAAAAATTAAAATAATTGAATTACTGCTTTTTAGTTCATTTGTCCTAAAATAGGCTATGTTCGCCTTGTTGAAGAAACCTTTATCATTACTATTTTTGTTCATTTATTCTAAAATAGGATACCTTCGTCTTCCTAAGAAACTCTTATCATTAAATAGGTCATAGCGGGTGTAGCCATGATTAATAGGCTAATCGAATTAATGTTTTTTATTCATTTGTTCTAAAATAGGCACCGTCCGCCTTTCAGAAGAAACTCTGATCATTAAATAGGTCATCAATGGCATAGACCTGATTTTTTGGCTAAAAATTATTCTAACGCACCTATCCCCAGAAATTCATAGGCTTACACATAAAACACCAAAATAATCTATAATTCTTGCTTTTTGCACTCATTTGTCCTAAAATAGACTGTGTACACCTCTCTAAAGAAATTATTATAATTTAAAAGGTCTTCATGGGCTCAACCATGAGTTTTGGGCAAAAAATTATTTTGCCTGCACCTATCCTTAGAAATTAATAGGCTAACACATATAAAAAGAATGAAATAAACCACAATTCCTATTTTTTCACCCGTTTATCATAAAACAGACAACGTCCTCCTCTTCGAAGAAGCCATTATCATTCAATAGATCATCATGGGAACCACCATATTATTTTGATAAAAATTATTTTGATGCAACTACCCAATAGATTTATAGGCAAACGCACATGAAAAAACTAAAATAATTCTCAATATAAGTTTTTTCGCTTGTTTGTCAAAAAATCAGACTATGTTTGCCTTTTCGAAGCAACCCTTTTTATTTAATCAACATGAGTGTAGCCATGAGTTTTCGACAAGAAATTATTCTGACACACCTATCTCTAGAAATTCAAAATAATTCCTGCTTTTTTTCTTCTTTGTCCTAAAATAGGCTACGTCTGCCTCTACTAAGCAACCTTTATCATTTAATAGGTCGTCACACGAATAGCCATGAGTTTTATAAAAAATCACTCTGATGAACCTATCCCAAGAAATTAATAGGCTAACTTCACATGAAAAATTGAACCAATTCGCAATTCCTATCTTTTCACTTATTGGTCTTAAAACAAGCTACGTTCATCTCTCGTAAACAATCTTTATCCTGTAATAGGTCATCAAGGGCGCAACCATGAGTTTTTGGTAAAATATCATTCTGATGCACTAACCCCAGAAATTCATTGGCTAACACATATGAAAAAAACTAAAATGATCTGCAATTCTTGTTTTTCCCTTTAGTTCTAAAACAGGCTTCGCCTTCCCCTTTGAATCAATCCATATCATTTTATTGCTCATCACGAGTGTAGTTTTATTTTTGTAAGATATTATTTCAATACACCTACCTCTAGAAATTTTTAGGCTAACACACATGAAAAAATTGCAATAATCAATGATTAGAACTTTTTTGCTCATTTTTGCTAAAATAAGCTACATTCACCTCTTCAAAACAACCCTTATCATATTTTAGGTAATCATAGGCACAACCATGAGTATTCAATGAAAAAGTATTTCGACATAGATATTCCCAGATATTTATAGGCTAATACACACGAAAAGCTAAATTAATTTGAAATTCCTATTTTTTGCTCATTTTCCTTAAATAGGCTATGTTCACCTCTCTGGAGAAACCCTTAACATATAAAAGGTCTTACGTATGCAACCACTAGTTTTCGATGAAAATTATTTCGATGCATCTATCCATAGAAGTTCATAGGACAGAATACAAGACAAAATTCAAGCAAATAACAATTTTTGTTGTTTTCTTTTTTTGTCCTAAAACTAGCTATGTGTTCCTGAAGCAGTGGTTATGATTTATAGTTCGCCAGGGGTGAAACTATGAGGTTTCGACAAATAATCATTCTGACATACCTATCCCCACAAATTAATAAGCTATCACACATGAAAAAATCAAATAATCTATAAATCTTTTTTCTCGTTTGTCCTAAAATATGTTGTGTTTGCCTATCCAAAAAAACCCTTTTCATTTAATACATGGTCACGAGTGTAGCCATGAGCTTTTAACAAAATAAACTTATTTCAATGCACCTATCCCCAGAAATTCATATGCTAACACACACGAAAAAACAAAAATAACCTACAAATTCCTACTTTTTTTGCTTGTTTGTCCGAAAACAGGCTACATTTGCCTCTCCAAAATTATCTTTATCACTTAACATGTTATACCGAGTATCAATGAATTTTTAGTACAAAATCATATCGATGCACATATCCCCATAAATTCAAAAGCTAACGCACATGAAAAAATAAAATAATCGGTAATTCCTACTTATTTGCTTGTTTGTCCAAAAACAAGATACACCCACTTGTCTTAGCAACCCTTATCATTTTATAGGTTTTCATGGGTGCATAATGGGTTTTCAAAAAAATATCATTATGACGCACCTATCCCAAGAAATCCATGGTCTAACACACATGAAAAAATCAAAATCATCCGCAATTCTTATTTTTTGCTCGTTTTTTCTAAAATAGACTAGTTATAACACCCCATATTTTCCTAGCATAATCTAAGTCCCAGTGAATAATTATTCATAAATAAAAATTTCAAAACACACATCATTTTCAGTTTAGAGCCTGTCATTGCGTAGAAAATTCAATTAGCTTTCCAACGATATAAAATTCACCAAAATCTGATAACCGGGTAAGAAGTTATAGCGCTTTTAAGTTTCAGTCATTAAACATCATCATTTTAACCCTTAGCACATCACGGTGACAGTCCAAATGACAATTGTCAATTTTTAGTTGACTCCGCGATGTTGGTGCGTTGCGGAGCAAGCCAATTTCCAGTGGGCCTCCTCGATAGTGGCGCGTTGCGAAGGTGGCCAAATTGGCATTCCAAAGGCTTACAGCGATAGCTATGCATCGTGGTGTTTTTCCAGGTCCCAATTGTCCATTTTTAGTGGTTTGGCGCGATAGTGGCGCATCGCGCCAAGGCCAAAAATCGAGATGGTCAATTTTTAGCTTATGTTTTAAATCCTTTTAAGGGTATTTGGGTCTTTTTTTCTAAGACCTAAACTCGTCCTAAAACATGAAATTTAGCCCCAATTGACCTAAATAATCATTCATTATTCAATTTCCTCTCAAATTAAAGATCCCATTTTCCAAGAACAAGAAACCCTAGCTCTCAAATTCAAGACCAATCTTCAAGAACTCACCAAGAACCTCAGGAAATTCATTATCCCAGGTATGTTAGATGTTTATCCATGGAGTCCAAATATCCTATTTTAATTACAAAGTTATAATCTTTTCAAGCTATTTGATTTTAAATTATGATTTCATCCATGAACCTCCATGTACTATTGATTTTATACCATTTTACCATGAAATTATTGATATGATTCAATTCTCCATGTTTTTATATTATTATTTATTGAATTAAACCATGATTTAGGTCTATTATGTTGAATTCATGCTATTCCATAAGTTCCATGACATTCATATGATTGTTTTTAACCATGAACTACCAGTGTTTGATAAAAGTCCTAAAAGAGTGATTGATTTAATAAAAGCCTTTATGCTTTGTCCCCCAAGCTTTAATATCATTTTTCCATTGTTTTTTTTTACTCCTGGGGCATTGAATACCTGAAAACCAAAGCTGTTATGTAGTCTAGTCTCAGTATACTACAAAATAGTCTTCAGAACATACTATGAACATTATCAGAATAGTCAAATATCAGTCAGTTAAACTCAGAACAGTCTAGTATTTCAGTGTCTTTCAGTTGGGAGTAGGATTTAGCACCGAGTGAGTATAGGGATGGCGACTTCCCCATCAGATTGGAAGAGTCGTTAGTAGAAGTCCCTATACTCCAGAACTATGTATCCAGCATAGGATATGAGAAGTCACTCATCAAATTAGGCTTGACTATCTCCTAGGGGTCACCCGTCAATTTAGGCTTGAAACTCTTAGTCCTTTGGACATTATAGCAGTTTAGTGGATCCACACAGCCATCGTTTGTACTCGTGGCATGGTATTAACACCCTTCCAACTGGGGTTACAGGTTGGACCCCAATTAGCTCAAATTGGGGAATATCAGTTAGATGATACCCCCCACAGTCTCAGATGCAGTCTTAGTTACAGTCCCAGTTCAGTTATGCAGTCTTAGAGTTGTTTGACCAAAGTATAAAGATATCAGTATTTTGTCAGTATTTTAGTTTACAGATTTTACTCAATCCATGTTATATGCTTGTTCATGCATCCCTAGTGTCTACTAATTTTATGTATCTTCAGTATTTACAGATTGTCATACATACTCGATACTTACAGATTCTCCATTGTTTCAGTATCTACAGTTTCTATGTTCTCTACTCGGTACTCCATATTTTACATGCATATTCAGTTAATTATTAGTTCTATTCAAGAAACCATGCATATCAGCATACCATATTTAGCATACCAGTACATTCAAAGTACTGATCGCATACCTTTATTTTGCGCTATCATGTATTATATCATAGGTGCTCACACTAAGCTCTTGGACTGTGGTTAGACTTTACTTTTAAGGCTATCAGTAGTACAGTAGCAGTGGTGAGTCCTCATCAATCAAGGACAGATTATTTTACTTCATATGTCTATTTCAGTAGTTAGAAGAGTTAGTTAGGGTCCTTTCCATCAACTTATATTCAGTCTGTCAGTTTTAGAGGCTTTTCAGACATTAGATTCAGTTATTCAGTATTCAAATTTTTAGCTAACATGTCAGTTTATCAGTATTTAATCAAATTCAATCAGTTTTTCTATAGATTCATATTTCAATATTGATTCAGTGAAAAACCTTATGGAAATATCAGATGTTTTATGCAATTATGATATTATTATTCAGTGCTTATAATAGGAACCAGCTTATGGGTTAGCTTGTAGTTCCTCAGGACTGTAAGCATAGTGTGACGCCCAGGGTGTACTCTCAAGGCGTTACAAACTTGGTATTAAAGCCTAATCTTTTAAAGTGTTCTAGGAAGTCTAAAAGTCACTTCAAGTAGAGTCTTGTGCATGGGTGTGTAGCGCACCACACTTATGGACGAAAGGCTACAAGGCATTTAGGAAAAGTTTCCCTTCTTTCAGTATTCATGTCGTGCGAGTGAGCATGAGCTCAAGTTAAACTCTCTATCTAATCTATTTCTTTCTTCCATTTATAGAACATGCCTCCCAAGAAAAACGGAAGAAGATCAAGAACCAGCCAGCCCCTGAACCCATCCAAGAAGATCCTTTGGATAAGCATATCTCTAATACAAAATTTAAAACTGCATTTACTACTCTAGCAAACTTCGTAGCAGCATAAAATAAACGGCCAGCTACTGTTCCATCCAACCCAATGGCCAATACTGCTCAACTAGAATTTGGTATTTCACCCGGATAAATCCTTCTTCTTTTATGGGATCTAAGTTTGAAGAGGATCCACAGGAATTCTTAGATATGGTTCTAAAGGTCACGAATGCTATAGGAGTGACATCTAGTCAGAGTGCTGAGTTGGCTTTATACCAGTTGTAGGATGTATCCCATACTTGGTTTAAGAAGTGAAAGGTTGATAGGGATGTAGATACAGGGCCTGTAGAATGGGAAGAGTTTGCCATAGATTTCTTAGATAGTTTCTTCCCATTGGAGTTGAGGGAGGCCAAAGTTTAAGAGTTCATTAACTTAAGGAAGGGAAGCATGAGCATGAGGGATTATTCCCTTAAGTTTACTCAGTTAGATAGATATGATACTCGTATGGTAGCTGATAACAGGTTTAAGATGAGCAAATTTGTGTCTGGAGTGTCTGATAGTGTGGTCAAAGAGTGTAGAACTGCAATGCTGATTAGTGAGATGGATTTGTCTAGGATGATGGTCCATGCTCAACAGATAGAGGATAAAAATATTAAGAAGAAGGAGAGAGAAAACAAGAGAGCTAAGATAGGTAGTTTTAATTTTAGTCAGCCAAAGTCAGAAGGTGGTAACCATCCTCAATTTCACCAAAGGTCTCCATTCCTAGCGCCATCTTCATCCAGTTCTCTAGTACCCAAATTCATAAATGACAATAGGGATAGAGCACCAGGATCTGAGTCCCAGGTCAGTGTTAGTGGTTCTCGTACAAATCCCTTATGTCAGAAATATAGTAGACACCATCAGGGTGAGTGCAAAGCGAGTAGTGATGTATGCTTCGAGAGTGGAAAGTCAAGCCATCGGATTTGGAAGTGTCGGGTAGTTTCTCATAAAGGTAGGGATATGCGCAAACAGGGCCAGTCCCATCAGTCGTCAAATCCATCCGGTCGCCCAACTCAGCAGGGTGACACTTCTAGTGCTACCAGTGATCAGCGCCCGAACAGATTATATGCCCATCAATCTCGCCATGATCAGGAAAATTGTCTTGACGTAGCTACTAGTACGTTGCAGGTATTTCACTTACATGTTTATGCTTTACTAGACCCTGGGGCTTCTTTTTTTCTTGTAACTCAATATAAAGCCGTCAACTTCAAAGTCAGTCCTGAAACTCTAGCAGAGCCCTTTTCAGTGTCTACCCCAGTAGGCATTTCCATTATAGCCAGATAGGTATATAGGAACTGTCCGATCATAATATCTCAGAAAGTTACCTCAGTTGATCTCGTGGAGCTAAAGATGATGGATTTTGACATCATTCTCGGTATATATTAGCTCCACTCATGCTATGCATCAATTGATTTTAGAAACAGAATAGTTCATTTTTAGCTCCCAAATAAACCAGTCCTTGAATAGAGCGATAGTACTACAACTCTTAAAACTCAGTTGATCTCGTACCTTAGAGCCATAAAGTAGATATCGAAGGGGTGTATTTACCATCTTGTGCGACTCAGAGACTTTAACTCAGAAACTTTAACTCTTGAGTCAGTTTCAGTATTCAGGGAATTTCCATATATGTTCCCTGAAGATCTCTCCAGAGTTCCTCCCAAAAGGGAAATCGACTTCAGAATAGACCTTCTTCTAGGTACTCAGTCTATATCTATTCTTCCATATAGAAGGGCTCTAGCTGAACTCACAGAATTGAAAGAATAGTTGAAAGATATCTTAGATAAGGGATTCATCAGACCCAACATTTCCCTGTGGGGCGCACCAGTTCTATTCATGTGTAAGAAAGATAGTTTTCTCAGAATATGCTTTAACTACCGTTAGTTGAACAAGGTCACAGTCAAGAATAAATACCCCCTTCCTAGAATCGATGACTTGTTTGACCAACTTCAGGGTGCTAGCTACTTTTTCAGGATAGACCTTAGATCAGGCTATCATCAGCTCAGGGTCAGAGAATGTGACATTCCGAAAATAGCTTTCCAAACCCGATATGGTCACTTTGAGTTTCTGGTCATGTCCTTCGGTCTTACAAATACCCCAACAGCCTTCATGGACTTGATGAATCGAGTGTCAAGCAGTACTTGGACATGTTCGTCATAGTATTAATTGATGACATTCATTTTTACTCCCATAGTAATAACGATCATACAGACCACCTAAGAATAGTACTTTAGACTCTTAGAGCATACCAGTTGTTCGCTAAATTCAGTAAGTGTGAATTCTGGATAAAGTTGGTAGCTTTCCTTGGCCATATTATTTCTTATAATGGAATTAGAGTTGATCCTCAAAAGACTGAGGTGGTGAGAAACTTTTCTAGACCCATCTCTCCATCAGATATCTGGAGTTTCTTGGGTTTAGCTGGCTATTACCATAGGTTTGTTGAAGGGATTTCTTCTATTGCATCCCCCATGTCTATATTGACTAAGAAGAGAGTTAAGTTTCAGTGGTCAGATTCATACGAGAAGAGTTTTCAGGAGTTGAAGACTCAACTCACCTCAGCCCCAGTATTGACTCTACCAGATAGTTTAGATGGTTTTGTTGTGTACTGTGTTGCATATAGAGTAGTTTTGGGTTGTATCATCATACAGAGAGGTAAGGTCATAGCGTATGCCTCCAGATAGCTTAAATCCCATGAGAATAATTACCCTACTCATGATCTTAAGTTAGTAGTTATAGTGTTTTCCTTAAAGATTTAGAGGCATTATTTGTATGGAGTGTATGTAGATGTGTTCACAGATCACAAAAGCTCATAAGCGTTCTCTCAAGAAAATTTGAATCTGCGTCAGAAAAGGTGGTTAAAACTATTAAAGGATTATGACATGAGTGCTCTGTATCATCTGAGCACGGCCAATGTTGTGGCTTATGCTCTCAGTAGATTGTCCATGGGTAGTGTATCTCATGTTGAGGATGGTAAGAAGTTGTTAGCTCAGGAAGTCCATCAGCTTGCCCGACTAGGTGCCAGCTTAGTCAACTCAATAGAGGGTAGTGTGTGGGTGGAGAGTAGCTTAGAACCATATTTAGTTTCTGAGGTAAAGGAAAAGAAAGATAGAGATCCCAGTCTAGTTAAGTTGAAAAAATCAGTCAGGGTAGATTGTCTGTGCCTGGTGTAGATGACTTGAGGCAATGAATTCTTGCAGAAGTGCATGGTGTACGTTACTCTATCCATCCAAGGGCCACTAAGATGTACTATGATTTACGAGAGATCTATTGGTGGAGTAGGATGAAGAGGGATATTGCAGAGTTTATGGATAAGTTCTCTACATGTCAGCAAGTTAAGATTGAGCACCAGAAACCTAGTGGGTCCATGCAAGATTTCAGTATTCCCACTAGGAAGTTGGAGGAAGTGAACATGGATTTTGTGACAAGTTTGCCTTGTACCCGTCATCAGCATGATTCTATTTGGGTTATCATAGACAGGATGACCAAATCAGCTCATTTCTTTCCAGTCCATACCTCTTATTCAACCGAGGACTATGCCAAACTCTATCTCAGAGAGTTGGTTAGGTTGCATGGTGTTCTCTTATCTATCATCTCAGATAAAGGTACCTATTTTACCTCTCAGTTCTGGAAAGCATTCCAAAAGAGTCTTGGTACCTAAATCTATCTCAGTACAGCCTTCCACCTTCAGACAGACGGTCAAGTATAAAGGACCATTCAAACACTTGAGGATAAACTGAGAAATGCGCATTTGATTTTAAAGGTAGTTAGGATAACCACTTGCCTTTGATTGAGTTCACATACAATAATATCTATCATTCAAGTATCCGTATGGCTCCATTTAAGGCTCTCTATAGTAGGAAATGTAGATCTCTAATTGGTTGGTTTAAAGTAGGTGAGGCCGCAGTAGTAGGTCCTTACTTAGTGTTTGATGTGTTAGAGAAGGTTCAGTTGGTCAGTGAAAGGCTTAGGGATGCACAGAGCCGACAAAAATCATAAGCAGATATGAGGAGAAAGGATCTTGAGTTTAAGGTCGGTGATTTTGTGTACTTGAAAATATCTCCCATGAACGGAGCAAAGAGATTTGGCATGAAAGGGAAACTCAGTACCCGATATGTAGGTCCCTTCAAAGTTCTCAGTCGTTCCGGAATGGTAGCTTACGAGCTTGAGTTGCCTTCAGATCTAGCCTCAGTACACCCAGTGTTCCATGTCTCATTGTTGAAAAAGTGTATTAGTGATCAAGATGTAGTTGTTCCCTTAGAGAGTGTAGATATTCAGAACAGTCTTTCCTTCCAGGAAGTTCCAATCAAAATTCTTGATCATCATGTTCATAGACTAAGAAACAAAGAAATTCCATTGGTCCAAGTTCTTTGGTGGAATAAGTTCGTTGAGGAAGCCTCTTGGTAAGCAGAAGAAGATATGCAAATCAAGTACCCTCATCTTTTCTCCGGGAATTCAGATTCAGTATAAGGTACCAATCTTCTTAAGATTTCTCTCTATCATACTCAGTTTCAGTTGCACATCATGTTCATGTCAATCGTGCATTTACAAATTAGTTCAGTCATGCATTTCTTGCATCAGATATGTATGTTCAGTGTGTAAGCTCATCCCATCAGCTTTTCTCAGCTTAACCAGTTTCATTCGAGGTCGAATGATCCCAAGGAGGACATATTGTAACACCTCGTATTTTCCTAGCCTAAGTCCTAGTGCATGAGTATTCATAAATAAAAATTTTGAAACACTCATCATTTTTTAGTTTAGAGCCTGTCATTGCACAGGAAATTCAATTAGCTTTTCAACGATATAAAATTCGCTGAAATCCGATTATCGGGTAAGAAGTTATGGAGATTTTAAGTTTCAGTCGTTAAACATCGTCATTTTAACGCTTAGTACATTGTGGAGACAGTCCAAATGACAATTGTCAATTTCTAGTGTGACTCCACGATATTGGCGCATTGTGGAGTAGGCGAATTTCCAGTGGGCCTCCGCGATGGTGGCACGTCGTAGAGGTGGCCAAATTGGCATTCCAAAGTCTTACCGCGATAGCTCAGCATCGCGGTGTTTGTCCAGGTCTCAATTGTCCATTTCCAGTGGCTTGGCATGATAGTGGCGCATCGCGCCAAGGCCAAAAATTGGGATGGTCTATTTTCAGCTTACGTTTTAAAATCGTTTAAGGGTATTTGGATCTTGTTCCTAATCCCTAAACTAATCCTAAAACATGAAATTTTGCCCCAATAGACCTAAATAATTATTATTATTCAATTTCTCCTCAAATTGAAGATCCCCTTTTCCAAGAACAAGAAGCCCTAGCTCTCAAATTCAAGACCAATCGTCAAGAAATCACCAAGAACCTTAGTAAATTAATTATCCCAGGTATGTTAGATGTTCATCCATGGATTCCCTTCATCCATGGAGTCCAAATATCCTATTTTAATTACTGAGTTGTCATCTTTTCAAGCTATTTGATTTTAAATTATGATTTCATCCATGAACCTCCATGTACTATTGATTTTATACCATGTTACCATGAAATTATTGATATCATTCAATCCTCCATGTTTTTATATTACTATTTATTGAATTAAACCATGATTTAGATCTATTATGTTGAATTCATGCTATTTCATAAGTTCCATGACATTCCTATGATTGTTTCTAACCATGAACTACCAGTGTATGATAAAATGACTACAAGAGTGATTGGTTTAATAAAAGCCTCCATGTTTTGTCCCCCAAGCATTAGTGTCATTTTTCCATTGTTGTTTTTGAGTCATGGGGGTATTGAATACCCAAAAACCATAGTTTTTATGTAATCTAGTCTTAGTACATTACAGAATAGTCTTCAGAACATACTATGAGCATTATCAGAATAGTCAGATATCATTCAGTTAAACTCAGAATAGTCTAGTATTTCAGTGTCTTTCAGTTAGGAGTAGGATTTAGCACTGAGGGAGTGTGGGGATGGAGGCTTCCCCGTCAGATAGGCAGATTCATTAATAGCAGTCCCTATACTCCAGAACTACTTAGCCAGCATAGGATATGAGAAGTCACCCGTCAGATTAGGCTTGACTATCTCGCAGGGGTCACCCGTTATTTCAAGCTTGACACCCTTAGTCCTTTGGGCATTATATAAGTTTATTGGATCCAAACAGCCAGCGTTAGTACCCTGGCATGATATTAACACCTTTCTAACTGGGGTTACAGGTTGGACCCCGATTAGCTCAAATTGGGGAATATCAGTTAGATGATACCTCCTACAATCTCAGATGTAGTCTTAGTTACAGTCCCAGTTGAGTTTTGCAGTCTTAGACTTGTTTGACCAAAGCATACAGATATCAGTATTTTGTCAGTATTTTAGTTTACAGATTTTACTCAGTCCATGTTATATGCTTGGTCATGCATCCCCAGTGTCTACATATTTTTATGTATCTTCAGTATTTACAGACTGTCATACAAACTCGGTACTTAAAGATTCTCCATTGTTTCAGTATCTATAGTTTCCATGTTCTCTACTCAGTACTCCATATTTTACATGCATATTCAGTTAATTATTAGTTTTATTCATGAAACCATGCATATCAGCCTGCCTCATTTAGCATACCGGTACATTCAAAGTACTGATCGCATACCTTTTTTTACGCTATGATGTATTATATCATAGCTGCTGATGCTCAATTCCCGGACCGCGCTTAGACTTCACTTCTCAGGTTGTCAGTAGTATAGTAGCAGTGGTGAGTCCTCATCATTCGATGACAAATTATTTTACTTCATATCTCTATTTCAGTAGTTAGCGAGTTAGTTGGGGGCTTGTCCCATCAACTCATATTCAGTCAGTCAGTTTTAGAGGCTTTTTAGACATTAGAGTCAGTTATTCTGTATTCGAATTTTCAGTTGACATGTTAGTTTATCAGTATTTAATCAGATTTAGTCATATTTTCTATAGATTCATATTTCAGTATTGATTCAGTGATAAAAAACCTTATGGCAATATCAGATGTTTTCCACAATTATGATATTATTATTCAGTCCTTACAACAGGTACCAGCTCATAGGTTAGCTTGTGGTCCCTCGGGATTGTAAGCACCGTGTGACTCCTAGGGTCTACTCTTGGGGTGTTACACAAGTCCACCTCTCTAATGTAACTCACATTACTTTCTAGACTAACATGAGGGAAACCAGAAATTTTTGAGAAAAAATAATTCTGACTCACCTATCCCCAATAATTCCTAGGTTAGCACACACAAAAAACATAAATAATCCTCAATTCATGATTTTTGCTTGTTAGTCTTAGGATAAGCTACGTCTGCATCAACAATGCAACCTGTATCTTTTAGTAGATTTTCACAGGTACAGCCATGAGTTTTTAGCAAAAAGTCATTCTGATGCAACTATATCCATATATTCACTGGCTAACACTCTAAATAAATGAAATAATCCTCAATTCTTACTTTTTGCTCGTTTGTCCTAAATTAGGTTACACTAATCATACCGAAGAAAGACTTATCATTTAACAGTCATCACATACACAACCACGATTTTTCAATAAAAAATCATTTCAATGCATCCATCCCTAGAAATTCATAGGCTAACGGACACGAAAAAGATAAAATAATATACAATTCCTACATTTCTACTTGTTTGTCCTAAAATAGGTTATGTTTGTCTCTCCTAAACAACCCTTATCATTTAGTAGGTCGTCACGAGCGAAATCATGATTTTTTGATAAAAATTCATTCTAAAGCATCTATCCCTAGAAATTCATAGGCTAATACACATGAAAAAACTAAAGAATATGCAATTCCTTCTTTTATTTACTCGTTTGACCTAAATTAGGGTTTGTCTGCCTCTCTGAAACACCTCTTATCATTAAGTAGGTCGTCATAGGCATAGCTATGAGTTTTCGATAAAAGTTCATTCTGACGCGCCTATACCCACAAATTCATAGGGTAACATACACGAAAAAATAGAAATAATCCGCAGTTCTTACTTTTTCATGTCACAACACAGAAATCGACATTGTGATGTCATGTATCTCGATCCAGCATAGATAAGTAAGTCAATTTCCCAAAATAAAGAAAAAATGAAATACACCAATAAATTAAAACAAGGTGAGACTTCCAAAATAAAGTCAGGTAAAAAATATAGATAAGTATGAAAGTATGAAGAAATATGTAACATCCCGAAACCTAATGTCTTAAGTATAAGAGAATCTAATAAATAACCAAATCTAAAAATACAAAGTTTGTCTTAGAAACCATTAAGACATAAGAACAAATAGGATGAGGCTTGGAGTCAACTGTGATGAACCTTGAGCATGCCAGTACCTCAAAACTCACTGAATCCCCACACACAAACTCAGCCACCATGCATTGAAATAGTACTAGGATCTACACCAAAAGGTCACAGTAGTAGTGAGTAAGGACAACTTGTACTTAGTAGGGTTCATCGGCAAACTGAGAAAAGTAGTAAATAAGATAGTAAAGAAAATACTAAGAGAAACTTGCATGCAAAAAGGTTCTCAAATGGTAGCTCACACCGTATCCCCTAACAGTTCTAATACATAAATACAATATCAAAAGGTCAAACATAAACAAAATTATAGATAGAGTCTAAATACACAACAAGCAATATGTAAAAAATACATGATTTGAAAATGTAATGCAATGAATGATGAAGTGAATAGTTGAAAGTCATTGTGTGACTTTCTATATACACCTATCGAGCCTCAATGCTCCCAAAATAGGACCCGTGGGGGGTTCGCAACCCATATATTATCTCAAGTTTCCACTAATCACAATCTCACTTACCGATACATCCCTCGGTCTAGGCGATTTGAAGTGTCTCATTTTCTTCCAAAAATTAGTGTTTCTCAATAGTACCAATATCTCATGAATGTGTATGTATTCAATGAGGATATAATGTTCATAATCAAACAATATGAAGATATATAATCCATTCAGTACGTGTATAAGTGATCTAAAAACTCAACGCAATATGTCAGTAATTCATGATATCAGTTCTAGTTGGAATAAATATGAATGTAAGATATAATTAATACTATAACAACTAATAACTTGGGCATTTATATCATTATAAAGACAAACAATGCTTAATAAGGCCTATAATATTTATTCAAGCCCCGCACAGGCATCACATTAAGAAATAAGGCAGTCAAATGCATAAATAAATTCAATGATGTCAAATAAAGTCCCTTCATGAGCAACACGCAATGCATAATATTGTAAGTCAACAACAACATAAAATACACCCCCACACAGGTATCTCATAATAACTCAACAATCACATCCTGTAGTTATTTCTTCAGACCCATAGTATACTCTATTTATTAATTAACTACCCAGGTCAGTCTGAAGCAAGATAAGCATAACCTACCTCATAACGATAAAATCTAAGCCTATAGTCCTTCAACGTGGAGCTTTCCCCTTCAGACATCCTTGAAATCAACAACCTTCAAGTGTAGATTCTACGCATTAAAAGAAAGCAATTGATACCTATATTCCCTATATTTGAGTAGGGTCTAAAATGGATTCAAAACGAAAGGGAAACTAAAATTTTACTGTAGAAATACATTCTCCAGTAAAGGAATCTACAGTTGAAAACTCACACAAAAATTAGTTCAAATGAAGTCTCAATCAAAGAAAACCCATTTTTAAGATTTTTCCAAAGAGATTCTCAAAATTAAATGTTAAAAACAAGATAAAAGACTATTTTGATATTAAAATTTAGTAAAAAGTAATGGAATTAAGGTTTTGGAGCCTATCCAAGATCAAATGGTGATGAAAAACCTAAAAATTGCACAAACCCAAAGCTCAAACTCTAAAAATGGTGAAAATCATGAAAAAGGGATTTTTATACAATGGTTGCCGCTTAAGTGACTACCACTAAAGCGATACCAAGTCGCTAAAGTGGCTACCACTTAAGAAGCTACTCCAGCTATCAACAAGTATTAAATTTAGTGCAAGACAACCAAGCTCCGAACGGACCTTCAAGATTTAACCAGAACTCCATAGAAATAAACCATATATGTTACCAGGCTAATTTTGATATTCTAAACTCAATAGTAATATTAAATTTTCAAAAAGAGATTGTTTTCAACAAATAAAATCTTGAGATCCCTTGAAGGAATATTTTATTAGTTTTCTAAATGAAGTATCAAAATGCAAAGAAAAGACTCCACACCCAAACCAACCCCGCTAATAACCCAAATTTGACATTCTAAATCAAATAGAACTGTCCAAATGTTCATTTGGCACTCAAAATAATAGCTATTGATTGAAGTCAACTATGGAACTTTTTGTCACGACCCAAACTCGCGCATGGCCGTGATGGGTATCTCAAGCCCACCGAGGGCCAAAGATAACCCCCTTACCCTAACCTCAAGAGTACAATAAAAGTAAACAGCAGAAGCCAATCAAGTTAATAACGGATATACAAAATAAAATATAATTTAAGGTGTCATAGTTAGACATCAATGACATCCCAATCCAGTACACAAAAGCCTTTAAATCCAAGAATACCAACTAAGTCGGGACATGCCCCTAACTATGACAAAAGAAATCCATAAACACTGGAATGATAAAGAAAACCTAATGAAATGACTCGGCCTTTTGAAGAATGGAGGCTCACCACTTCATAGCTGCTCAACGGGAGTACCAAACCACCTAACACTGCATAAGAGCTATAGAAAAGTCCTCAAAACCTACATCATGAAACTATGCAGCATCCAAAGATAGTCAGTTGGGCGAGCACTGGCATATAACCACAGAAAAAGGGATAAAATAATGCATTTATCAAAATCCAGTCATAAACCATATGCACAATATTTAAACATACATACATACATATATATATATAATGCCAGCATAGGGACAAGGGTCATGAAACATGATAGTTTAAAATATTAGTGTGAACTATATAGCTCGTACCAACATTCCAGGATCCCACAAGATATATGGGTTCGGCTCCTTCTATTAGAAGGGTCCCAGTCCATGTTAGCCGCATGTACTGAGAAATGTCTTCAGACACCAAAGCAATCGCCATCCAAAATATAATGTGTGCATCAGACACATAGTCATATAGACCCCCAACATTGGCAAAAATGGTTTCCAGTATTGGTCCTTTTAAGACTACACCTCCTTGGTGAGCTACACAATTTACTTTCATCCTAAATTAAAATAATTAGGACATAAACCATTCATTTACCATGGAGTATTATATTAAGGCATTTTCCAACTTGGTATCGCCATACCAATATACTTGCAAACTATCCCTTTTATGCCAAACCAATCCAAAAGGCCAAATTGACTCCAATTACCAGTTTAAAGATCCAAACCATGGCCATCAAGGGTATCAAAATACTTCTTATCCGTTTATCCTTTAATACAATGCCACGTTTCAAAAGAGATATTGAATTGTGTAAAATACATATTCAAAACTAAGATTACAATGTTGGTTTAGGTTATGCCATTAACAAGCCAAAATTCATCAATTTGATTAAACCCATGTCATATAGTTTAAACATTAGAGAAATACACTAGTTTAAACATTAGAGAAATACACTAGTTCAGTTCTAAAATCCATCAAATAAAGCATGAGCAGTCAATTATAATCAAGAAAAGAGTAATTCAAGTGTTAACAACCAAAAACCCTCAACCCAAGTTCAAACTCATCATTTAAAACACTTGAATATTGAATAATTGATGCCATAATGTAAAAAACAAGTTAGGGAATCAGCAACATGCCTTTAGATGAAACCCTAACTTTCTCTCTTGAGAGTGGTGAGGATAAGAAACCCTGAATCTCAGCCTTGGAAGTATGAGTTTTGGAGAAGAAACCCTAACTTTTCTCTCTTGAGAGTGGTGAGGATAAGAAGAATTGAAAAACTGACTAAACATCATTATACAATGCTTATTGAATGATTTAAGTAGTGGGGGATGAGTTTGAAGTGATTAAAAGACCAAAATACCATAAGAAACAAAAAAAAATTGTAGAAATTTCTTAGCTGACGACTAGGTTGACAACCCGTAAGTATGTTCACAACTCGTCAACCTAGTCATTAATCCCTAGCTAAATTTGGACATTTACTGGTTAAGGATGATGACTTGAGTTGAAAAATCATCACCTAGTTGATGACTCATCAACTTAGTCGTCACCTAGTTGACAGCTCGTCAACTTAGTTGTCACCTTTTGGTAGACAGACACTCCCAGTTAAAATGGGCATAACTTTCTACTCTGATATTAGATTAAGGTAAACTCAAATGAATTTGAAGGAAAACTCAAAGATATTTGATTTGGTATATAGTAGGCCATCTAAATCAATACATTATAGGAGTAATGGTCATTAGGAGTCGACCCAAGTAGGAACATCCACTAAAACTCAATCGGTAGAAAAGTTCTCAACTCATCCTTGAGTAGGAGACTTTTATGATCTTAATTCATCTACAAATATGTTCCCAAACTACAGAATTGATCATCACACTTATATTGATAAAGAATCATTGGGTTCGGATCTATACACGCATGAATGACGGTTCAAATTGTAGTCAGAAAATGTAGGATGTTACATTATGTCCCCCTGGAATCATTTGTCCTCGAATGATTGGTAAGAACTAATTGAAGCTCTAGAAGTACGGAACATAGGATGTAACTTCAGATTAAGAATTCTCCCTCAACAAACATATATATAGTCATCAAGATAAATGAGCTTCATGACATCACCAAGTAAATCATGTAAGCATGAATCGTGAGATAATGAGACATGACATAGACATGACCGTGGACATAAGTTCTATGAAACATGGTCATAACAACGTAAGGCATGAATATTTCCAGGAATCTTCAGCCCGATTTAAGATTGATACAAGACATGAAATAAGATTTCTCGCAGGATATATGAATATAAAAGCATTCTCCACCTCGAATGATACATCTAATATCCTTTTAATCTAGCGATACTTCTCTACTATGATTTCAGCTATGAATACCCCACTTTGCCATTTCAATTTTATAATTCCCCTACGAAACACATAACCAGAAGATCTCGAGTCTACTGCATATTTCTTCCATTTTAAAGCCTAACCCAGAGTTAAAGGTGCAAGCTTAAGCTATGGGACCCTACACTCTATATCCATCCAAGAATACTACTCCATCTTATCATTATAATGAAATAACCTCAAGTATTAATCAAGAATTACTAGCCACATAACATAATGGTTTGTGTATCTATCAATCACAACATTCAAGCCTATCTTTACTCTACCTATTTTATGATTTGTCCACCCAAAAACCATAAACTTCAACTACTATCGCAATGATTTTCACCACCTCTCCCCTTCCTAACTATTTCACATAACAAAAGTTCATCTCGCACTTTCCATTTCATCTATAACCTTAGCCTAAGTATCCACACCCAAAATTTTCACATAAAAGAACATATACTCTCTTATCTAAAATATTACTATGCTTCCATAGCCACTATGATCTTAACATAAGGAGGGTCACTAAGGGACTAGAGTATAAGCATAAATAATAAGAGTATTACTTCTCAATTATGACTCTTATTCATTGTACTACTCAAGGTGAAACCCATGAAATGATATATGGTACAATAGGCATGAAATATTTCATACAACCACCTAGATCATAAATAGAGGGTTGTTTGGGAATAAACATAACATAGCATAACTTCTTCAGACTAGGAACAATGAGAAACATGAGTGCATATATCATGAGTCATATAATATAAAGCCGATATTTATATATTCAAGAAATAAGACAAGTATTGCTACTTGGAGCTATTGCTTTTCATTCTAAGAACTGAGAATAGTCATGAGTTTTCATAGATAGCATCACTTTGGGTTAAGACATGACATAAAATGAGTTGGTAACATAAAGAAAGTATAGCTCCTTAGAACTAAGAATAAAATGAGACATGAGTTTATGGACCATGAGTGTCATATCATAAATAACATGACCCAAACCTGGGCCTTTCCATGAAGGGCATCTCAAGCCTACCATAGTCCGAAGATAACCCCCATACCCTTACCTCAAGTTCATAATAAAAGTAAATAGCAAAAGCGAGTAAATCTATGAAAGATATATAAATCTAAAGAAAGATAAGAGTCAAAAAAAGAATCCCCAATACTGTCCACAAATGCCTCCAAACTAGACATACCAACTAAGTCAAGACATGCCCCCAACTAAAACTAGAGGAATCCAAAATACTAATACAACAAAGAAAGAACAATGATATAACAGGGCCTTCCGAAGGATGGAGGCTCACCATTTCCTAGCTAATCAATAGAAGTACCCAACCACCTAACACTACACAAGAGAAACAAAAAGGTCCTCTAAACCTACATAATAAAATGATGCAACATCTGGAATGGTACTGGGGCGAGCATTGTCATGTAACTCAAGGGATAGAGATAAAATAATACATTTACCTAAATCCAGTCATAAGCCACATGTACAATATTTATGCATATATATAGGATATAGAGATAGGGACAAGGGTCAATTAACATGATAATTTAAAACATTAGCCTAAACTATGTAGCTCTTACCGACATTCCAGACATCCAGGGGCTATATGGGTCTGACTCCCCTTGCCGAAAGAGCCCCAATCCATGTTAGCCGTATGTACTGAGGAATTGCTAAAGACACTAAGGCGATAGACATCCAAAATATAATGTGTATCCAGACACATGGTCATATAGAACCCCAATGTCGGCAAACATGGTTTATACTATTGGTAACCCAAGGACTACACCTTCTCGGTGAGCTACAAAATTCCCTTAAAGCCCAAATTTACAAAATTTGCACATAAACCAACCATTAACATAGGAGTCTTTATTAAGTTATTTTCCAACATGGTATCGTCATACCAATATGCTTGCAAGCTAATTCAATTATACCAAACTAATCCATTTAACCATTAGACTCCCAATTTCCATTTAAATGAAAAACAACAGGCACCAAGAGCATTCCAAACCATTTTTATCAATTTATCCTTTAATGCAATGCAATGTTTCAAACAAAGTTAAATTATGCAAATATCTAAATTCAAGATCAAGTTTACTATGTAGGTTGAGGTTAATGCCATTACAAAGCCAAAAAATCATCAATTTTGGTGAAACCCCTGTAACCCATTTCATCCATTATAATAATGCACCAATTTAGTCCCAAAATAATTAAATCAGGAATAATACATTTAAAACATAGGAAAAATAATTCAAGTAATAACAACCAAAAACCCTCAACCCAATTTCAAACCCATCAATTCAAATCACATGAATATTCAATGAGTTGATGCCACAATGTAAAATTTAAGTTAAGAAAAGAGAAACATGCCTGAAATATACAAGAAATTGAAAAGAAATCAGAGTTTGGAGTCCGGAGGAGTGATTTCTTGTAAAACCCTTGAACTTTTCTTGGTTTGGGAGTTAAGAAGGAAAAGTAAGGTTTTGATCTATATAACTAAAGGTAAAAGGGTTATCTAAGTGTTTTGAAGTCGTGTTAGGGGTAAAGCACCAAAAATCCCCTTACTCCAAGTGGAAAAAACAAAAACTCAATGAAATTAACATAGCAGTGTGACATGCTGCTATTGCGGAGGGTAGCCATCGGGCCACGCTCTTATCATGGAAGCAAAGTTGCATGGCATGCTAAAATTACGGACCCTCATTGCCTTGGGGTCTAAAAATAACCCTGAACCCCTTTCAAAAACTCTAAAACACCCCTTTAACATCCCTAATCATAATTAAAGTCAAAAATTAACCTTACGCACATGAGAGGGATCAAAATAAAATGATTAAAATTTTTATGAGGTCCTACATTATCCCCCCACCCCCTCCTTTGGATCATTCATGCTCAAATGATGAGTTAGGACATTCGTAACACGATAATAGAAAGGACACCATAGAATCCAAGGATAAATTTGAAATGCAATAAGAGGGAAATGAAATTCAAACCTTAAGCACTTCCATCCAACATTGGAAACAAGAATGGGTATTTGGCCTTCATACCTTCTTCAGATTCCCATGTGGCCTCTTCTACCTTTTGATTCCTCCAAAGGACCTTCACCGAAGCTATATCCTTTGTTTTGAATCTATGAACTTGACATATCAATATTTCAACTGGGACTTCCTCATAAAAGAACGAATCTGTAATACCAACACCCTAAGCAGGTACCACCAAATAAGGGTCACCCACACACTTCTTAAGCATGGACACATGGAAAACTAGATGAATCAAAGCCAAACTCGCTGGTAAATCCAATTCATAAGCGGCATTCCCTATTCTTCTCACAACCTAATACAGACCAATATAACGTGGACTAAGATTCCCCTTCTTCCCAATCTCGTGACTCCTTTCGTAGGAGAAGCCTTCAAGAACACCTAATCACTAACTTCGAACTCAAATTCCTTTCATCTCATAGCTGCATAAGACTTTTGGTGACATTGAGCAGTCTTAAGTCTTTCTCTACTAACCTTTACCTTCTCCATGGAAGTGTGGACCAAGTCAGGGACAAAAAACCTAGTCTCACCCACCTCAAACCATTTAATAGGGACCTGCACCTTCTACCATAAAGAGTCTCAAAATGAGCCACCTGGGGACTAGAATGATAACTATTGTGGTAAGTAAATTCAACTAGAGGAAAATAGTCAACCCAACTACCTTTAAAGTCAATTATGAAGGACCTTAGCATATTCTCCAAAGTATGAATAGTGTACTCCACTTGTCTATCCATTTGAGGGTGGAAAGTGGTGTTAAGGTTCACCTGAGTACCCAAACCTTTTTTAAATGAATGCCTAAAGTGAATAAAACTGTGTACCTCAGTCTGAAATGATTGACACCAGCGCCCCATGTAACTTCACTGTCTCCTGAATGAACAACATAGCATAATCCTCTCCTGAGTAGTTAGTTCTCACAGGCAAGAAGTAAGCAAACTTACTGATATCTACAATGACCAAAATAGAATCATACTGAGTTCGAGACCATTTAATTCCCATAACAAAATCCATATTAACCATCTCCCATTTCTACATGGGCAATTCTATCTCTTGGGACATGCCACTAGGCCTCAAATATTGTACCTTGACTTGCTGACAAACCATACATTTAGAAACAAAACTTGCCACATCTCTCTTCATATTATTCCATCCTAAAATTTCCTTCAAGTCATGATACATTTTGGTTGAACCCAAGTTAATTATGTATTTGGACTCATGAGTCTCAACTAAAATTCTTTCTTGTAACCCATCTACATTAGGAACACACAGCCTTTCTTGACACCTCAAGATGCTATCTCCCCCAATCTCAAAATCTGTAGCCTTTTGCTGACTCATATCATCCTTGATCTGCATAAGTGTAAGATCCGTAACCTATTTCTTCTTGACCTCAGCACCAAGAGACGACTTAGCTACTTCCTAAACAATCACTCTACCATTTTTAGATTCTAAAAGACAAACTCCCAAATTATCTAGCCTGGGAATATCCTTTACCAACCCTCTTTTATCCTCCTCAACATTATATAAGCTCCCCATAGACAACCTACTAAGATCATCAGAAATAACATTAGCTTTACTCAGATGGTAGAGTAAACTCATGTCGTAATCCTTAAGCAATTCGAGCTACCGTATTTGCTAGAAATTCAAATCCCTTTGCATAACAACATATTGCAATCTCTTATGGTGTGAATAAATATCCAGATGTACTCTACACCGATAATGGTGCAAAATTTTCATAGCAAAGACCACGACCACCAAATTTAGGTCATGAGTTGGGTAATTACTCTCATGAACTTTAAGTTTTCTGGAGGCATAGGCTAAAGCCTTACCTGCTAAATCAAAACACAACCCAGTCCCTTATGGATGCATCACAATACACAACAAACTCATCGGTACCCTCGTATATAGTCAAAACCTGCACAAAAGTCAAATTATCCTTCAACTTCTCAAAACTATGTTCACAAGAGTCGGACCATAAAAACTTAATCTTTTCCTAAGTTAACTTCATCAGCAGAGCAGCAATACATAAGAAACTCTCCACAAACCTCCTATAATACCCAGTCAATCCCAAGAATCTCCTAATATTGGTTAAAGTAGTGGGTCTATACCACTTCTTAACTGCCTCAACCTTCTATAGATCTACCTTGATCCCTTCACTAAAAATAACTCGAGAAAAGATGCAACACTTAGCCAAAATTCACACTTGGAAAATTTTTCATACAATTTCTGGTCCTTAAGAGTCTGCAACACAATTCAGAGATGATTAGGATGGTATTCCTTACTTTTGGAGTACACCAAGATGTCATAAATAAAGACTATAACAAACCAAACTAGAAACTGCATAAACACCCGATTCATTAGTTCCATGAAAGTAGTTGGAGCATTAGTCAACCCCAATAACATAACCAAAAACTCATAGTAGCCATACCGGGTCTGGAAAGAAGTCTTGAGAATATCAACCTCCTTAATTTTCAACTAGAGATATCCCGAATGGAGATTAATTTTTGAAAAATACCTAGTACCCCTAAGAAGATCAAATAGGTCATCAATCCTAGGAAGAGGGAACTTATTTTTCACTATGACATTATTCAACTAACAATAATCTATACATAAATAAGGAGACCCATCTTTCTTTAGCACAAAAAAAACAGGAACACCCCACAGAGAAACACTAGGACGGATAAAACCCTTATCAAGAAGATCATTTAATTGCTTCTTTAGTTCATTTAGTTCAGCCATAGCCATCCTATAAGGAGAAATAGAAATGGTACGGGTATCCAGTAGAAAATTTAATTCCATAATCTTTTTCCCTATGGGGAGGAATTCTTAGAAGATCATCGGGAAAAAATTCCAAAATTTCATTAACCAGGGGAATAGTTTACAAAGATAGACTTTTAGAGTTAGAATCCTTAACCCGAACTTGATGATATAGACACCCCTTAGATATTAATTTTTTATCGCAAAGATAGGAAATAAACCTTCCTTTAGGTATCAAGGAACTCCCCTCCCATTAGTCACTGGTTCAGTAGGAAAATAAAAAATAACCTTTTGGGTCCTATAATCCAGCGAAACATAATACAAATGAAGCTAATCTATCCCCAAAATTACCTCAAAATCCACCATATCTAGTTCTATCAAATCTACCAATGTGTTTCTGTGATGAATGGATACCACACAACCCCTATAGATTTTCTATCAATAATAGACTCACACACTGGAGTAGAAATAGAAAAAGGGTTGGAAATATTTTCAAGACCAAAAGCAAAGTGTACAGACACATAAGGGGTCACATAATATAGGGTAGAACTCAGATCAAGTAAACAATAAATATCACGGGTAAAGAGTTGTAACATACCAGTGGCCACATTTGCGGATACCTCAGACTCCTGACAAGTAACAAGTGTATAGAGATGATTTTGGCCATTGCTAGTACCTAAAGTGGCGTCCTTAGGTGCAGGAGCCGAAGAAGTAGCGATAAGGACCTTATTAGCTCTAGTGGCAACTTTAGTTATAGGAAAATTCCATCGCAGTTGACTAAGCTAGCCATAATTAAAATGGATGTTCCTCCCCTCCTCACTATACTATGTAGAAGTTTTCCACACAAATGGCAAAGAGGATAAGGTGGGGCTGACTGGGCTCCACTGACTTGAGATAGGGTACCCTGTGCCTTAGGACCACTGCTAGCCTAGAAACAGTGATCACTTGAAGGCTTAGGATAAAGAGCACTAGCTATCGAACAAGAGTTTCTCAAATTCTTCTTTTTAGTCCACTGCCTATCATTTCTCCCACTATTTTGCTAACTTTCACCCTGCTCTAAAAACCCAAACTTCTTGCTTTGCCTTTCTCCTATCTCTACTTGTTTCCTTTTCTTATCCTCCACCTGTTGCATGTAAACCACTAGCCTGGATATGTCTATATTATTATTTAGTGTCATAGCCTAACTCTCTAACACCAAATTACGGGATAAACCAAAAGCAAAATTCCTCATTCTAGACTTCATATTAGATACCAACTCCGAAGCATAATGAGACAACTACTGATATTTCAGTACGTACTCCTTGACACTCATCCTGCCCTACTTTAAGTTCACAAACTCTTTGGCTTTAGCCTCCCTCAACTTCTAAGGAAATAAGTGATCAAGAAATGCACCTGAAAACTCATCCCGCACTGCCGGCTTAGTATCATCAACCCTTATCGCTTCCCACTCCTCATACCGCTAGTAAGCCATATCCTTCAACTAATAAGCAGCAAACTCCACACCTTTTGAATCAGTAGCATACATCACCCTAAAAATATTCTCCATATCATCAATAACCCCTGAGGATCCTACTCAATCTTAGAGCCTATAAAGGTTGGAGGATCTAACCTTATAAACTGGCCAACCCTGGTGATCTCAGAAAAAATAGCAACAGGACCAATAGGATCAGACCGATGAGATTCATATGCCACTAGTTGAGAAAGCATATGGATAGACTGACAAAACTCCACATTAGAGATATCTCCCTGCCATGACTGAGCACTAGTATCAATAGCTTGGGAAGCCTGATAAGGACTAGTAGGGATCGATGGAACCCCAGGTGAAGCGCTACAATCAGGATCAAAAACCTTAGATTGGGTCTATACTATAAGAGTAGGGTAAATTCCCTTCATATTTTCCTCAGGTGAGATAGAGGTTCCAGCAGGGTTTTATGATCGTCATATCTTCGAGGAGGTATGATCTAAAATGCTACTAAACCAAGAGTTAGAGGAGTTTCATGATAACAAGAATTTATAGCCCAAAATAAAGCACAAGAAAGGGAAACATTCCTAAATGCCACATATCCTCTCCCTTACAAATGTGGCGTGCTACATATTCATAAAAGGGACTCTACTCGACATGACTTTGTGGACAACTAAGGATCCTAAACCGTGCTCAAATACCAAGTCTGTAATGACCCAAACTCATGCATGGCTATGACGGGCATCTCAAGCCCACCATGTGCCGGAGACAACTTTTATAGCCTTACCTCAAGAGCATAATAAAAGTAAACATCAGAATTCAAATAAATTTATGAAAGATATATAAATCTAAAGAAAGATAAAAGTCAAAACAAGACATTAAAGACATCCTAATACTATCCATTAAAGCCTCTAAACTAAGATAAGTCAGGACATGCCCCCAACTATAACAAAAGGAATCCAAAATATTAAGACAACAAAGTAAGAACAATAAAATAACAGGGCTTTTCAAAGGGAGGCTCACCACTTCACAATTGATCAATAGAAGTACCCAACCACCTAATGTTGCACAGGAGAAACAAAAAAGTCCTTTAAAGCTACATCATAAAATGATGCAGGGTCTGGGGACGGTCAATATGGTGAGCACTAGCATGAAACTCAAGGTATAGGGATAAAATAATGCATTTACCAAAATCCATTCATAATCCACATGTATAATATTTTTACATATATATATATATATATAAGATGCCAGGATAAGGACAAGGGTCAATTAACATGATATCTTCAAAACATTACCCTGAACTATGTAGCTCGTACTGATATTCTAGGCACCCACGGGCTATATAGGTCCGACTCTCCTAGTCGGAAGGGCCTCAATCCAAGTTAGCGGCATGTACAGAGGAATGGCTAACGAAACTAAGGAGATAGCCATCCAAAATATAATGGCACATGGTCATATAGACCCCAACATCGGCAAACATGGTTTCCAATGTTGTATCTCCCAAACAACACATTTTCAGTGAGCTACACAATTTTTTTTAATTCCAAATTAACACAATTTACACATAATCAACCATTAACCAAGGATTCTTTATTTCATTTTTCATAATGGTATCTTCATACCAATGTTCTTACAAGCTAATTCAATTATGCCAAACTAGTATAATTAACCATTAGACTTCCAAGTTCTATTTAAATCCAAAACTATAGCCACCAAGGGCATTCCAAAACCATTTTTATCAATTTATCCTTTAATGTAGTACAATGTTTCAAAGATAGTTAAATCATGCTAATATCCTTATTCCAGATCAAATTTACAATGTGGGTTGAGGTTAATGTCATTACCAAGAAAAAAATTCATCAATCTTAGTAAAACCTATGTCTACCCATTTCAACATTATAACAATGCACCAACTCAGTCCCAAAACCATCAATTAAAGCATGATTAATCCATTTAAAATATGAGAAAAATAATTCAAGTAATAACAACCAAAAACCCTCAATCCAATTTCAAACCCATCAATTCAAATCACCTGAATATTTAATAAACTGATGCCACAATTTAAATGTTAAGTTAAGAAAAGGAAAACATACCTGAAATATGGAAGAAATTGAAGATAAATTAGAGTTTGGTGCCTGGAGTAGTGATGTCTAGTAAGTCCCTAGAACTTTTCTTGGTTTGGTAGTTAAGAAAGAAAAGTAAGGTTTTGATCTGGATAACTTAAGGGAAAAGAGTCATCTAAGTGTATTAAAGTCGTGTTAGGGCTAAAGAACCAAAAAGCCCCTCACCTCAAGTAGAAAAACAAAAACTAAATGAAATTAAAATAGCATCATGGCATGCCGCTATCTCAAAGGGTATCCAGCGTGACACACACTTATCATAGAAGCTAAGTAATGCAGCACGCAACTATCACGGACCCTCACTGCCTTGGCATCCCAAAATGACCTCGAACCCCTTTCAAAAGTTTCAAACCTTTCCCAAAACACCCCTTTAAATCCCCAATCATAATTCAAGTCAAAAATTAACATTATGCACACAGAAGGGTAAAAAATAAAATGATCAAAAAAATTTACAGGGTCTTACAATAAAGCTTGAATACTTGTAAGCTTGGATTCCTAAAAGATATTATTGCTTCTAGTTCAGGGTTTTGAGTATGGACATAATTTGCATTGAGAACTCAAACATTATTCATAGTCATAATTTGAATGCATAAAACATTGGTAGATTTCTCTTTTAAGCTAAAGAAGGCAGAATTTTCTAGTATAAGAAATAATTTATCATGACATATCCCTGAAAATCACCACCATGAAACAATTCAAGATCTATCTTAGTCCATAATCTCCCCCTTTACTGAAAGATCACCATCCTTGACTTGTAGAATTATCCTCTCATTAAATCTACAGGCACAAACTCAGCACAATGGGGGTATCACCATACACACGAATGCAAAACTCTCTTGATAACTATAATATAAAGACACTATCCTTCATGGATACTAATCTTAACTTTTGCAAGGTTTCAGAGTCATCACCTTATAACTCACACTCTCATGAGCATACACATCCATTTTATTCACACATAAAAATCTATTCTCCACTCTGTAGTATACTAATATTAAAACTCTAATCACATAACCTCATAACTTAATAGATCTTTTAAAATTATTGATGAGTGGAATTTTACCACTTATTTATATCTCCTTTCTTGTATATTGTGATTAAATTTATGATATTAGGCTAATTCTTAAATAAAAATGCACTAATTTTGGTGTTTTTAGTTTGTCAGGGAAATCTAGGAAAGATGAGAAAAAATTGAAGTTGGAAAGAAGAAAAGGCTAGCAAAGCAGGACAAAAGGCTAAAGAGGCATTCCAGGATACGACCCTCATATACTACCATCACGATCTGAGGGTCGCGATCCTAATAGGGTCTCTGTAGGAAGAAGTTCTATGATCGCGAGCCGATGCAACACAATTGCAAAAGTTCATGCAAAAGAAAAAGTTGCGATCGTGACAAAAGGGATGCGATTGTGAATGTTGGAAAAATTACAAGGGTAGTGATGGAATTTCATAAGGATCGGCCCCAAGACACAAAAGGAATAATCCATAACATCTCCAGCATCAAGTTTTCAACTTTATGATCTAAGAACCCTATTTTTAAGTGTTAAACAATTTGTGAGTGATTTCCAAGAGAGATTTTAGTTACTTATTGAGATTAAAAGCTTGGAATTATATTCCTTTTGCCTTTCATGGATGAATTGAATATTGATTTTGGAATATATTTCTTCTTTATTACTATGAGTAGCTAAATTTATCTCATGGGTTTTTGCTTGACTAGGTGATAATTAGTGTATGGGTGTTAATTATTTGTCTATTTAATTATCTATTTGTGATACGTTTTTCCTTTGTTCCATGTTTGATTAAGAATTGAGGTTGCAAAACCCAATTTCCTTTGAACCCATATCATTCTTGAAAGAGGGGGTATGGATGAGGAATAATTATGAACAATAACTTAGGTTAGCTCAGTTAATAATATCTCTTAGAAATAAGAATGGTAATTGAGGCAATAGATTGGTGAATTTACTACACTTATGAGGTGTTCGAAATAACCCACTTGTGAGATTTGGTGTTTTATTTAAATATTAGCACCAATACCCTTAAATCTAACCTACCTAATACCCTTAACTAATCTTGGATGAATTGTTAATGACCCATGCATGACTCCCACCTATGATTGCATAACCCCAAGGCTTCTTCCCATTTGAATTCACTCTTTAATATTTCAATCTATAATAGTTTTCAAACATTATTTTATTAAAAATACCCAAACCAACCCCTCCTACATTTATTTGTTTTTTTATTTTGCACTATGGGTTAACATCTAGTTCACTACCAACACTCATAGGTCTTGAACTCTACGTCTTCACTCGTTGTGGATTTGACCCCAACTCTTCATTGGGTAAATATATTAACAAAGATCATTTTACACCCAATATAGAGGGTAATTTTGAGCATTATAAAAAATAACACTGTTACTGGGAAATGAAATATAGTTTTCACTATTGTAGTGTGGTTAGTGACCTTGGGTTAGCCGTAGTGTTTTAATTTACATTATTTGTTATTTTTGACTTCTTTCAAGTGACTATAATAGCATACATGATACCATGAGCCAACACAATAGTATTACTGACTCTTTTGATGGGCTTAAGGATATGGATTATCTTAGAGATGCGGGTCGAGCTAGTGTTATTCGTATTCCACCAGTGGAAGGAAATAGAGTATTTCACATTACTAGTGTGATGGATTATTTGCTTCAAATGAAAGTGTTATTTGGAGGCCAAGTGCATGCGGATTATAGTTTACACTTGAAGAATTTTATTAATATGTGCTCCCCATTTGACATAGATTTCTAAAGAATCAAACTAGTTACATCTTTTCCCATTCTCTTTGATAGGAGAAGAGGTCTTATGGTTGTGGTATTCACCCACGAGATCTATCTGTTCATGCTTTGAGCTCACAAAATCATTCTTGGATAGGTACTTTCCTCCTTCTCGGATGTTGCAACTAAGGGACGAGATTACCTATTTTTGCCAACTTAAGGGTGAACCATTATATGAATTTTTGCAATGCTTCAATGATAAGATAATGTAACGCCCAAATCATGAGGTTTTGGATAAAATGCTTCTTAAAATTTTCTATAAGGTATTGGATCAATTGAACAAAACGATGGTTGATAATGGGGTTGGGGGTTCGCTTATCAAATTATCTTACGGTGTTACCACGGTTTGTTAGATAAAGTGACCAAGCAAAATAGAGTTTTTCACATAAGAGATACAAAGGTGGCCTTGGGGGATACCTCCACATCTTTTGTAATCTAAGAACAAAGGAAAAAGGATGAGAAAGAGATGAGAATATAGCTAAAATGATGACTCAACTTGATCTTCTTACAAAGCATGTGATGGGAGATCCTTCTAGGACGGTCAACACCGTTACTTCTAAGAGTACTAAAGCTTATGATTATGATAAATTGGATTCTCTTTATGAACATGTTTGGTTCTTGTCAAACCAATTGGGGGTTTCACCATACTTATCAAAGGCAAGGTGGGAATCAAGGTTGGAAGAAATAAGACTATAATAAAGATTGGCATGATAGGGATTATGATAGAGACTGAGAATGGAGAGACAAGAAAAGATAATATGACCTGTACATACCTCCGCATGATAGGGCCAAAGGAAATGAGTCAAGTTTTGTTGACCTAAAGAAATTCAAAATCGAGGATTTCCTTGCTCGTATTATAATATGGGATAAAGGGACCAATAAAATGGTGAGAGAGATAAAAGGTGATTTATCTAGGTGATTTCTCCAAGCATAATCAAATAGCGACATCCCATTCCGCCTCTATAAATAACTTTGAGACTCAAGTGGGCCAAATCTCAATTCAACTCAATGAAAGTCCAAAAGGGGGATTACCTAGTGATAGGTTACTAATCCCAAGAATGATGCTCATGTCATGGCCATTATCACTAGGAGTGGTTGAACTTTTGATAAATATGTTGTTGAGATTGATGAAGATCCTAATGAAAAGACAAATAATGAACAAGAAAATGCAAAGATCAAGTAGCTATAAAAGACAATTGATAATGCTCGAAAGCCTAATGAAATTATTGTTGGGAAACCAAAAGAAGTTGAAGAAAAGGGTGAATGTGAGGAAACTCTTAAAGTTGTCTATGGTGATTCTCCAAAAGTGAAAAAACCTCCATTTGTTCCATTTTCACAAATCAAAATTCTTCCCCCATTCCAATAGATGATCTAGAAGAAAGAAGACAATTCCAAGTTTAAGAAGTTTCTTGAGAAATTTAGCAACCTATCAATAAATATTCCTTTGCTAGAATCCTTACAAAAGATGTCGGGGTACGCTAAATTCATGAAGGACTTAGTCTCAAAGAAATAAGTTGTAGACAGTGAAACTATCAAGGAAATGCATAATTGTAGTGCTATAATGCAAGCACAACGGTTGAGAAGAAAGAAGACCCAGGTGTGTTCACTATTCCTTGCACTATCGGGGTATATTATTTTTAAAAAGAATTGTGTGATCTTAGGTCAAGCATTAACTTGATGTTATTTGTTGTGTTTCAAAAGTTGGGCCTAGGTGCTCCTAAACTTACCAATATCAGGCTTTTGATGGACGATCGTTTAATCAAAAAATTTATCGGTGTGTTGCATGATGTGTTTGTAAAATTTGACTAGTTTATCTTACTAGCTGACTTTGTCATCCTTGATTGTGAAATTGATCATGAGGTCCCAATCACTCTCAGTGGGCCATTATTAGACACATAAATTCAACTTTAAAATAAATCTTTTGTGCACAAAGATGAAAAGGTATCCTAGTTCAAACCCCATATACCTAATTACTTTTTATTCTTGAATTGAAGTTTTGGGGATTTGAGCTTGAAGATGAAAACCCCTAATTTACTGCTTTGAAGAAGAAAAAAATGTGTGTTTATTGAGTAATTTGGTGTTTCATCGAGAATGAGCGTTTTGTGGTTGTTTTGTTTTTTGATTCATCTTTAAAATAGCTTAAACGTTGTAGTTTTGGGGTTAAAAAAGTGGGAAAATACCAAAAAAGATCCTAAGAAATTGTTTGAAAGTCACCAGGAAGCAGTCATGATATCTTAGGTCACGACTCAAAGGGTCTGGCCATAAGTCATGACTTGATTTATTGTTAGAATTCCAATTTCAGACTCTACTTCCTAGATTATGACTCCCTCCTATTGACCCATAATGAGACATTACAAATCGTAGTCTGGGCAACCTTGACAGTGCTTCAATATTTTAGCCATAACTTTTCACCCTGATATCGGATTAAGACAAAATTGGTATCTTTGGAAAGCTAATTCAATTATATGTCTGACGGTGGCTCTTTAACTCAAAAAATCTTCTTAAAACAAAGCTTGTTCTCATTTGAATATGACTATGGTTATATACTTCACAAGAATTTAATCGCTAAGGGATGTTTTGAGTTGTCTATAATCTAGGAGCTATTTGTGACCTTAATATGTGTATAAATAAATATAAAACTATCAAAACATGGGGTATGATCTTGCATGAAATTAAAGCATGGTTCTAACATTGGCGTGGATTTTAGGGTATCACATCATGATGGAAGTACTTGTGAGATATCGAAGGTTAAAAAGCCCATTGGTGCTATTGGGTAGCCTGGACGTTGTTCAACTAAATCCAAAAGGAAGAATCCCCATGAGGTTAAGAAATCAAACCGAGAGTTCCATATGGGAAATCATGTGTTCCTTCGCAACCATTGGTTGAAGCAATCCATGAAAAATGTTAAGTGGTTAGGCCCATTCATGATCTCAAATGTTTATTCAAATAAAAAATTTAGTTAGAGGACCAGGAGAAAAAATATTATGGTGAGTGGGAAAGGTTTAATGTATTACCATGTGGGTGAACTCGAACCAACTTAGGTCTAGTCCCTTTTATACAAGAATCTGAAATAATGATCAATGGGTGTCGTGTAGCGATGTTAAAACAAGTGATAGATGGGAGACAGCCCAATATTCTCATAAGTTTGCCTGTATCCTTTGACTCTTAGTTGGATAGCATAGTTTTTTGCTTTTGTTTTTTATTAATCCACAAAATCTAGGAACTTTGAAGGTGATTTGAGAACCTTGGGAGACAATAAGTGGACAGCAATTGAGTTAGGAGACGTACTAGGGAAAAATATAGGGGAACTAAGTGGTCTAAGTTATTGTGATCGCAACAAATATATTGCGATAGTGATCTGGACACTCAGGGATTCCTTGAGTAAGCCTCGGTTATGGTGATCATTGAAGTGGACACAATTGTAATACCTCATGCTAAGGGAATATCGCGATCGCACGACTCCATCGCGATTGTGATCCAGACGATTATAAATAGGCTAAACCATCTCTAAAATAGTTCCAATTCCATCTTCCTTTTAAATACCCAAAATCAATCATTTTTGTCAATTTCAAACGGTTTTCAAAGTGATGTTCATCCATATGTGCAAACAAACATCAAGTATTTCTCTTAAATCTCCTTTTTAATTATACATATTGATCCATAGAAACATACTTAGGTACAAGAGTTGGGTTTGTGCTATCTTTTCTTGATTGGCGTTTGAAGTTGGATTTGTTGATGTGTTTTTGTGTTGCCTTTGGTGTGTATGTGATTGGGGAAGTATTGAGTATCAAAATTTGTTCAAAATGGGTAAGAAATTGAGGTTCACACCAAGTGTTTGATAAATTTTCCAAATGAAATCTTTGAGAGTTTTAGTATAATTTAGAGGGCATTTTTGAGTAATTATGAGTTAAGGATCATGTTCTTTGATTTATATATCTTTCGTGAACACAATTGGTCAAGATATTCCAAAGTTTGAGTTTGGAAAACTTAGGGATGATGAAACCTCAAGTGTCGCGATCGCGACTCAATAGAGTGAAATCGTAGAACGTGAGGCTTGTTTGCAAAACCTTCAAGTGTTGCGATCCCGATCATCAGAGTGTGATCACAGAACTTGAGGATTTCCTGGAAGGACCTTCGAGTGACATGATCACGACTCAGTAAATTATGATTGCAGCACCTGAAGCGTGTCTGCAGGTCTGCCCAAAATTATTAACTTAAGATCTAATTTGATCCTTCGGCCATTTCCTTAGCTTCTCCTAATCACATAACATAGTTTTCAAATGATAATCTTGAAAGTTCATACATGTGTATTGTTTAAGGTTTTGAAAGGCTAAGAATGGCAAAGTTTGATCAAAAATAATTTCTCTCCCCCAACTGTCACGTTATTTACTATGTAGAGTTGGCCAAAAAGATATTGATTCCTAAGTGAGGTATCTCATTGGAGAAAGTGCCCGATAAACTCTCATCCTTCTAACAGAGATTAGATGTGATAGGGTAGAGATTTTTTTCCATGTATATATGTCAGGCAAATGAACAATAGGTAAGAGAGTTTTATGCAAATCTCAGATCTGTGAAACTATCTAACCCAGTTATGAGGATTAGGGGAAAGGTAGTATATTTTGGATTCGAGGAGATCAATAGGTTGTATGGATTTCCTGACGCAGATCATAGAGATTTTGAGGTACAGGATTGTACCCCTAATAGTTGGTTGGCCTGCAGTTGTTCCTGGGGAGATAAGTACTATAGATAACCATAAAATTAAGGATCACTTTGAATGAGTTCACGATATAAGCAAGAATTTGGATAGCTATTATTTGTAGTCGTGTCTCTCCAAGCATAAAAATGAATAACATCCCTGTCATGCGAGTCCCGATGGTAGCTTGCACTTTAGACAATATTCCTTTGAATGTTGGTCTTTTTGTTATCTCAGGTGCTCAGGAATTACAAGTCCCGATACGAGCCCACGCTACTGTTTCCATCCCTGATCATCAAGCTGTGTAAGTAGGAAAGAGTTGAAGAATATTCGGGGGACAATTAGATTACCCCAAGAAACCTATTTAGCCA
The DNA here is from genome assembly GCA_030864215.1 of Capsicum pubescens. Classification (NCBI taxonomy): domain Eukaryota; kingdom Viridiplantae; phylum Streptophyta; class Magnoliopsida; order Solanales; family Solanaceae; genus Capsicum; species Capsicum pubescens. The sequence continues at coordinate 144,491,592 of CM061548.1, read as the reverse complement.
TTGAAGATGCATGGTGAAGGAGAAGCTTATAAGATCAAGAAAAGAAATATTGATTATGGTAATTCGGTTGAAGATGATCTTGATTCTTGTAGTCCATCATCAGTAGGACCATTCGAGGACTAGTCAAGCCAGATACAGAAAGTTCAGAATTTGGTGTCCAAATTACCTACAGGATTGAGTGAGTTTTTTATAGGTCCCACCTACTATGTCTCTCAAAGTGAGTATGAAAAGCTCCCAAAAGATCAGAATAAGCAAAGGACCACCATCACCAACTTGGAAAAAGCTTACACTTCCTTGGAAAAGTCTCATTAAGAGTTGAGTGAATCACATACAAAGATGGAAAGGGGTAAAAGGTTTACGAAATATTTTGAAACCAAGAGAGCAACTTACCTCTATGAGGCATGAAGCTGATGATGAAATTTCAGCATAGCGGTCTAATGATGATGATTCGGATGTAGAATATGATGTAAAAGAGTGATGCCAGCCCAATATACGAATTCAGGGAGCCCCTTTAATGCTTTTATGCTTTCATGATAATCGAAAAGGACACTGTAGCTTTTTAGTTGGGGGTGCCCTCCATCTGTATATTATATTTCATATTTCGTCTATAATATTTGGACTATTTTATTCACGTTTGTGATGGCTATTTATATTATTCATTTTTTTTTTAATTTTGTTATTTGGATTGATCATTTGGTCTGTAATATTGGGTACCCTTGTCAAACTTATTTTTTGTAGGGATTTTATAGATTAGTCATTTTTCTTTCATTTTTCATTTCATGATTTTTGTTTTCCTTTTTTATAGTGATGTCGAACGACCCTTTCCCTATGATAAATTGAGTGACAATATTATTAAGGAAAAATTATCTTGATTAGGTTTGGAGTCGTATATGCAGGGGAAGTTTAAGTATCCATGTCACTAAAAATTGGGATTGACGTGGTAACCATGGTGAAGTCTGAGTAGCGAAATGCTATGGCAAAGTTTGAGTAGTCAATGGTATTATTGCCCTTGAAAAGCCAAAATGTTAAATGGTGGCTTGCTTAGTGCTTACGATAGTTAATGTTGTGTGGTGAAATATGAAACAAACATCCCCCTGCGTCTAAAACTTTTTTGTAAAAATCAAGGGCATGGAAGTGAATGATTTTGTCACATAGTTTTTCCTCTTTTGTGATTCCTAATTCTTTAGCGGTGATAGTGTGATAAATGACTCCTTTGTTCTTAAATAGGAAATGCAGTTGATCCTTCTAAAATAGTATACATGTCATGTGTCATGAGCATTAGTTGAATGATTCTTGTGCTTACTTGTGTCATCTAGAACTTGCCCCATTGGTCTTTCAAAGATAATCTTGATTATGGGTGGTTGGAAAAATGATCTTAGGTCATCTTTATGATTATTGAAAGCCACTTTATCTTAAAAAGCCTTGATGTGTATGAATAAAACCCCTAGTCACTCTTTCTGAGCCTATAACCTTTCTTTGGCAACCATATTACAAGCCTCGAACCATTTGAAAGTTATCCCTCTCTTGAACCCTACCCTCCTTGAATTTGAAATTTCCAACTTGAGGATAAAAGCCTAAGTTGGGGTGTGTGGTGGAAATAGAAAGAGGTGATCATGTCCATGGCCTTATAATTGAGTCTCTAAAAGCTAATCCATGATGGAAAATGAATGACAAAAAGAGAGGAAACAACAAAAGTAAGAAAATCATAAAACTGCAAAAAAGAAATAAATAAAAAGAGAATGCTTTCATAAGATGGGTGAAATAAAGTGAAATAGGTAAGCACATGTGGTTAAAAAAAGAGTGAAGTGGATAATGATCCAAGTTTAATCTAAGTAGTGTTATGTGGTGTTCAAGAAGGGGGTAGTCACTTTTATCACAAATGCCTATCTACCCTTCCCCGATCCTACATTACAAGCTTGAAAAAGCCCCTTAGGATCACCAAACAAGTGTTTTGAGTTAGTAATGATTGAAAATAAGGTCAAGCATATGGCATGATACTTGTTTGCATTTAGAAATTCTTTGTGAGTGTGAGTGTGAGTTCTTGCACATTTGTCCCTTATTGCATATTGAAAATATGTTGTGTTGGGACTTTCTTTCGTGAGGAGGCATTAGACTAAGATAGATTGGTGAAGTTGACATCATCAAAAAGTAAGGCGAAGGGGAATATTTGATTTTCTAATGATGGAGAGTCACTTCTTGAGAATTGGTTATTCTTGCTTGATTATTCTCAAAATTTCTTTGCATGCTTAAAAATGAGATAGAATTTAAGGGTCTTGTATAGTTAGCACTTCACATGCTTGTTGACTCATTACCAGTACGAATCAAAGTCAAAATCATGGTGGTTGTGTGAGTAAAGGTGTTGGATTCAAAGTTAGGTAGTTTCATTAAGTGTGAAGTAGTGTTGCTTGAGGACAAGCAAAGTTTTTAAGTTGGGGTGTTGATGAATGGAAATTTACCACTTATTTATATCTCATCTCTCGCACATAATTGTGATTAAATTGATGCTATGAGTCTAATTCTTGAATGAAATGCACTAATTTCTAGTGTTTGTAGTTCATCAAGGAAATCTGGGGAAAGATGAACAAATTCAAAGCTAGAAAGAAGAAAAGGCTAATGGAGCAGGACAAAAGGCTGAAGAGGTGCTCCAGGATACGACCCTCAGATACTACTATCATGATCTGAGGATTGCGATCACAATAGGGTCCCGGCAGGCAAAAATATTATGATCGAGAGTTAATGAACTGTGATCGCGGGAGTCCATGCAGAAGAAGAAGTCATGATCGCAATAAAAAGGATATGATCATGAATTTCGGGCAAAATTACAAGGGCAGTGATAGAATTTCACAAGGCTCGATCCCAAGACACAAAAGGTCGAATACATAACATTTCCAGCATCCAGGTTTCAGTTTTGGGTGCTAAGAACATTATTTTTGAGTGATAAACAATTTGTAAGTGATTTACAAGGGAGATTTTAGTTAATTGTTAAGATTTAATGCTTGGAAACACATTTATTCAGGCTTTCATGGATGAATTGAATGTTAATTTTAGTATATATTTCTTCTTTATTTTCATGAGTAGCTAAATTTATCTCTTGGGGTTATGCTTGACTAGGTTGTGATTAGTGTATGGGTGTTAATTATTTGTCCATTTAATTAGTTATTTGTGATGGATTTTGCCTTTGTTTCATATTTGATTAAAATTTAGGAGTTTAAAACCCCAATTACCTTTGAACCCATATATCCTTGAAAGAGAGGGTATGGGTGAGGAACACTTGTAAACACTAACTTGGGTTAGCTCATTTAATAGCATCTCTTAAAAATAAGAATGGTAATTGAGGCATTGGATTGGTGAATTAGCTACACTTGTGAGGTGTTCAAAAGAACCCACTTGTGAGATTTGGTATTTTATTGAAAGATTAGCATCAATACCCTTTAATCTGGCCTACCCAATACGCTTAATTAAACTTGAATGAATTGTTAATGACCCATGCATGACTCCCACCTATGATTGCATAACTCCAAGGCTTCTCCCCATTTGAATTCACTCTTAGATATTTCAATCTCATAATAGTGTTCAAACATTGTTTTGACAAAATTCCTCAAACTGAACCCACTCATTTATATTTATTTGTTGCTTTATTTTGCACGGGTTAACATCTACTTAACTATGAACACTCGTAGGTCTTTAACTCTACATCTTCACTTCTTATGGATTCAACCCCGACTTTTCATTGGTTAAATATATTGATGAAGGTCGCTCTACAACCAATATCAAGTGTAATTTTGAGTGTTTCAATTATATCAAAGGCTCAAAACATCTATCTAGATTTTCTCCAGTTCAGCTCTAAAGGACACAATATAACAACTTCCTAGACTTCTCCATACAAGAAATTCAAGAACATTAACTGGGTATACATGGCACTTATACACTTAAAACCACTTCTAAAAACATGTTGCCTGGGGTTCAACTTATTCTTATAGACTCAACACTCTTATCCACCTTGTGACTTAGCTGCAATCCATTGTTTCAACACTAGTCCTAATGCTTATATATCGCAGTTATCCACTGAATTTTTTCAGAGGTTACCAACCTAAGCTCTTTGATACATTAAATAAAGCCTACTAATTTACTCCTACAATTCTTGAATCACAATCTTCGAGCTAACATTCTTATCACCACAATTAAAATCAAAAGTTCAAGCTTAACATCTGTTACCAATCATGAATTACTAATGAAACGTCCCTCAAACTAAAATAGTCCATTAATATATTTAACAAATTAATTAATCTAAACTCCTTATTTTACTTTAAAATGGACTACATGCACATCTTCTTCAAAACATTACTACTACATCCTAATCTTGACTATACATCTCCTCGCCTGCTAAACTAGCTTACAACTTCTAGCTAAAAAGAGCAAGGGACTTTTGGTGTAGTAAAACCACATAATCAAGATAGTCGACCTTAATCTTAAAATAACCTATCATGGTCAATTAGAACATTCTCCTTCCTCACATCACCTCTACTTACCCATACATACTTTTAAACTACCTTCAAAATTCTATAAACACCACTGACCCCCCCCCCCAATCTAAGATTTCCTCATTTCAAATAGATTCTAAATCATCATAACTAATAACCTTCTCTACTAACTAAAATACAATATATAAGTCTTTCTACAATAATAGCCAATCACCATAAAAACATATCACCCCCAACACTCACTTAATGGTTACACGAATACAACTACGTTTTTCACTCAAAAGCTATCTCCATTCTGACTTTTAAACTTATGACTTTATAACACTAACCTTACAATCATATTACAACTCATAGGTCAAAATACCCCAATTTATATATCCTCTCGGATGGAATTAATATCCCAATAGTCAAATACATACTTTTCTCCATAAGCGAGATGTCTGCAATAACATTTTTTGGAAGGAGGTATATACGCCTCTTATCTCATACTAAACCACATGATTTATAAAGATAAATGTACACAATTGAACCCATAAACTTTGACACACTAATAGACTCCTCTCAAGTCCTTATGTTGTCTCATAACTTTTTGATGACTCAATCGAAAAGACCACATCGTTAGAAATCTAAGCCTTTGCACTTGCTTTCCCTCGATAATGAGACATATCTTACCAAATTAGAGCAAGGAAGGAATTTGGATAAATTTCATATAGACAACACTATTGCAAAATCTATAGAAGAAAAGAATGAGAAACATTTCCTAAATGCCTAGTCACCTCGCCCTAATAAGTGTGGCACGCACACTTATAAAAGAGACTCTACTAGATATGACTTTGTAGACAACCTGGGACCTTGAACCTGACAATGATACCAAGTTTTTCATGGCCTGAACCCAGGCTTGTCCATGATGGTCATCTCAATCCCACCAAGGGTCGGAGATAACCCCCATAGCCTTACCTCAAGAGCACAATAAAAATAAACAGTGGAAGCTAATCAATTCAATAAAGGATAAAACCATAAGAAACTTTAAAGAGTCATAGTTAGACATCAATGACATCATAATCCTGTCCACAAAAGCCTCTAAATCTAAAAATACAAACTAAGTCGGGACATGCCCCCGACTATGACAAAAGAAATCCATAAACACTGGAATGATAATGGAAACCTAATAAAATCATCGGGCCTTTAGAAAGACGGAGGCTCACCACTTCACACCTAATCAAAAGAGTACCAAATCGCCTAATGCTACACATAAGCGATAGAAAATCCTCAGAACCTACATCATTAAATGATGTAGCATTCGGAGATGGTCAGTGAGGCGAGCAATGGCATGTAACTCAAGGGAAAGGGGTAAAATAATGTATTTACCAAAATCCATTCATAAACAACATGCAAAATATTTAAACACACATACATATATATATATATGATGCTAGGATAAGGAAAAGGTCATAAAAATGATAGTTTAAAACATTAGCCAAAAATATATAGATCATACCAATATTCCAGGCACCCACAGGATATATGGGTCCAGTTTTCCCTGTCGGAAGGGTCGCAGTCCATATTAGCCGCATGTACTGAGGAGTGGCTAAAGATACCAAGGCAATAGCCATCCAAAATATAATGTGTACATAAGACACATGGTCATACAGACCCCCAACTTTGGCAAATATGGTTTCCAGTATTGGTTCCCTTGGGACTACACCTTCTCGATAAGCTACAAATTTCTTTTAAGCCCAAATTAAAACAATTACATAAACCAACCATTTACCATAGAGTCTTATATTAAGTCATTTTCCAACTTGGTATCATCATACCAATATGCTTGCAAGATATTACAGTTATATAAAATCAATCCATTAAACCAAATTGACTTTGATTACCGGTTTAAAAATTTAAACTATGGCCACCAAGGGCATCCAAATCCTTTATATCCATTTATCCTTTAATGCAATGAAATGTTTCAAAATATAAGTAGAATTATGTAAAATTCATATTCAAAACCAATATTATATTGTGGGTTGAGGTTAATGTCATTACAAAGCCAAAATTCATCAATTTTGTGAAACCCATGTCACCTATTTTAACCATTGGAGTAATATGATAATTCAATTCCAAAAAGCATCTATTAAAGTATGAGAAACCCATTAAAATTAAGGAAAAAGTAATTCAAGTGTTAACAACCAAGAACCCTCAACCCAAGTTCAAGCCCACTATTTAAAACATATAAATATTGAATAATTGATGCCATAATGTAAAATACAAGTTAGGGAATGAGCAACATGCTTTTTAGATGAACAACATATCTGAAAACTTGAATCTGAGCCTACGAAGTATGAGTTTTATGGAAGAAAACCTAAATTTTCTCTCTTTAGAGTAGTGAAGAGAAGAAGCATTGAAAAAGTGACTACACATCGATATACAACTCTTATTGAACTACTTAAGTCATGGGGGAGGAGTTTGAGTTGAGGAAAAGGCCAAAATATCCCTAAAGAAACCAAAAAAAAATTGCAGGAAGTTCTCAGTTGACAACTAAGTTGACAACCCATAAGTTTGTTGACAACTCGTCAACCTAGTCGTCAATCTCTAGCTAAATTAGGTCATTTACTGGTTAAGGTTGCCGACTTGAGTTGACAACTCATCACCTAGTTGACAACTCATCAACTTAGACGTCACCTTGTTGAAAGCTCATCAACTAAGTTTTCACTTTCTAGAAAACAGAAACTCCCAGGTAAAATAGGCATAACATTCTACTATGATATTAGATTAAGGTAAAATCAGATGTGTTAGAAAAAAATACTCAAAGATCTTTCATTTAATATATAGTAGGTTATTTAACTTTTTATATTCTAGGAGTAATGATCGTTGGAAGTTGACCCAAGTAAGAACATCCACTAAAACTCAATCGGTATAAAAGTTCTCAACTCATCCTTGAGTTAGGAGATTATCATGATCTCAATTCATATCCAAAGATGTTTCCACACTATAAAATTGATCATCACAATAATATTTACATAGAATCACTGGGTTTGGCTTTATACACGTAGGAATGACGGTATGAATACTAGTTAAAAAATGTGGGTTGTTACACTTTTAAAGCTCCAAAACACCTCTAACTCTCTAAAACCCTCCCAATTGCATTAAGAACTTCCCCAACCTTATCTACACCCCAAAATCAACATATAGTAACTATAGATGAAAAAATGGTCAAATCACATCAAAGCAACATTTCACAAATCAAGTCATTACATTTTGCTCGTTCGTCCTAATAAAGGCTACAACCACCTTTATGAATAAACCCATAATTGGTCTTCCCAAATGCATCCATGAGTTTTCAACAAAAAAGTATTTTGACGCACCTATCCTAGAAATTTATAGGCAAACACACAAAAAAATCTAATTCAGAATTCCTGTTTTTTTTCTCATTTGTCATGAAATAGTTGTGTCCAACCCTCCTATGAAGCTTTTATCATTTAATAGGTCATCACGGGTTCAATCATGAGTTTTTGATAAAAAGTCATTCTGACACACTTATCTATAGAAATTCATAGGCTAACACACGAAAAGGCTTAAATAATCCGCAATTCCTAATTTTTTTTGCTCATTTGCCTTAAAACCTGGTTCGCCTAACTGAAGTAAACCATATCATTTATTAGGTCAAAACGGAAACAACTATGAGTTTTTGATAAAAAAAAATATTATTTTGACTCACCTATCCCTTGAAATTCATAGTCTAACACGCACATAAAAATAGAAATAATCCACAATTTTTGTTTTTTGCTTGTTTTCCTAAAACAAGCTACGTTTTCCTTACAGAAGCAACCCTTATCATTTCATAGGTCATCACGGGCGCAACAATTAGTTGTCGGCAATATCTTATTTTGATGCACCTATTCTTAGAAATTCATAGGCTGACACACAAAAAAAATTAAAATAATTCGCAATTTTTGCTTTTTTACTTGTTTGTCCTCAAAGAGGCTACATCCGCCTCTCCAAAATAACCCTTATTATTTAGTAGGTCATCATGGAGGCTGCCATGAGTTTTTATAAAAAAACTCAATATGATGCACTTATCTCCAAAAATTCATGGGTTAACACACTAAAAACAAAAATAATCTACTATTCATGCTTTTTTTAATCATTTGTCCTAAAATAGATTGCATCTGCCTTTCTGAAGCAGAACTTATCTTTTAATAGGACATCACATGCACAATCATGTGTTTTCATCATAAAATCATTTCAACTTATCAATTCCCAAAAATTCATATGCTAACACACATAAAAAAAATAAAAATAATCCGCAAATGCTACTTTTTTGGTCTTTTGTTTTTAAACAAGCTACGACCGCCTCTCCAAAGTAAAACTTGTCATTTAATAGTTTGTCACAGGTGCAACTATGGGTTTTTGATATAAAAAATCATTCTGACACACCTATACCCAGATATTAAAAGGCTAACACACACGAAAATTAAAATAATCCATAATTTCTATTTTTTCTTTCGTTTGTCTTAAAAAAGGCTACATCTGCCTCTCCAAAGCAATTCATTATTTAATAGGTCATCAAAGGTGCAACCATGAGTATTGAAAAGAATTATTTCAATGCATCAATCCCTAGATTTTTGTAGGTACACAAAAAAAATCTGAAATAATTCATAATTTCTATTTTTTTTCTCGTTTGTCCTAAAATTTGCCACGCTCGCCTCTCCAAAGAAACCCTTATCATTTGATATATCATCACTAGTGAAGTTATGAGGTTTTGGCAAAAATAATTTTGACCTATCTCTAACGATTCATAGGCTAATGCACAAAAAAACTGAAATAATTCTTAATTTATATTTTTTTCACTCTTTTGTCCTAAAAAAGGCTACGTTCGGCACTCCTAAGCAACCCTAATCATTTAATGGATCATCAGAGGCGCATCCATGAAGATTTAGCAAACAATTATTTCAACACATATCCCCAAAAATTTATAGGCTATAACACGAAAAATCCAAAATAATCAGCAATTCTTTTTTTTGCTCATTTATACCGAAATAGGTGTAACGCCCCGAATCTGGTACCCAGAATGCTACACGGTGCTCATGACCCTGAAGGACCACAAGATAACCCATGACTGATATTTGTACCTGTATACTACATAACATACCATATAATGAAGAAACATGAACTGGAAGGCCATAAGGTTCAAAACTGTAACATAAGATCTAATAAATCGTAACATATGGATGGGGTATGGAATACCCAAAACAAAGCTGAAATAATATATCTGAACATAGTGTAGTCTGAAAAGCCTCTAAACATGACTTTCTGAATAAGGAGTTGATGGGACATGTCCCCAACTAACTCCAACTAATAAATTAATTAATAACATAAATAAGTAATGATCGTGTTCTCGAAAGATGAGGACTCATTTCTAACTCTGACTGCTGAGACTGGAATCTACTGATGCTCTGGAGCTCGTGTATCTGAACCTATGGTATAAGACACCATAGCATAAATGTATCAGTACTTTGAATGTACTGGTATGCATGTGAGGTAGGATTAATGCATGGGGTTCATATGCATGAACATTACTGACTAACTAACTAATGAATGAGTTCTGATAACTGATATAACAGATAACATGAGTGACTGTATCTCACAGTCCTGAATATGATGGAACTAGCTGAGTTTTGTACTAAGCTGAGTTGACTGTATCTGACAGTCCTGAAATCTAAAGAACTAGCTGAGCCCCGTACAGTATCTAAGTTGATTGTATCTGACAGTCCTAAAATCTGAAGAACTATCTGAGTTCTTTCACTGAAATTGATACTGAAATTGTGGGAGGTAGTTATCTAACCAACATACCCCAAATAATGCATTATAGCTGAACTGGGCAAATATGTTCCCTAATTGGAAGGGTGTCAATACCACACCACTGGTAAGGACAACATATGAGTGACCCTCAACTAGCAGGTTACTCTAATGAGAGTGGTGGGAACTCTCAACTTGCAGGTTAAGCCACCTCATCTAACCTCGACTGGAAAGTATGATGTCTCAACCTACGCTGGCTACGTAGTTCTGGAATGCAAAGATTGCTCCTAAGAATCACACCCTCATCTGGCAGTGTGGGTTACCATCCTTGGGTTCACTCGGTGCTAATTCCTACTCCCATCTGAATAGACTCTAAACCTGATTAACTGAACTAAACTGGGTTGAGTTAAATGAGTTTTGTTGACTGATGAAACGCTGCTGATATCTAAAACTGACTCAAATTACTGAGATTACTATTTTTATGATTCATGAGACTAACTGAATTCTACTAAGCATGGCTTGACTGAGTATATCTTAGAAACATGACATTGGCTCTAGGCATACAGCTAAATTTTTTGGTACAAGTACCCCCAGGACTCGATAGAAGGAAACTGACAAAGCCTGACTTTCTTGAATACATGACCAACATTAACAATCCATAATATAATAAGTTGGGGATTTCACGAAGTACATGGTTATCATATTATCTAACATGGATGGGAATACTTATTATCATATCATAATCTCATGTTCTAATATTATGGGCATTCTGACAGCATACATATTTCACAAGGATATCATGTAAACCATTTAAACATAAGAGGATGACAAGCATGTCACATTTAGTTTATGTTTTGAGCTATAAGGCATGATTTCTACTCCTTTAAGCATTTTATCAAACACCTTGCATGCACAATTTAGAGCATAGGTGAAATCATCAAATTACACATCATAAGCAACTAAATTCATGGATTTTATCTTTAATATTAACGTTATATCATAAAAAACACACAAGGACTCCAACTTTGAAATCAATCAACGTCAACAACATGATTACAATTAACCCACAACATAAATACCATGATTTATAGATATAACAAGGTTCTTGAGCTTCATGGATGGAAGGAATCCATGAATGAACATAACGCATACCTTGGTTTGTAAATACACGAAGATTGATGGAGGAAATTCTTAATTCTGAATCTTCTATGAAAAGCCCTAGGTTGCTCTTGAGAGGCTTTTGAGAGAAGAGAGTGTATTTTTGGTCAAAAATGGTTGAATCACGTGTTAAAGGGATTAAATAGAGGTGGGAAATTAACCCTTTTAACCCTAGACGCATCTTGTAATTTCAGTAAAAATTTCTCAAATTGGACCGCTGGCGCGATGCGGCGCTATCGCGTCGTGTCACTGGAATTTGACAATTGGGAAACTGAGGGATGGCGAGATGCGGAGCCATTGTGTTGCCCCTTCTTTTGTGACCTATAACTTTTGCGAGACACAGAGAAAATCATGCTGAGACACTGGAAAAGAAAAATTGCCATTTTAGCTTGTGGCGCGGTGCGCCACTGACCAATATGGCTCTGTTTATGATGGAAACTTGAAATAGTCATAACTTTTTACCCGGTTATCGGATTTAGGAGAATTTTATATAGATGAAAAGCTTATTGATTTTCCCACATGAAAAAAGTGAAAATGTTAAAAATACCACATGTAAAAAAGTGGATTTATCTTTCAAAGAAAGCTCCTAACATTTTTTAGACGATTTTAAGCTAGGAAAAAGTATGGGGTATTACAATATCTCCCCCTTGAGAACATTCATCCTCGAATGAGACTGAGAGTGAGGGTAAGAACATAAACTGACATACATACTGAACATGAATAACTGAAACATGATCTCATGACTAATAACTGAATATATCATACTGAACATGCATATCTGATGCATGTGTAGCTGATTCATGAATGCATGACTGAGTGTTCTGAGGAACTAAGTTCCTCCCAATGAGAATGAATGTTTGATGCACAATTATATAACCGAACTGATACATGAATGCATGACTGAATATGCAATGGTACTTGATACCAAGTTTGTGATGAACACTGAACATAAAACTGAGTAAGCTTAAGAAGAACTGTTACTTTGAGCTTGATCTGAGTTGGTGGAGAAAAGATGAGGATACTTGGTACACATGTCTGCTTATTCTTCCCAAGTAGCTCCCTTAATGGACTGATTCCTCCAAAGAACTTTGACTAGAGGGATTTCTTTGTTCCTCAGTCTACGAGTCTGATAGTCTAGGATTTCGATCGGAATCTCTTCATAAGAGAGGCTGTTCTAAAAATCTACGCTCTAAAGAGGGACTACAACTGCTGGGTCACCTATACACTTCTTGATCAAAGATACATGAAATACTGGATGGACTGTAGCTAGATCTAAGGACAATTCGAGCTCATAAGCTACTTTACCGAAGCGACTGAGAATTTTGAAGGGACCAACATATCGGGGACTAAGCTTTCCCTTCTTGCCGAACCTCTTCACTCTTTTCTTGTGAGAAATCTTTAGGTAGACATAATCACCAATCTCGAACTCGAGATCTTTTCTATGAACATCTTCATAAGACTTCTATCGTCTCTGAGCAGCCCAAGAACTTTCTCTGATCAACTGGACTTTTTCTAAGGCATCGAATACCAGTCAGGCCCTATGACTGAGGCCTCACTAACTTCGAACCAATTGACTGGAGATCTATATCTCCTACCATAGAGAGATTCAAATAGAGCCATATGAATACTGGAATAATAGTTGTTGTTGTATGCAAATTCAATCAAAGTCAAGTGGTCATCCCAACTTCTCTTGAAATCAATTGCACACGCTCGTGGCATATCTTCTAAATTTTAAATGGTCCTTTCTTCTTGACCATCTGTCTGAGGATGAAAGGTTGTACTGAGATAAACTTGGGTACCAAGACTCTTTTGGAATGCTTTCCAGAAATAAGAGGTAAACTGGGTACCTCAGTCTGAGATAATATATAACGGAGCACCGTGTAATTTGACCAACTCACTAATGAAGAGTCTAGCATAATCCTCATCTAAATAAGAGGTATGAACTGGAAAGAAATGGGCTGATTTGGTCTTCCTATCTACAATGACCCAAATCGAATCATGTTGATGATAAGTTTGAGGTAAACCCATCACGAAGTCCATGTTCACTTCTTCCCACTTCCAAGTAGAAATAATGAACTCCTACATAGGACCACTAGGCTTCCGATGCTCTATCTTAACCTGCTAACATGTAGATCACTTAGCCACAAACTCTACAATATCTTTCTTCATCCCACTTCACCTATAGACTTCCCACATGTCACGGTACATCTTTTTGGCCCCTGGATGAATAGAGTAGTGCACACCATGCGTTTCTGCAAGAATTCGTTGCCTTAAGTCATCTACACCTGGAACACAGAGACGACCCTGACAACACAAAACACCATCTCCCCCTTGGGAGAAAACCTCTACTTTTTGATCCTGAACTGACTCTTTTAACTTGACAAGGCTAGGATTTCTATCTTGCTTTTCTTTCACCTTAGAAACTAGAGATGATTCTGAACTACTCTGAATCTATATATCACACTCATCTGTATCGACTAAGCGAACGCCTAGTCTGGCAAGCTGATGTACTTCCTGAGCTAACTTCTTCTTATTGTCATCCACATGAGCAACATTACCCATAGACAGTCTACTGAGAGCGTTGTCCACTACATTGGCCTTGCCCAGATGATAGAGGATACTTATGTCATAATCTTTCAAGAGCTCTAACCACCTTCTCTGATGAAGATTTATATCTTTCTGAGAAAAGACATACTGAAGGCTCTTATGATATATGAACACATCTACATAAATACCGTATAGATAATGCCTCCAAATCTTCAAGGCAAATAGTACGGTTGCTAACTCAAGATCATGAGTAGGATAATTCTTTTCATGAGGTTTAAGTTGTATGGAGGCATAGGCTATGACCTTACCATGTTATATGAGGACACAACCCAAACCTACTCTGGATGCATCACAGTATACAACGAACCCATCTGAACCATTTGGAAAAGCTAAAACTGGAGTTGAGGTGAGTGAGTCTTCAACTCTTGAAAACTCTTCTCGAAAGGATCTAACTACTGAAACGTGACTTTCTTCTGAGTCAATATGGACATAGGGGATGCAATTAAAGAAAATCCCTCAACAAACCATCTGTAATAGCCATCCAAACCCAAGAAACTCCTGATGTCTAATGGAGAGACAGGTTTGGGCTAGTTTCTTACCGCTTAGGTCTTCTGAGGATCTACTCTAATGCCATCACCCAAAATGATATGACCAAGGAATGCTACTGACCTTAGCCAAAATTTGCACTTACTAAATTTTGGGGAATAGATGATGATCTCTAAGAGTCTGAAGTACTGTTCTGAGATAGCCTGCATAATCTCGCTCACTGCAGGAATAGACCAGAATATCATCTATGAAGACTATGATGAACATGTCCAAGTACTGCCTGAACACACAGTTCATCAAGTTCATGAAAGCTACTGGGGAATTGGTAAGACTAAATGACATGACTAGGAATTCAATGTGACCATACCAAGTATGAAAAGATATTTTTAGAATATCACATTCTCTGACTCTGAGCTGATGATAGCTGGATCTGAGGTCTATTTTGGAGAACTAGCTAGCACTCTAAAGTTGCTCAAATAAGTCATCGATTCTGGGAAGAGGATACTTGTTCTTGATCGTGAACTTATTAAGTTGATGGTAGTCTATACACATTCTGAGAGATTAGTCTTTCTTGTGCACGAATAAGACTGGTGCGCCCCACGGGACACACTGGGCCTGATGAATCCCTTATCTAAGAGATCCTTCAACTGTTCTTTTAGTTCTCTGAGTTCTACTGGTGTCATTCTTTTTTTCTCGGTTAACCTAAAATAGGCTATGTTCGCCTCTCCAAAAAAAACTTTATCATTTAATAGGTCGGCACGGGCATATCCATAAATTTTTGGCAAAACATCATTATGGCGCACTAATCCCCAAAAAATCATAGGATAACACTCATGAAAAAACTTAAATGATCCACAATTCTTTTTTTTTCATGTCTATCCTAAAAGAGGCTATGTATGCCTCTCTAAATCAAACCTTATCAAATAGTTCATCACGAGTGCAACTATATATTTTCAGCAAAAAATTAATTTGATGCACCTATCTCTAGGAATTCATAGGCTAACACCCACGAAAAAATTAAAATAATAAAATTACTTCTTTTTCACCCTTTGTCCTAAAAAAGGCTAAGTCCATATCTTTGAATCAAACCTTATTATTTATTAGTTCATCACAGGCACAACCATGAGTTTTCTTTAAAAGAATAATTTCGACGCACCTATCCCTATGTATTTATAAGTTAACACACAAGAAAAATTGAAATGAATTGTAATTCCTTCTATTTTGATCATTTGTAATAAAATAGGGTACGCTTTCCTTTCTGAAGCATTCCTTGTCATTTAATAGTTTGTCACAAGTGCAACCATGAGTTTTTGATGAGAAATCTTTCCAACACACCTATCCCTAGAATATTATAGGCTAACTCACACGAAAAAACTAAAATAATCAGTATTTCCTACTTTTTTCATTCGTTTATCCTAAAATATGCTATGTCCACCTATCTAAAGCAGCCCTTATCATTTAAAAACTTTTTTACGAATGCAGCCATGAGTTTTTAGTAAAATATTTTTTTGACTCACTAATCCCTCGAAATTCATTGGCTAAGACTCATGAAAAAACTCAAGCACCCAAGGGTGTGACCTATTTTTTCAATGAAGTTGGGTTGAGCACCATGAGGTCTCAGGTTTAATTCCTAACAAAGACAAATACTAGGTGATTTCTTCACATTTGTTCTATCCTTGGTGGATAGTGTTATCTGGTATGTGTTGCTAGTGGGAGATAACAAGTGTCTCTTAAAATTAGTCATGATCACGCAATGTATCTCAAACATCACAGTTATCAAACACCACAGTTATCAAAAATCTCAAATAAATTGCAATTCTGACTTTTTTGTTGATTTATTATAAAATTGGTTCTGTCCGCCTCTCCAAAGAAAACTGTATCATTTATTAGATCATCATAGACGCATCTGCGAGTTTTCATCAAACAATCATTCTGGTGAACCAATCCCTATAAATTCATAAGCAAACACAGATGAAAAAATAAAAATAATCCGCAATTCCTATTTTTCGCTCATTCATCCTAAAAAGGATACATTTCTCTCTCCAAATAAAACCCAATAAGTCGATAGATCATTATGATTGTAGCCATTAGTTTTCGACCAAAACTCATTTCAACGCACCTATCCCAAAAAATTCATAGGCTAACACACACAAAAATGAAAAAAAATCATAATCCCTGATTTTTTGTTTCTTTGTCCTAGAACAGGCTATGTGAACCACTCCAAAACAATCTTTATCATTTAATAAGTCATCACAGGTATAGAGATGAGTTTTTGGATAAAACAATATTGCAATGCACCTATTCCAAAAAAGACCCATAGGCTAAGACACATGAATAAATCGAAAAACCCTGCAATTCCTGTATTTTTGTTTGTTTGTCCTAAAACAAGCTATTTCCACATAGGTCTTCACAGGTGCAACTATGATTTTTTGACATAAGACCATTCTGACGCACCTATCTCCAAAAATTTATAGGCTAGCGTACACGAAAAAATTAAAATGATCCGCAATTCTAATTTTTTAAATTTGTTTGTCCTAAATAAACTACGTCCGACTCTTCGATGAAACCCTTATCATTTTTTAGGTTGTAATGGGCTCAGCTATAAGTTTTCAGGAAAAAATATCTTTCCAATATGCCTATCTCCAGAAATTCTTAGTTTAACACACACGAAAAATCCAGAATAATCCATAATTTCTATTTTTTGCTTGTTTGTCCTAAAACAGGCAATGTCTGGCTCTTTGAAGCAACCTATATTATTTAATATACTATCACATGGGTAGCCTTAAGTTTTTGGCAAACTTATAACAAAAAACTGAAATCTGTAGGCTAACATATACACAAAAAAAACTGAAACAATCTGCAATTCCTGTTTTGCTCATTTTTCTAAAACAAATTTTGTCCGCCTCTCCTAAACAATCCTTATCATTTAATAGGTCATTAATGGCTCAGCCATGATTTGATGACCAAAAATTATTTTGACACACCTATCTCCTAATATTCATGGCTAACACACAAGAAATTGAAATGATCTGCAATTTTAATTCTTTGTTTGTTTGTCCTAAACTATGCTATGTTCTCCTCTCATAAGAAAATTCTATTATTTAATAGGTCATCATGAGTGTATCCATATATTTTTTATTAAAAAATTATTTTGACACACCTATTCGGAGAAATTCATAGGCTAACACACACGAAAAAACTAAAACTATCCATAATTGATGTTTTTTGCTCATTTGTCCTAAAATAAGCTATGTCCACCTCTTTGAGGTAACTGCTATTATTTAATATGTCAACATAGGTATATCCTTTAGTTTTTTATAAAAAATTATTTTTACACACCTATATCTAGATATTTATAGGCTAACACATACAAAAAAATTAAAATAATCAGCAATTCTTTCTTTGTCCTCGTTTATCTTAAAACAGGCTACATTCACCGCTCTGAAGCAACCATAATCATTATTAGGTCATCATGGGCGGAATAATGAGTTTTCATCAAGAAATCATTTCGATGCACCTATCCCCAGAAATTCATAGGCTAATACACATGAAAAAATTAAAATGATCAATATTTCATGCTTTTTTCACTCGTTTGTCCTAAAATAATCTACGTTCACCTATCTGGAGAAATTCTTAAAAATTAAAAGATTTTTGTTGACACAATCATGAGTTTTTGTGAAAAAACCATTTTGACACACCTATCACTAGAAATTTATAGGCTAACACACATGAAAACAAATCAAATAAACTGCAATTTCTGCTTTTTTGCTTGTTTGTCCAAAAAATAAGTATAGTTGCCACTTCGAAATAGATCTTATAATTTAAAATATTGTCATGGGTGCAACCATGAGTTTTTGATAAAAATTCATTCTCACACATCTATCCCCAGAATTTCATACAACAATAACAACAACCCAATAAATTCCCACACAGTGAAGTCTGGGGAGGGTGAAATGTACGCAGTCCATACCGCTACCTCCGAAGAAGTAGAGAGGCTCGAAAAAGTAGAGAGGCATCCCCATAATTTCATACACACATGATAAAATTAAAATAATTCATAAATCTTCTTCTTTTTCTCATTTATCCTAATAGATTTTCACAAGAATATCCATGAGTTTTTAATAAAAAAAATCAATCCAACGCACCTATCCCCAAAAGTTCAATGGCTAACACACACGAATAAACCCAAATAATTTGCAATTCTTGTGTTTTTTATTACTTGTCCTAAAGCAGGTTGTGTATCTCTTCAAAGAAAAATTGTCATTTAATAGGTCATCACAGATGCAGACATTAGTTTTTGATAAAATATTATTCTAATTCCCTATCCCCAAATATTCATAGGCTAACACACATGAAAAAATTAAAATAATTTGTAATTCTTGCTTTTTTGTTGTTTATCCTAAATCAGGATATATCCACCTCTCCTAAGTAGCCCTTATCATTTTATAGGTCGTCATGGGTGCAAGCATGAGTTTCAGATAAAAAATCATTCTGATGCACCTATCTCCAGAAATTCATAAGCAATACACGAAAAACTCAATAGGATACAATTCTTTTTTGTAAATCATTTGTCCTAAAACATGCTACGCCTGCCTCTCCAAAGTAACCCTTATAATTTACTAGGTCATCACAGGCGCAACCAAGAGTTTTTGACAAAAAACATTTCGACGTACCTATCCCCAAAAATTCAAAGGCTAATACACAAGAAAAATATAAAATAATCTTGAATTCTTGTTTTCTTGCAAGTTTATCCTACAACAGGTTGCATCCACCTCTCTGAAGCTACCCTTACTATTTACTAGGTCGTCACGGGCGCAATCATGAGTTTTCAATTAAATATAATCTCGATGCACCTACCCCTGGAAATTCATAGGCAAACACACACGAAAAAAATAAAATAATCCGCAATTCCTGCTTTTTTTCTCTTGTTGGTCCTAAAACAAGCTATGTACCTATTTCCTACTCAACCCTTCTCTTTTAATTGGTCTTCACTGGCACAACCATGAGTTTTTGGTAAAATAACATTTTGACATACCTATCTCTAGAAATTCATAAGCTAATACATACGAAAAACAAAAATAATCTGTAATTCCTTCTTTATCGCTCATTTGTCAAAAACAGGTTGCGTCCCTCTCTCTGGAGAAACCCTTATCATTTAATAGGTCGTCACTTACACAGCCATGAGTTTTCACTAAAAAATCATTTTGACGCACCTATCCTCAAAAATACATGGGCTAACACACGAAATATCAAAATAATCCATAATTTTTATTTTTTGATTCATTTGTCCTAAAACAGGCTACGTCCACCTCTCTAAAGCAACTCTTGTCATTTAATAAATTGTCTTGGGTGTAGTCATGAGTTTTTGATAAAAAATAATTCTGATACACTAATCCCCAGAAATCCATAGGCTAACACATACAAAAATATCAAAATGATCTGCAGTGACTTCTTTGTTTACTTATTTCTCCTAAAAAAAAGGTTACGTACTCCTCTCTGAAGAATCCTTTATCATTTAATAGTTCATCATAATTGCATTATCTAGTTTTTAATAAAAAAAAATATTTGTACGCACCTATCCTTAGAAATTCATACACTAACACACACGAAAAAACAACATAATCTGCAATTTTTACTTTTTTTGCTCATTTGTCCTAAAATAAGTTGTCAGCCTCTTCAAAGTAATCCTTATCATTTAATAGTTCTTTACGGGCATAGATATGAGTTTTTGGTAAAAATTATTTCAATGCTTGTATTCCCCCGAAATTTATGGGCTAGCACACATGAAAATTAAAATAATCCACAATTCCTTCTATTTTGCTTGTTTTTTTAAAAAAGATAAACATTCACCTCTCCAAAGTAATCCATACATTTAATAGGTTATCATGGGTGTAATTATTTATTTTTCATAAAAAATTATTCGAACGCATGTATCCCCAAAATTTCATAGCTTAACACACATGAAAAAACTAAAATAGACAGTTTCCTGCTTTTTTGCTCATTTGTCCCAAAACAGGTTATGTTCGGCTCTCTAAAACAGCACTTATTATTTAATAGGTCGTCATGGATGCATCCAAGAGTTTTTGGTCAAAAAATATTTACAAAAGGGTTACCTGATATCTGTTATTGGTAAGATGTGGAAGATATCTCGTGAAATTAGTCTAGATGCACAAAAGTTTATCTAGACAGCATGGTTATCCAAAAATACAAAAAAGGAATACTACAAGTAGATCTGACTCAGAATTAGGTAATTGACTCTAGGCCATGGAAACTAATATGGAAGCTCAAGCTGCCTACTAAGGCTATATGCTTCAACTAGATTTCCCTTAATAAAATGTGTGAGAACATGTAATCAGGTTCAAATCCCAGAGGATACTAGGTGATATATTTCCATCTATTCTAGACTTGGTAGATAAAGTTATCTAATAATTATTGCTAGTGTGAGATGACATATATCTCGTAAAATTAGTCAAGGTGCGTGAAAGCTGGCCCAGATACCTGATGTTAGGCCAAAATTATATGTTTTTAGTCATTATTTGTCTCATATTTAGCATTTTATTTATCCTTTTTGAACATTAATTTTATGAGTTATGTCTCATATTATATTTAATATTTAGAATTAAAATGGAGTAGAGATGAAAAGATTTGGAGCTAAAAGAAATTAAAGACAAAAGATTATAGAAGGAAATCAAGCAAGCAGCTTAATGTAATAGATTTAATAAAATATTAAAAAGTGACCCTCAACAAATTGAAAGCTCGCCTACCATTCCATTGTCTTGCTGCGTTTGCTACATGGCATGGATCTTGTGCTTCACATTTTTGGTGCGTCATGCTAGAGTTCTCTTGGTATTTAATTTTTTCCAATCCATTTTGAATTCAGTTATTTTATTAGTGGCTTTCTTCTACTCCTATAAATATATTCCATAATATCAGTTTTTATACAACTTTTAACCAAGGAAGAGCTAAAAGCTGTTATGGAGGCCGTAGAAAATTGGTTTCATCTTTTCTTCTCCTTCATTATTTTTTACGTTATTTCTTTGAATGATTTATTGTAATTGTTCCATGTCTATGTGGAGTTAAACTTCTCATTTTTAGGATTATGGTAGCTAACTACATGATTGTTTAGTAATTTCTTGATTTGATTTATTTTATTATTATCATAGTTGTTCTTATATTTTTTAGCTTATTATTTTATTGTTTAGTAATCATTAAATTTATATTCTTATTGTGAACTCAGGAAGAAGAATCGACAAGATAGAACAAAGAATAATAGGGAGTAAGATATTTACTTTAGATAAAAGAAAAAATTGATTTGTGGCTAGGATAGGAATAAACTTAAATCACCTTATTTGGTTACTAAACGGAAAGATATATAAATACATTCGGATTGGATTATCACATCTCTGCTCGACGATGCAGTTGTGAGGTTAATTTGGATAGATGATTAGAGGATCGAAAGGTCATGATCATATAATCGACTCCGTAAATTAATAACTAGATAATTAAATAAGTTGATGAAATTGATCCTCTCATGATTCTTAGCAAATTTATAATTCTAGATCGATTCATTCATTGATTGTATAAAATTTTCTCTTCTCTTGTTTAATTACTCATTAGTTATTTTTTTATTATTATTTTAGTTTAGCAAATTTATAAATTTATCTTTAGAATTTATCTCTTGAGTAAATAATTGGAATTAGTCAAAATTGGTGAATAGTTAATCGACAAGTCCCAGTGGGTTCAACATCCGGCTTGCCAGAGCTACTTTATTACTTGTACGACCTCATACATTGATGTGTGCGTTTAGACACAACATGTTTTTGGCGTCGTTGCTAAGTACTTAGAAATTAACTGTTTATCTAGGTTAGACCTTTTTATTTTATATATTTTAGTTTTTGTATATATTTTATTTTTTGTGTAATTTTTTTGTAAGTATTTTACTACTCTTCTTGAGATGATATCTAAAAAAGTGTGGAGTGATAGTCACTCGTCTTTTATTGATCCTTGTCTTATTTGTGGACGACCCCACCTATGAAAAAAATATTCAAATCTTTCTATCTTACAGAAGGGGTTATGTAATCCTTCTAAACCTTACGATTGAGACTTTTGTAAATGGTGTAGTGGTCAAATAAAAAATTATTCAAAGAATTATAACCCTTTCCAGAGCGGTGATTATGATGATTCAAATAATATTAGTACTTTTGATTGTATGGATTCTTAGAAAAAACTATTAGAGGAATATGTGGATTGTCTTAAGATAATTGTAAATGGGATGATATACATCATGAAAGAAAGAATTGAGCTTATACAAGTGGTTGAAAAGATTGGCTTGGGCATTCACAACTTGAAAGATGAGTTGAGTGCAAAGGTTGATGTGTCTAATGCCCAACAAATCAGTGATAAGTTGTGTGAGGATAAGAAGATACTTCACCATATTTTTATTGATGTTGTCACTATTGAGAATAGTACGTATGAGGATGTAAATAGTAATACAATTCATGAGCTAGGGCCTATTGGACCTCATTTGTATCATTTTTTGTAATGCCCCGAAACTATCCCCTAGACATCACACGGTGCTTAGTACTACAAGTAGCCCCAAAGCTAACACATGATATCATACTTAGAACTAAACCATGATAAATATACTTAAAACATGAGCGGAAACTTTGTTCTACTAGTCTGAATTCAAGTGAGTAAACAATATCAACAAGACAACGCAAATTAAACATCAGCTAAAGTACATAAATGTATGAAAACAATTGACAAGTCCTGACAAGCCTCTAACCATACTGAAGAGCCACTAAGACAAACCTCAGTTGACTCAAAAGAGAATCATAAAGGCAACAGTTAATCATATCTGAACATATGGAAGTAACCATAATCTAGGACCTCGGAACATGAGGAATCACAAACTGACGAGGTGTAGAAAGTGGTGATCGTGGATAATCATGCTACTGAGGACAAACATCAGAACCTACATTATGAAATAATGTAGCCATATAGACATATATGTGGTCAACACTTCTTGAATGTACTGAGTATGTAGGGGTGAATGCAATGCATAAAAATGACATAAATCATAAGCTTAAAACATGCATGCTAAGTGTATGAAGACTCAACATGTTCATCAATACAATGGAAATCTTAAATTTCAAAAAGCATAGGTAATAAAAACATAATTAAGTATTTTGATGAATCTTCACACTTAGTTTCAAAATTTCAATGCTTTACTTATGGGAGATACTTATAACCAACATAAACCATGTGAGCTAGCATGCGTCTAACATCTAACCCATGCTTAGGAGGGTTTTTCTATACTTTGTCATCGTTACAGAACCTTACTTGGAGTGAATTCACTCTTGAGAAAGAATACACTTTAAACTAACAAGGACTTCCTCCAAAGTGAAACTCTCTCAAATAATGAGGACCATTTTTACCTACGGTGGCACGTAGTTTGGAAATTTTAGTGTGCTAACCCGCATGCCCTTTGTTCTAAATACTACTCCAAAAATATACTAGTGCTCAAATATAAGAAATTCACCATAAAATAAGCATATAGGTTTATAAGTCTGAAAACTAATCATGCATCTATTGTTAACTCATGCTCATAAATAAATATATGAATTTCATATCATAACTGTGATCATAAGATCAAAATTGAAATCATAATCATGTTGTAATAAACTGGAACCTAAATGACCCCAAACCTCTTTAAACAATTCTAAAACTCACCCGAATTATCCTTTTAACAGCCCTAAGCACATCTCAGGTTAAAATTCAATGTTTCAAACACGGGAAGGTCGAAATAAAATGGATTAAATTTTAATAATGTTACAGTATTCCAATATCCTGAAGCATAACTTCTGGTGTTTTATGCTCAACTTTCACTTGCTGATAACTGGGACACTTAGTCACAAACTTTGTTATGTCTTTGTTCATACCATTCAACCAGTAGGCTTCCCGTAGATTGCGGTACATCTGGGTGGCACGAGGGTGAATTGAATACTTGAAACTATGATCCTCCACTAACATCCTTTCTCTCAACCCATTAGTATTGGGAACAACAGACGTCCCTGATAGCAAGGAACACCATCTTCTCTTTTAGAGAAAACCTCCACCTTTTGCTGATAGACTGTATCCATTAACTAGATAAGTATAGGATAATGAATTTATTTTTCCTTCACCTCTACTATAAAAAATGACTCTAAACAATTTAAAAACATCAAGCCACCATCATCTGTGTCATGCGACCAAACCTCCAATCGTGTTAATCGATGCACTTCTTTTTCCATCTTCTTATACTCATTTTCAACATAGGCTATACTGCCCATGGAAAATCTAATTAAATCATTAGACAACATATTTGCTTTACTATATGGTAGAGCACATTTATTTTAAAATCTTTCAACAACTCTAACCACCTTCTTTGGCAAAGATTCAACTCTTTCTAGCTAAATACATACTGGAGACTTTTATGGTTTATAAATACATCCGCATATACTCCATATAAATAATGTATCCAAACTTTCAAGGCAAACGTAACGACTACTAACTCTAAATTGTGAGTTGGATAATTCTTCTCAAGATCCTTAAGTTGTTTGGAAGCATAAGCCATCACTCTTCTATTTTGCATAAAAACACATTTGAATCCAACTATGGAGGTATCACAGTACACCACAATTCAATCCAACACATTTGGCAAATTTATATTGGTGTTGAAGTCAATCTATCATTTAACTCTTGAAAATAATTCTCGTATCAGTCTGACCATTTGAAATCTACCGTCGTTTGTGTCAACTTGGTTAATGATGAAGCTATTGAGGAAAAACCCTAACTAATCTTCAGTAATATACGGATAAACTCAAAAAGTTCCTAATGTGATATAGAGTAATGGTCTTAGGCCAGTGCTTCACTACATCCATTTTCTGAAGGTCTACATGAATACTTTTACCCAAAATCACATCCCTCAAAAAGGTGATGGACTCCAATAAAAATTCCCACTTATAAAAAATTTCAAACAATTGGCGATCCCTGAGGGTTTGTAATACTATTCTCAAATGGTTTGTATGCTCCTCCTTACGTAGAGAACATACAAGAATGTCATCTATGAAGATAATGACGAACATGTCTAAATACTGCTTGAAAACCCTATTCATTAAGTCCATAAAAGTTGCAGGAGCATTTGTTAGTCCAAAAGACATAACCATAAACTCAAAGTGTCCATATCGAGTTCTAAAACCAGTCTTTGGAATGTAATATCATTTGACCTTCAACTGATGATATCCCGATCTTAGATCAATTTTCAAAAAACACAAGGCACCTTAAAGCTGGTCAAAAAGATCATCAATCCTGGGGATATGGTACTTATTCTTGATGGTGACCTTATTTAAATGTCTGTAATTTGTACATATTCTGAAGGTACCATTCTTTTTTGCACGAATAAAACTGGGAACCCCATGGAGAAATACTAGGTCTAATGAACCCCTTATCTAAGAGGTCCTGCAGTTGTTCCATTAACTCCTTAAGTTCTACTAGAGCCATCTGGTAAGGTGGGATGGAGATGGTCTAGGTATCTAGAAGAAGGTCAATCCTAAATTTGATTTTTCTATTAGAAGGTACCTAGGAAAATCCCTTAGAAAGACTTTGTAAAACACATTGACTACACTAATTGACTGAAGGGTTTGGGTTTCAAACAGAGTATCTATACCCAAACTAGGTGATACATAAACCCTTTAAAGATTAACTTTCTAGCCTTTAGGTAGGAGATAAATCAACCTTTAGTAGTTATTGAACTAACCTTCCACTCGAGGGTTGACTCACTAGGAAACTAAAATTTTACAATTCAAGTACGACAATTAACTAAAGTATAGCATGAATAAAGTAAGTCCATTCCAAGAATAACATCAAAATTAGTCATCTCTAACTCTATTAAATCTACTGAGGTGGCATTAAGAAGTACCATGATAGGATACTTTCTATAGACTTGTCTAGCAATAACTAACTTACCAACGAGGGTGGAAATTGAGAAAGGCTAAAAAGGGTGTCAATACTAACACCAAAAGTCATAATAAAAAATGGGGTTACAAAGGAGAGATTTGACCTTAGATCTAATAAGACATAAACATTAATGTGAAGCATGAAAAGCATACTAGTAATTACTCCTGGAGAGCTCTCCTATTCGTAACGAGAGGACAAATCATAAAATTGCTTCTATCTCTGACCACCACTATTACCAATGAAGCACACTGTTGGTAGAATGGGTTTCCTGAATGGGATGATGATGTAGAATTCTAAGTGTGAGAACAAGTATCCTTAATACCTTTCTTAGCCGAGGGGCAATTTCTAAGTCGATGCTCTGGCTTACCACAACCATCATTACCCATCATGCACTTACCCAGATGACTTGGACCACACTTTTTGCAGGTTGGATAAAAGACGTTCCCCAGAAATGCTACCCAAAATATAGTTGTTGTTGTTAAACCCCACTCTTCTTTCTTTGTCCAGGGTGCAGGGCCACTGGCTGAAGATGGTGCACAGTTGACTAACAGCTCTAAAACTATGAATAATTTCCCTTTCTAGCTTATGTTGATTGTACTCAAACTGCCCAATCCTAACCTTTTTGGTCTCCCTTTCCTATTCCTTTTGTTTCTTAGCCTCAATCTTCAAAGCATAGGTCATTAATTGAGCAATATCCATATACCTAATTAGCATGGAAGTCCTACACTCCTTACCACCAAGTCAGACACTCCAGTGATGAACTTTCTCATGCGAGCCCTGGAATCCAGCAACAACTCTAGATCAGACTTAGAAAGTTGTGTGAACTTGAGGTAGTATTCTTTCACCGACATGGAGCCCTGCCTAAGGTTCATGAACTACTCCACCTTAGACTCTCTCATCCCATGAGAAAAGAAACAATCCATAAAATCTATCGAAAATATATCTCAACTCATTGGAGTTTCATCTTTACCCTTACCTTTCTTACACATGGTAACCCAGTCAAAAAAAATCCTTCAACTAATAGGATGCAAATTCCACACTGTCCACTTTTGTGACATGCATAATCTTTGTTATTTTATTCTCCTCATCAAGAAAAATTATAGATACTCATTCATCTTTGAACCAAAGAACTCTGGTAGGTTCATCCTCGTGAAGTATCAAATTATGGCTACAGCTAAGTTACTATTTTGCTAAATTGGAACTACTAAAGGATGATTACCCTGAGCATTCACAACCTGAGCTAATACCTGAAAGGAAGATCAAAACTTAGTATGGGAAACATTCTCATTCAAAGGGTCTGCGGGTGGTGGTAGGGCTGGTTTCTCCCTATTTCATGGGCGTAAGCTCTGTGATAAGGCATTCTTTATTACGTGAAATCACAAGTTAGAGAAGATTGAAATAACTTCTAAGCATAGTAGATGTCATGAAAGAAATGATAGATCCTAATATGTCCTATAGCTTTTCGTGCATAAGTGTAGAGCACTTCACACCCATATCAAGACTCTATGTGATGTGGCTTGTCAGATTCCCTGGGACTTTTAAAACCTTAGGATCTGATTTAAAAAATTGTAACATGGATCCAACTACCACTGAAAGAGTTTCTCAAATTAATTAAGGAATTCTAAATATTAAAAATAAAAAGCACCAATGGCAGCAAACTCTGCATGCCTTTATAGAACACATGCTTGTTTTGCTGAGACTCCCCCTGAACGTCACATAGTACTTAGGACTACAAGTAGCCCCAAAGCTAACCCATGATATCTACATAGCACTAAACCATGATAAATATACTTAATACATAAATAAAAACCTCAATTTAATAGCCTGAATTCAAGTGGGAAAACAGTATCAACAAGACAGTGTAAACTAAACATCAACTAAAGTACATGAATATCTGAAAATAAATAATAAATCATGAAAAGCCTATAAACATACTGAAGATCCACTAGGACAAACCCCAGCTAACCAAAAAGAGAATTATAAAGTCAGCACTTAATCATATCTGAATATCTCAAAGTAACCATAATCTAGGCCCTCAAAACATAATGACTCACAAATTGATGGGAGGTCGAAAGTGGTGATCGTGGCTAATCGTGCTACTGAAGATAAACATCAGAACCTACATTATGAAATAATGATAACATACAAACATATATGTCAATAGTGCTTTTGGAATATACTGAGTATGTAGTGGTGATTGTAATGTCTTAAAACATTCATGCTAAATATATGCAGACTCACCATATTCATGAATACAACAAAAAAATGAAATGTCTTAAAGCATAAGTAATGAGAACATAATTAAATACTTCGATGATCCTTCACACTTAGTTTTAAACTTTCAGTGCTTTACTTGTGGGATATTCGTATAACCGACATAGACCATGTGAGCTAGCATGAATCCAATGTCTAAAGTACATTGAGTAGGGTTGTTCTATACCTTGTCATTCATAAAGAACCTTTCCTAGCATTAGTTCACTCTAGAGAAGGAAGACACTCACAACTAATGAGGACTTCTTCCAAAGAGAGGCACTCTCAACTAACAAGGACTCTTTTTATCTACAGTGGAACATAATTTAGGAATTTGAGTGTGCTGAACCCGCATTCCCTCGGTGCTAAATTCTATTCCCAAAATATAATTGTGCTCATATATATTAAATTCACCATAAAGTAAGCATATAGGTTTATAAGTCTGAAAACCAATCATGTTTTTATTGATAAATCATGCTCATAAGTAAATATGTGAATTTCATATCATAACTGAGATCATATGATTAAAAATGAAATCAAAATCATGATGTAATAATTTGTAATCTGAACTAATAAGCTTGGACTTCTTGTAAATAGAGTGAATCATGCTAAAATATTATATATATTTACTAACTCATGGGAATTTCATGCCAAAACACTAAAACTCAATACATAAAATCAATTACATAAGTAAAAATAGGTGTAAACATGGATTCTTGCACTAAATGAAGTTTAACTCATAAGGAAACCATATTTTCAAAATCTCGTAAAGTGGGTATGAACCCCAATCATCAAATCAGTAAATTCATCTATAAACTAAGTCTTTGGGAACATGGATGAAAGAAAATCCTTGTTCAAAACAACATACCTGAAGTTGTCATTTCTCTTGAAGGAAAATTTGAATTTGGTACCTTAGAGATTCAATTATGAGAGGAACCCTTTCTATTGATATTATTTAGAGCTTGAGATGAGATGGAATGGTAAGTTCTTTTATTGTGGGATGGGCAACACATTTAGTATTAGTTATAGGATCAATTAGAACGTAAATGATTCAATTACCCTCAAAAAATTAAAGGAAAAATAGAATATTGGTGTTTCCATGACCATTTGTTTGGCATGCCCTTATCGCTCCAAGCTAGTAGTGTAGCACACCCTTATCATGACAGGCCACTGGTTTTCACTTCTGGATATGCCTTGCCTCTGTGGCACAACCTAATTGCAGATCCTTATTGTTTTGGAGTTCCGTTAGGCCTCAAAACTCATTCCAAAAATTTCAAAATACTTCCTAATGGTCCGGTTGACATTTCTAATCGTCAACAAACCTTAAAATCATTAAAACACTTGAAATCCATCAAAATAGATTTGTTGAACTTATTGGGTATAACATTTTTCCACAATGTACTTAGATAGTGAGAAATTATTTGAGACATCTAAGCCTGTGGAAGAGTGAATGCGGGAGTGATAATATGTTTATATTCTTGAATTTTTTGTGTTAAAATTAAAAAATTACACTCCTCAATTAAGGACCAAGAAGTTCAAAATACGACATCCATTATTTCATCCCTTTATATTTATACTACTGAACCTTGAGCGGAGCAGAAAAATTGATGCAAAACTAGAGGTAAAATTTATAAGTTTGAATTGGAAGGAAAAGTGGTGAACGTCATATCGCGATATTAAATTAGGAGATTGTTGGGAGAAAACCCAATTCATAGTAGTTAGCTTCTTAATTTTTTCATTTTTATTTTTTAATGTCACATTTTTTTGTTTTGTTTGTGTTTTTGCAGAGGTAAGGAAAGTCTGAGTACCCAAAATTTAGAGCTAAGAAGCATGTTTGAGCTTAAGTTTAGTGCATGCGATCCAGGATAAAAATTAAAGAAACATTCTGCTAGCTAGACCCTAGTGGGCCTCTGGGAGTATCTTAATTCTATTTTGATTTTGATTATTCTTTGGGTACAAAACATGATTTTACGTGTGGATGGGATATCTTCCCAGATTTGTTTAGTGTAAAGTATGCTATAGAACTCTCTTTATTTTTAGTTGTTTGCTTAAAAACAAAACAGAAGAAATTAAAAAGATAAATACAGAAAAATGATTTTTCATTTTTGTTAGTTTTTGGATTTACAGTCTTTAGTAGACCATACTTCATCCACCCCTTGATGTTTTATTTTAGTTCTTTTTCGAGGGGGGGCCTTTAAACTGAGTATCTTTTATTTCTGTAGGAGCAAAATTTATTTTATTTATTATTTTGAGAGAAAGAGAAGATCACATCTTTTACTTGTATGATACTAGCTATTTTGGCCTGATTTGAGTAGTACTTACTTGTGAGTGATTTGAGTATAAATAAATAGCAAATCTTTAGACACCTAGGTTCATGGTTGTGACTCTATATATAATTTTTCTTATTTTATAGTTTTTCATGACCTTGTCTGTCTTAGAAATGAAATTACTCCATGATGAGTGATATTTGTGACATGTGTGGTGAGGTTTTTCTTGTATATTCCATGTTTTGCATCTTAGTCCAGAACTTTTCCTACATATAATTGAAGTAAAATAAAAGTGTTGCTCTATTTAGAAGATGATATTAGACTTCCTTTGATTTGTCCTGTAGAATTTTAGCCTCTCATTACGACTAGTTAGACCCTTTGATCCTGTAGACTTTTGTTGGTAGTCATATCTTTGCCTTGACTCTTTGGTTGAATTCCTTGTGTTTGCACCCGGATTTCTTAAGCACTATATCATAAATTGTGTTAGAATTATTAAATCTAAAGAAAAGGAATGGTGGGTGTAAAGGTAAACAATGGTATCTACAAAGTGATGAAAAGTCCCTCTTAGAAAGAATGTGACATGAAGAAAAGAGAAGAAAAATAATTATTTGAGAAGAAAAATAATTGAAGTATTCTTGGAAGATGAGAATACTAGAAGAGTCGACTGAAAAAAAGTGAAGATAATAATGAGTGATGAGGGCTGAAAAAGTGCAAAGTGCTTAGGAAATTATAAGTGACTATTATATAGTTTTCCTACCCGTTTTCTAGCCAGCATTACAACCCCTTAAAATCCTATTTAATTCAAGTCGAGCATGCTTAATTAGTGGAGATGTACATGATGGGCAAGCCTATGGTTCTTTGTGCATACATTTGAATTCTTTTTGAGTGTGAGGGTTATTTTTTATGCTAAGTCCTTAAATTATATTCAATCTTTTGAACTAAGTGTGTGGACTATTTTTTTCTTATAACGGCACTTGTTCATGATAGATAAGTAATGTTATTAGCTTTCTTTGATAAGAGTAGGTGAGAGAGCTAAATTTGATCAGTTAGAGTCAATCTTTAAGGTTAGGAGGTTAGAGGTTTGTTGTTTGTTTGTATATCTTGCATAATGATCGGAAAGTGTCCTTGACCTTTTGAATTACTATATAGCCTAATTGTTTGTCTCAGTCAAGGTGGTACTTAATTTATTGATATGAGTTTTAGTTTTTGAGTGAGGACGAGCAAGATTCTAAGTGTGGGGTGGTGATGTTAGGCCAAAATTATATGTTTTAGTCATTATTTGCCTCATATTAGCATTTTATTTGTCCCTTTTGAGCATTGATATTATGGATTGCGCTTAATATTATATTTAATATGTAGAATTGAAATAGTGTGAAGATGAAGAGATTTGGAATCAAAACGAATTAAGATGGATGATTAGAGAAGGAAATCAAGTAGGCAATAATAGAATAAATTTAATAAAATATTAAAAAGTGACCCTCAGCAAATTAAAAGCTTGTCATATTTGCGGCGTGGCACGGAGATTGTGCTCCACATTTTTGGCATGTCACGCTGGAGTTCACTCTATATTTGATTTTATTTTTGAATTTTTTCTAAACTTATAAATATATTTCAGAAAATTAGTTTTTACCCAACTTTTGACCTAGGAAGAGCTAAAAGTCATCGTTGAAGC
Source organism: Capsicum pubescens (assembly GCA_030864215.1). Classification (NCBI taxonomy): domain Eukaryota; kingdom Viridiplantae; phylum Streptophyta; class Magnoliopsida; order Solanales; family Solanaceae; genus Capsicum; species Capsicum pubescens. The sequence continues at coordinate 144,458,881 of CM061548.1, read as the reverse complement.
TGTAGAAAATTAGTGTCATCTTTTCTTCTCCTTTATTATTTATTTTGACATTATTTATTTGAATAATTTATTGTAATTTCTCCATGTCCATGTGGATTTAAACTTCTCATTTAAGATTATGGTAGCTAACTACATGATTGTTTACTAATATCTTGATTCAATTTATTTGATTATTATCATAGTTGTTCTTATACTCTTGAGCTTACTATTTTTAATGCTTAGCTATCATTAAAATAAATTTATATTCTTATTGTAAACTCAGAAGAAGAATTGATAAGATAAAATGAAGAATATAGAAAGTAAGGTCATTACTTTAGTAAAAATAAAGAATTAATTTGCGGCTAGGATAGGAATATACGTAGATCACCTTATTTGGTTACGAAATGAGAATATATAAAAACACACTCATATTGGGTTATCACATCCCCTTCAACGATGTAGTTGTGAGGTTAATTTAGATAGATGATTGGATCCCCAAAAGACCATGATCATATAACCAACCCCATAAATCAACAACTAGATAATTAAATAGGTTGATGAAATTGATACTCTAGATGATTGTTAGCAAATTCATAATCGTAGATCGATTCATGCATTGATTGTATAAAATCTTCTCTTCTCTTATTTAATTGTTCATTAGTTATTTTCTTTTTATTATTTTGATTTAGTAAATTTATTAATTTATCTCTTGAGTAAATAATTTGAATTAGTGTAATTTGATGAATAGTTAATCAACAAGCCCCTGTGGGTTTGATATCCTGCTCGCAAGAGCCACTTTATTACTTGTTCGATCGTGCACACTTGCATGTGCATTTGGACACAACAATACCATGATTTAAAAAAATAGAAGAGGATTTTGGCTTGTCAACAGATGTCATTTTTAAAAGAAAAAATAGCGATTGACAGCCACTAATTCCTGCATTGTCCAGAGTGGCCACTGACATCTCGAACATGTTCTATTGTATTTTTTTGATTGATCATTCCTCAATATTAGGTGTGGGAATGATATTGTACATGGTATATATTTTGATTCTTCTTTGGTATTCGGTAAGGTCTTCGGTAGTTAGAAATAACATTCTTAAAATACCAAATATCATACTAAAGTATATAGCTACATAATAATTTATATATATATATATATATATATATATTATATTTATATATTAAAACTAACAAATTGCCACGGCCCGAGCAGAGGCCGTGGACGCGACAGGAATCTTGAACTACAAAGGACTGAGAGACCCCTTAACATATTATCATAAGCATAATCCATACATAAATCAAAATATGGAAGACATAATGCAATTCAAGTTGATCTTATAGTCGAAATATGTCAATAAATTTATGATAATACAATACACAAATTTCATCCACGAAGCCTCTACTGAAAACTAACTATATAGGCCTAGACAAGGCCCCTGGCTGGACCAAAAACTGAAAGAAGTCAACATATGAATTGTCATGACTCGAGTCGGGACCCTATCCGTGATGAGCATCCCGGACCATATAGGCCTGGACACCCCCTATCTGTCTTGTACCTCATGAACACCATTCATAATAACAAAGAAAAGATGCAAAATATAAACAAACGGAATCATGGTCATATTCTGAGTTCAATCTAATATTTTGAAAATAAGTAAATCATCAATTTGAAAACATCTATTCCATTCTGCGAAATCTCTACTACAAAGAAAATTTACAAACTATCTGAATCTGGAACAAGGACCCCCAGTGGACCTAAACCAATGTAAATAACAAATATCTGGAAAGAAATAGGCCTTTCGGAATATATAAGGCTCTCCACCTGCACACTTCACTTTTGTCTGAAAAATTCTATGGCTTAGAAGGACCTCTAGACTGAGCCTCAGACCCTGAAATATAGGGGGTTAATACAATAGTACTGGTATGCAGAGTAATACAAAATAATGAATTTATACATATATAACATAGGTGAGAGAAAGTCATAAAACATTATGCATGAAATAGTTTAAAATACATGGGCCATCTCAAATTATTTTAAAGCAATCTTGTCAATGCAATTCTATGGTTTGTATTACTTCTGAGCTAGGTGGTACACCCTACATATATGCTACCCCACGGGCTATATGGGATTTTCTCTTAAATCGATGGTCAAGCCCCCAACCCAAGTTTGCTGCAAGGGTTGGAGTATCTGAATTTGCTATGCCACAGGGCCGTCGCCAGCGTACAATAATAATATACCTGAATCGGCAAAATACGGTTTTGAGCAATGAGTTTTATAGATCATGACTTCTTCGGGTAACCACCTAACATCTCTTAAGACCATTTTTAGTATGTTCTAAACATGCATCTCTCTGAAATCAAATTCTAAAATTCTAAACAAAAATTTGTACCTTTAATTTGTTCTAAATTTTCTTTGGAATTATCTGAATTTGGTATCGTCATACCAAAACTTGCAAGTCATAATTCTGAGCCATAATTATCAAATTAAAATCTCTTCTTTCAAAACATAAGGCTTGGACCACCATACTTCAAACAATTCAAAAGATTCACACTTCAAACATTTATCAAATCATGTAAAAATCATTCTTTTCAGCATTTCAACAAATGTGTGATGGTCATGAAGTTTGTGACAAATCTTGTAGTTCTTTCATGAAATATATCTATTTTCAACATCATTCAATTATGTAAGAATCCCCTCTCTTCAATTCAGATCCATAATCAAGTCATGAACAAAAATCAAGACATTTATATCAAGCTTCTCAAAATGCATTTGAAATAATCCATGTTGTATGAAAAGAATAGAAATTCATAGCAAGAGGGGGATTCCATAAATTCATGCTCTCAATTAAATCTTCGAATTCAAATTCACACACATATATATATACGAATACAAATCAATTTGGGGGAAAGGCCTCAAGACCAAACTTTATCATCAATAAGGTTTCAAATACATAAATGTAATTGTAAATCCAAAAACCCCTTTGTTATTTCATGATTACTAAATATTTATTCATCATTAAAACAATTTCACCATGCCCATGTAGTTTTAGGAAAACCACACGTACCTTATATTACTTAGTTTAAAGAGTAGAACTCGGATCTTGATTTGTTCCTTGGAAATCTTGGACTTAAGGCTTGATTTCTTGATCTTTGGGGAAAGTATTAGGGTTTGAATTTGAGAGAAATTGGTGAAGAATGAGCATATTTTTCTCAATAATCCCTTAAATCATCTGTTTTCACGTTTTGGGTTGAGATAAAAGACTAAAATACCCCTAAGAAAATAAAAAAAGTCACAGTAGTCCCTTAGTTGACATGCTGAAGTAAATTGGGCATAACTTTTTACTCCGATGTTGGATTTGGATGAAATCAATTGTGTTGGAAAGAACACTGAAAGACCTTTCATTTGATATATAGAAGTGCCCCCAATTCGTTATATACAGAAAGTTATTATCAATGGAAGTTGACCCTGATCTGTGGCCAATCTTCTCCCAATCTACTGAAGCAGTTGCAAAGCAGATCAAACCAGTGTGTTCTGCCTTTGACCTGTGGCCAAACTGCTTCCAATCTGTTGAAGCAGTTACAAAGCATATTGAATGGAATACTCATCTTTGCAAAGTCATAACTTTTTTCTCGGGTATTAGATTTAGGCAAGATTGGTACGGTTGGAAAGATACTTCGAAGACCTTTCATTCTATATATAGTAGGCCCTCTAATTCATTGTATACAAGACGTTATGGTAGATGAAAGTTGACCCAAGTTGAAGTGTCCACTAAAACTTAATCGATGGAATTGTTTTCAACTCGTCTTAGAGTTAGGGGATTCTTGTGACCTCAATTCATATTCAAAGGTTTTCCCACACTATAGGAGTGATCACCACACATATATTAACAAAGAATCATTTAGTTCGGGTCTATACGCATAGGAACGATGGTCTAAATTCTAGCCCGAAAGTACGGGGTGTTACATTATCTCCCTATTGGGATCATTCGTCCCCAAATGATGAGTAGGGACTTCTTGAAGCTCTAAAAGTGTAGAATAAAGAACATAATATTGATATAAACATTTTTCCTCAACATAAATATGCAAATACAACACACGATCTTCATGATAACCCCTAGGGAAATAGGTAAGCACAAAACTTGAGATAACGAAACTTGACATCGACATGATCTTGGCATTTGTTTGGCACAAGATCAAAACATTGTAAGACATGAATTTTTCTTAAGAGTCTTCGGCATGATTAAGATTAGTACAAGACATTAGATAAGATTCTTGCAGGACATAAGGATATTAGCATTTCCATCTTACAAGATACAACGAAAATACTTAAACTTAGAGACTACTTGTCTATACTCCAACATTAATCAAAATACTTCATCATTTCCAACTTACAGTTCTCCCGTAACACATCTAACAACAAGAATTTGTGTTCCGTCGTAATATACTTTTATGTTGAAGCCTAAATCAGAGGAAAGAGGTGCTAATTTAAACTACAGGATCCTGTCTCTACATTACATTAGGAAATCACCTCACCTCATCACTATAATCCAACAACCTCAAGTCTTAATTCAAAGAATACTAACCACATGGCATATTGGTTTGTGTTTTCATCAATCACAAAATTCAAGCCTACCTCTACTATACCCCACTTCATGGATATCTCCACTAAGACCAGCAAATTTAATCATTCTCAACAAGATTCTCTCCATATGCTTCCCTACTAACTATTTCACGTAAAGAATATCCATCTCCTTCCTTCCCCTGCTCCTCTAAATTTAGCTCAAGAAATCACATCAAAATTTTCACCCATGTAACACACTTCTATGCTTCCACAAACACCATCATACTAGCATACAGAGAGTCATTAAAGGACCTGTGCATTAGCATTATGAAAGAGAGTAACACTATTCGGTTATAACACATACTTATTGTACTACTCATGTACTCAAGGTGGGACATGAGTTGAAGATAAGATACAATCACGGAGTGTTTCATATATCAAGTGTCTGGATCACAAGTGGAGAGTCGTTCTAGCATAAACTCAACATAGCACGAGTTCTTAAGACACCCACAGTGAGAAACATGAGTGCTTACATCACAAATCTTATAATATGAGTGTAGAATTTATGAAGTCGAAGATTTAGGCAAGGACTTCTACTCGAAGCTATCGATTCTCATCTTCAGAGTTGATATAGTCATGAGTTCGCACAGCTTTATCATGTTGGCTAATCCTAACATAAAATAAATTGTTAACATACGAAAACATAGTTCTTTATAACCAATCATGATTTGGGACATAGATTTATTGTTCATCAGCAACATAACATAGAGTTTGGACACTTAGAATACTGGATCACCGAAGGACATTATTTCTTCTAGTTTGGAAGTCAGGACATGTCATAAGTTACACAGAGTGCTCAAACCTTAGACATAGGTAGTACTTGGATACATAACGTAAGGCATTAGCAGAGTGACCTCTTAGATTGAAGTAGGAGGAGTTTGCTTGAATGGGAATAGGTTCATCATGACTCTTCCCTAACTTGCCACAATGAGAAAATTCGAAAACAACCTTAACTCACCATCTCCCCCTTAGATCAAAGTCACAATCCTAGGCTTGAGAACTTATCTTCTTATCAATCTATAACCACAATTCTCAAAACAATAGGGAGTATTGGTATACACATGAACACGACATTTCCTCAATAATTTAACATAAAGACCCTAAATTCTTTCTAGGACATCCCCCTTCAGGGATACTAATAATAACTTCTTCTAACCCCAAAGTCACCAACTTATGACTAACATTATTATGGGTATGGGCATCTATGCTTCTAATCACTCAACACTTCTTCTTCAACTCCTTAGAATAATAACATTACACCTCTAATCACATAACTTACAACTTAACAAAATTTGTAAAACCATACCCAAGGCTCATATTGCCTACCAATATTTCCTCAATTCAACTCCAACGAACACCGTACGATAACTCACCAGACTTCTCTATAAAAAAATATCCAAAACACAAACTAGGTACTCAAAACACTATACACATAAATGCTAAACTTTCCCTTTTTTTAAGTATACTCTAAAGGCATTGCTTTCCAAGAATGCTACTCTTAATTTTGGCTATCCTTTATCATCGTCAACCTACCATTCGCAGTCTCATGAGTATACACATCTTCACTCCTTATTACATAAAAAAAAATCTACTCTCCACTACTTAACCTTCTAACATTAGATCGTTAATCACATAACTTATATCATAAAATCGTACCTAATACCATACTACCAGGGGTGCAACTTATTTTTATATACTTTCACCCTTATACACTTAGTGACTCACCCACAATTCATCATTTTAACACTAGTCCTCATATACACATATACCTCATAATTACCACTTAAAATTTTTCATAAATCATTAAGCTAAGATTTTTTACAAATTACATCAAGCCTACAAATTATTCTCACAAAAGATACATCACTAATCTTAAGCTACTATTCTTACCACCAGATTCTATACTTAAAATTCAAGCCTATAGTCTAGCATCAATCATTTACCACCAATGAAGCATGCAACATAATATATTAGTCCGTCAAATTGGGAAATTGAACCCAAATACCTCATTTCACTTAGATACTACCTACAACCAAATCACCTCCATGACATTACTACTACACCTCAAAATCTACTACATACCTTCTCAAAAGTAGTACTAGTTTACAACCACTAAAGAAAAGAAGGTCAAGGGGGGTAAAGTCACATAATAGACATGGTCAACCTTAATCTTATAGTATATCCCAATACGATCTTATATTCTACTTCCTCGCATCATACTTACTTACCCAAGCATATCTTTAGACTACCTTCAAATTCCACAACAATAATGAGTCTATAATTATAACTTATTTGCTAATCTAACCATTTCCATTCATAACCTATAATGGATTTCTATAACTACCCTAACTATCCACTCTAGGCTTCTTCCGTATTTCTAAATAGATAATAATCTCAGCCAAACACTTCCTCCATCAAATACCTTACAATCTACAAATATCACTACCACATTAGTCTATCAATATAAAATGACAAATCATTCCTCAATCATCATTTATACAACTAAAAGTATTTACTTATACAAATGTCCCCTCACTCTGACTTCTAACCTTGTGATTTCATATCCCCAATTTCTTGGCCTAATCTCACTACCAATAGGTCATGACACTTTATAATACACTACTACTCGGGTGGAAATACAGTTCCAATATTCTTCTATACATCATTCCCCTTATGCATGACATCTACCACAAGAATCTTGAAAGGGACTGGATATACTTAATAACTCAGGATGAAGAGCACGATTTCATCAGGATCATAGTTTACACTACAATCAATACACCTTCAAGCACTAACTAAAGTATGAAAGAGGAACATTGAGACTCCATAGCACGAACTACAACATAAAGAAAGAGAAACATTCCTAAACGCCTTGTAGTCTCCTACTTATAAGTGTGGCGTGTTACACGCCCATAAAGAAAAGTCTACCCGATGAGATTTTGCAGACACCCTAGGTTCATGAACCGTTCTTTGATACCAAGTTTGCCACGACTCGAGTCGGGACCCTAGCCTTGACGAGCATCCCAAACCATATAGGATCGGACGTCTCTATCTATCTGGTACCTCATCAACACCATTCATAAAAATAAAGAAAAGATGTGAAACATAAATAAACAAAATCATGATCATATTTTGAGTTCAATCTAATATTTTGAAAATAAGTAAATCATCAATTTGACAACATTTGTTCCAAACTACGAAATCTCTACTACAAAAGAAATTAACAAACTATTTGAATCTGGGACAAGGCCCCCAATAGACCTAAACCAAAGTAAATAACAAATATATGGAAAGACATAGGACTTCCTAAATAAAGAAGGCTCACCACCTGCACACTTCACTTTTATCTGAAAAATTCTATGGCTTAGCAGGACGTCTAGACTAAGCCTCAGACTCTAAAATATAGGGGGTCAATACAATTGTACTGGTACGCAGAGCAATCCAAAATAATAAATTTATACATATATAGCATAGGTGAGAGCAATTCATAAAACATTATTCATGAAATAGTTTAAAATACATGGGTCATCTCAAATGATTTTAAAATAATATTGTCAATGCAATTCTATGGTTTGTATTACTTCAGAGTTAGGTGGTACACCCTACATATCGGCTACCCCACGGGCTATATGGGATCTTTCCTTAACTCGACGGATAAGACCCCAACCCAAGTTTGCTGCAAGGGTTGGATTATATGAATCTGCTGCTCCACAGGGCCGTCACCAGCATACAATAATAATATACCCGTATCGGCAAAACACAGTTTCAGGCAATGAGTTTTATCGCTCATGCGTTCTTAGGGTAACCACCTAACATATATTTAGCCCATTTTTAGTATGTTCTAAACATGCATATCTCTAAAATCAAATTCTAAAACTCTAAGCAAAAATTTGTACCTTTAATCTATTCTAAATCTGCTATGGCATTATCTGAATTTGATATTGTCATACCAAGACTTGCAAGTCATACTTATGAGCCATAATTATCATATTAAAATCTCTTCTTTCAAAACAAAAGGCTTGGACCATCATACTTTAAATAATTCAAAAGATTCACACTTCAAACATTTATCAAATCATGTAAAAATCATTCTTTTTAGCATTTCAACAAATGTGTGGTGGTCATGGAGTTTGTGATAAATCCTGTAGTTCTTTTGTGAAATATATCTATTTTCAACATCATTCAATCATGTAAGAATCCCCTCTTCAATTCAGAACCATAATCAAGTCATGAACAAAAATCAAGACATTTATATCAAGCTTCTCAAAATGCATTTGAAATAATCCATGTAGTATGAAGAGAATAGAAATTCATAGCAAGAGGGGGTTCCATATATTCATGCTCTCAATTAAATTTTCGAATTCAAATTCACACACACATATATATACGAATACAAATCAATTTAGGGGAAAGTCCTCAAGACCAAAATTTTATCATCAATAAGGTTTCAAATACGTAAATGTAATTGTAAATCCAAAAAACCCCTTTGTAATTTTATTATTTCTAAACGTTTATTCATCATTAAAATAATTTCACCATACCTATGTAGTTTTAGGAAAACCCCACGTACCTTATTTTACTTAGTTTAAAGAGTAGAACTAAGATCTTGCTTTGTTCCTTGGAAATCTTGGACTTAAGACTTCATTTCTTGATCTTTGGGGAAAGTATTGGGGTTTAAATTTGAGAGGAATGGATCAAGAATGAGCATATTTTTCTCAATAATGCCTTAAATCATCTGTTTTCACGTTTTGAGGTCGAGAGGAAAGACTAAAATACCCCTAAGGAAACAAAAAAAAGTCGCAGTTGTCCCAAAGTTGACATGATGACATATTGAAGTAAATTAGGCATAACTTTTTACTATGATGTTGGATTTGGACGAAATCAGTTCCGTGGGAAAGAACACTCAAAGACCTTTTATTTGATATATAGAAGTCCCCCCAGTTTGTTATATATAGAATGTTATGGTTGATGGAACTTGACCTTTATTTGTGGTCAATTGTCTGAAGCAGTTGCAAAGCAGATCAGACCAGTGTGTTCTGCCCTTGACCTGCGGCGATACTGCTTCCAATCTGCTGAAGCAGTTGCAAAGCAGATCAAAGTAGATTTGATAGAATACTCATCTTTGCAAAGTCATAACTTTTTGCTCGGGTATTGGATTTAGGCGATATTGGTATCATTGGAAAGATACTTTGAAGACCTTTCATTCTATACATAGTAAGCCCTCTAACTCATTGTATACAAGAAGTTATGGTAGACGAAAGTTGACCCAAGTTGAAGTGTCGACTAAATCTTAATTGATGGAATTGTTTTCAACTCATCTTAGAGTTAGGGGATTCTTGTGACCTCAATTCATATTCAAAGGTTTTCCCACACTATAGGAGTGATCACCACACATATATTAACAAGGAATTATTTAGTTTGGGTCTATATGTGTTGGAACGATGGTCTAAATTCTATCCCAAAAGTACGTGGTTTTACATGAATAAATGTCTTCCAAAATATTAATGGCTCACCAACTCGATCATATGCCAATATTCTACTAATGTGATAGACCATGGGACTGTGCCTCAGAACCTACATTATGAGACAATACAGCTGGCATGAGGACGGTCACTTCTTGAAATGTATTGGTATGTAGAACAATCAACAAAACATCATAAATTTCATTTAAAATAATCGAGAGAATTGTGAAAAACAAATTTAACATAATATTTATATAAAAAAATACGCATAGGCATAATTAATGAGCTTCAAAACATTCTTGAAAAAGCATTGAGACAACTCTTTGTTTTAGTTCTAAGCTTGATGGTACACCTCCACATTTCTACAATCCTATGGGCTATATGAAATCCATCATTAACTCGCCGGAGGACAAGCCCGCAATCCAAGTTATCCGCAAGGATCGGAGTTTGTGTAAGGGGGTACGCAATATCACAAAGCAGGGTACCATAATCCCCAATCAAGTCGACATGCCATGGTATTGGACGATATCACAAAGAAGGGATCCTAACCATAGTACCAAATTTGAACGACATGAATCAAAGGTACACAAGATCACAAAGTAGGGTACTATAATCCCACATCGGCAAAACACGGTTTCCAACGATGAGTCTTTCAACTCGTGCTTGGCAAAACACGGTTTCCAGCGATGATTCTTTCAACTCATGCTTTCTTTGGATAACAATATAACTCTCTTTAAGCCAAATTTTAGACTCTTAAAACCATGCTTGATGCTCAAATATTCATTTCTTTCATGCTAAGGGCACTTCATAATAGGTATCAATATACCTCAACTTGCAAGCCATATAATATCATGTCCATAACCCTTCTCATTCAAAACATGTGAATGACCACCAAAAGATTTAAATATCACATCAGAGTAATTATTTTAAGTACCATATGAACTTATGCAAAACACTCTTTTTTCAAGACTTTAACATATGGTGGTCATCTTTTTCATCAGTCATATGAAATTCTTTCATTTAGCACAAAGAGCATTTTATAAAACAAGAAAACACCCTCGCATTGGATCATAAACAATGTCAATCCATAAATGATACAAAAGCATTTAAACTCAAGTTTTTAATCATGCATTTGAACAACCCAAAATATATTAAGACAAGTAAATTTCATTATGAGGGAGGGAATTTAATAAATCATGATCTTAAATCGCTTCTTGAAAACCATAACATATATACACATGAATACACCTAAAGTTCATGGTATAACCCCATAGTAAACACATAATTTCATCATGAAAAGGAGTTTGTGATGCATGATCTTCAAACTGTTTAAAAATTCATACCATGTATATATAAACACCATTTAGAGTACTATAAAAGGTATTTTTTCAATCCCATGAACAGTAGGATAGTTATACATACCTTTTTGAAGAATAAAATTTGATATATCTTGAATCTAAGCCTTGAAAGTATGAGTTTTAAAAGAAACCCTAACTTCTTTCTCTCTTGAGAGCGGAGAGGAGAATGAGCAATGAGAAACTGATATATAATGATAAAAAGCATTTAAAATATGATTTAAGTCATGGGGGTAGGTTTTGAGGTGAGGGAAGGACTAAAATACCCCTAAAGAATCCAAGAAAAATTGCAGGGATTCATCAACTAACAACTAGGTTGACAAGCTGTCAGTTTGGTGACGTCTCATCACCCTAGTAGGCAACTCTAGCTGGATTTTTCCATTTACCGGTTAAGGCTGACGAGATGGAATGATGGCTCATCACCTATATTATGGCTCATCACTTAGTTAGCGGCTCTTCAACTTAGTCGTCACCTTCTGACAGACAGACATTCCAATGTAAAATGAGTATAACTAACTACTCTGATATCAGATTAAGGTGAAATGAGATGAGTTGAAAAGAAGACTTGAAGATATTTCATTTTATATATAGTAGGCCACCTAAATCATTATATTCATGGAGTAATAGGTGTTGGAAGTTGACCCAAGTTGGAATTTCTACTAAAACTCAATCGGTAGAAAAGTTCTCAACTCGACTTTGAATTAGGTGATTTTTACTATCTCAATTCATCTCCAAAGATGTTTCCACACTATAGAATTGATCATCACACTTATACTGACAAAGACTCATTAGGTTTGGGTCTATATATGTAAGAACTATGGTTCGATTTCTAGCCCAAAAATGTGGGGTGTTACATTATCTCCCCCTTGGAATGATTCATCCTCAAATGATGGGTAGGAACTTGTTGAAGCTATAGAAGTATGGAATAAAGGATGTGACCTCACATTAGGAATTTTCCCTCAACATGACTTGCATAGGCATCAAAAGAAAAGGGTTCCATGACATCACCAAGTGAATCGTGTTAGCACGAAGCATGATATAATGAGAATTGACATAGAGATGACCTTGCAACATGAGTTATAAGTATCATAATCATCACAACATAAGGCATGAGTTTATTAGATGATCATAGGTCATGATTTATATGATACCTGACATGAAATAATTTTTTTACGGGACATAGGAATAGAGGTATCCTCCACTTTACGTGATACGACCAATAGACCTTAAATTTCATGAAACTACTCCACTATGCTCTACACAATGAATTAGACACATCATTATTTCCAACTTATAATTACCCCACAACACACCTAACTACAAAAGTCTAAGTCTCACTGAATAGTACTTCCATGTTAAAGCCTAACTCGGAGTAAAAAGATGCTAGATTAAGCTATGGGACCCTATATCGATATCCCTTTAAGAATATTACTTCACCTTATCTCTATAATTAAACAACCTCAGTTCTTAAATCAAGGAGTACTAACCATATTACACATTGGTTTGTGTATTCATCAATCGCAACATTCAAGACTATCTCTACTACACCCATATTATAGATCTCTCCACTTAAAACCAGCAACTTCAATCACTCTCACAAAGATTTTCACCACATAGCCCCTTCCAAACTATTTCACATAACAAAAGTTCATTTTCCTCTTCCCTCTTCACCTATAACCTTAACTCGAGTAGTCACACCAAAATTTTCAAAATTAAGAACATCTATTCCCTTATCTAAAGCATTACTATGCTTTAATAATCACTATTATCCTAACATAAGGGGAAAATCGAGGGACTAGAGAACAAGTATCAAAAATTAAAGTAACCCTATTCAATTATAACTTATATTTGTTACTCTACTCAAGGTGGGGCTTGAGATCTAAGATATGATACAATAGGCATGAAGTGTTTCATAAATCAAATATCTAGATCATAAATAGAGAGTCATTCAGGCATAAACATAACATAACATGAGTTCTTAGGAATGGGCATAGTAAGAAACATGAGCGCATATATCATAAGTTGTATAACATAAAGTCGAGAGTCATATATTCAAGGGATAAGACAATGATTACTGCTTGAAGCTATAGGTTCTCAATTTAAGAGTTAAGAATGATATGAGTTTGCATAAACCTTATCTCTCTAGGCTAGACCCAACATAAAATGAATTGGTAACATATAGAAAGCATAGTTTCTTAGAACTAATCATGATATGAGACATGGATTTATGGATCACAAGCAATCACAATATGGAACTTGAATACTTAGAAGCTTGGATTGCTGAGAGACGTTATTGCTTCTAGTTTAGGGGTTGAAGCATGGACATAATTTACATAGGGAACTCATACCTTAGGCAAATGTGCAATTTGAATACCTAAGACATTGGTATAAAGTCCTCTTAATACGAAGTAGGAGAATTTTGCTAGAATAAGAATTGAGTTATCATGGCTCTTCCCTGAAACTTACCACCATGATAAAATTCAGGATCTGCTTTAGTTCATGATCTCCCTCTTTGATCAAAGGTCGCTATCCTAGATTTGAGGATATATCCTCTCAATAAATATACAAGAACAACAATTAGCACAATGGGGTTATCACAATACACTTGAATGCCAAACTCCTCTAATAACTATAATATGAAGACACTACCTTTCAGGGATACTAAAATTAATTTTTGTAAAGTTCCATAGGCATCACCCTATAATTCTCACTCTCATGAGCATACACATTCACCCTTCTTAACACATAACAATTCATTCTTCACTACTTAGTATACTAGCATTACACCTCTAATTGCATATCCTTACAACTTAAAAAGTTTTTAAAACTAGACCAAGAGCTCACATCATCTATCTATATTTCCCTCAATTCAGCACTAAAGAACACCATATAAAAGCTCTCTAGCCTTCACCATACTAAAAAATTCATGAACATGGACTAGGTACACATGGAAATTATACACATAAAACCTTATCTAACAATATGCAACCTAGGAATCAACTTATTCTTATATACATAATGCTCTCTTCCGCCTAATGTCTCAGCCGTAGTTCATCATTTTATTACTAGTTCTCATGTATATATATCACAATTTGAACCTTATGGCACCTCAGTCTAACTTTTGCATTATTTTGGTATTAATATTCAGTGCTCACAGCAGGTACCAATCATAGGCTAGCTTGTGATCCTTCGAGGTCGTAAGTACCGCGTGGCATCCCGGGTGCAGACTCGTGGTGTTACAATACGTAGGAACAACGATTCAAATTCTAGCCCAAAAATGTGGGGTGTTACACAAATATACAATCAAGTATTAGTTTAAGACTACATTTTTAGACATTGAAATCTTGGTTGCTCTATCATGATTGAAATGTCTTTTTATGTACCTAATTAATAAAAGAGGTTTTTTGTAAAAAAATTTGAAAGTATATTCTTAGATGAGTAATGTTTTGATATGATACAATTGTGGCATTTTTTTTTTTGAAAAGTCAAAGTCATAGTACTTTATCATATGAGTATATATTGACGAAGTTGAACAACAATGATTACCGATTTACCAGAACTCAAAATACTTAAACCAAACTTTAAAATACCAAACCATACCAAATTAACCTTCTACGGTAGTAGTATTTTAATTTTTAAAATCAAGTACAAAAATTACTTTACCAACATTTCAAATAACATAACATATCATACCATACCATCCCTATCCCTACCCCAACATATAAGAGAGGCATTCATAAAATGGAGTCTATGGTGAGTTGACAGGGCCATCAAGAAAATTCTGTTGATGATCTCTACAGTTATTTTTTGGTGTTAGTGGAATAGAAGATGTTTTGATCTAATCTCAACTCCTAGAAACTATCGTAAAGCTAAATTTTTTCATAATATCTTTTGTTGGACTAAGTTAACCACTATAATTTGCAATGACCAATTTTTGGACTTTGTAAGCTCCAAGAATAACACATTATTTTCCAAATTGGTCTATCTTCTTCATCAAAAACAACAAACACCTTATCAATGGTGGAGCCGGACATTTTACGAAGAATGTGCAGAATTTAAAGCAGCAGCTAACAAAAAATTTTAGTTAGCAGATTCACATCCAACTTTTTCAACCTAGTGATTTTATCATAACAACATCCATAATTTGTTCTCCTACAACAATAAACTGTATAAACCTTTTTCTTCAATTTGGGTTTCTTTTATTTATAAAAAGGAAAAACTTCACATATATCCAACTTATACCCCTCTTAACTAACTTCTTAGTCTAAATTTTAGTAATTACATTTTATAGATTTTAGTCAGTAATTAAATTTATTTAGGACTCTAATACACAAATATTAACTAACAAAGTTTATTATTATCTCATTTATGTTTTAGAGATGAAAAAAAGAAAGAAAGGGGAGTGATTCACTTCCTTTATTTTGTCCAACATAGCTTTCTCAAAACTTTTATTTCTTCCTTTTCATATGGACTGTCATAACTTACCATTTAATTTTTTAAATACAAAAATAGAATTCAAACTAAAATTTCCCAAATTTCTCATATGACTTCAAAATTTAAAATATAATTTCAATAAATTTATACA
This sequence comes from Capsicum pubescens, assembly GCA_030864215.1. Classification (NCBI taxonomy): domain Eukaryota; kingdom Viridiplantae; phylum Streptophyta; class Magnoliopsida; order Solanales; family Solanaceae; genus Capsicum; species Capsicum pubescens. Next base: position 144,442,876 of record CM061548.1, on the reverse strand, counting down.
TTCAATGTATTTATTCACGAAAATTAGCTATGAACAGAAATACAAAGAATTGGTATAAATGAAACTTAACTCTGATTTAACATTCAAATATAAATACAAATGCCTAAAACTCATATCTTCAAGATAAATACGTATAAGATGGATATAAATTCAGATTATATGTATAAATATGCAGATTCAAAATGTATAAATGTATACAAATTCAAAATGCATATCAAAAAAATATAATAAAATAAATACAAAAATACAAACACACCAATAGAAATATACCAACAAATTAATTTATGACTATATAATTTATACAAAATACATATGAGTTATATACAAACACATGATAGATATATACCTATATGTATTGAATAAAATATGAACCAGCACATTTTATAAAAATCAAAAACTGATCATACAACTTTTATGTATATATACATACATACATATATATATATATATATATGTATGTATGTATGTAGACCAACACATGGCAATTGTCTAATTCTATATGATGATTATTTGTATACAGATTTGATTAAAAAATTAACTTGGTATACATAATTGTGTGTAACAATCAGGAAAAAAATATATGTAGACATACATATATCTGTAGTATATACCTTCATACAAATATGCATTTGGGTATATATAATATCCCTTAGAGTCATTCAACACGTTGTTTCTCCCCCCTTTGGAGTAAGAATCCTTGAAAAAAAATTTCTCTTCCTTTCATTTTGTTAAGACCCAAAACACGGGTCATGATAGCTCTTGTCATGGTAAACCTTGACAAGTAAGCCTATCACCCAAACCAATTTATAAAAAGAGGAAAAGATAGAAATACCCCTAAGGTAAGGCTTCTAAAACGAAGCTAAACCATATAGATATTATAAAAGTGGGGAGAATAAAATCAACACATGCAGTCATAACTCCCAAAACCTGGTGTCAACAGTATAAGAACATAGCTAGTACAACTCAAATCTAAATAAAATACATAAGATATCAAAATACAAGAGGAACCATGTCTCTAAAATAAAAGTAAGGACAGTCTATAGAGAAAGGTAGTGGAAAACATTCGGACGTCTGAAAACCATTCACTACCTTGAAATTTCCAAATATCACCCGAATCAACCAAGCTGAGGCGCACTCGAACTAATCCTGCGCCGAAAGGGCCTAGTAGGCATGAGTACGGTCCACTTAAACTCAGCAGGTATCATAGCCCGATCGAGAAAGGTACAAAATAAAGCATACATAATACATACTAAGGACACATCACCTATAATAAAAAAAATATCCCACAATGGTAGCCCACATCACTTGCACTAACAGATCTATAATAACCAGATATAATACAACAACCAGATAGAGATACAAATATACACCATATCACATACAAGTAGAACAAAAGAGAAACATGAATAATCAAGACCATCAAGTACAAATAGAGGAAGATAGAACAATTAGACATTTACAAGTCAAGATATAGAACAAATAGATAGATGATAAGTCAAAATGGCAATACATGCACAACTTAAACACAATAAAGCAAGTACAATGTATATGATAATGATGATGGTGGTGATGATGATGATGAGGCACGAGGTCATCGCACAACCTCCAAGATCATCACACAATCAACGTATACAACCATAAAGTCAAGCCTCTCGACGTTGGACCCAAGGGGGATCGCCAACCCATATAAAATTCATATATCAATATCTCCTCCCCGACATATCCCACGGGAACTGTTTATAAAATTTGATGTTCCTAATATTTCTAAATTTTTTAGTATTTCCAGTATTTTCAGTGTTCCCAAGGCAAATAAGACACAAATCAAGTATGACAAACAACAACAACAAGTATATAAAAAATATACAACAAACAAGGAAAATAATGCATGTGATGACATAAGGATGATGGTACAATGTTCACAACCAATCACAATGAGTATTTCCACAACTAATTCATGTGATACATTTCCACATTCAACCATAATGATATATTTTCACAACTACGTGAGCCAACATCCACTCATTATTTCCACCATCTATGAATTTCCACATGATTCATATGCCCACAAAGGATGAAAATTATCACAATACACCAAAGGTACCACAATAGACATTTTTAACAACACAATATGATTATTCACGTAGTATTCAGGGCTATCAACGTCACATAAGAACCCACACGGTCACACATATCACGTAATATCCCAAATTCAACAATTACAACACATATAGGATCCCACACGGGAACAACATATAGATAGTCATTTTTTATGATTAGTTCTCACCTTTAACTTGTATTTTGGTATACAAGATAACTACCTAGCCCAGTCTGAAGACTTAAGCTATAACCTACCTTGAAGGCCGAAACCGATTCACTACACTTCAAACCCACGACCATTATTTCCACGAATAATTTCAAAATCAACTAAAACAATAAATATAGAATCCATCCATCAAACAAAGCCAACGATACCCATATTGCTTACTTTTGATTCGAGGTCAAAATGGACCCTCGAAATGAATTTTTAAAAAAGAAGGACAAAATTAAAACTTTATTACAAAAATGTGTTTCACATATTTTTTGAAATCTACAGCTAAAATCCCAAGTTAAATCGAGTCAAAAATGAGGTTCAAATTGAAAAAAATTATTTTTTTGCTTTATTGGGTAAAATCTTTGAATTTCGCGTTAAAATCAAGAATCGATGTTGTTTTGAAGGTTAAATTAATGAAAAACTAGTAGTTATAAGATTAAACATTATTCAAGTGAAATGGAGTGAAATTGGGGTTTAAAATCAAATCCTAAGATTTTTGGAGTTTTGAGAAATTAATCAATGAATTAGAGTAGAAAGGGATGAAATCTCACCGTAAATCCGTAATAGAATTAAGAAATAGATGTAAATCTAGCTTCCGAAACTCCCACAAGCCTCACTTTTAAGCTCTCACACTATATTAGGGTTTAACTCTCAAGAGACAAAGAGAAAGAATAGGGAAAAGAGCAAAAAAAGAGGGGGGAAACTGTTATATATTGTAGATTTTTCTGCTATAGTGTAGATTTTTTCCAAGTCCAAATGGACTATGACGAGGTATCCGGGATTCCTTCAGAGTCCGATATATACAAATGAACTATGTAATCACACTATATTCGACGCTCTGGACTCATTGGCAATATCATATTTTCGAAAAAAATATCATTTTCATAGAGTTGGCCCCCGAAATTCAAAATTATAATTTTCCAAACCAAGGGTCGAAATGAGATTTAAAAGCCATAAAACCCAATCAAACATGTTACTACCCTAAAATCAACATTCTGGACATGTTAGCAAAGTTGATTTTTTCGTCCGAGGTTATTTCGATCAAATATGGATCCCACACTCATATTTCCAATTTTTTAACTTTCCAACCAACAGGTCAAAATGAGCTCGGGTGCATTGGGACCCGAACTAAAGGCCTACCTAGACTAAAATCGATATTTAAAGCTGCTAGTATAGGCCATTTAGCCATCCATTGCAGAGATCAAAAGATAACCACACATGTCTATAAAGAGGCTCTCGAAGCCACTAAAATCACAATATCGCATAAATGGTAGCAAAATCCATCAAGAACCATGCCAATTACTCCCACACCTCAGAAATACCACAATGTAATTGCGGGGAGGAGTAAAATAGTCAAATCACATAAAATCACAAATTTCACATATTTCATGAAAAAAGTTGGTTGTTACATCATCCACCACTAAAAATCTAGTTCGTCCTCGAACAAAAGGCAAAAGAAATACCTGAATCACAAAGATCTGGGGATAAGAACTACGCATATCAGACTCGACCTCCCAAGTATCCTCATCTACAGGTCAATGTTGCCACTGAACCTTAACAATAGGGATAACTCTAGAACGCAACTACCTTACATCCCTAGCCAACATGGAGACCGGCTCCTCAATAAAAGACAATCGCTTATCTAACTGAACCAACTCTCAAAACAGATGACATGAGACTCATCACAAATATACCGGCGAAGCGTGAAAATATGAAAAACTGGATGAACACCTGATGGATCTGGAGGCAAAGCTAACTCATAGGACACATCACTAACAGTTCAAAGAATCTCAAATAGACCAATATACATGGAGCTAAGTTGCTCCTCTTCTCAAGCGACATCACACCCTTCATGGGTGAAACTCAAAGAAAAACATGATCACTAACACTAAATTACAAGGCACGAAGTCTATGGTTATCACAGTAATTCTCCTACTCTGAGTTGCTCTAAGTTTATCCTGAATGATCTGAACTCTGTCCAAAAACTCATAAAGTAAGTCTATACCTCGAGGTCTCACCTATGAAACATCAAACCAATCCACTGGTGAGCGACAACGCATACCATATAATGCCTCAAAAAGAGTCATATCAATACTAGAATAGTAACTATTATTATATGCAAACTCTACTGAAGTTAAATGCAACTCCCACTGGCCACCAAAATCTATCACACAAGTCCGGAGCAAATCTTCCAAAACCTGAATAGTCTACTCAGACTGACCATCTGTCTAGGGGTAAAATGTCATACTAATATCAACCCGAGTACCCAACTTATCATGAAAAATCTTTCAAAACTGAGATATGACATAGAACCTCAATCTGAAATAATGGACACCGTCACACCATATAGATGCACAATCTCACAAATGTAGATACGAGCCAACCTCTCATCACTGAAGGAAACCTGGACTGGAATAAAATGGAATGACTTGGTCAGTCGATCCACGATGACCCAAACATTGTCGAAACCATAAGAAGTACAAGTCAAACCAGTCACAAAGTCCATGGTGATCTGCTTCTACTTCCATACGGAAATGGGTAACCTCTAAAGCAAACCACTGGATTTATATGCTCAGCCTTCAGCTGCTGATAACATAGGCAACGAGCCATAAAATTTTCTACATCTCACCTCATACCACCCCACCAGTAGTGATGTCTCAAATCACGACATATCTTAGTCTCTCCTAGATGGATAGATTACCTAGAACAATGGGCCTCCTCCAAAATCAACCTATTCCAATCTCCCACTCTCGGCACATAAACTTGACCCCTAATCCTTAAAATACCATCCAAATCAATTGAGTATTTCTTAGCCTCTTCACTTAACACCTTATCTTGAATCAATCTTAACCCTACATCATTAAACTGATGATCTTAAATCTACTCCCTCAAAGAAGATCTAGCCTCCACAAATGCAAAAACATCCCTAGGTGTTGAAACATTAAGTCTAACCATTTGGTTAGCTAAATACTGAACCTTTAAGGCTAAAGACCTCTCCTGGGTCAAAAGATGCACAAGCTACCCATGCTAGATGACTTTTGGCTCAACGCATCCACAACCACATTAGTCTTGCCTGGATGGTAGAGAATAGTCAAGTCACAATCCTTAAGTAACTCAAGCCAACGGGGCTATCTTATATTCAGATCTCGCTGGGTAAAGAAATACTGAAGGCTATAATGATCTGAGAAAATCTTAAAACGAACTCCATACAAGTAGTACCTCCACAACTTCAAAGCAAACATAATTGTGTACAACTCCAAATCATGGGTAGGATAATTCCTCTCATGAGGCTTCAATTGATAAGATACATAAGCAATCACCTTGCCCTCCTGCATCAACACAATACCCAATCCAATACCTGAAGTGTCACAAAATATGGTGAAAGCCACGCCCTCCTTAGGTAAAGTCAAAATAGGAGTTGAAGTCAACAAATCCTTAAGCATTTGAAAGCTCGCCTCACAAGCATCGGACCATTGAAAAGAATATCTTCTTCTGAGTCAACTTGCTCAATAAAGCTCAATAGATAAGAAACCCATAACAAAACACCGATAATAACCTACCAAGCCAATAAAACTCTGAATCTCGATGAGTGAAGTAGATCTAGTCCAAACACGAACCGCTGCAACCTTGGCTGGATCAACCATAATACCCTCCTTAGTCACCACTGAACCCAAGAAAGAAATAGACTCCAACCAAAAATAATACTTGGAGAACTTGGCATATAATTTCTCATCCCTCAATCTCTTAAGCACAATCCGTAAACCAATATATCATATATAAATACAATAACAAAAAAGTTGAGATACTATTGGAACACTCGGTTCATCAACTCCAAGAATGTGACAGGGGCATTGGTCAACCCAAAAGACATGACCAAGAACTTATATAACCATATCGAGTCTGAAAAGTTGTCTTTGGAATATCCAAAGCTCTAATCATCAACTGGTGATAGCCGAATCTCGGATCAATCTTCAAAAATATTGTGGCACTCTGAAGTTGATCAAATAATCATCAATACGAGGAACAGAATGCTTAATCTTAACTGTAACCTTATTGAACTATCAATAATCAATACACATACGCATAGACCAATCCTTCTTCTTTATAAAAATACAGGCGCACCCAAAGCGATACACTAGGTCAAATTAAAAACTCTTGCAGTTGATTATTCAATTCCTTCAACCCGACTGGGGCCATCCTTTAAGGACAAATACAAATGGGTTTGGTGCCCGGCTCAACATCAATAGAAAAATAAATATCATGATTCGAAGGCATTCCAAGCAAATCCGTAGGAAACACATCCACAAACTCACGGACAACACGAATGGAATCAAAAAAGGAGGTGAAACAACACTACTATCACAAATATGAGATAAATAAGATAAACATCCCCTCTCAACCAATCTACAATTCTGAACATAAGATATGATCCTCGTAGGACTCGCACAAAACTCACCCTTCTAAGCTATCCTTGGTACACCTGACGGACCTAAAGTCACGGTCTTAGATAAATAATCTAATATATCATGATAAGGAGCCAACCCATCCATACCCAAAATAACATCAAAATCAACCATATCTAACATAAGTTAATCTACCCAAGTCTCACGGCCATAAAAAGTCACAACACAAGATCGGTACACCTAATCCACACTAAAGAATCTCCTACAGGAGTAGATACATGAATAAGAATGGAAAGAATCTCTCTAACAGAATCAAAACTCGAAGAAAAATATGTAGACACATAGGACAAAGTCGATCTGGGGTCAACAAATGCAGATGTAGATCTAAACCAAAAGGAGATGAAACATATGATCACAACATCAAAAGCCCCCAACTCAGGCCTAGCGGGTGTAGCATAACACTGGCCACGACCACTAACTAGCTGAGTAGACCTACGACCACTACCACAGCTCCACCATCTCTACCCTTTACTCCTCTGGTAGTACCTCTACCTCTCATAGTTAAAATAAGAGTAGCCTAATCACACGGTGGGGACAGTCCTTGGCCAAATGGCCAACCTCATCAAATACAAAGCAACCTCTACGGCCCACTTAAATAGGAGAAGTAACCACTAGGCCCGAACGACCACCCTAAACTACTAAACTAAGAGATCCACCACCTGAACTCTGTAAGGACACTTGCACTATCCTACCCTAAAATCAATGAGAACCTCTAAAATCTCTACCATGAGTAGTACGGCCTCTGAACTCACCAAAACGCCACATTTTTTGTGCCTCCCTTGGATGCTCTAAGTTAACTTGTCAACCGAGTAGGGCCAGTTCAAACTGATATCGGTCCAATTTTTCTTATTTGGTTTTGGGTCGGGCTGGGCCCGAGTTAGGTCTTAATGGGTTGGTCCGGTTTGGACCCAATAGTAATATCTGCCCAATCAGCTCATGACCGGCCCACTTAGCCTTAAATCAATTTTGACTGGGACCAGTCAAAATCGATCAAAATGTAAAAAAAATATTAATACTCAAATTACATGTTTTTCCAATATATACTATATATTCACACCTATATACATTTTAAATATGTTAAACAATAAACGTATAACATATATACATTACATATTAGACTACTTTAGATTTTAAAAAACATATACACATGTATACATTAAATATATACTACTTTAGAGTATATAGAAAATATATACACATATATACGTACAATAATATATATATATATATATACTACTTGAAACAATATGCTTACAACAATATACACTATTTATATACTACTTTAGATTTTAGAAAATATATACACGTGTATACATTAAATATATACTACTTTAGAGTGTATAGAAAATATATACACATATATACGTACAATATAATATATATACTACTTTAAATACTACTTGAAACAATATACATACAACATATATACACTAATATATACTACTTTAAAAAACATATACACATGTATATATTAAATATATACTAATTTAGAGTCCATAGAAAATATATACACATATATACGTACAATATAATATATATACTATTTAGAATAATACTTGAACTAATATACATACAACATATATACACTATATATATACCACTTTAGAAAACATATACACATGTATAAATTAAACATATACTACTTTAGAGTCTATAGAAAATATATACACATTTATGTAGAATATAAACTACTTAAAATACCAATTGAAAGTTGAAAGATATATACATTACATGTTATAGTACTTTAGAAAATATGCATGCATATATACATACAAGATTACAATGTATACTACTTAATATAATAATACTTGAAAATGATCCAAAACTTATAATTTACATGAATGAAAAATCTATAAATTTTGCATCATTTTTTCCAACTCATGCATGTTAATATTAATGGGTACTATCATAGGAAAGTCAAAATCAACTGGAGCAAAGGCTAAACCATAAATTGGACTTGATTGTGTTGAGTTCTCTCTTGATGTCATAATTTCTTCAAGATTTTGTTCATCTTTTGGCTCTTCCTCCATTTCTTGATTTCTTCGTTCTGCTCTAATCAAATCTCTAAGGCAAACTAAAACATCCATAGCATTGTTTCCCAATGAGTGTCGGTTGTCTCCAAGTTGTTGTTGTCCCTGATAAAAAGTGCTCTCTGATGCAACAGTTGACATTGGAATATTCAATATATCTCTAGCTAATCTTGAAAGCACTGGATATTGTATTTCATTATTCTTACACCAATCCAGCGGGCATATCCTTGCTCTACGATCCCCTATCGGCTGTCTAAGAAAATACTTAAGCTCTTTTCAAGATTTGTTTTGTGTGATGAAGGTTGCACCTTGTCCCAAACACCTTGTCTCAAACATTTAAATCAAAAAAGTAATCAGGTTAACTACTATGTGCCTGTCTTTTAGAAGATGATGGCTCCTCGGGAGCTTGAGGAGCGATAGTTGGAGTGATATTTGCCGGTACGGCTTCATCAAGTAAGTCGGCATAATGGTTAAATAATGCTCCCATGTAATTGTTTGCATCACTCATAGTCATAAATAAAGAAAGTTCTTCTTCAGTCTGTATCACTAAAGCATTATAAATGATAGAACTAAATTTGGCAATAGACATGGATTTATTATAGCACCAATCAGATAAATTAGGGGAAGCGGATATAAATATTTTTAAAATTTAGCAATCATAGCAGTAATAGCTTCTTTGTAACCTTCTTTATTCTTATATTCATCAACCAAACAAGAAATATCAGTAAAATAAGCAAAAATATTACAAACAGTAGGATAATAAGCACTAGAGAATTCAACCGTAGCTATATAAAAAAAATTTAAAAATTTAACAAGATCATCAATTGCAGCCACAGTCAGGAAAAAAACTAGAATATTGATTAAAAGTCATTGTAATAGAAACTTTATAAGCAAGACAAGTTTTTAAATAAGTATAAGTAGAATTCCATCTAGTATCATGGACCTACTTTGCTTCTGATGCTCAATCTTAGCCTGATGACATGTTGAGAGAACCATCTTTTTACACACGAATAAGTCTAATTCGATGCACATTCTCAAAATGACATCAAAATCAGTCATCTCTAATTCGACTAAGTCTGCTGAAGTTATTTTCTGAGATACCATAGCTAGACAGTTCCTGTATACCCATCGGGCTATGATGGATTTACCCACTGGGTTAGAGACTGAGAAAGACTTTTCTAGAATTTTGGGACTAACTCCGAAATCAACTGTTATATAAGGAGTAACAAAAGACAAGAAAGATCCTGGATCTAGCAAAGCATAAACATATACATAAAAGATCTGTAACATACCAGTGACCATATTAGGAGAATTTTCCCGATCCTTCCGAGACTAAAGAGCATAGAGTCTATTTGGACGTTGCCTATTGATGGTACTGGATGAGGCACCCTGCTGATTCGGGCGATCGGACTGAGCTGGAGGACGGTTTCACTAACCCTAAGAACCTAACTAGGGACAATCTCTAAATCTATGGCCTGGCTTGCCATATCCAAAACAAACATCACTGCCAGCTCTGCAAATACCCTGATGGTTCTTGCTACAAGTCTGACAAAGAGGATTGGTTCAGGAACTGCTGATACTACCCTGAGACTTAGAGCCTGGCGCCCTATCTCTATTGCCGTATCTGAATTTTAGCACTAGAGTATTAGCTGAGGATGGAGCTGGAACTAAAGATTTCAGGTGAAACTGAGAACGATTCCTACCCTCTGACTTAGGCTGAGCAAAGTTGAAACTACCTGTTCTAGCTCTCTTGTTCTGCTTCTCTTTCTCCTTATTTTTCTGCTCCTCTATCTTCTGATCATGGATCATCAGCCTAGCCAAGTCCATCTCACTAATCAACATTGCGGTCCTACACTCTTTGACAACACTATCATTCACCCCAGACAAAACTTACTCATTCGAGATCTGCTATCTGCCACCACATGAGGAGCGTATTTAGCTAATTGAGTAAACTTGAGAGAATACTCTTTCACTTTCATATTGCCCTGCTTCAAATTAATAAACTCTAACACCTTAGCTTCTCTCAGCTCTAGGGGAAAGAATTTATCTAGAAAAATAGTGGCAAACTCCACCCACTCTATGGGCCCTACATTTACGGCCTTCTCTGCCTTCCACTGTTTAAACTAAGTGTGAGCCATATTCTGCAACTGATATGCAGCTAGCTCAGCACTCTCACTAGTTGTCACCCTTATAATATCAGTAATCTTTTACACCTTATCAAGATACTCCTGAGGGTCCTCATCTCACTTAGACCCGGAAAAAAATGGAGAGTTCATTCGGGTGAAGTCCCGAATCCTAGATGCTGCAGTATTAGCCACTGGGTTGGCTGGAACAGCAGATGGATGTTCATTCTGGGCTGCCATAGAATGAGCTAGGGTGGTGAATATTTCTCTAAAATCTACGTGAGAGACATGTTCACCCAAAGGATTGGGCTGGTCCGGCTGAGGGACTGGCTGATCTCCCGTTCCTCTTCCCTAAGTCCACTTTGGAGATATTTTTTGTAGATAGAAGAGAAACTTGTATTAAAATAGAGTTTATCTGGAGCTCATGCTTACTCGTACGACATGAATACTGAAAAAAAACTATTCCAAAATATCTCGTAGCCTCCTTTCCATAAGTGTGGGGTGCTACACACCTATTCACAAGACTTTACTAGATGTGGATTTCAGACTTCCTAGGACACTATTGAACCTTAGGCTCTGATACCAAGTTTGTAACATCCCGAGTCTATACCCCGGACGCTACACGGTGCTCATAATCTCAAAGGACCACAAACTAACTCATGACTGGTACCTGCTGCAATAACTGAATAATAATACGGTATAATGTGGATTAATGGGCTAAAATGCCATAAGGTTCAAAACTATAATACTGATGAAAAGAAAATGATAAAGTCTGATAAAACATCAGAATCTGAAATACTGAAATCTGTCTAAACATATAGTCTGAAAAGACTCTAAACAGAATTGTCAGAATAAGGAGTTGATAGGACAATCCCCTAACTAACTTCATCTACTGAAATGTTGATTCTAATGAGATAATGAAATAAAAGAATATCCTCGAATGATGAGGACTCACTGCTAGTCTACTGCTGCTAGTTTAATATTTAAACTGCTAAGAATGCTCTGAGGTCGTACTTCTAAACCTATGGTATAAAACACCATAGCGTAAAGAAAAGTATGCGTCGGTACGTGTGAATGTACTGGTACGCAAAGTGAGATAAGGCTGAATGCAAAGGTTCATATGCATGAACTATAACTAATTAAATAACATAAACATGACTGCGTGAGAATACATGCATGAATACATAATTGTAATTGAAGTCATAAGGATTCTGAATACTAAGTTTACTGATAATATGGATTACTGATAACTGATAAATTATTTACTGAGTGATTATGTATGAAAGTCGTATTTCTGATAGAACTAGCTGAGTTCCATACTGAGCTGAGTGACTGTATCTGACAGTCATAAAATCAGTAGAACTATCTGAGTTTTTTACTTAAGACTGAGACTGAGACTGTGGGAGGTAATCATCTAACCGATATGCCACTTTTCTGAATAGATTCGGGGTCCAACCTATAACCCCAGTTAGAAGGGTATCAGTACCATGCCATGGGTAAAGACACTGAAGAGATACCCTCATCTGGCAGGTTCTTAAATAAGAATGGTAGGACCCTCAACTGTCAGGTTAAGCCATCTCATCAACCCTTAACTAGCAGGTTTTGATGTCTCAATCTATGCTAGCTAAGTAGTTTTAGAATGCAAGAACTACTTCAAAGGATCACACCCTCTGTTAGTAGGTGATTCCCCATCCTTGGGTTCACTCGGTGTTGAATCCTACTCCCAACTGAATAAACACTGAACTGATTTCCCAGTTCATACTAGGCTAGACTGATCTATTACTGATTGTACTGATTAACTGAACTGAGTTGAGTTTACTGAGTTCCGTTGACTGATGGAATACTACTGAGTTCTGTTATCTAACTAAGTTTACTAGGACTGAACTGAATATTAAATGGGATTGGATTGATACTGAGTTTACTAAGTTTTCCTGAGTTTTGTAACTGAACTAGAGTACTATTGATCGTGACATGATTGAGACTGTGTTGTAACTAACACTGGATCTAGGCACACAACTAAATTGTCGGGTATTAAATACCCCCAAGACTCGATAGCATGAAAATAATAAGACATGACAATTCTTGAATACTTGACAATAGTCAACAATTCACAATACGATCTATGAGGCATTTCATCAATCACTTGAAAGTCATGAACTTGCATATGAATAGAAATACATACTAACACATCAGAATTTCATTAAACCAATCTCATGAGCATTCCATCAAACACATACAAGGTATAGCTTTAGCATGGAAGACATTGTGAACATATGGGTATAGCATAAGTACGTCATTAAGACCACCAAAGGATCACAAAAGCACCATAGTCTCAATTTAGCATTTTATCAAACACATGGTAGGTGTAGCTTTATACTTGGGTATGATCAACAATGCTAATACATCATGACTTCATAATTCAAGGGTTTCAATATAAGAGAATAAAAATTCAACTTATATGCTATCATAATATCAAGAAACACATAAAGATTTTAACTTGGAACACATTCCATAACATCTACATGATAACATTCAAACCCACCACAAGGAAATCACAATTCATGTTTTTGAAAGAAGTTTCTTGAACTCCAAGGATGGAAGGGACCCTTGGATGAACACTTTACATACCTTGTTGAAGAATTTCTGAAAATAAAAGGTGAAATCTTGAGTTCTTGATTTGAAATTTTAAAAAAAAAACTAAGGCTTATTCTTGAGAGAAATTGAGAAAGAATGGGCTTATTTTCTTCCTAGGGTATTAAATTTCGTACTTTGGGGGCTGAGAGTCATGGGAAAAAGACCCAAATACCCCCAAGAACACGGTCTTTTGATGAGTGAAAACTGGATTGCCGACGCGCAGGTCGACATGGCGCATTGATGGCACCGACACGATATCCAACGTGTCACTCCAAGATCGCGCCGACTCACTGGAATTTGACACTTGTAGTTGGGGAAAATATTAACCAATGCGATAGGCCACGCGGCGCACCAAGATCGCGTTGGTACACTATTTTTGGATTCCAAAGGAGCTTCAAACGAAGTCCAAAAAATCCAAAACTTGTCCAGGAACACCTATTGACCTTCTTAATCATGAATTAACTAAAATATAGATATTTAAAGGACTTTAAGGTCTCAAAATAATATTTCCAACTTTCGAAGGCCTAAAATAAACTAAGTCTGAATACTTAGCTAGAATTTTCTAAGTCTGGGACCCCTTAACAAGCTTAAAGGACTGAATTACGCTAGGAATTTTGCAGGGTCTTACAACCGTGCTAATTGGGCGGAAGCAGGTCAGCCTGGCCCACTTGACAGGTTTAGCTCTAACAATACCCTCTATCATTTTGGCGTGATCCACAATGCTCTGGAAGATGCTCCAAATATAACCATCTGAGAAGTAACCAATACGAGGCTCAGGGGAGAGTCCCCTAGCACTCCTCCTAAATGGGGCTGATCCATGAACCCGTCCACTTCCTCAAGTCCATCCACGACTCGAGGCTCGCCCTCTGGGAGAAGGCTCCACATCTCTAACCTCGTGGGACCTTGTCAACACCTTCTTCGCAGAAAGAGTGAAACACAACTTAGAACTTAAGATATACAAGAAATTCACATGATAATGAATAAAATAAGGCAAGTTTTCCTAAAGGCATCTTATAGCCTCTCGAAATATGGAAGTCTACATACCGATCCACGAGACTCTATTAGACATCTTATTCTTACACCATTGAGATCAATGAAACTTGGCGGCTCTGATACCAATTTATCACGACCTAAAACACGGGGCATGGTAACACTTGTTGCAATGAACCTTAACAAGTAAGCATATTACTCAAACTAATACACAAAAAGAAGAAAAGACAAAAATACCCCCAAGGTAAGGTTTGTAGAACAAAGTCGAACCATATAGATATCATAAAAGCAAAAAGAATAAAATCAACACATGCAGTCATAACTCCCAAAACCTGGTGTCAACAACATAAGAAAGTACCTAGTACAACTCAAATCCAAATGAAATACATAAGATATCCAAATACAAGAGAAACTCTGTCTCTGAAATAAAACTAAAGAATAGTCAATAGAGAAAGGTAGTACAAGATATCTGAATGCCTGAAAACCATCCACAACCTTGAAAGCTCTAAATACCGCTCGAATCAACTAAGATGAGGCGCACTCAAACTAGGACCTGTACCGGAAAGGCACAATAGACGTTAGTATAGTCCACTTGTCCTCAGTAGGTATCATAGGCTGATCGAGTAAGGTAGAAAATAAAGCATACAAAATACATACTAAGATCATGTCACCTGCAATCATAAAATGTTCCAGAATGGTAGCCCACACCACTTACAATAATAGATCTATAGTATCTAATATATTACAACAACCCGCTAGATAGGGATACAAATACACACCATATTACATACAAGTAGAATAAAAGAGGAACATGTATAATCAACACTATGAAGTAAAAAAAAAAGAGAAAGATAAAACAACTAGACATTTACAAGTGAAGATGTACAACAAATAGATAGATGATAAGTCGATGTGGCAATACAAGCACAACTTAAACACAATAAAGCAAGTGTAATATAGATGATGATGATGATGATGATGGTGATGATGATGATGATGCAAGAGGTTGTCG
Source organism: Capsicum pubescens (assembly GCA_030864215.1). Classification (NCBI taxonomy): domain Eukaryota; kingdom Viridiplantae; phylum Streptophyta; class Magnoliopsida; order Solanales; family Solanaceae; genus Capsicum; species Capsicum pubescens. The sequence goes on along the minus strand of CM061548.1, from coordinate 144,427,313 downwards.
CACAACCTCTGGAATCATCACACATTTTCTGTATACACCCACGGAGGCAAACCTCCCAACATGAGACCTATAGGAGGTTCGTCAATCCATATATTAATATCTCTTCCCTAGCACATCTCAATTTGATGTTCCCAATGTTTTAAGAATATCCAATATTTTCAGTGTTTTCAGAGCACATAAGACACAAATCAAGTATGACAAACAACAACTACAAGTATATACAAAACATACAAGAAACAAGTGAAATGACATGTGTAATGACATGAGGAGGATGATACAATGTTCACAACCAATCATAATGAGTATTTTCACAATCAATCCACATGATGTATTAAAATAATCAACCATAATGTTATATTTTTACAACTATGTGAGCCAACATCCACTCATTATTTCCACTATCTATAAATTTCCACATAATTCATATGCCCACAAAGTATGAATATATTACAATACACCAAAGGTACCACAATAGGCATTTTAACAACACAATATGATTATTCACATATGTTTAGGGCTATCAACATCACATAAGACTCCACACGGTCACACATATCATATAATATCCCAAATTTAATAATTACAATGCATATAGGCCCCCACACGGGCACAACATATAGATAGCCATTTTTCATCATTAGTTTCCACCCTTAACTTGCATTTTGGTACACAAATTAACTATCCTGGTCAGTTTGAAGAGTTAAGCCATAATTTACCTCAAATACCGAAACTGATCCACTACACTTTGAACCCACAACTTTATTTTCCATGAATGATCTCAAAATCAACTAAAATCAAAAAATATATAATCTAAGTATCAAAACAAAGCCAACGATACTCATATTATCTACTTTTAGTTTGGGGTCAAAACAGACCCACAAAATAGATTTTCAAAAAAGAAGGGCAAAACTGAAACTTTAATACAAAAATGTGTTCCCCATTTTTTTATAAATCTACAGCTAAAAACCCAAGTCAAATCGAGTCAAAAATGAGGTTCAAATCAAAGAAAAATTATTTTTAAGCTTTGCCTAGTAAAATCTTTGAATTTTGCGTTAAAATCAAGAATCAAAGTTGTTTTGAAGGTTAAATTGATGAAAACTAGTATTTATAAGATTAAAACATTATTCAAATGAAAAGGAGTGAAATTAGGGTTTAAAATTAAGTCCTATGATTTTTGGGATTTTGAGAAGGAATTAGAGTAGAAAAAAAGATGAAATCTCACCTTAAATCCATAATAGAATTAAGAAATAGATGTTAATCTAGATTCCCAAGCTCCCGCAAGATTCACTTTTAAGCTCTCACTCTAAATTAGGGTTTAACTCTCAAGAGGCAAGGTGAAAGAATGGGCAAAATAAGCAAAAAGAAAGTGGAGAAAAAGTTGTGATATATTTTAGATTTTTCTGCTATAGTGCAGATTTTTTCTAAGTTCAAATGTACGTCGACGGGGTATCCAAGATTCCTTCGGAGTCCTATATATGCAAACGAACTATGTAACCACACTATATTCAATGCTCCGGACTCAATGGCAATGTCAGATTTTCAATCAAAAAATTATTTTCACAGAGTTGACCCCCGAAACTCGAAATTAAAATTTTCCAAATCGAGGGACGAAATGAGATTTAAGATCCATAAATCCTAAACAAAAATATTACTACCCTAAAATCGATGTCCCAAATGCATTGGCGAAGTCATATTTTCCTTCCGAGGTCGTTTCGATCATATATGGATTCCACACCCATATTTTTAATTTTTTAACTTTCCAACCAATAGGTCGAAATAAGTTCGGGTGCATCAGGACCTGAACCAAAGATCTACCTAGCCTAAAATAGATATTCCAAAGTTGTTGGAGCAAACGTTCAGGCATCCGTCGCACGGATCAAAAGATAACCATAAATGTCTATAATAAGGCTCTCGAAGCCACCAAAAATCACAATATTCAGAAATGGTACTAAAATGCATCAAAATCGTGCCAATTAGGGTTGTGCAAAAATCAAACCGATCGATAAACCGAACCGATAAAAATATTATTGGGTTATTGATCTTAGGTTATCGAGTTAACGGTTTTTATTGGTTTTATAAAAAAAATTATTGGGTAAACGGTTCGGTATCGATTTTAGCTTATTGGGTTATTTGTTAAACCGATAACCCAATAAGGATACACTAAGTTATTATTTTATCCCTATTTATTTTATATATTTAAATATTTGTCTCTCTCTTTATCTATCTATCTATCTATCTATCTATCTATCTCTATATATATAGATATATGTATGTATATAGATTATATGCACTACTAATTCATAATTCAGTGATTCACAAAGTATTAACCTACCCAGGGCAACAAAGGTACAATATAAAGTTCATTTATTATCGTAATAAAAATCTTGAAGCATTTATAGCTTCCAACAATTAGGATTCAATTTTTTTCCTAACTAACATTCAGTTCAAGTTTGAAGATTCTTGTAAACTAAAATGCATTGCGTAGGTTTTGGCGGTAATTAAGATTTCATTTTTTTATGTTAGTTGTTACTATTTCTATTTTATAAGTATTTTCTTATTAGTTAAACCGAAAATCGAACCGTTAATGACCAAAAAATGATAAACCGAGACCGATAAGAAAATATCTTATTGGTTGGTTATTGGTTTTACATATTTAAAAATTGAAAACCGATAAACTAAACCAATAACACGTAAAATCGAACCGAACCAACCGATGCACACCCCTAGTGCCAATCACTCTCACTTCCTAGAAATACCACAATACAACTGTGGAGAATAGTAAAATAGTCAAATCACACAAAATCATAAATTTCACATATTTCATCAAAAGAAGCTGGTTGTTACACATTTATACAAAATATCAATAACAAATTATACAAATAGAGATATTCCTAATGTCTAATAGAAGTTTAAATATAGTTTATGCAAACCAACTTCAAAAATATACAATTGTTCGATACACTATTGTCAATATAAATATTGAAAAAACAGAAATTTAAATTGAAAACAATAAAAAAAAACATGTGTTGGATTGGCACTACAAATCTAATCCAAACCAAATAAAATAAATAGAAAAAAGTATAGATGAGAGAATAAATAAAGAATAAGCGGAAAACAAAACTACAATTTACTTAGATTTATTGAATCCATAATGAATTCAATCAAGTTAAGTGAGAAAAGAAAATTTGATTTCTTTGTTAGCTTTAGTAGAGTTCCAATGAAAAACTGAAAAACCACCTGAATTGTCCGAATTTTTTAATTTCTAAGTTCAATAAAATAAGTAGGATCAACAAAATAAGAGGTTTTATCGTTAAAGAAAATGGAATTAGATGGAAGCACGTGATAGTTATATACTTATATGTAATGTATAAAATATGAAGCAACATATTTTATACAAACCAAAAACTAATTATACAACTTCTATGTATATTTTATTTGTGTGTGTATATATATATATATAGGTACATGCCAACACATGGCAACTGTTTATACGCGTATTGAAACTTTTTCTTCGCATGAATGAAGAAAAAAATTGAAGAAATATTTTTTGATGTAATAAATCTTTGGGCAATCACACAAATATAATATTTAAGACTCAATATAATAATATCTACCAATAGTTTCTACTTTCATGAAAAAAGATTGAAAAAGATGGTGGAACATTTAAGAAGAGAGAGAAAAATCAAATAAAGTGGACAATTTTTAAAATTAAATTAATTGTTCAATTAAGTTAGCCAAAAAGCTAATTATGAGAGTGATCAATTGCATGATATACAAGCTATTATATCTGTATATGAGGTTTCACTTAAATAATATTTTCTTCGTTACACAATAAGTTAATTGTTGGATTTTGACACATATGTTAAGTAAAAAAAGCAAAGACATAAATTTATCATATTTTTTCATTTTTACCCTCTTCAAAAAGCAAAGACACATGATACATCACTTCCAATGTATATTTAATGGAGGGTAAATTTGAAAAAAAAAAATTCAACATTTACCTTAAATTGTGAACCATTCACTTATTTTGAAACACTAAAATTGCTCCACAATTAGTTAATTGTGAAACGAAAAACTAGTTCTTTAACTAATTTTTGACTATTCCACATAAGCAGGCCATGAACTTGTTGATTTTTTTGATATTCACACCTCAATTAGTTCATATTCCTATTGAATAATTGAATTAGGACATTTTTCTATTGAACACTTGCATTTAAACCAAATCTTACCTATTAAGCATATTTTTAACACCAAACTAATCATGCTTGATGTGTGAGGTTCAAACGCCTTAAATGTAGCAATATGACATCATCATAAAGAAAACAAACGAAAAGAAAGTATTAGTTATTTTTCCTCCCCCTTCCACCCACTACCCACCACCCACACCACCCCTGTTGTCATGTAAAGTTCACAGGCGAAGGAAATTTGAAAATGGTTGTATTTGTTTTTGTTTGTTTTTTGTTCAAAAAAAACTAATGGGTTTATATCAAAGCTTAAACTGGGGTGGATTGGTGGATTCACCGTCTCCGATGTGTTTTCGATGAAAACTTCGACCATAATTATATTGTTGGCCAGCTTACCATCTTGTTTGTTCGTAGCTGTAAATCAATAGAGGAGCTTTGATTGATGCAATAGAATGTTTCAGATTAGTTTTTCTACTTGTTTTATTATTGAATTGTTGTTTGTTGCGAAGAAAATTTGGGGAAAAAAGTTCCATTTTTATGAGGAAAATGAATGGGTTTATGACGTATCTGAAATTAGGGCTGGATCGCTGGGTTAACCCATATTCAACGTGTTTCTGGTAACAATTCTAGTGGAAATTCCGGCTTCCGGCGAAGGAAATTAGAAAAGAGATTTTCCTTTTCTATGAAAAAAACGGATGAGCTCATGTAGGAGGTGAAAACGAGGGTGGATGGGTGGGGTTCACCTGTCTACAACGTGTTTTCGGTAACAATTCCAATGTCAATTCCGCCTTCCTCCGGCGAGTGGTATTTTGGGCCTATTTTCTATAAATTTAAGCAACTTTCACGCGCTCAAGCAAGTGTAAGATATACATTTGTGCCACATCAGGCTTTTAAGTGTTTAATAGGTAGAATTTAATTTAAATTTAAGTGTTCATTAGGAATAATGCTTTATTAAGGTGTCAATACAAAAAAAAAAAAGTCAATAAATTCAAGAGTTTGCTTATGTATTCCGTCTAATTATTTTAAACATTAATCATGATAGATAACTAAGGATCCTTTTATCTATATACTATGTAATTTTGCCTAATAAAAATACATGACAAATTGTATAAACTAAAATAATAGTTTTATAATGGATTGATATGAGCTTTTTACTGAACACTTATTACACATTTAAGAAAAAATAACACTTATTTATCGATTTTTACTTAAATTTGGAGTTATTTTCAATCTTCAGCTACTTCTTAATTTTAGTGGATGTTAAATTTCTTGTGTTTTGATGGAATAAGTGAAAATCATAATAAAAAATTTCAAATCTTCGTTCCCCTGATTCACCTATAAAAACTATGGAAGAAATTACCCCGTAATTCAAAATTTTTGGTCCAAACCTCCTAAGTCCTAATACCCTACTTTGGAGGGAATGGAAAATACCAAAAGAACAAATTCAGATCACAAAAAAATGAGAATACGGATAGCGAGAAACTCGATTGATCAAATTACAGTGAAATACTTTTTCTATTTCAATTTATATGGCATGATTAGAATTTTAAAAATGAAACAGTTTAATTGTGATTTGAACGCGATCATAAAAATTATACCTAAAATTTACATATTTGAAAATTATATAAAAGGTATTATAGTCTCCATCTCAATTAATTGTGCACATTCATATAAACAGTTATTATAAATTACTTGGCAATTTTATAAAATCAAGATAAACTTAGTTATATTTTTCTATTTTATCTTTACAATGGATTCATTTGGAGAGTGTAAATAAGTTTTTAAAAGTTTCAAAGGTTTCTCAAGAGTAAATTAGTAAAATTATTATTTTTATTTATAATCTCTTTAGTGTGTAAAAAAAAATGGACAATTGATATAAAATGAAATGATTATAAGTCATAATATAATTGATAAAAACTATTTTAAAATTATGATAAAATTTTGCTTATTTAAATCTTAAAATTTAGAAAGTGACACGTAAATTTAAATAAAAATAGTAATATGAGAAGCTAAGTTGACCGGGGGAGGATTTGGATTTCATATTTTAATGGGCCGCGGAGGGGCAAAGTACACAAATAGCAACTTTAGTTCTTATTCAAAGAAGGAGAAAGGACAGAAACGACACTTTAAATTAAACTATTTTCATAAAAGTAGTCATGAAATTTAAATTTTACTTTCTAGCCATTTCAATCTACTGGCTTATTCTATACCGTCTCTACACACATTTTATATTGTTTCTATACATATCTTATACATATAAATATTCTATATGAAAATTATACAGTTTTGATACACAATTTATACAATATCTGTACATTTTTTTACACATTTTATACAACAATCATATAATTTTCATACACTTTTTATATATTTTTTATATGTATACATATTTGATAGAACTATACAATTTCTATACATATATCTTATATAGATACATATTCTATTTAACAATTATATCGATTTTATATAATTTAATTATTATTTCTAAACAATAAAAAAAAAGCAGATTATTTGATCAGTTAAAAAATTTATAGCAAAAAAAAAGTAAAATATTTTTAAAAGGGCCGAATTGTCCAAGTTGAATATTGTATTATTGTATATATATATTTGTATCAGTATTGTATATGGATTGTACATGGACTACGTAGATCAAAATAACTCAAATTAGGAAATGACTATAACGCGAAAATAGTACATTCGAATGGTCATTTTTTTAAAAAATTTTAAACTTGGACTATTTATTTTTAAAAAGTGTTATAAAGTGCTCTTTTCCCTTGAAAGAATATTTATTTATGAAGTTTTATTTTTTAGCCCCTTTAGTATCACTTTTGACACATGCGGATATAAAGTATCCAAACTCATACCATTGAGTTTGAAGTTGGGTTCTTCTAGTGGTCAAAAGAATAATCCAAAGAAGAAGGGCGGGGAAGAAAAGTAATAGGAAGTAGGGCAGCATATCGGTCGGTTCGGTTCGGTTTTAAAAATTATCGGTTTTACTTATTCATTATCGGTTTTACTTATTCATTATCGGTTTGTATATATGCTAAACCGTTAAAGAACCATTAAGATATCGGTTTATCGGTTATCGATTTATCGATTTTTTATTATTATCGGTTCGGTTATCGGGTTAACCATTAACATTAAATCAGTGCACAAAACATACTGCAAAATCCAAAAACCAGTGCAAATCCATGAAAACAGAAAAGCAGTGCAAATCACTGCAAATAGAAAATCAGTGTACAAACCAAAAACTGTAAATCAATGTACATACATACTGCAAATTCCAAAAACCAGTGCAAATCCATGAAAACAGAAAATCATTGCAAATCACTGCAAACAGAAAAACAGTGTACAAAACAGAAACTGCAAATCAGTGTACATACATACTGCGAATTCCAAAAACCAGTGCAAATCACTGAAAATAAAAAATCTGTGCAAATCACTGACAATAGAAAATCAACTAAAGTACATATAACAAAAATTCATCTATTTTTCACTTCAATTGACAGTCATATCTAGTTCAACAATAATCCTAATATCCATAAAACAAAATTTCTTCGGAATATTTAATTTCATCGAAATTTTGGTGGTTTTAAGGAGTATTCTATAGTCATATGCAGGAATTGAAGATGAAGCAGATTAGCAGAAAACATCTAAGAATGAAAGCGAGCAAAAACAAAAATTACCTGTTGAGTGTTGACCACTTGACTGTTGAGAGAGGCTGAGGTGGTCTTTGACCCGATGAGCGTGAGTGAGGCAAACTACAGATAGATCGCAATTCGCAGATGTGAAAATTGAAACAATTCACAGCGTGAGTGTCTGACTGAGGTAGACCGGAGCAAGAATTCGCAAAAAAAACTTCTAACAGTCTTACCTAAGTAGTAATATAGCAGCTTGTTATATGCATTATGTAGATGGGACTCAGTGAATATCCTAGAGCGATCCACGAGTGTAATTTCTCCCTTGAATGACGTTTCAGTAATACTAAATATTCCACGAGTGTAATACGTTGAAGGTTGAGTCACCTTTTGCTTCAAAGAAGAAAACCAAGAAAGTTGAGGAGAAAATGGTATTGATGGGAAGGCGGAACTTCTAAGAAGATGAATATTGAAATGAAATGAAAGTATGAAACCCTAACTACTCTCGTCTTCCTAGGTCTCTAAGTAGTAACTAGTAAGTAGTAAGTAGGTTTGGGGTCGTTTGGGAAATAGGAATTGGGCCTTTAGAGTTGTTTTGGGCCAGTTTTGGTGAATTGGCCATGGGCACGTATAATGGATATACTGTCACTGTGCATTCCTTATCGGGCTATCGGGTGGCCCGATAAGAAAATAAGCAAACCCGAGTCCCGAACCGATAACCCGTTAGTTGGAAATGTTAAACCGATAACCGACCCGATAGTGAAAAAAACCAAACCGTTAACCCGATAAAGTAATTATCGATTCGGGTTAACGGTTTGAACCAAAATTTGCACAGCCCTAATAGGAAGAGTCTAAACTTTACTAAATTGGCTAAATTTTAAATAGTCTATAGAAATTGAATATATTCCCTTTTAATTAGGGAAAAGGATACTCTATATCACTTTTTAAAATAAATAGTTTAAGTTTGAAAACTTTTCAAAAAGTGGCCAGTCGAATATACTATTTTCGCTTAATAGCCATTCCTAATTTGGGGTCATTTTGGCCTACGTAGTCCATATACAGTCCATATATAATACTAATACAGTCTATATACAATACTGATACAGTATTCAACTTGGGCAATTCGGCCCTTTTAAAATTATTTCAATTTTTTTGTGCTATAAATTTTTTAACTGATCAAATATTCTACTTTTTTTTATTGTTTAGAAAAATAATTAAATTATATAAAAATGATATAATTGTTAAATAGAATATATATCTATATAAGATATATGTATATAAATTGTATAGTTCTATCAAATATGTATATGTATAAAATATATATATATATATATAAAAAAAAAATATAGAAAGTGTATGAAAATTATACAATTATTGTATAAAACGTGTAAAAAAATGTACAGTTATTGTGTAAATTGTGTATCAAAATTGTATAATTTTCGTATAGAATATTTATATGTATAAGATTTGTATAGAAATTGTGTAGAAGGTGTATAGAAACGGTATAGAACAAATCAGTAAATTGAAATGGCTAGAAAGTGAAATTTAAATTTCATGATCATTTTCATGGAAATAATTTAATTTGAAGTGTTGTTTCTGTCTTTTTCCTTTTCCTTGGTGTCACAAATACAATTAATTACTTGATGTCATTTCGACGAGTTTTTATGAAAGATTTTGACAAAGAACCACTTTTATGACTGTTGATTGAAAATGAGCTACCATTTCAAAATTACTTGAAATCATTTTAATAAGTACAGTAAATGATATTTAGATAGTGTTAGACTCTTCATAGATCAGAATCCAATCATATTTTCTCAGAGAAGTTCTTCTCCTTTTCTCATCTTTCGTTTCGAAGCTTCGATGTAGAAAGTGGTCAACTCTAATTCATAAACTAACAAGTGATCCATTCAAACATCATCTCCAATCCATAAACTTAACAAGTCGCCTAGCAGGTGATACTTCAACATTTGACCTGTTGGAATTGTCAAAACGTAACTTTGAGTTCGCTTACCTATTTTAATTATTGACTTTGATCAACCTTTTTCTTATCTCAACTTAAAATTTCAAATTTTAGATATCTCCTCCAATACTCACCCCAATGTTTTGACAATCCACCTATCCCTAAAAGTCAAAAACACTATATTAAAGCTAAGCAAAGGGTCAATTAAAAAAGAGAATTCCTAATACTTAAAACAATCAAACAGATCAGTACAAAAGATTGCATCGTCGAATACTACAAAAATGATACATGACTTATGTCATGAGTTAAAAAGAAAAAAGAAACAAAAAAGAGGTAGACCGTTGAAAGAAACAATTGGAAATGAAGTTTTTAATATCATCAATGTGGGATTGTTCGACTTTATGTTGATTAATTGACCACAAGTTTATTAGCGACTAAGGTCATTTATTGTTACGTTGAAATTATGTACATTGATTGGTATAATATAAATAAAATTATAAAGTTAATCAAAAACTATGTATTAAACATAAGTTTTTAATCTTTAAAATAAATGAATTTGTCAACTAGTACTAAAAATAAAAATAACCTTAAAATATATAATTATTTATACTAACTATATATCACTTGACCACGTATATAACATAAACTCATTTCTTGCCATCTTGGACAAGGCGACCTACATTCAGAAAATCTTTATCCATTTGTCTAGCAAACGAACTACAAAAGGACCGACTAATAACTCCAAGGGTCTACCCAAGTGAGGGTATACCCATAAAAGCAAAAACACTTTTGAGGAAGAATTTATTGGACGACAAAATTAGATTTCAGACGTTTTCGTAGGATATAAATTTATATTTTTAAATTATAATATTCTACAAATCATAGTCTACGGTCCTTAAAGAACTTATGCCCCACTAAAGGCAAAAATTAATAATTAGCCTTTCGAAAGACAAAAATTAAAGTGCAGCTCATTTGAAGGGCGAACCCACAATTAAATAACGCATATGACCAAGGCACAACTTTTAAGTACTTTGGTTTCTCATTTAAGTAGTACTTATTATTTTTCAAATTTAGTAAAATTTGTATTTTACAAGAAGAACTTTAAACACATGTTCAAATTAATCATATGAACAATTAAATGAAGTTGTAACTTTGTATTCATAATTTTGAACATCAACAATATGTTCAACCTAACTTATGAACATCAACAAAAATGAAGTTCAAACTATTTTCTACAAAACAACAAAATCAAATGTTTAGAAAAAAGATGAAGATTAGAAGACTCAAGTACACCATATTCATGCTGTGTGTAACAATTAACTTTTTGATAAAATACGTAAAATATTTGTTTCTATGTTATTTGATTGTTTTACCCTTCCCCGTAGTTGCATAATGGTATTTCTGGGATGTGGGGGTGATTGGCGCAATTCTCGATGCATTTTGGTACCATTTATGCGATATTGTGATTTTTTATGACTTTGAGAGCCTTATTTTGGACTTATGTGGATATTTTTTTATCCGTGCGACAGATGGATGAACGGACTGCGCCAGCAACTCCAGAATATCGATTTTTAACACAATAACCGAACAACCCTAAGTGAAAGAGTTCAAACAACCCTAAATCAATCATTTACAAGTGACTTTTAACTTAGAAATTAAGAAATTGAAAGAGGAAAAACAACTCACATTACGAGATTTAAAATCGTACCTCTAATTTAGATTTGAAATTGTGAGTTTAATATTCTTGTCGATTGATATTGAGTGATTTCATTTTCTCAATTGAGAGAAAAGAAAAAGGAGAGTCTGTTTTGAAAAGAGGCGGAGGATACCTAAGTGTTCGAACAATGTGAAGTAAAAGAGTTTGCCCTAATATTTAATTGATGGAATGATGGATTCCGCAACGAATATTATATCCATTGCTAATTATTTATCAAAAATTTAAGAAAAAATACCTCAAAATGCCTTTTTCTGTTACAATAATTTCTAATATATTTTTTCAAATGGTAAAATAATTTCAGTGACAATATTTTTGTTGTTATTTTCGTCTCCACCATGTAAAAAAAAAAATTCTCCCTTTTATGTTGCTAATTTTGTCACCAAAATAAAGGCGTCAATATTTACCGCCAAAATATAGCAACAGATTTTACTTTCTGTAATTCGGCTACTAATTTTATTTTCAATTATTTAGCGACAAAAGTTCTATTTTGTTTTCAATCCGTCGTTAATTAGCGACAGAAGAGTACTTGTTGCTACCAATCCATTGCTAAACGTTGTTTTTATGTAGTGAAACGTTTAGAAAAAGATGAAGTTAGAAGATTCAAGTCTAATGAATTCACGGTGTGTCCTTAAGAAAATTATTTCACTCAAGTACCAGAGGTTATGGAATATATCATGTCAGGATAAAATGAATATAATCACTTCACCAGAATAGCGGTACCTCAAACTCTGTTGAACTACAACTGCACTCAACGGTAGCAAATCACACTAGAGTTTTTCAAGAAAGAGAAGTATTTTTATTTCAAAATTTCATATCTATATTTGAGGAAAAATTCTGGTATTTATAGCCATAAAGGTGTTTCTTCATGAAGAGAAACAATGGTTCAAAAAGGTGCATCCCTTCATAAAGGTTCAACTCTTCGAAAAAGTCATAACTCATTGGAAAGGTAATAACAATTCAAATCGAAAAGGTGTCGATTCAAATTGCATTCTTTTTCTTGATGTCTTTTGAAAAAACACATATTCATTTTCTATTCACACCTCTTGAAAATCTAAAAGTACTTACATTAGGGTCCAATTAAATTCGAATCACTACAGGAAGTTTCATATTGGGGTATAGAATATAGTTCCTAACTAATGTAATTTTATACTCATAACTTGAACTTGAAACCTTTTAATTGTGATGATAAAGTATTTATCACTCCATTGTAACTCTCGTTGGTACTACTTCAACTTGCACTGACACTATAGGGGCTACTTTGGATATTTAAGTTTCGTTTCTCATGTGCATCTTAAATCGTCTTAGTTGGACATGCACCAAAGTCATGAATACAAAATAAATTCACACACAAAGGCATTAAGGGAAGTGGGCCTGGGGAAGGAGAAATGAGTGAGTATGCATACGTAGCTATTTTCTTTCCCTGAAGATTCACAAATTGTTAGGTGCTTTGACAAAATCACGTACTTGATCCGTTTCAATTTATCTTAGTTGTCATTTTCTTGACTCCAAAACAATAAATCAGAAGTAGAAGAATAATTTTTTTTTTTGCGCTCACATTTGGCTTTTGCAATTTCAATAAACTTAATTTTTCATTGTCATTCAAGATATACAGATAATTTCTCTCAGAATAAAACAAAAAATCATTCTATGAAACTGGCACTTCAAGTTAGTGAAGTTCGTCAAACTCAAATAGAGGATCAAATCACACTCGAACAATTTCGCCTGAAAAAAATGCAAAATGTAGAAGAGAGAGGGGAGAGAGAGGGCACGATGGGAAACTTTCTTCGCAACTCTTTAAAAATCAGAAGAAGTGCTTCTAATATATAAGTACAATATCTTCCTCATCCTATCCAATGAGGAACAAAGTTCCTTTGTAAACGGAAGCTTTCAAATATTTCATTCTCTCCATTTCTTTTTCCCTTTATTTTTAGTTCATACCTGTAACTAAAAATCTCACTATTAATTTTGCTGGACATAAAGTTTTTTCAGAAATAAGAGTCCTTTTGCTAGTCCAGTAAACTTAAACTAAACATGTGAATAATGCGCATGGACCAAAATATCCTTTGAATATTGTGATCTTAAATATGTCAAGTGAGATATTAAAATTAAGGAATTATTACAAATAGAAGATGATATTTTTTACGTAAAAAATGGACTAAAAAAAATAGGATAAATAAATTGAAATGGAGGGACATTAAATATGAAAGAAGAAAGTACATATAATCTCTTAATGAGACGGCGTAAACCAACCAGAAAAAAATAAAGTACTAATTAGAATTATAATAAGAACAATTTAGTATGATTAGTCTTGGTACATACATGGAACAATTTCGTTTGATACAAGGCAAAACGCCTAATTACTGGGAAAAGAATCCAATTATGGATCAACAAGAACTTCTTTTCCTTTTACATACATATATTTGAAATAAAAAATCGATAAAAAAAAGCTATGAATTCTATAAATTAAATCCCAAACCAAGAAAACCTAATATAGAAAAAAAAAATTACTGTAAGTGAAAAAAATAAAATAAAGAAGGATAATATTCTTTCTTAAGCAAGGAAAAAGATAAACTTATTGTTCTGATTTTAAAAAAAGAAGAAAAACTCAAGGGATAACATAGTCATCTGGAACATAAAATGTTTCTGGATCTTCACCATGTAGCCATCCAAATTTCTCTACGAAAGGATTCACCAAAGTATTTGGTGGATAAGTATCAATGCAATCTTTCCAAACATTTTCATCACCCAAATCTCTTAACACTTCCCATAAACAACTATTACACTTAAATCCTGCTCCAAAGCTAATCATTAGCACTTTATCACCTCTTTTAAGCCTTTTTTTAGCCTCCATGTACCCCAACACATACCAAAGGCTACATGCTGAAGTGTTACCAAATCTATGCAATGTCATTCTTGCTGGCTCTAAATCATACTCACTCAAGTTCAAACTTGCACCAACTCCATCAATTACTGCTTTTCCGCCAGTATGCAAACAAATATGATCCACACCTGTTTTGAAATTGATCACTGGCTTAGGTTCTCCTTTTGTTGAGCCCCAATTCATTTTTTTCACAAATGACGCGATTGCAAATCGAAGTAATTCCCTTACCGGAAGGATCAAAGGTGCAATTTGTTTCAAATTATCGACTAGTGCACGTGTTGCGGCCTTTGGTAGTGTTTTATCAAGGTGGAACCCTATGTTACCTTGATCATCCTCCTTTTGTACACAACTATTATAGGCTTCATCATTTGCACCATGGTGTACCCTAACTAGTTGCTTCAACTTTAACATGGCTTTGTCTTTCCAAGCCAATTTGTTTGTCAACAAAACTGCACAACCCCCTGACCTAAACAAACAATTAGCAAGAATCATAGATCTATCATTCCCAATGTACCAATTTGGACTCAAGGACTCGGATGTTACCATAAGTGCAACCTTGTTCTTCTCATTCTTGAAAATATTTTGAAGGATATTTATCGAAATGACGCTAGCACTACACCCCATCCCGGTGATGTTGTACACCTTGATGTCTTCCCTCATCTTGTAGTAATTGATTAGTCGAGAAGACAATGATGGAACACAAGCTAACATCGATATACTCACCACGAGGACATCGATTTCACTAGGAGAAATTTTGTTCCTCTTCAAGATCTTGTCAATAGTATCATGGAAAAATTCATCCATCTCCTCAATCCCATCTTCGTACGTAGGACAGGCTTCACGTCCATGAAACACCATTCGTGGTGCATACGTTTGTTCTCCGATGCCCGAGCTAACGATAGCTTTCAAGAGAAACTTGTATTCATTTAGGCCAAGGTGTTTGTTCCGCCTAATTACCTCTCCTGAAAATCTTGTGCTAAGCTTTCGATCATCGGTTGGCTTGTGACATTCATAGTCCAAAACGTAACAATATTGGTGTCTCTTTCGATCTATAATCTTCCATATCAAATAGAGTGGGAAAAACAAAGGAAGACCATAAAGCAAAATTGAAATGAGATCCATGACAAGAGAGTAGTGAAGAAAGGAAAATAATGTAGGGTTTTCTTTTTCTATATTTTTTTTTTTGGTATGTTGCACACTTTGGTGTTCTTGGTTTTTTGGTTGATGAGAAATCTAATTGGAAGTCTACGTATAAAAAGGAGGAGTAAAGTTGGACATGCATGTGACTAAATGCTATTGCAAAATATAATAGTAATAGTTTTTGTCATTCTCTCAACTCCCACCAACTGATCGGTTCGTGACTTTAACAACCGTTATTAATCATTCATAATTCATACACATTAGGATTAGGTATGTGAAAAAGAAATACTATCAATCTCTATCGAATTTCTAAATTAACAAAAACGACCCCAAAAATCACTAAAAAATTTATAAAAGCACCAACTATATAAACAGCGCAATATTTCCAAAATAATTTCTCATTTCAAGAAATTAGTTACCTTTCCTAAAATTTAGACAGAATCATATCGACAAATCGTTTAAATTTGTCAGTAAATTTTAATTTTATTTGACATACGGTATGCTAGACAACTTCGACTCATAATTTTGAAGAAGCTTCTGCACATATATTCAAGCGTCCAGTATATAGATAAGTTAATCAATTAATTAAAGTATATCACCTCATTCACTTTTGCATATATCAGCTGCAACATATGTCGTAAAACCACAAGCTTTCCAATTTAACGTATTTACATGAAGAGCGTTTGTGAACATATGCCGAAACTTTTCAAAAGATCTCAGTTAGAAATATCCCATAAAAACATTTTATCATGTACTCAAGTGCTCAATCGAAACATATCATAATTCGAAGGTCTAAAATGTCATGGTCTCAATAGAAAGTCTTTATGGTTTGGTGTACGGATAGTGACATTTAAAACAGCAGATTTGAAATCACAAACATTTATGAACATCAAGGAGTGGTAGATGGAATTGGAGAGTATAAAATTATGAAGACAACCAGCATTGACTCACATTGATCAGACTGCTGCTGGCACTACAAAAAAAAGACTCAATTTATGGGGTTATTTTGTTAATTTGTGGTAGTGTATGGCCCCCATAAATTCAATTGTGGTGGTTTCAAAAAATGCCACAATTAACCAGCTTGCCACGAGCATATTTGTGGCGGTTCTAATAAACCTCCACGACATCCTCCACAATATGATTTTTGAATTTGTGGAGGTTTTTAATATCAATTTGTGATGATTTAGAACCTTCACAATATGATTTCAATATTTTAAAAATTAGATTTGTCTCAATTTGTAATTGTCATGATATGAGATCAATATTTGCATACTTTAATTTATGGAAGTTTACAACTGCCACAAAGTATCATTTTTTTTAAATAAGAAAGATGCGAAATTTGATTTACTTCAAGTTTTCAAAATATTAGGAATCAATAATTTTACTAATGTCACACCCCTTTTTTACACTCCAAAAGAATTGATTTTTAAGTTTCGAAAGGATTTTTATTATTACAGTGACAAAAAGATTGAAAATTGTTTCAAAAAGGAATCATTAGTTTCAAAACTCAGAGTCGCCACTTGGCATAAATCGGGTGTGCCAAGTCACCATTGGAAAATCCTTTTCAACACGGTTTGACTCTTTAAACTGGTTTGCGAACAGAGATTCCGGCTAAGGAATTCTGTTGACCGAGGGGAAGGTGTTAGGTACCCCTCGATCCCGTGATTCGACCACGGTCGCTTGATGGAGCATATCGGCTAATCTGACATTACGAATGTATAAACCACATAAGACACACAATAATTTAAACAAAACAAACGAGAATCCAAAAGTTAATGTCTAGTCCAATTATTACAAACCCAAAATAAAAAGGTACATAAATGTAAACCTACACTAATCCTAAACTACGCTTCATTCGGTGCCTCGGATCTTGACCACGAACATCTTCCGCCAACATAATACATCGGGGCATTCCCCGGTGAATAAATATAAATGACCACGGGGCATTCTCCGGCTAAATGAACACATTCAATGAAATACGATAAAACTAGAAGAAACATTCGACGCATTCAACAACACATCACTCCTAAATTTTGCCTATCCGAACCTAAACATTTTTGCCTATCCAATCGGTAGCCTAATCATGATACTATCACATTTAACCATCGTATTTTGCTCCTAAATAACCAACGACAATAAATCAAGACTAAACAAGATTCATTTTATCAATTCCTACCCTCTAATCCCCACATTCCTTTTTCAACACCAAATTTCAACAAAATTCAGGATTACTAATTTCAACAATTCACAACCATCTATTCAACAAAATTGAGCAAAACAAATTCATATCACCCAATATTTAACCACATCTCACAAATCAACACATATGACGAAATAAAATGAGAAGAGATAGAATTGGACCTCAACTTGGAGATTTCAATATAACGGAGATAGAACCGCATTTGAAATCCTCGAATCGAACCTCAAAGACGACCAAACTCGACCCCAAATAGTCTCATACCACTCGACATCGCAAAACAAATCCCGAATCTAGCCGGAATCAAAACAAAAAAGACGGAGATAACATTGATATGATCCATTGAGAACGAATGAGACCAACCACTGAAATTTTTTCTCAATTAACGATATTTTTGGTTGGATTTGGGTGGTGTTGGTGGGTTCGGGGTTTGGACAACGATGGTTTGGACCCTTTCTGGCGACGGTGCGATGGAGGAGTGACCGGCGATGCTTTCCGATTGAGATTCCGATGATGGTTCGTCGGAAAAACTTTCCCTCGCCGATTTTCTCACTCCTTCACTCTCTCTCTTTTGCCATTTCTGATTTCGATCTCTTCTCTCTTTTCTACTATCTCCCTCATGTTTGTCTCTTTCTTCTCTCGCATCTCCCTCTCTCTCCGCGTATGGTGGTGTATATGAGAATTTAGAGGTGTATGTGTGTATGCAGTGCCTTAGGGTGAGAATTGTGAGGGTGAGCTTTTGTGAGTTAGATTGTGTGTATGAGGTGTGTATTCTCTTCATTCACAAGAAAATGAAGATCCTCTTTTGTGCCTAATTCTCCTGTGGGCCCCTTTTATGTAATTGAAAACTAACAAACCAAAATTCCTTTTGTGTTCTTTCCTTTATGGGAAGATCAATCCCTTTTTTTTTAATTTCCCCTTCCCGTGACATTTTTCTATTCGCTCCAAGGCATAAAAATGTGAGGGGGGTTTAGTAGGGTAGGTGGGGTAGTTAGGTGAGAGGTGAGGTGTTGTTTTTTAATTGGAGGGGTAAGGGTTAGGTGTCTATTTTTTATTGGGTAGGTTGTTAGGAGAAGATAAAATTAGTTAGGGGTTGTTAGCTTTTTTTATTTATTTATTTATTTATTTATTTATTTTTGTGGAGAGATAATTACACGGGGTAGGACACATGGTAAGGCGAGGGTAAAAATAGATAACTTGGATTTTCGGGAGGGATAAAATTAGGTGTCTACATCATGTCCCTTTTGGATGTAAACACAAAGTGTTTTCAAATAAAGTAGTAGACAACGAGACCAAATTTTGACCCGACCATTATTCAAAGGAAGAAACAGAAGGAAGGAGGGAGACCAAGTCTTGATTTAGGACATCCTACCTACCCAAGTTATGAGGGAGTCAAGTCTCAGGTACCTTAAAGGATTGGAAGAAGATGGACAATACCGAGTTGGAGAGTCGAGTGAGGTCCCGTCGAGGTTCCGGTCGCGGCTCTATCATTACATCAAAAATGAAAAATTACAAGAGTTAAAAAGATAAATAAAATTACAAAAGTCCTATCTATATAGCTTCTTTTGAGCTCTTGACTTGAGTTTCATTACCCTATTCTTCAGATGGGCTCCTGACTTGCAATTTCTTCAACTTGTTGACTACTTTCAGTTTCTTTACCCTGTTCTCCAGGTGGGCTCCTGACTTGCTATTTTTCAATCTGTTGACTTTCAACTTATTTGCCCTGCTCTTCAGGCGGGATCCTGACTTTCGATATCATCAACTTTCGATTTCATCACCCTGTTCTTTAGGCGGACTCCTGACCTTCAATTTTATCACCATGTTCTTCAGGCGGGCTCCTGACTTTCAATTTCATCACCCTATTCTTCAGGCGGGCTCCTGAAACCAAAATCAAAACTAGAATGAAAATTAATTAAAATCAAAACTAGAACTAAAACTATCCCACACAAAGATTATCATAAGAAAGTATTTCATTTTTGAAAGCGTGGTCCCATTTTTCAGGAGGGTCCTGAATAGAAAGTAAAATCTCATTTTTCGGGAGGGTCCTGAATAGAAAGTAAAATCCCATTTTTCAGGAGGGTCCTGAACAGAAAGTAAAATCCCATTTTTCAGGAGGGCCCTGAACATAAAGTGAAATCTCATTTTTCAGGAGGGTCCTGAACAGAAAGTAAAATCCCATTTTTCAAGAGGGTCCTGAACATAAAGTGAAATTCCATTTTTCAAGAGGGTCCTGAACAGAAAGTAAAATCCCATTTTTCAGGAAGGTCCTGAACAAAAAGTAAAATCCCATTTTTCAGGAGGGTCCTGAACATAAAGTGAAATTCCATTTTTCAGGAGGGTCCTGAACAGAAAGTGAATTCTTATTTTTCAAGAGGGTCCTGAACAAAAGTAAAGTCCCATTTTTCAGGAGGGGCCTGAACAGAAAGTAAAATCCCATTTTTCAAGAGGGTCCTGAACATAAAGTAAAGTCCCATTTTTCAGGAGGGTCCTGAACAGAAAGTAAAATCCCATTTTCCAGGAGGGTCCTGAACATAAAGTAAATTCCTATTTTCCAGGAGGGTCCTGAACAGAAAGTACAAATCCCATTTTTCAGGAGGGTCCTGAACATAAAGTAAAATCCCATTTTTCAGGAGGGTTCTAAACATGAAAGTAAAGTCCCATTTTTTAAGAGGGTCCTGAACATGAAAGTAAAGTCCCATTTTTTAGGAGGGTCCTGAACAGAAAATGAAATCCCATTTTTCAGGAGGGTCCTGAACAGAAAGTAAAATCCCATTTTTCAGGAGGGTCCTGAATATAAAGTGAAATCCCATTTTTCAGGAGGGTCCTGAACATAAATAAAATCCTATTTTTCAGGAGGGTCCTGAACATAAATAAAATCTTATTTTTCAGGAGGGTCCTGAACATGAAAGTAAAGTCCCATTTTTCATGAGGGTCCTGAACATGAAAGTAAATTTCTATTTTTCAGGAGGGTCCTGAACATAAAGTAAAGTCTCATTTTTCAGGAGGGTCCTGAACAAAAAGTAAATTTTTATTTTTCAGGAGGGTCCTGAGCATAAAGTAAAATCCATGGATGTGCATTTCCAATGGTAGTTGAATTAAGTGAAGCGAATTTGCCCTTGTTTCAACAAAGAAAATTTGTTAGTTACAAACTTAGTGGTGGTTTGCAGCACTTGGCTTTCTTGACACCTGTTCCAGTGTTCATTCCCTTCATTTTGTTTCAGATTGCTGGCACTTTCCCCTGCTTTATCATGGCAATGACTCTGAAACAAACACAGTATCTCTGTTTCACCATGCTCCTCAGATAAACCCTTTGAACCTTGGTATTTCCATGAGTTCCCAGACTTATCTATTGACAAAACTTTCTGCATGCCTTGTTCTGGCTTGCAATATTGTTTCTTTCATGTGCTGGTCCTTTGTCTTGCTTTGGCAATTGAAGAAGTTGGTAGCCAATTTTAAAATCTTTTCTCATTTATTTTGACATGGACTTGACTCAAAGATGAGAAAAATGACAACAATTTTTGTTTTATTTGGATAAGTAACTCACCAAAATAAAAATATAACTAAAGAGAAGAAAGAAACGACAATGAATGTCCCCGTTGAAAAAGATGAAAGAAAAGTTTATCTGGAAATAACAAGCAACTCTAATGATTATGACATGCATATCGGATTAAACTGCCTGATCTTTATATCCAAAAATCTCTACCGATTGTTGTTGAGTTAATGACCTCGAAATTGAGTTGCTTCCTTAGGCCAATTGCATTTAAGACCTCATTCGGCTAGTGGCCCCTTGAATGATTTTTGCCAACAAGCCTCTCTCATTTTTTTCCCAGCTCACTATTGTCCTATGGTGTCCGTGAGGGTTTTTCACCAATGAAACTCTCTTATTTTTATTTGTCTCAACTCACCATCATCTTACAGTGTCCGTGAGGGTTTTCACCGATAAGAATCTCTCATTGTTATCTCTCTTAGCTTACCATCGTCTTATGGTGCCCGTGAGGGTTTTCACTGATAAGACTCTCTCATTGTTATCTTCCTCAACTTACCATCATTTTACGGTGCCCGTGAGGGTTTTCACCGATAAGACTTTCATTTTTATTTCCCTCAGCTTACCATCACTTATGGTGCCCGTGAGGGTTTTCACCGATAAGACTCTCTCATTTTTATTTCTCTCCCGATTCTTATTGCTGAGGTAGACAAGTAGTTCCCAAAATGTGTCATCACATTCATTGCATGCTTAGTCTTAACATTCTCAAAGATTGATCTGAAGGTCTTTCTTTAGTTGTAGCTTGGCTTTTGGATAAGGTTAGAAGAAAAGGATAACATGAGGCCTAAACGACACTTGAAGTGGGATAGGACTTACAACTTTTGGAATCGACTCAAACAATGAAGATTAAATCATGACCCAGTTTCTTTTGACTGGGCAATTCTAAATTATTTATTTGATTGGACCGAGCCCTTAGTAGGGCAGCCTACGTATCTCACCCCCGAGAGAGGAGAATCAGGTCATGCGTAGTTCTGGCAGCTTATTTTGCATGATTTAGACTTTTGATTCTTTTTCTTTTATTGACACTCTTTTCTCTTTGGATTTTTTTCTAACTCTATTTGTCTTGACACTTTTTTTTTGGACATATTTTTTTTTTCTTCTTCTTTTTTTAACTTTTTCTGACTCTATTGTTTTGCTCGACACTTTTTTTTTAAGCTTTGCTGACTCTATCTTGATTCCAAAGGAAGGGTATGAAAGAAAATAGGACTAAAGATCAAATGGGGTAAACAAAGGATGACACGATGTTTGGATAGAAGAATGAAATGCCTTCGTCATATCAATCCTTGAAAATGCAAGTACATATCATGCAATATGAAGTGAGAGATGAAGATTATTTGTGACATTTTTTAAGCATTAACTTTAACTGAGTCTGTGTGTCACTACTCTTGCACTTTGTTCAACATATCACTCCACTTTTGTTGTACATTCCTCACATCGAATGACCCATGCTTTCGTGGAGTTGATTTTTTTGTCCCTCGGTATCACACATCCGCTATTTGACCTAATTGAGCAATGTTTTTCAATTGATGACCAAGTTATTCTTGTGATTCTCAAAATAATTGCCTTAATTTTCAAAGAAGGCTTGAACTTGTCACTAAATGTCTCAGCACACTACCTATTTTCTCAGATGCTCTCTTTTTCTAACTTTAACCCTCTGATTCAATGTTCATGCTTAAATTGAATTTTAAGATCAGACTGAAAATTCTGCTAGCATGTCATATCACTAGAATTAATCTAAAATGTATTGTGTAAAGAAAACAAACAAACAACACATTTAAAACACAAAGAAAAAAGGGACACTTTATTTAATTAAAATAAAAGATAGAAGGGTTTGAACATAACGATAAATGGTCAAAACAAAATAGATCCTGAACTACAACCCTGGAATAATTGGGATAACAAAAAATAAAACAAAACAAACTACAAGACCTCATCCTAGTAGGAAGAGGGGTGACTTCTCAACTGCTCGGCCTGACATCTTAGCCACTGGTTTGTATATCAGCATGACTAGAGTTTTCCTCACTGTCAATGTTCTGCACCATAATCAATTTGTCTTGAATCATATTTTCAATTTCTCTTTTCAAAGCACGATAATCTTCAATACTGTGACCCTGAACATCAGAATGATATGCACATCCTACATTAGGATTAAAACTTCTTGAATGCGGGTTAGGAGTATACCCAAGGAGAGGAGTGATTATGCCTCGCTGTGCCAATCTCCGAAATAAACTGGCATACGACTCTCCAATTGGTGTGAAACTATCCCTCAATTTTTGCCTCATTTCATTGTTTAACTTGGATTGAGCATCGGGCCTAGAAGGTTTTGGTATGTTTGTGGAATTGAAGGATGACTTTGAAGAGTTGGTGTGCGCCATTGTGGGTAAGGAGGGAGTTGAACATATGGTTGTGCGCAATATACTAGATATGAAGGTGGGGAAACAGAGTATATTGGATTTTGAGAGTGATTATGGAGAGCTTGGGTATAAACTTGGTCTTGAGACGGACGGCAACGACGACGTCGTCTTCTTGGATGTGCCCGTTCTCCAACTACAATAGCAATGTCATCTTTCTCATTCTTCTTCCCTCCGGGTTCCCTCAATTGATTGCAATATTATCCCAAATGTTTCACGTATTTCTCATGCCCATCTTGCTCCTCAAATTTAGACATCTCAAAGATTGGAGGAAGGTTAGCACTTGAAGGCATACCCCAGTCTTTGTATGAAACATCTTTTTTACCCGTAGGTCCTTGAGAATTTTTCATAGCATTTTCTGCACTCTTCATCTTTCCAACCATTTTCTCTGACTTTTTTGGCACACTGGACTTCTTGTTAAGAAATTTTGGTGGTCCAGTTAACTTAAAAGCAGGCTCAAGAGTATAACAATGATCACCAAAAGTATTGAATATAAGTTCACTAGAAGCATGGGGATGCACAACCGATGGGCGAGCCAGTGCGGAAGTCCCAGTAGAGGATTAAGAAACAAGATCGCAGACGACATGTGGTGTTATAAATGTAGCAAGCTTATGCTGGGGAGCTAGAGGAAAAATGGTGGAAGTATTGAGATGTTTTTGGCTAGAAATGAATTCTGAGTCATGTTGCGGTGCATCAATAATAGTAGAAAACTGACTTTGAGATTTTGGTAGAAAACTTGAGGTATTTGTAGGATTAATAAAGGGAAATGGAGGAGGAGGTAACCCACTGGCCCAAGCTCGATACATTTCTGTCATTTGTTGTCTTAGCCTCTTAATCTTTTGCTTCAAACTCTCATTTTCCTGATTCTTTGTTTGATCCATGATGTCACTCTATATATCTTGGTTGGACACAACTAACCCTTTGTATTTGGTGTGATGTGAAGGACTAGCCAGAATGCCACAAACCAACCACCTTAAACTGACTCAACAAAAAATAACAAATGTGTTGGAGTTCAACACTTTTTCAAAACCTCTTTTTCCTTCTTTTTTTTGTTTTTTTTCAAAAAAATCATCGAACCCAAGAAGGGCGCCTACGTATCTCACTCCCGAGATAGGAGAATCAGGTGTGCGTAGTTCGTGAAGTCTTGCCAAAATGGCCAATTAAACTCTTTTTCCTTTTCTTCTTTTACTCCTTTTTTTTGAAACTTTGAGAAGAGAAAATAACAAATTGTCAAAAGAATTGACGAAAATCTTTTTGAATTTTTCAACTTTAACATCTCTATACAACATGAAACCTACGATTACCTAAGAAAAATCCTTTTGGATTTTCGATTTTGAATTTCATATGAAAGTGAATCTTGAAACTACCAAAGGAAAATCTTTTTGTAGTTTTCTTTTAAAAGATGTATATGAAACACCTACTCTAATAAAGAGTGAAGAAAATCTTTTTTTAAAAAAAATTTTCAAATAAGATCCCCGAACCAACAATAGGTTGCCTACGTATCTCACTCCCGAGAGATGAGAATCAGGGGTGTGTAGTTCGTCCAGATTGGATAATTAATGATTAAATAACAAGCTAGACCCTGATTTAAGAGATACAACTAAAGACAGACGATGAACCACGTTAATAAAATCTTTTGAGTTTTCATTTTGACACTTCACAGAAAAATGACATCAACAACTATGAAAGAAAAATCTTTTTGGTATTTTCACTATACGAAATGTAAAAAATTTCTAACATTTTTTTTTTTGCATTTTTCTTTTATAAAAACTCCTATGAATGAAAAATCTTTTTGAAGTTTTCGAATTGTGAATGCATGCTAAACGAGACAAAGGAAATTTTTTTTGATGTTTTTGAGAAAATAAGTGCGAAAGGTAAAAAAATCTTTTTGAATTGTGAAAAACAAAAGCCATAAAAAACTCTAAAAACTATGAAACTCTTCTTTTTTTTTTCTTTTCGACTCACTTTTTTGTTTCTTTTTACTCTCTCTTTTTTTTCCAATTTTTTCTTGCCTACACACTTTATTTGAATATAGCACATGCTTTTCCCCAAATCAATCCGTCAAATAACCCCATTACCCTCAAAGATGCAATATTTAGCACGTAGGGATGCGTCAGAGGTGAGTCTCCTATAAAAGACCAAATGGGCCCCACTAGGTCTCAATATGATGGACATAAGTATGACCTAAAGGCTGACCTACGCTGGGGTTTACTAACAAGGCTGTTCGGGGGAGCGTATGGTCGATAGTGGCTACTTTAGCTGTCCACCTACTCCATACCAGCCAACGGCTCCCCCCCTAAGATAAGGATGACTCAACTATAGGTCGTGTACACAGCGTGTACTACAAACTTATTGCAGAAAAAGTGACTTGAGTTATGCACATGATGCCAGATATAAAGCGGTAAAACATAAATAAAAACTGTAAACAAAGAGCATGAAAAAGCACAACAATAACACAAACAATAATGACAAACAAAATGTCTATACACCTGTAGTGCCAAACTAAGCCGATACGACTCCAACAAATAAGCTTAAATTCTGAAAAGAACCCCAGTAGAGTCGCCAGAGCTGTCACAACCCTTTTTTACACTCCAAAAAAGAATTGATTTTTAAGTTTCGAAAGGATTTTTATTATTAAAGTGACAAAAAGATTAAAAATTATTTCGAAAAGGATTCATTAGTTTCAAAACTCAGAGTCGCCACTTGCCATAAATCGGGTATGCCAAGTCACCATTGGAAAACCCTTTTCAACACGGTTTGACTCTTTAAACTAGTTTGTGAATAGAGATTCCGGCTAAGGAATTCTGTTGACTGAGGGAAAGGTGTTAGGCATCCCTCGATCCCGTGGTTCGACCACGGTCGCTTGGTGGAGCATATTGGCTAATCTGGCATTACGAATGTATAAACCACATAAGACACACAATAATTTAAACAAAACAAACGAGAATCCAAAAGTTAATGTCCAGTCCAATTATTACAAACCCAAAATAAAAAGGTACATAAATGTAAACCTACATTAATCCTAGACTACGCTCCATCCGGTGCCTCGGATCTTGACTGCGAACATCTTCCGCCAACATAATACGTTGGGGCATTCCCCGGTGAATAAATATAAATGACCACGGGGCATTCCCCTACTAAATGAACACATTCAATGAAATACGATAAAACTAGAAGAAACTTTCAACACACATTTAAACATTCGACGCATTCAACAACACATCACTCATAAATTTTGCCTACCCAAACCTAAATATTTTTGCCTATCCAATCGGTAGCCTAATCATGATACTATCACATTTAACCTTCGTATTTTGCTCCCAAATAACCAACGATAATAAATCAAGACTAAACAAGATTCATTTTATCAATTCTTACCCTCCAATCCCCACATTTCTTTTTCAACACCAAATTTCAACACCAAATTTCAACAAAATTCAAGATTACTAATTTCAACAATTCACAACCATCTATTCAACGAAATTGAGCAAAACAAATTCATATCACCCAATATTTAACCACATCTCACACAAATCAATACATATGACGAAATAAAATGAGAAGAGATAGAATTGGACCTCAACTTGGAGATTTCAATATAACGGAGATAGAACCGCATCTAAAATCCTTGAATCGAACCTCAACGATGACCAAACTCGACCCCAAACAGTCTCATACCACTCGACATCGCAAAACCAATCTCGAATCTAGCCGGAATCAAAACAAAAAAGATGGAGATAATATTGATATGACCCATTGAGAACGAATGAGACCAACCACTGAAATCTTCGCCCGATTAACGGTATTTTCGGTGGGATATGGGTGGTGTTGGTGGGTTCGGGGTTCGAACAATGATGGTTTGGGCCTTTTTCGATGACAGTACGATAAAGGAGTGACCAACGATGCTTTTCAATTGAGATTTCGATGATGGTTCATCGGAAAAACTTTACCTTGCCGATTTCCTCACTCCTTCACTCTCTCTCTTTTGTCGTTTCTGATTTTGATCTCTTCTCTTTTTTATACTATCTCCCTCGCATTCGTCTCTTTCTTCTCTCGCGTCTCCCTTCCTCTTGCGTATGATGGTGTATATGAGAATTGAGAGGTGTATGTGTGTGTGCAGTGCGTGAGGGTGAGAATTGTGAGGGTGAGCTTTTGTGAGTGAGATTGTGTGTATGAGGTGTGTATTCTCTTCATTCACATGAAAATGGAGGTCACTTTTTGTGCTTAATTCTCTTGTGGGCCCCTTTTGTGTAATTGAAAACCAAAAAACCAAAATTCCTTTTGTGTTCTTTCCTTTATGGGAAGATCAGTCCCCTTTTTTTAATTTCCCCTTCCCATGCCATTTTTCTATTTGTTCCAAGGCATAAAAAATGTGGGGGGGGGGGGGGTTAGTGGGGTAGGTGGGGTAGTTAGGTGAAAGGTGAGGTGTTGTTTTTTAATTGGAGGAGTAAGGGTTAGGTGTCTATTTTTGATTGGGTAGGTTGTTAGGAGAAGATAAAATTAGTTAGGGGTTGTTAGCTCTTTTTTTTTTTTTTTGTGGAGAGATAATTACACGGGGTAGGACACATGGTAAGACGAGGGTAAAAATAGATAACTTGGATTTTCGGGAGGGACAAAATTAGGTGTCTACAACTAAATAATACATTCAATATAAATCAAATCTCATCAGATGAAGTCATATTAATAAGCTTCACAAGTCTAAATTCATGCTAAATTAAAGTAATACAAACTTGTGTATAATAACTTAAATATTACCATTTAAATCCTTAAGAATCTATATAGTTCCACAACAAATAAACAGTAAAAATCTAAGCATTTTCTTAGTGATTTGAGTTGTAAACTTGTAGTCACTCAATCCTTTGTTTATAGTGAACTGAACTTAATATTTGCATCTGACTGAAACAATGCAAATTTTATAAATGATTAGATAAACATATATTGTTGTACATCTTGATAAAAAAAAAGTACAACATTCATTTCAAACACAAGTTCATATATATTTGACAAATACATATATAAAAGATCATAGATGAAAGAAAATTACTTTAATAGAGGTCAAACATTAAAGAGCGATTGAGAAATTGTATAATGTTCACAAAAAATTATAGGAAATTGCATGATTCTACTAAAAATAGCAAATATTAACTGGTTGATAACATTATAACAAGAACATATAAATATTTAAAAAGAGAGTAAAAAGAAAACATAAACATTCCTTAAGCTTACGTTTTCCAAAATTATATTACGACGCTCATATTATTTTAGTAAATGATACTAGTATTAAACATAAACATTCCTTAAGCTTACGTTTTTCAAAATTATATAATGATGCTCATTTTTTTTAGTATATTGATTCAAATATTTTTCACTTCTTCTAATTTATAAATTGGAATTTCCTTATTTTCAAGTTATACCAACATCGAACACAATCTATTTTTTAAAAATATCCTTTAATTTGTCACAGTTAAATCAATCAAAATTACATGATACTTAACTAAACAACAAGAAAACTGAAGCATACCTAAACTCAATAACTCAATTAATGACCGAGTATGAATGATTTCATGACGTTGTAAGAATTCAAAAAAAATCCTAAAATATGTAAAAGTACAATGAATTAAGTTTACCAACTTACAAAGCATGCCTACGAATCAAATAATAATAAAAATAAAAATAAATATAAATTTCAAATTCTAGTGTGAATCCTCAAATCCAAGTGACAAAAAATTACCTTTATATTCAGAAAACTATTTAAACATCCATCCCGCCTTATTAAACCTGCAAAAGATAAAATTAATTATCAAAAATCACATTAAAAAAATAATTAAAGTGTACCAATATACGAGGTAAGATTGGGTGATGCTCATCCTCCATGTGTAGGCATAAAAAGAATTTTTTTTTAAAAAAAGAGAAGAGCTATGGCATGAAACGTTAGAGATGAAGGGAGAGGAACTAGGGGAAAAGAGATGTGGGATTTGGGTGTTTTTACGTGGGAAGGAAGGAGTGGTTTATTAGGTTGATTTTTAATTTTTGGGGGGAAACTTTATCTTTACTACTATTTTATTTCTTTATTTTTTTTTAAAAAAAAAAAGGAGGGAAAGATATTAGGATTTTAGTTGAATTTGGGTGCAAATACAAAATGAGAAATTTTTTATTTTGGCGCATAGAATAATTTATTTTCAGAAAATTTAATAGTAATTATTAATTAAAATATTTTTCCTTAAAAAATTAATTAATATAGGAGCATACGTAAAATTAAAATGCATACGAAATAAATATAATGAATATTACTATTGATTTGGCATCTAATTTTTGTGTTAAAGAGTACATAATAAATATATAAAATGTATTTGAGCTAAAATTGGTCATACAATATTTCTCTTAGCTTTAATAGTTATGAAATTTAAATTATTGTGTGATGTGGCAACCAAAATCACCAATTTACATAAATATCTAATACAAAATAGTAACGTATAAAATAAAAAGTTCAAATGAAATTGGACATACAAAGTAAAAAAAAATATATTTAGAGAGTATCTTAATAGGAAAGAAAAATAGAGGATAAAAGAATTACAATCCTATTAAAATGAAGAAGGAGAAGGGTGTGTATTTTTGTTTATATATAATGATTTAATTACCAATGTTAGTTATTATATACCATATACTTTGAATATAATAAAATAAGAAATACAAAAAAGATATAATTTCAAAAGTAATAAAGTTTAGTAAATTTGTGGGAGTCATTAATCGCCACAATTTATATTGTATCATGACAATTTTTTAACCTCCATAATAAAATTGGCACAAAAAAAATTATATTGTGGGGGTTAGAACAAAACGTCTCAAAATGAATTATTAGTGGTGTTTTTTAAAACTTCCACAAATAAACCACTACAAATTGCTCATTTTTTTGTAGTGTGGCAAATAAAGCTACATAGGAATTTATTCACATACACAATTTTTTTTGTGTGTGTATTATCTTTTTGGATTTATAACATTATTCGTGTGCCGAGAAATTAAAATCTAACAATTATTTTGAGTTTTAATTTGCTACACTGTCCACAAGTCACTCACTAGGTGGAGAAAAATGAGTTCATAGACCCTCCGAAGTCTTTAATTAAAAAAAGAAGATAAGTGGGTCCCACAATAATCTCCAAGGTAAAAAAATAAAGTCGCTTGAACAACTGCATTAGTTGTCTCAACAATTTCGCACAGTTGTCGAACAACTTCGATAGTTGTTGAACAACTTCGCAAAGTTGTCGAACAACTATCAAAGTTGTTCTACAACTTTGCAAAGTTGTTGGAACGAAAATATTTTTAAAAAAACTGGAAAAAAAATTGTCCGAACCTTCACTTAATTGGAAAACTTGTTTGTCTCTTTTAATCCAAATTCTAGTTGCACTAGGTGCAAAAAAACATTCTAGTTTAATTTCTTCATTTTCATATTGTCACAAAAAGTAGTCCAATAAACGCAGACGAATTAAAAGAAACTGAATTGTAGGTCACAACATCAGAGAATACTTTAATCAACATTAATTATCATCATCATCATCTGCTTACATGAGGGCTTGATTCTTTTTAATTAGCCAAGAACGTGGAAAATTATTTATGATAATATGTGACGATGTTATTTGAACTCAAGATCTCCGTCTAATATATAGGTACCATGCATGTTGAAGTGTATGACTATCTCATTAAAAATTAAAATTATTAGAGCAAATCTACTGCTATTTACTTTAATTATTCTCTTACATTTTTGAATTCTAGAATAGTAAAAGTTAGAAAAAAGAAAAAAAATATGTACATTTAGAACTATTATTTGACAAATTAAAAGTTACTCTTTAGTCTTCAAAAGATAATCCTAAATGTGTAATTTCTTAGAACTTAAACAGTTGAGAAATTAGTTCACAAAATTTAATTCTATGATAATAGGGTATATAGAAGTCCTGAATTTAAATCCTACGATCATAGCTACTCATTATCGAGAGAAATCCCCACGTGTTGACAAAGAATGAAAAACAGAAATCAGGTACATATATGAGGAGCATGTTGAAAATAAAATGAAGTAATACAATTATCTACTTTCTAATAGTTTAAGCGTTTAATTAATGAAATGATCATACGTTAATATAACAGATTCTTTCGGAAACATTTTTAACCGTCGCAATATGTAATTCTTTTCCGTGGGGTGGGAGTGGGGGACCATATCGCATAAAATCAAAATCTCCAAATTTTGGTAGCGTGGAGTATTATCCATATCTATAATCTATAATCTATAGACTATATCTATAATCTATGTATATAATCTATATCTATTATCTATAATCTATAATATATTAAAAGTGTGAAGATGAAGAGTGATTTGAACTTTTTGCCCTTCATTAAAAGACACTTCTTTAGACAAAATCGTCATTTACTATTTTTTTATTATATTTAAAAAAATAAAAAAAAATCATTATTTTTTGTAAACTAGATATATAATTCGAGTCCTAAAAAATATTATCTTATTTTCAGAAAAATAAAAACTATTTTTAATAATGCAAGAATTAAGCATAGAGTAGGAGTCAATAGATATTGCCTTTTTTGGCAAAACAGCCCGTAATTTTGCAAAATTAAAAAATTGCTTTTTTATGGAAAATAAAAAAAACGTTCATTCGTATTTTTGGTAAAATATTTTTAATTTGCAGAATAAAATTTGAGGCAAGAGTCCTTTTTGTTATATTATAGGAGTCTTTTTTCCTTTCACGGTTGATAGTATCCTAATATAAATTATATAAGAGTCTAAAATCAAATTCTTTTGTGATTTATGAATACTTCTTCTATAAAAAAATTTGCTTTGTATGATGATTAAATTACGTGAATAAAAGGTATGTAGGAAAAGTTATTTTTTTCTCTTAATATTTTCGTTTTTTTGGTTCAATTTTTGTGCAGCTCACTTTATCGTTATATTGTCAGGTGTGTATTTGGATTGATAATAAATCATTATCAGTTTCTAACAAAATCGACTCTGTAGACACGTAATTTTTGACCCTCTCGAATTTTATATATAAATATTTATATTTGATCCGATATTATTTTAATTCTTATTTCATTTTTAATAAGTTTTAGTTGAAAATAAATAAATAAAGTTACATTTTTGAGATATTTTTTTTAATAAAAAAAATCAAAAATATTTTTTTCTCTTAATTTTGATAAATAAGCTAGTAATTTTAATATTTTAACTATATTTTATTTTAGGATAATTATAAAATTTTCTTGCATTTTTTATTAATCTAAAAATATAATTAATTAATATTTTAATATTATTTTATATTAATTTTATTTATTTATTTTTTTAATTTTATCTTTTTCTTGAAAAAATAAAAATAAAAAAAGAAACCATATCCTAATAAACTACTCAACCTCCCTCAATCCTATCTTGACCTTACTGTTTCCCTCTCCCCTTTTTAAGGAACTACCTCAACCCCCAGAAAAAAATCTATGTACATTATTCCTACAGACTGTATCAGACAAACCAAACAGAAAAAGATCAAAACACAGTCAGAGTAAAAAAAAAAAAAAAACTAGCCAAAAGAGAGAAAGGAAGAAAGTTGAAATGAAGTTTTCGTTAGAAATTTTCGCTGACGAATCTCATTATTCAGTCTAAATTATTCAGGTTTTTTGTTCAACTCTGTATTTTATTTTGTAAGTTTGGTTATAAGTTGAATTATTATTTTAGTGATTTCATGAATTGATACTGAATGTGTATGTTGTAATATTTATATCTTGTTTGTATTGCAACAGTGAAAAGAAGGTAAATAATATGCAGTAGTATTTGACTTATTTTGTATATGATAAAAACGGAGTAAAATTTATTTACACAAATTCATATTCATAGTATGTACTACTTCATAAATATTTCTTAATTTACATTCATGTATGCAGTATTTTTATTTTCAGAATACACTTTCATAACGATACACATATCTGCACACACAAACCTTTTGTTTTCTTATGAATGAAAAACCACTGCAAAATTAAAAATATATAAAAAAAAAGATGCAAAACAGTGGTGCAACAACAATAATAGTCCATCACCGCCACTGATTCCCTTCCCCGTCTTCCCCTTTCTCACGTCCGACAAACCACCGGCAACTACTACCTCACCGGCGAATCAGTTCAGCCACCACCATTCACAAAGTTTTTTTCTTTTTTAAAGCAATTTTTGGTCTTTAAAATGAATATGGATGGCTTCTATATTTATTCTTGTTATTTCTTCTATTTTGAGATTTGATATTTTGGGAAAAAAGGATTTTTATGCAAAATTTAAGAAAACAAGATTTTTAGTTAACTGATAGTGCATTATAAGGTAAAGATTCTTACAGATATTTTAGGTGTTATATTATATATTAGTAGATAGAATTATATATCATTAAGTAGTACACGTATGATGACTAAAAATTAGTGTTGTCATTTCTTTATTTTAAAGATAAAAATTTTCGTATAAACTATTAATAATGGTCATTGTCTTTTGTTTAAAATCAAATAATCTTAATCTTATTAAAAAAAAAAAAGTCAAAATGATATATTATTTTATTTTTCTTATCATAATTGGTATTAATAAAATTTATCAATTATGTATTTATTAAATTATTTATTCTTTTAAATGAATGATAGACAATTTTATTGTTAAAGTTAAATTGCATTTTGAATAAATAAAAATTGTTGTTATGAATTTATAAATAGTAGACTAATGTCTTTAGTATTAAATAAATTTAGATATATTTAAAATATTCGTCTCAATTAAGAATGCGGCGTACGCATCTTTTCGGGACATTTAAATTTCAAGGATGTAATAATGCACCTTGACAAATATTTTTTCTAAAATTAACTTTCATCGATTTACTTAATATAAGAGATGTAGACAAATATTTTTGATATATAAAAAAAATGAGTAAATTTAGGCCTTAACATAATTTATCAAAAATATTTTAAATCAAGATAAGTCAATAAAAGCGACCGTGCTAGAACCACGGGACTGGAGGGGTGCCTCATACCTTCCCCTCGGTCAACAGAATTCCTTACCCGGTCTTCTATTTTCGCAGATCAAAAATAAGAGTCATTTCCTTTTTATTAGGGATTCAAAAAGGTGACTTGGAACACCATAACTCAATTCCAAGTGACGACTCTGTTAATAAACTAATCCCTATTCAGTACCGTCACTTTAATTGGAAAAACCCTTCAAACTCGAACCTTCGAGCGAAAAAGATGTGTGACATCTCTGGCGACTCCGCTGGGGATTAATAAGAATTCGAGCTTTTTATATTGACTTATACTTACTTTAATTATTGTTGATATTGTGTTTGTTGGCCTTATGTGCTACTTGTCGTTCATTTACCGCTTTGATATTGATTGAACTGTATTATATACTCTCTTCTCTTGTGCACCCCCTCTGAGTCTCTGAAATAGGATAGAAGGAATGCAGCGCATGCATCCTACTTTCTTTTTGAGATAGCCGGAGTGTCAAGGCACCTGCTGAAGGATTATAGTCACACATGTTAGGCGGGATTCGGATCGGCAACGAAGGCGGTGTTGCCCTGCTACCGACCAAGTTGTCCCTCCCCGACTTGATTGTCCGCTCGGGTAAGCCAGTCTAGACACCTATCCTTATTAGACTTAAACTTAGAAGAACTGGAAACTCAGAATCTGGTTATCCCTATTAGGTGCCGCTTTATTTGCATCTATGCATTTGACTTAGCGGGACTCGACACAGGGGTCGGGTCTGTCTAGGACAGGTGACCTACTTTATAAAGACCAACATGTGCATCCTACGTGCTCTTTGATATATGTTTGGAAGGTTGTTTGTTTGTCGACCGGCTTTAGGCAACTTTAAAATGCAATAGATTATAGTATCCTCAAATTTAGTGAATCATTTTTCAAAAGAAAAATTTTATTTTTAAAAAGAAAGAAAAAATTTAGTAACATAATTTTACGATCTTTATGAACTACGAGGGTCTGATTCTCTCATCTTAGTAGAATACGTAGGAAGTCCTTCTCAGGATACGACCCTATCTTTTGAAAAATTATTCATAGATTTATTGAGGAATTTTTTTTGAAAATATGATTACTTTCATAATTATTTTTCTAACTCTCAAGTCTAATTTATATATATCTTAATAGCCCTGAATCTTTAGGGATCATAAGGCTAAGTTTTTACAAAATAAATAATATATATAAATAT
Organism: Capsicum pubescens; assembly: GCA_030864215.1. Taxonomy (NCBI): domain Eukaryota; kingdom Viridiplantae; phylum Streptophyta; class Magnoliopsida; order Solanales; family Solanaceae; genus Capsicum; species Capsicum pubescens. The sequence continues at coordinate 144,391,421 of CM061548.1, read as the reverse complement.
TGATAGCCCTAAACCTTTAGGGGTCTTGAGGCTGAATTTTGTACGACATATATTTCAAGAACTACACACACCTGATTCTCATCTTAATGAGATACGTAGGCAGTCCTTCATGGATTCGGTGGTCTTAAAAAGAAAATTTTGAACTCTAACACTTTAATTTTCTCCAAAATCAAAATAGTATTAAGGTGGTTAGTTTGTGGCTAAGTTGGCTTCTCATTCATGTAACAGAGGTTCAAATAAAAGAGAAAAATGACCCGCAAAGAGGGTGTAGGGTTTGACAGTAAGGAGGAGCAAAATCAGTTGATTTCGCAAGAACTAGCATCAATGGAAGAGATTAAGTTATTGAAACAATAAATGACGGAGATGTATCGAGCTTGGTTGAATAGACAAGCACCGCCTTCATCAATCCCTGGACTTTCAAATGCGAATGATCCAAATTCCGCCCAAGCTCAAACTAGTGATCCATTTTACCCACCAGGATTCGACCTATTTGCTAATGAGTCCGTCGTTGCTGGTACTTCTAACATGCGCCCACCAAATTCTTCTGTCACAAATGACCCTCTTTTCACTTCTATAGCTCCAGCTACTGCGGGTCTTCAATCGACAGTACCGAAGAATATGGGAGAACCGAGTCATGACCAGTCGTATCCTCCTGAAATGATTTTCAAACCTCAAAATCCACATTATCATGCTCATCAACACAATTCTCCTATTGTGTTTGAGAAAATTGTTAAGAATGAGAAGCAAGAGGAGATGACTAGAAAAATAAGAAGCTTGGAGCAGAGTATGAGAAATATGCAAGGATAAAGAGGACAAAAAAGTATTTCATATAAAGATTTATGCATATTTCCTAACGTCCATTTGCCGCTAGGGTTCAAAATGCCAAAGTTTGACAAATACGAAGGTCATGGCGATCCTGTAGCTCATTTGAAAAAGTTCTGCAATCAATTAAGGGGAGCAGGAGGAAAATAAGAACTATTGATGGCTTAATTTGGAGAAAGCCTGACAGGAATAGTTTCTGAATAGTTTATTGAACAAGACATTTCCCATTGGCACGTGTGGGATGACATGACTCGGGATTTCGTTCAACAATTTCAATATAACATTGAGATAGTGCCAGATCGCACTACGCTTGCCAACATGAGAAAAAAATGACTGAAAATTTTTGAGAATATGTTGTCAGATGGAGAGAGCAGGCTTCAAGGGTCATACCATCAATAAAGGAATTTGAAATGATCGATATCTTTCTGCAAGAACAAGAACCTGATTATTTCCATCATTTACTTTCTACTATTGGAAGTACATTTGTTGAAGTTATTAAATTTGGAGAGATGGTAGAGAATGAAATTAAGTCAGGAAAGATTATCAGCCAGACCGCTTTGAAAGAAACAACACAGGCAATTCAAAGTGGTTCAGGAAGCTTTGGTGAAAGCAAAAGAAAAGGGAATGTAGCAACTGTTATGCCAGGTCCACGACAAAATTGGAGATGTGTGCATCAACCATATGCACAAAATCCATTATATTTTATTTTATCCTCTCAGTATCCTAGTTATAATGCACAGCTATATGCCCGAACCCCTTCTTACTAGCAATGGCGTGCACCAACCCCTCAAAATTATCTTTCAACTCCACCAATATACCCAAGCCCCTCTATATTCGATTTTCGCTCCAAGCCAAACAACGAAAAGAAACAGAAGCTAAGGGATAATTTCACACCAATTGGAGAATCTTATACTAGCTTATTTCAGAAATTGAGACAAAATGACATAATCACTCCTCTTCTTGGGTACACCCTTGACCCATATTCAAGGAACTTTGATCCTAATGTACGATGTGTATATCATTTTGATGTTCAGGTCCATAGTACAGAATATTGTCGTTCTTTGGAAAGAGAAATAGAAAGAATGATTCAAGATAAATTAATTATGGTGCAGGACGTTGACAGTGGTGAAGGATCTAGTCATGCTGATGTGCGAACTGGAGAAGATATCAAGATCAACAATTGAGAAGTCACTCTTTTCCTTCCTAGAAAGGATTTGTGAAAGTTTATTTTGTTTTTCTTTCTGTTATCCGAATTATTTCAAGATTGTAGTTCGGAGTCTATCTTGTCTTTTCTATATTTCATTTATGTTGAAACTCGGTCATCTTTTATTTTAACAAAATGTAGTGTCCCTTTTATTTACTTATTGTATTTTATTTTACTTTATTTTAATATATATATTATTTATTCGTCTTTTCTTTCTTTACATAGTTCTTTTATGTGGATTCTAGTTATATGATATGCATGCTGAATTTTCACCTGATCTTAAAATCTAATCTAATCCTGAAACACTTGACCAAGAAGATAGAGTTGAAAAAAAACATGTAGGGAAATAAGTAAAGTGTTGAGATGTTTGCTGACCGAGTTAAATCCTCACTTGAATGGACTGAAGCAATCTCTTTGTGAATAAAAAATGACCTGGTCATCAATGAGAAGGTCAATCTCAAGTATTTTAAATGGGAGCGATCAGAGGATATATAGTCTCCACTGTCAAGAAAAATAAAAGGGTTAGATCAAAAAAGACATGAATCATTCATTGAGAGAAAATTACAATATAAGTGGACCTGCATGTTTCACAAGCTTAAAAGAAGTGACGCACGTGCACGAGATTAGTCAAGATCAATGTTGAAAAAGATGCATATCATCTTCATGTTCCACTCCTAGATTTCATGTTATGTACTTGTGTTTTTAAGGATTGATATGACGAAGGCATTTCATTTTGCTACCTAAATGTTGTGTCATCCTTTATTACCCCTTTTGAGCTCTAGTGTTATTTTCTTTCGTACCCCCTTTTTTTGAATCAAGATAGAGTTAACAAAGCTGGAAAGAAAAGTGTCGAGTAAAAGACTAGAATCAGAAAAGTTTCAAAAAAAAACATGAAAAAAAAAGAAAAGAAAAGAGTCCAATGAAAAGAAAAAAAATCAAGCAAAATAACAAGATGCATGAATTACGTTTGACCTGATTCTTGCTATGAAAAGATACGTAGGAAGCCCTATTCTGGGGTTCGGTCCAACCAAGTAAAAAATTCAATTTACCCAGTATGAAATAAATCTGGGGCAAAAATTTATTTCCTTAAGAGTCGATTTCAAAAGTTGTATGCTTCACCTAATGTCATGTATATTTTTTAGCCTCATGCCGTCCTTTCTTTCTTACCCTATTCAAAAGCTAAGTTACAACCAAAGAAAGACCTTCAGATCAATCTTTGAGAATGTCAAGGCGAAACATGTATGGGTATATGAGGTTTCATATTGTGAACACCATAAAACGACAGTGAGTTGTGAGAACAATAAAAAATGAGAGAGTCTTATTGGTGAAAATCCTCACGGACACCATAAGGCGATGGTGAGATAAGAAAGAAATGAAAATGAGATTGGCTAATTGGCAAAAATCCATCGAAGTGTCACTAATTGAAGGAAGATTGTAATCTAGAGGGAGCATGTTCAAGAATGGCTCCATTTCAAATTCAATGAGTGGGCAAAAGTTGATAGTGATTAGTTTGGGTAGATCAGGTTATGTAATTAAAAATGCATGTCATAATCACTAGAATCACCTGCCACACCCAGATAAGTTTTCATTTTTATCGTTTTTTAAAATAGATGTCTATTGTCTTTTTCTTTTCTTTGTATTATTATTTTTCTTTTTGATTTTGTGTCTTTGTCATTGAATGAAAAATCAATATCGTCATCTTTCATGTATTTTGATTCAAATTTATGTCAAGACAAGGGATAAAGAACTTCAAAACTTATTACCAACCCCCTCAATTGCACAAAACATGACAAAGGGCTGCTATACCAAGTTAACATGCTTAAAAAAAAGTAAGATATTCAAGAATGCTTATCACCCGACAATTTTTGGACTCGCAAAAGTGTAAGAGGTGTATTTGAAGTTGAACCTAGAGGCATCATGCAAGAGAAATATGATTTGAGTCAAAAGGTTTTAGTCGTCAGAATTTGGGGTCAATACTACAGCAAGTCAACAATACCTATCAATGATTTGCAATTGAGTTGAGTATGACAAGTGCAAGAGATTGCCTTAATGGCCAAATGCCACAAATCAACCATCGTGTTTTTAAATTAAAAAGTTTTCTTATATGAAACAAAAACATGTTACCTTCAAATCAAGGGCTTCAAAGCCTAAATATCAAAAGATGCAATTCCCCATTTTACAAATGCAAGAGGCAATATTGTTACACATTTTTAGTAATCACAATCGTGGTGAAAACTCATCATCATTTGCCCCGAGGAGATGCACTTCCTTGTCTGGGTATTTTAATTTTTATTTGTTAGGTGACGCACTTCCTAACTTGAGTCTTTATTCCTAGAAGACGCACTTTCTAATCGAGTCATTCCATTTACCTTTAGGAGACACACTTTCTAGTCAGGGTATGCCAGTTTTATTTGTTATGTAACACACTTCCTAACTTGAATCATTCACTCCTAGAAGACGCACTTTCTAGTCGAGTCATTTCATTTAACCCCTAGGAGAGGCACTTTATAGTTAGGGTATATCATTTTTCATGTGTTAGGTAACACACTTCCTAACTTGAACATTCACTCCTAGAAGACGCATTTTCTAGTTGAGTCATTTCATTCAACCCTTAGGAGACGCACTTTCTAGTCTGAATAAGTCAGGCTTCATTTATTAGGTGAAGCATTTCCTAACTTGAACCTTCACTCCTAGAAGACGCACTTTCTAGTTGAGTCATTTCATTTAACCCCTAGGAGACGCACTTCCTAGTCTGAATAAGTCAGTCTTCATTTGTTAGGTGAAGTATTTCCTAACTTGAACCTTCACTCTTAGAAGACGCACTTTCTAGTCGAGTCATTTCATTTAACCCCTAGGAGATGCACTTCCTAGTCTGAATAAGTCAGTTTCATTCATTAGGCGACACACTTCCTAACTTGAACCATCACTCTTAGAAGATGCACTTTCTAGTTGAGTCATTTTATTCAACTCCTAGGAGACACACTTTCTAGTCTGGATAATTTATGTTTCATTTGTTAGGTGATGCACTTCCTAACTTGAACCATCACTCCTAGAAGACGCACTTTCTAGTTGAGTTATTTCATTCAACCCCTAGGAGACATACTTCCTAATCTGGATAATTCAAGTTTCATTTGTTAGGTGAAGCACTTTCTAACTTGAACCATTACTCCTAGAAGACGCACTTTCTGGTCGAGTAATTTCATTTAACCTCTAAGAGATGCACTTCCTAGTCTGAATAAGTCAGTTTTCATTTGTTAGGTGAAACACTTCCTAACTTGAACATTCACTCCTAGAAGACGTACCTTTTAGTCGAGTCATTCCTCTTGATTCCTATACGACGTACCTTTTAGTCGAGTCATCCCCTTGATTCTTATAAGACAAACCTTTTAGTCGAGTCACACCCCATGATTACTATAAGACGTACCTTTTAGTCGAGTCATCCCCCTTGATTCCTATAAAATGAACCTTTTAGTCGAGTCACTCCCCGTGATTCCTATAAGACGTACCTTTTAGTCGAGTCATCCCCTTGATTCTTATAAAACGAACCTTTTGGTCGAGTCACTCCCAGTGATTCCTATAAGACGTACCTTTTAGTCGAGTCATTCCTCTTGATTCCTATAAGACGTACCTTTTAGTCGAGTCATTTTCTAAGTATAAACTGGGGCAAACATTCTGTTCGTGTTTATTGAATTTTACTTTATGCTTAGAACCCTCCTGAAGAATAGGATGCTATTTTTCTATTTTACTATTTACTTTGAGTCCAGAAGCCCGCCTGAAAAACAGGGTGAAGAAAAAAGAAAGTTCAAGAGCCCGCCTAAAGAACAGGGTGAAGAAGTTGCAAGTCTAGGAGGCCGCCTGAAGAAAAGGGTGAAGAAAAAGAAAGTTCAGGAGCCCACCTGAAGAACAGGGTGAAGAAAAAAAGAAGTCTAGGAGCCCGCCTGAAGAACAGGGTGAAGAAAAAAAGAAATTCAGGAGTCCGCCTGAAGAACAGGGTGAAGGAAATCAAGTCCAAGAGCCCGCCTGAAGAATAGGGTGAATTTTTCAAGTTCAAGTCATGAAGATTAGAATCAAGATTCTAGAAATTGGATTTTTCATTTGTATTTTCCATTTTTTATTTTTGTTAGTCATTTGATGTTAAAAAAAACGAAAAAAAAAAACAGAAGTCGTTAACCGGAACGGAATCTCACTCGACCTTTATCTCTTTCTCTCACTTTTTACCTTTGAACTACATGTAACCTGATTCCCTTATAACCCGGGATATGTAGGCAGTCCAAATCAGGACTCGGTCACATCTTTTATTTTATTATATTTTATTTTATCTTCACTTTTTGAATAATCGGAGGGTAAAAAATCATCTCTTTGTCTACTTCTTTGTATAAAAACTCTTCGAGATTTCAAACAAAGAGGGGCAAAATGTAGACACGTAATTTTTGACCCTCCCGAATTTAATATATATATATATATATATTTATTTATTTTCGATATTAAATATTTATATTTGATCCGGTATTATTTTAATTCTTATTTCATTTTAATAAGTTTTAGTTGAAAATAAATAAATAAAGTTACATTTTTGAGATATTTTTTTTAATAAAAAAATCAAAAATATTTTTTTCTCTTAATTTTGATAAATAAGCTAGTAATTTTAATATTTTTAACTATATTTTATTTTAGGATAATTATAAAATTTTCTTGCATTTTTTATTAATCTAAAAACATAATTAATTAATATTTTAATATTATTTTATCTTTTTTTTTAATCTTATCTTTTCCTTAAAAATAAATAAATAAAAAATAAAACCTTATCCTAATAAACTACTCAACCTCTCTCAATCCTATCTTGACCTCTCCCCTTTTTAAGGAACTCCCTCAACCCCCAGAAAAAAATCTATGTACATTATTCCTACAGACTGTATCAGACAAACCAAACAGAAAAAGATCAAAACTCAGTCAGAGTAAAAGAAAAAAAAAAGTAAAACACTAGCCGAAGAAGGTTGAAGTGAAGTTTTCGTTCGAAATTTTCGCTGACGAATCTCATTATTCAGTCTAAATTATTCAGGATTTTTGTTCAACTCTGTATTTTATTTTGTAAGTTTGGTTATAAGTTGAATTATTATTTTAGTGATCTCATGAATTGATACTGAATGTGTATGTTGTAATATTTATATCTTGTTTGTATTGCAACATTGAAAAGAAGGTAAATAATATGCAGTAGTATTTGACTTGTTTTGTATATGATAAAAACGGAGTGAAATTTATTTACACAAACTCATATTCATAGTATGTACTACTTCACAAATATTTCTTTAATTTACATTCATGTATGCAGTATTTTTATTTTCAGAATATACTTTCATAACGACACACATATCTGCACACACAAACCTTTTGTTTTCTTACGAATGAAAAACCACTGCGAAATTGAAAATAGAAAAAAAAAATAAGATGCAAAACAGTGGTGCAACAACAACAATAATCCATCACCATCGCTAGTTCCCTTCCCCGTCTTCCCCTTTCTCACGTCCGACAAACCACCGGAAACTACTACCTCACCGGTGAATCAGTTCAGCCACCACCATTCACGAAGTTTTTTTTTTTTTTTTTTTTAAAGCAATTTTTGGTCTTTAAAATGAATATGGATGGCTACTATATTTATTCTTGTTATTTATTCTATTTTGAGATTTGCTATTTTGGGAAAAAAGGATTTTTATGTCAAAATTTAAGAAAACAAGATTTTTAGTTAACTGATGGTGCATTATAAGGTAAAGATTCTTACAGATATTTTAGGTGTTATATTATATATTAGTAGATAGAATTATATATCATTAAGTAGTACACGTATGATGACTAAAAATTAGTGTTGTCATTTCTTTATTTTAAAGATAAAAATTTCCGTATAAACTATTAATAATGGTCATTGTCTTTTGTTTAAAATCAAATAATCTTAATCTTATTAAAAATAAATTAAAAAAAAGTCAAAATGATATATTATTTTATTTTTCTTATCATAATTGGTATTAATAAAATTTATCAGTTATGTATTTATTAAATTATTTATTCTTTTAAATGAATGATATACAATTTTATTGTTAAAGTTAAATTGCATTTTGAATAAATAAAAATTGTTGTTATGAATTTATAAATAGTATACTAATGCCTTTAGTATTAAACAAATTTGGATATATTTAAAATGTTCGTCACAATTAAGAATGCGGCGTACGCATCTTTTCGGGACATTTAAATTTCAAGGATGTAATAATGCACCTTGACAAATATTTTTTCTAAAATTAACTTTCATCAATTTACTTAATATAAGAGATGTAGACAAATATTTTTGATATATAAAAAAAATGAGTAAATTTAGGCCTTAACATAATTTATCAAAAATAATTTAAATCAAGATAAGTCAATAAAAGCGACCGTGCTAGAACCACGGGACTCGAGGGGTGCCTCATACCTTTCCCTCGGTCAACAGAATTCCTTACCCGGTCTTCTGTTTTTGCAAACCAAAAATAAGAGTCATTTTCTTTTGATTAGGGATTCAAAAAGGTGACTTGGAACACCATAACTCAATTCCAAGTGGCGACTCTGCTAATAAACTAATCCCTATTCAATACCGTCACTTTAATTGGAAAAACCCTTCGAACTCGAACCTTCGAGTGAAAAAAAGGCGTGACAGACTCCAGATTGATGATTAGCTTAGATTATTTAACAATGAAAAATGATTTGCTCTATTTGAGCGATTGTCATCAATTATATTATATTCTGTTCTTACTTAAAATACAATATTTGTTTTGATTGTTATTTAAATTTTATTTTATAGTATCTGTCATAGATCTGAATCATTAGACCTTTTTAAATTCATTACGAGATTTTTGAGTAGAAAAAATAAACGTACTTAAGAAATTAATGTCTCTATTCAGATTAAAAGTATACAAATCATTTAAATGTATTTTAACCTCAATTTCTCTTTTAACTTGACTTTTAGAAGAAGTAATAGTAATAGTTCTTTTCGTTCAAAAAAAGTTGATAAGTTTACAATATTTTCGTTAAGTGATTTAGGCAAGATATTAAGACCTTGAAATTTAAATTTTAGAAGATATTGATGTTAATATTAATTTTTTATTTGAGCCTGAATATTGGATAGAAACTTAAAAGTTGAAATAGCAAGTTCTCAATTTATTTCTAAGTATTGTCACTTAAATTTTATTGTCTTCATTACGAGATTTTTGAATGGAAAAAATAGACATACTTAATGAATTAATGTCTAAAACTTTCAGATTAAAAGCAAACAAATAAAGCCAAAATCATTATTTAAATTTATTTTAACTTCATTTCTCTTCTACCTTACCTTTTAGAAGAATTAATAGTAGTTGTCCTTTTCATAAATAAAGTTGATAAGTAATATTTTTCTTAAATGATTTAGGTGAATTAGTAAAATCTTGAAATTTGAATTTTAGAAGGCATTTTAATGTTAATATTAGTTTTTATATTTGAACCTAAATACTGAATAGAAGCTTGAAAGTTAAAATAACAAATTCTCAATTTATTTTGAAGTTCTAAGCAATAAGTCATCTATAATTTCTAAAGAGAGATGTGTAATTAAACTTCAAAAAATTGAACTATTTTAGGAACTTGAAATTTGTTGTTGGTTTTTATTTTGTAACTTAAATATATTAATGAGAGACACACGTGCAAAGCACGTATACTAAACTAGTTAATATGAAATAGTGGTTTAGTTTGATTGTGAAAGTGAGATAATTAATTATGCAACCCTATACCTTTCTTTTTTTTCACTAAGAAAGCAACCATGCATGATCTATTAATAAAGTCCAACACTCCAAACAAGTCAAGTGCCGTCTCATTTTAAAATTTCAACTGTTTTTTTAATGCTAACTTTCATCAAAGAATGGTCCTAATCTTAACATTACAATCCAACATTCGTGTTTCCAAATCCTATATGAGGAAATCAAAATGGTACACTCAATAAGCATATAAATTAAATTTATATTTTATGGTCACATTTATTGGTAAAAAGTTATCCGCATCAATTTGATACAGATTTAAGAATTAATTGATCTCATTAATATTGAAGGGGTTACAGCTGTATATATAGAGAACTGAAGAATAACTAATTACAGAATAACCCAGATGTATTTAATAATTATATATGTAGTCTATTATCCCCCCGCAAGCTGATCAGCGGTAACGAGGGGCAGCTTGGAGCAGAGAGACTGAAAAGGCTGTAACGGAAGAGGCTTGGTGAGAATATCAGCAAGCTGGTCAGTAGATGGGACATAGTGCGTGGCCATTGCTCCTGCAAGTACCTCATCGCGAACAAAGTGACAGTCAGACCCAACATGCTTCATACGATCATGAAGGACTGGATTTTTGGTAACACAAATAGTGGACTGATTGTCACAATAAATCTGTGGTTTCGTCGGGGGAATGCCAAGTGCATCCGTAAGGTATCGTAACCACATGGCTTCAGCAACACCCGCAGCCATGGCACGATATTCTGCTTCTGTGGAGGAACGGGACACTCGCGTTTGCTTCTTGGTGCACCAGGAAATCAGATTTGGTCCCATCATAACAATATATCCAGTAGTGGACTTTCGATCATCTTTGTCGTTAGCCCAATCCGAATCAGAAAAAACAGATATATCAAACGAGCCCTTTTGAAATAAAATTCCACAGTGAAGAGTACCTTGAAGATAGCGCAGAATGCGTTTCAAGGCCTGAAAGTGTTGTTCTGTGGGAGCATGCATTGATTGGGAGACTCGATTGACTGCATATTGGATGTCCGGACGAGTAACAGCAAGATAATGAAGTCCACCGACGAGGCTCCGATATAGTGTAGGATCGGCAAAGGGAGTATTCGGCCCTGGGGATTGGCGGACTGCCATGGGAGTGACCGCGGGTTTGCAGTCTGTCATTCCAGCCCGATTTAGAAGTTCAAGGGTATATTTTGTCTGATGCATCAATATGGTTCCCGATTTGCGGATGAGTTCGAGGCTAAGAAAGAACTCCAGAGGACCGAGGTCCTTAAGTTTGAAGTCACGATGCATAGCTTCAGTAATTTCAGTGATGAGTGATGACGAGCTGCCTGTAATAACAATATCATCCACATAGATAAGAATGATGACTGTCCCTCGAGAACAGTGAAGGGTGAAGAGGCTGTTGTCATGATGGTAGGTGCGAAAACCAAGACCCTGCAGAAAAGTAGAGAGACGTGTGTACCAGGCACGAGGGGCCTGTTTCAGGCCATACAGTGATTTGCGAAGCTTGCAAACATAGTGAGGACGGTTGGGATTAACATATCCCGGTGGCTGAACCATATAGATTTCTTCCTCAAGATGACCATGAAGAAAGGCATTGCTGACGTCTAGCTGATGAAGCGGCCAATCATAGTGAAGAGCAAGAGACAAGACCAGACGAATAGTCTGTTGCTTAACAACAGGGCTGAAGGTCTCCTTATAATCCACACCATACTCCTGATGATACCCTTTTGCAACCAGACGTGCTTTATAGCGAGAAAGAGATCCATCTGAATTTCGTTTGATGCGAAACACCCATTTGCACCCAATAGACTTTCGGTTACTAGGCAGAGGTACCAAATCCCATGTACGTTGTTCATTCAGAGCCTGAAATTCCTCATCCATAGCTTGGCACCAGAAACTATTTTTGGAGGCTTGGTTGTAGGTAGTAGGCTCAGTTGTGGGATGTGCATCAAAGGGTATTTGAGTGTGGTAGGCTTTGGGTTTGAAGGTACCGGCCTTGGCTCGGGTTGTCATAGGATGAGTGTTGAGTGGAGGGTGATTAGGAAGGGGTGGTGGAGTTGTATGATGCGTGAGCGGGGGTTGGGTGGGGCTGCCGTGGGAGCTGGGATGTGCAGCGGTGGATGGGGTGGCTGTATGTGTGTTAGGAGTATGATGTAGGGAAGTGGTGGGTTGTGTGGCAGTCGGCTGGGTGTTCGGGTGGGAGGTTTGGGTTTTCGGGTGGGTAGTGGTGTAGTGGGGTACCGGGTTAGGTGCCGAGTGAGCCGGAGCATGAGCGTGAGAAAAGGACGGAAATAATGGCACAACGCCAAGTGGATTGGGGGAGTATGGAGTAGAGGAAAGACTTGTGTAAGGAAATTGTTCCTCCACAAAACGAACATGACGGGAAACATATGTTTTCTGAGATACAGGATCGAAACATTTGTAACCTTTGATAGTGGGATGATAGCCTAGAAAGACACAAGGGGTGGACCGAGGTTGAAGTTTATGTTGAGTGTGCGGACGCAACCAGGGATAAACTAGACACCCAAACGGGCGGAGATGGATATAGTCGGGTGGATGATTGTAGAGACGGGCATATGGAGTGGAGTTGGAGAGAGTGTGAGTGGGCATGCGATTTATGAGGTAGTTGGCAGTAGCAAGGGCATCAACCCAAAAGGAAACAGGTAAGGTGGAATCATGGAGGAGCGCAACAACTGTTTCTATTAGGTGACGGTGTTTGCGCTCAGCAACGCCATTTTGTTCAGGGGTATATGGACATGAAGTGTGATGAAGAGCCCCTAGATTTTGAAGAAAAACACCAAATGCATTGTTGACAAATTCTTTGCCATTGTCACTTCGAAAAATTTTGATTTTGGCATTAAATTGATTTTGAACCATTCGGTCAAAGTTTACAAAAATAGTATAAGCTTCGGATTTAAATTTCAGAGGATAAAGCCAAGTGAATTTACTGTAATCATCAACAAAACAGATATAATAACAAAAACCTTGAACAGAAGGAACTGAGGTTGGACCCCAAACATCAGAATGAATTAATTGAAATGGCGCAGTGGCCTTGTGTTCAGACAGTGAAAAAGGTAAACAACAAGATTTAGACACTGAACAGGACTCGCAATGTAATTTTTCTGAAAAATTAAAACCTAAGGAAGATAAAATGGATTTGGTGATGGCGGATGATGGGTGCCCAAGCCGGCGATGCCAGGTTGACGAGAGAATGGCTTGACTCACAACAGACGGAGACCTGGATGGAAGAGTGTATAGCCCATGCTCACAGCGGCCCGTGTACCGCACCCGGTTCGTGGTATTGTCCACTATCTGGAAATTGGTGTCATTAAAAATGAGGGTGCAGTTATTTTCTTTAGTAAAGCGATAAACAGATAAAAGATTGGATGTGAGGGAAGGGACGTGGTGAAGGGTTGAGAGATGAAATTTACCATTTGGGGTATAGACATACCCAGAGCCGGTGTTTGTGATGGGAAGGGATTGACCATTGCCTACTGTAATAGTTTCTGAGCCATGATACGGATGAGGAGCTTGAAGTTGTGAATAATCCGACGTCACATGGGTGTTAGCACCTGTGTCGAGATACCAATCGCCAGATTGAGCGTTTGTGGACGCATGCATCGCCCTTGATCCTCCGGACTGGCTATTTACATTCTGCGAGTCATCATAACGATACCAGCAATTAGCCGCAGAATGGCCCCATTTAGCACAAATTTGGCACGTCGGAAGATCTCGTGTGGGCATCCGCTGGTTTCCTCGTCCCTGTCCGCGGCCTGACTGGAAGCCGTCCCTCGGTGGAGGCCCGCCTCTGCCTTGCTGCCCGGTGTTTCGACGGTCACCGCCGCCGCTGCCTCGCCCTTGGTTACGGCGATCGTCACCGCGACCCCTGGCCGAGCCTCCGCTGCCAGCCGAGTAAAGAGCCGTGACGCCAGGGGTGGAACTGGCTTCTCCGAGCAGTAATTTGTGTTCCATGTCTAGATTCAATTCTTCTGCATTAAGCCATCCAGACAGTTGATTCAGAGTGATTTCGACAGGCGAGAGGCGAATATGCTGTTTGAGAGAGGAATAGCCAGCCGGAAGACCACGTATCACGGCATTCACCACGTCTCGTTCAGGAATAATCTCGTTCACAGCATCTAGGTCAGACAGAATAGAGGCCACATCATCAAGGTATTGAGTCATCGTCTTCGTTCCCTTCCGAAGAGTATGCAATTTGTCACGCAACTGAAAAATATGAGCCGTGGACACAGAGTTGTACCTTGTGGCTAGTGCGTCCTAAAGTGAAGCCGATGTGAGAAAACCCCGGGCGTGTTTGTGCACAGAGGGGCTAATAACTGCGAGAAGACAGGCTCGGATCTGAGTGTCTACGATCATCCACGGAAGGTAGTCGGGATTTGGGAGCTTGACGCCGTCCTTCTCGGCTGTCTCGGGCTGCGGCTTCTCCGCACCGTCAATCCATCCGAGCAGCAAGTTGGCTGCGAGGGCGGTGCGGACGTTAAGTGCCCAGGCCGGGTAGTTGTTGTCAGATAATTTTTCGGGGATGAGATTGTGGAGATTCCTGAGCAGTAATTTTACTCCAGACGGTAATTTTGACAGAGGATCAATAACCTTGTCCATGGCGCCGACCTACGGCGGAGGAGGGAGGCCGTGCGGCGTGGTGTAGACGGTGGCGGCGGCGCACACACGTCGGAAAAGAGGAGAGATTAGGGTTTGGGCGGAAGAAGAAACCCTAGCTTTGATACCATGATACAGATTTAAGAATTAATTGATCTCATTAATATTGAAGGGGTTACAGCTGTATATATAGAGAACTGAAGAATAACTAATTACAGAATAACCCAGATGTATTTAATAATTATATATGTAGTCTATTACAATTGTTTATACCTAAGCTATATTAAATTACCATGGTTAAATGATCTCATGAGGTGAAAATATACAATAATTACCATGCTTTTTAGTGAAAGAAGTGATGTGCAAATACATGTGATGCATTTATTGATGAGCAAAGGATGAAAACACACACACTTAAAGTGTTCTAGTTTTTTTAGTCACATATATGAACTATTAGGTGCGCGAGTTTTCGACCTGAACTATCACTAATTATTTGTCAAACCACATATATCAACTATTAATTATTTGAATTTTATACCAGAACTTTTTGATAGAAATAGTGAACAATTGATAGTTTAGGTGTTTTTTGAATCTTTTGACTAAAAGTTGGTGATACTTTATGTAAGAAGCTCACATGCCTAATAGTTTGAGTATGAATTAAACTCAAAAAATTCAAATATTTTAGATGTATTTTTTTATCAATAACTGTTCATGGATGTTATATAAATACTAGTGGTCAATGGAGTAGGCTTTTATTAGTTTAGTGATCTTTTGAGTATTTTTTTAGTTGCTAGTTCCAAAAATATCATTTCAAATGAAAATTTATGTAGTCCAATGTGTTGTAAATTTTGGAAAACTAAGTAATAAGCACATTGCATGCAATATTAATTATTACTTTAAGGCAAAATAAACTGGAAAAACTTGAATTTAATTTCAAAAGGCGCAAATGTTTATTGCGAGGGAAAAAGGTAGCCACATTATTGCTAAACATCAGCCAGTTGTTTGAAAAAGATGTTTTTGCATGAGAAGAAACTGAAGTTAAAACTACATGTAAAGCAAAAATTAATGTCACCAAAATTAACATTTTCTGTACAGCTATCATTGGCCTATATATACAGTATATTCACAACTTGCCCTACCTATAAAAGTAAGGGAAAATACTCATTGACACGATCTTCGTTTCGATGGAATACTCAGAATTTTTCGCAAGTGATGGCAATATGGAAAGAAGTAAATAAATGACTATAATGGTACTTGGTATATATCATTTTTTTATATTTATGTTTAATTGTTTTATTTTGCTTGTTATTAGAGGTGGAGTTAGAATTTAAAATTTATGGATTTTAATCTGAGTTCTTGGGTTCTATACAATCTGAACAATGGAGATCCTCCACCCTTGATATGTTGATACTTAATACTAGTTAAATACTAGTTAGGAAACTTAATACAAATTAAATACTAGTTAGGCATGTTAGTTTTCATTTTTATTACATTTTGTATATTGTGTATATAAATAGAGGACTGAACATAAATTTTCAGTGGATCACATTTACAGAGAGTAATAAAACTTCTCCTCTCTGTTCAACCGACTCCATGGGAGAACACCTCCATTTCTCTTTCGATTCCGAACTGTAACATGGTATCAGAGCAAAGGATTTATGTAGCTCATCATCTCAGCTTTTGATCGATGCTACCCTAGCTGGGAATTGTTGCTGAGATTTTCTCATCTCAATCCATATACGAGAAATTAGGGTTTACTTTTGGGGCCACCTGTTAATTTCACAACGGTGACGACATCTTTCAGGTTTTCCACCAAATCGAAGGAGTTTTGGTATTGTATTCTGTTGATTTCGCGTCGGTGATAGGTTTTTTCGTTTTTTCACTAGATCGAAGGAGTTTTGGTATTTTGTTCCTTTTTGATTTTTTTATTTCTGTTTGTTTGTTACTCTTTTTTCGTCGGGTGTACCAGTCCAACTTCATTTTTTTCTCAAACAATGTCGAACTCTTCGGATGCATCCGCTAGTGCGTCATCAGAAGGTTTTACTCCTTTCGCTATTGATTCTTCGTATTCATATTTTTTGCACCCTTCTGATAGCCCAGGCATTGTCTTAGTTATAATCAAGTTTAATGGCACTGGGTATGGGGGTTGGAGAAGGATCATGCTGATTGGACTATCTTGTAGGAATAAATTGGGACTTATTAATGAAACCATGAGTCGACCGACTCCAAATACCCTGCTTTTTGAACCATGGTCTCGGGAAACCGATATGGTACTTTCTTGGTTATTGAATAGCCTTGAGCTTGAGATCAGGAAAAGTGTCATGTATACAGAATTTGCAGATAAATTATGGACAGACATTGAAAGAAGATACGGACAAGTGAATGGAACCAAAGTTCATCAAATTAGAAAGGAGATTACTTCTATTATTCAAGGATCTTTATCCACCGCGTCCTATTTTTCAAAAATCAAGAAGTTATGGGATGAACTTATTTTTTCTCTGACTTATCCTATTCACGCATGTGGTTGCGCAAAGGCTTTTCAGAAGTTGAAAGAGGAACAACATTTGCATCAATTGTTAATAGGTTTGAATGAGGTTTATTCGGGTGTGAGACGAAATATTTTAATGATGAAACCGCTTTCTGATGTGGATACTGCCTACTCAATGTTGATTAATGATGAGATTCAGCTTAAAGCACATACTATGACTCCCTCTTTCAACACAAATATTGCTTCTTTTTTTGCTGGAGTATATAGACCCTCTTATCCTCCTAGACCTCAATATTCATAGAAGGTGAATTTTGACAACAAGAGGAATAATTTATTTTGTCGATATTGCATGAAACCTGGTCACATTATTGGGAACTGTAGGAAGCTTCAACATCATAATAGTTCCCAACCAAATGGGTTCTGAGCAAACCAACATAATTATCAAGGTAACACTTCTCATGCTTTCATTCCTCACAGGAGGTCTACTGCTGCATGTGTTCAGGGTGTTGATGCATCCACTGCTGTCAAACCTGAGGCTTTGGGGACGTCAAGCCAAGCTAATACTACAAATGGGGCTCAATTTTCACTAGACCAGTTAACTCATATGATGAATATGTTTCAACAAATGAAGAATACATACCTTGACGAGAGTGGATCTGATTCTACCATTTATACAGGTTTAATAAGCACTTTTGATTTTAGCAATTGTTGTTTCTTTGCTTGTCACATGTCTAATATAGTTGATAATCCTTGGATCATAGATTCAGGTGCTAATAATCACATGACACCAGTTAAAATTTTTCTTACCAACATCACTCTTTTTCCTATTACTTATCTTATCACTTTACTGAATAGGTATATGGTCAAAATCACATGCATTGGAACACTTACTTTGTCCCCAAAATTAATATTGAAGGATGTTTTTTATGTGCCTTTCTTTCAACATAACTTAATTTTTGTACACAAGTTACTAGCCCAATTCAATGGTGAAGCTTACTTCACTGTTTCTATTTGTGTTCTATAGGGCCCTTCTCTGAAGAAGCTATTGGAGCTTGGTAGAGCGTTTCAATAGCTCTACATTCTTCATCCGAGATCTCTTCTCACATCTTCATCTGTAAATACTATTGAAGCTACTGCTTTTGTTGATAATAAAACTGCTACTACTTCTACTGGTTGTGTTACAAATGACTCTACCATTTGCTCTAATCAAAACACAGTTTTTGTTTCTCCCTTTCTTTCTTCATGTATGCTTTTTTTTGTGTGTTATTCTGTTTTGAATGATCCTGCTTTACTTTGGCATTTGAGATTAGGACACATGCCTTTTCATAAGATGAAATCTATTGATGCTATAAAAACTCAATTGCCTAAGAAGCAAGAATTTATTTGTAAAGTGTGTCCTATGGCTAGACAACAAAAACCAGCATTCCCTGAAAGCTCCATTAAAACTTTTTCCCCTTTTCAACTCTTCCATATTGATCTTTGGGGACCTTATCATACCCAAAATTACAATGGATATAAATATTTTTTGACCATAGTGGATGATTATTAGAGGGCAACCTGGACACACTTATTATCCACCAAGTCTAATGAATTTTCTCTCATTAAATCTTTTATTTTCATGGTACAGAATCATTTTCACACTACAATTCAGACTATAAGATCTGATGATGCTTTTGAGTTGGGGTCTAGCAATGAGGCATTTTTTTCTCCTCTATTGGTATTGTTCACCAAATAGCTACTCCACATACACCGCAACAAAATGGTGTTATGGAGAGAAAGCATAAACACCTACTAGAAATAGCTAGAGCCTTACTTTTTCAATCTAAACTCCCGATCAAATATTGGGGTGAATATGTTCTCACTTCTACCTACCTTATAAATAGATTCCCTTCCCCTTTATTGCACAACAACACTCCTACAACCTATTATATAATACTACTACCTCTTATTCTCATCTCAAAACATTCAGATGCCTCAGTTTTACTGCAATTCTAAAACCTTATAGGGATAAGTTCAAATCCAGATCCATCTCTTGTGTTTTTCTTGGTTATAGCACGACCAAGAAGGCATATAAATTACTTGACTTAGACAAACTGATTGTTTTACTTTCCAGAGATGTTTTTTTCCATGAGACTAATTTTTTCGTACTCTTCCCCTTCTTCTCCTTCTCTACTTCCTGCACCTCCACCTAATATTTTTGCATCTTCACCCTATCCATCTCTCTCTATTTTTACTCCCACATCTCTTGGACCTTCCTCTTCTTCTCTCAGTCCTATTTTATCACCTGTTTTTCCTTCTTCTAGTTCTTCTGATTTTCCTAACTCTTGTTTCTCCAGTTCATGCTCTTTTTCATGTTCCTGTACCTATAAGGAGGTCTTCACAAATCTCTGTTCCATCTTCTTATTTGCAACACTATGTTTGTTTTAATGCTTCTATATCCAACTATACCTCTATTTTTGTTAACAGTGATTTGCTTGAACCTCAGTTCTATCATTAGGCAGTTTTTAATCCTACTTGGCAGGAAGCTATACTTAAGGAGTTTGAGTCTTTGGAGGCCAAAAATACTTGGACTATTATTCCTCTTCCTCTTGAAAAGAAGGCTATTTCCTCTAAATAGGTGTATAAAATTAACCAGAGGGCTGATGGTACTATTGAGAGGTACAAAATTAGACAAGTGATTAGGGGTGATACTCAACAAGAAGGGGTTGACTTCAACGAAACATTTTCTCGAGTTGTGAAATTAACCACCATTAGATGTCTTTTGTTTGTTGTTGTTAAGAATGGTTGGGTGGTACATCAATTAGACGTTAATAATGCATTTTTGCACGGGGATCTTGACGAATAGGTGTTCATAAAATTAAGTAACTCTTGGTCTACAAGTTCAGTATGATTCTCTTAATTTGGTTTGCAAACTTAACAAATCTCTGTATGGATTAGGACAAACATCTAGGCAATGGTATTCCAAACTCTCTTCCGCTTTGCTATTCAAGGATTTTCACTCTAGCAAGAATGATTATTCTTTATTTCTTAAATCTGAAGGGCAGTCTTTTATCATAGTAGCAGTTTATGTTGATGACATCCTTCTTACTGGGAATGACTTGACAGGAATTGCTTCTCTCAAGTCTTTTCTGGATGCTTAGTTTAAGATCACAGATTTGGGTAAAGCACATTATTTTTTGGGTCTGCAGTTTCTTAGATTTCCCAAAGGTTTTCTTGTTACTCAAAAAAAAATTTCTTACTGATCTCTTACATGAATTTAATTGTGCTGCTCTTAGTCCTGTATCTTCTCCTTTGGATTTCCATGTTAAGCTTACAGCTGACTCAGGGGATCCTTTGCCCGATCCTTCCTTGTATCAAAAACATATTGGCAAATTAAATTTTCTCTAGCATACAAGGATATCTCTTTCAGTGTGCAGCACTTGAGTCAGTTTATGTCTCAGCCTCTGGTTCCTCACTATGAAGCAACCCTGCATGTACTTTGATATTTAGGAGGAACCCCTTATTTGGGTCTCTTTCTCACTAGTTCTCCCACTTTTTCCCTTGAAGGTTACTATGATTCTGACTGGGTTAGCTGCTCCTCCAGCCGCAAGTATGTTAGTGGTTATGTCATCCTTTTAGGTGGTTGCCCAATTTCGTGGAAGTCGAAAAAACAACCCACCATTGCACTTTCTTCCGCTGAAATCGAGTATAGAGTTATTTGATAGTTGGTTGCAGAGGTTGTTTAGATTGTTTGATTATTAGCCGAGTTATCAGTTTCTTCTGTTGCTCCTGTTGAGGTGTTTTGTGATAACTCCTCCGCCATTCACATTGCCAAAAATTCCGTGTTCCATGAGCGGACTAAACACATCGAGATTGATTGCCATTTTGTTCGTGATGTTCTTCAAGATGGTCTCATCTCTCTTCATGGCATCTTTAGTGGTGCCCAGGTGGCTGATTTTTTGACTAAACCCCTTCTAGACGTTCTTCATCGTTCTTTTTACTCCAAGCTTGGCCTGGTTTCCCATTCCGGCTTGTGAGGGGCTGTTGATACTTAATACTAGTTAAATACTGGCTGGGAAACTTAATACTAGTTAAATACTAGTTAGGCATGTTAGTTTTCATTTTTATAACATTTTGTACATTGTGTATATAAATAGAAGACTGAACATAAATTTTCAGTGGATCACTTTTACAGAGTAATAAAACTTCTCCTCTCTCTTCAACCGACTCCATGGGAGAACACCTCCATTTCTCTTTCGATTCCGAACTATAACATAATAAGAAGTTATGAGTTTGAATTTTTGAGAATTTAAAAAAAAAATTGTTGTGAGCATCTGCTTCAGAAAAGGTCCTTTAATGCACATAGTTGAATTTAATTGAGCTCTAATAAGGATACTGAACACACTAGGTAAAACCAAAACTAAAAGAAAATGAGAAAAAGAAGAAGAGACTTTATATTAAGTGTGGAATTATTTTTTTAGGTTTAACAGGTTGTACTTTTCTAAGTTCACGAGGAACTTGTCCCTGTCAGCATTGACACTGGCCAGTTGTTTAGTGTAGGCCAATTTTCTTTTTCTTTTTTTTAATATAAGAAAATCCTGGTAGTAGGCAAAATTAGTAGGGATCAATATGTAAAACAAATATAAAAATAAAATCTGTGACTATCAACTCTTTGCAACTTCTAACTGCATTTTCCTACTTGCCAATATGAAAATGTGAAGTCACATTTCTTCTACTTTCAGTTAATGAGAATTGAGAAAGCATTTATTATCGTCTGAAATTGAATATTGACTTAGGGATAAGGATCAACCTAACATTAGATTAGCATAATGCAGCTTCTTAACGAGAAGATAATATAAATATAAAAAGCCTCCTACTTATGATTCAATTCATCAGGCTAATTTTATTTTTCCGTGAGGCTTTGGTATAGTTTGGGGGAGGGGGGGGGGGGGAGGGGGATATGTGTTATTGAAAAGTAGAAATTTCTACAACGATTTTCTTCAACAAACACATCTCGGACTAAATTCACATCACACTTCATATGCAAAAAAATAACTCTTATCCAAGTCGCTCATTATTAAAGGCCAACTCAAAATTTCAAAAGGAAATGCATTGCTATATTGAAAAGGTGAACCTATGGTTTACCTTCTGGTTAAAGTACTTTTAAGTTTGTACCATGAATTCATACTTTCGAAAGTATAAGTTTAAAGTAATTTGTATTTTTAACAATTTCAATTTTCAATAAAAGTAGAAATTTCTACAACGATTTTCTTCAACAAACACATCTCGGACTAAATTCATATCACACTTCATGCAAAAAAATAACTTTTATCCAAGTTGCTCATTATTAAAGGCCGATTCAAAATTTCAAAAGGATATGCATTGCTCTATTGAAAAGGTGATCTGGTTAAAGTACTTTTCAGTTTGTGCCATGAATTCGTACTTTCGAAAGTATAAGTTTAAAGTAATTTGTATTTTTAACAATTTCAATAACATATCTACACTTTGTGCGAAGATTATGAGAATCACTTAATTCTGTGGTATATGTGGGTCCTTTTCTACTATAAGTTTTAATGTATCATTTGATTTAAAGGTGTAAAGTGGGCCGGGCCGGGCCGGGCCAAATCGGAACCGGCCCGTTTAGTTTAACCGGGTTGTGGGCAGGTTTCAGTCAGGGTTGGGGTTAGGTGGGCCGGGCCGATTCCGGGCTCAACAATAAAAATGTTGAAAACAACCCTGAACCGGCCCACTTAACCCAACCCGATTAAACCCACTTAAACCCAATCAAATCCGGTTAAAAACCGGTCAAACCTGTTTAAAAAAAATGAAAAATCCAATATACACTACATACACTACAATTATATACACTATATACACTACAATTATACAATATATATTTTTTAAAATGTATATAAACAATTACACATATATACGTATCATTCAATATATAATTATATATGACTATACGTACTACTTTAAATAAAACATATACTACAAATCTACAATAGCACAATATATATATATATATATATATATATATATATATATATACACACACACACACTACAATATATATATATATATATATATATATATAGTTATATACTAATTTATAAAACATATACGCATTTATGCGTTAAATATATATGCTTATAAAAGATATATACACATATATACGCATCATTCAATATATATGTACTGCTTTAAATAAAATATATACTACAATATACATATATATATATACAACAATATGTATATATATATAATTACATACTAATTTATAGAACATGTACACTTGTATACGTTAAAGATATACGTCTATAGAAGATATATACACATATATACACACCATTCAATATATATGTACTACTTTAAAAAAAGTATATACTACAATATATATATACTTATATACTAATTTATAAAATATATACACTTGTATACGTTAAAGATATAAGTCTATAGAAGATATAATATATACACATATATATGCACCATTCAATATATATGTACTACTTTAAATAAAGTATATATATATATACTACAATATATATA
The DNA here is from genome assembly GCA_030864215.1 of Capsicum pubescens. Lineage (NCBI taxonomy): Eukaryota > Viridiplantae > Streptophyta > Magnoliopsida > Solanales > Solanaceae > Capsicum > Capsicum pubescens. Next base: position 144,367,981 of record CM061548.1, on the reverse strand, counting down.
TATATATATATATATATATATATATATACTTACATACTAATTTATAAAACATATACACATGTATACGTTAAATATACACATCTATAGAAGATATATACACACCATTCAATATATATGTACTACTTTAAAATTAAATAAAATATATACTATTCTACAATATACATTTATATATACTACAATATGTATATATATATAGTTATATACTAATTTGTAAAACATATACACTTGAATACATTAAATATATACGTTAAATAGACATGTGTATAGAAGATATATACAATAATATACAAAACATATACTACTTAATATAATAAATTAATAATACTTGATAGTTAATTAATGAATATTGAATTTTATTGATTGCAAAATGATCCAAAATTTATAATTTACATGAATAAAAAATCCACAAACTATGCATCATTTTTTCCAACTCATCCATGTTAATATTAACGGGAACTTGCATAGGTTAGTCAAAGTCAATGGGGGCAAACCCATGCATTGGACTTGATTCTGCTGAGTTCTCCCGCGAAGTCATAATTTCTTCAAGTTTTTGCTCGTCATTTGGCTACGGTTCCATTCCTTGATTTCTTCTTTCTGCTCTAATCCAATCTCTGAGGCAAACTAGAACATTTATTGCATTGCTTCCCAATGAGTGTCGGTTGTTTCCAAGTTGTTGTCGTCCCTGATTAAAGGCGCTCTCTGATGCAACGGTTGACATTGGAACGTTCAAGATATCTCTAGCTAATCTTGAAAGCACAGGATATTGTGATTCATTATTCCTCCACCAATCCAACGTGTTGATTCGTCGTCTGCGATCCTCTGGCGGCGACCGAAGATAATACTTAAGCTCTTCCCGATAAGTTGATTTGTAAGCTCCCTCGTCAACATTGTTCCAACAGGGTAAATCATAAAAGGAATCAGAAAAACCACAATGTGCTGGCATTTTAGAAAATGATGGCACCTCAGGAGGATGAGGAACGACAGTTGGACTGATATGTGTCGGTACAACTAAATTAACTAAATCAGCATAGTGGTTATATAATTTATCTATGTAAGCAATCGCATCAGATGTAGCCATCCACAAATCAGGTTGTACTTGTTCAGAATCATTGTTAGTATTTATTTCTAAGTTACGATAAATAAGAGTACTAAAGTAGCACATAGTATGGTATTTAATGCACGAATTTAGCATAGCACCAACCAAGAAAATAGAGAGAATCAAAAAAAATATTTTTTAAATTTAGTAAACATGGCACCAACAACATTTTCATAACCTTCTTTATTTTTATATTCTTTGAGCAAATCAGAAATATTGGTTATATATCCCAAAATATTACAGATAGTAGGATAATAAGAAACGGAAAATTCAATCGTATCTACATAATTTTTTTTCAAAAACTTAACAAGATCATTAATTACAACCCAATCAGAATCAAGTAGCATGCAATCGGCAGAATCAACAAATGAACCACAATGTTGGTTAAAAGCTAATGTAATAGGAACTCTATATTTATAACAAGTTTTTAAAAAATCATACGTAGAATTCCATCTAATATCAATTTCCTCAGGCATCAATATCGGTGCAAGTCCATTTTCTTGACATGTAACTTTAAATTCTTTAATTCTCGATCTACGATTATTTCCTTGTATAAAACCAACAACAAGACGGATTTTTGCAATATAAATCTCAAAAAACTCAAGACCATCTTTTATAATTAAATTATATATATGACATGCATACTTAATATGAAAAATTTCAGGTAACGACGGTGATAGCTTAGATTTCAACTTTGTTATAGCAGTCTTGTTGTTAGAAGCGTTATCAAAAGTGATACATAAGATTTTATTTTTGATACCATAAAATGCTGCAACTTTATGTATCGAGTCAGCAATAAATTGTCCAGTATGTTTACGATCTTCATCATATAAAAAAGCAAGAATACGTTTTTGCATCACAAAATTACTATCCATCCAGTGAAAAGTAACGGTTAAATAATCATTTTTATTTACAGCACGATCAAGATCAGAAGTTAGGTATATTATACATTGAATATTTTTTAACAATGTAGATAAATAAAAATAATATTGTGAATGAAGTCTAAAAATATCAGACCGACAAGTACTTCTAGGAATACCATTAAACATATGATTATAAATTGCTTGAATATAATGAATAAAAGCATCAGATGAAGGAAAATTAAAAGGCAAACAACCTACAACTACTATTTTTGTTATTTCTTCCCGGTCCCTCAATTTATTATACTTCTTCGTTACGTGACCGGTTGTTAGGTCCATTCTAGTTTGTGTGGGCCCACCAACAGCCTCACCACCTTGTGCAATTTTTAACTCTCTTTCGTGGTCTTCAGTTAAATATCTCATTAACGTACCCGTACCCCCTTGCTTGCCTCCTCTTTTATGCTTATATATTTTTTGATAAATATTGCATTGCACCTCAGTATCTGATATACGTTCAAGAAATTTTCATGCAACACTAGTTTGTTTACGAGCTCTTGGGGCACGGGGAGGACGGGGAGGAAGATTAACCGATTCGGATCTAACGTTAGCATTTCCTACTTTGGGTGTCTCACCAATATTTTCATCATCTTCATCTAAATCAACCGCATTTACTTCATTTTTTTTTCTATACCGTAATTTTTCTGAACTTCTAAATAATCCATATCATGAGCACCTACACCTATTTCTTCCTTAAAAGGTTGACTAAGTGGTACTGGAGGCGAAGACACACGGGTATATCTAGTACTTGAAGTACCTCTACTACTAGTAATTAGTTTTTTGCTACCACTACCACTTTCGGGATAAATTTTTTTGACACTTTTGCCGAGGTTTCTTAATTTATCCATAGTATAAATCAAACTAAAAAATATTCAAACTACACAAAAAGTAATAAAAATAAATATTCAACAATTAATACACTAATTATAAATTAAAATTAAGAGATGGAACGACAATACCAAATTTTGGAAGTATCCGAAGGTTGCGACTTTAGAAACTTCCACTCATACTTAGTAATCGCAAAATTAAAAAATTAAAGTGAGCACTTTAGAAATTAAATATATAGAATATTTGAGAATTTAGAAATGAGATTTGAGACTTGAGAGGATGAAAAATTGTGTGAAAAATGATTTGAAAGTGTAGGGTATTTATAGAAATTTTTTTGGGATTAAAAAATGATTTTAAATTAAAAAAAAAACTTTTTTTTTTTATATTTGGGCCCAAACTAGCCGTTATAGCCGTTGGGCCAACGGCTAGTTTGGCCCAATTTTTCAAAATCTAAAAAATAAAAAAAATTAAATGGGCTTATCTGGGCTTATCCGGGTCGGGCTTAGCCAGTTAACTGGCGGGCCCTAACCGGGTTGAGTCTGGTCCGGGCTAATCGGGCCCAAATTCAAAATCCAATCGAATCGGGATCCGGGTCCTTAAAGCCCTTAGGCTTACCGGGCCGGGTCAAACCGGTCTAATTTCCTTTTGTGGGCCAGTTTGGGCCGGTTAAAACCGGCCCGTTTGACACCCTTAATTTGATTTGACTAGATAAAATTTTACCGTGACAAAAGTAGAATGGTAAGAGCGGCCCCAATTCTACAAAAATAGAAGAAAGAAATAACAAGACAGACGTGAGTTAAAATCAAGATTTAATTCTAGAGAAAAAAAAAATAACAAGACAAACGCGTGATTTGAATTGTCACCTTCACTCGTAACGGTGCACCTATAGTAGTCATTACTTCATAGGACTCTATGAGCTTGGGCGCCACAGTATATTTAAATAGGTTTAGAGAAATATATGTATTACGATACGTAATCTTGAGGGAGAAGGAGAAAAAACTGTTCACCTCCCTGATACGACTCTATGGCTGCGCTAAGAATTTTATAAGAATACACCTGTTTGGCCATGAAATGATGAAAAACATAATTTCCCTGAGTTGAAGTTGGAATTGGAATTATGTTTGGCCATAACTATTAAGGTTGTTTTTGAAATTCTGTGGGAGAAACATATGAGTGAAAACAAGTTTTCACTCTTCCAAATACAATTCCGAAATATTATTTAAAATTTTCATGGCCAAACGCATTTTGTTTTCATTTTTTTCACTAAAGTGAAATAATTTTTTTAAAAAATATAAATAATTTTTATGACCAAACGAATATCTTGAGAACAATTCATTTTCAACTATTTTGTGACACTCCAACACGTATATTTGTCTGTCCCAAATAAAAGATAAATTGACAAGGAAATATCTCCATCTTTGTTGTGGAGAATTAATGTTGATGAAATATACATTTTTTAAAATGTAGACATGCACTGTTACGTAACTACTAAGTATAAATAACATGAAAAGTCAAGAAAGACACACACGAAAGTTATTACGTTGAATTGACAGGACGTGCCAACTTAATAGTAGTCAATTATTGTATCGTTATAATTTCTTTACCATTATAATGTTATTGATAAAGAAATAAACTTTGGATCTAACACTTAACTTAATGCTAAAACCTAGTTTATAAGAGAAGGATTGTCCAAGATCTTGGTATTCATATTCCCATCCCACAAACGATGTAAAGTCCCAACACCCCATACATCCAGGAGATCTGAAGCATGTACCCTATAAGATAGGGGCAACATCGGATACAACAAATTGAAATAATGAGTTTGAATCTAATATCATGATAAGAAAGCAAGGATAACCTAAAATTTTATAGTCGTCCATGTTCAACCAATCTCACAAACAATGTTGAACTCCATTAATTGGAAAAAAAAATATATAATCATTTTACTCTAATCTGCCATTATCAAAATAATATATATGTACTTAAATAGAGGAGTAAAAGTTAGCTATTATGTCACAATCATAATCATGGACATCATGAGATAAAGATAACTTATACAACTACTATGCATATATAATGGTTGCCTTCGCATAGTCAATGGACTCAAAGTAAACGCTTTTGAAACTAATAATGTGGTTGACTAACTGTTTGGACTTGCAAGCAGTATTCATGCAAATTTCTTTTTCTTTTCTTCCTTGGATTATCAGATCACGTACTAACGAAAAAACAAATCAGAAGTCTCTTCTACTACTTTTTCTTGTTCTGCTTTATTTTTCTGCCGGTGCAATAAATAGCTTCCGAAGATAAAGAGAGTTAAATACAGATCTTGATGATAATGGCGAAATGATATTTCACTAAGAAATTAAAATTCAAACTTTATAAAAATAAATCATATTAAGCTTTTATTTCAAATCAAGAGGATTTAGGTCATATATACAAAATAGCAAGAAAGTCTTGCCTATAAATTTATTCAATGAAAGTCTATAATTACGCCATGTGTTAGTTTTAGGGAAAATTAGTTAAAGTTAGGTGTAATTAGTTATTAGTTTTTGTGTTCAATTTAATATTTACAATAATTAATATTTATATTTTTTGAATAATTATATAATTAAATATTTATATCGTTGAGCAAATTTTTATCTTCGTCTTTTTTCCGTTTCAAATATTAATGAAAAAAAATCATATATAACACCTCAATCTTTATAATCTTGCATAAGACTTAACATAATAATTGAAAAATTTTCAACATGCACATTAACTACCTATAATCATGAAAAAATTAAGCCATGTTCATATCTCCTTTCTTAATCAATGTGGCAGGATAAGAAAAATAACACGTACCAAATGCTAACACAAAATTTGCAACTATCAATACTGTCACGACTTGAATCAAGGCCTAGCTGTGACGGGTATCTCAAGTTCCACATGGACCGAAGATCACCCCTTTCACCTAACCCAGTCAACACCCCAACTCCAAGTGTCGGATGAATTCCGAACATATAACAAGGTAGTGCAAAATAAGACTAACCATAACTCATGAAATGTCTAAACTAATCCACCAAAACAACCAACCTAAGTCCACAATAATCCAACAAAACTTCTATAAATCCAAAATCAATAAAATATTGGGACATACCCCCGACAATAGCCAAAACCAATATCCAAGGAGATGGTCAAATAAAGTCTCAACAAGATCTAAGACATGAAAAATAAAGACCATTAAATGAAGCCTTTCGAAGTATGGAAGATCACCACTTCAATGCCAACTCACGAACTACTCTAACACCTGATCACTGTGCAGAAAAAGTAGAAGAGTTTCCGTTCCTGCATTGCATGGGGATATAGCCTCCGGAGACAGTTAGCGGTTGGAGCGCTAGCATGTAACTCAAGAATAGAGGAATAAGATAATGCCATCATTCAAAACCAAGTCAAATCATTATATGCAATCATATACATGCATATATATATATATATATATATATATATATATATATATATATCATATCGGGATTGAGAACCGGATTTAGCATGCATTTGAAAATCTTAACCTGGGTTGTGTAGCATAACCGTCATATAACAAGGCACCCACGGGCTATATGCCCCAGCTCTTCCTTAGCTAGAAGGGCCCCAGTATGTGTAGACACACGAACCAGAGAATATCCATATCCGTATATGTCTTTATGGAGGACTCGAACCTCCCAGCATAATTAAGATGACTTAAGCACCAATGCATACAATATGGGAGACTCGAACCTCCCATTCATATATTTGTTTGGGGGACTTGAACCTCCCGGTCATATAGACACCCGCACTGACTAGCGTGGTTTTCAGTGTTAGTCCTTTGGACTCCACTTTCACGGTTCGACTACACATCCCGCTTTAAAGCCCAATTAAACATTCATTACACATATTCACAATCATTAATCCAATTACTTACCAAAGACATTTCGTTGGTATCGTTATACCAACCCCACTTGCAAGCGTACAACATGTCATTACCATTACTAATCAATCTTTGGAACTCGAACCCATTGTCTAAACAATGACATCAATTTAATTCAACATTTAGGGACTCAAACCCATTTACCTAATTAAACCACCAAGTTTACAATTCAAATCAATTTATGGCCAACAAGTCCTTCATAAAATCATTTACCAATCATCAACATTCATAGGCCAATGCCTTAGTTCAAACCCAATTCATCTGTGACAAGATTCTTCTCATTGACATTTTCACAAACAGGTTGAGGGTATATCGTTATTAAATCATTATTCAAGCCAAAAATCATCAAGTTAGAGTTAACCATGACCCATTAGCTTAAATCACAATTCCCAAGCACCCACATGAGCCAAATCATTATCAAAGCATGTATAATCATAATTTAAACCATGAGCAAACAGTACTCAACATTATGCATTCAAATCCTCAACCATGATTTTCAAACCACCGTTTATGAACAATGTTTAAACACATGATTTTTATGAACTAAAAATGAAGGAAGAGTCACATGCCTGAGTTATGAAGATTCACGGAGAGATTTTGATCCTTAAGCCTCTAGATGACAACCTTGAAGAAACCCTAGCTCAATCTTCTTAAGAGGTTTTTAAAGAGTGTTTTTAATCTTCTAAGTATAGAATGAATGCCCAATAAGTGTTATAAGATGTGGGATCTTAAGGGCTTGGAGTGAAAAATATCCAAACTACCCTCATCTTAAAAGTTGTAGAAAACTTGCAGGTGGGTATGAGTTCACCTTCCAAGTCGTCACCACAACATACGAGTGGTACCCTTAAATCATCACCAAAACAAAAAGTTGGACACCATATTCTTTCCAACATACGACTCCCTTGCCCAACTCATAACATCAACATATGACTAGTATCAGAACACCAAGGGCTAGACACTGGACAACATACGATTGGACTTAAGCCTCTCGTCACAAGACCATATGACTCGTACCTCTCGTATCTAGGTCAGAACTTGGCCAACAACACACTGATCAACATATGACTAGGGTCCCTAGACCCGTCACCATACCATACGACTTGTGGTTTAAGTCGTGTAATAAATAGAAGGTTCAAGACTCAAGGATTTTCCAAGGGCCAAAGTTTGGGGTGTTTCAAATACGGGCCAACCCAATCCATCCGAGCTAATCCACATGGATTATGGAGTTTGACGGGTCAGGTCGAGTTGGCCCATCAAGATGACGGGCCAGAAAACAACAAGCTCAACCCATCACTCTATAATTTATGGGCCTTCACGGGCCAGCCCACTCTTTAAAATATATATATTATTTTGATCATCGTAATTTAAATTTGAAAATATTAATTACATAAATATTTAAAATATAATATTACATGAATTTACTACTTGTTAATGAAGTCTCAAATTTATAAAAAAAATCCTAATAATCTACGAAATTAAATAACTTTTGACATGATACAACATTCAAATATGATAGAGATGTTGATAAACAAATTAAACAGTTAATGAGTACTAATATACTAGATAAATAGCAATATTAATCTAATTTTATTTCAATAGGTCAAAATATAACATAAAACAAATTTAATTATTTAATTTATTAAAAGTGAAAATGAACTCCTAAAAAAACCTCTCATGACACTTATGGCATGTTCAATATCCCTACATCATTTTCGTCAAATATTTGTGACTCCTTAAAAAAATTATTATTTAATTTTTTAATTATTTAGGAGTATATATTTTATAAACATAATTAACATTTAAATATCTATGATGATTTAAATAGACTTTGATTTTGAACTCCTTTTGTTATTCTTAGTAGGGCAAAATTCAGAAATAACTTCTCTTAATTATGAGTTTCATAGCAACAGTTTCATAATTGCATAATATAGCAAGTTGTATTTTGTATTTTTGCAAACTGTTGCTACAAAAATACAAATACATATGATTTTTACTTCCCTTATGATCGATATGTATTTTGTATTTTTGCAAACTGTTGCTACAAAAATACAAATACATATGCTACAAAATGTAATTTGATAAAAGTGTTGCTATTTTTTGTAATTTAATACTTAAGTATGCTACTTTATGTATTTTTCCTTCTTAGTACTCTATTATATTTTTATCATTTTTTATTTAGCCCACGGTGCAACCCAATCCATATTGCTCAAGCCTCACAGGGCAATGAGATTATTTGGACCAGCATTAAAAGCCATATTCTTAAATGGGCTGCAAAAGTCATAACTCAGTCTTATTAAATTAAATTACAGATCGGGCCTGTCCCATATTAACGACTTACTTTAGTAAACACATTTTAAATTTTAAATTTTGAATTAGAGGTGGTTACATAAATTTATTTTTCAATTAAAATATAAGTTTTTTTTCATAAAATAATGTCTGTTTATCCATCAGAATTGAGTGGTTTAGTTTGATCATCTAGATTTCTTTATCAATTAGATTTAGATAATACCATCAGAATGCTTCCCAAATATAATGTAACCGAAAATTCCACGAAATGAAAAATTAAACCCTATTTTTAATTCTAACTTGGGTTAAGAAACGATAAAAAGGATGGGGTTTTTTTAGGGATAACTACATAAATTAGGAAATAAAGACTCCTAATTACCATATTTAGTCTAAGTTTTAATTAATTACAATTCATAACCCTCTCTTGCCTATTAATTATCCCTAATTACAATTCATAGTCTCTCTCATGTATTTTTCTCTTTTTCTCATTTTTTATCACTCTTTTTTTTTTCCAGTTTTTTTCTTTCCTTATTTTTGGTTTCTCTTTCTTTTTTCTTTTCTTTTTTTTCCTTTTTCACTTTTTTTTTTCATTTTTTCTTTTCTTTTTTTCTCGTTTTTTTTTAAATTTTTTTTCTCTATTTTCTATTACTCTCCATTTTTTTTTGTATTTTTCCTTTTTTTTTTTTTTTTTTTTTTTTCCTTTTCAACTTTTCTCCTTCTTTTTATTTGTGTGAACTATAACATACAAATACAAATGCAAACTATAACATACAAATACAAATGCGAATTATAACATACAAATACAAGTGCTAACTATAGAATACAAATACAAATATGAACTACAACATACAGATACAAGTGTGAACTATAAAATACAAATACAAATGCGAACTATAACATACAAATACAAATGCGAACTATAACATACAAATACAATTGAGAACTATAAAATACAAATACAAATGCGAACTATCATTTGTATTTTTTAATTATTGAAAAGGAACGATTGATTTTCTTTCTACGAATACTTATTTGTATTTATTGATACGAGTTGTATTTATTGATACAAATAAATACAATTTAAATTTTTTTAAAAATACAATATATACAATATGTATTTGTATTTGTAAAATCATTTGTTTCATTTGTTTGTAATCATATTTGTATCAAGTGATATTTGTTTATTTACAAATATGAATGATAATTTTGACATACAAATACAAAACGATATATTTGTATCAAATGATACATTACATATTTATATATTTTAGAATCAAGAAAATATAATTAATGCATTTACTTGTTTGTATATAAATACAAATGATAAACTATACATAATCAAGGCTAAATACAATATGCAATCAACTTACAAATATAAATACAAAATAATTCTTTAAAAATAAAAAGGCATTGACGAAAATAAAATACAAATACAAATATAATCTAAATATACAAACACAATAAAACCACAATACAAATATAATCCAATATAATATACAATCAATTATAAAATACAAATACAAAATAATTCTTAAAATACAAGTGTGAATTATATAAAATATTAATAATGGTGCAAACTAACAAATATAAATACAACTACGAATTATAAAATATGAATACAAATGCGAAAATATAAATGCAAGTGCGAACTTTAAAATACAAATACAAATACAATTGTATCAATCAATACAAAAATATAAATGACGGTATGACTATAAATACGATAAACAATTGGGGTATTTATGTTATTATCCATGACTTGTGCTTGAGTAGTCATATTTTTCAAAAATACAAAAATATAAAATAGAATAAAATAAATGATAAAGAAAATAAGCACAAAAAAGAAAAAAAAATCAAAGAAGAAAAGAACAAAGAGAAATAGAAGTTCGGGATAGAAGAGAGAAAAAAACAAAAGAAAAAATGAAAAATATAAATAGAAAAAAAAAGAAAAAAGAAGAAGAAACAGAGGAAAACACGAAAACGAAAAAAATATTAAAAAAAATGGTAGTGTTTTTGACGAGACTAAATATGTAGTGTATTTATGTTTTCTTATGAATACAGACCACTGATTAAAAGTGAATACAATGGTTGTGAATTGAATACATCGGCTAAATAAGTACTATATTTATATTTTATATGAATACAGATTATTAATAAAACAAAATACACTGAATACAATGGCTATAAATGATAACTATAAATGATAATTATGTAAAATATAACTTGGAAGATAGTTTTACAGCAAAGTATTACTATTTCTGAAAGATCCAATTTTTTTTTTTTTTTATACCTTTTGTGATTGCAGTATACTAGATCAATTTTCTTTTAAAAAAATAAAAACAAAAACAATAAAGGGGAAAAACAAAGGAAAACCTAAGATAACCACCTTACTCACGTCCTCACTTTTCATCCCCATTTTTCAGACGTACAAGTCATTTAAACAGTAATAAGAAAATATTGGGAGCAAATTTACTTATATTACTTTTTTCCCAAAAAATTTAGATATATATGGGGATTTTATATGTTTCACGAAATGGCTTTAGGACTCTTAATTTCTTTTCATATATTATAGAACCTCTTTTATTTTAGGATTCATATATTTTATGTATTTTATGATTTTTAAGTTTTTTCATGTATTTATTTAATCAGGTTCTTCCTTTATATTTTAGGAGTCCTTAATTTAATAAAATAATAACTAGAGAAAAAAAAGGTGAAAAAATGATTTTTTCTATTGTGGAATCTTTTAACGAAGGGTAAAAAATTAGATTCACTTTTCTAAGGGTCTTCACACTATTAATTTTAAATATATATGGGGATTTTATATGTTTCACGAAATGGCTCTTTATATAGGTGATGAATTTTTTACCTATAGTTTAGGACTCTTAATTTCTTTCCATATATTATAGAACCTCTTTTATTTTAGGATTCATATATTTTATGTATTTTATTTTTTTCATGTATTTGTTTAATCAAGATTCTTCCTATATATTTTAGGAGCCTTAATTTAATAAAATAATAATTAGAGAAAAAAAGGTGAAAAGACGATTTTGTCTATTATGGAATCTTTTAACGAAGAGTAAAAAGTTCGATTCACTTTTCTAAGAGTCTTCACACTTTTAATATATTATAGATAGAGATATAGATTATAGATAGATAAAGAATAATTATAGACAAATATAACAGGAAAAAAAGGAAAAATAAATAATCAAATTAAAATAACCACCACGTCCTTTTCCCATTACCCCACTAACTTACTAACACACGCATAATTATATTCCAACTTAAACTCAAATTCTGATTATAAATCACTAATACACAAACTTGAAGTTTTCAAATGTTTTTACATAAAGCTTTATAACTTAAGTTTAAATTTTTAATTCTAAGTTGAGCATAGTGTAGACGATAAATTCTCCAAGTCAAGAAAATAATAATCGAGACAAAAAATTGAAGTAACAAAATATAATATTTGATTTCAAATATAATAAGTGTTACAATCTCTATGATAATCCTCTAATTCTTCAAAGTAATATGAACTTGGACTTCAACTTGATTTGGATTCAAGGGCTTGAGTAACTTGATCTTGAATCTTCGTCTTCAGACTTAAATTTGGATATTAGTTCGTCACAAATACTTGGATGATTGCCACGAATGATGAATATGAACAAGTAACTTGATCTTGAACAAAAGGTCCTTCGTTCTTGATCTTGAACTTGATTGCTTGAAACTTATAATTTGCAGACATTATGATTTTTGATCCAAGAGCTCTCTTCTTACTTGTTATTTCTCAAAAATCCCTGCTTTGTGAATTATGAGGACCCCTATTTATAGTTTGAGGGGTAAGACAATTGTGTGATTTGATTGGTCGATTTAAAATTGACCAATCACATTCTTTTGGTGAAAAACCCTTATTTGATTGGCTAGAACATGTCATCTGCACACATGATATGATTTTAGTGGCCTATTTCATTTAACTGGATTGCCACGTAATATAGACACATGTCATTCTTTTAGTGACTCATTTCATTTAACTTGAATTGCCACATGTCATGCTTTTAGTGGCTCATTTCATTTAACTTGGATTGCCACATAATATTGACACATATCATGTCTTTAGTGGCTCATTTCATTTAATATAGATTGTCACCTTATGTGACAAGAGACATGGGCTAGGACTTTTAAGTTGGGGTATTACCCATTTGGGCCTTGGGTTAATAAATAGGGCAATTTTCATAAATCCTACTAGTTTGCTTCTTAATTACCTTTTCTCCCATTTTTTTAAAATAAATTTTCTCTCTCCCAAATTTAATTGTTCATATACATAACTGAATGTTAATATACATAAGTATCTCGAGAAAATTGAAGGAAATATGTCTTTTAAATTTTGAATGAAGGATTGGTGACATTGACCAACAGATAGGGTCAAACATCATTAGGAAACTTGATTAAGTTAGTTGTGGACTTGATTAATATTTTCAAAATTTTCTAATCTTTTCAAAAATACAAATCAACCCAACCCACACCCCTCTTCAATTCAAATCAACCACTCTCTCTCTCCAACTTATCTCAACTCTCTCCCAACCAACAGTTCTGCAAAATTTCTACCTTCAACCTCCGGCGACAAATAGTCCGGCGAGTTTCTTTTCAAATTTCAACCGCCAATCGACGTGAAGACTTCTCCGACGACAACAACTTCAAGTTCTTCGTCGTCCCATTTCCTTTTTTCACAGGTAAAAAATTATGAAGAAACAGAGGAACTTGAGCCAACTACTCTTCTAGTATTGAAATGTGGAATGAATAAAACCCTAATTTCTAGCATTTCTTCTTCTTGTTGTCGTACTGTTGATTCAAATTTGTTGGTGATTTTTGGTCACAGTTGATGTTCTTTGTGTGTGTGTGTGTGTGTGATGTATTGGTGTTGCTGGGTTGATTTGTTGTTTGTCTTGGTAAAAATGGTATTGCAACAGCTGAAACATCTGATGTACTAGATGAAACATATGATGCAACGAATGAAAAGCTGATGCAACAAATGAAAAGCTAATGCAACTATGAAAACCTGATGCAACAGGTGAACAATCTAACAAATCATTCATCTTTTGCGATAGACGACTCTTCTGTTTGGAAGAAATCTAAATAATATTGATCCAACAGATAACTGATTAGTGATCTATTTTTATGGTTTCCAACGGATTACTCATCCGTTGCAATAGGTCAGTTATATGTTGCATCAGATAAAATACCAGGTGCAACAAATTAGTGCTGTTTTTATGGTTCCCACGGATTACTCATCCGTTGCAATAGGTCGGTTATATGTTGCAATAGATAACATACCTGGTGCAACAGATTAGTTATCTGTTGGAACTGTTATATTACTGTTATGAATTAATCAATTATAATCTATGTTATGTTCCTGTTAATTTAAGATAACATGGCTCCCAAAAGAAAAAAAATCGAATCAAGTCCAAGTAAAGGAACAAGTACAACATCTCAGCTACATCCACCACTCTATGAGCTTACTTTAAAAGCGTTATCTCAATCAGGAGCAGAAGATAATAAACACGGGGAGGAGGAATCTTTCAAAAGAAATGATCCAAATGCTAATAGCCCTTTCATCGAAGAGTTGGTCAAAACCTTCAGTATTGATCGTTATCCTGTGCGAATACAGTACGATGGTGCCACAGATTTAACGGGTGATCTCGTGGTTAAGTCAGTCATGGGAAAATCTTTCGACGCCTTCAGAAAAATACTTTGAGAATAAAAATTAGATTCTTATTTCAGGGAAAGCTGCTTTAGGCAATATCTTGATTTGCCAGAGGACAACAATGCTCGTTTCCAGATGAAAATGGTATATGGTCTTCTCAAGCGCAGGTTTATGTATGAAAACAAAGATAAGATGGATGAGGTATGGATAAATTATTGTGGCATGCCTGTTTGTTTTGGTTGTAAGGATTTTGCCATAGTTACCGGACGAAAATGTTATCCTCCTTCTCCTTCTCAAGTTATACCTACTCCGACCCAAAAAAAAGTACCCTGCACACCCAAAAAAAGAAACGGCAAGTTGAGTGATCGTGATGACCTGGTGTCCATTGTTGGTCCAAGCTTCAAAAACAAAAATCTGATAAAAGCATTGAAAGGTAAAGGACTTTCAAAGAAGCACAAGTAATCATTGTGCTTGGTTTGGTTTGTACATAATGTTCTTTGGGCGAGAGACGTTAACAACAACATAAGCCTCGGTTTAATAAATCTCTCCGAGAATCTTGAGGCATTTAACAACGATCTTGGGGTTATGAAAGCTTCAAAATGACTGTCGAATATTTTTTGACTCCGTTAACGCCAAAAACAGTCAACTTATATGGTTTTCCATGCGCCTTCATGGTAAATATTTCTTTTATCATGATATGATTCATCATTTTTTTATTCAATAATGCTTTTGATTTATTGGCATTATGTTATAGGCTTGGGCATTTAAAGCCATTCCTTATTTGAGACAATAAGTGAACTACCAAGAAGAAGTTTCCTGTCCAAGAATTCTGAGATGGTTGTCAGCCAAAACCGATAAAAATGCAAAATTTCTTGATCTTTTCAATCCCCCCAAGGAAGCAGTAAGTCCAATTTTAATCAAGTTTTTGTTTTAATTAATGATTAAATGATTTCATCATCATTCTTAATATATGTACCGATTTATTTTAGATTGTCCATCTGTGGCTTGTTCCGACCAATTGAGAGTTGAAGATGCCATTTTTTCTTACTTTACGGTCTGTGCAAACTTTATCGGACTCTAAGGTCGTTGATGGAATAAAAATGGAATTGTTTGGAGCAACAACCATCACAAGAAAAACGATTTTGAAGGGTGGGTCTAATGATGCTCCTCTTACAGTTTTTGAAACAACAAGCCATTATGATTATGATCATAATGGTTGTACAGATTTTTCTCTAGATTTTGTCGCATCTAGCAAATGTCAAGATAGCAAGGCGAAACACGATGGAGTGATTAATTCTATTAATGCACCAACTGCTTCTGTAAAGGAAATGACATCTAAGAGAGGTGTCATTCCATCAAAGATGATTTCATATCCAGACACTCCACTAGAGATAAAGGAGGATAAGAGGAGAAGGAAAGACATTTCCAAGGCATCATCAATCATAAAAAAAAAGTAAGATTGCAACGCCTCTGTCTTTATCTTGCACCGATGTTTAGTGTGCAAAGGTGACAGAAGAGCAGCATGAGTTAAAGAAGGTAAATGTACATTATCTGTCCCAAAAAATAAATAGGCACATATTTGTTTCAACAAATGATACATCTGCTGAAAATTATCAAACAGATATATACATCTGTTGCAACTGTTGTCTAACCTGTTGCATCAGATTCATTATCTGTTTCAACAAATGAGTCTTATGTTGTAATAGATGGGTCATCTATTTGAAATTATCATACTGCTCTGATTTACCTGTTCAAATTTGTGCCAATAGATAATCCATCTGATGCAACATAAGACTCATCTGTTGCAATAGATGGAAAATCTATTGTATATATCTACTTAGCATTGACAATTCTGGCTTTCCAGGTGGATGTCACAGCTACTGCCGAAGAGCATAATATGACAGTTGATAATCCATCAACTACTTCCAAAGATGAAGAAAAAGTGGAGCCTGTCAGTTTGGGAGAATGAAAGAATTACCCGTTTGAAGGGTTCAACATCTCGGACGAGGCTCCAAAAAAACTAACACAGTTGTTCAACGACTATTTAGAATGGATTGCCGATGGACTGTTAAAACATCATACTGGCAGGTACATAAATCAATTTTATGGATATTGGTTTATACAATTCTTGTTGTAAGAACCTGACATTAACACATATAAATCATCATGTAGAAAACAAAATGACGAGCGCTATAAAGTGAACGAATCGAGTCTTGGTTTTGATATGTTCGACTTTGTTGTTGCACACTCCAAAATAAAAAATTGGTTCTATTTGATGTCACAACCCCAAACTAGCTGGAATGATGAGTTTTAAATGCCATACATATTACTATTAATTAATACTTTTTTTAATTGCATCTGCATATTGATTTTTTCGTCACGTAATCCGAAATGTTTGATAATATGTGCAGCACATCGATGTCATTTTTTACTACCTCCAAAAGAAGACCAAGTTGCAAACACAAGAACATTACAAATACACAACAGGCAATTGTTTGTACAAAGTTTACATCAATAATGCCTACGATAGGTATTGTCAACAACAACTGAAAGTTTCCCGAAATGAGAAATGCTTAATCAACATCATCAAAGGTTTTAGCATTTCGGCTGGCTTACCTTGGCATTTGGTCGACAAAGTATACATCCCAATCAATTATGGTGATGAATTCCATTGGGTGTTGGCTGTCGTTGTTCTAAAAGAGAGGCGCATCCGAGTTTATGACTCGATGTCGCGAAGGAGATGTTCTGGGCCGTCATCTGAGATACAAAAGCTGGCCAAAATATTGTCTACTTACCTTGATATGAGTGGATTTTTGGACCAAAAGATTCGTACTGATTGGTCGACGATTGAAGCATACCGGGATAAAATGGCTAATCCATTTGATGTTTAATATGTTGAC
Organism: Capsicum pubescens; assembly: GCA_030864215.1. Lineage (NCBI taxonomy): Eukaryota > Viridiplantae > Streptophyta > Magnoliopsida > Solanales > Solanaceae > Capsicum > Capsicum pubescens. The sequence goes on along the minus strand of CM061548.1, from coordinate 144,350,313 downwards.
GGAATTGCTCAAAAAACTATTGGTAGACTGTAGGTTTAAGTGTCATGATTTAGTTTCATTTCACAAATTTCACAACGCTTGTATGAACTGCAAGATATGGATTATCTATTTTTTATAACGCAGGGATTGTGGTCCTTTTGTTGCCGCCTATACCGAGTATTTGAGCGATGGATTACAAGTACCAAATGATGGACTTGATGCCGAATTACTCTGCAAAAGATATACTGCTCTTTTATGGAAATATGGAGAAGCAGAAGCTCAGAAGTCGTACGCAACTGACGTTAAAGATCCACGATGACCAAAGCCAAATTCCATAGCACTGGATGAAGAACAACTTGTCCATATTGATTAGATATTTATATCTTGAGTCCGTCAATGTAATAAACTATCCTTCTTGGTTTAACTTGTTGATTTATTTGTAGAGTAGATCGTTTGTACCCATAATGATTTTTTTTACATTTCATTTATTTGTTGAGTTATTTCATGTAATTTCCGAAGGCATCGATTTATTTTATCAGACAGATTTAGACATATGTTGCAACATGAGATGCAACACGTAGGTCATCTGCTGGAAATTATATAATAGGTCTTCCTACTTTTTTGATTTGCTCCAACAAATTACCGATTAGTTGCAAAAGATAAGTTATATGTTGCAACAGATCATAAATCTGTTGCGACAGATAGACGGGGAACATCTGCATAATGCAACAGATGACCAACCTATTCCAACAGATAATCAATCTGTCACAACAGGTACTATATCTGTTACGACAGATATAAAATCTGTTGCATTATAAAAATTCAACTTGGCCAGACATAAAAATTATTGCCCCTACATGTAAAGTGAATTGGCTTCAAATAAAAATTTGTTATCGTGTTCGTCTCTGTCTTTGTACATGTTCATTTTTATACACGAGCTCCAACTATTTAGTTAGTACCCCATATGCCAAGACCCATTGCATATTTCCCACAACGGTGTTGCACACACCGGTCATTTGTATGCCGGTCAAAAAACACTCGATGTATGCAAGTGAGTACGGCTTGCACGCTGCACCGGTTGTATTTGTTGGGAGCTGGATGTTGTTATTTCGACCTTCAAAATCCCATGATTCCTTCACCAAGACTTCAGCCAACAAATGATCCATCAGCTTACTCTGCGTCAACAACTTGGGCAACAACTTCAAGAGTGGCTGCATGTGGGTTAAAAACGTCTTCTAGCTGAAGACAGGTAAGTTGCATTCATAAACCTTAATCTTTCCCTCGTATAGTAGTATCTCAACAGTGAGAAAATGGGTGACATCCACGTTCATGACTGCAAGGATTCTCTTTGCCTTGGTCCAGCTCTTGCCATGTGGATATGGCCTCTTTCCTCTAACATATTTAATCGCTTATTTATCCCATTAGAACGTAGAAACTAACTGATCAAATCTTGGGCCACCGGAATCAGCTATCTTACATAGTTTAGCATACCTATCCTTGAAATTATTGTAGAAGTTGAGGTCCATTATCCTATCGGCAGCATCATAAGCATCCGGGTACGCTAATTGCCTACCCCTCATGAGACAAAGAATTTCATCAACATACTGTGGTATAAGAAGACAATTTTTAAATAGGTTAGTAATTGTAAAGAATAAAAACATAGTCGAAAGAATCCGATGCAGAGGGTTCTCTGAATCAGTTGACAGATTACCCAGCCAATACAACTTATGCAACAGATATGTATTATGTTGCAACAGAATACCAAGTTTTTGTAACAGATTACACATTTGCTGCGTAGAATCTTCTTCATGGAGTAGATTGGAAGGGTAGTTTAGCAAAAGTAAACTTACCTTGTCCTTGTACTACACGCACATATTTTTCATATTCGAGAAGTCTTTGGCGGCAAATGAATGCATGGTGTATTCTTTTTGAATCTTCATCTTGATGAATTCCTCCAGTTCCTTCTTCTTCTTATTGTTAAGCGCCGTGAATATGTCCACCTTTTTTGGCGGCCCCTGAACTTTAACAACTATTGGAGCAGGGGGAGTTGCAATTTTTGCTGATTTCAGAACGGAGAGAATTTTTCTAATTTTTCTTCTCTTCCTCCTAATCTCCACTGTAGGAGTGCATGGCTCCCTCACCTCGTTGGATGGTATGACACCCCTCCTGAATTTCAAATCCTTAGTAGCTTCAGCAATAGCCTCTAGCTTGTCGAGGAGTTTATCCTCTCTGTCCTTGCACACTTTGCATTTGCAATGAGAATATGAGGTAAGAAGGGTGAGAGGACCACTGTAAGGGTGAGAGGGACCGGTGTAGGGGTGAGAGGGAGGACCTGTACAAGGGGTGTTTTCAAACATATTTATTTTTTACTGAGTAAAAACATGCTCATAATCACAATTGACAGTAGAAGCAGTAGCAGGATGGCTGCCACCATAACAAACAACTCCACCAGCAACACCCCCAGAAGAAGCACCTGGATCTGTTGCAGTTTGAGTTTGGTCGTGAAGAGCTTCAACATTAGACTGACCTTGCCTAACTGCTCTTCTTATGGATGTTGATCCATCCAATTCCTTCTTTATTAACTCCACCATTGGGTTTTATTTTGTATTAACAAGATACAGAGTAAGAAAAGAAGTCATCCCCAGCTCATCAATGGTAGGCACGATCCAAGGATGCACAACCTATAAAAAAAGACAAGAGGAATTTAAATATTATAATAATAATTTGCAGTCAGTTGGGTTACATGGGGCTCGGGTTATGTTAACATAGCTAACTTATGCAACAAACTATCTAGCTACTGCAACAGCTGATTTTTATATTGAAATAGATTGATAATATGTTGCATCAGTATACCCATCTGTTGCATAATTTGTAGTAGAGGGGTAATCTGTTGAGTAGGGTTCAGAGACCAGAGTAATATATGGTTAATCTATTGCGAAATATGGATCGTCTATGGCAAATTACCCATCTGTTACACCAGTTGCAGTTGACGGGTAATCTGTTGCAATAGACTACCCATCTGTCACAACAGATGGAACATCTGTTTTAATATATTTCTTTGAGGCAAATTATTTTAGTTGAAAAAAGACGTACTGCATCATCCGGAGGGTTACAGATATCAGCCTCATTAATATTTATTTTGCTGCTCACTACTGCAGCCAACCACCTAAGGATCCTTGGATGAGAAACCTTATTCGGGTAATCCTAGAAATGCTTTCGGAGGCGAGGAATGGCTTCACATGCCCAAGCCTAAAAATTGTAAACAGGAAGCAAGCAAAAAAAAGTCACAAGTATATTCAATATAAATTAATGAATGAGTAAAAATAGTGATCAATTTTACCATGAAAGCCCAAGGAAAGCCGTATAATGTGGTCGTCTTTGGCTTTAGCTCTTTCAGTAAATATTTGATAGTCAAGTAGTAGATGTCGTATCCCCAGGGATAATCGTTAAATTTCCCAAAATCATCAGCAAGTGCCAACAAATCACGTTCTATGACTTTCCTGACGTCTTTTGCCAATAAAACGGAATGGACAAACCAAACTAAGCATAATTTCTCCCTGTAGTGCTTTGGTATGTCTTTATTCTTGAGATCCGCTATCAAATCCTCCACTTTGTAACTAGGTTCAACAATGCCCAACAATCCATCTTTTTTTACCTTGCATTTGTTGGACCCTTTGTGGTGTGTTTTCTTGATGAGAGGTTTTTCTGGACGATTGCATCTCAAGCCCATCACAATGGCAAACTCTTTCAATCCAAAGAAAACCGGTATGCCACAGTAGTTGATCTAGACTTCATCCATGTTTTTTCTGCCCTCCTTCGGACCTCTATCATCCCCCACATACATGATCCTGTACTTGAGAAGGCCATATACCATGATCATTGGAAAACGGAGAGGGCAGGGCCCAGACAACTCAAGAAAGTGTGCAAAGCAGCTCTTCTTAAAAAGTCCATCTATGTTTTCCTTCTTCATAATACTCCTAAGTTCGTCAAAAGGTTTCCCCAACTGACATTTAAGTACAAGATCACCAAATACTACTTTAGGGTTATTCATCGACATTGTAACTCGAAACTTGTCAATGCTAATGGTTTTGACAGAATCATGCTGGAATTTTGATATTATTTCATGCCCCATTGATGAGGAGGAGTTATCACTTTCCTCGGATTCATTTTGCCCTGACTGAGATTGTTTTGGAAGTTCCTTCGAATCTATCTGTACTCTAGCCTTTTTTGTTTGGTGATAGGAAGTTTATCCTTTTCTTTTGGGAGACATCTCTTAACTACAAAACAAAAGAATAACAAAAAAATACATTGCATTTGATGTCTGCATAATTTTTTTAAAAAAGGTGAGACACATTTCAATAAATTATTCTTACCACATAACCAAAAAAATACTCCAACGGACAACCCATCAGTTGGAACAGATGGGGAACCCGAATCTATTTGAATAGCTATTTAATATCTCCCAATAGATATTCCACCTGTTGTAATAGGTGGAAAAATTTCAATAAATTATTCTATGCCACATTACAAGAAAATACTCCAACAGATAACCCATCAGTTGGAACAGATGGGGAATCTGTTTGAAGACCTATTTAATATCTCCCAGCAGATCTTCCACCCATTGCAACAGATGAACCACTACCACCACAACCAATGCCACCAAGACCACCACCAATGTCACCAATACCAACACCAAGACCACCAACACCACCAATTTCACCAATACCAATACCAACACCAAGACCACCAACACCACCGCTAAAAAACACAAATACCAACACCACCAACAACAGCCACCAAAAACACCACAAACACCATCCAACAATACCACGACAGTCAATAAAACACTGAGAGAAAAACTATGGTTTTCTGGGGTGCTTCCTACTATTTTAGCATCAAAACTTAAAATTGTTAACCCATTGTTGAAGATAATACAACTAAAATTCTTCTTTTTCATCATTAACTAAAAAGACCTATTTTTTAGAATAAAGAAAAAATGTAGAACTCTTCTCGAACTTTGTTACATGAGAAGACAAAGAAAACGATGGATACAAGCAGGAATGAAGTCGAAAAAAACAACTATATGTAGTCGTAAATGGGAAGAAAATCGACCTGTTTTGAAGGGTTGAGCAATATGTTGAGTAGTTGTTGTCTGTATTATTGAGAGGGAGAGGAGACCCCGAGAGAGAAAGAGAGAAGAGCGAGAACTTAAGATTTGAAATGAAAAGTTTTTCGCGCAAATAGATGATTTATATGGGTTGATTTGTAATTTTGGAAAAGAATGACAAGTTTTGAAATTACTAATTTGGTCCGAATTAATCTTAATTAATTTTAAATTTTTTAAAAGATATAGTTTTTAAAACATTGAGTTGATGAGAACTCATTTCAACTCAGAGTGATCGATCGACGACTTGGGTTGGGATGAATGCAATACCAACGCCATGCAATTGCAAAGACTCGATTGGTTTTGTAGTTGACCCTGCGAGCTCATTAATTCATCCCTAGTTCCACCTAAATCAACTTAGGTACTATCACTATTCTAATATTGAGTTGATGAGAACTCATTTCAACTCAGAGTGATCGATCGATGACTCGGATTGGGATGAACGCAACACCAACGCCATGCAATTGCAAAGACTCGATTGGATTTGTAGTTGACCCTGTGAGCTCATTTATTCATCCCTAGTTCCACCTAAATCAACTTAGGTACTATCACTATCCTAGCATTGAGATGATGAGAACTCATTTCAACTCAGAGTGATTGATCGACGACTCGGGTTGGGATGAACGCAATACCAATGCCATGCAATTACAAAGACTCGATTGGATTTGTAGTTGATCCTGCGAGCTCATTCATTCATCCCTAGTTCCACCTAAATCAACTTAGGTACTATCGCTATCCTAACATTGAGTTGATGAGAACTCATTTCAACTCAGAGTGATCGATCGATGACTCGGGTTGGGATGAACGCAACACCAACGCCATGCAATTGCAAAGACTCGATTGGATTTGTAGTTGACCCTGTGAGCTCATTTATTCATCCCTAGTTCCACCTAAATCAACTTAGGTACTATCACTATCCTAGCATTGAGTTGATGAGAACTCATTTCAACTCAGAGTGATCGATCGACGACTCGGGTTGGGATGAACGCAATACCAATGCCATGCAATTACAAAGACTCGATTGGATTTGTAGTTGATCCTGCGAGGTCATTCATTCATACCTAGTTCCACCTAAATTAATTGCAATGAAATCTGTTGCAACAAACGATTGAGCTGTTGAAAATTTTCAAACAGGTATTCATATTTGTTGCAACAGATGACGTATCTTATTTAATTATCAAATAAAAATTTGCATCTGTTGTGATAGATGACTGAACTGTTGAAAATTTTCAAACAGATATTTATATCTATTGTAACAGATGACATATCTGATTTTATTAATTATCAAATGAATATTTTCATCTGTTGTCACAGATGACTGAGCTGTTGAGATTTTTAAACAGATATTTATATCTGTTGTAATAGATGACTGAGCTGTTTGGATTTCTAAACAGATATTTATATATGTTGCAATAGATGACATATCTAGTTGAAAATCTTTTTTTCTCTTTTAATTTTAAAGCAAGATTCTGGTCCGAGTAGATAATATCAAGTAGTAGTACTTACTACTAAAGGCGGTTAAAAATGTTTCTTGGATATCTCAAAAGTGAGTTCATTGACAAGTCTTGTCTTGTCTTTTCAATGTCAGTAGTCTTAGTCTTCCTCGTGCCCCTTAAACTATTAATGAAATTAATGAATATTAATTAATGAATATTGAAAACCACCACGTCTACATACACAATACATCTATAGAAATTATCTCATTTCATCTCTTCCTTCAGCTGTATTTTATTTTATTCAACTCTCATTTTTTTCTTTCTCTCCTCTTTAGGGTCACAACCTTTTTTTTTTTTTTTTCTCTTCTCTTCTCATAAAGATCTTTTCAGATCTAAATCGATCCATATCTTTCCTCGACTTTAATTTTTGTTTTGATCCCCGTTTTGATATTAAGGTATGATTCATTATTGCTCTTTCATTCTCGTCTTCTTCTTTGCAAGTTATTTATATCTATTTTTTTATTTAATTACTATTTAACCATATCATATTTATTAAAAATATTTGAAGAAACTTTTAAGTGTTGAATAAAAAATCGAGAATTTTTATTACAATATGAGAAAAAAGTCATCTGTTGGGAGAAGTTTAAAAGCCTTGTTGGCAGTATCATTTTTTTGTATATATTTTGTTTGTTTCTTTATTGTTGATACAATTATTGATGTTGTTGGTGGGGTTGGCGTTGTTGGAACTTGTGGTGTGGTGTTGTTGATGGTTCTGGAACAAAGGACGTTGTTTTTTTATTGTTGATGATGTTGTTGGAACAAATGTTGTTTCTTTTTTGTTGATGTTTATGCTGTTGTTGATGTTGCAATAGATAGAGAAACTGTTGGAACAAATAAAACCACCAGAAAGGCTAGTTTGATGTATTCCATTAGACTCCACATCTGTTGCAACAGACTCCACATCTGTTGCAATAGACTCCATATATGTTGCAATAGACTCCACATATGATGAAACAGATGGATAATGTTTTTTTTGTGACATTAATTTTTTTCCTCTTCTTTGTAGATATAAGGAACTGACAGTTGATCAACTTTTGATGGAATATCATAAGAGGCTGCAGTAAAGATGGGTTCGGAGGAATAAACTGCTTGCAGATGAAACCACTTCATATGTGGAAGGTATGTATTACTGATAATGTTATTGTGGAAATACACATAGAGTGCACTGATTTTGTGAATGTTGTTTTTACTAATTAGTCATAGATCGTTCAAACAAAATGTCTGCAATTTTATAGTTAAGTTTGGTAGGTACGAACTGATAAGGATAAGGGACCATGAATATGGTTCTGATGCCCTTTTAAGATTTAATATCGGTTGTTGCTCATGTTTATTTGTCAAGCATTGTGAAGAGATCTAGTTTTGGTGATTCAATAGCGATTGGACTAACTTTTAGGGTGCATTGGACCCTTAGAGGGCCTTCAAAGTTTAGCACTGTATCTAACAAGAATGAAAAACCAATATAGTTATTACCCTGGCCAAAATTTATATGGTTGGGTTGCTCGCTCGGGGTGCTGATTATATGCCAGAAGGTGCGGTAGGAGAATACCTTTGAGAAAAAATGGGTGGTTGATGGAAGACTAAATAATCTGAGAGGTAATTGAAGAAGAGTCATAGGGTAGAAAGTAACTTCTAGCGAATCTGGCCGATGGAATTATCTTAATAGATGCGAGATCTGAATCAAGTGCAAATATGAAAGTGTATCCGGTAATGTATTTTCATTTGTTATATCTCTGAAAGAAAACAATGCAGATGAACACTTTGCTAGGGAGCTGCATGGTCGGGATTATCACCTAGATAGACAATAGAAGAAGACCAACAAAGAAGCCTCACGGGCATCGAGGGTTGAAATGATGTACAACAAGTCTAGAAACCTTACGCCAACAACAACTGAAGTTAAAATAAGGAATCTAAGTGACGGCGGCAATTTCTGAATTTTAAATTTCATCCCATGCTTTCTTGTTTGTGTTTTCGATCAAGTCCACTGTCGTTGACCTGATCGGAACCACAAACGAAATTGAAAGGCAAATAGAGTATCATTTCTTCCTTAGCAATATGGTTATAATTGATTGTGTTTTCTTTCCTTAACATGCTTTCAACATTCCTCGGAGAAGATTAGATGTTTGCTGTAGTATGTGAATCCTTATAATTTTCAAGCTTTCCTCCAGCTTGCTGATTCTGTATTCAAGTTGGTCATTGCCATCTTCGAAGTTGGTCAGGAGTTGCTCATCTCTTGTGAGCTCGATCAGGGACACCACCTTCAAAGTTGTGGCATTTTAGAATCTCTTCAGAACACTTTCTTTAGAAGCCTTAAAGGATACATGTAGGGTATCTGTGTTTGTTTTAGGTCAAAATGTGTTGATGCACGTTGAAGATGTGGTCCCAATAGTTGAACAACACACTTTTATTGAGCGTTTCTCTATGCATCTTGCTCAACCAATTTGATAAATTAGTAAGCATGGAGTTACATAGCGTGTGATCTAAACCATCTCTATAAAGCCTATCAAACGTTACGTCACTCCAATCTCATTACCCTGTAAAAAAATATGACTGAGTTAGTGCACAAATCGAACGAGCTCAATCTCTCAGCCTTTCTACTGATCGCTCTTCTCCAATATAGATGACAAGATATATGCTATGTAAAAGTCTACACCGTCACCAGACATGCTTGCCTGGGAGAAATTCTTCTGAAGATATCTATTGATGTCTTCTGAAGAATTGTTCCCAGGGAAGCATGTCTGGCGATGGTGTAGACTTTTGCATATCAGATATCTTGTCATCTATATTGGTGAAGAGTGATCAGTAGAAAGGCTAACAGATTGGGCTTATTTGAATTGTACACTAACTCAGGCATATTTTTTTGATAAGGTAATGATCTCGGAGTTACATAACGTTTGATAGGCTTGGTAGAGCCAATTTAGATCACACACTACGTAACTCTATGCTTACTAATTTATCAAATTGGTTGAGCAAGATACATGGAGAAAAGCTCGATAAAAGTGTGTTGTTCTCAACTGTTGGGACCACATCTTCAACGTGCATCAACACATTTTGACCTAAAACAAATACAACGACCCTCCATGTATCTTTTAAGGCTTCTGAAGAAAGTGTTCTGAAGGGATTCTAGAATGCTACAACTTTGAAGGTAGTGTTCCTGATCGAGCTCACAAGAGACGAGGAACTCCTTACCAACTTCGAAGACGACAACGACCATCTTGAATATAGAATCAACAAGCTGGTGGTAAGCTTGAAAATTATCGGGATTCACATACTACAGCAAACATCTGATCTTCTCCAAAGAATGTTGAAAGTATGCTAAGGTAAGAAAACACAAATAATTAATCCATATTGCTAAGGAAGTAATTATACTCTATTTGCCTTTCAATCTCGTTTGTGGTTCCGATCAGGTCAACGATAGTGGACCTGATCGAAAACATAAACAAGAAGGCATGGGATGAAATTTAAAATTTTGAAATTGCCTCCTTTGCTTAGTTTTCTTATTTTAACTGCAGTTGTTATTGGTGTAAGTTTTCTTGACTTACTGAATATCATTTCAACCCTCGATGCCCGTAAGGCTGCTTTGTTGGTCTTCTCCTATTTTTTACCTAGGTGATAATCGTAACCACGCATCTCCCTAGCAAAGTGTCCATCTACATTGTTTTTCTTTCAGCGACACAATATATGAAGTTACATTACCGGATTCACTTTCATATTTGCACTTGATTCAGATTTCGCATCTGTTAAGATAATTCCATCGGCCAGATTCGTTAGAAGTTACTTTCTACTATATGTATCATCTTCAATTAGCTCTCAGATGATATAGTCTTTCATCAACCACCCATTTTCCCTCGAAAGCATTCTCCTACCGCACCTTCTGGCATATAATCATCACCCCGAGCGAGCAACCGAGCCATATAAATTTTGGCTAGGGCAATAACTATATTGGTTTTTCATTCTTGTTTGATGCAGTGCGAGGCTTCGAGGGTCCTCTAAGGGTCCAATGCATACTTAAAGTTAAGTCTAATCGCTATTGGTTCTCTGCAGTGATGACAAATATTGATCCCTTCTCAAAACTTGACACGTATAAACACGAGCAGCAACCGTCAGTAATTCGTAACAGGGTATCTGCACCATCTTCATGAGGTCATCAGCCTTATCAATTTCGAACCCATCAAACTTAACGGTACAATATAGGATCTTGTTTTAATGATCAATTCCTAATTGGTTAAAAACTACATTCACAAAAATATTGTACTTTGTGTGTGTTGTTCCGGTGTCCTTTAACTCCTAAACATATGATAGTGGATCCATCTGCACGCACCTTATTCTTCCTAGCCCATCTATGGCTTAAATTGAATAAACAAATGACTAGCTAGTTGTAACAGATGACACATCTGCTTATATTGTCAAACAATTGGAGACATCTATTACGAAAGTTGATCAACCTGTTGCAGAAATCAAACAGATATATACATTTGTTGCAAAAGATTGCCAGTATGTTGTATTATAAGTTATCTAATAGAAAGAATATATTTCGCAACAGATTACCCATCTGTTAGATTTATTTTAAAGATTTTTTTTTCTTTCCGAGATACAATAATTTATAAATAGGTCCCTCCTTACAAATATGGATGATCTAGATTCGTACAATAATATTCATATCGAGTTCTTGCGTGCACTTCAAAGGCAGTTTGATGAATTCCAGAGAGATTTGGCTGACTTTGGAGCAAGGCTGTCGGATGAAAAATGTCCGATTGACAATAATAATAATAGTAGTAATAATAATTAGGTAATGTTTTTTATTTTAGCGCATGTTGTATTTTCCTCCTTTTGTATATCGAATCTACCCAAGGAATTCAAAAATCTATGAACATTCATTTCATTTTGTTGTCGACTTTGAATTTTTATTTCTTATTTAGTATTTGATAATGATCATTCTGTTTATTCCCTGTTCTCAACATGTCGTCGACGGTTGGTGGTAGGGATTGAACAACAATTTATGTCAAAAGAGGTTAATCTACTACGACAGATTGATCATATGTTGCACCTGACGGTTATTATAAAAAAAGGTTATTGTTGTTATTGACAGGGTGAAAAGAAAAAGACATGACTTTCCAATTATTCAATATGAAAAGTGTTTCATAAATAAATAATAAGGAAATAAATGATAAATACAATTTATAACCACAATTTTAATAATTGGTCGTGACTTTTCACCATTTTGTTTTTGAATTTGTTTTTAAAATTATTTATTATATAATAAAATGGTTATTATTTTATTAAGGAATTTGAAAAGGTATTTTTTTTTACTTATAAAATAAAAAAGTAAGCAAATTTGGATTAATGATATGATGATAGTTATTTTTTTTTTAAAAGTAGATTATATGTTGCAACAAATAAATTATCTGATGCAATAGGTTCACTATTGTTGCAACAGATGATATATCTGTTGTCACAGATGATTTCTCTGATGCAACCTATATCGAGTCACAACTCAATAAAAGCGATTCTTGGAAAGAACTAATTAATAATAATAATCTTAAAAGTTATGACTTATCACAATATTTCTTAATTTATTTAAGTAATTACTTTTCACATTAATAAAAAATATAATTAATAAATGGAGGTGAACAGTTAGATTATATGTTGCAACAGATAGGTTATCTGATGCAACATATTTTATATTTGTTGCAACAGATAATATATCTGTTGTCATAGATGTGTTATCTGATGCAATAAATATAAAATCTGTTGTCACAACTCAATAAAAATGGTTCTCCGAAAGAACTAACTAATAATAATAATAATCTGAAAAGTCATGACATATATCACAATATTTATTTTCTTGATTTAATAAAAAATGTAATTAATGTATGGAGGTGAATATTCGCGCTTTTTTGCCTCTCATTCAAATTCAATCCTCTATAAATAGGTCCCTCCTTACTCAATTGTTCATTCAACTACACTCTATTTATTTATTGCATCTCGTCTTTCATATTACACTCTAGAGGATAAGATTATGGCTGACCTTGTGTGGAACGTTTCTTTTCTGCAAGACGCCGTGAATGGACTTCAGAATCAAGTTCATGACCTGCAATAGGAACTGGGAGGAGTTAGAGCAAGAATGCTCTGCGAGATATGCTGGCTGAGGAGGGCCTTGCTACTTTCGGTTGAAGATTGGCCGGCTGACAATGATGATGATGATGATAATAATAATAATTAGATTATTATTTTTCTTTTAGTCTATTATATGTATTTTTATTTGTTTATATTTAATAAATAAATTATGTTTGATCTTTGACGTTTTAATCCATATTTAATTTTCATTCTGTCTATTATCTTCTCAATAGACATGTCGACGATTCGACGTAAAAAGGAATAATTTAGAATCCAATAGCAATAGTAAATTTATCTGTTGGGTTTGTGGCAGAGGTTGATGTGTTGTTCAAAATAGATTACTCATGTTGTAACAGATAAGAAGTTGATGTAACAGATAAATAGTCTATTTTAACAGATGACTAGTTTGTTGCTTTGCTTGGCTATGACGTTTTAATTCGTACTCCCCCCGTCTCAAATTACCCGGCCCAAATTGAGATGCCACATTGATTAAAAAAATAATTAATAACATGTCCAGTTTACCATAACCCACTGATCAGTTGGTGGGACAGTAGACGTGTTTGAAATAACCATTGTTTGCTATTCAATCAAAATTTCATAAAGAAGAAAGCTTTTAACGTCGGTCGGCGTATAGTCCCCCTATTAAATGATGTTTCCATTTTAATTTGAAGAAAATGTGATTAATGCAAAGGGTAAAAATGTATTTTTTTAATCTTTTCTTGATTAATGAAAAAGACAAGTAAAATGAGAAATTGAATTAGGAAATTTGGGACGGGTAATTGGACGTAAGGAATAATTTTGAATCCAGTAGAAATAGCAAGAGTTAAAAACATATTGGTTATCTGTTGGGTTAGTGGCAACGGTTGATTTGTGTTGTTTCAAACAGATTAATCATTCGTTGCAACAGATAATTAGTCTGGTGCAACAGATAAATATTCTGATGCAACAGATAATTAATCTGGTGCAATAGATAAACATCCTGAAATAACAGATAAGACGTCTGATGCAACATATAATACGTCTGACGCAATAGATAAATAGTCTGATGCAATAGATAAATCTTCTGATGCAACAGATTGATCATCTGATGCACAAGATGATTGATCTATTTAAATTGTAGTACTTATGCTGGATTCATGATCGGGGTTCTATCCATTATTGGAAAAACAGAAGTGTACCCAGATGACAAATACAAATAAAAATCATAATTTTACTTACCAAAGTCACCTATGAAGTAATGCCAAAGTGGAAAGTGATGTAGTAAACAAAATTTGACCTAAGAAATGGTCAGATAGCAGCAGTAGAGCAGTACCAACAACAACAAAAACAATAATAAATGGTCGAGAAGAAGAAGATGAAGATGATAATGAAGTAGAAGATGATGATAATGAAGCAGAAGATGATGAATAAAGCAGCAGAAACAGAAACAATGAACAACAAAAATCGCTAAGAGAGAGAAAACAACAATGGATGAGAAGAGAGAGAAAAACGCCTTTTTTCCCTTTGTTTCTCGTTATTTTAGGTATACATTGGGATCAAAGTGTACATTTAAAAACTTTTGGGTTATTTTCAAACTTCCCCAACTTTTTTAATCCATAATAAAGTAATTGTCGCCTTCAACTAATAATTAAGACTTGTGTCACCTACACCTCATTTTAAAACTCTTTTGTCACCTGTGGCCCAAACCCCCAAGTATCTTATGTATCATAACTAACTTCCTTAACGATATTTAAGGAAATAAATCAAGTCTAATAATTATCCAAAATGATATTTAAGAAAATAAATCAAGTCTGATAATTATCTAATATTGTAACTTATTAATGTGTGATTAATGAATCCCTTAATTATGTAAATTTTTTTAAAAATATACTCCTAAAAGAAAATTTACCACATAAATCACCTAGAAAATTTTATAACCAAAGAGACAAGACCCTTATAAAATAAAGGGACATGAAAAATTTTAGAATAGAAAAAAAGACTCGTATAAAGAAAATTTACTACGTAAGTCTACGAAAAGTTTTACTACATAAGTATGGAAAATTTTAAAACCCAAAAAAATGGATTCTTATAAGATTTGAAGAACATGGCAATAGTGAACCCCAACCCTTATACATATGAGTTTGCAAAATACATATCTCGGGCATCACATATACATAACAGTCTGAAACAAAACTTAAAAACATAACGATAACACATCATATACATGCCTAACGTTCTTTCATAGACAAAACACTGCTATGTATCTGGATTGAAATACACACAACTCGTCTTGTCTGACAAAGTCTTATACATAACTGTGCTATGTACAAAACTATTGATGCATAACATATACATAACTCTGTAATGTATGACCTGAAATTAAACAGTCCACCTATGTCTGTTTCAATATATATACATAACAGATTTACGTATATGGGTTGAAATAAACGTCCAACAAATGACATGATTACAAATATATACATAACTCGCTATGTATCATAGTTCAAAATAACAACATGAGTTTACTAAGTAATTTGACCATATACATAACAAATTTAATGTATAAGAAGACGTTTTTAACACTATACAATATTAATTTATGTATATGTTTGAAATAATAACAAAACGCTCTCATATAACAATGTATAAAAATGCGTGAATCGACAAAAAGTACAGATTCAACAACAAATCACTATACCTTTGGAAGATGCAATCGTAATGATTCTTCACTTTTTATCTTACTTGAAGATTTAGCAACAGGCTTCTTAGAGCTTGTATGAGCAACTTCCCTTGGCTTTTTTATTTTGGCGGGGTAGTTTTGATGTTTCGATCTATTTCTCTAAACCTCGAACCAGACTCAATTATTATGCTTAAATTTTGAGAATTACGCACATGCAATAAGTAACTCAGAGATTTTTGATTTAGTAAAGTTGAAAAAATTAAGAAATTAAACTAACCTCAAAATAAATTGAAGAAGATGAGGATGTTCAATAATTTGATAAGATAAGAATTGTAAATTCAAACCTTGAAACCACTTAATTATGGTTGCTCGATTTTAGGCACAAATTGTGGAGCATTAGCTGACATATAAGGGATGGTGTGATATGTATATGTATGTTGGAGAGAGAAAGTGTAAGAAATGGGATATTTGTAATTAGTTTTGATAGATGAGATTTTATGTAATAATAGAAAGTTAGGATATATATTTATGTAAATTTATGGGTTCATCATTTCAATTGAATTAGACCAATGTATTTCAGATTAGATGATTAATCCAATTACATTAGTTATATTATTTGGGATATTTTCTTGAATTCAATATAGTCCAAATAAATATATAAATTTAAATTTAATAAAATTTTAATACTCACAAATGCCCCATACTTCAAGACTTGTCCAGTCTGAACTTTAAAAAATAAAATCAACGGACTAGACTTGTAGTACAATTAAGACAACAATATAATTTTTTGTTATCTTGTACGTACGTAGTAAATGTTTGTTTCGCTGGCTCCTATTGTTTCGCTGGCTCCTAACTTGGCTCTCGGCTCCCGTAGTCGCGAGATCCCATGAGGACTTTTTTTACACCGTGTTCGATCAAAGTATATCACATAAAATGAAACAGAGGGAATAAATAAATGTCCATGTTGAAAACATTCATGTGCAAAAGTTTCACTAGTAGTAAAAGAGAAAATGGCCAAAAGCCCCCCCAACCTTTACCCCAAATCCCAACTATACACCTATACTTTGCGGGGGTCCTATGACCCCCTTGAACTATTTTAAAGTGGAATATTTACACCCCTAAAAGCTCATGCCCAGACATTGTTTCAGGCAGTGAGCTGCACTCGCTGCCACGCCATGCCATGTCATTGCCACATCATTTTTTTTCTTTTTTTTACTCTAAAAAATTAATTGTCTAACTTTATTACTTTCTTTTCTCTTTCCCATTTTGCTCCATTTTCTTCTTCAACCACATTTTATTTTTGTAGTTAATTTTTAAAATTTAATTTTGTATTAAATTATATATGACATTGTGGGTTATGTTGAAAATTATATATGGAATTTTGGGTTAAAAACTTTGAGCATTGTGGAAATTATATACGTCGGAGTTGGAGTTCAAAAGCTTGTGCTCGCCATTAATGGCGGATCTTGAGCAAAAAGAGAGGAAATTGGAGAAATGGGGAAATTATATATGGCATTATGAGTTAAAATCTTTGAGCATTATGGAAATTATATACGTCGGAGTTGGAGTTCAAAGCTTTGAGCTTGCCATTAATGGCAGATCTTGAGCAAAAAGAGAGGAAATTGGAGAAATGGAAAAATTATATATGGCATTGTGGGTTAAAAGCTTTGAGCATTGTGAAAATTATATACGTCGAGTTGGAGTTCAAAGCTTTAAGCTCGCTATTAATGGAGGATCTTGAACAAAAAGAGAGGAAATTGGATAAATGGGTTATGAAGCTTTACCAAGACTTCACATATGAAAATGGATAAGAATCTAAACTTTATTAAATCTTCTTGCCTCCTTAGTTCAAGTGTTTCTTATTTTCGGTAATAACCTTTTTCAAATTATCAAAAACACCATTAATGAGTCCTCACCATTAATGAGTTCAAGAAAGATGAGAAAATGAAATTAGTATGAAGAAGATAAGGAAACACCATTAATGAGTTCTAGAATTTTTTGTTTTGAGA
The DNA here is from genome assembly GCA_030864215.1 of Capsicum pubescens. NCBI lineage: Eukaryota > Viridiplantae > Streptophyta > Magnoliopsida > Solanales > Solanaceae > Capsicum > Capsicum pubescens. The sequence continues at coordinate 144,332,892 of CM061548.1, read as the reverse complement.
AAGAGAAGAAGAAGAAAACAAGAGAAAATAATAAGAAAAAGTAACAATTAAAATTATTTATATAAAAAATATTTAAAATAAATTTTTAATAAATAATTTCATTCTCACTCTCTTTAAAGAGAGTGAAATACACTCTCTTGCCATGTTAGCTTTAGAGGGTGTAAATATTCTACTTTAAAATATTCAGGGGGTCATAGGACCTCCGCAAAGTATAGGTGTGTAGTTGGGATATGGAGTAAAGGTTGGGGGGGCTTTTGACCATTGTCTCGTAGTAAAATGACGATTTATTGCTTGTAAAGTGGACCCCACATTGTCAAGAAAAATTATGGACTATTATTTTTAAAGTTCTTGATAAACTTTATGAGTGGAGAAGATAGAGAAAGTCATGGATGCCTTGAGTGTTTTGAGTAAGAATTTGAAAGGAATTATTAATCCCGTTACGGTCCTAGAAAAAACATCTAAGCGTGGGATAGGGTACCAACCAAGAAAGGAAGACGAGATTGAAGATAAGTTAAAGATGAGTCTATCTAAATCATTTCCACTCTTGTACCAGTCATTTCTTGTGTGTGAAATGTTAAAAAATGATGGTATTGGGGATGGGGGGAAATCTGTTCGCGGGATGCACTGCCATACCCGAGGATTTCCTGAATTCTTATGGGGTGATAAAGTTTGCACCAGGAGAGGCATTGCAAAATTGGACCTCCACTCCATTCATAACTCATCGTCCGTCGTGATAGATGAAAGGGCAATTACTAGTAGTTTTAAAAAATTGGTTATGGTCTGAAGGAGACCTCGTGATCCACCCTTTTATGTCTCAAATTTTCTTTTCATGTTTTACTGGTTTCAAAAAAAGGCATGGACCCGCATTTACACGAGTCATGAGCCATAGTTAGTATTTATTTTCAAAATTTCAATGAAAAGGCCTCCCTTTATTTAAGAATTTATTTTTGAAATATGATTATAGTATAGTCTTTTATTAACTTGTTATCATCTAACTTGGTTTGTTTAAAAATGGTAATTTAAAGCCTGCCAGTATCATGTTATGTCAAGGGTTAGACGAACAAAAAGAGGGGAATGATGATGAATAAAATAAGGTAACGAGGAGAACTTAATGGGAGATATAGAGGAATTTGAAAACTAAGAGAAGCCCAACTTGGAAAAAATTGGAATAGTCTACCTGGGCAATCGTGATGAAATCCAAGAGATAAGTGTTAGTGATCGCATAATAGAAGCACAAATAATTCTGATATGGTAAATAGATATTGTTTGAATGATGTTTTAGATTTGTTTTCTTGCTTTATTTGTAATTGCCTTTATGATAGTATTTGTTTTATGATGCGTAATTGCCTAGAATCCTTTTCCCTTTATGTATGAACTACGTTTGACCTGAATTCCTAAGAAAGGGATACGTAGGTGGCCTAAGTCGGCTTCGGTCAATCCCTTAGGATAATTTATCCCTTCCCTTTATGTATGAACTAGCCGATGACCTGAATTCTAAAGAATGAGATACGTAGGCGGCCTATGTCGGCTTCGGTCAACCCATTAGAATTTTATATGTATCCCTAGCGTTGTCCTGAACTATGTTTGACCTGATTCCTGCTTCAACGGGATACGTAGGCGCCCAAATGGCTCGATCAAATAACCCCAGGAAATGGAAACTAGGGCAGAATTTTCGAGAAGAAATCTCAAAAATTCACAAGAGGAAGATCATTTTCCAAAAACAAAGAGAATGAAGACTAACAAAGACTTCGAATCCCCTTGAGCTGAGATTATCTCAAACAACTTTAAACTGGGGCAAAAATTTTGAGGAGGTTCTCAAAATTTCCACTAATATATTGAAATATATTTCAAATCCCCCAGCACCAGAGGTCAAAGTAAAGTTTTGAAAGTCACCAACTTCGATAAAGTCTAGATAGACTAAATCTTCAGCTATGATAAAGCTCCTGATAAAGAGCCTCAATAATGTTGAATCCCTAGCAATCCTTCCTCAAACATCAGACATAGTCAGAACCAAGAGGAAGATGTTCATCGGGATTTTACATGACATAACTGGCAGAGATTTCCTAAATCTTTTACAAAAGTTTTGAAACTAGTTTTTTAAAAAATTAAGATTACTCTAAAAAATCCATCCAAATCTTCCTACTTAGTAATTTCCTAAGAATCTATTAGGATGGGGAGTCAGGGTGGAAGTCCCAACATGACGGATTACCCTAAAGATGGCGAGGAGCAAACCAAGATCGAAGAAGGTCAACACGGAGTAGTTTGATTCAAAAAACTAATCATTTTTCTGTGGATGCAGGGATCAATACACAAGAATGAAAATCTTTTTCAAAGGAAAAAAAATTTCCAAGTGGGTTTCAAGCCACACCAAAGCACATAATGCTCAAGAACGGTATTTTTGGGTGTAACACCCTGCATTTTAGGCTAGAACGAAAACCATCATTTCTATGCAAAGATGTTCCAAAATCTATAAATCCAATGCAAATATAGTGTGTTAATCATTTATGTAGTGTGTTAATCTAGTTGGGCATGAGTCAAGATTGTAGAGGTCCCTTAACTCCAGGACTAGTTGAAAGCTTTCCTATCGTTCAATTTTTAGTTAGCATCAAAACTTGGATCAACTTCAATTGACCATAACTACTTTTATATGATGAAATGGGGGGGGGGGCTACTATATATCAAATGAAAGGTCTTTGAGTATTATTTCTAAATCCCCTAATTTCTTCAAAATCTGATATCGGAGCAAAATGTTATGCCCATTTTATTCCAGCATATCAGCCTGGCAACTGAGTGACGACCATTCTGACGGGTTATCACAGATCTGACGGCTTATCAGTCTTGGTCGTCAGCTGAGAATTTCAGCAATTGGGAAGTGATTTTGTAGGGGTATTTTCGTCTTTCCCTCACTCCAAAAACCTTTCACATGAATTAAATAACCCCTTAAGTGTTATTAATCAATCATTATCAGTTTTACAATATCAAAAACTTTCTCTTCACTCTCAAAGTAAGATCAAATTAGGGTTTTCTCCAAGAACAAGAAATTTAAGAAAATCAAGCCTTAAATTCAAGATCTCCAAGAAAAAAATCAAGATCCGGGTTTCATCTATCAAGATCTAGGTTCCATCTTTCAGATCTTATAATTTAAGGTACGTGGGGTTTATTCTAAAAACTACATGGGCTTGGAAACACTAGAACATGATTTAAAGATTTTCAAGCATGATTTTAGAAAGGGGTTTTGAAATGCATGATTTTATTATGCAATATAAATGTTCATGCATTATTGATTTGTCCCTTAGGCCTTTCCCCTTAAATTGATTTACATGTATATGTATATGTATGAAAAATTCAGATTTGAAGATTGTTTGAGAGCATAAATTATGAAATTCCTCTCTTGTGAAGACTTTAAATTTGTGATCTTATTGTGAATGATTTGATATGCATGATTCATGGCTTGAAAATAGTTTACTCAAATACCATAGTATTTTGAGCATGATTTAGAGATTTTGAGAGAGAGTTTCTTGATATAAATGTGTTTTGTTAAAGAGAGAAAGATTTGAATAAGATTAATAATTTTTACATGACCACCTTGTATCATTTAAAATGTTGTCAAAGAGAGTTGCATACATGTGTTTACATGAGTATTTAAGGAAAGGGTACTTCAAACTAATTTATTGATATGGTGGTCCCAAATTTATGTTTTGGAAAAAGAGATTGTAATATGATAATAATGGATCAGAGATATGACTTGCAAGTCAATGGTATGACGATACCATAAGTATGTATGCCATAACAAAATATGTTTTCAGAGTATGTTTTCTAAGTATGTCTTCAGAGAATATTTTCAGAATATGTTTTTAGAGAATTTATGTTTTAAAGAGTTAAAAATAGGCATAAAGAGGGTTAGGTGGTTACCCGAAGAAGGCTTGATTTCAAGTAACTCTTAGCCTAAAACTGTATTTGCCGATACGGGCAGATTATTATTGTACGCTGACGACGGCCGTGTGGCATAGTAGATTCAGAGACTCCGACCCTTGCGGCATACTTGGGTTGGGGGCTTGGCTGTCGAGTTAATGACAGATTCCATATAGCCCATGGAATTACAGAATTTTAGGGTATACCACCTAGCGCAGAAGTAAAACAACGAGTGTCACAGAGTTCAGATAATTTTATAGAGTCTTTCATAAATTGCTCTCATATATGTTAAATACAAATTATTATTTTGGATTTGCTCTGTATACCAGTATATTTGTATTGATCCCCTACCTCCTAGAGTTTAAAGTTCAGTTCATAGGTCCTCCTAAGCCATAGAGTTTTAGACAGCAGTAATGTATGCAGTTAGTGAGCCTTCTTTATTTCAGAAGGCCTATGTCTTTTAGATTATGTTACTTATTATGGTTTTGGTCTACTGGGGGCCTTGTCCCAGTTTTCAGATATTTGTTATTTTCAGATGTAGTAGAGATTCTACAGACTGGTTCAGTTGTTGTTTTGTTGATATTGGGGTTTTATCCTTCATTGTTAAATTAAATTTAGAGTATGAACATTTTTTCATATACATTTTTCCATATTCGATTATACTTTTGCATTTTCTTTTATTATATGAATATTGTGCATGATTACCAGATAGAGAAGGGAATTTCGAGCCTTCATAGTTTGGGATGTCTGTCACAGCCAGGCCCCAGTCCGGGTCATGAAAAACTTGGTATCAGAGCACGGTTTATGGTCTAAGGGTGTCTGCTTAATCGCATTGGGTAGGGTCTTATTTATGGGTGTGTAGTGCTCCACACTTATAAGAAGGAGGCTACAAGGCATTTAGGAATGTCTCCCTTTCATCATGTTCTAGTTCGTGCTATGGAGTTAGAATGTTCTCTTTCATACTCTAATTCGTGCTATGGTGTCGCCCATACGAAAGTAAATTTATCCCAATTCTTTTCTTACTTTAATGTGCTCAGATATGTCTCATTATTAGGGCGATTCAAGTTCAGAAGTTTAGAGTCTAAATGGTCTGGTCCTTTCTGATTGAGCCATATAAGATTTTAAAATTGTGCAAGGGATTGAGAAGAGTCTGTTAGTGCTTCAGAGTGTATTGATTCTAGTGTGAACTTTGATTCTGATGAGATCATGCCTTTCAGCCTGCAGTATTAAGTGTATTCAGTCCTTTTAAGAATTTATGTTGCAGATGTCACGCTTCAAGGGGATGATGTGTAGCAGAATGTTGGAACTGTATTTCCACCCGAGTAGTAGTATATGTTAAGTGTTGGTGTCATGACCTATTGGTAGTGATGTTGGACCAAGAAGTTGGAGATGTGAAGTCACAAAGTTTGAAGTTAGAGTAAGGGTGACTTTTGTGTAAATACATATTTTAGTGAATAACCAATGTTTGAGGATGATCTACCCCTTTATAGTGATAGACTAATGTGGTAGCTAGTAGCATGTGTGGATTTTATGGTAGTATGTGGGGGGAGTGTTTGACTCAGATTTTTTTTATTCATACAGAGTAAGATATGTATTGTTAGATCATTGATTATTGTGGGTCAAGTTTCTATCTCTTAAAATCTTGTTATCATTGTGTTGTTGAAACTCAAAGTCTAGTGTAGCCGTGTGGGGCTCTTTCGATTTACTAGCATAGTTTCCTTGTCATTCATCTCATTTTCTTGTTTAAAGCACAAAAAAATCAAAGTCTAGTGAAGCCGTGTGAGGCCTTTTTCGATTCACTAGCAACTTGTTGTTCTTGTGTTGGTTAAATATATGTATAGCCAAATCTTTTTACATGATATTGAGTTGGTAATGAAGTAATACGTCCTTTTGTTTTAGTTTAGTAGAAGGTAGAGGAGGAGTTATTAGTTAAGGTGAATTATTGTATGCTTGAAGTATGAAAATTGCTAGATAAGCCAGTAAGTTATAATTATAGACTCATGATTGTTGTGGAATTTGAAGGTAGTCTAAATGTACGCTTGGGTAAGTAAGTGTGATGTGAGAAATTTGTATAAGTTGATAAGATTGTATGGGGTTATGATATGAGATTAAGGTTGACCATGTCTATTATGTGACTTTACCCCCCCCCCTCCCAACCTTCTTTTTATTGGTAGTTGTAAACTAGTACTACATGTGAGAAGGTATGTAGTAGATTTTTCAAGGTATTTTGATAGAATGTCCCAATTTGATGGACTAATATATTATGTTGCATTCTTCATTGGTGGTAAATGGTTGATGTTAGACTATAGACTTGAATTTATTATAGAATGTGGATGTAAGAATAGTGGCTTAAGATTAATGATGAATGTTTGTGAGAATTGCGTGTTAGGTTGGGGTGTAAATCATGTTTAGAACTAGACATTAAGTATGATCAGTTGGTGTCCATGAAGGTGGATGTTATGATTTCTTAGTTAATGATACTAGTTTTATGGAAGTGATCTAATAGGATTGAACGATGTATGCAATAGATTAAGTTTATTTAATTCATAATGAAGTATGATATTGTATGTATGAGGTAAAAAGTATGCCCAAGGTGATATGAGGTTGCGGTATTTTCTCTAAGGCTATTACATGTTGTATGTGGCTAGTGGTACCGTTGAGTTGCTAGGTGGAGAAAGACTAGTTAGATGGTATATGGTGTTCTAAATGGTCAAGTTAAGAAGTTTTGACTGATAGTGTGGAGCCTTGTGATATGTTCTTGATCCTCATGGTAGAGAATATAAGTTTGGGGTCGCGATATTGGTAGGCTATGACGAAAGTAGCATGGTTCATCAAAGGCTTGGTGATGTCCATGTTAAGTTTTGGAATCTAAGTTTGAGTTTTGAGGGTTGAACTAATAGAAATAAGAGTAGAAACACTAGAGGATGTGCACTTCAACTAGGGGGATATTCATGAAAATTCGAATTTAGTAAGTGTTCAAGTACTATATGATGACTATTGATGGATATAGAAAGATAGAGTGTACCTCAGAAGGTAGTATTAACAGTGGGTTTTCCACTTTCAGGTGTAGTCATTCGGGTTAAGTTCTATGATGTGTGTGTATGGTCGTTTTCTAGACCCTAGAGTGCAGTAAGTGTAGTTCAGTTTAAAGTTTAGAAAGTGATCTCTCAAACTTAAGATGATGACTTGAAGTTAAAGGGGAGATGATAGGACAAATAACCAAGTCAGGCTCTCAGATTCTAGTAGTGATGCCAGTATGATATAGAACATTAGAAAATGAGGGTAAGGCTTATCCCATTCTCATCTCAGTATTTTTCAGTTATCCTAATACCTACTCATGCCTTACATTTCAGTTCTATGATCATGGTTCATGTTCATGCATATGATAGAAAATCATGTACTCTTCCAATCCCAAAATGAGGAGTTCCAGTTCATTCAGTAGTTGGAATCACATTCCATATGCTATGAACTCCAAATTGAGGTCATGCAGTTCATGACTCATGTACTTACGCTTTATAGTGTGCTCAGTTCCTATAACTCATGCTACACGCCAAATGATTGGTGAGATTCAGCTTATATCCAGGTAATCCCTCAATTCAGATCACTCTGATGAATCTCTGATGTTGATTCGTTGTTCCTTAGGCCTCAGTTAAGTGTCGAGTTTCGTATAGTATCCTTCCATACTTCAAAGTCTTATGTTCTAACCTTTTAGTGACTCCTCCTTATGTAATGATAGTGGTGATGAGTGAATGTTTTCTTTTTGATGGAAGATCATTGTATGCTTGTTTTAGATAAGGCCATAAGTGTGAAGTAAGATCTGGGACCAAGTCTTGAATGGGTAGCACGTGGGAGTTATATTGATAGTGGTTTAGAGAATATGTGAAGTATGTCTTTATGGGTGTTTATCTTGAAGTTCATATGTGATTATAAAGATATGCTTGAATGACCTATTGGGATTTAAGTGGAGGAACGCAATATACGCTAGTGAATCCATAGTAAGAGATCAGAGTTAGTCATTGAAGTGGTAAGGCACGATATGTGTACGGTGAACTTTAAATGGATATATAAGGTTGAATCATATGGTTTGGACTAGTATCGTAGTGTGGCATGTTGTAGTTTGTGAATTAGATTTAGGCTTGATCACGGTGAAAGGATTTAAGCTACTATAGACATTAGTAAAAAGATTTATAAATGCCCATATAAGAGTTATAAGTTGAATCAAATGTATATGGTATTTAAGGAGAATAGTATAGTTAAGGGATATTCGAGAAGTGTGCTATGCTTGAAAGTAAGAAGTTGTATTTCCTAAGGCCTGGTAATTCTATCCTAGTTTATGGGCTATATGTTTATATTCCATGCTATAGAGTGATGTCATTGTTGTGATTCCGTAGTTGGATGCATTGTGTAACTCATGCTCAAGATTCTTTGCTCCCTAATGGTACTAGAACTTCTTTAGAGAGGGTGTGGAAGAGATACTCCAGTTACATATAAGTTTCTAGTATAGTTTAGTCTGAATAGCCAGAAATTCAGTTTAACAGTCAGGCAGACAAGTTGCTACGGTTTTCCACCTTTTCACCCGGTCCTACTAACCGAAGTCTCATGCATATGACCATACCAAGAGATAATCTATTCCATCCATGTAAATTGAGAATTTAGTTCAATCCAAGCATCATGTTTCAGATTCAGCTATTTAGTCACGACTCAGTTCATAAGAGTTCAGCGCATAATCTCAATTTTTTCCAAATATTTTAGCTCAGACAGTGTAATACCCTTGTACGATCTAAGTCTTTCTATCTTATGATTAGTACTTGCATAAGTTATCACTTCCAAATTCAATATGTATGATTGGATCATGAACATTTCAAGGGAATCCTAAACTTTCAGCACGAATCAGCTTCTTGAAGCAAGAAAAGTGAAGTCAACTCAGAATTTGGTTTCATGATAGAAGTTTAAATATTTTAGATCAGTTATGTCCTTTCTTAGAAGGCACATCATGTACGCGTTATTGCATACCTTTAAGCTTCAACAAGTTCCTACCCATCATTCGGGGATGAATGATTCCAAGGGAGAGATAATGTAACACCCCGCATTTTGAGCTAGAACGAAAATCGTCATTTCTACGTGTAGATGTTCCAAAAGCTATAAATATAATGCAACTATAGTGGGTTAATTATTTATGTAGTGTGTGAATCTAGTTGTGCATGAGTCGAGATCATAGAGGTCTCTTAACTCAAGGACTAGTTGAAAGCTTTCCTATCGTTCAAGTTTTAGTGAGCGTCAAAACTTGGATCAACTTCAATTGACCATAACTACTAGTATATGATGAACTGGGGGGCCTACTATATATCAAATTAAAGGTCTTTGAGTATCTTTCCAACAGCACCAATTTTACCAAAATCCGATATCGGAGCAAAATATTATGCCCATTATATTCCAGTATATCAGCGTGGCAACTGAGTGACGACAATTCTGACGGTTTGTCACAATTTTGACGACCTTTTAGAATATGTCGTCAGCCTTAGGCAGAATCCTATTAATTTCAGGTCCTAGGTGATGACCTGGGCCAGCTATCACAGATCTGACGGCTTATCAACCTTGGTCGTCAGCTGAGAATTTCAGCAACTGGGAAGTGATTTTATAGGGGTATTTTGGTCTTTTCCTCACTCTAAAAATCTTTCACACGAATTAAATCACCTCTTAAGTATTATTAATCAATCATTATCAGTTTTACAACATCAAAAACTTCCTCTTCACTCTCAAAATAAGATCAAATTAGGGTTTTCTCCATGAACAAGAAATTCAAGAAAATCAAGCCTTAAGTTCAAGATCTCCAAGAAACAAATCAAGATCCAGGTTTCATCTATCAAGATCTAGGTTTCATCTTTCAGATCTTATAATTTAAGGTACGTGGGGTTTATCCTAAAAACTACATGGGCTTGGAAACACTAGAACATGAGTTAAAGATTTTCAAGCATGATTTTAGAAAAGGGTTTTGAAATACATGATTTTATTATGCAATATAAATGTTCATGCATTGTTTATTTGGACCTTAGGCCTTTCCCTTTAAATTGATTTACATGTATATGTATATGTATGAAAAATTCAGATTTGAAGATTGTTTGAGAGCATAAATTATGAAATCCCTCTCTTATGATGACTTTAAATTTGTGATGTTATTGTGAATGATTTGATATGCATGATTCATGGCTTGAAAATAGTTTACTCAAATACCATACTATTTTGAGCATGATTTAGAGTTTTTTAGAGGGAGTTTCTTGATATAAATGTGTTTTGTTAAAGAGAGAAAGATTTGCATAAGATTAAGAATTTTGACATGACCACCTTGTATCTTTTGAAATATTGTCAAAAAGAGTTGCATACATGTGTTTACATGAGTATTTAAGGAAAGGGTGAGTTGAACTGACTTATTGATATGGTGGTCCCAAATTTATGTTTTGGAAAAAGAGATTGTAATATGCTAATAATGGCTCAGAGATGTGACTTGCAAGTCAATGGTATGACGATACCATAAGTATGTATGACATAACATAATATGTTTTCAGAGTATGTCTTTAGAGAATGTTTTCAGAGAATGCATGTTTTAAAGAGTTAAAAATGGGCATAAAGAGGGTTAGGTGGTTACCCGAAGAAGGCTGGAGTTCAAGTAACTCTTAGCCTAAAATCGTAATTGATGATACAGGAAGATTATTATTGTACGCTGGCGACGACCGTGTGGAGTAGTAGATTCAGAGACTCTAACCCTTGCGGCACACTTGGGTTGGGGGCTTGGCTGCCGAGTTAATGGAAGATTCCATATAGCCCATGGAATTATAGAATTGTTGGGTATACCACCTAGCGCAGAACTAAAATAAAGAATGTAACAGAGTTCAGATGATTTTACAGAGTCTTTCGAAAATGCCCATGAGATTTCTTACTATATGATATGTTTATGAACTGTTTTAAATTGCTCTCATATATGTTGAATAGAAATTATTATTTTGGATTTACTCTGTGTACCAGTACATTTTTATTGACTCCCTACCTCCCAGGGTCTAAAGTTCAGTTCAGAGGTCCTTCTAAGCCATAAAGTTTTCAGACAACAGTGATGTGTCCAGTTGGTAAGCCTTCTTTATTTCAGAAGGCCTATGTCTTTCAGATTATGTTGCTTATTATGATTTTAGTCCACTGGGGGCCTTGTCCTAGTTTTCAGATAGTTGTTATTTTCAAATGTAGTAGAGATTTCGTAGACTGGTTCAAATGTTGTTTTGTTGTTATTGGGGTTTTATCCTTCATTGTTAAATTAAATTCAGAGTATGACCATGTTTCCGTATTCGATTATATTTCTGCATTTTCTTTTATTATATGAATGTTGTGCATGATTACCAGATAGAGAAGGTCGTTTTGAGCCTTCATGATTTGGGATGTCCGTCACGGCCAGGCCCCATTTTGGATTGTGACATTGGGCAGCCCCAAAGATGGGTTTAATACCCATTTATCGAGGTCCTTTTAAATTATCTATAAAGGAAAAACAAAGGCGCCTTATCTTCTTTATGAATATTGTATTTAGAATTCTTTATATAAAAGCAATCGCTAGCATAAGAAACTTTGTGTCTATTAAATATTTACTTTGAGCGCAGGTGCATTCAAAGGATTCGACACAGTAAATACAATAATCAAAAGGATCAATCAATAGGAAGAAGAGTGGAAATTCTTTCTCAAAAATCATTAAAGCGAAAAGAACTGTATTTGAGTGATCCTAAAAAGGGATTTTACCCATTCATTTATATTGGTGGGTCTGCTATTTAAATACTTTTTTGAAAATGGATGAATAGTAGATTAAACAATTCAGATTATGATGCCGAGTATATGACATTTAAACTTCTGCAAATTTGATTGTGGTCGTCAGTGAGAGTGGCATTGTGTCTACTAACTGTCTACATTGAGTGCAGGTACATGTGGAAAGAAAAAATGTAGACAAACGGACTTAGGTGAAATCATTTTCATTGCCAAGAGGGAAATTACACAAAGAATTATCATCATTTAATATTTGTTGATACGCGAGACACAAACACTGGCGTCGAGGATATCATCAGCATTCAATAACTATTGACACGCAAGACACAAATGCTTGCGTTGAGGATATCATCAGTATTTCATATCTGTTGAAACGCGAGACACAAATGCTGGCATCGAGGATATCATCAACATTCAATATCTGTTGACACATGAGACACAAATGCTGGCATTGACAATATCATTAGCATGCAAAATCCATTGACACAGGAGAAAAAAATGCTGGCGTCAAGGATATCATCAATATCTAATATCTATTGACATGCAAGACACAAACGCTGGTGTTGAGGATATCATCAACATCTAATATCTGTTGACACGCGAGACACAAAAACTGGCATTGAAGATATCATCAACATTTAAAATCTGTTGACACGCGAGACACAAATGCTGGCGTCGAGGATATCTCATTATTTTATGAATCAACATCTGAATGCATCAAGAGCACATAATTTAAAGGGATGCCTTTAAGTCATTATATGAAGACGAGTGATATATGACATATCCTAGAAGTTGACAATCTAAGGGTCATCTATAAGTCATATTATTTAAAATAGGATAGAGTGCAAGATTACATATGAGTTGATAGACCATAGGTCATTCGTAAGCCACAATGACATCCTAACCGGATAGTGTGCAAGGTTACCTAAAAATTAGTAGTCCGAAGGTTATCTATAAGTTGCAACTAAATCCTTACCGGAGAATATGCGAGATTATCAAATTGATAAGTCCAAGGGTTCTCTATAAGCCGCATCATATCCAAAATCGATTATGTACAAGATTACCCAAAGACAAGAAATTTGAGAGATATCTATAAGTCATATTGTATCCAAGATCGAATGATGTGCAGGTGTCGATAATGTGTGGGATCACCTAGAAGCTAGCAATTCAAAGGATATTTGTAAGTTGCCTCGTATCCAACATCAAATAATGCGCGAGATTATCCAAAGATTGACTATTCAAGGGAAATCTATAAGTCGTATCGATACAAAAGATACGCAAGACTTGACCGAGGGTCACATGGAAAGAAACATTATCAATAACTAGAGATGTTATAATGCTACATATGACACGCATTATAGGTGACCAAAAGGTTGCCGCATCAGCATAAGATTACACGATTGCAGGGACCGTTCTACATAAAGTGTCGTCGATGTCCAAAAGGGCCACCCCACTTTAAAGACATATTCAACTGAAAAATGAGATAATTATACAACAACCAAGAGGGTTGTTGTATCTTTTGTTGCAAGTTATTTCCTTCCAAACAGGTATATGAAAGGATGACTTCACTTTTTAGGCAACAACTCACATGGAGATGTGGTAAAGACTATCTACCTCTTTCGTGAATTTTGTTTAGGACTAACACTTTTTGTTTGAGACATTGCCGAGAACATCCAAGAGGATGAAAATATCAAATTAAAACCACAGGTGCGGACGACTCCAGATAAGACGCAGTATAACGTGAAACTCTTTCTTAGCAGCAAAATGGGACATAGTCTAGAGAGGGACGTCAAACTCTTTAGACGCGGGCTAAATAATGATAGACACCCCATACAACCACACCCCTATTATAAGGCATATGGGTATTTAGAGATATTCTGGTTTCAACTTCACCTTTGGGATATTTCTAAACTCATGCCGAGGGTAACCTTCTCTTTCTTTCAAATTCGGGTGACAACATACTTAGAGTTTTGGAAATTATGTCCTGGAAAGTTCTTTTCTATGGGTGTGAAGGATCACACATTCATGGTTAAGAGGTTACAAGCCTATTTTTCGCAACTCGATCAACTTGTCACTCATCCTGAGCTAAAGATCATCTGAAATAAAAAACTATCTTTTCTACCGATTGAGTCGAACTACAAGCAGTCTGATTCCTTGGGTCTCAGGGATATGTAGGATGGGATCTATGTAGAAAAAACTCTGCTGCATTCCAACCTCCCCCCAATTCCTTTATTCTCCATCTTTTCGATTCCATCAAAAACTCCAAAAGCGAGATAACTGGTGAATTTTTTAAAAATCATGCTTTAAATCAAGCTTTATGAACTACAAGTGGCTTGAATTTTCATGTAACCTGAGATATGTAAGAGACCTGATACCAGGGTCCGGCCATAACTCCATGAAACTCGTGCGAAAGACAACCTCTTTCAGATTCGAATCTGTGATCGAACAAAAATTAGGAACGTCAACTTCCCTTTGCCCAGGGTTACTTGCATCCACCCTACCCAAAGGAAGGGTCAATTGTTGACACCTAATTTTTGCCTTCCACGACTAAATTTAATCCTGAGTTTCTTCGATTTTAATAAAATCAAAATATTTATTTCATCCAATTTTTTTTTTAAAATATATTTTTATGTAATTTTATCATTTTAAGTAGAGATTATATATTATCGTGTTCAATTATAAGATTATATAATTTGATTATTTAAATATTTGTTCTATGGAATATCGGATTTTAATTAAGGATTATTTTAAAAATAAATATAATGATTAAAATATTGATTTTAATATAATTTATTATCAAAATAATATATTTGGATAAATATGCATTGATTTTATTAAATCAAAAAGCTCGGGATTAAAAGAAATATTAATTCGTATCAAAGTTTAATTTAATTTAGTCAATCTATTAGATTTGGCCATAATTAAAATAAAATTGGTCATAATTGCAATGCAATCCGCCAATTGATTTTTTAATTTGGTCAAAATTAAATAAATTTGGCTAAATTTTAAATCCCAATTGGGGTTATATTTTAAATAACGCAAAAATTCCCAAAAACTCTCATAACTTCTACCCAATTCCCACCAAAAAATAATTTCAAATTGTATTACATTGTACTATTTCCCCTAACCTTTTCCTTTCCCAATTTTGAAATTCAAAAATTGTACTACGTGGTACAATTTCTCCCCACACTATCTTCCTCCTCACCTTATCTTCAATTTTAAAATTTCAAAAATACCCCAAAATGCGTTTTCTCCCACATTGGTGGATGACAAGAAATAAATCTTCATCGTTTCCTATAAATATTTTTCTCCCACATTGGTGGAGAAAAGAAAGAAAAACTCCATTCTCTTCTATAAATACTACCACTATTTTGGTAGAAAAAAGAGGTGGAAAAGTAAACAAAAAAGGCTAGAAAGGTGAAAAAAATTCTTTTGAGCAAAATAGTTATTTTTATTTTGTAAATTTTTTTTGTTTCATAGAGTTGGTCGGCTAATCAAAATTTTTGAGTTGCCGACGAAGTTTTCCGGTGGTGGTTGATTCCGACGAAGCTCGTAGTCTCATTTTTATGTCCCCAAAAATGTAAACACACCTTTCCTTTTTTTTTTTTTAGTTTTATTATCGTTTTCTTCTTCATCTTTTTCTTCTTCGTAGTTCGTAGTTATAATTTTGTTTTCTGGAATTGTTTGCTGTAGATGGACTTTAAGGCCATAGGATATTGTGGTATCGATATTTTAATTATTTTCATGTTCATGATATAAAAATGAGCTAGCAATAGTTGTGCATGCCTTTTTTGACTTTATTCTTTGATTATTATAAATAAATTTTCAATCTTTCCTTAAAAGATGTTCTTATGCTTTGTTTAAACTCATTGTTGGTGGATATGTTTATTTTTGGCATGTAAAGTTAGTTTCTTCATGTTTAAAAGAATAGTTAGTATTGATTGTTTTACCTTTTGACCTTATTCTTTTATTATTTGGTATAAAGTTTAGATCTTTGCTTGAAAAACATACCCATGTCTTGTTTAAACTCATTGTTGGTAGATATGTTTGTTTTAGCATATAAAGTTGTTTCTTTTATGTTGGAAAAATAGTTATTATTGTTTGTTTTTCCTTAATAAAAATAGTAATTAGTTAAGTCAAAATTTATCATTTTCTTGCTAATTATTTTAACGGATTTCAAAAGCCTCATATACGAGATGAAGTTCTAGCATTTTTTGTCATCCAAGATGTTTATTCCTCTTTTATTCGCATGTTGTGTCAAAATGATGAGAAATTTTGGAATTTTTTTTGGATAAATAGAATCATTTGGATATTTTTGACTCATGCATAGTATGATTGTCGAATGATATTTCACTTTTAGAGATGCTAAACTTTTATTCTTATTTTCTTACTCTGAATTGTTATATGTGCTCTTTGTGTGTGTAAGACTTGATTCATGTCTCTCTTTTATTCATAATATAAAAAGAGAATGAACATGTCTTAGAAATATAAACCATAGGTAGTTACACATTTTCCCATAAAATGTTGGTTGTAATTTAGATGTATGAATTTTCGTTAATGTTGCCTTAATTGAAATTTAAAGATTCTCTTTCTTGAAAAGTTAACCTTTATTTTCTTTTGTTATATGGATTAGTGTCTATGTTTGTTCAATTTTAGAAGTCATGGGTATTTTTCTTATCGTCTCATCCCTTTACTCTCGCAAATTTGCGTTGTTTGTTCTCGCATTAATTCATTGAACATGACCTTCTTCCTTTTACCTTTATTCATTCTCATATGAACATAAATCATGAACATGTAAGTGGGTGTCTTTGCTTTGCATTTTATTTGTTGACTCTCATTCTTGTGCAAGTATCCTTATCATTGTAATTCAAAAATTGATTCTTGATATTTTCTTTTGCTTTGAAACATGTAACTATTATGCCTTGAACGTATATTAATTTCTTTATTTTTTCTTTGCATGAAAAAAATATCTCGAGTTCAAATGGACTCCTCTCCTCCTGCATTTCATAATGGGTCAATGAGGCTCACCTCTTCGAGTCAAGTTCGAAGTTTAAACCCAAGGTCCACTATATGGCGTGCGGGTGCTAGAAGATAGACAAAGAAGGAAAATGGGTCAAAACTCATTGATGAGGTCACTAAGAGACTTGAAAAGTCTCAATTTTTTATTATTGTCTTCTTTTTATTTATTCATTTAGTCATTTATTTATTCATTCATTTAGGCCTCGAAGCCAAAGTTGTATTTTAATACAGGTGAGACGAATTTTGGGCCTCAAAGGTCCAAAAACTATCTTAGGACAGGTTGTAAGCCGAAAGCCCAATATTTAGATTAGGACCGGTGCAAGTGGGCCAAAAACCCAATTAGATTAAGACAGGGTCTATTGATTTGGACCCAATGGCCTAAGTCTTTTATTTTCTCCCTTTCCCCTTTTACATACTTTGTTATTAATTTATTTAAACTTAGTTAAAATCCCTACTAAGTCGTCCAACTTTATTTTATACAAGTCTTTTCCTAAAATCAATTACATTTCAACAAATAATCTTTCTTTTTGAAGTTAGTCAAAAGATATTTTCAAACAGCCCAGATAACCGCAAGTTAGCGGATACACTTGGTGCCTTAACAACCTTCCAAGAGTATTAATAGGAATTGCTTACTCAGAATCTTCAAACTTAAATGATTTTTTTGTTTTGGATCGTTTAAATAACTTTCAAAGGTTTTCTTAATTCCTTTTCAAACAAATTAAGTGGCGACTCTAAAAAAGTCAAATTTTTTGCAAAAAAGAAATGACGACTCTGCTGGGGATATTTAACTAGGTTCTAACCAAATGTTTGATTTCATCTTTTGACTAACTGTTTAAATTGCTTACGTATTTATGTGTTTTGATTTTACGGAATTTAATTATTGCATTTCATGGCATGGTCTAGCATTGATTATTAAATTATTTTGGGGTTTCGCGGATGTCCCGACCCTTATTGTTCAACTCCAAATCAAATATTGAAAATACGACAGTTTACCGGCAAAGACAATAATATAATTTTTCGTTATCTTGTACGTAGAAAATTTTTGTTTCGCTGGCTCCTAACTTGTCTATCGGCTCCCGTAGTCACGAGATCCCATAAGGACTTTTTTCTACATCATGTTCGATTAAAGTATGTCACATAAAATAAAATGGAGGGAGTAAATAAATGTCCATATTGAAAATTTTCACGTGCAAAAGTTTCACTAGTAGTAAAATGATGATTTGTTGCTTGTAAAGTGGGACCACATTGTCAAGATAATTTATGGATTATTATCTTAAAGTTCTTGATAAACTTTATGAGAACTCTTAGTAGGGCTGTTCAAAACCGAACCGTAACCGTTAACCCAACCGCAAAATTAGTTTATTGGCTAATTGGTAATGGGTTATCGGATTAATGGTTGAAGAACGGGTCAAAATTTTATAACTAATGGCTTATTGGTGCAGAGACGGATTACTCAATTTTCTTATCGGGTAAATCGTTAACCCATTAAGAATTATTATAATTATATTTTTACCCTTAGATATATAAGTATCTTTTGTCAATCCAACATATAAAACTCCATTTATTATTCTATTCACTTCTTAGTTTAGAAAATAACGTGCCACTTCTTTTGACATCTAACCATAAAGTGCATTTAGACTCCCTAAAATATAAAGAAAATCTGAAATTAATTCTTAATCCAAAACATAATTTATTCTTGACAACACAAAGGACCGCAATAAAAATGAAACAACCCAAATGTGTCCTTCACAAAGTTTGATATAAAACATAAAAATTCAAATAATATTAAAGTTTTAATTTTTTTTCTGTCAATCCAGTAATTAAAAATGTTTCTACATACATTTTAGGTCTAGAAGAAAAAACTTATTTGATTCGATATTTTAAACTATTAAATAACTACACGAACAAAACTCAAGAAGTCTAAAAGATTGATAAATAGATCAATCATAATATACAAACAACTTAGTTGGTGAAGAAACGGAGGAACTACCAATAATCGCTTGGTATTTTATTCTCTCTTAAATTTATCCGTTACACCATCCGATAACCGTCCATTAATTGCTAATCCGATACCAAACCAACCATTATCTTATTCGTGTCACACCCCTTTTTCGCTCGAGAGGTCGAAGTTGAAGGGTTTTCCCAATTAAAGTGACAGTTTTGAATAGGGATTAATTTATTTACAGAGTCTCCACTTGAAATTGAGTTATGGTATTCCAAGTCACCTTATTGAATCCCTAATCAAAAGAAAGTTGACTCTTTCATTATTGGTCTGCGAAAATAGAAGATCGGGTAAGGAATTCTATTGACCGAAGGGAAGATGTAAGGCACTCCTCGAGTCCCGTGGTTCTAGCACGACCGCTTTAATCAACTTATTTTGACTTAAGCTATTTTGACACATTATGTTAAGGCCTAATTTCTCTCATTTTTATTATATCAAAATTATTTAAAACTCTCATATTTAATCGGTGAAAAATAAATTCTAGAAAAATATTTGCCAAAGTGCATTATTGCATCCTTGAATTATTTTTAAATATCTCAGAAAGATGTGTACGCCACATTCTTAATTGAGACGAAAATTGTAAACATGTCTAAAATTTATCTAGCATTAGAGGCGTGATTTGTCTTTTGTAAATTCATAATAATTTTTATCTATTTAAAATGCTAATTAATCTTAATAATAAACTTAAACAATATTCAATTAAAGTAGTCGATTAATTCAACAAATAATTAAGTTTTATTAATAATAATAAAAATAAAAATAAAATAAAAATAAAATAATAATAATAAAATAATCTTACAAATACATAAAATCAACCTTGTTCATTCAAAGAATTTTAAATTAAATTTAAATAATCATAAAATAAATTCCTATCTTAAAACAAACATCACATAAACTACAGATATATAAATCGCATATGAAGTTTATTTTCCTTGATGTCCAACTTAATCAAAATTAAATTTTCTTTCTTAAAAATTTAATCACAAATCTAATTAACAAAGACTTGACATAATATGCAAATGAAAAATACAAATCAAAATAAATATAAACTCCCCTTTTTTTTTACTTTTCAACAGTTAATAACTAGAAAATGGAAAAGTACGGCTCATGGTGGCAGAAATATTGACTGCGTAATATAAACGAGGGAAAAGTGGAGGGGCGGTACAGCGACGGTGGGACTTCCATGATAGCAGTGGTTGTAGGTTCGCCGACGTTAGGGTTTCAACAGTTGGGAGGGAATTTTTCAATGATTTTCACCGAATCTGGTGCAAAAACGGGGACGAAAATGGTGACTTGGTTGGTTTCGTCATTTCTAGCGGTGGTTCTAGCCAGATCTAGCACTGGGAGAGGGGAAGGATGAAGAGAAAAGTGGTAGAAGTGGACCCGCCGGAGGAATTCCAACCAGCCAATAATGGCGGTGGGTAATGGGAAAGGGAAAAGCAAAAAAGGGCAGCTCCATTCAACAGAAAAAGGGACTTGCCGACAAGATTTGGCCGGTTTTTCGGCGGTTTGTCACCGGAAAAATGAACTACGACCCTTCAGTTTTTCTATGTGTGTGCGTGTGTGTACAGTGTGTGTATTACTGATTCCGGCGAAATTTCGTCGGAAAACTTTCATGATCGGCCTATTTTCTTCCCATTATCCCACTGATTTCTCTCCCTCATCCCAATCATTTTTTATTTTTTTTACTCACTGTTTTCTCCTTATATGGTGTCTGAGTGTGCATGCGTGAATGGTGTGTTCATTTTTCCCTATTTTCTTTTACTGATATATTTTTCTCACTATCTGTGTACGTACTTCATGTGTGCGTGTCCAATGATGTATGAATATAGAACTTCAACACAAATATTCAACAAACTCCATTCTATAACACATAGTAATAAAAGTTTACATAATTAATCATTACATATGCTAAAATAATGCAGAAAATCACTTCAACATTTCCTTTATATTTTTTCATAAACTTACAACATAAAATGGTTCAAGATTGAAAAGAACCTGTAATTACTTGAACTGGATAATAAAACGAGAAACAATCGCCACTGGAAACTCGTCAGGCAACCAAACTCAATCTTTAAGCTTTAATCCCTTCTCTCTTTATCTGATGTTTATTTTGTTTTTCTCTTCTTTTTTTCTGTTTGTGTTGCTCTATCAAAGTGTTTGATGCAGTATCCAAGTACAGATAGATAGAATCCACGTACTTTGGAAGTGGGGAAGTTCCTTAAATAAAGGAATTTGGGGGGAATAGTTGGGTAGTTTAGGATTTGAAAAATTATTTTTTTATTTTTAATTAAAATATTGAAAATAATAATAATAATAATAAATAAAAATAAATAATAATAATAATAATAATAATAATAACTAATTAATTTTTTTATATTTAAGAAGATACAATAATAACTTATAAATAGCCAAAAATAAATTTAATTAAGATAACACTAAAACTACTAGCTTATTTATTAAAATTTAAAAGGAAAATATATTTTTGAATTCTCCGTATTATTATTTTTTTAAAAAAATATCTCAAAACTGCAAATTTATTTATTTAAATTTTCAATTAAAGCTTATTAAAAATGAAATAAGAACTAAAATAAATATTGGACAACATAAACATAAAAATACTCAATGCCGAAAAATATATTGAAATCGGGAAGGGTCAAAAATCACGTGTCTACATTTTGCCCCTCTTTGTGTGAAATCTTGAAGAGTTTTCATACAAAGAAGTAGACAAATAGAAGATTTTTGATCCTCCGATTATTCAAAAAAATGAGGATAAAGATAAAAGAAAAGAAAAGATGTGACCGAGTCCTGTTCTTGGACCGCCTACATATCCCGAGTTAAAAGGGAACCAGTCACGTGTAGTTCAAACAGGTAAAATAGTGAGAGAACGAAATAGAGGTTGGGTGAGGTTCCGTTGAGTTTCTAGTTCACGACTTCTTCCTTTACTTTCAAACAAAAATAGAAAATGAAGATACAAGGAAAAAAATCCTATCTATTGCACAACTTTCCTAGAATCTTGACTTGAATCTCATGACTTCTCAAATGGTGAGATAGTCATTATTTTGAGTTGAATATTGAAAAAAAAATGAAATGTTCCTTCATGGATCTTGGCATTTGGAGAGGAACTTAACAATTGACTCACTCTTCTGATTTTCCCCTGACTTGAACTTGAAAATCTTCACCCTATACTTCAGGTGGGCTCCTGACTTGTTTTTTCATCACCCTATTCTTCAGGAGGGCTCCTGACTTGTTATTTATTTACCTTGTTCTTCAGTCAGGCTCCTGACTTTTTATTTCTTCACCTTTTTCTTCAGGCGGGCTCCTGACTTTTTATTTCTTCACCCGGTTCTTCAGGCGGGCTCCTGACTTGTTATTTCTTCACTCTATTCTTCAGGCGGGCTCCTGACTTGCTATTTCATTACCCCATTCTTTAGGCGGGCTCCTAAACTCAAAATAAAAGGTGAATGAGAAAAGAAAAATTCCATTATCCAGGAGGGTCCTGAGCAGAAAGTAAAATTCAATAAACACGAACAAAAGATTTTCCCCAGTTTGTACTAGAAAATTTTGTGGCTGTCATTAGATCATAACTTTTGAAAATTACAATAAAGAGGGTGAATCAAGGCCCTGTTAAAAAAATGTATCTCTTCAGAGTAAAAATAATGACCAAAATTAGGAAGTGTGTCTCCTAGGGGTTAAATGAAATGATTCAAATAAAAAGTACATCTATATTTTCTAGAAATCAAGGGGAATGACTCGACTAAAAGGTACGTCTTATAGGAATCAAGGAGAATGACTCGACTAAAAAGGTACATCTTATAGGAATCAAGGAGGATGACTCGACTAAAAGGTAAGTCTTATAGGAATCAACGGGAATGACTCGACTAAAAGGTACATCTTATGGGAATCAAAGAGAATGACTCGACTAAAAGGTATGTATTATAGGGATCAAAGGGAATGACTCGACTAAAAGGCACGTCTTATAGGAATCAAGGGGAATTACTCGACTAAAAGGCATATCTTATAGGAATCAATCAAGGAGAATAACTCGACTAAAAGGTACGTCTTATAGGAATCAAGGGAAATGACTCGACTAAAAGGTATGTCTTATAGGAATACGGGGAGTAATTCGACTAAAAGATATATCTTGTAGGAATCAAGGAGAATGACTCGACTAAAAGGTACGTCTTATAGGAATCAAGGGGGATGACTCAACTAAAAGGTACGTCTTATAGGAATCAAGGAGAATGACTTGACTAAAATGTACCTCTTATAGGAATCAAGGGGGGTGGCTCGACTAAAAGGTACAGCTTATAGAAATCAAGTTGAATGACTCGACTAAAACGTACGTCTTATAGGAATCAAGGAGAATGACTCAACTAAAAGGTACGTCTTATAGGAATCAAGGGGAATGAGTTGACTAAAAGCTACGTCTTATAGGAATCAAGAGGGATGACTTGAATAAAAGGTACGTCATATAGGAATCAAGGGTAATGACCCGACTAAAATGTACATATTATAGGAATCAATATTAATGACTCGACTAAAAGGTATGTCTTATAGGAATACGGGGAGTGATTCGACTAAAAGGTATATCTTATAGGAATCAAGGAGAATGACTCGACTAAAAGGTACGTCTTATAGGAATCAAGGGGGATGACTCGACTAAAAGGTACGTCTTATAGGAATCAAGGGGGATGACTCGACTAAAAGGTATGTCTTATAGAAATCAAGGAGAATGACTCGACTAAAAGGTACGTCTTATAGGAATCAAGAGAAATGACTCAAATAAAAGGTTCGTCTTATAGGAATCAAGGGGAATGACTCGACTAAAAGGTACGTCTTATAGGAATCAAGGAGAATGACTCAATTAAAAGGTACATCTTATAGGAATCAATAGGAATGACTCGACTAAAAGGTACGTGATAAGTATAAATTATTCATGTATTTTCATATGTAAATAAATAAAGATTTTAAATAAACCCATGAATAATATATATCTATTATCCCATATTTACTAACAATCTTGCAGAAAAGGAATATTGAAAGAATAAGAGAACAAAAGAAAGACATATTGTGGAAACATGAAATACGGAGAAATGAAGCATCAATAAAAATTAGTGTCGCAACAATGAACAAATGAAAAAATGATCTCTAAAGTGGCAATAACATTTGATGTCTCCACAAAGTCATGAGACCTGCATTATATTTCCTACCTATAAATAGGAATTCAACAAGGAAGGAAAGGGCATCGGAGAAAAGGAAGAGTTGAAGCAACTACTTAAAAATTCTCTTTAAAGTTTTCTTTTATCACTTGTTAGTTATTTAATGTTGAAAATTATTCTAAATCCTTCTTTTAACTAAATAGCGGAATTCTTCTTCTTGAATATTTCTTCTATTTTCTTATTTAATGGAGAAGAATATTTTTGTTAGTAGTACCTATTCTAGTATGGAGTAATTTTATTTTGTGATGAAAAAATGATGAATCTTGATATTTCTATATAACAGTAAGTATTATTCCAAAATTTCACATACTTAAGCTAAAGCTTTCTATTTAATTTTATCAGCTTTACTGTTAGATGTTACTTTATTTATTAAATCTATCTATTTTGTACTTCAAATTAACATGTTATTAATTTTGTAATCGAGAGAGACGGAAGAAATAATACCGTTAATTGAAGTATTGATAGATTGTTAATATTTATTTAGTGACATCTATCTAATTTATATTATAATTAATTTCCCTTATTTGTAATCGAAAGAGGCGAATAGTGTATTAATTAGTTATATCAAGTAAGGCAACCGAAAGAGACTTTCTACAAAAAGAGCATGTTTTAGTTCAAATATATAATTCTGGGTCTTTAGTATTACTATTTTGATGATTAAATTGTATAACCGAGAGGAGTGAATTTAATTATTCAAGTTTAGTAATAAAACATAAATATAATCGTGAGAGATATTTATACATTTTTGAGAAAAAGAAACTGAGGAATAAAGAGTTTACTTTATATAGAAATATTGAGTGAAGTCAAAATCCCAACACCTTTAACATATTTGAAAAATATATATATTTGTTTTCTACCATTTGTTTATGTACTAACAATTAGTTAATTCACCATTCAACTATTTCTGATTAGTCCTTGGCCTGTCGGGCTGGGGGATACCTTGGAAACCAAAAAAAGAAAAAACTATTTCTGATTTTCTCAAATAGTAATTAAAACAAGAAACATCCGTAGAATAGATAAAATCAATCTCTATGGGTTCAACATCTTTCTATACTATTATTTGACAGAGTGCGAGTAAAAAATATATAAATGTCATTGATTCATCAAATTTTTGGTGCCGTTTTCGGGGCTTGGTAAAGTCTACTGCAGATTAATTATTTTACTACTAGTTTGAGTTTTTTTAATTTGAATTTTAAGTTGAAATTTCAGAAAGTGTATGACCCATTCTTCTTCAAGAGAATTAGTATCATACAATCTTGAAATTGAAAAATTCTTACGTTTGTTATGGAAAGAAAAGGACACACAATCTCAGGTGTCTTTACAACAAGAAATGGAGGGCAACGAGCTTAACAATAACAACAATCCACCTCCACCACATCAAGTGGAAGAACAGTTTGATGAGGTGGCACCACGACGTGATAGGATACTTAGAGATTATGCAAGACCAGATCATTTTGAAGAAGAATCAAGTGTAAGAATACCACCAGTAGCAGCAAATAACTTTGAAATTTGCACAGGATTGATTCAGACAATCCAAAATTCATGTCAATTCACAGGCGATATAAGTGAAGACCCTCACGCCTACCTAATTGATTTTCTTGAGTTAATTGAAACATGTAAATACAATGGGGTCACAACAGATGCTGTCAGATTACGACCTTTTCCTTTTTCATTAAAAGGAGAAGCCAAGACATGGTCACAAAGTTTACCAAGAGGTTCCATCATTACATGGGACCAGATGACCCAAAAATTTCTTAACAAAGACTTTCTCTTGCAAAAATGATTAAAATGAAGCAAGAAATTAATAATTTTTAACAAAAGGATACTGAATCTGTCTATCAGGCATGGAAAAGACTAAGAGCAATGTTAAGAAAATGTCCACACCACGAAATTTCATATCCTGATATTTTTTATATATTTTATCATGGTCTTAAACCCTCTGCTAGAAACGTAATTGATGCAGCGTCAGGAGGATACATAATGAGCAAAACCACTGCAGAAGCCATACAACTACTTAATGAAATTTTAGAAAATCCAGTGCAATGGCCATCTAATAGAATAATTATCAAGAAAGCAGCAGGAGTCAATCAGGTTAAAGCTTTAAATTTACTGACACAACAGATCACAACTCTCACACAAAAATTTAAGACTTTTTATGTAAGCACCCAGTCATCTCCCCAACTTGAAATTGCAATGTTTGTGGAGGTAATCACCCTAATCATGAATGTCAAGATTCAATACAAAATGAAGAACATGTAAATGTAATTGGTTACAAGAATAATTATCCATTTGGTAGTTCCATGGCACATAAACATCTTGGATTTCAATGGAGTAATCCTACTGGTGCTGAAAATCCTCAAAAATATTTTAATAAAAAATAGCAAGTACAGGGACCATCTGACTTTCAAAATTAGATGAAAAGGCAACCTAATTATCAAAAATACCAGGAACAACCTCAAAGAGCCAATAGAGCCTTGAAGAAATGCTGTACAAATTCATTAAGGCAACTAATGAAAAAGTTGAAAGTCAACATTCAGCCATCAAGAATTTGGAAATTCAGGTAAGTCAATTAGCAACACTCATATCAGGAAAAATTCATGGTCCTCTACCAAGTAACACTGAGAAAAATCCAAAGGAACATCTTAAATCCATCTCTTTGCACTCAGGTAAAAATCTTAATGATCCATATACAGGCTGACAAAAAAGTTCGTGAGAAGTGGAACAGGTAAATGAAGGTGAAAAAAATGAGAAATCTGAATATTCAAAAGAACAAAGAATTAAAGAAAAAAAGGTGCAGAAAATAAATTGATCACAAATCCTCACTCTGTATCTCTTTCTTTTCCCCAAAAGATGAAAAGAGAAAAACTTGACAAACAATTTTCAAAGTTTTTGGAAATCTTAAAACAACTTTACATTAACATACCTTTCACAGATGCTTTGTCACAGATGCCTTCATATGCTAAATTTCTTAAAGAGATATTGTCGAGTAAAAGAAAATTGGAAGAAGTTTCAATGGTTAAGCTTACAGAGAAATATAGTGCTATACTTCAAAATAAGCTGCCACAGAAACTTGGTGACCCAGGAAGTTTTACAATTCCTTGTACCTTAGGAGGTGCTCATTTTGAAAACGCATTATGCAATTCAGGTGCTTCCATAAATCTAATGTCATTTTCAATTTTCAAAAGGCTAGAACTTGGTAAGATGAAAGACAATGGAGTATCTCTTCAATTGGCCAACCAAAGTACTAAAAATCAAAGTAATAATTAAAAATATTCTCGTAATAGTTGATAAATTTGCATTTCCTGTAGATTTTATAGTACTTGAAATGAAAGAAAGCACTGAGGTACCATTAATTCTAGGTAGACCATTTCTCGCAACAGAAAGAGCGATTATTGATGTACATCAAGGACAATTAATACTGTGAGTTGATAAAGAAAAAGTAATTTTTGACATGCAAAAATAATAAAATTTCCTGAGGAGGAGTCATCATCTTCTTGTTTTGATAGTGACTTGCTAGATGACCTTGCAGATGAATACAAAGATGATCAGTTGATTACTGATTCATTGGAAAGATGTTTTCCCAAGTCAGGTATGACAATTGATGATGATCCCACAATTAGAAAAGAAGAGGAAATGCTAGAAAAAATATAGTAAATGAGGAAATCTCACCAGAAGAAGTTCAACCAAAAATTGAACTCAAAACACTTCCATCTTATTTGAAATATGTCTTTCTTGAATTTGAATTATGTCCAGTGATTATTTCCTCTTCTTTGACTACAGAACAAGAAAATATATTAATTGGAGTGTTGAAAGAACACAAAAGAGCCATGGGGTAGACTATAGCTGATATCAAAGGAATAAGTCAAGCTATTTGCACACATAGGATCCTCGTGGAAGATAATTACAAACCAATAGTCCAACCTCAATGAAGACTAAACCCAAAAATACAAGAAGTTGTCAAGAATAAAGTGATAAAACTTCTAGCAGCAAGTATTATTTATCCAATATCTGATAGTCCTTGGGT
The DNA here is from genome assembly GCA_030864215.1 of Capsicum pubescens. Classification (NCBI taxonomy): domain Eukaryota; kingdom Viridiplantae; phylum Streptophyta; class Magnoliopsida; order Solanales; family Solanaceae; genus Capsicum; species Capsicum pubescens. The sequence continues at coordinate 144,304,919 of CM061548.1, read as the reverse complement.
GAGACCTGTGCAGGTAGTACCAAACAAGGGAGGTATAACAGTGATTAAAAATGATCATAATAAACTTATACCTACCAGAACTATCATTGGATGGAGAGTCTGTATTGCTTATAGACAACTTAATAAGGTTACAAGAAAAGATCATTTTCCTCTACCTTTTATTGATCAAATGCTTGAGAGAATTACAGGTCATGGATTTTACTATTTCCTTGATGGGTATTCTGGATACAATCAAATATCAATTGCTCCTAAAGATCAGGATAAAACCACATTTACATGCCCCCAAGATACGTATGCTTATCAAAAAATGCCATTTGGACTATGTAATGCACATGCTACATTTTAGCGTTGCATGTTTACAATTTTCTCAGATATGAATGAAAAGTTTCTTGAAATATTCATCGATGATTTAACACTTTTTGTTAACACATTTGAAGATTTTCTTTATCATTTGACTTTGGTTCTTAGAAGATGTGAAGAGATAAATGTAACGCCCCGAATCTAGTACCCGAAATGCTACATGGTGCTCCTGACCGCGAAGGACCACAAGCTAATCCATGACTAATATTTGTACCTGTATACTGCATAATATACTGAATAATGCAGAAACATGAACTGAATGGCCATAAAGTTCACATAACTGAAGTAAAACGTAACATCTAAACGGGGTATGAAATATATAAAATTACTAAAATAATTGTCTGAACATAATAGTCTGGAAAGCCTCTAACTGACGGAACTGTCTGAGTAAGGAGTTGATGGGACATGTCCCCAACTAACTCCAACTAATTAACTAATTACTGAGATAATAAAATGATGGTCATGTCCTCAAATGATGAGGACTCACTGCTAACTCTGACAGCTGAGACTAGAATCTACTGATGCTCTGGAGATAGTGTCTCTGAACTTATGGTATAAGACACCATAGCACAAATACGTCAGTACTTTGAATGTACTGGTATGCATGTGAGGTAGGCTGAATGCAAGGGGTTCATATTCATGAACAATATTGGCTAACTGACTAATATAAACGTGAGAATACATGCTTGTATATATAGTAACTCGATCTGAAATTGTGATAACATGAGTATGCTGATGACTAACATGACTAATAACTGAATTTTCATAAAAGATAACATGAGTGACTGTATCTAATAGTCCTGAATCTGATGGAACTAGCTGAGTTCCATACTGTATCTGAGTTGACTATATCTGACAGTCCTGAATTCTGAAGACCTATCTGAGTTCTTTTACTAAGACTGATACTGAGACTGTGGGAGGTAGTCATCTAACCGACATGCCCCAAATAATGCATTATAACTGATTGTGGTCCAATCTATGCTCTTATTAGAAGGGTGTTAATACTACGCCACTGGTAAGGATAACATATGAGTGACCCTAATATAATACGTAACTCTAGTGAGAACAGTGGAAACCCTCATATAGCAGGCTAAGCCACCTCATCTACCCTCATATAGTAGGCTATGATGTCTCAACCTATGCTGGTTACATAGTTCTGGAATGCAAGAATTGCTTCTAAGAATCACACCCTCATATAACAGGTGAGTTCCCATTCTTGGGTTCGCTCGGTACTAATTTCTACTCCCATCTGAATAGACACTGAAAATGATTTACTGAACTGAACATGGACTGAGTTACTGACTTCTGTTGACTGATGGAATACTACTGATATCTGACAACTAACTGAGGTCATGAGATCATGGAGATTTCCTGAGTCATAAGACTGTCTAAAGTCTAAGGATTCATAGCTTGACTGAGAGTATCATGAAAATATGGAATGGCTCTAGGAACACAGCTAATGTTTCAGGTACGAGTACCCCCAGGACTCGATGGAAAGAAACTGATCAAGCATAACTTACTTGAACATATAACTTACATCATAATCCATAATACATTAATAAAAGCATTTCATCAAAACATGTGATAGGCATATCTTGTACATACATGGGGATGTCATGGTATCATGCTAGTTCGGTACTTTTCCTTCATCTAGGAATTTAATCAAACATATTGTAGGCATGGTACATGTAAAAATCATTGTACAATAATTAAACATCATGGTTCAATTCTAATTTCATCATTCAAGGGTTTAGTCATAGGTTTGCATGAATATATATCTTTAATAATTTAACCCACTTAGAATTTATCACCTAACATGGAGTAGAATTTAATTTCTCATTATCCACATGAACAAGAGCAGCCCAATCATGAAATTCATAAGAACATTCATAAACTTGAATTTAGAAAAGGGATTCTTGGGCTTCATGGACTAAAGGAGTCCATGAATGAATACTATGCATACCTTGGTTTGTAAATACACAAATATTGATGGAGGAAATTCTTGATTCTGAATCTTCTATGAAAAGCCTCAGGTTGTTCTTGAGAGGTTTTTTGAGAGAAGTGAGTGTATTTTGGGTGAAAAGTGGCTGAATCACATGTTAAAGGGCTTAAATAATGGTGAGAAATTGACCCTTTTAACCCTAGACGCATCTTGTAATTTCAGTAAAAATTTCCCGAATTGGACCCCTAGTGTGACACGGCGCTTAATTTGACTATTGGGAAACTGAGGGATGACGCGACGGGGAGCCATGACGTTGCCCCTTCTTTTGCGACCTGCAACTTTGGTGCGATGTGGAGGAACTTGCACTAAGACACTGGAAAAGGAAAATTGCATTTTAGCTTGTGGCACGGTGCGCCACTGACCAATATGACATTGTTTTACGATGGGAACTTGAAATAGTCATAACTTCTTACTCGGTTATTGGATTTAGGAGAATTTTATATCGTAGGAAAGCTTATTGAATTTTCCACATGAAAAAAAGTGAAAATATTAAAAATACCACATGTACAAAAGTGGATTCATATTTTAAAGAAAGCTCCTAACATTTTGTAGATGATTTCAAGCTAGGAAAAGGTATGGGGTATTATAATATATCCCCCTTGAGAATATTCATCCTCGAATGAGACTGAGAGTGAGGGGAAGAATATAAAATAACATACATACTGAACATGAATAATTGAAACATGATCTCATGATTGACATGACTGATAACTGAATACATCATACTGGACACGCATACTTAATGGATGCGTAACTGATTCATGAATGCATGATTGAGTGTTCTGAGGAAGTAAGTTTCTCATAATGAGAATGCATGTCTGATGCATAATTATATATCTGAACTGATACATGAATGTATGACTGAATATGCAATGCTACTTGATACCAAGTTTGTGATGAACACTGAACATGAAACTGGGTAAGCTTAAAGAGGACTGTTACCTTGAGCTTGATCTGAGTTGGTGAAAAAGAGGTGAGGATACTTGGTACGCATGTCTGCTTCTTCTACCCAATTAGATCCCTTGACAGACTAATTTTGCCAAAGAACTTTAACTAGAGGGATTTCTTTGTTCCTATGTCTGCGAGTCTGATAGTCTAGTATTTCAACTGGAATCTCTTCATAAGAGAGACTGTTCTGAACATCAATACTCTGAATAGGGAATACAACTACTAGGTCACCTATGCACTTTTTGAGCAAAGAGACATGGAAGACTGGATGAACTGAGGCTAGATCTGAAGGCAATTCGAGCTCATAAACTACCTTGTCGAATCGACTGAGAATCTTGAAGGGATCGACATATCTGGAACTGAGTTTCCCTTTCTTGCCAAACCACTTCACTCTCTACATAGGAGAGATATTTAGATAGACATAGTCACCAATCTTGAACTTGAGATCTTTTCTACAAATATCTGCATAAGACTTCTGTCGGCTCTGAGAAGCCCGGAGTCTCTCTCTAATCAACTGAACTTTTTTAAGGCGTCGAATACCAAGTCAGGCCCTATAACTGAGTCCTCACTAACTTTGAACCAACCAATTAGAGATCTATATCCCCTACCATAAAGAGCTTTGAATGGATCCATGTGAATATTGGAATGATAGTTGTTTATGTATGCAAACTAAATAAAAGGCAAGTGGTCATCCCAACTACCCTTGAAATAAATTGCATACGCCCTTAGCATATCTTCTAGAGTCTGAATGGTCCTTTCTGCTTGACCATTTATCTGAGGATGAAAGGCTGTACTGAGATGTACTTGGGTACCAAGACCCTTTTGGAATGCTTTCCAGAAATGAGAGATGAATTGGGTACCTCTATCTAAGATAATAAATAGCGGAACACCATGAAATCTGACCAACTCCCTGATGTAGAGTTTGGTGTAATCCTCGACTGAATAAGAGGTATGGACTGGATAAAAATGGGCTGATTTGGTCATTGTGTCTATAATGACCCAGACTGAATCGTGCTGATAACGAGTTCGAGGAAAACCCATCACGAAGTCCATGTTCACTTCTTCCCACTTACAAGTAAGAATAAGGAACTCCTTCATAGGAACACTAGTCTTCTGTTTCTCTATCTTAACCTGCTGATATGTAGAGTAGTTAGCCACAAACTCTGCAATATCTCTCTTCATCCCACTCTACCAATAGACTTCCCACAAGTCGTGGTACATCTTTATGGCCCCTGGGTGAATAGAGTAGAATGCACCATGTGCTTTTACAAGAATTTTCTACTTTAAGTCATCTACACCTAGAACATAGAGATGACCCTGACAACGCAAAACACCATCTCCCCCTTGGGAGAAAACCTCTACTTTATGATCCTGAACTGACTCTTTCAACTTGACAAGGCTGGGATCTCTATTTTGCTTTTCTTTCACCTTGGAAACTAGAGATGATTTTGAACTACTCTGAACCCATATACCACCCTCATCTATATCGACTAGGAAAATGCCTAGTCTGGCAAGATGATGTACTTCCTGAGTTAACTTCTTCTTACTGTCATCCACATGAGCAACACTACCCATTGACAGTCTACTGAGAGCGTCGGTCACTACATTGGCCTTTCCCGGATGATAGAGGAAACTCATGTCATAATCTTTCAAGAGATGTAACCACCTTCTCTGACGAAGATTGAGATCTTTCTGAGAAAATACATACTGAAGAATTTTATGATCTGTGAAGATATCTACATGAACTCCGTAGAGATAATGCCTCTAAATCTTCAAGGCAAAGACTATGATGGCTAACTTAAGATCATGAGTAGGATAAATCTTCTCATGGGGTTTAAGCTGTCTAGAGGCATAGGCTATGACCTTACCATGCTGCATGAGGACACAACCCAAACATACTCTGGATGTATCACAATACACTACGAACCCATCTGAACTATCTGGAAGAGCTAGAACTGGAGTTGGGGTGAGTCGAGTCTTCAACTCTTGAAAACTCTTCTCGCAAGGGTCTGACCACTGAAATGTGACTTTCTTTTGAGTCAATCTAGACATAGGGTATGCAATAGAAGAAAATTCCTCAATAAACCATCTGTAATAGCCAGCCAAACCCAAGAAACTCCTAATATCTGATAGAGAGATAGGGCAAGGCCATTTTCTTACTGCTTCAGTCTTTTGAGGATCTACTCTAATGCCATCGCCAGAAATGATGTGACCAAGGAATGCTACTGACCTTAGCCAAAACTCACACTTACTGAATTTGGTGAATAGATGATGATCTCTGAGAGTCTAAAATATTTTCCTGAGATGGTCTGTATGATCGCGCTCACTTCGGGAATAGAACAGAATATCATCTATGAAGACTATGACAAACATGTCCAAGTACTGCTTGAACACATGGTTCATCAAGTCCATAAAAGTGGTTGGGGCATTGGTAAGACCAAATGATATGACTATAAATTCAAAGTGACCATACCGAGTTGGAAAAGCTATTTTTGGAATGTCACATTCCCTAACTCTGAGCTGATGATAGCCAGATCTGAGATCTATCTTAGAGAAATAACTGGCACCCCAAAATTGGTCAAACAAGTCATCGATTCTAGGAAGAGGATACTTGTTCTTGATTGTGACCTTATTGAGTTGACGGTACTCTGAACACATTCTGAGAGAACTATCTTTCTTGCACATGAATATACTGGAGAACCCCACGGGGAAATGCTGGGTCTGATGAATCCCTTACCTAAGAGATCCTTCAATTGTTCTTTCAATTCTTTAAGTTCTGCTGGTGCCATTCTGTATGGAGGAATAGATATAGGCTAAGTATCTAGAAGAAGATCAATACCAAAGTCTATTTTCCTTTCGAGAGGAATTCCTGCAAGATCTTTGGGAAAGACATCTGAATATTCATTCACTGCTGGGACTGATTCAAGACTGGGAGTATCAGAATGGGAATCCTTAATATGAACAAGATGATAGACACATCCCTTAGATATCAACTTCCTTGCTTGAAGGTAAGAAATAAGCTGACCTCTGAAAGCGGATACACTACCCTTCCACTCTAGGAAGGGTTCATTTACGAACTGAAACTAGACTATTTTGTTTCTGCAGTTGACTATGGCATAGCAGGAATGAAGCCAATCCATGCCGAAAATGACATCAAAATTAGTCATCTCTAATTCGACTAAGTCTGCTAAAGTGACTTTCTGAAATATCATAACCAGGAAGTTCTTGTATACCCGCCGAGCTATGATAGTTTTACCTACTGGGGAAAAGAATGAAAATGGCTCTTCTAGAATTTCAGGATTGACTCCGAAATCGACTGCTATATAAAGAGTGACAAAAAATAATGAAGCTCCTGGATCTAGAAAAGCGTAAACATGCATATGAAAGATCTGTAACGTATCGGTAACCACATCAGGAGAATTTTCCTAATATTGTCGGGATTAAAGAGCATAAAGACGATTTGGGCGTTGCCCACTAGTAGCACTGGAGGTGGCACCCTACTGATTTGAGTGACTGGACTGAGCTGAGGAGCAATTCTGTTGACCCTGAGAACCTAGCTGAGGACAGTCTCTAACTTTGTGGCCTGGCTTGCCACTTCCGAAACAAATACCTCTTCCAGCTCTGTAAATACCCTGATGGTGCTTGCCACAAGTCTGGCAGAGAGGATAGGTGCGGGCACTGCTAACACTACCTTGGGACTTAGACCCTGGCGCTCTATCTTTGTTATACTCTCTAAACTTAGGAACTGGAGCACTGGCTAAAGAAGGAGCTGGAACTAATGACTTAGGATGAAACTGAGAACGGTTTCCTCCTTCTGACTTAGGCTGAGCAGAGTTGAAACTACCTCTCTTCGCTCTCTTATTCTGCTTCTCCCTTATCTTAATTTTCTTCTTCTGTATCTGCTGAGCATGATTCATGAGCATGGATAAAGTCATGTCACTATTTAGCATGGCGGATATACACTCATTAACCACGCTATCATTCACCCCTGAAATGAACTTACTTATCCTTGCCCTGCTATCTGCAACCATATGAGGGGCACATCTAGCTAATTGAGTAAACTTAAGAGAATACTCTTTCACTGTCATATTTCCCTGCTTGAGGTTGATGAATTCTAGCACCTTAGCTTCTTTAAGCTCTAGGGGAAGAATCTATCAAGGAAAGCAGAAGAAAACTCCTCCCACTCAATTGTCCCTACATCATCTTCCCTCTCTAACTTCCACTGCTTGAACCAAGTGTGAGCAACATCCTGTAACTGATATGCAGCTAGCTCAGCACTCTCACTAGGATTAACCCCCATTATGTCTATAACTTTCTGCACCTGATCTAGGAATTCCTGACGGTCCTCGTCTGTCTTAGACCTAAGAAAGGATGGAGGATTCATTCGGGTGAAGTCCCAAATCCTGGCTGCAGCTGAATTAGCCACTGGGTTGGCCGGAACGAATGTTGGTCATTCATTTTGAGCAATAATTGACTGAGCAACAGTAGTGAATGCGGCTCAAAAATCTGCATGAGAAACATGTTCGCCCGAAGGTTCTTTGGGCTGAGGGGCTGGATGATTCCCGTTTCTTCTTTTAGAAGGCATGTTCTGTAGAAGAAAGAAAGAAACAAATTAGATTGAAAGATTGAATTGAGATTATGATCACTGGCACGACATGAATGCTGAAAGAGGGGAAACTATTCCTAAAACATCTTATAGCCTCCTGTACATAAATGTGGTGCACAACATACCCATTTACAAGACTCTACTAGATGTGGCTTTCAGACTTCCTAGGACTCTATTGAACCTTAGGCTTTGATACCAAGATTGTAATGCCCCAAATCTGGTACCCGAAATGCTACATGGTGCTCATAACCCCGAAGGAATACAAGCTAACCCATGACTAATATTTGTACCTATATATTGCATAATATACTGAATAATGCGGAAACATAAACTGAAAGGCCATAAGGTTCACATAACTGAAGTAAAACATAACATCTTAACGGGGTATGAAATACCCAAAACAACTAAAATAATAGTCTAAACATAATAGTCTGGAAAGCCTCTAACTGACAGAACTGTCTGAGTAAGGAGTTGATGGGACATGTCCCCAACTAACTCCGACTAATAAAATAATTACTGAGATAGTAAAATGATGATCATATCCTTGAAAGATGAGGACTCACTGCTAACTCTAATAGCTGAGACTGGAATCTACTAATGCTCTGGAGCTCGTGTCTCTGAACCTATGGTATAAGACACCACAACGCAAATGTGTCAGTACTTTAAATATACTGGTATGCATGTGAGGTAGGCTGAATGCATGGGGTTCATATGCATGAACAATACCGGCTAACTGACTAATATGAACGTTAGAATACATGCTTGTATACATAGTAGCTATATCTTAAATCGTGATAACATGAGTATGCTGATGACTAACATGACTAATGACTGAATTTTGATAACAGATAACATGAGTGATTGTATCTGACAGTCCTGAATATGATAGAACTAGTTGAGTTTCGTACTATATCTGAGTTGACTGTATCTGACAGCCTTCAATTCAGAAGAACTATCTGAGTTTTTTTACTGAGACTGATACTGAGACTGTGGGAGGTAGTCATCTAACCAACATGCCCTAACTGATGCATTATAGCTGAATTGGAGTCCAATCTATGCCTTGATTGGAAGGGTGTCAATACCGCGCCCCTAGTAAGGACAATATGTGACTAACCCTAATATAACAGGTAACTTTAGTGAGAATGGTGGGAAGCCTCATATAGTAGGATAAGACACCTCATCTACCCTCATATAAAAGGCTTTGATGGCTCAACCTATGCTGGATACATAATTCTGGAATGCAAGGATTGTTTCTAAGAATCACACCCTCATATAACAGGTGAGTTCCCATCCTTTGCTCGATGCTAATTTCTACTCCTATTTGAATAGACACTGAACATGATTTATTGAACTGAACATGGACTGAGTTACTGACTTCTGTTGACTGATGAAATACTACTGATATCTGATAACTGACTGAGTTCACAAGATCATGGAGATTTCCTGAGTCATAAGACTGTCTGAAGTGTAAGGGTTCATAGCTTGACTGAGAGTATCGTGAAAACATGACATAGCTCTAGGCACACATCTAATGTTTCGGGTACAAGTACCCCCAGGAATCGATGGAAGGAAACTGACCAAGCATAACTTAGTTCAGCATATAACTAACATCATAATCCATAATACATTTATAGAAGCATTTCATCAAAACATGTGATTGGCATAACTTGTACATACATGGGGATTTCATGGTATCATGCTAGTTAGGCACTTTTCCTTCATCTAGGCATTTAATCAAACATATTGTAGGCATGGTACATGTAAACATCATTGTACAATAATTAAACATCATGGTTCAATTCTAATTTCATCATTCAAGGGTTTAGTCATAGGTTTTCATGAATCTATATCTTTAATAATTTAACCCACATAGAATTTATCACCCTACATGGAGTAGAATTCAATTTCTCATTATCCACATGAACAAGAGCAGCCCAATCATGAAATTCATAAGAAAATCCATAAACTTGAATTTAGAAAAGGGATTCTTTGCCTTTATAGATGAAAGGATTCCATGAATGAACATTATGCATACCTTGGTTTGTAAATACCCGAAGATTGATGGAGAAAATTCTTGATTCTGAATCTTCTATGAAAAGCCCTAGGTTGTTCTTGAGTGTTTTTTTTTAGAGAAGAGAGTGTATTTTGGGTGAAAAGTGGTTGAATCACGTGTTAAAGGGGTTAAATAGGGGTGGGGAATTGTCCCTTTTAACCCTATATGCGTCTTCTAATTTCAGTAAAAATTTCCTGAATTGGACCCCTGGCGCGATGCGGCGCTATCGTGCCGTGTCACTAGAATTTGACTATTGGGAAACTAAGGGATGGTGCGACATGGAGCCATCGTGTTTCCCCTTCTTTTACGACCTGGAACTTTGGTATGATGCATAGGAAATCATGTTGAGACACTAAAAAAGGACAATTGCCATTTTAGCTTGTGGCGCGGCGTGCCACTGACCAATATGGCGCTGTTTTATGACGGGAACTTGAAATATTCATAACTTCTTACCCGATTATCGAATTTAGACGAATTTTATATCGATGAAAATCTTATTGAATTTCCCTTATGACAAAAAGTGAAAATCTTAAAAATACCACGTGTACAAAAGTGGATTCATCTTTCAAAGAAAGATCCTAACATTTTTTAGACGATTTCAAGCTAGGAAAAGGTACGGGGTATTACAACAAACTCGGTTCTTAATTGGGGAAAATGTCATTTTATGGTAACAAAGGGAATTGTTTTAGGTCATAAAATTACTGCTAAAGGAATAGAAGTTGATAAAGCAAAAATTGACTTATAATAGGATTACCCCCTCCTATTACTGGTAAAGGCATTAGAAGTTTCTTAGGACATACAGGATTTTACAGAAGGTTTATAAAAGATTTTTCAATAATTTTGAAACCCTGACTAACATATTAATGAAAGATGTGAAGTTTGAATTTTCATATGATTGCAGGAAAGCATTTGAGATTCTTAAGGAACAGTTGTCTAATGCTCCAATAGTTGTTTCCCGTGATTGGAGCAAACTCTTTGAGATAATGTGTGATGCAAGTGATACGACAGTTGGAGTTGTATTAGAATAGAGGAAAGATAAGATTTTCAAGCCTATCTACTATGCTAGTAGAATTCTCAATGAAACCTAAAGGAATTATGCCAAAAATAAAAAAAGTCACAGTATTCACTTATCAACTGCTTTAAAGTATCTCTTAACAAAAAAGGATGTCAGACCTAGATTGCTAAGATAGATACTGTAACGATCCGAAATCACCTCCCTGGACGTCACATGGTGCCTAGGGCTATAATTAGCCCCTAGCTAACCCATAGAGCCAGTTCCTACTGATAACCCTTAATTCAAGGAGAAAAATTAAATTCAAACACTAGCACTTCCATGTTCATGGAAGGGAATGAAAGAAAGAAGGGGTACTCGGTCCAAATGGTCATGATAAAGAAATCCAAACAAAACCACAATCTACCAAATAGTCTAATAAAGAGTCTACAAATCCATAGTCTAGAGAGCCGATGGGACAGTCCCCCAACTGACTCGAGATGAACTACAGGTAACAACATAGTCTTTCAGTCCCTAGAATATCTGAAGATCGATCCTCGAACCAAGAGGACTCACCACTGTAGGAAATGTACGCGAGGTACTCGGAGATCACGGGAGAGGCTGGGCATGAGCCCCTGAACCTACATTATGAGTAAATGTAGCACAAAGACATATATGTGGATCAGTACTTGGGAATATACTGAGTATGCGGGGTGAATGCATGTATATAAAATAGTATCAATTTTCTTCCTTCAAATCATGTATGCAATATGAGATGACTCACAAGTCTTGAATAAGTATGAAATATAAAGTTCATAAATCATATAAGATGAAGCATGTTACACAAATCTCGTGAGTCATCATTCTTCAACCTAAAAACCGAAAATCTTCTCTTATTCTCAATACTCAAGGCAAAAAGGGCTTTAGACAGTACCATCAACTCATGCATATGGGATGGTGGGTAAAACAATATTTAATGTTCAAGATTTTATATCTCTTCAAACTCAAATACTAGAAATACGACCTCATGAGATTTTAGAACATACGTAGAGACATATCATGCAAGTTAGGAAAATATCTCATTTCAAGCTTTAGGAGAAATCATCTATCTCAAGGAAAAATACTATAATTTAGTGAAAATAGTTCATAGGAGGGAAAATACCTTAGTTTGCAAAAGAGTAGCTGATTTCAAGTTTAAAAAGGGCAAGGGAGGTTCTCGTAACCGATATAAACCATGCGAGCAACATGGAGTCCAATATTTTATCCTCCTAAGGAAGAGACCCCACGTTGGAGAGGAGAGTCATACTTTTGCCAGGGAGTATAACCTAGGTTTAGTAATCACTAAACAAAACTCAACCTCGGGCCCAATCATAATCATCATAAACTCGGCCTCAGGCCCAACCTACAGTGGCACGTAGTTTTGGGGTAAGAAACCGTAGTGACTTACCCGCTCGGTGCTAAATACTACTCCCTTTAGATTATCTACGCTCATCTCATAAAAATCCACTTTTAGAATAATCTCATGGTTCACCACAAACCCAATGATCAAATCGATAATCTCAGATAGTGAAGTGGATTTCCAAGCTCAAGGACCATTAGGTCAATTTGTTTCTCAATCATCTGAAAATACTCAAATCATGGGGGCTTATAGCACAAGAGTTCATAAATTCACAAGTCTCAAATAGGGATTTCTAACCCATAGTTCAATATCAAGTTAAAGCTCATCAAAAGCATAATATATAGAATATAGATTCATATATCATATGGATATATAGGAATTTCATAAATTTATCTCAAGTTTCAATTTAGTCATATGCTTCAATATCTCAAACATTGCAAACATTAACTTCTCATGGAGTAAAATCATGGGGTTTATACCCAGCTGTAATTTCTCAAGAAAACATGCAAAAATTATGCCATTTGACTCTTACTTCATGGGGAATATCAAGATAATGCATTCAATAATAATGGGTGAAAACCCCCAATTCAATTTCATGTAAAACCTCATAGATTTTAGGAAAATCATGATGTAAATAAGCCTTTTGAGCACAAGGGTGAAAGGGTTACCCTTGTTCAAAACCCCACATACCTTAGATTAGGAGATTGGATGAATATGATTCCTCTAAACTTCCTCTTCTTACTCTTGGGAAAGGGTTCTTGAAGTCTTTGAACTTGGCATATTCTATTCTCAACTCACTAGCACAATCTTTGGTGAGTTCTTAGATTTCTTGGGGAAGAATTCTTGATTTGATATGATTTAGAGGAGAAAACCCTAGCCCTTAATTGTTAGAGATGAGCAAATGAGGCCAGCTGGTTCATCTAGAATATATATTAGGGTTTAAAAGAGTAGAAAGGACTGAAATACCCTTTTAAAAACCAGTTAAAAATTGTTGATCGGGGTTTGCGACGATTGAAATGACGGTCCGTCGGAAGTTTGACGGTCTGCCAGATCGTCCGTCGCTCGATGACAAAAAATGGAACACTCTGCCTTGATGCGATGGTCAGAACAATGGTCCATCAAAAGTTAAATAGTTTGCCAGGTCGTTCATCGCACGAGGGCCAGGATAAGGCCATACTGCCTTCGCTTGACGGTCACCGCGACGGTCCATCAAATTTTTGGCGGTTCAACATTTTGGCCATCGCATGATGGCTAGAAAAAGGAGTCACTTCCTTGGTTTGACGGGACGGTCGATGGTCCATCGAAGACTTGATGGTCCATCAAATCGACTGTCAAACCTGGGCGATTCTGTCAACGCTTAGGAAAATGGTCATAACTTCTCACCCCGATACCGAATTTTGACGAAATTGGTATCGTTGGATAGCTAAGTCAATTTCCCATACCATAGAAAGTCATTTTTAGGATAAATCTATAAGATTAAAACACTAATCAATTAGGGAGTCCTTTCTCAATCTCTTAGGGTCGTAATTACACTTTATTCGACACATATTCCAAGGTTTAAACTATGAGGGAACTTTGCGGGGTCTTACAATATCTCCCCCTTGTGAATATTCACCCTCGAAAGTCACTAATTAGTCTAGGGGTACAGGAAAAATAGAGTACACATAGCTTAAACAATTACTAAAAGGTTCCAGATCTTTCTAAACTCATGACCACTCCGGATATTGCAAGAAGTCATACAAAGATTGATGCATAGCTAAACTTTAGCTACGAAAGGGCTGAATTAAAGAAGAATAGTACCTTCAGATTGATCTTAACTCACGGAAAGAGGTGCGGTTATTTGTCTCGCTTGTCTTCTTCTGCCTCCCAAGTAGCACCCTTGACAGATTGGTTCCGCCACAAATCCTTGACCAAGGGAACTTCTTTGTTCCTGAGTCTATGGATCTGAAAATCTAAGATCTCCATGGGAATCTCATCGAAGGAAAGACTATCCTGAATATTGACACTCTCTGAAGGATCAAACACAATAGAATCACCAATATACTTCTTGAGTAAGGAGACATGAAAGATAGGGTGAACGGCGGACAACTCTGAGGGCAACTCAACCTCATATCCTACCTTGCCAACATGCCTCAAGACTCTATATGGGCCAACATAATCAGGATTCAGCTTCCCCTTTTTCCCAAATTTTTTCACCTCTTTCATGGGTGAAATCTTCACGTACACCAAATCACCCACCTCAAACTCAAGACCTGTCCTCCTCACATCGGCATAAGACTTTTGATGACTTAGAGCCATCTTCAACCTCTCTCTAATCAACTTAACTTTCTCTATAGCTTCAAACACTGCATTCAGTCCAATTGCGTCCACCTTACCCACTTTGAACCAACCCATGGGCAATCTACACCTCCTACACACAAGGCCTCAAACGGTGCCATCTCAATGCTAGTATGGAAACTATTACTATAGGCAAACTTAATCAATGAAAAATGCTCATCCCAACTACCTTTGATATCATGAGAACACGCCCTCAACATATCCTCCAGGGTCTAAGTAGTCCTCTCAGCCTAACCATCTATCTGTGGGTGAAACGCAAAACTCAAGAGAACTTGGGCACCAAGACCCTGCTGAAACGCCTACAAAAACATAGAAGTAAACTGAGTACCCCTATTTGAAATGATAGACAAGGGGACTCCATACAGATTGACCAACTCCCGGATGTACAATCTAGCATAATCCTCAGTCGTATAAGAAGTACGCATAGGCAAGAAATGTGCGGACTTTGTCAACCTATCCACAACAACCCAATTAGAGTCATGAGAATGACGCGAAAGAGGCAATCCGGTCACGAAGTCCATATTCACCGCTTTCTACTTCCAAGTTGGTATACTAAACTCTTGCATCACGCCACCAGGTCTTTAGTGCTCTACCTTAACCTATTGACACGTTGTACACCTTGCTATAAACTCGGCTATGCCCTTCTTTATACTGTTCCACCAATAGATTTCCCACAAGTCATGGTACATCTTGGTAGTGCCAGGATGAATGGAATAACACAAGCCATACGCTTCAGCCAAAACCCTCTGCCTTAAATAATCAACACACGGGACACACAACCTACCATGCAATCTCAACACACCATCTCTCCCCTAGGAGAAAACCTCGACCTTTTGGTCCTTCACTGACTCCTTCAGTTTGACCAAACTAGGATCCCTATCCTGCTTCTCCATCACTTCTGAGACTAAAGAGGATTTGAAACTACTCTGCACCAACGTACTCCCCTCTGTTGAATCAAGCAACCTAACACCAAACCTAGCCAAACAATGAACATCATGAGCCAACTCTCTCTTACCTTCCCCTATATATGCAACACTACCCATGGACAATATGCTAAGGGCGTTCGCCACTACATTGGCCTTGCCCAGGTGATACAATACACTCATATTATAATCTTTCAACAACTCCAACCACCTCCTCTTCCTAAGATTCAACTCCTTTTGGGTGAACACATACTGCAGGATCTTATGATCAGTAAACACATCCACATGGACACCATAAAGACAGTGTCTCTAAATTTTCAAAGCAAAGACAACAACAGCTAGCCCAAGGTCATGGGTCGGGTAATTCTTTTCATGCGGTTTCAACTGTCTAGAGGCATAGGCTATAACCTTATCTCTCTGCATCAACACACATCCGAAACCAAATCTAGAGTCATGGCAATATACCACAAAACCACCAGAACCATCAGGCAAAGTCAACACAGGGGCTGAAGTGAGTTGAGTCTTCAATTCCTGAAAACTCTTCTCACAGGACTCGGACCACCAGAATTTAACATTCTTGTGGGTCAATCGGGTCATAGGAGATGCAAGGTAAGAAAAACCCTCAACAAAACAACGGTAATAGCCAGCTATACCCAAGAAACTCCTAATGTCGGATGGGAAGATAGGTCTAGGCCAATTTCAAACAGCTTTGGTCTTTTGGGGATCAACTCTAATACCCTCGGCTAAAATAACATTACCCAAAAAGGCTACACACCTTAGCCAAAATTCACACTTACTGAATTTGGTGAACAACTGATGGTCTTTAAGAGTTTGTAAGACAGTTCTAAGGTGTTGTGCATGGTCATTCTCATCACGGGAGTACACAAGGATGTCATCTATAAAGAAAATGACAAACATATCAAGATATCGCTTGAGCACTCGATTCATAAGGTCCATGAAAGTAGACGGGGTATTGGTTAGCTTGAAGGACATGACTAGGAACTCAAAGTGACCATAGCGGGTTCAGAAGGCTGTCTTTGGAATATCACACTTCCTGACCTTAATTGATTATAGCCGGATCTAAGGTCTATTTTGGAAAAATAACTTGCACCTTGCACCTGATCAAATAGGTCATGAATTCTCGGAAGAGGATATCTATTTTTTATTGTGACCTTGTTCAGTTGACGGTAGTCAATACACATACGTAATGATCCATCCTTCTTTCGCACGATAAAATAGTTGCGCCTCAAGGAGAAATGCTGGGCCTAATGAAACCTTTATCTAGAAGATCTTTAAGTTGCTTTTTCATCTCCTTGTGCTCGGCAGGTGCCATACGATATGGGAGGATAGAAATAGGCTGAGTGTCGGGAGAAAGATCAACTCCGAACTCTATTTCACTATTAGGAGGTACCCCTGGGAAATATACCAAAAAGAAATATGGGAACTCATTACCAACATCGACTGACTGAATAGTTAGAGTTTCGAACTGAGCATATTTGACTCTAACTAGGTGATAAATACAATCATTGGATATTAGATTATTGGCTTTGGTACAAGAGATGAAATGACTTTTGGGAGATACCGAACTCCCGGACCACTCAAACACTGGTTCGTCAGGAAACTAAAATTTAACTACACGAGTATGACAATCTATAGACATATAGAAAGAATGAAGCCAATCCATACCCAGAATAAGGTCAAAATCTACCATGTCTAACTCTATCAAGTCCGCAAGTATGACTCTATGAAGCACAGTGATAGGGCAATCTCTATGCACTTGTTTAGCAATAACTGACTCTCCGACTAGTGTAGAAACTAGGAAAGGCTCGAGAATCCTTTCGGGACCCCTTTTGAAATTCACAGCCACAAGTGGGGTCACATAAGAGAGATTTGACCCGGGTGTCCAACAACACATAAACATCAAGACAAAAGACTCAAAGCATACCAGTAACAACATCATGGGAATCCTCCTTCTACCGATGGGATGGCAAAGCATAAAATCTATTCTGGCGCTGAACGCCAGTAGTGCTAGAAGAAGCGCCCTGAACAGGGGCAGGATGAGGTACATGAGCTGGTGCACTAGTAGCCTGTGTCGGAGGTCGAGCATCTTTGTTCCCCTGTCTGGCATGGGGGCAATCTCTAAGTCTGTGTCCATGATTTCCACAACCAAGAAAACCCCTCGCATCACCAAAACACTCCCCGGGATGATTCCTACCATATTTAGCACAAGGAGGATGACAGAGTCGGTTACTAACACTGTTCTGTGATCCAGACATGAAAGGCCTACCCCTTGCTTCGGCCTGCCTCTAGGCGCTGGAGAGCTAGCTGATGAAGGCAATGGAGCAGACGGACGTCTCTGAAACTAAGGATGGTTCCCTCCATGGAACCTAGGCCAGCTAAACTCATGTTGATCAGATCTCACCCTCTTGCTACCCCTCATCCTTTATCTGTCCCTAAGCTTATCCACCTCTATTTGTTGCACATAAATCATCAACCTAGCTAGATCCATATCCCTATTCCACATCATGGTCTTATACTCTTTTAGAACCAACCCAGAAACACCGGTCATAAACGTACTCATACAAGCCCGGGTGTTAGAGATCAAATCAGGAGCGTACTTGACCAACTGACTAAACTTCAAGCTGTACTCCTTAACAGTCATGGAGCCCTACCTCAAGTTCATGAACTCCTAAATCTTAGCCTCCCTTATCTCAAGCGAAAAGAATCTATCTAAGAATGCATCTTGGAATACTTGCCAAGTCACAGGAGCGGCATCTTCATCTCTACCCTTCCTCCATGACACAACCCAATCATAGGCAATGTCCTTCAGTCTGTAAAACGCCAACTCAACATTTTTTTTTTGAGACATTCATCACATCAGTGATCTTCCTTACCTCCTCCAAGTACAGCTGTGGGTCCTCATCAGTTCCCAACCCATAGAACTCAGGTGGGTTCATCCGTAGAAAGTCACGAATTCTAGCCGCAGCAATATCACCTCCCTGATGATTAGCAGTTGGGGCCCAATTATTGGCCCAAACATTAGCAATGATCGCTTGGGCCAACGCCTGAAAGGCCGCCCTAAATTTAGCGTGGGACACCATCTCATTCAGAGGATCAATGGGTGGGGGCTACTCTTTATTGTTCTCGTGAACATTCGCCCTTCGAAGAGGATTTTTCTGAAAATAGAGAAGCACAGATCATTAGATAAGAGGAGACAACCGGAGGCATGATAGAATCTGAAAAAAAAGACATAACTTTTCCTAAAACATCTCATAGCCTCTTGCCCATAGATGTAGCACGCTACATACCGATGAGCAAGACACTGCTCAACGCAGCTTGTCAGACTCCCTAGGACTCCTTAGAAACCTGGTGCGCTCTGATACCACTTTGTAACGACCTAAAATTACCTCCTGGGATGTCACATGGTGCCTAGGGATATAATTTGCCCCATGCTAACCCATAGAGCCAGTTCCAGCTAATAACCCTTAATTCAAGGATAAAATATGAATTCAAACACTAGGGCATCCATGTTCATAGAAAGGAATAAAGGAAAGAAGGGGTACTCGATCCAAATGGTCATGATAAAGAAATCCCAACAAAACCACAATCTACCAAATAGTCTGACAAATCCTCTACAAATCCATAATCTAGAGAGCCGATGGGACAGTCCCCCAACTGACTCAGGATGAACTACAGGTAACAACATAGTCTTTCAGTCCCTGGAATATCTGAAGATCGGTCCTTGAACCAAGAGGACTTACCACTGTAGGAAATGTATGCAAGGTACTCGAAGATCACGAGCGAAGCTGAGAAGAGCACCTGAACCTACATTATGAGACAATGTAGCACAAAGACATATATATGGATCAGTACTTAGGAATGTACTGTGTATGCGGGGGTGAATGCATGTATATAAACCAGTATCAATTTTCTTCATTCAAATCATGTATGCAATATGAGATGACTCACATGGCTTGAATAATTATGAAATATAAAGTTCATAAATCATATAAGATGATTTATATTACACAAATCTCATGAGTCATCGTTCTTCAACCTCAAAACTGGAAATCTTCTCTTATTCTCAATACTCAAGGCAAAAAGGGCTATAGACAGTACCATCAACTCATGTATATGGGATGGTGGGTAAAACAACATTTAATGTTCAAGATTTTATATCTCTTCAAACTCAAATACTAGAAATATGACCTCATGAGATTTTAGAACATACGTAGAGGCATATCATGCAAGTTAGGAAAATATCTCATTTCAAGCTTCAGGAGAAATGAGCTATCTCAAGGAAAAATACTCTAGTTTAGTGAAAATAGTTCATAAGAGGGAAAATACCTTAGTTTGCAAAAGAGTAGCTGATTTCAAGTTTAAAATGGGTAAGGGAGGTTCTCGTAACTGACATAAACCATGTGAGCTACATGGATTCCAACATTTTGTCCTCCTAAGAAAGAGAACCCACGTTGGAGAGGAGCGTCATACTCTTGCCAGGGAGTATAACCTAGGTCAAGTGATTACTAAACGAAACTCGGCCTCGAGCCCAATCATAATCATTATAAACTCGGCCTCAGGCCCAACCTACGGTGGCACGTAGTTTTGGGGTAAGAAACCATAGTGACTTACCCGCTCGGTGCTAAATACTACTCTCTTTAGATTAGTTTCTCCCATCTCATAAAAATCCACTTTTAGAATAATCTCATGGTTCACCACGAACCCAATGATCAAATTGATAATCTTATATAGTGAAGTGGATTTCCAAGATCGAGGACCATTAGGTCAATTCATTTCTCAATCATCTCAAAATACTCAAATCATAGGGACTTATAGCACAAGAGTTCATAAATTCACAAGTCTCAAATAGGGCTTTATAACCCATAGTTCAATATCAAGTTAAAGCTCATCAAAAGCATAATATATAGCATATAGACTCATAAATCATATGGAAATTTAGGAATTTCAACAATTTATCTCAATTCTCAATTTATTCATATTCTTCAATATCTCAAAATTGCAAACATTAACTTCTCATGGAGTAAAATCATGGGGTTTATACCCAGCTATAATTTCTCAAGAAAACATGTAAAAATCATGCCATTTGACTCTTAATTCATGGGGAATATCAAGATAATGCATTCAATAATAATGGGTGAAAAAACCTAATTCAATTTCATGTAAAACCTCATATATTTCAAGCAAATCATGATATAAATAATCCTTTTGAGCACAAGGGTGAAAGGGTTACCCTTGTTCAAATCCCCATATACCTTAGATTAGGAGATTGGATGAACAAGTTTCCTCTAAACTTCCTCTTCTAAATCTTGGGAGAGGTTTCTTGAAGTCTTTGAACTTGGGAGATTCAATTCTCAACTCACTAGCACAATCTTTGGTGAGTTCTTAGATTTCTTGGGGAAGAATTCTTGCTTTGATATGATTTGGAGGAGAAAACCCTAGCCCATAAGTGTTAGAGATGAGCAAATGAGGCCAGCTGGTTCATCTTGAATATATATGAGGGTTTAAAGGAGTAGAAAGGACCAAAATACCCTTTTAAAAATGTGTTAAAAATTATTGATCGGGGTTTGCGACGGTCGAAATGATGGTCCGTTGGAAGTTTGACGGTCCTCCAGATCGTCCGTCGCTCGAGGGATAAAAATAGAACACACTGACTCTATTCGATGGTTGGAACGATGTTCCATCAAAAGTTTGACAGTTTGCCAGATCTTCTATCGCACGAGGGCCAGGATGAGGCCATACTTCCTTCACTTGACGGTCACCGTGATGGTCCGTCAAATTTTTGGCGGTTCACCATTTTGGTCGTCGCACGATGGATAGAAAAAGGAGTCACTGCCTTGGTTTGACGGGATGATTGACAATCTGTGGAAGACTTGATGGTCCATCAGATCGATCGTCAAACATGGGCGATTCCGACAATGCTTAGGAAAAGGGCCATAACTTCTCACCCCGATACTAAATTTTAACGAAATTGGTATCGTTGGAAAGCTAACTCAATTTCCCACACCATAGGAAGTTATTTTTAGAAAAAATCCACAAGATTAAAACACTAATCAATTAGGTAGTCCTTTCTCAATATCTTAGGGCCAGAATTACACTTCATTCAATACACATTCCAAGGTTCAAGCTATGAGGGAACTTTATAGTGTCTTACAGATACTTATTTTACAAGAATTTGATCTCGAAATAAAAGTTAGAAAAGAATCTGAAAATCATGTAGCTGATCATTTGCCACGTTTGGAAAATCCTCTTACTGAGTCATCTGAAATCCAGGAAGAATTTCCTGATGAGCATATCTATGCGATCACATCAGCTATAAATCAGCCACCTTGGTTTGCTGACATTGATAATTATTTAACTGGAGGATGGATCCCAAAAGATTTTTCGTACGAACAAACAAAAAAACTTAAAAATGATGCACGACATTATTATTGGGAAGATCCTTACTTGTTTAAATTTTGTGTAGATGAAATAATCAGAAAATATGTACCAGAAGAAATGAACAACATCTTAAGGCATTGTCATGATGGGGAAGTGGGGGGTCATTACGAAGGAAGAAAGACGGCAGCAAAAGCAATTAAATTAGGTTTCTTCTGGCCTAATCCTTTCAAAGATGCAAGAAATTATGTTTCCACATGCGATAAATGTCATAGAAGCGGTAACATTTCAAAATGATATGAAATGCCTCTTAACTCTTTTCTTGTTTGTGAAATATTTGATATTTAGGGTATCAATTTTATGGGTCCATTTCCTTTGTCAAATGGTTGTGAATATATTTTAGTGGCTGTTGACTATGTTTCAATATGGGTAGAAGCAGTAACTACTAAGAAAAATGATACTCGTGTTGTTTGGAATTTTCTCAAAAAAAAATATTTTCTCTAGGTTTGGAACCCCACGAGTTATCATAAGTGATTCGGAAACCCATTTTATAAACAAACAATTCGCTAGTTTGTTTCCAAGGTATGGAGTAACTCATAAAATAGGAACTCCATACCATGCTCAAACAAGTGGGCAAGTAGAGGTATCCAACAAAGAATTAAAAAGAATCTTAGAAAAGACTATTGGGTCATCCCAAAAAGATTGGTCTTTAAAATTAGATGATATTTTATGGACTTACAGAACTGCTTTCAAAACATGCATAGGCACATCTCCTTACAGATTAGTTTTTGAAAAAGATTGTCATTTACCTGTGGAATTGGAACATAAAGCATATTGGGCGATAAAACTATTAAATCTAAATTTATTAGATGCAGGTAAAATCATTTGGTGCAGCTTGATGAATTGGAAATTCAGGCTTGGAGCATATGAAAATGCTAAGTTGTACAAAGAAAAGACAAAAAATGGCATGATAACCATATTCGCCATAAGGATTTTAAACTTGGAGATCAAGTTCTATTGTACAATAGCCGATTGAGATTATTTTCTGGAAAATTCAAGTCACGTTGGACAGGATCATACATCATAACAAAAGTTACCCCTTATGGTGCTTTTGAAATACAACACATAGATGGAGGAGAAAAATTCAAAGTGAACGGGCATCGATTGAAATCTTATATCACCAGAATCTTTGACAAACAGGCTTCAACGGTTCTTTTTTACATAATATATATATACACATACTAACAAGTCAAGTTGACGACGTTAAATTCAGAACTACCTCTCGTTTTATTTCAAGCAAGTACATATATATTTTTTTCAAAAAAACATAGTTACAATTTTTCAAGAAAGAAAATATATTATATACACATAAATATATTAGGCTTTTAAATAACATGTGAATATATATATATATATATATATATATATATATATATATATATATATATATATGCTAACGCCTTTTCAAAACTAATAAATAAATATATTAAGTTTTTCTTTTACTTATTTATATATGTTAATTATGGTAATAGTAGCTTATATAGTTAATTTAATTGTTTTGAATTATTTTTTTAAAAATAAAATAAACCCAACAATGTGTAAACAAAGAAAAAATAGGAGCAAATCTTGCAAAAGAATTGTATTTATAGATATAGAAAGTAAATAAAAATTAGTGTTTCTATATATTGAATAAATTAAGATTGTATATATATATATATATATATATAGTTTTATATCTATTGTGATAAAATTATGATAATTAATTTTACTTTGTAGTAGAGTAATGTATGTAATTAAATTAATTTTCATTCTTCTTTATTTGGAAAGGAATGATGTGATGACCCCAAATCAAGGAGGTCCAAGAGTCATCTTGGTGAGGTGGATTTGTCAGCCAGTAAGAAAAAACCAAGTGTCGCCTTTGAAATGGTTAGTTTAAATTATATTTTTTTATATTGTTGTAACATTGAGAGAGCTAAGTGGCAACTTGATACAAAAAACTTAGTACTTTTTACATATATTAGAACACAGTAAGTACTAAACAGAAATAGTTCAAAAAAATCAATCTTAGTTCTCTGCTATGCCTCTTCACCATTTCCCCCTCCTTTGATCTACATTCTAAACTAGAAAATTCCTCCGAAAAATAATCAATCTCAGCGCTTAATTATACCTCAGAAGGGAGAGGATTAGATTCAAGATAACCTTGAAAGAACCCCCATTCTTGAAAGAGGAATTTTATTTGACTCTCAAGATGGGGAACAAGATGAGTATGCTGCTAATGTGCTTGATTATCATAAATTGGAAGAGTTTATGAAACCACCAGGCAAGTTTTCTTTGTATTTGGTACGGAAATTTTATAAAAATTTGAGTAGAAACTCAAATTTTTCTACTGTTAAAGGTAGAAGAATTAATTATTCTCCTCAAGATATCAATCGCTTATATCAATCGCTTATATAATCTCCTCAAGATATCAATCGCTTATATTCTCCTCAAGATATCAATCGCTTATAAAATAGAAAGAATTTTCTGTCCATTTGGAGCTAATTGGGGCTATGACGGAGATGGGAACAAGATAAGTTTGTTCGGAAAAAATATTATGTACAATGCAAGACCATTTCTCTATTTTCTAAGTAGCAGGATGATTCCAAATTCCCATACCAGCGAAATATACTCAAATAGGTTGGCACTTCTATATATTATCTATTTAGGTATGTCTGTAAATGTTGGTAAGTTTACCAACAGTCATATCAAGATGTGTAGGTTTGATCAGAATGTAGGTATTTTGTGGTTTCCATCAACCATAACTAGATTGATTATGGATGCTGGAGTGATTATTAATTCAAGAGCTATGAGTCCATCCAACAAAATTTTGGACAAAAAATTATGGTCAAGGCTTGCAAAAACTCATGGCCCAAGAAGAAAGGAAGAAGAAGAGGAACTCCTGTTGAGAAATAGGAGAAGGCAACAAACTACTTTTCTGACTTCTCCTACTCCTCCTACTTCTCCCACTTTGAAAATTGTTATGGAGCTTTTACAGAAAAATATGATGACATAGAATCTAGCTCTACAATAAAAAAGGAAGAAGTTATTGCACAACTTATGGGAGTAGAGGATATGTTGATGAACAAGTTAGATAGAATAGAAAACATTCTTATGAAAGGGGTGATCTACAATTGTGATATGATTTGGGGACTTGCAAACTTCACACAAAGAATGGATGCACAATGGAATTACAATGAGTCAACATTCTTTCCATTATTTAATTTTGTAGATCCATCAACTATTCCAATACCAATATGGTACTTACTGAAAGAATTGACTCAAATGGAGCTTATGAAAGAGCAACCACAACCGCCGCCGGGCGTTGACAATTCTTGGTTTGGTTTATTTAAATTTGATGACTTTGACCACTATGATGACATGGTATCTAATTGGTTAGATTTGAATAATGTCGTTACAATCTCATATCCCTTGACCACACCAACCTTAGGAGGAATAACAATTAGGGAACCAAATTCAGAAATGCGATGAGCGAAAAGGCCAAGAGAAGATGAAGGAAAAGGAAAGAATACAATGGAAGAAGAAGAAGACTCCTCCAATGATGATAATGAAGCATCAATTCGAATGTTTGAGGTGGGTCAATCGAGCATGATGCACCCAAAAGAACAAGGGAATAATTTCGTTGATAATACTCAAGACGGAGAGGGATCTTCGGGAGAAGCCAACTTCATATGAGGTTGTGCTCATCCTGGAGGATGAAATATTTAAGTTTGAGGGAAAAGTTGTTTCATTATATACTAACGTATATCTGGTTGGTAGCTTTCATTACTATTTTGCTTTGTTGATAGTGTACAGATGGTTGAAAGTTGCCTTTTTTTGTTAAGAATTAGAAAAAGCTCTTAGTTACCTCTTTTGAACTAGTATCTGAAGAAACTCTTAGTATAGAAAAATTTTCTGATGAGCTTTTGCTGGAAAAAATTAGTGTAAAATATTTTGTTATTAAATATCAAAGTACTTTATTTACCACTATTGAGGAAACTTGTTCACAGGTAAAGTGCTAGTGAATCTATTTTCTGTGTTTTTTCCCCCTGATTTTAACTTATTATTCTAAAGACTTTTAATCTTATTTGTTAACATATGAGAAGAAAGACTCTGATGCATCCATCAATTAGCATATTTCCAAATTCAACTTTCTACAGTAAGCAAATTTGTGATGTCCCTGATGTAAAGCATAAAACGTATGAGAAAGGATATCTTACAGGAATGTGATTTGGCCCATATTTCATTATAAATGTTCCATTGGGGAAAGAAGAAATAGATGATGTTGTACATAGTCGAAAAAATTTGGTTGAGGTGGCTTTAGTGATGAAGATAGTGCATAACTTGTTTAAAGCTTGAAGTGGCTCCAGGAAGAAACTCAACATTGGGGTTATATCACCTTATGCTGCACAAGTTTTGGCCATACAAGGTAAACTTGGTCAGAGTTATGATGACCTTGAGGATTTTGAAGTTAAGTGAAGTCGTTAGATGGATTTTAGGGAGGGGGGAAGACATCATAATAATATCTACTATAAGGTCTAATTCAAGCGGGTCAATCGGCTTTTTATCTAGTCTTGAAAGGACTAATGTTGCTTTGACCAGGGCTCGACACTGTCTATTGATTATTGGCAATGAGAAAACATTACTTAAGAGAAAATATATATGGGAAGCATTAGTTAAATATGCAAAGGATCGTGAGTTCTTCTTTCATTCTTAGGAAGACAATGACATGAAGGCAACAATTTTAGATGTTAAGAAGAAATATGATCAGATGGATAATTTACTTAATGTGGATAGTATTCTGTTCAAATCTCAAATATGGAAGGTATATCTTGTGCTTTAGTTCTTTTGCTTTGTAAAATTTAGAACTGTATCAGACAGTATCACTTACTGAGATATAGTCCAAAGGTTGCATTTGGCTTTTCACGTTAATTCTTTTTCTTAAATACAACGTTGTAGTTTAATATGGCATAGTTCAGTTAATGTCCAACTATAATGAAGTTATGTCTCCATGTACATTCAAACACTTGAGTGTTTGGTCTGCAACAATCCTTTTTTACGTTTCTTGTTATTTTTCTTCTATATCAAAGTCGAGGTAGTCTTTTAGGGATTATTTCTGTGAATAGAATATATACTTCTTCTATGTTGCTCAAAGTTGTTTATTGCTATGTGAAGAAAGTAAATAGTTGATTTTCATACTCATCCTCAAAAATTTTTAACCAAGGATAAATATTTCATTTTTGAATTGCTATACCTACTTGTATTGTCATAGGTGGCTCAAGTCACTTATTATTGTTTGTTCATGTAGAATGTTGATGTATTAATGGGCTATGCATGTTGTCTTTATTATGGTTCACTTCTGTATCTAAAAAAATTATTTTTTACTTCTAAAGTAGTGGCTTGCATTAGTATTACCAATTTTCTTCCTCCCAATGCACCTGTAATTCTATGTTTTATATGTTTTACTTACATCAGCTATGGTCTATGCAAACATCTGTCTTTGTCCAGTTTACATTTTTTTTTCTTTTCTTAGTGTTGGCTTCAATCATTGAAAGTGTTAAAACTTTGGTCAGTTTTATTTGGCACACTTAAATTTATATGCCTTACAACTATATCGATGTCTTTTGCTAGTTTCTTTGAAATTTGATTCCCTTCTATCATTCTCAGCACCACATCGTTACTTTGTGATGATGGATCACTTATGCCCATGGCCTTTCAGACGTCCTGAATATTATCACCATATGTCTTGCTAGATGAGTTATTTGTTTTAAGTCTTGTGCTAGTAAATTATTTTTGGTTCACCGAAATTAATTTCTCTACGATCCTACCTCCTGAGCCTCGCAATATTCGATAAAAGTGTGACTCCTTAGAAATTAAGGTTGGATATTCATCAGGAATGGACTAAGCCTTGGGATTAACGTGACTTTCTATACTACATCATGGCCAGGGGTCAATGTTGTGCAGACACCATATCCAACTTTATGATATACAACTAGCTAGAATCTTGTTCTTTTCATCTGTCATTGTGGTTCCATCCATTCCAACAAACTTTATCAATGGAATCCTAAATCTCTTTCGGGATATCATATCTTTTCCTCTCAAGAATGGCAGCTTCGTTCATAAGGTTTGCGAGATCTGCGCCACAGGTATTTTCGCTGCAACAACACTTAGAGACACATCTTTATGAAATTCCTTATTATTATTAGCCTTTAATATTTCTTCTCTTCCTCTTATATCAGGTAAGTCCAACAATAAGTTGTCTATCAAATCTTCTCTGTCGTGACTGTAATATTTTGAATTAAATCTTTTTAAGACTTTTAGTTATTTAAACTAAATAAGTTGGCTAAATCTGGTTTGATTTAAAAATCATGACACTTAAGGAAGATCGATTCAATTGAGCATAATTCATGAGTTGTATGAATGTCTTTCCAAACTCATACTTACTTATTGATGATCAAAATTAATATATTCACTAGTTCCAAGTGTATTGTGTGATTAGTATATATTACCTAGTTCTCATGTTTATTTGAAAATCTAGAACTTGCCTTGAATGTGGGCCGAGGCAAAATTTTAGGTAGATTTTGAGTTGAGAAATGAAAGTGGGCCATCCTTATTAAATAAATAGCCAAAATAAACCTACATTGATGATTTTATCCCTAGCTAGCCCCGTTGAGACTAAAATAAAATATTCTTATTTTATTATTCACTGAGCTTTAATACTTAGACAATTATTTTTTCAACCTAATTCCTTTTGGGCATTTCGAAAGTTAAGCTAAATGCATAAAATTAAGTTTTACAAAAAAAAAAAGAGAGGAAAACATGTGAAAGAAAATTGATGAATATTATTGAATTTTTTTAGAAGCCTTTGTTGGAAAACTGAAAGAAAAAAGGTATATTCATATACAACAAGATATTAGCAATTTCATTCACAAAGAAGAGTTAAAAAAGAGATAGGTTGATGGGTTATAAGGGAGTAGAAGTCAATTGTGACCAAGCAATAAAGTAAATGAAGTGCCTAAAAGGAATTTGAGTCACTACTATTCATATGTATCGCACCTGCCCCTAAGCCTATATTACAGCCTTGAAAAAAATCCTACATGATCTCAACTCAAACGACTCCTATATTAGTGGAGAACCACATGATAGGCAAGCTTATGGTATTTTCGGTAACATAACATACTTCTTTGCTGAGAGTGAGTGAGAAACTTTCTCTGAATAAGCCCTTCTTGTTCTATTGATATATTGTGTGATATATGGGCATTCTTTTTATTTGGTGAGACACACTTGAAATTAGGAAATATTGTTATTTCAATTCTCAATAAGTGAATATGAGTACGGTTAAAAGCCGTTTGAACTCATGGTTGATCTTAATTGATTTTTTTTCTTCGAGATTTCTTATGAATTTATTTATTTATTTTAAAAAAATTAGACACTATATATCTACTATCCCATATTTACTAACAATCTTGCAGGAAAGGAATATTGAAAGAATAAGAGAACAAAAGAAAGACATATTGTGGAAACATGAAAATACGGAGAAATGAAGCAACAACAAAAATTAGTGTCGCAACAATGAACAAATGGAAAAATGATCTCTAAAGTGGAAACAACATTTGATGTCTCCACATAGTCATGAGATCTGCATTATATTTTCTATAACTAGGAATTCAACAAGGAAGGAAAGGGCATTGGAGAAAAGGAAGAGTTGAAGCAACTACTTAAAAATTCTCTTTAAAGTTTTCTTTTACTACTTGTTAGTTATTTAATGTTGAAAATTATTCTAGATCCTGCTTTTAACTAAATAGCGGAATTATTCTTCTTGAATATTTCTTCTATTTTCTTATTTAATGGAGAAGAATATTTTCATTAGTAGTACCTATTCTAGTATGGAGTAATTTTCTTTTGTGTTGGGAAAATGATGCATCTTGATATTTCTATATAACAGTAAGTATTATTCCAAAATTTCACATACTTAAGCTGAAGTTTCTATTTAATTTTATCAGCTTTACTGTTAGATGTTACTTTATTTATTAAATCTATCTATTTCGTACTTCAAATTAACATGTTATTAATTTTGTAATTGAGAGAGACAGAAGAAATAATACCGTTAATTGAAGTATTGATAGATTGTTAATATTTATTTAGTGACATCTATCTAATTTATATTATAATTAATTTCCCTTATTTGTAATCGAAAGAGGCAAATAGTGTATTAATTAGTTATATCAAGTAAGGCAACCGAAAGGGACTTACTACAAAAATAGCATGTTTTAGTTTAAATATATATTTCTGGGTCTTTAATATTACTACTTTGATGATTAAATTATATAATCGAGAGGAGTGCATTTAATTGTTCAAGTTTAGTAATAAAACATAAATATAATCATGAGACGTATTTATACAGTTTTGAGAAAAAGAAACTGAGGAATAAAGAGTTTACTTTATATAGAAATATTGAGTGAAGTCAAAATCCCAACACCTTTAACATATTTGAAATATATATATATATATATATATATATATATATATATATTTGTTTTCTACCATTTATTTATGTACTAACAATTAGTTAATTCACTATTCAGCTATTTCTAATTTTCTCATATAGTAATTAAAACAAGAAACATCCGTAGAATAGATAAAACCAATCTCTGTGGGTTCGACATCTTTCTATACTATTATTTGATAGAGAGCGAGTAAAAAATATATATATGCCATTGACTCGTCAGTACGTCTTATAGGAATCAAGGCAAATGACTCAACTAAAAGGTACGTCTTATTGGAATCAAGGGGAATGACTTGACTAAAAGGTAAGTCTTATAGGAATCAAGGGGGATGACTCGACTAAAAGGTACGTCTTATAGGAATCAAGGGGAATGAATCGACTAAAAGGTACGTATTATAGAAATCAAGGAAAATGACTTGACTAAAAGGTACGTCTTATAGGAATCAAGGGAAATGACTCCACTAAAAAGTATGTCTTATATAAATCAAGGGGAATGACTCGAATAAAAAGTACGTCTTATAGGAATCAAGGGGAATGAATCGATTAAAAGGTACGTCTTATAGGAATCAAGGTTCAATTTAAGAAGTATATCACCTAGTAGTTGAAAACTAAATACCTGGAAAAAGAAGTATGCCTTCGAGGAATATAGAATGATGAATTTTTACCATAATTTGATTGTCAAACCTGTGCAGGAACATTGCTTCCTGTATTTATGGAATGAGGCATTGCAACCCTTGATATTTATGCTCTGTTTCCTGTTTCATCAAAGAATACTTATGAATTCAAAAACATGGTGGCAGATTTGTGGCTTTAGCTTCTGTGGAAATCACTCTTGCCCTCATCACATTTAACCTTGCTTCCAACCATTAGCATATATTACTGACTTGCTGCATCATTGACCCAAACTCAGGTTATTAAGAGTGACTCTGAAACAAACACAGTATCTTTATTTTTCCACGCTTCTCAGATAAACCCTTTCAACCTTGGTATTCCCATGAGTTCCCAGACTTGTCTATTGACAAAACTTTCTGCATGCCTTGTTTCGTCTCACAATCATTTCTCTTTCATGTGCTGGCTTTTTGTCTTGCTTTGTGCAATTGAAGAAGCTAGTAGCCAGATTTGAAATCTTTTCTCACTTGTTATGACACGGACTCGACTCAAAGATATGAGAAACATTATAATGATGATTTTTTTGAATAACTGACTCAAGAAAAAAAAGATATAAAGAACAAATAAAAGGAAAATGAATGTCCCAATTTGAAACAAAGAAATAAAAAATTCATTTAAAAATGACAGTCAACTCTAATGATTATGCCATGTATTTTTGGATTAAGTTGCCTGATCTTTTCATCCAAACTTTCCACCAATTTTTGTTGAGTTAATGGCCCTGAAATTGAGTTGCTCCTTAGGTCAATTGCACTTATAGATCCCATTCAGCTAGTGACATCTTGAAGGGTTTTCGCCAACAAGCCTTTCTCAATTTTTTCTCTCAGCTCACCATTATCCTATGGTGTTTGTGAGGATTTTCATAAATGAGACTCTCTTATTCTTATTTTTTTCAACTCACAATCGTCTTACGGTGTCCGTGAGGGTTTTCACCAATAAGTCTCTCTCATTTTATTTCTCTCAACTCACCATCGTCTTGTGGTTCTCATGAGGGTTTTAACCAATAATACTCTCTTATTTTTATTTCTCTCCTGACTCTTTATGCTGAGGAAGACATGTGGTTCTCAAAATACGTCATCATATGCATTGCATGCTCTAATACCCCACACTTTTCCTAGTTGAAATTCATCTCTAGAATATCAAAGATCCTTCTTCAAAGATGAATATATTTTATGCTATGTGAATTTTTTAAGATTTTGACTTTTTATCCCGTGGGAAATTAAGCTTTCCATCGATATCAAATTCGCCCAAATCCAACACTCGGGCGAAGAGTTAGAGCCAATTTAGTGAGACAGTGTACCACCTGGTACTTTAGCGCGTCGCGGAGCAAGCCAAAATGGCAATTGTCAAAATCCAGTAAGCCTTAGTGATTCCACCGCATCGCAGTGGCTTTTCAGTTCGCAACCAAGGTGGCAACGCGATTTCCACCACGTCGCGCTAAGGTTCAGTTTTCTAATCGTCCAATTTCCAGCAAACTGGCGCGATTATGGCGCGTCGTTCCACATGTAAAATTAGGATTTTTTTCAGTTCCGAATTTTAATTCCAAGGGAAAGAAAGTCATTTTGCTACCCCTATATATACTCCTTAACATGAAATTCAGCCACATTAAACCCAAATATTTTTGTTTTCTCAATTTTACTCAAGAACAAGAGCTAGGGTTCAAAAATCAAGACCCCAATCATCAAAGGTTTCACCATTAATCTTTCGAGGATCAAGTAGTAAGGTATGCAGATGTTGATTCTTGGGTTCCTTCCACCCAAGAAGTTCAAGAATCCTTTTCTAAATTCAAAGATCATATATTTATGAGTTTTCATGATTCATGTGAATTGAAATTGAAGTTCATGTTATTATTGAGTTTTAATTCATGTTTTGTTTACAAAGTTTCAAGCTTTGATCCTAGTATGATATTCATGTGATATTCATGATAAAACCTCTTCAAGTTGCATGTTAGGTGATGTGTTTATGTCAATTAGGTGTAGAAATTGTGAATAACCAAAGCATGCTCCCCATATGTTTGATAAAATGCTTATGTGAAGGAATTAGAGATATTATAGCATGTTGACTAGAAATCCCCAATTGTGTGTAAGTTCATGCATGCCAAGTGTTTGTTGAAAATCCTTAGTGAATGAATTGTGGCATGTTAGCATGAAATTTCCCAATTATGTGCTCTTTAATGCATGTAAAATGTCTGTTGTAAGACCTTGTTGAATGGAGTATGAGCCAGTAGCATATCTCCCTATACTATTACATGTTTATGATTTTCAAGTGCTTGATGAGATGCTTTAATGATTGTAATAGTGAATGAAAGTCCATGGTCATGATTATTTAAGATGGTTATGTTTTACTTTTATGTTATCGAGTCCTGGGGGTATTTATACCCGATAAATTAGCTGTTGTCTAGAGCCATGTTAGTTTTCATGATAGTCTCAATCAAGCCACGATCCTTAGAACTCAGTCAGTTACAGAATTCAGTATTCTCAGAAAGTCATAGAACTTATGAAATGTCAGTAATCCAAGTATCATTAGCATTCCAGCTTCAGTTCAATACTCAACTTAGATCTTAGTAGTATTCATGAATTCAGTTCAGACATCAGTAACATTCAAGTAATCAATTCAGAACTCAGTATCATTCGGTCAGATAACGAGATCCAGTAGTGTTCTATCAGTCTTCAGAACCAAGTGAACTCAGCTTAAATCAGTTGATCAGTAACAGATTTAGCTCAGTCTAGTACAACTTAAGAAAACGAATCAGCTCAGAGTCTTTCAGTTGGGAGTAGGATTTAGCACCGAGCGAACCTAGGGATGGGGACTCACCCATTAGATAGGAGTGAGATCCCTAGGAGTAATCGCTAAGTTCCAGAACTATGTAGCCAGTGTAGGTATGAGATGTCACCCGTTAGATAGGACTGACATACTCAGGGATCACCCGTTAGTAAATTATATATATATATATAGGACTGATCCCAGGGGTCACCCGCTAGATAGGATTGACTCCACAAGAGAGGTCTTTACCCATAGCACGGTACTGACACCTTTTCAACTGGGGTTACAGGTTGGACTCCAACTTAGCTAGAAGGGGCATGTCGGTTAGATGACTACTTCCCACAGTCTCAGTTGCAGAATCAGTCTCAGTAAAGGAACTTAGTTCAGTAGTACAGAGTAAGGACTGTTATATACAAACAATCATTATAATTATCAACAGACTCAAAGATCACTCGCAGGATAGAACTGTTCTTGGATTTAGTTAATCAGCTTTAGTATCATTAGATTCAGAGATCACCCGCTAGATAGGACTGATCTCAGATTAAGTCAAATCATATTCATTATCAGTATATATAGAGATCATCCGCTAGATAGGACTGGTCTCAGATTTTGTTAAGTACTCTCATTATTAGTAGATTCAAAGATCACCCGCTAGATAGGACTGAGATCTCAGATTTCAGTCGAGCATTCCCATTATCATTAGATTCAGAGATCACCCACTAGATAGGACTGATCTCAACTTCAGTACTCGGTTATCAATATCAGAAGATTCAGTTATTTAGTATCTCAGAATTTGTAGTGAGTTCAGACGTCAGTAAAGCAGTATTCGAGTCTCAGTATTCAGAATCATGATGATTTTAGTTATGGTTTGTACATTCATGCATATGTTCTCATTTAGTACTCTCATGATTATTCAGTTAAGTAATTGTTCATGCATAAGCCCTTGAATTTAGCCTTATCTCATCTTGCATACTAGTACATTCCCACATACTGACGCATTTGCACTATGGTGTTTTACTTTACACCATAGGTTCAGAAGCACAAGATCCAGAACACACTTAGCAGCTCAGTTTTAGGTAGTAGCAGTAGACCTAGCAGTGAGTCCTCATTATTCGAGGATGGTTCTTATTTCATTTTATTACCAGTTTTAGTATTTCAGTAGTTGGAGTTAGTTGGGGACATGTCCCATCAACTCCTTATTCAGATAGTTTAGAGGCTTTCAGACTACAGATTTTTCAGACTAGTTATTCAGATAGATGTTTAGTTTTGATGTTGATAGACTTTTTTCAGTTGTATTTTCAGAATTTGAACCTTATGGCAAGTTTCTGCTAGTTTTTCACATTTATTTCAGTATATTATGCAGTTCTCAGATACATATATCATAAAGGGTTGGCTTGTGGTCCCTCGAGGTCATGATAACCATGTGGCATTTCACTTCCAGAAAATTGGAGCGTTACACATGCGTAGCCTTAACGTTCTTAAAAATTGATCTGAAGGTTTTTCTTTGGTTGTAACTTGTCTTTTGGATAAGGTTAGAAAGAAAGGATGGCATGAGTCTCAAACGACACTTAAAGTGGGAAGGGACTTACAACTTTTGCAATTGATGACTCAAACAATGAAAATTAACCCATGCCCTAGTTTCTTTAACTGAGTAATTCTAAATTTTTTATTTGGTTGGACCAAGCCCAGAGTAGGGCAGCCTACGTATCTCACCCTCAAGAGAGGAGAATCAAGTCACACATAGTTCTGATAACTTGTTCTTTTGCTTGATTCTATTTTTTTAGTTGTTATTGACTCTTTTCCTTTTTTTCTTTCTTTTTGCCACATTTTTCTTCACTTTTTCTTGAAACTTTTCTGAATCTAGTCTTTTGCTTGACACTTTTCTTTCAAGCTTTGCTGACTCTATCTTGATTCCAAAAGAGGGGTATGAAAGAAAATAACACTAAATCTCAAATGAGGTAAACAAGGGATGACACAATGTTTGGATAGCAGAATAAAATGCCTTCATCATGTCAATCCTTGAAAATGCAAGTACATAACATGCAATATGAAAGTGGGAGATGAAGATCATGTGTGACACTTTAACAACACTAACTTTAAATGAGCATGTGTTCCACTTTTCTTTTACACTTGTCAAACCTACAACTCTACCTTTGTTGTACATCCCTCATATCGAATGACTCATGCTTTCGTGGAGTTGATTATCTTCCTTTTTTTGTTGAATAGGGATTTCACATCCACCATTTGACCTAATTGAGACATGTCTTTCAATTGATGACCAAGTTATTCTTGTGATTCTCAAAATAATTGCCTTAATTTTCAAAGAAGGCTTCAACATGGTTACCAAATGTCTTAACATACTACCTATTTCTCATATGTCTTTTTCTTCTAACTTTATCCCTCTAATTCAATGTTTCATGATTAAATTGGATTTTAAGATCTGGCTTAAAATTCCACGGGCATGTCATAGAACTAGAATCAACATAAAATAAATTGCATGAAAAAAAGACAAACAAACAAACTTAAAATAAGACAAAACAACAAGGGACACCATATTTCATTGAAAGAAAAAATAGAAGGATTTAAACCAAGAAGATAAAGAAACAAAATAAGATAGATTCAAAACTACAACATTGAAATAATTCAGAAAACAGGAAGGAAAACAAAACAAACTACTAAACATTCATCCTAGTGAGGAGAGGACTGACTTCCCAATTGCTGAGCTTAATATCTTAGCCACTGGTTTGCATATCATCATGTCTAGATATTTTCTCACTATCAATGTTTTGCACCTTAATTAATTTATCTTGAATCATCTTTTCAATTTGTCTTTTAAAATCTCAACAATCTTCAATACTATGACCCTGAACATCAGAATGATACACACATGGTACATTAGGATCAAAATTTTTTGAACGCCGATTAAGAGTGTACCCAAGGAAAGGAGTGATCATGCCCCACTGTACTAATCTGAAATAATCTGGTATCCGACTCTCCAATTGGTGTGAAACAATCCCTCGACTTCTGCCTTATTTCATTATTTGGTTTGGATAAAAAATCGAGCCTAGAAGGGCTTTGGTATATTTATGGAATTAGAGGATGACTCTGAGGAGTTGGAGCGTGCCATTGTGGGTAAGATGGGGGTTGAACATATGGTTGTGTGTTATATACTGGATATGGAGGTAGGGAAATGGAGTACAATGGATTTTGGGAGTGATTATGTGGAGGTTGGGCATGAACTTGGGTTTCTGACTGAGGGTAAAGGCGACGTGATCTTCTTTTACATGCATATTATTCAGCTACAATAGCAGCTACATCTTCCTCATTCTTCTTCCCTCCAACATTTCCTAAACCCTTCTGAATTGCTTGAGTAGTTGCTTTCAATATTGCAAAACTCACAATGAGACCAGCCTTAATTCCATTATATATCATCTCTCACATTCATAGGACCTCAATAAATGGCTTACCTAATACAGGTAACAAGTTTTGATAGTATGTTTCATCCTGTGTTTGAGTAAACACCTCCAATATCTTGCTTTCTTTTATTGGCGGTTTTACCCTGGCAGCTTGTTCATGCCATCTAATCTCATACTCCCTGAAATTTTCATTTTTCTTCTTCTTCAAATTAGTCAGGGATTTCTCATTAGGAATCAGCTCCACGTTGTACTAAAATTATTGCACGAATTCGTTAGCCAAGTCATCCCAACTACTCCACTTGTCGATGTCCTCATCCACAAACCACTCTGAGGCTAGACTCGAAAGGATCTCACCAAAATAAGCTATGAGTAATTCTTCTTTACCTTCGATACCTCTTAATTGGTTACAATAACGCCTCAAGTGTGCCACTGGATCACTGTGCACTTCGTACTAGTCAAACTTTGGCATTTTGAACCCTAGCGGCAAATGAACGTCAGGAAACATACATAAATCTTTGTATGAAACACTTTTTGTTCCTTCTAATCCTTGCATATTTATCATACTCTGCTCTAAGCTTCTCACTTTCCTGGCCATCTCTTCCTGTTCTTCACTTTTAACAATCTTCTCAATCACGATAGGAGAATCGTGTTGATGAGCATGATAATATGGATTTGGGGGTTTTAAAGTCATTTCAGGAGGATACAATTGATCATGACTTGGTTCACCCATATTCCTCTATACTGTCAATTGAGGACCTGCAGTAGCTGGGGCTACAAGAGTGAAAAATAGGTTCGTCATGACAGATGGATTTGGTGGGCGCATGGTAGAAGTACCAGCAGCGCCAGACACATTAGCATATGTGTCGAATCCAGGTGGGTAAAATGGATCGCCAGTTTGAACTTGAGCGGAATTTGGATCATTCGTATTAGAAAGTCCAGGGATTGAGGAAGGCGAGGCTTGTCCATTCGACCAAGCTTGGTACATCTCCACTATCTGTTGTTTCAATAACTTATTTTCTTCCATTGATGCTAATTCTTGCTAAATCAACTGATTTTGCTCTTCCTCACTGTCATACCCCATACCCTCTTTGTGGGTCATCTTTATCTTTTCTTTGAACCTCTGTTTCATGGATTTAGAAGACAACTTAACGACAAACCAACCACCTTAATACTATTTTGATTTTGGAGATAACTAATGTGTCAGAGTTTAATTTTTTTTAAGATCACCGAATCTATGAAGGACTGCCTACGTATCTCATTAAGATGAGAATCAGGTGTGTGTAGTTCTTGAACTATATGTCATACAAAACTCAGCCTCAAGACCCCTAAAGGTTCAGGGCTGTTAAAATTTATATTTATTTTTGTAAAAACTTAGCCTCATGATCCCTAAAGATTCGGGGCTATTAAGGTATATATATAAAAATTGAACTTGAGGATTAGAAAAATAATTATGAAAGTAATCAAAATATTCTCCAATAAATCTGTGAATAATTTTTTCAAAAGACAGGGTCGTACCCCGAAAAGGGTTTCCTATGTATCTCGCTAAATAGTGAGAATCAGACCCTTATAGTTCATGAAGACCTTAAAAAAACCTACATATATTTTTAATTTCTTCAAAAAATGACATTAAATTTGAGGACAATATACTCTCTTGCATTTTACCAAGTTTCCTAAAAGCCAGTCAACAATAAAATAAGCCTTCAAAATAAATGTCAAAGAGCACGTAGGATGTACATTTTGGTCATTATAAAGAGGGACACCTATCCTAGATAGACCCGGCCCCTGTGTCGAGTCCCGCTAAGTCAAATGCACATGATGCAAATAAAGTGAAACCTAATAGGGATAACCAGATTCTGAGTTTCAGTTCTACTAGGTTTATCTTAATAGAGATAGGTGTCTAGACTGGCTTACCCGAGCGGACACTCCAGTCGGGAAGGGACAACTTGTTCGGTAGCAGTGCTAATCCGACTTCGTTGTTGATCCAAAACCCTACCTAACACGTGTGACTAAAAATCCTTCACCAGGTTCCTTGACACTCCGGCTATCTCAAAAAGAAGGTAGGATGCATACGTTGTATTCCTTCTATTCTATTTCAAAGACTCAGAGGAGATGCGCAAGAGAAGATAGTTTATAAATACAATTCAACAGTATCAAAACAATAAATGAACGACAAATAGCACATTAGGCCAACAAACACAATATCAACAATAATTAAAACAAGTAAAAGTCAATATCAAAAGCTCGAATTCTAGTTGGTTTCCCCAGTGGAGTCGTCAAAGATGTCACACCCCTATTTTCGCTTGAGAGGTCGAAGTTGAAGGGTTTTTACAATTAAAGTGACAGTTTTGAATAGTGATTAATTTATTTACAGAGTCGTCACTTGGAATTGAGTTACAGTGTTCCAAGTCACCTTATGGAATCCCTAATCAAAAGGAAGTTGACTCTTTCATTATTGGTCTGCAAAAATAGAAGACCAGGTAAAGACTTCTGTTGACCGAAGGGAAGGTGTGAGGCACCCCTCGAATCCCGTGGTTCTAGCATGGTCGCTTTTATCAACTTTTCTTAACTTAAACTATTTTGATACATTATCTTAAGGCCTAATTTCGCTCACTTTTATTATATCAAAATTATTTAAAAATCTCATATTTAATCGGTGAAAAATTAATTCTAGAAAAATATTTGTCAAAGTACATTATTGAATCCTTGAATTATATTTAAATATCTCAGAAAGATGTGTACGCCACAATCTTAGTTGAGACAAAAAATTTAAACATGTCTAAAAATTTTCTAGCGTTAGAGACGTGATTTGTCTTTTATAAATTCACAATAAATTTTATCTATTTAAAATGTTACTTAATATTAATAATAAAGTTAAACAATATTCAATTAAAGTAGTAGATTAATTTAACAAATAATTAAGTTTTATTAATAATAATGAAAATAAAA
This sequence comes from Capsicum pubescens, assembly GCA_030864215.1. Classification (NCBI taxonomy): domain Eukaryota; kingdom Viridiplantae; phylum Streptophyta; class Magnoliopsida; order Solanales; family Solanaceae; genus Capsicum; species Capsicum pubescens. The sequence goes on along the minus strand of CM061548.1, from coordinate 144,264,571 downwards.
ATAAAATAATAATAAAATAAAAATAAAATAATAATAGTAAAATAATATTACAAATACATAAAATCAACCTTGTTTACTCAAATAATTTAAAATTAAATTTAAATAATCATCAAATAAATTCCTATCTTAAAACAAATATCACATAAACTACAGATATATAAATCGTACATGAAATTTATTTTCCTTGATGTCCAACTTAATCAAAATTAAATTTTCTTTCTTAAAAATTTAATCACAAATCCAATTAATAAATACTTGACATAATATGCAAATGAAAAATACAAATCAAAATAAATATAAACTCCCCTTTTTTTCCTTTTCAACATTTAAGAACTAGAGATGGAAAAGTACGGTTCATGGTGGAAGAAATATTGTTTGCGTAAGATAAATGAGGGAAAAGGAGAGGGGGCGGTGCAGTTACGGTGGGACTGCCATGATAACAGTGGTTATAGGTTCGCCGGCGTTGGGGTTCCGGCGGTTAGGAGGAAAATTTTTGATGATTTTTGTCGGATCTGGTGTAAAAAAAGGGGACAGGAATGGAGACTTGGATGCTTTCGTCGTTTCTAGCGGTGGTTTCTGCCAGATCTATCACTGGGAGAGGGGGAAAATGCAGAGAAAATCGGTAGTAGTTGATAACGCTCAATCTACAGCTCTCGTAGGAGTGTAAAGTGGTCGTTTGTCAAATATAGAACCCAACTGGGTTGGGTATCGATCCCACAGGGAATAGCTTGGTCAACAAGTAAGCAAAGATTACTAGACTTTTATTGCAAGTCTCGTAAAAAGGGGGGAATTGTATTGTGATAGTAATGTAACCAAAATAAGAGAGTAAAGCAGAAAATAGCAAAGTAAAAGAACGAATGTTTTGTAATATGTAAACAATGAGAATTGAGGAGTTGGGGTTATGTCCACCTTCTGAGTTATACGTCTCTATTGGCTATGAGTGTGCGGAATTCAGACATGCATGTGCTTATAGAGAATTGTATTCGATGGTAAATCCAGGCGTCTTTCGACCTACTCGAGGATTATTTCACTTTAACTCTTTCGAGCTTAAAGCGTGTCTAACGGTACGAATTCTCCAAGAGGTTAATCCAGTTACGGCACTAACTTTTTAATAGGGGATGGGACCCTACTACCTTGACATTATCTCTTTCCCAGACAGATAACCTTTCTTTCGAACAAGTTAAATGTTATACTGGCGTATTCTTGCGTTTGCAACCACAAAGAATTTAGATTAAGATGAAGAGAATAATGATATAAGCAACATACGTGTCACGAACTCACAAACTCACAGCAATAGATAATATCTCATTCGGCTTCCATAACCCCAACAGAGAAGTTTAGTTACCCATGAGTGCGAAGGAAATCACAATTGACATTGTTGTTATACCACAATAAAGATTTCACGTTTGTAATGGTGTGGTAGGCGTTAGGCGTGAATCCCTTAGCAAAGTAACATTTCTCTTGTTGTGGAATTTAAGAATAGATGAATAGAAGAAGAAAAATAGAATTAATGGAAGAATGATTGTTTAGAACTAGAATGTCTTAGAAGTAGAATAGAATAGAATTGAATGTAAGAAGATGTTCTAAAATCTCTAGCAAGATAGGGTATTTATAATACCCATATCCTATTCCTACTAAGCTAATGAAATGCTTAACCAAATCCTACTAAGCTAATGAAATACTTAACCCAATTGTACTAGGTTAATGTATCATTATCCTAATCCTAATAAGCTAATGAAATACTTAACCCAATTGTACTAGGTTAATGTATCATTATCCTAATCCTAATAAATTACTGCTAGTCCCCAAAGTCTTCAGAAATGCTGTTTTAGCCCGTGACAGATTTTCCATGCGCCATCTTTAGTCCTTGGCGTCCAAGATTGGCTTTTCTCCTTTCGTGAAGCTTTCTTTGGCGTCAAGTTATCCATAAAATGCTGAATTCTGCATCATTTATACCTGAAACTTTGCTAATCATGTTCGTTAGCTCACTTACAGGAAAAAGGACTAAAAGTGCATGAAATATATAATTTGTTCTCAAAACTAGGCTAAAATATGGGCAAAATATAGTGCTATAGGCGTGTAAATTCGCCTATCATCAACACCCCACACTTAAAGCTTTGTTCGTCCTCGAACAAAATATCATGTCCCTCTAAACATCAACTTAGGGTTTCACAGCAACAACATAAAATATTCGTCAAGACAAGCACAACAATTATCAACAAAGAGTAGTTTTCCGATCATTAGTAGAGATCATTTAGCCTCCAACATAGACTCGTGATGGTGGTCAACTCATATTCAAAATTTAAGGCACAAAGAATCATACACAACTACCCAAAACTCATCAACCATGTGTGTCTCACAATATATTACCCATAATCACTCACAAGTATAGCATATTTTTCAAACATGGGTATCAAAATATCCTTGCTCTCACTCTCACAAAGAGTTCATATGCAGCAACTGATGACCATAGGCTTGCCCTTAGTGTAATGCTCCACTAAATGTCAGAATGCTAAGCTTAGGATCAAATAGGTCTTTTGCTGGTTGTAATGTAGGCTAAGGGACGGGTAGGACTATTTTGGCTAGAAATAGTGACTATGTTCCTAAGCGCTTTAATACATCACATTGCATCATTAACACTTTTCTTTCAAACAACCTTTCTACTTTCTTTTATTCTACCACTCTTTTTCTCCTCTTTTGTTTTTTCAATTTTAAACATAACTAACTTTTCAGTTTTCCTTTCCTTTTTCTTTTGATAACATACCTCTTATGGTAGCACTTTCTTTTTTATAACTCATTCAAGCACCAATTCATTCTAAAGCATCATACTCACCCAATTTCCTCTTATTTTATCACATGACTTTTTCACTTTAAAGCACTTAGGAATTTGGATCAAATTATGGTCTTGAAAAAAAATGGATTAGGCTTACATACGAGGTTTGTCAAAGAAAATAGTCTAAAGGCTCAAAAGGGTTTAACTAGGATGATGTCCATGGGTAGGTAAAAAGAAGGTAAATAATCATAGGTTGCCAAAGAAATGCCTAAATCATCTCCTGGACTTGCACTCTTTATTTTCGCTTTACATACATACCAGGCAAGTTCTAGCATCAGCCACAAGCACAGAATATACTATTATCTCACACACACAAGGCACATGGTCGGCTTTATTGGGAGTAGTATAGACTCTTGACCCAACAGATGAAGGAATTAAACCAAACAATATCACATAGTGAGTCACAATTAGAGCCTAAATGTCTCAATAGTCATTATTTTAGCACAAACTCTTGTCATAATCTCATGCTGCCTATCAAACAACTTAAAAAAATGAAAAAAAATGAAAAAAAACAAAGCAAACAAACATAGATGCGAGTACATAAGTATAGCATGCAATACCACCACTCCACACTTAGACGGGACACACTGTCCTCAGTGGAAAATAAATAAGAAGAACCTGGTTTGTCGGACTCATCCTCTATGTCTGGGGTCATACCCCTTGCATCAGAATCATCATCAGAGTCGTCATCCTCAGAAGTTCCTCATAAGTATCCCACTTAATTCTAAGAGTGAGTCGAGGTATTTGCAGCGAGGAGGGTTCTCCTTGCTCTTTTCGGCCTCTTTTCTTGCCTTTTTGTGAAGTGGTAGCCTTATCTTTGCCTTGTCTTGCTTTGGGTGCCATTGTAACTGAGACATAAAACAATGTTCATGTTAGCATCGTCTCAATGGATACAATCTATAAACAAGCAGTAGTGGCACCACCCCACACTTAGTTTGTTGGTACAGACTAGTGAAGTGAAAGTGGTCGATTACTCAGACTTCATCGACATACGTTTTAGGGGCTATATTCCAACAAGAAATTCAGATATGTAACACTTCTTGCAATCTTTGCAATAATTTCATGTTAGGTATATCAAGACTTCTACATAGGGATTACATCATGGTATAGTTTCTATCAATAATCACAATCTCCTATGTCGGTAGGCAACTATAAGTCTTATTCCGATGAGCGAGACATCCCAACATGTAAGTATTCAAGTGACAAGAGTATGCAATGTTCATGACTATAGCAATTCCGCAAGTAGTATGACAATGCATCAAAATCGAATTGAAGTCGGAAACTAGTTAAGATCATCCTAACGTATATGTTCACTCACTTGGTTGTGTATCAACAATTCAAACACATTCACATCTCCAATACTTATTCAGAATTTAGCAATTCATAATAGACATAGTAACGTAGTACTTACAAAAAATAGATGAAGAACACAAGAGTACTTACGTGATTGAAGCCTTTGGAGATGTTCTTGTGAAGTGGAAGAGAAAAAGTTTTGAGAAGATTTGGATGCTATGTGCGGCGCCTATGTTAGGTTTTCAATGTGTTTGTGCCTCAAGACTAAGTCTCCTTTATATAGGAAAAGAATGGGTCGGGTTTTGACCCATTTAAAATCGGTTTTGGAGACAAAAAGTGACCATAGGCGGCGCCTTTAGCTTTGCCTAAGCTTGTCATAGGCGGAGCCTAATGCAAAGCATTTGCTAGCATAGGCGGCGCCTAGTTCAATGCCTTTAGTGACCATAGGCGGCGCCTTTAGCATGGCATATGAGATTCAGAGACCAAATGCTTTAGCATAGGCGGCGCCTATGCTATGGCATACTTGAGCATGGGCGACGCCTATGCTATAGCACACAAGATTCCAAGAACTTGGGCTATAGTATAGGCCATGCCTTGTTCGTGGCCTAGTTTTACCTAGGCCTAGCCTTGCTCGATGCCTATTTTGTCATGGTCAATTCTCAATCCATAGCCTTATGCAACTTAATTCCTAACTTACCACCTTTACGATGTATTACGTCCAAATCGAACTTTGAAACCAATCTCCTCGTTTTACACCTCTTGCACCTACATTTGCTCAAAAACAATAAAAACGATTAGAAAGATGGGTTGCCTCCCATCAAGCGCCTTAGTTTTGGTTGTGGCACGACTCTTATTTTTGGATTTTTTTATTTATCAAAAACAAAACACGTACTAAAATAAAAGAAAAAACAAAAAAATGTAAAACAATAAACGATAAACGATGGGTTGCCTCCCATATAGCGCCTTATTTATTGTCGTGGCACGACATAGTTACCTCGAGTACTTAGACTTCGTCGAGATAGATGGTGGATCATTTTCTGAATAGATTCAGACGACAATGAGGCTTACTTGTAGGCATGCAATCTTCTTCGAGATGACTCATACGTCTCCCCGGAGGGTCACCAATTATATCATCAATAGTCCAACCCATTGCTCTCATGTATCTCTTCAGAGCAGAGATGAGAGCCTCTACGTGTTGTTTACTTAAATCATCCGCACTCACCGGAAGTATATTTATACTTTCCAAGAACACATACCTTAGATAATCGGGGAGCTCTTTCGATTCTAGCATTGGTGGCTCTTTAAGGGAAGTCTTCGCTGCTGGTGAAGGTTGATTCTTAAGATCACGGTCCGGTTGCTTAGGAGTATGGGAATAGGACTCTATTTCTGTTAGAGCACCCATAAGTTCTTCATAATCTTCATCGTCCTCATACTCAACATTCAGCAGCACAACAGACAATGGCTCAACAGTAAGCTGTTTCTCTACAGATAATGCTTTCTTATCTTCATAATGAACATCAGCTACAGAGAACACATCCATATCTCTTGGCTGCTTCATTGCTTTACACAAATCAAAACGAATCACTTCGTCATTCATTCGAAATAAAAGCTCATTATCTCTCATGTCAATAAGCACACTTTCTGTTGCAAAGAAAGGACGTCCCAAGATTATGGGAACTTCAGAATCTGCTTCGCAATCCAAAATCACAAAGTCTGCAGGAAAAATGAAGGTAGACACCTTCACCAACACATCATTCAAGATACCCACAGGTCGTTTTACTGACCTATCTGCCATCACAAGCCGCATATTGGTTAGTGTAGGGTCGCCCAACCCCAACTTTCTGTAGACGGATAGTGGCATCAAATTTATGCTAGCTCCCAAATCGCACAATGCCTTAGCAAAATTCATAGATCCAACCGTGTAAGGAATAGTGAAAGCACCAGGGTCTGCCTTCTTCTGTACTAAGGATCGGGTGGCAATAGCACCGTAATGATGAACAGTATCTTTTAACTCATAGCTTGCTGCCCGCTTCTTTGTCAATAGGTCCTTCATGAATTTAGCATACCCAGGCATTTGTTCCAGCGCCTCGACCAAAGGAACATTAATGGTCAGCTGCTTTAACATATTCATGAATTTACCGAACTTTGTATCATCCGCATGCTTCTTCAATCTTTGAGGAAATGGTGGTGGTGGATATGGAATTGTTCTCTCCACGACTTTCTTCTCCTCTTGCCTTCATTTTTTAGCCTTTTCAGGCTGCAACATACTCGGTGTACCGTTGTGGGTGGATTCTACGACAGCTTCTCCTTTTGCCTTGTCATCAATGTCTGCTACTTCATCAACCACTTGCTTGCCTTTTAATGAAGTTTCCAGAACCTTACCACTTTGGGTAGTAATATCCATGCATGACCCATCATTCCTTGGGTTTTGCACAGTGTTGCTAGGTAAGGTTCCAGTCTTTCTTTGATTGAGTGCTGCTGAAAGTTGACTCAATTGCTGCTCTATTAGCTTGATTGAAGTGGAATGTGAATCAACTAATTGCTTCATAGAGGACAAATCATTTATTACCTCCGTTACTCCTGCACTAGTTGCTTCCACTCCTTTCAGTAGTTTAGCCATCATGTCTTCCATACTTCCAGAACTAGATGTGGTGGCGTCACGTCTTCCAGGGGGAACATACAAACCACTTTTGTCATTCTTGTTCTTCCAACTATCTTGGTCCTTGTTTCCATATTTATCATAATAGTTCCGACCTTGGTTTCTTTGGGTATTACCTTGGAAACCCCCCTGATTGTTTAAGTAGTTGGCTTCTTCTTCCGAATCAGATTCGTCTCTTCCTTTTGACGCAATGGCTTTCACTTTTTCGGTCTTCCCCGATAATAAATTCTTTGTAAGAAGATCCACTTGTGTTTTCATGTGCGCCATATCTTGATCACGTTCTTCTTGTCTTCTTCTTTGGTCTGCAGTCATGCCAATAGATTAAGTGGGGCTTGCTACCTCAGAATCCCTGGTATGCCAAGCTCTACTTTTTTTCGTCATACGATCTAGCATATTGCTTGCTTGACCAAAGGTGAGATCCATAAAGGATCCTCCAGCCGCATTATCCACCACTGGTTTAGTTATTGAATTCAGGGCTCTATATCATATCTCCATTAGGTGAACATTAGTCATATGATGGTTTGGGCATATCATTAGCTTCGTCTTGAACCTCTCCCATGTTTCATGAAGGGCTTCAGTTGGAAGCTGACGAAAGTTGCTGATTTCATCTCTCAATTTTTCTCTTTTGGATGGCGGAAAGAATCTTTCTAGGAAAACGTCTCTCAATTGCCTCCAATTCATAATATAGAATCAGGAGCTAGCCCATTCAACCATAGAGTTGCCTCCCCAGACAGAGACAATGGAAATAGACGTAATCGAATTGCATTCTGACCAACACCAGGATTGTCAAATGACTTGCATGTAGAAATAAAGTTGATAAGATGCATATTCGGATCATCGCCTGCTAGTCCACCAAATAATCCCTTGAGTTGCAATAACTGAATCATGGTGCTTGTGATGTTGAACTTGGTTCCCGGCGCTAATGGTGGGGGAATAATAGCTCCTGTGGTTCCGACTCTATCAAGATCATCATCATCATCGTCGAAAGCTGGTTGCATGGGTTGGAGATCATACCTAAACCGAGCTTGTCGACCTCTTCTGTTGGTAGGTGTTGTGATTTCAGCATTATGCCTTGGGTTTAGTAACTCGTCATCACCTAAATCCTCATCGTCAGGGTTTGTTGCTCGCCCAGGGTTATCAATGTTTTGTTGGTGTACTTGGGCGGCGGCAAGAGCAGCTAATCTCGCTTGCTCGTGTTGAGCAGCCATTCTTTCGATTTCCGTTTGTGCCTCCATTCTGCCAATTCATTGTGGTTCAGGATTGATTGGTAATAACGGTTGACCAGAACTTCGAGTATGGGGCATGCACTGAATAAAAACCTGCAGTAAACAAAAACAAAAACTAAAAGTAAAAGTACGAGAATCTTTGACCAAAGGGTCTAGTAATTATCACGAACTTAATTGACACTTGTATTCCCCGACAACGGCGCCAATTTTTGATAACGCTTAATATACAACTCTCGTAGGAGTGTAAAGCGGTCGTTTGTCAAATATAGAACCCAACTGGGTTGGGTATCGATCCCACAGGAAATAGCTTGGTCAACAAGTAAGCAAAGATTACTAGACTTTTAGTGCAAGTCTCGTAAAAAGGGGGGAATTGTATTGTGATAGTAATGTAACCAAAATAAGAGAGTAAAGCAGAAAATAGCAAAGTAAAAGAACGAATGTTTTGTAATATGTAAACAATGAGAATTGAGGAGTTGGGGTTATGTCCACCTTCTGAGTTATACGTCTCTATTGGCTATGAGTGTGCGGAATTCAGACATGCATGTGCTTATAGAGAATTGTATTCGATGGTAAATCCAGGCGTCTTTCGACCTATTCGAGGATTATTTCACTTTAACTCTTTCGAGCTTAAAGCGTGTCTAACGGTATGAATTCTCCAAGAGGTTAATCCAGTTATGGCACTAACTTTTTAATAGGGGATGGGACCCTACTACCTTGACATTATCTCTTTTCCAGACAGATAACCTTTCTTTTGAACAAGTTAAATGTTATACTGGCGTATTCTTGCGTTTGCAACCACAAAGAATTTAGATTAAGATAAAGAGAATAATTATATAAGCAACATACGTGTCACGAACTCACAAACTCACAGCAATAGATAGTATCTCATTCGGCTTCCATAACCCCAACAGAGAAGTTTAGTTACCCATGAGTGCGAAGGAAATCACAATTGACATTGTTGTTATACCACAATAAATATTTCACGTTTGTAATGGTGTGGTAGGCGTTAAGCGTGAATCCCTTAGCAATGTAACGTTTCTCTTGTTGTGGAATTTAAGAATAGATGAATAGAAGAAGAAAAATAGAATTAATGGAAGAATGATTGTTTAGAACTAGAATGTCTTAGAAGTAGAATAGAATAGAATTGAATGTAAGAAGATGTAAGAAGATGTTCTAAAATCTCTAGCAAGATAGGGTATTTATAATACCCATATCCTATTCCTACTAAGCTAATGAAATGCTTAACCAAATCCTACTAAGCTAATGAAATACTTAACCCAATTGTACTAGGTTAATGTATCATTATCCTAATCCTAATAAGCTAATGAAATACTTAACCCAATTATACTAGGTTAATGTATCATTATCCTAATCCTAATAAATTACTGCTAGTCCCCAAAGTCTTCAGAAATGCTATTTTAGCCCGTGACAGATTTTCCATGCGCCATCTTTAGTCCTTGGCGTCCAAGATTGGCTTTTCTCCTTTCGTGAAGCTTTCTTTGGCGTCAAGTTATCCATAAAATGCTGAATTCTGCATCATTTATACCTGAAACTTTGCTAATCATGTTCGTTAGCTCACTTACAGGAAAAAGGACTAAAAGTGCATGAAATTTATAATTTGTTCTCAAAACTAGGCTAAAATATGGGCAAAATATAGTGCTATAGGCGTGTAAATTCGCCTATCATCAGTAGTGGATACGCCGTAGGAATTCTAACCAGTTAGTCATGGCGGTGACGGCTGTGGGTGACGGGAAAGGGAAAAATGAGAAAGGGTGGCGCCATTCAACGGAAAAAGGGACTTGCCAGTGAGATTTGGCCGGTTTTCCGGTGGTTTCTCCCCGGAAAAGTGAACTACAAAACTTTTGTTTTTCTATGTGTGTGCGCGTGTGTACAGTGTGAGTATTTTCTGATTCCGACAAAATTTTGCCGAAAAACTTGTATGACTGACCTATTTTCTTCCCATTATCCCATTGATTTCTCTCCCTCGTCCCAATCATTTTTTATTTTTTTTACTCACTGTTTTCTCCATATATGGTTTCTGAGTGTGCATGCATGAATGGTGTGTTCATTTTTCCCTATTTCCTTTTACTGATATATTTTTCTTACTATCTGTGTATGTACTCTATGTGTGTGTGTTCAATGATGTATGAATACAGAACTTCAACACAATTATTCAAAAAACTTCATTCTATAACACGTAGTAATAAAAGTTCACATAATTAATCATTACATATGCTAAAATAATGCAGAAAATCACTTCAACATTTCCTTTATATTTTTTCGTAAACTTACAACATAAAATGGTTCAAGATTGAAAAAAACCTATAATTACTTAAACTGGATAATAAAGAGAGAAACAACCATCACTGGAAAGTCGCGAAGCAACCAAACTCAATCTTCAAACTTTAATCTTTCCTCTCTTTATCTGATTTTTTTTTTGTTTTTCTCTAGTTTTTCTCTTCAATTTTTTTTGTCTGTGTTGCTCTATCAAAATGTTTGATGCAGTGTCCAAGTACTGATAGATAGAATCCACGTACTTTGTGTAACACCCCGAGTATGTACCCCAGACGCTACACGGTGCTTACGACCCTGAAGGATCACAAGCTAACCCATGAATAATATCTGTTGTAAAAGCACTAAAACATGATATCGGAATAAATGTGGAAAAATAGGCTGAAATACCATAAGGTTCAAAATCTGTAAATACTAATAAAGTGTATCAACTGAAATAATAATTTATAAAACTGAATGCTGTCTGAAAACTAGTCTGAAAAACCTCTAATCTGAAATTATCTAAAAGTGGAGTTGATGGGACAATCCCCCAACTAACTCCATCTACTGAAATACAGAGTCTACTATAATAATGAAATGAAAGAATATCCTCGATAGATCAGGACTCACTACTAAATCTACCGCTGGCAGAATCTGGATCTATCTATGCGCGGTCAGGAACCTGAGCGTCCGAACCTATGATATAAGACATCATAGCGCAAAGAAAAAGTATGCGTTATTATGTGGAATGTACTGGTATGCTAGATAATGTAAGGTTGAATGAAAAGGTTCATATGCATGAACAATAACTGACTAAATGATATTGAGAAACTGAACATGAGAGTATGTGGATAATCTGAACTACTGTAAATACTGAGCAAGCAATACTGTGCATATATATATATATATATACAATAACTAAGCTTTTCTGAAGCTAATTACTGAGTTCTAATACAGTGTAACTGATTATCTAATATTTCTGATAACTGAGTTACTAATACTAATTGACTGTATCTGACAGTCCAAATTCTGTAGAACTGAACTGAGTTCTATTCTAAAGATTGAAGCTGAAACTGTGGGAGGTAATCATCTAACCGGTATGCCCCTCTTCTGAATAGATTTGGGTTCCAACCTGTAAACCCAGTTGGAAGGGTGTCAATACCGTGCCCTAGGTAAACACACTGAAGAGTCACCCTCTACTGGCAGGTGCCCTGAACGAGAATGGTGGTACTCTCTACTGGAAGGTAAAGCACCTCATCAACCCTCAACTAACAGGTTAATGTCTCAACCTACGCTGGCTACATAGTTCTGGAACTCAAGGATTGCTTCTAAGGATGACACCCTCTATTGGCAGGTGAGTCCCCATCCTTGGGCTCACTCGGTGCTGAATCCTACTCCCAACTAAAAAATACTAAACTGATTATACTAAACTGAACTAGACTGATACTGAGTTTACTGAGTTTTCTAGAATTCTGTAACTGACTGAGTTGTACTAAGTTCTGTAACTGACTGAGGGTACTACTGATCGTGACATGACTGATACTATTTCATAACTGACACTGGCTCTAGGTAAACAGCTAAATTGTTGGGTATTAAATACGCTTAGGACTCGATAGCATGAAAGGTAAAGCATAGCATGATCTTGAATAACATAACATAGTTCACTTGTTCATAATTCATCCATAGAGACATTTTATCAAACACTTGTAAGGCATCTACTTATTCATAAATGGGGAATACATGCTATCATGTTATAATGACACTAATTTATCTACATAGGCATTTTATCAAACACTTGGGGAGAACAACTTCATGCACATAATCATGGATAACATATAAACATGGCAACTACAATGCCCAAATTTACAATTTCATGGGTTTAGCATGCAATTCAAATAATTCCCCATAAAATACTAATCTAAGTTCATGAAGCTTATAACAATCACGGATTAAATTCCAATTAACATCATATACATATTAATCACTTTGTAAATTCAAGGGTTTATCAAGATAATCACATATTCATCACACATGCTATTCAATTTCATGAAACTTGCACTTAAACATTGATTGAAACCCAACTAATATCATGAACATGAATACAATCTAATTCAAACATGGAAATCATAAATCTGAGATCTTGTATGTTTAAAAAAAGATTCTTGGACTCTATGGGTGAAAGGAACCCATAGATGATTACCTAACATACCTTATAAGATTAATTCTTGGAGGTTCTTGGGGAAATTCTTGAGCTTTAGCCTTGATTCTTTAAGCTAGGGTTTTTGCCTCTTGAGAGAGAATATTTTTAATTTGGGAAAGAATGAGTGAATAACGAGCTAATAGGGTAATTAGGGGCCTAATTTTGTGTTTAGACTGATTAGGGCCGTAGAAAGGAACAAACTGCCCCTGAGAAGATTTAAAAATATATCACTAAAAAACTTGATTTGGGTACCCTGCATGACGAGGCGCGATATGAAAATTGGGAGCCGGGGGCCTGGTGCAACGTGGTGGAATCGCGGTGCCCCTTTGATTCTGAATTTTGGACTCAGCGCGAATCGCGATGCCCCTTTGATTCTGAATTTTGGACTCAGCGCGACACGGTAGAATCACGTTGCAACACTAGAAAAGGACAATTGTGAACTAAGCCTATGGAGATAGAGCACTGGAAGGTGACAATTGACATTTGGCTTGGCTCTGCGATGCTCTGACGTTCCTGGTGGTACACTGTCTTACAAAAATGGCTCTAACTCTTCACCCGGGTATTGAATTTGGGTGAATTTTATATCATTGGAAAGATAATTGAATTTCCTATGCAATGGCAGTCTCTAAACTGAAAAATACTGAGTATTTCAAAAATTTATATGGGATTACTCATGTTCTAAGACTTAAATTAAGCTAGGGAAATATGGGGTATTACAATATATCCCCCTTGGGAATATTCGTACTCAAATAAAACTAATTAAGCTGAGAAATACTGATAAACTGAGTTTACACATTGAACATGCATGACTGAAGCTGACCACCTGACTGAAACTACTGATACACTGAGTTTACATACAACCATGCATATCAGATGCATGAAATACATGACTGAAATAATTCATGAATGCATAATTGAACGTGTAATAGTAGGGAATTCCAAGATTATAACTATAACTGAACATGGAACTGAATAAATCTAAGGAAGGCTGTTACCTTAGTCTGAGAATACTGATGAATCTGAGATCATTTACTGGACATGTATGAACAGGAACATGAGAACATTACTGAGTCTGAAGCATGATATATGAACTGATTATCATGAGCTGAACTGATTTCTTGGATACATGTCATACTGCTGAGATTGGAACTTGAGGATCAACTTATGAGTACACATTACTCTAAACTAGATTTGTTACGTGAAGAGAAACTGAAAGGTTTAGTACATGAAAGCTCTGGGGTTATAGTATATCTCCCCCTTGGGACATTATGTCCCTTGAAGAATGCTGACTTGGCTGGGATACTAAGGAAAAGCTGAGATGGTGCACGGGCACCAATGAACTGAATCCTGACTGAATATCTGGGATCTAAAACTGAGGCATGATACATGAACTGGATTAAACTCATAACTACTAGGAAGCTCTATCTTGGGGCAGTCACACTCATGAAACTTCAGATAGTTCGACTAGATGGAAAGATGGGAAATCATACAAACTTGTCCACCTAACTGCTAAGCTGAATTGTTGGGTTCATGAACTAACTCATACTGAAAACTTTGACTCAACTAGAGCATTTCTTTTGACACACTTAATATAAGGTTCTAATGACTAAAGGGAGAAAGGGAATCTCGGCATGGGCTGAATAAAACATCTAAATAAGAAATCACATCCTGGCTAAAATTTTGTAATACGAGGCAAGGCCTACGAAATATCATCTAAGATAGAGTGACTATGCCTTATGCACTGAAACTATAAATTTTCAAGCTTAGACATATTTCTCAAATACTCTCAACTATACTCTCCACCTTAGTCTGGTACTTCACCTAAGACTACTAAAAATATTCACATGGGCGCTGAGCATGAATGAATAAACATACTAACTGATCTGATTAACTGAATGGCTGATAGTTGAATACTGGTCATGTAAGATTGAACTGTACTTAGTCTGGACTAAAACTATAGAGTATTATTCATATGAGGTAAGGACAGACTAAGCAACATGAAATACTAAGCATGAATGTATGTAAATTGTATTATCTGAGAATGCTGGACCAAGCATATAACATGATTCAAAAATATTGATAACGGAATAATAGATAACTGTACACTTTATTCAAGAAAACCTGAGACTGAACTGAGTTTTGAACTGACTTCTGAATTGAAACTGTAACTGAGTTCTGATAACTACATGATGGAGGCTGACATAAATCAAGGATCTGAATAGACACTCACACTTTGCATTCTCTCAACTTCGCATCTCGTTAAAAGTTTTGATTTCCCATCCCTCCATCAACTAAATACAATTACTTGCGAGCCATCTACTTGCATACTAACCTGATATTCATGTCTATCTTCATAACTAAAGCCTCGTGTAAAACAAGCATGTAACAATCTTTTCTTAACATGAAACATTTCTTCTCTCCCATCTAAGCAACTGGTCATCACTACATTATTTCATAAGGAGAGTTCACTGAAGGTTAAAACATGAGGACCTGAAGCATGAATGGACACTATACTGAACTTGACATTTTACTGAAGCTTGAAGAATAGAATATCAACATCATAGATTTATCAAGAGGTCTAATGTAATATCCCAAACTTTTCTAGCTTAAATTCGTTCCTATAATGTTAAAGGATATCTTCCAAAATGAATAATATTTATTCCATGTAGAATTTTTAAGATTTCGACTTTTCATTATGTGGAAAATTGAATAAGATTTTCATCGATACCAAATTCGCCTAAATCCAACACTCGATGAAGGAGTTATGGAATTTTTAAGTTGATAGTGTGTCACCTAGACTCTCAGCACGTCACGAAGCTAAGAAAATTGGCAGTTGTCAAATTCCAGTGAGACTCCACGATTCCACCGCATCGCGGAGGAGTCTCATTTCACATTTGTCAATTTCCAGCAAGCCTACGTGATAGTGGCGCGTCGCTCCAGTGTCCAAAATGGAAAAACTATAGGGCACCGCGATAGCTTCATATCGCGGAGAAATCCCAGTTCCCACTTATCCTTTTCCAGTGAGCCACCGCGATTATCCCGCGTCATGGTGGCCAGCTAAATCGAGATTTTTGGTCATTTTTTCAATTTCGTTTGGGGGTTTAAAGAGGGTATTTTGGTCAATTATCAATGCCCCAATACATCTTAAACATAAGATTAATCATATTTCCAAACATTCTCGCTCACTATTCACCATTCTCTTCAAAAGTAAAATCCTAGAAACCAAAAGCCCCTTGTCCAAGAAATCAAATTCCACCATAGATTCTCCAAGAGAGCTTTAGATTGAAGATTCCCAAGATAAGATAGTCAAGACCTCATCTTCAAGAACTCAATTAGGAATCAATATTTCAAGATTCTTCATCCAATCTTCAATCAAGGTATGTGGGGTAATGAACAAGGATACTCCTTTCATCCATGTGCCCAAAACTTATTTTAAATTGCAAAGTTATTCGATTTTATATGATTTTCCATGAAATTCAAGTTAAGGTTTACACCCATTATTGTTGTTTACAAACTTATGAGATTTTCATTGATTTAGAAGTTGAAATTATATGTCTTTATTTATATTTCTATGCATTGTGCAGTAATTTTTAGATTTTATGATGAATTATAAGTGTTTACATTATCAAACATGAATTTTTAGATGTTTTAATGTGAGATTGATGCATGGGTCGTTAAGCCCCAATTTAAGATTTTATTTCAATATTATTTGTGTTATGAGCACCCTCAGATAAGATTACTCACAGATTTTGATAAAGATTTGACCTTTTGGTCCTAAGCTAAGATAAGAATCCACTTTGTTCAGATAACTTGAGATTTAAAGAAAGAAAAGCATAATTGGTTTTCTTGTAAACCCTTGTGCTATTTTTGAAGTGGATTTCTTAAGATTTTGAGCATAAGAATGGGAGTAGTATTTATCATCAAGATGGGTAGGTTACTACGGTTTCAGACCCCAAAACTATGTGCCAACGTAGGATTCAGATTTATTCCCACTTCTACGTGGATGACTCAGATTGTGATCACTAAGATAGAAGTTCTATTCCGATGGCAAGGGTAGAACAGCCCTACCTAACGAGGGCCAGACATGGGACTCAATGGATTCTCACATGGTGTATGTTGGTTAGAAGAACCTCCCAACAAATGTCCCTCACTCTGCAACAGTAAAGATTTAAGATAAAAGCATATGTTTTGTAAGTTATGGTTTTAAGATTTTAAGCCCAAAGATACGGTATTTTTCAGATTTTAGAAAATTAAGTGTAAAGGCTCACAAGTTTTACTCAGATTATGCTTTACAGAAAGATAAGAATTACAGATTTTGGTTTTTATATTTCAAACTTAGAAGTGAGTCCTTTCTACACTTAGACAGTATGATTTAAAGACAGAGTATTAACACAACTTTTAGAACTAAATATTATGGCTCACTAGATTTACAAGTATGATTTGTTTCTCATAATTATTATTTTCATTATTTCAGATATTCCATCTTATGTGAGTCATTTACATTTAGCATGCATTGTTTTACAAATTATGATGATAATATGATGTTTTACTTATGTATTTCACCCCCATATACATAGTACATCCTCAAAGTACTGATCCACATATATGTCTATGTGCTATATTGTATCATAATGTAGGTATCAGTTCAGTTGTAGCACGCATACCATATTCAAACAGCTTGCAGATTTCATCTAGCAGATGATGAGTCCTCCTATTTTGGGGACTTAAGTTAGAAGTTATTTATGTATTTTATTCTCTCATGTATTGATTAGTCATAGTTGGAGTCGCGTTCCAGCTATCTATAGTCAGTATAGTAGAGGCTTCACAGATGTTAGTTAGAGTCAGTTATGTATTTTCAGTCCCTCTTTCAGACTTTATCAGAATGTAAAAGTTATATTAGTATTGCATTTTTCTCAGATTCCACCATTATTATGTTTCCGCACAGTAAACTCAGTAGTTTATTCATATCATTCACTTTATTATGAGTTATGTCAATAGAAGGGTTAGCTTGGGATCACTTGTGGTCCTAAGCACCGTGTGACGTCTCAGGGCAGATTTTTGAGCCGTTATATCTAACTGAGGATATACATGATGAAATCTGAATTTGGCTAATCATTAGGAGTGTAGCATGAGTCATGGGACCTGAGCATACTGTAAAGCATGTCATGAGTACATGAGTCATGAGATGCATAACCTGAGTTTGGAGTTTCTGTATTCACGGGACATGATTCGTAATACTGAGTGGACTGGAACTCCTAATACTGGGAACTGGAATCATACATGATTTTCTATAATGTGCACGAATATGAGCTATGATCATAGATCTGACATGTAAGGCATGGGCAGATATCAAGATAGCTGAAGTATAAAACTTTATGCTGAGGTAAAAATGGGTTGGGCATCATCCCTCCTACTGCTTTTCTACGCATACTTACATTACTACTAAAATCTGAAAGTCTGACTTGGTTACTTGTCTTACCAACTTCCCCTTAGCTAAAAGCTATTATCCTAAGTTTGTGAATAACTTAATAAACTCTAAGTCAAACTGAAATCACTTTACTCTAGAGCCTAAGATATAACAATACTCATAAACACTAAACTCAGTCTGAAGGACTACACCTGGTAATAAAAGGTCCACTTCTAGTACTTCTTTTTGATACACAATTCTTAGCTTTCTATTGCCCCAACAATCATCATATAGCGACATCAACACGACTATCTTAGAATTCTCAACTCCTCTTTCTACTAGTTCAATCTAGAGATTTAAACTTAGACAACTGAAGTTGAGGTACTACCCCTTCATTCAAGGACTGGTTCATTTGGAAACTGAAAATGAACTATTCTGTTTCTACAATCAACTAAGGGATAGCATGAATGGAGCCAATCCATACCAAAAATGACGTCGAAATCTGTCATCTCTAATTCTACTAAGTTTGCTAAGTGACTTTCTGAGATATCATAACCGGATAGTTTTTGTATATCCGCCGGGCCATGATAGACTGACCTACTGGGGTAGATACTGCTAATGGTTCTGTTAAGATTTTTGTTTTGACTTTAAAGTTGACTGTTATGTAAGGAGTTATAAAAGACAAAAAAGTTCCTGGATCTAATAAGGCATAAACATGTAATGGAAGATCTGTAACGTACCAGTGACCACATCAGGAGAACTTTCCTGATATTTTCTGGACTGAAGTACATAAATCCTATTTGGGTGTTACCCAGTGGTGGCACTGTAAGTGGCACCCTGATGATTCGGGTGACCGGACTGAGCTGAAGGATGGTTGGATTTACCCTGTTGGTGAAAATCCCTACCCCTTTGAGCCAATACTCTACACTCCCACATCCTGTGTCCTGTCTTACCACATCCAAAACATACATCACTGCCAACTCTACACACTACTTTATGGTTCTTAGCACATTCTCTGCAAAGCGGATGGGTACGACTACTGCTCACACTACCTTAGGTTTTGGAGCCTGGCACCCCATCCCGATGGTCATTTATGGACTTTGGTACTGGCGCCTTGACTGATAGTAGAACTAGGGATGAGAATATTTGACGAAATTGGGAGCGGTTACTACCCCCTGATCTTAGCTTAGAATTATTTGTTCTAGCCCTCTTATTCTTCCTACACTCCCCTCCCTCACTGTGCTGAGTGCAAGTCATAAGCCTAAATAGGACAACAGTCTGCAAATTATTCTGAGCAACTAATGAATAAGCTAAGGTAGTAAAAACAGCACTAAATTCAGTGTGAGAGACATGCTCATGCAGAGGATCTGCCCTAACGAGCGGAGGAGCTGGATGGTTTTCATTACTTCTTCCATTAACTTCTCTGGGTGGCATGTTCTGGAAGCATAAAGAAGAGATGAATTAGACTGAGAGTTTAACTTGAGCTCATGCTCACTCGCATGACATAAAAATTGAAAGAAGGGAAACTTTTCCTAAAATATATCATAGCCTCTTATCCATAAGTGTGGCGTGCTATACACCCATGCATAAGACTCTACACGATGCGTCTTTCAGAATTCTTAGGACACTATTGAACCTTAGGATCTAATACCAAGTTTGTAACACTCCGAGTCTGTACCCAAATTCTACACAGTACTTACGACCCTGAAGGACCACAAGCTAACCAATGAAAAATATCTGTTGTGAGCACTGAAACATGATACCGGAATAAATACAGAAAAATAGGCTGAAATGCCATAAGGTTCAACATCTATAAATACTAATAAAGTGTATCAACTGAAATAATAATCTGTAAAACTGAACACTGTCTGAAAACTAGTCTGAAAAGCCTCTAATTTGAAATTATTTGAAAGTGGAGTTGATGGGACAATCCCCAAACTAACTCCATCTACTGAAATACTGAGTCTACTGTAATAATGAAAAAAAACAATATCTTCGATAGATGGGGACTCACTACTAAATCTACTGCTGGCTGAATTTGGATCTATCTATACGCGATCAGGAACCTGAGCATCCGAACCTATGATATAAGACATCATAGCATAAAGAAAGAGTATGCATCAGTACGTAGAATGTACTGGTATGCTAGATGAGGAAAGGCCAAATGCAAGGGTTCATATGCATGAACAATAACTGACTAAATGATATAGAGAAACTGAATATGAGAGTACGTGGATAATTTGAACTACTATAAATACTGAGCATGCAATACTTGCAATATATAAATACTATAACTGAGTTTTTCTAAAGCTAAGTACTGAGTTTTGATACAGAGTAACTGATAATCTGAGATTTCTGATAACTGAGTTACTGATACTGATTGACTGTATCTGACAGTCCTGATTCTGTAGAACTGAATTGAGTTCTATTCTGAAGACTAGAGCTAAAACTGTGAGAGGTAATCCTCTAACCGGCATACTCCTCTTCTGAATAGATTTATGTTCCAACCTGTAACCCCAGTTGGAAGGGTATCAGTACCATACCATGGGTAAAGACACTGAAGAGTCACCCTCTACTGGCAGGTGCCCGAAATGAGAACGGTGGTACCCTCTACTGCCAGGTAAAGCACCTTATCAACCCTCAACTGACAGGTTGATGTCTTAACCTACGCTGCCTACATAGTTTTGGAAATCAAGGATTGCTTTTAAGAATCACACCCTTTATTGGCAGGTGAGTCCCCATCCTTGGGCTCACTCGGTGCTGAATCCTACTCCCAACTAAAAAACACTAAACTGATTATACTAAACTGGACTGGACTGATACTGAGTTTACTGAGTTTTTTGGAGTTCTGTAAATGACTGAGTTCTACTAAATTATGTAACTGACTGAGGGTACTACTGATTGTGACATGACTGATACTATTCCATAACTGATACTAGATCTAGGTAAACAAATAAATTGTCGGGTATTACATACCCCTAGGATTCGATAGCATGAAAAGTAAAGCATAACATGATCTTGAATAACATAACATAGTTCACTTGTTCATAATTCATCCATAGAGATATTTTTTCAAACACTTGTAAGGCATCTACTTATTTATGAATGGGGAATACATGCTATCATGTTATAATGGCACTAATTCATCTACATAGGCATTTTATCAAACACTTGGGGTGCACAACTTCATGCACATAATCATGGATAACATATAAACATGGCAACTACAATTCCCAAACTTCCAATTTCATGGGTTTATCATGCAATTCATATAATTCCCCATAAAATACTAATCTATGTTCATGAATCTTATAATAATCATGGATTAAATCACAATTAACATCATAGACCCATTAATCACTTTGTAAATTCAAGGATTTATCAAGATAATCACATATTCATCACACATGCTATTCAATTTCATGAAATTTGCAGTTAAATCATGGATTGAATCCTAACTAATATCATGAACATAAATTCAATCTAATTCAAACATGAAAATCATAAATTTGAGATCTTGTATGTTTAAAAAAAGGATTCTTAGACTCTATGGATGAAAGGAACCCATAGATGAACACCTAACATACCTTAGAAGATTAATTGTTGGAGGTTCTTGGGGAAATTCTTGAGCTTTAGCCTTGATTCTTGAAGCTAGGGTTTTTGCCTCTTGAGAGAGAATGTTTTTAATTTTGGGAAGAATGAGTGAATAGCGAGCTAAAAGGGTATATAGGGGCTTAATTTTGTGTTTAGACTGATTAGGACCGTGGAAAAATACCTAACTATACCTGGGAAGATTTAAAAATCCGTCATTGAAAAACCCAATTCGGGCACCTGGCGCGACGCGGGGCTATCGCATCGTGTCACTGGAAAATGACAATTGGGAGCTGGGGGCCTGGCGCGATGGGTGGAATCGTGGTGCCCCTTTGATTCTAAATTCTGGACTCAGCGCGACACGGTAGAATCGCATTGGAACACTGGAAAAGGACAATTATGAATTGAGCCTATGGCACGATGCGCCAATATCGTGATGGAGCACTGAAAGGTGACAATTGCCATTTGTCTTGGCTCTGCGACGTGCTGACGTTCCAGGTGGTACATTGTCTTACAAAAATTACTCTAACTCTTCACTCGGGTATCAGATTTGGGCAAATTTTATATCGTTGGAAAGCTAATTGAATTTTCTACGCAGTGGCAGGCTCTAAACTGAAAAATACTGAGTATTTCAAAAAATTTATATGGGATTACTCATGTACTAAGACTTAAATTAAGCTAGGGAAATATGGGGTATTACACTTTGGGGTGGGGAAGTTCCTTAAATAAAAGAATTTAGGGGGAACAGTTGGGTAGTTTAGGATTTGAAAAAATATTTTTTTATTTTTTATCTTTATTTTATTTTTTAATTAAAATTTAAATAATAATAACAAGAATAATAATAATAATGAATAAATAATAATAATAATAATAATAATAATAACTAATTAATTTTTATATATTTAAGAAGATACAATAATAACTTACAAAAATAAATATAATTTAGATAATACTAAAACTACTAGCTTATTTATTAAAATTTAAAAGAAAAAATTATTTTTGAATTCTTTGTATTATTATTTTTAAAAATAAAATAAAATAAAAATATTTAAAAAATGTAACTTTATTTATCTAAATTTTCAATTAAAGCTTATTAAAAATGAAATTAGAGCTAAAATAAATATTGGATAACATAAACATAAAAATACTCAATGCCAAAAAATATATTGAACTCGGGAAGGGTCAAAAATCACGTGTCTACACTTGGGTGGCTAGCAGATTAGTATATTTAAAAATCGATAACCAATAAGCCGAACCACTAAGCATAATTATCCACTCGATCCAACCGATAAGCAGTTCTAACTCTTAGACTTTTGATAGGAAAAGGAATTTTTATTTTTCCTTATCTCAAAAATATTTGGTTTATCAATATAGAAGTTGTGAACTACTAAGAGACTAATATTTTCTCTACCCCCTCTATAAATAGCAGCCCACTGTATTGAGTTCTCAAAAAAAAATAATTTTAACTCAATTGTGGAACATCTCAGAGAGAAATACCCATGTTTATCAAGTAAGTTGTGTGTTGCTTTTATTTATTTTTCAATTGCATACCAAGAAAAGGAGTCGAGTAGAACTTTTGCCAAAAAAGAGAAAAGCAAAATGTGTCGCTTAAAGGTACTGAAGCATCCCTTTTTTGAACTTTCAAAAGTTTTTTTTATCTTAAAAAAGAAAAAAGTAAACAGAGTGAAAAAAAATACTACTTTCGTTACTTCAGCAGCCTTTTTTTTCTTTTATTTTTTGGCTTTCAAAAGAAGCAGTACTTTATTTGTAGCATTGGTATTTAATTTATTAGCAAACAACTCCTTTAATCAATGAATTGTCTTTATTGGTCACGTGCACATTCGTCAAAATTTTATTTTCATGCTTGTTTTGAGTTTGCTAACGTAAGATCATTAGCCACATTAAGGTAATATCTTGACAACGTACGTAATTTTGACATAATTATTTTTCTCTCTTTTTTTGGGAGCATAAATTGACGTCATCATCTTTGATAATGAACATATACCAATATTGAGGCAATTTTCTTTTTTCTCTTTTGAGTATTCGTTTGTTGTTACCTCCTTTTTGTAGGTCACCAAAAATAATATTATATTATGAATGTCATAGCTTGAAAAGCTTTATTATAGCAGAACCTACCAATCGTAGGTTTCGCCTTACTCGAGACAAAGACTATACACCATCTAAGGCAAGTACTTTACACGGTTTGCGGCTAAAACTTTTTCACAACCTGAGCCAAAGACTTTATATTGCCCGAGACAAAGATTTTACACAGTCCAAGTCAAAATGTTGCCTTGTCCAAGTCAACGACTTCACACTGTCGCAGAGACTTTACATGATTGGCGACTAAGACTTTTACACAGTGTAAGCGAAAGACCTTACATTATTTGAGGCAAATACCTCACATTGTCTGAGCCGAAGGCCCTATATTTCCCAACTCAAAGGCTTTATATGATCAATATTTAACTGATGTTGATAACATTTTGAATTTAGAATCAATAATTATTAAACTATTGAATAAGTGTAACGCCCCGAAAACGGGTCCCGGAGCGTCACACAGTGCTTGAGGCTACGAGTAGCCCCAAGCTAACCCTTTGAGCTATTTTCATTCAGTTCAACACAAATCAATGGGGTTTCCATAAATAACCCTCAAATATCAACAGAGTAATCATCATCCAAGAATAAAAGAATTTCAGAAAGATAACAAAATACGACTTATTAGTCAACTCCCAACATCTATACTAGTCTGACAAGCCTCTAAGAAAATCAATAAAACCAGCGAGCCATTGAGACATGCCCCAACTGACCCATACTCAGTTATCAAATGTAAACAATTTCGTGAAACCAACATCAGACATCACGTCCTCGGAACATGAGGACTCACCACAATAGAGGATGTAGAACAGCGTGCCCAAAAAATTACTGTCGAACCTGGAACTGAGCACCTGAACCTACATTCCGAGAAAATGCAGCCCACATCTGAAGATGTGGGTCAGTACCATGGAAAGGAACCGAGTATATGGGGGTGTATGCAGTTGTATAAACATCATCATCATAAATATTTATAAGAAATATGTAGGATGTATGAAAGACTCACATAGCCCGAAGAAAATCATCATAATCATGAGAGGATGAAATAAGTATAATAACACATGTGAGTCATCATATAATTTGTCAATCACTTTCAGTTCATCAAGAATATCAATTCTCATAATGTAAATATCATTTAAGTCTTTCGAAAGAATAACTTTCACAATTCCACTTTCAAATCACTTCACCGCTCACCATAGACACAAGGAAACACACACACACTGGGAGATCCTATAACTGACATAAACCATGTGAGCTACATAGAGTCCAACGTAAAACCCACGTTAGGGAGAGCCGTCCTATCCTTGCCATCAGAGTAGGACTATCGATATCAAATCCACACAAAGTAGTAATCACTATATAAATCAGCCTCAGGCTCACTCCTACGGGGGCACGTAGTTCGAGTGAAGTAAGGTCGCTTTATACCTCCCACTCGGTGCTAAATATTTCTCCCGGACTTAGCTCAGATCATTTCAAAGACAATCCACAACAAAACAATTTCAGTAATATCTATATATACATCGGGAGCCATCATGCTTCCCATCTATCAAAATCAACCACGTTGTAGATTTCTTCCACACTCGAGTTCAAAACAACTCCATTAAGACCAAAAGGTCAAATTATTCAAAATATCTCAAATATTCAACATCAACGTGCTTATAACACACACTTTCTAAAAAAAAACACAATTTCCAATAGGGATTCACGACCCAAATATCAAAATCATGATAAATATCGTTCAAGATTCATGCTTTATATCACCACATATGTAAATTCATCTTTCAAAATTATAAACATCAATATTTCATAATAATAATCATAAGATATGGGTTCATGCTTCAAATTCATAAAAATCAAATAAAAATCATGCCTTTGTAAAGAAAATTACTTTTGGGAACAAGAACGAAAGAGAGTTCTTGTTGAAAAACCCCACATACCTTGAATGATGAACTTTAGATCGATACTCATTTTTGAGATGTTAATCGTGCCTTTGAATGATGGTTCTTGGAGTTCTTGAACTAGGAACTTGGAATCTTGAATAAATTTGCAGAATTAATGGTGAACTTTGGAGGTTCTTGAAGTTGGATGTAGGAGCTTAGGGTTTTCTTTTTTAGGGAATTTGATGAAATATAACATATAATGCTTCTAATAGGCTTTAATATAGGGTTTGGATGGATTTTGGGTGAGGGGGAATGACCATAACTTTTTGCTCCGATAGAAAAATTGGATGAAACCAATTTCATCAGAAAGAGGACTCGCAGATATTTCCTTTGATCTATAGTAGATCACCCAGATCATTATGTACAAGGAGTTATGATTGTTTAAAGTTGGAGAAAAAATACGCCAGGCCTCAGTACTTTTTCCTGCACGTTTTATTGTTCACTACTATTCACGGTTCGATCGGAATGTTCATAACTCGTCACTCGGGTGTCCATTTTGGATGATCCACATATCGTTGGAAACCTTATTCGATACTCTACGAAATGGTGGGTAATAATCTAATACATTCCACACGGGAAATTTATAGTTCATTCTAGAAGATAGAACCAAACATGTTTACGCACAAAATTTTAACAAAAAATTTCCCGGGGTATTACATCATCCCCCCCTGGAAACATTCATACTCGAATGACGCTAGACATGCCAAGATTAGATAGGGAATAGAGCATATAGCTGAAGCCATTCGTTTGACTCATCACCACATCGTTTCTCACTCCGAATGCAACATAGAATGCATAAATTCAAGAAACTACAACTGAACACATAATAAATGACAGCTGAACTGCTGCAACTTTTATCAAAAGTGCATGATTTAGGAAAGAACGGTACCTTCGGCTAGATCGAAGTTCGCAGAAAATAGGTGCGGGTACTTGGATCGCATATCCGCCTCAGCTTCCCAAGTTGCACCCTCAACAGATTGGTTTCTCCACAACACCTTGACCAAGGGAACTTCTTTGTTCCTTAGTCTTCGGACACTGAAATCAAGAATCTCAACAGGAATCTCATCAAAAGAAAGATTCTCTTGAATGTCAGCACTCACAGAGGAATCCACTACCACAGCATCGCTAATATGCTTTCTAAGCATGGAGATATGGAATATTGGATGAACAGAGGACAACTCGGAAGGCAACTCGACCTCATAAGCTACATTACCAACACGGCTAAGAATTTTGTAAGGACCAACATAACGGGGACTAAGCTTTCCCTTCTTTCTGAATCTCTTCACCCCCCTCATGGGTGAAATTTTCAGATACACTAGGTCACCAACTTCAAACTCAAGGTCTCTCCTTCTAACTTCCGCATATGACTTCTGACTAATCTTCACAGTTTTCAACCTTTCCTTAATCAACTTAACTTTTTCCATAGCCTCAAATAACGAATCAAGACCACTCACAGCTGCTTCACCCACCTCGAACCAACCTATGGGTGATCTACACTTTCTCCTATATAAGGCTTCAAACAGAGCCATGACAATACTAGAGTGGAAACTGTTATTGTAAGCAAACTCTATCAACGGTAAGTGATCATCCCAACTTTCCTTAAAGTCAAGTGCACAAGCTCTCAACATATCCTCTAAGGTCTGGATGGTCCGCTCAGCCTGACCATCGGTCTGCGGATGAAAAGCAGAACTCAAAAGCACTTGGGTACCAAGACCCTTCTGAAAAGCTTTCCAAAATTGCGAAGTGAACTGGGTACCCCTATCCGAAATGATAGACAAGGGAACTCCATGCAGTCTGACTAGCTCTCGGATATACAATCTAGAGTAATCCTCAGCAGTATATGAAGTATGAACAGGCAAGAAATAAGCAGACTTAGTCAATATATCAACCACAACCCAAATGGAATCATAATGGCATCGGGAAAGAGGTAAACCAATCACGAAGTCCATATTTATCTCTTCCCACTTCCAAGTGGGAATACTAAACTCTTGCATCATACCACCAGGTCTTTGGTGTTCAACCTTAACCTGTTGGCATGTTGCATACTTAGCTACAAATGTTGATATATCATTCTTCATACCACTCCACCAATAGATTTCCCGCAAGTCTCGGTACATCTTGGTGGCACCAGGATGAATAGAATATCGTGCCCCGTGCGCTTCAGCAATAATCCTCTATCTCAGATCATCAACATTCGGGACACACAATCTACCCTGCAATCTCAATACACCATCTCCCCCTTGGGAGAAAACCTCTACTTTTTGGTCCTTGACTGACTCCTTCAGTCTGACCAAACTAGCTTCTAAGTATTGCTTTTCCTTCACTTCCGAAACCAAGGAGGATTCGGAACTACTCTGAACCCCTATACTACCTTCAGCAGAGTTAAACAACCTAACCCCCAATCTAGCCAAACGATGTACATCACGAGCCAACTCTTTCTTACCTTCTACCACATGCGAAACACTACCCATGGACACTCTACTTAGGGCATCCGCCACAATATTGGCCTTGCTCGGATGGTACAACACACTCATATCATAGTCCTTTAACAATTCTAACCATCGTCTCTGCCTAAGATTCAATTCTCTCTGGGTAAACACATACTGCAGACTCTTATGATCAGTGAAAACATCAACATGCACACCATACAAATAGTGTCTCCAGATTTTCAAAGCAAACACAACAGCAGCCAACTCAAGGTCATGGGCGGGGTAATTTTTCTCATGGGGTTTCAATTGTCTAGAAGCATAAGCTATCACCTTACCCTTCTGCATCAATATGCAACCCAGCCCAACTCTCAAAGCATCACAGTACACCACAAAACCATCAACACCATCAGGCAAAGTCAAAATAGGGGCTGAAGTGAGTCGAGTCTTCAACTCCTGAAAACTCTTCTCACAAGATTCGACCACAAGAACTTCACTTTTTTTTGGGTCAACCGAGTCATAGGAGACGCTATAGAGGATAAAACCTCAAAAAACGGCGGTAATAGCCAGCTAAACTCAAGAAACTTCAGATATCAGTCGAAGAAATAGGTCTAGGCCAATTTCTAACAGCTTTGGTCTTTTGGGGATCAACTCTAATACCCTCAGAAGAAATGATATGACCCTGAAAAGTAACTGACCTTAGCCAAAACTTACACTTACTGAACTTGGCAAACAACTTGTGATCTCTAAGGGTTTGCAAGACAGTTTGGAGATGATCAGAATGTTCATCCTCACTACGGGAGTACACCAGTATATCATCGATGAACACTATGACAAACATATCCAGATATGGTCTGAACACTCAATTCATGAGGTCCATGAAAGCATCTAAGGCATTAGTTAACCCGAAAGACATAACAAGAAACTCAAAATGGCCATAACGAGTTCGAAAAGCGGTTTTCGGGATGTCACACTCCCTAACTTTGAGTTGATGATAGCCGGAACGAAGGTCTATCTTTGAAAAATAACTTGCACCTTGCAATTGGTCAAATAAAGCATCTATTCTCAGAAGGGGGTACTTATTTTTTACAGTGACTTTATTCAGTTGGCGGTAATTAATGCACATACGCAAAGAGCCATCTTTCTTTCTCACAAACAACACAGGAGCACCCCAAGGAGAAACATTGGGCCTTATGAAACCCTTATCTAGTAGATCTTTGAGTTGCTCTTTCAACTCCTTAAGTTCTGCAGGGGTCATACGGTAAGGAAGAATATAAATGGGCTGAGTATCAGGAAGAAGATCAATCCCGAACTCTATCTCTCTATCAAGAGGTATCCCTAGGAGATCATCCGAAAAGACATCAAAAAACTCATTGACGACGTTAACAGACTGGAGAGTTAGAGTCTCAGACTTAGTGTTTTTGACTCTAACCAAATGGTAAATACACCCCTTGGAAATAAGCTTTCTAGATTTGAGGTAAGAGATAAAATGACTCTTGGGTGACACAGAATTCCCAGACCACTCAAACACGGATGCACCCAAAAACTAAAACTTGACCATTTGGGTCCGATAATCAATAGAGGCATAAGAAAAATACAGCAAGTCCATACCCAGAATCATATCAAAATCTACCATGTCTAACTCAATCAGATCAGCCAACAAGACTCTATAAAGAATGGTAACAGGACACTTTTTATACATTTTCTGGGCAACAATCGAATCACTCACTGGGGTAGAAACTAGGATAGGCTCAGGAATAATCTCAGGACTCATTTCAAAATTCACAGCAATCAAAGGTGTAACATATGAGAAACTAGATCCAGGATCCAACAAAGCATATACATCAAACTGAAATATATGAAGCATGCCAGTAACAACAGCGGGAGAGTCCTCATGTTCCTGGTGGGACTGTAAAGCATAGGATCTATTCTGGCGCTGCCCGCCAGCATTGCTAGAAGAGGCGCCCTGAGCTGGGGCTGGGCGAGTCACTGGAACTGGAGCACTAACAGTCTGAGTCTAGGTTTGAGGGCGATAGTCACGACGCCCTTGTCCATCCTGTGGACAATCTCTAACTCTGTGACCCATGTCACCACACCGGAAACAACCCCTCTTCTCACTCCAACACTCACCCGAATGAGCCCTACCATACTTAGGACACAGGGGACGATTTGGCTTACTGCCAGTACTGTACTGAGAACTGGATGCATATGACCTACTACCTTGCTCCTGCCTATCTCTAGGCACAGGAGCACTAGATGATAATGGTGTTGGCATAGATGAACGATCCTAATACTGAGGGAGACTCCCTCCCTACGATCTAGTCTGACCCTGTCTGTGCTGCTTGGACCTAGCTCCCTTATTCCCTCTCATTCTATCTCTCTCCTTAATCTTGTCTGCCTCAATCTATTTGGTATGAGTCATCAGCCTAGAAAGATTCATCTCACTATTCAGCATAGCATACCTACACTCCTTAACCACATAACTAGACACTCCAGTCATAAACTTACTCATACTAGCCTGATTATCAGCCACTAAGTCAGGAGCATACTTGGCCAACTGATTCAACTTTAGACAGACTCCCTAACAGTCATAGAGCCCTATCGAAGGTTCATAAACTCTTCCACCTTTACCTCCCTCATCTCCAAAGGGAAAAACTTATCCAGGAATGCATCCTGGAACTCTTGCCAAGTCGTAGGGACAGCTCCCTCACCACTACCTTTCCTCCAAGAAAAAACCCATTCATAAGTGAGGTCTTTCAACCTATATGCAGCCAACTCGACACTATATTCCTCAGATACATGCATCACCTGAGTAATCTTCCGCACCTCCTCTAAAAACAACCGTGGATCCTCATTAGACTTGGACCCATAAAATTTCGGCGGATTCATCCGCATGAAGTCACGGATCCTGGCAGCAACTGAATTACCTCCCTACTGTTGTGTAGCCGGGGCCGGGTTGGCTTGAACATTTGCAGTAACATCTTGGACCAGCGCCTGAAACGCTGCCCGAAATTCAGCATGAGACACATTTTCATTCAATGGGTCAGCGGGTTGAGGTTGCTGACCATCATTATTTCTTCTCGATCAACGTGGAGGCATATTTCTGAAAGAGGAGAGAACGAATCAATAGCAGAGAGAGACACTTTAAGCACGATAGACTTCTGAAAGAAAGAATTACACTTTTTCCTAAAATATCTTCTAGCCTCTTGCTCATAGATGTGGTGCGCTACACACCGATGATCAAGACTCTACTTAACGCGGCTTGTCAGACTCCCTAGAACACCTTAAAACCGTAAGATCTGATACCAAGTTTTTAACGCCCCAAAAATGGGTCCCGGAGCTTCACACGGTGCTTGAGGCTATGAGTAGCCCCAAGCTAACCCTTTGATCTATTTTCATTCAGTTTAACACAAATCAACGGGGTTTCCATAAATAACCCTCAAATATCAACAAAGTAATCATCATCCATGAATTAAAAAATTTCAGAAAGATAACAAAATATGACTTATTAGTCAACTCCCAACATTTATACTAGTCTGACAGGCCTCTAAGAAAATCAATAAAACCAGCGAGCCATTGAGACATGCCCTAATTGACTCATACTCAGTTATCAAATGTAAATAATTTCCTGAAACCAACATCAGACATCACGTCCTCGGAACATGAGGACTCACCACAACAGAGAATATAGAACAGCGTGCCTGAAGAATCACTGTCAAACCTAGAACTGAGCACCTGAACCTACATTCCGAGAAAATGCGGTCAGTACCATGGAAAGGAACCGAGTATATGGTGGTGTATACAGTTGTATAAACATCATCATCATAAATATTTATATGAAATAGGCAGAATGTATGAAAGACTCACATAGCCCGAAGAAAATCATCATAATCATGAGAGGATGAAATAAGTATAATAACACTTGTGAGTCATCATATAATTTGTCAATCACTTTCAGTTCATCAAGAATATCAATTCTCATAATATAAATATCATTTAAGTCTTTCGAAAGAATAATCTTCACAATTCCACTTTCAAATCACTTCACCGTTCACCATAGACACAAGGAAACACACACACACTGGGAGATCCTATAACCGACATAAACCATGTGAGATACATGGAGTCCAACGTACAACCCACATTGGGAAGAGCCATCCTATCCTTGCCATCGGAGTAGGACTATCGATATCAAATCCACACAAACTAGTGATCACTATATAAATCAGCCTCAGGCTCACTCCTACGGGGGTACGTAGTTCTAGGGAAGTAAGGTCGCTTTATACCTCCCACTCGGTGCTAAAGATTTCTCCCGGACTTAGCTCAGATCATTTCAAAGACAATCCACAACAAAACAATTTCAGTAATATATATATATACATCGGGAGGCATCATGCTTCCCATCTATCAAAATCAACCACGTTGTGGATTTCTTTCACACTCGAGTTCAAAATAATTCCATTAAGACCAAAAGGTCAAATCATTCAACATATCTCAAATATTCAACATCAACGTGCTTATAACACACTTTCTCAAAAAAAAACACAATTTCCAATGGGGATTCACGACCCAAATACCAAAATCATGATAAATATCGTTCAAGATTCATGCTTTATATCACCACACATGTAAATTCATCTTTCAAAATCATAAACATCAAGATTTCATAATAATCATCATAAGATATGGGTTCATGCTTCAAATTCATAAAAATCAAATAAAAATCATGCCTTTGTAAAGAAAATTACTTTTGGGCACAAGAACGAAAGAGAGTTCTTGTTGGAAAAAGCCACATACCTTGAATGATGAACTTTAGATCGATACTCATTTTTGAGATGTTAATCGTGCCTTTGAATGATGGTTCTTAGAGTTCTTGAACTAGGAACTTGGAATCTTGAATAAATTTGCAGAATTAATGGTGAACTTTGGAGGTTCTTGAAGTTGGATGTAGGAGCTTAGGGTTTTCTTTTTGAGGGAATTTGATGAAATATAATATATAATGCTTCAAATAGGCTTTAATATAGGGTTTGGACGGATTTTGGGTGGGGGGAATGACCAAAACGCCCCTAAAAATCAAATAATTCTTGATTCTGTCCTTTGGTGGACTGTTTTGATAGTCTGAAGTAGATCAACCATAACGTTTTACTCCGATATCCAAATTGGATGAAATCAATTTCATTAGAAAGATGACTCTCATATATTCCATTGATATATAGTATCTCACCCAGATCATTGTGTACGAGGAGTTATGATCATTTGAAATTGACCCAAAAATTCACTTTTGATAGGCTGAAGTAGATCGGCCATAACTTTTTGCTCCGATAGACAAATTGGTTGAAACCAATTTCATCGGAAAGAGGACTCGCATATATTTTCGTTGATATATAGTAGATCAACCAGATCATTATGTACAAGGAGTTATGATCGTTTAAAGTTGGAGCAAAAATACGTCAGGCCTCAGTACTTTTTCCTACACGTTTTACTGTTCACTACTATTCACGGTTCGATCGGAATGTTCACAACTCGTCGCTCGGGTGTCCGTTTTGGATGATACACATATCTTTGGAAACCTTATTCGATACTCTACGCAATGGTGGGTCATAATCTAAGACATTCCACATGAAAAATTTATAGTTCATTCTAGAAGATAGAACCCAACACGTTTACGCACAAAATTTCAACGAAAAATTTCCCGGGGTATTACAATAAGTGCTAATGAAATACTGTTCTTCTTTTGCAATTTGAATCAAGGTTGACTTTAGAGATTCAGTATCTTCTTCCTTCGAGCCGCGATATCTTATAATATCAGATCACAATGATAGCAAAGTGAAGACAAAACTGCTCATTGGTATGCCATTGGCTAGACAATATGTTACTCTATGTCCAATTTTGGAGAACATATCTAGTTTGGACCAATGGACTCTTGAATACCATAGTCGTCTACCTAAGACATGGGTACTTTGTTCTTCTAATCATCATACCAAAAATATTGCTAGTACTTTGTCATGCTTGGGACAATGAATCATAAATGGAGAGGACTGGTGGGGTAACACTTTTCAGCTTAGTGGCGAGTTTCACTACATTCCTGGATATTGGTAATAGGCGGAAGATGTTTTTAGTAGGATTTTCTAGACTTTAAAGGATGCAAAGATTTACTATGTCACATATGGTTCACTTTTTACTTATGACCATAATACAAATATCTTACAAGTCTTCTGTGAAGCTTGGTGTTCTGTCACGAATACGTTGCTTACCTCAGTTGGAGAAATGTCCCTATATCTTTGGGATTTACACACAATTGGAGATCCACCGATAATATAAAACATTTATGAGAAAGTTGTGTTGGATGTTACAGAACTTACAGGCACTTATGACAAGGGGAAAAGGTTCCTCCCCAAAACTTGTGAGTATCTACTCGATGTCTTCCATCAGATATGAGAAGGTATTGGTGATAATCCTAGCGTTCCTCTTAACAAATAGATAAAGTTTTGGTGTAAGAAATCTTCTAAAGACAAACCATCTCCGCCAAGAAGAGAGAGAAAATTCATTCATCTGAAATCATCACATAACCTAAATAGAAAGCTCGACAAGGTTGTTAATTGGTCATCTAAAGACGAAGGATTATTTCATAAGCTAGGAGTTAAAGAGTCACAAGAATGACGATACATACTTGACTGCCTTTTTGTTTTGCTGGTTGTGTGTGTTTGTGTTTCCTATGAAGGAAGGAGATATTATTCATCCAAGAGTTTTCAGAGTTGCTTGTTACTTAACAAGTAGACGAAGAGTTAGCCTTGCAGTTTCAGTCTTAACTAGTATCTACAGGGGACTAAACACAATATCAAAATACCCATGACTTGATCTTGTTTGGGAATACTTCCTAGTTCATGATGTTTATGGTTGGTTGGCCCGCTACTTCAACACTCATTTTCCATTGACAGATGGACCAATCAATCTTCTCATGGCTGCATATTTTGGGGTAGGTACTTTTAGGTACTACGGTAAGAAAGAAGCAAGATTGATGATTCACGTCAATATAGGCGGCAAGCCATACAAAATCAAAACTTTTAATCGACACACCACAAATAAGTTATAATGATGTGGTCCACTCTTTGAGTGATCTAAGGGAAAATATAAATTTGATGCCCCTATCAGTGTTCAACATTCTTAGTTTGGGGAAGCCGAGGTCATGTTCTGTGGTGCTCCAAATAGTGGATCAAACTAGAGTGCAGCCCAAAGGAATTATTGAGGACATGATAATCAAGGTTGGTAAGTTTATTATCCCTACTGAGTTAATTATTCTTGATTATGATGCAGATGATAGGGTGTTGATCATTTTGGAACATCCATTTTTCGCAATAGGAAGAGTAGCAATCGATGTGAGAGAAAGCACTCTCAAAATGAGATTGGATGATGAAGAGGTGGTATTCAAAGTCTACAAACCACTTAATCCATCTTTCCACTATAAATACTTATGCATGATCACAACTATAGGAAGTAGATGAGTGTGGGGTGGTGGAGTTTAAGCCATCAATTACCTCTCTGGACACTCTCATAGAGATGTCTGAGCCTCCACTTAAGCCCACAGTTGATTAACTTGAGAAGGATCCTAAAAAGGCTATTGTTGATAAAATTGCAGACCTTGAGAGTTAATATTCTAAAGGTCAGAAATGAGTGAGAAGATGGCTTATGAATAGAAGAAAGAGGATAAAGGATTACAGTTGAAATAGAGTAATGTAGGTTGTGTCGCGTCATTAAATCTGGCACTGCTTGGGAGGCAACCCAAGTTAAGATAGGTATTTTATTCTGGTATGGTAGTTTTTATTTCACTTAGCTTTTGTTTTTGTTGAGTAACAAGCTGAAGGGAAGTTTGAGTACCGAAAACATGAGATCAAGAGCATGGTAAAGACTGAGTGGGGTTCCATCCAACCTCACTAATATTTAAATATGCTACTATCTAGGCCTAGAGTCTTCTGTGAGTATTTCTATCTCTATTTTTGAATTATACTTTAGGGACAAATTATGTTTTTAAGTATGGGGTGGGGAAAATTCCCATGGTTACGGGTGAAATGTTTCTATAAGATTCTAATTCTTAGTTGTTTTTTAGTTTTAAATAAATTTGAAAAATTTACAAAAAAAATTCTCTTTGGTTGTTTAATCTTGATGGTGTCAGTCTAGTAGGGGCATACTTCACCCACCCCTTGGTTGTTCTTTTTGGTTCTTTTTCAAAAGGCGCCCTTCTAACCCAGTATCTCTTTTTTGTTTTTAGGAGTAAATATTAAAAATTGTGTTAGGAATAAGTGAGATGTTCTTGATAGTTTCTATGTATGATTACATGATGCAAGTTGTTTTGTTTGTGATAGCATGTTAATTAAATTGAATAACTACTTTTGAGACACCTTGACTCGTATTTATGACTCTTATGTGTTGTTGGCTTAATTCTAAATTCATGTTATTGTTTGGTTGGGAGTCGATAATCTTGCTTGAGTTGAGCATGTTCCATGTGTGATGTGAGATTTTTCTTTTGTATTCCTTGTTGCATATTGATATCTAGAACTTGCCAGGTGTATGTGCAAAGCAAAATAAAGAATGTGGACTTAGGAGATGATATAGGCATTTCCTTGATAGCCATGTTTCATACCCTCTTTCACCTACCCTTGTGCATAATCCTAGTTATCCCCATTGAGCCATTATACTATATTCTTTGGTAGCCTCATATATAGCATATTTCCATTCTTTGATTGACCTGAATTTGATTAAAATCTCCTAAACACTTTAGCTAAAAATTAATAATGTTAAGGAGTGTAAAAAAGGTGATAGTAAAGCCCTAAAGTAGTAGCTATTGGTGTGAAAAAATTGATGTGTTGTAGTTGATAGTAATGTAATTAAAAAGAGAAAAATTGATCAAAAGTGAATTATATGTTGATAGGGAATACTCCTTCCCTAATATAAAGAGATGGGGAAAAACAAAAGAAAGTATGAAGGTGGCGGTGGTGAAAGTTTGGTTGTTTAGAAAGTATCCTAATGTAGATTGTTATATATTAAAGCACTTAGGGAATATAGTCACTATTACTGGCCAGAATAATTCCTATCCATCTCTTAGCCTACATTACAACCCTTCAAGTCCTATATGATCTTACGTTTGAACATTCTGATATTAGTAGATTACTACACTGAGGCCAATCCTATGGTTCATCTTGTGTTACTTGTGGATTCTGTGTGAGAGTGAGCGTAATTGGATTCTTATACCCATTCCTGTAATGAGTTGCATCTATGTGTAAGTGATTATAGGTAACTTTCTTGTGTGAGGTCACATGTTTGATGTTATTTAGGTGACTCATATTATCTCCTTGATCGAGTAATATACATGAGTTTGACGACTTGGTGGAGTCAATTCTTAAGGTGAGGACGTTTTAAAGGAGTATTCATGAGTTTTCCAAAGTATATGACATGCTTGGTTATGGAACTTGCTATTGTGTAGTCATTGTAGTGCTAGATTAAGTGTCTTACTTGTTGTAGTAGTAATGTGAATCCCTCCTTGATTATGGTGTTTAAGAAAAGAGTCATTCGAGGACGAACAAGGCATTAAGTGTGGGGTGATGATCTTAGGTGGATTTATGCACCTAAGTGTTGTTATCTAGCCTTAATTAGCCTAATTTTGAGGACTTCTCATGTGTGTACTAAGTTAATCTTTATAATAACGAGCATCTACGAGTTAAGAAATGTGTTGATAATGTTTAAGGTCTGTTTAAATCAAGTTTGGAAGCAAAATGTTCATTTAGAATTTAAACAAGATACTAGTATTTTTAGCTTAAGCTATGTGTTATTCTAGTTCATCTTGTTAGATTTTAAGGTGCTGTGAACTTTAATTCATGGTGTTTTATGTTATAGGAAGCTTGGTGATATGATAAAAATGATAAATGGGATGACATACAAGCTGGAATTGAAGAGGAAAAGCTACCACGAAGCAAGGACTCAAAGGCCAAACGCATGGAGCAAAGTATGTTAAAACCTGGAACTTAGGGGCGTGCCACGCTGCCTAGACACCGCTTTAATGGATTTCACTCCACTGGTTGCAAACTAATATGTTGTTTCCAGTGAACCTCTGCATTTTTAGCGTACCAAGCTGCTTAGGCAGGGCGATAGAGGTGTGGCATGTTGGCAAGTTCAAATCGGCCAATTGAGGCCTACTATAAATAAGACACTCCAATTGTTTTATAAAAACCTTAGATGACTTATAGGGGAGAGGATACACTGGAGGAGGCTTCAATTAGGGTTTTTATCCTTTACTTTAGTTTACTTTTGGATTATTACATGGATTCTATCATTATGATTCTTTGTAAGACCATGAGCGGTGAAACACCCTCAACCGAGTTTAAGGCCAAGAAAATGAATACTTTTTTCTTATAATTAAGTTGGTTTATGTTATTATCATTATTGGTTCTTCATGAATCCTTATTTTAACTATTTCATGGATTCGCGACCCTTAGGATAAATGCATAATTCTATCGTGAGCCCAGAAGAAGGAATGATAAAATAGAACATGGGATATGTGGGATGGGATCATTATCTTTCAATGAACTGAAGTTATGATTTGCTTTTAGGAAAGGAATATACGTAATTCGCTCTATTTGGTTCATTATAGAAAGAAATACAAATGTGTTTAGCTTATTACTTGCATCCCCACTCAACCATGTGGTTGTAAGGTTAAGTTAGATAGTTGATTAGAGGTTCGAAAGACCGTAATCATGTTATCAACCCCATGAATCAAAAACCAAGCTAATTAAATAAACTAATGAAGCTATACAGCTAAGTAGTATTGTTCATTGTGCCTTAACCCTGAGTTTCTTCACATTATTTTCAAGAACATTTACACTACCACACTGTTTACGTTTACATGTAGTTTTCAATTCACAAACTCTATTCGTTACATCAGCATTTGATTAATCTTAGTAGTGAGACTAGAATAGGGTAGTTGTTGAACACAAGTCCCTTTGAGATCGATACTTGGATTTCTAAGGGCCATTTTACTACTTGGTGGAGCACGTACACTTGCGTGTGTGCTTAGGAAAATTAATCCCGATGCCACATGAGGCGTAGTGAATGTGGAAGGCTATGATCCCAGCCGAGGGGGTAACATAGATAAAAGTTGAACCCCTGGACTCAGAATACCATACTCGAATAGTGGTGCATAAGGAGGAATAACATTCGGAGCCTGTGGAATACCATAGTAGATTTTGGTACAATGAAGGAATCATACTCAGAAGCGGAGGAACACCATAAGTACACTCTGGCACAGATGGAGGTACAACACTCATATTTGGAGGAATACCAGGTGAAATCAAAGGAACACCCTCCAAACAAGTCATCAAACGAATTAATAAACCCTCCATGATTGGGGTGGAAGAACTTTGTGTAACCTGGGTAGGACCCACATCTCTAGCATGCTCAATATCGGGATGAGGGAAGATCCCCTTAGTATTACCTATGGAAATGAAAGATCCTTGTGCCCGTCATCTACTTCGATCCCGTACACAACTCGTGCCTTATACGCTAGACCGAGCTCTCTCCTCGAGTGTCTATTTCATATCTCTAGTCTCACTGGATCCAGTCCTCACCATCAACATAGAAAAAAGTAAAGTTTATCTTAAAGTATAGGGTATGAAAAACTCCCACAATAAGGAATAAAATAAGGGAAGTTTCCTAAAGATATCTTATAGCCTCTTGAATATAGATATGGACCACTACATACCGATCTATAAGACTCTACTAGACACCCTGTTCTTATACTGATAAGACTAATGAACCTAAATCTGGTACCAAGTTGTCATGACCAAAAAACTAAGGGTAATGATGTCCCTTATCATGGCTGAGCCTTGACAAGTAAACTTATTACCCAAACTGATATAAAATACGAAATCAACACAAAATCCCAAGACGAGACTTATAGAACAAAGTCGAATCATACATATACAATAGTAGCAGAAGTCTAAATATCAATAATAGCACAAACCATATCAAAACCTAGTGTCACAATGTAAAAACAATCTAAATATATCTCAAAGTCTAAAACTACAACTGAGTACAAAAACCTACAAGTCTGTCTCAGAATCCTAAATAAGACATAAACTAGATAGGATGAGGTAGGAGGTCAACTCTGAAAGCATAGAGTGGCCACTACCTCAAATGTATCACAAATTTCCACACAAACTTAGATGCTACGCGATACACTCATACCTATATCTGCACCAAAAGGGCATAGTAGGGATGAGTACAGTCCACTTGTAGTCAGTAGGTATCATAGGTTGGCAAAGTAGAAAATAAGATATATAATTACACACTATGAGCATGTCATCCACAATCATAAAATGTCCCAAATCGTAGCTCACATCATCTCCACTAATTGTTCTAAATCTATCACATAAATCAGATACAAGTATGAAAAATAAATATATAATAGATAGAAATCAAATCAAACACGAAATCATAACACTGAAGATGTATAATGTATGAAATCGAATGAGAATGATAGTGATGATGATGTGATATGTTCAAGGTTATTGAATAACCTCCATATACACAAACCGAGCATTTGTGCTTTCAGGTTGATGTGCTATAAAAATATAGAACTTTTGATGCTTAAAACTATGAAAAAATGCAAGTTTCTGAGGTTGTTTTGTTATATCTGATGCATTTTGTGTATATTTTGTAGAAAATCATGTTTTGGATGCTAAGTTTGTGAAAACATAAAAAGGGGTGTTTTTGGTTACTCATTGAAGCAATTATAGATGTTTGGGGCACTTTCCGGCTTGTTCGTGATCAAAGCATGTGAAGGAATTGAAGAAGAGTTGAAAAGATGACTCCCAACACTTGTTAAGTCAACATGCGAACTGTATTTAGTATATGCGGACCGCATGTGGGCAAAGCAAGTATCAGAATTCCAAAATATCGAGAGCTAACCTACGGGATTTTTTGGTCCTAACACTTCCAGTCACCACTTGCACCCATCCTGCAGGCTGCAAATACTACCTGTGCCCAGGGTCAGGGTGCAAGTAGTGACCATAAGTAGCCACCAATCTTTTTTTTTCTATTTCGTTCTGGCTTTGATTTTATGATTTTCTCATGTACTATAAATACCCCTTATGTGTTTTTTAGTAGAAGTAATTTACTCTTGATACTTCAAATATATTTTAATTCCAAGATCCGACTTTGGTCATGGAATTCTCTTGTATTGATTTCAGTTGATTAATTCAGTTATGGTTTTGGGTTTTTCTACATATTATTATTGTGATTTCATTTATGCTTTCAATCATGAATGTTATTGATTATTTCACAAGCATAAGCAGTTAAAAACTCATAGCTAGGGTTGTGGAAACCCTGGCAGATTGATGAAGTAGGGGATGTTTTATTGTTGTTGTAAACTGATACCCATGCATTCATTATAACATCTTCACTTTAATAGTTATTTTAGCAGTGGCCAATGTTAAAATCCCACCTAGATTATTGCTACTTACTCCAAAAGAGGAGTAGTGACTAGGAAAAGATAATTACTATAGTAATTTAAAGTTTAGACGTCAATCCATTCTACTAGGTATCATTTAAGTAAGATAGTTAGCTATCATCTAATAACTAGAGACTCAAAATATAGTAGTTAACTGGGATCAAGATAAGTGTTAGTAAGGCGATATCTTGAGACTCAAAAGGTAAAGGGTGAAATCCATTTGCTCATCTAAAAGTCTCTAGATGGTACATAACTTATCAAATTTTGCATGTAAGGTATCAGGTTGGTTCAACAAATCATGATAAGCCTATGGAGTTGAGAAGCTAGGGAAAACATAATCCTAGTATTCACCAATACTAATTACAGCCGAATTTTATATTTTCTCCTTGTTTGATATTGCTATTCAAATTCCCCCATTTACTTTTATAGTTTTTGCCCATTGATTACAACATCTGAGATCCACAAGTCCATTGTTCCCTTGGGATTTGACCCTAACCTTTGTTGGGTTAATATATTTGATAGTGACTGCAATTATCTTTGGAGTGAAGGTATAGCTTGGGCGTTAATAAATTTTGGTGTCGTTGTCAGAGAATAAGGTGTTTAGTTGCGAATTGAAGTTGTTGTAGTTTTGGGTCTTTTTGTATTTGTTCTTAGTTGGGTATACACTGATGTATGCCTAGAATATGGAGTAGAGGCAATCCCTTACTCTCACTAAATCCAAATTCGAAGAGGACCCTACAACACTTATTAGGATATCAGATCCAAAGATAAACAATCTTTCTGAAGGAGTTCTTGATAATGTGCCTCCGCCTCCTTCTGGAGGAGTTTAGTTGATCAGCAGATGGAAGTACTGTTAGCTCAAGTTGAAAATGAGAGAAGGGCAGCAAAAGATGCTCAGTGAATATCTCGGG
Organism: Capsicum pubescens; assembly: GCA_030864215.1. Lineage (NCBI taxonomy): Eukaryota > Viridiplantae > Streptophyta > Magnoliopsida > Solanales > Solanaceae > Capsicum > Capsicum pubescens. The sequence continues at coordinate 144,222,228 of CM061548.1, read as the reverse complement.
AGGTAGAGTTAGTTGTGTACAAACAGAAAGTAGAGCGTCAAGTAGTCTTGGTGAAAACCAGAATAGAGTTTGAGGTGGACAAGCCCATGTGATCCCAACATACTAATACTTGTAACCATATGAGGATGATAAAGAGAATCTGGGGTATTTGTGCCAATAGAGACTAGATCCATTATTCCTCCTATTTTACCCTAGGCATTAAGTTTAATATATCGAGTGCTATGATCCATCTATTATACATGAAGGGTGTGTTTGCGGGGTTGCCTACAGATGGTGCAACCATGCATCTAGCCAATTTTACTGGAATTTGCACTTCATTTACATATCCAGGGGTGAATCATGAGGCACATAGATTAAGGTTGTTTCCTTTCTCGCTTACAGAAGAAGCATCTTTATGGTTAGGGGAAATTTCAAGAGGATCTATCACTACATGGAATGAGTTGCGCAGATAATTTTTGAACTGATTCTTTCCTGCATTAAGGATTTTGCAGCTTAAGGATGATATTTCTAATTTCAGGCAACTGCAGTTTGAGTCCATGTATGAGGCTTGGTTCTAGTTCAAGAAGAAGTAGAGTATGGTGCCCAACCATCGGATTTTAGGGACAAACTTACTGGAGTTATTCTATAGAGCCTCGGCAATCAATTTCAGAGCTATAGCAGACACTATATATGGAGGAGTCCTTATGAGATTACAATGGGAGATAGCTTCTAGTATTATGGATCAGATCTTACTAACTAACTGAGGGTGGAAAACTCAAGAGGTTGAGAGAGTTTTTGGAACTTACGTTATTAGAGCTGCTGGTGATAGAGAGTTGCTGATGATTCTATAGAACAAGAGGTTGCGCTACTGAGGACTAATTTTGGGTTGCTGGAAAAGCATTTTATGACCGTGAATTCCAAAAAAGTTAATAAAGTAGGAGCATAAGGTGCAGCTTCAAGAGCTTATGAGTCTGCATTAGAAGAGGAGGTTAGGTATTCAGATCATTGTTTGGATGGTTTTAGAACTCAAGGGCAAGGAAACCAAAGTTAGAACTACTACGATGATAAATATAGAGACTGCAGTAGGGACAAAGACAGTGACTGGAGACGAAAAGATGATTACAATGAAAAAGGAGATAGGTACATTCCGCTTGGCAGATGAGATACAGAATCAAGAATGGAAGAAATGCTGACCAAACTAGTGAAGGGTCAAGAAAATCAGGAGAACAGACTTAATACATTTCAGGGTTGACCCACAAGGTGGAGTATTAAGCCATTGCTATCAAGCAGTTGGAGCATCAGTTTGGGAAAATATCTGTTATGATTAAATAGAAATAGCCTGTTACTTTTCCAAGTGAAAAAGTTTAGAGTCCACCAATAATAAGTCATTGTATAGCTATCACCATTAATTGTGGTGCCACTACTGATGATCCCCCTGTACCTACTATTGATAAGTTGAAGATTGAGAGTACTAAAAGTGATGAGACACTTGAGGCAAAGTATGAGAAGTCGACAAAGGGTGATGATGATTTTGAGTATGATAGTGGTTAGGATTGGTTCGTCAAGACCAATGATCATGTGCACCCTTATAGTGTGACCCCTTTCTTACTGTTAGTAGAAAATAAGAAGGATCCCAGAGAAGTTGCCATTTTGTGTTCTATTAGTCCTTTCAATGTCAAGTAGGCTTTATGTGACTCTGGATCAGGAGTAAATATGATGCCACTAATTGCGTACAAGTTGGTGAGGATGGGGGAACTCAAAACTACATCCATAAAACGGTTGATGGCTGACTCATCTATGAAAAAATCGGTGGGTGTTTTGTGTGACGTAAAAGTAAGGGTGACCTCCCTTATGTTCCCCACTGATTTTATGGTTCTTGATTGTGTGGTTAATTGTAAAGCCCCCATTATATTGGGTAGACCCTTTCTATCCACTGGTTGGGTACTGATTGATATGGACTTAGGGAAGATTACCCTTAAATAGAATAATAAGAAAGTAGTTTTAGATGTGTGTATGACAGTGCAATAGCCAATCGATATGCGAGTTGTGTCTGTAATAGATACTACTAATGAGAATGTTGTTGTAGAGACCAGTGTACCAAATGCACCATGTGTTGTGAGATACGTGTAGAAGACCGGTTTACAGAGATTGAGATGCCAGATCTAGGACATATGAGGGAATAAATAGATATCTTGCGAGCAGAGGTATGCTCTCTCACTGAGAGCCACATACTATTCACCCCTCTAGTTGTATCCCCAATTATTCAGCCATCATCTTCACATGGTCCCAAACACTTTGATTTATTAAAAAGGATGATGTTGTGGTCCCCGTAGTTGGGACCAAGAGAGGCCGAAGGGGGACCTACAAAATCCAAATAGGCCATATGAGCAAGCCCTGAAAAGGTCCACCTATAATTTGATGGAGATTGCATTTGTTGATAGGCAGAGGCATGCCTTACTAGCTGCAGGTGCATCTTCTCATAGTGCACCGCCACCATCATGGCCTCCGCCCGTAAACATACCCCCATCTGGGGAAGATCATGACACGGACGCTTAATGCATCCAAGGTATGTCCTCATTCCCTCTGTTTTACTTTAGTTTAGCGCATTGGGTACAGTGCATAGTTTTTATTTGGGGATAGGATATACCATAGCCTCCACGAATTTTTGTTGCCATGCTTTCTTTTTTATTCGTCGCGGTATGGTTGTAGAATCGGCATGTCTAGGTTAATTTGTGTCGTATTGTATTTTATTTTATATTGTGATATATTTTGTGTAATTAGGAGATTTTTAAGTATTCAGGACAGTTATCATGTTGTTATGGATTTTTTAGAAAAATAATACCCCTCCAAAATTTTGTGTTTTAGAACTGTGTAAATATATATATGCGTGAACATTGTGGATCTTGTTATGGCATTAGGATTAGGGACGTGATAATCACTTGCTAACAATTGCATGAACTGGATAAGTAGTAATTTTTAATATCAACTCGATGTTGTGTGTGTGAGATGCTACTTAGTTCTCCTTGTGTGTTAAATTTAGAACTTGCCTTGGTAGTCTTGACTAGGTTGAAGGATAGTCGGTTAGTAAAGGATCGTATGTTGTTTTTTAGTCTAGTCCATTTTTAGCCTAAATGACCTTCCATGTGTGAAATAGTATCTCTTGATCCCTGTTTTGAGCCTTATAGCCTATTTTTCTTGTTACATTACACCTTTCACCTTCCCATTTGTACTACAATGAACCTGTTTTGGCTCTGGTCCTCCTTGTACATTGTGCACCTCAACTCAAGCAAAATGCCTAAGTTGAGGTTGGCTATCATAGGGGTGCGTAGTGTAAAGAAGGTATGTAGAAGAAGAAAATAAGAGAAAAAATTAGTAGGGCTGGGTGTGGTAGCAAAAGAAAAGAAAAAGAGAAAAGACAAATTGTGAAAAAGTGAAAAAGAAAGAATAAAAGACCACACCAAACCTGAATATGCAATACAGAATAAAAAGGGAGAAATAAGGGTGGAATGAAAAGAAATTTGCTAATAGGTGAGACCCCAAAGTTAGTATAGTGCCAAGGAGGCTTAGTCACTTGATATGTCCATATGTACCATACCAACCCCCAAGCCTATAGTACAAGCTGAGAAAAGTCCTATAGTGATCCTAACTTGATTGTCTGAATACTAAGGTAAAGAAAATAAAGGAAAGCCTATGGTATTTGATTCACATTGATTGGAACTTCTCTTCTAAGTGTGAGTTTCTCTTGACTTTTCCTGCATTGACATGAATTATTTTATATGAGTGAGTTGGACCTCTTTGTTGTGAGGGCATATGAGTCATATTTCTAGCTATTTGGTTGTTTTGGGTAGTGTAACTTGTATATATGTGTGGTTGTCTGTTGCTAATGTAATGCCATACTTGGATCCCATTGTATCACATTGTTGTGCTTCATGTTCATACACAGTTGGTTTTAAAAAGTGAGATTAGAGAGAGTGTTGTGTTTTGAGCTTAAAGTGTTGATTGACTGGCTTTAATAACTTAGATTCTCCTAGTTGAGCGTCGTTTTTGTTTTGTTGTGTTTTGTTTCCTGAGGATCTGCAAACATTCTAAGTTGAGGGTGTTGATGCTCTATAGAAATATAGCACTTTAAATGCTTAAAACTATGAAAATATGCAAATTTCTAAGGTTGTTTTGTTAGATATGATGCGTTTTGGGTATGTTTTGCAGGAAATCATGTTTTGGATGCTAAGTTCGTGAAAAAAATGAAAAAGGATGTTTTTGGATACTTATTGGAGAAATTATAGATGTTTGAGACACTTTTCGGCTTGTTCATGATCAAAGCATGTGCGGGAATTGAATAAAGTTGAAAAGATGACTCCAGCACTTGCTAAGTCAACAAGTGGAACGCATGCAATACATGTGGACCACATGTGGGCAAAGCAAATGTCAGAAGTTCAGAATCCCGAGAGCTAACCTGCAGGATTTTTTGATCCTGTCACTTGCAATCACCACTTGCAGGCCGCAAGTACTACCTATGCCCAGGGTCAGGGCGCAAGTAGCGACCACAAGTAGCCATCGACCTTTTTTTCTCCTATTTCGTTCGGGCTTTGAATTTAGGATTTTCTCATGTACTATAAGTACCCCTTATGTGTTTTTAGTAGAATTAATGCACTCTTGATACTTACAAATGTATTTTGGTTCCAAGATCCGACTTTGATCTTGGAATTCTCTTGTATTGATTTCAGTTGATTAATTCAGTTACGGTTTTGGGTTTTTCTATTTCTTATTATTGTGATTTCATCTATGCTTTCAATCATGAATGTTATTGATTATCTCACAAACATGAGTGGGTAAAAACCCATAGCTAGGGTTGTGAAAACCTTAGCAGATTGACAAAGTAGGGGAAGCGTTATTGTTGTTTTGAACTGATACCCATGCATGCATTGTATTATCTTCTCTTTTATAGTTATTTTAGTGGTGGCCAATGTTAAGATCCCGCCTAGATTATTGCTACTTACTCCAAAAAGGAGTGGTGACTAGGAAAGATAATTACAATAGTAATTTGAAGTTTAATTGTCGATCCATGCTACTAGGTATCATCTAAGTAAGATGGTTAGCTATCATCTAATAACTAGAGCTCAAAAGATAATAGTTAACTGGGATCAAGATAAGGGTTAGTAAGGCGACATCCTGAGACTCAAAAGGTAAAGGGTGAAATCCATCTGCTCATCCAAAAGACTGTAGATGGTACATAACTTAACAGATTCTTCATGCAAGGTATCGGGTTGGTTCAACAAAGCTCAATAAGCCTACGGAGTTGAGAAGCTAGGGGGAACACAATCCTAGTGTTCACCAATACTGATTACAACCGAAGTTGATATTTGCTCCTTATTCTATATTGCTATTTAAATCCCCTCCATTTACTTTTACAGTTTTTTGCCCATTGATTACAACATCTGAGATCCACAAGTCCACGTATTTCCTTGGATTTCTACCCTAACCTATGTTGGGTTACTAAATTTAATAGTGACTGCAGTCATCTTCGAAGTGAAGGTGTAGCTTGGGCGTTATCACAGGTAGAACCCATAGGGGTTCTCAATCCATATACAATCTCAATACTCAATTTCAGTCTCAATATCCTTATCTCCTCTCTGACTCGTGGGCTATGACGGAGGATTTTGTAAAAGCGTTATATTTCTGTCAAAAATTAGTATTTCCACAATCATGAATATATGTATGATATAAGGATGTATTGTTTATGACCAAACTATTATGAAGATCTCAAACCCAGCCAATACATATGCACGTGAGCTAAAAATCCACTTAATATGTCAATCATCAATTATTCAAAGTAAGCCACGTACTCTTAGAGAGAAATATGCAAATATGACATCATTAATATCACATTAACCCAAAGTTAGGCATTTTCTATTATGAGGAAAAGGTATACACAAGGCTAACAATACTAGATAAGGTCTCCACACGGGCCACACATAGAAAATATCCTCTCAAATCACCAATAATAACAACGTAAGCCCCACACGGGCACACAACAGTTATGACATTAATTTCATGATTATTACCCATACCTATAGCATGCTTTTATACAAATATTAACTACCCAGTCCAGTCTGAAGAAAGTTAAGCCATAACCCACACGAAATTCGATCCAAAACCCTTCAACCCGGAGCCTTTCTCTCTCGAATGGTCTTGGAATCAACTAAAACATACCAATGTAAAATCTATGCATTAAAAGAAAGCCAACGGTACTCATATTGCCTACTTTTGAATCGGGATCAAAACGGATCCCTGAAATGTGTTTTCAAAAAGAAAAGGTAGAACCAAAATTTTTGTCCACAAACACATTACTTATGATTAAAGGAATCCATAGAAGAAAACTCAAGTGAATAGGGATTAAAAATGGGGTTTAAATTGAAGAATAACCATTTTAGGCCTTCCAGACCAAAATCCCCGAATTTCATTTTTTCAATCACATTTTAACGAGTTTAGATGATGGGAATCTAAGTAAAATAGCTTAAATAATGATATGGAGCTTAGACAAGCTTGAAAATGAAGAAATTCGTCAAAACTGTAAAATCTGAAGCTCAAAGTCTCAAAAATGAAAAAAGTATTGAGAAAGAAGGTGTTTATAAAATCCCAGGCATGGCCTCTTAAGTGGCCACTTGACCACTTAAGCGATCATCGCTGAAGCGGCCAAGTATCGCTTAAGCAGTACCCGCGAGTGTTGCACGGTCTGCTTAAGCGGACAAGGGGCCGCTTAAATGGACAGGGCCCTTCTTTAGCAACCCAGCTGTTGAGGTGGGTCGCTTAAGATACCGGTTGGCTGATGAAGAGGCCTCCACTAAAGAGACCCAAGTGTCTCTTAAGCAGTTGCATCGACTAGGTGGTGCATCAGTTTGGACTTGAAAGAATTTCAAGTCTCCACCGACCCTTCGAGATTCATCCAGAATTTTGAGAACGCAAAGGAACTATTCTACCCTATCAAATTCAACATTCTAGACTCGATAGTGATCTCAGATTTTTGAAAAGAGGTTGTTTTCACAAAATTGACCCCCAAGATCCAATTTCACAATCTTCTGAATCGAGGATTGAAATGAGATATAAAAATCATAAAATCGAATCAACCATGCTACTAACCTAAAATTGACATTCTAGATCTGCTGGCGTAGTCCATTTTTCCATCCGACATACAGAACCGCAAATGTTGATCGAAGTCAACGATAAAGTCTTTTTAACCTCCAAAATTCATAAACTCACCTGAATCTCACCGTAATGCATTGAAAACCATGTCAACCATCCCCACACCCCATAAATATCACGGAGCAATCACGAAGAGGAGTAAAATGATCAAAACACATGAAAATAAAAAATTCACAGAATCAAGCTTTAATAAAGCATATTATTTTTAGAAAAAACTATAATCAACTGAAATGTGCAGTTAATTTCTTTTAAATATATAACAAAAACTAAAGTCTGAATTTAAAGCAGTTACTACTTTTCAACTTTATCCTTATCTTATTCAAAACTAAAAAAAATTCAATTTTTATTATTATCCACATCCTAAATATTTGAGGATTAATATTTAAAGTAAAATATCTTTTAAAAAACATCGAATAATTGTTAATATTGTTATTATTGTATTGATAGTTTAGAAAAAAATAAAAACAAAATATACAAAAAGAGAAATTTTATAAAATCAAAAATTGAAATATTTTTACCTAAACACTAACAGCCCACACGTCCAAATCCCCACAACCTCAACTCAATAGCACATTATTTCTATTCACTCATTCTCTTGCACACACTAATTACACAAATATGCATATAAATCATAATAAAGTATTATCATACTGATGTTCGATAGGAGTAAATTATGTGCATTATTATGATTTGAGTACCTAAGTGTAACTATCATATTTCATTATCCCATTCATTCTCATTTGAGTTAGAATTTGGAAAGGAGCATTTTTTAAATTAAACGGTCGAAACATGATAGATGCAGCTGAAGCACAAAAAGAATTCTAATTATGAATCAACAAGTAGATGATATATCTCAACATTTTTAATTCTCTCAATATGTTATAACCATTTAAATTTTGAATTAAACTCGATATAGTAATATTTTGTGTTGTCATTTCAAAGGATAGATTTTTAAAAAAAGTTCATATATATATATATATAATATTAAAAGTGTGATTTGCCTTTCATTAAAAATATTTGCATTAGACAAAATTGTCTTTTCACTTATTTTCTTTAATTATTAATTAATTATTAAAAAATTCCACAATCCTAAAAGTAGTTGAATTTCTATAGTCCTATACTAATTCAAATGGGACAATAGAATCCTATACTAATTCAAATTGGACAATAGTACATATCACTTATATTAAAAGTCTTATTGCATTCTCTGCAAAACAACACATGTATAATCGACGTTCAAATTTTTGTAGCAGCACGATGTTAGCTATTGTTTTTCGGACTCTCTAATTATATTCAGAGGCGGAGCCGGGATGTTTACTTACGGGGTTCAAAATCTAAAGAAAAACTCATCGAAGGAGGTTCAACATCTAGAATATATAAATAAAAATCATTTTAACCATGTATTAATGATATAATTTTCCGTCAAAGGGGGTTCGTTCGAACCCCCATTTTATAGGCTAGCTCCGCCTGTGATTATATTCTCCATTCCATTTTGTTTCAATTTAGCATGATCTTAATTTAAACTCTCTTTCTAATCCAATTTACAGAACATGCCTCCCAGAAAAACTAACGGGAGAAGAAACGGGAATCAACCCGCACCTCCACCTATTCAGAAAGAACCCCTGAATGAGGTTATCTCTCATGCCGAATTCAGAGCGGTATTCACTACCTTAGCTTACTCAGTAGCATCCTAGAATAATCAGTTGACTGCCTTCCCAACCGTTCCGGTGGCTAATACTGTCACAGCTAGGATTCCGGACTTCACCTGAATGAATCCTCTTTTGTATTTGGGATCTAACTCTAATGAGTATCCACAGGAGTTCCTCGACATGGTTCAGAAGATAACTGGTATTATGGGTGTGACTTCTAGTAAGAGTGCAAAGTTGGGTGCTTACCAGTTGTAGGATGTTGCTTACACCTGGTATAAGTAGTGGGGGGGAGATAGAGGGGAAGATGCAGGGCCTGTTGAATGGGAGGAGTTTGTTACAACTTTTCTAGACGGGTTCTTTCCCTTGGATTTAAGGGAAGCTAAGGTGCAGGAGTTTATTAATCTGAGATAGGGAAACATGAGTGTGAACGAGTATTCTCTTAAGTTTACTCAGCTAGCTAGGTATGCTCCTAATGTTGTGTCTGATGACAGGTCTAGGATGAGTAATCTTGTTTCGGGTATGGCCAATAGCGTGGTCAACAAGTGTAGGACCACGATGTTGATTAAAGAAATGGACTTGTCTAGGTTGATGGTCCATTCTCAACAGATTGAGGAGAAGAAATATAAGGAAAGAGAGAGAAAGAATAAGAGGGCCAGGACAGGTAGCTTTAGTTTTGCTTAGCCAAGGTTGGAGTGTGGAAACCGCCCTCAATTCCGTTAGAAATCCTTAGCCCCATCTCTATCTTCAGCTAGTGTGCCAGCACCGAAGCCCAGAAATGATAATCGGGATAGGGCACCAGGCCCTAAGCCCTAGGGAAGAATGAACAATGGTCGTACAAATCCACTTTGCTAGAAATGCGGTAGAAACCACCAGAGTGTGTATAGAGCTGGTAGTGATGTATGCTTTGGTTGTGGAAAGACAGGCCACAGGGTTAGTCCAGTCGTCCCCCAGTTCCATACGATTGCCCGACTCAGCAGGGTGCCGCTCCCAGTGCCACCAGTGGTCAACATCAAAATAGATTGTATGCACTTCAGTCCCGACAGGATCAAGAAAACTGATACGTTACAGGTATTTCATTTACATGTTTATACTTTGTTAGATCCCGGAGCTTATCTTTATTTGTAACCCCTTACATAGCTATTAATTTTGGTGTCAGTCCTGAGACTTTAATAGAACCCTTCTCAGTGTCTACCCCAGTAGGTGTCTCTATTATAGTCAGCCAGGTATACAGGAAATGTCCAGTCATAATATCCCAGAAAGTCACTTCAGTTGATCTTGTAGAGTTAGAGATGACTGATTTTGATGTCATTCTCGGCATAGATTGGCTCCACTCATGCTATGCTTTAGTTGATTGTAGAAACAGAGTTGTTCATTTTCAGTTTCCAAATGAACCAGTCCTTGAACGGAAGGGTAGTGCTTCAATATTTAGGGGTTGGCTCATTCTATACCTTAGAGTGAGAAAAATGATATCCAAAGGGTGTGTCTACCATCTTGTTCGACTTAAAAACTCTTGCTCAGAGACTCCAAATCTCAAGTCAGTTTCAGTAGTAAAGGAATTTTCAGATGTGTTCCCTGAAGATCTTCCTGAAGTTCCTCCCGAAAGTAAAATTGACTTCGAAATAAAACTACTTCCAAATACCCAACCTATCTCTATTCCGCCATACATAATGGCTCCAGTATAACTCAAAGAGTTGAAAGAACAATTAAGAGACCTTCTAGATAAGGGGTTTATTAGGCCCAGTGTTTCCCTATGGGGCGCTCCAGTCCTTTACGTGCGAAAGAAAGATGGTTCTCTTTGTATGTACATCGATTACCATAACTTGAACAAATTCACTATCAAGAATAAGTACCCACTCCTCATAATCGATGACTTGTTCGACCAACTTCAGCGTGCCAGTTACTTCTCTAAGATAAACCTCAGATCCGGCTATCATCAGCTCAGATTTAGAGAATGTGACATTCTAAAAATAGCTTTCAGAACTCGGTATGGTCACTTTGAATTTCTATTCATGTCTTTCGGTCTTAAAAATACCCCAGCAGCTTTCATGGACTTGATGAATCGAGTGTTCAAACAGTACTTGGACATGTTCGTCATAGTCTTTATAGATGATATCCTTGTCTATTCCCGTGATGAAAATGACCATGCATACCAGCTCATAATTATATTGCTGACTCTTAGAGCCCATCAGTTATTCACCAAATTTAGTAAGTGCGATTTTTGACTAAGATCAGTAGCTTTTCTTCGCCATATTATTTTCGGTGATGGCATTAGAGTTGACCCTCAAAAGATTATATAGTGAGAAACTGGCCCAGACCCATTTCACCATCAGATATCAGTAGTTTTTTGGGTTTGACTGGCTATTATAGATGGTGTGTTTAAGGGTTTTTATCTATTGCATCCCCCATGTCCAGATTGACTCAAAAGAAATTCAAGTTTTAGTGGTCAGATTCTTGTGAGAAGAGTTTTCAGGAGTTGAAGACTCGACTCACCTCAGCCCCACTTTTGACCTTGCCAGATGGTTCAGATGGGTTTTTTGTTTACTGTAATGCTTCTAGAGTTGGTTTGGGTTGTGTTTTGATGCAGAGAGGTAAGGTCATAGCTTATGCCTCTAGACATCTTAAACCTCATGAAAAGAATTATCCTACCCATGATCTTGATTTAGTAGCTGTTGTTTTTGTCTTGAAAATTTGGAGGCATTATCTGTATGGGGTACATGTTGATGTGTTCATGGATCACAAGAGTTTGAAGTATGTGTTTTCATAGAGAGAGTTGAATCTTCATCAGATGAGGTGGTTAGAATTGTTGAAAGATTAAGATATGAGCATTTTGTATCATCCGAGCAAGGCAATGTAGTGGCAGATGCCCTCAGTAGATTGTCCATGGGTAGTGTGGCACATGCTGAGGGCGATAAGAGAAAGTTGGTTTAGGAGGTTCATTAGTTAGCTATATTAGACGTTCATTTGGTTGACTCAGCTGAGGGTATTGTATGGGTTCAGAATAGTTCAGAATCTTCTTTGGTTGACGAAGTGAAAGAAAAGCAAGATTGGGATTCCAGTCTAGTTAAGTTGAAGGAGTCAGTCAGAGATCAGAAAGTAGAGGTTTTATCCCAGGGGAAGATATGTGGTGTGTTTCCAAGGTAGACTATGTGTTCCATGTGTAGATGACCTGATGCAACAGATTCTTGTAGAAGCACATGGTGCGTGTTACTCTATTCATCCAGGGGCCACTAAGATGTACTGCAATTTGTGAGAAATCTATTGGTGGAGTGGGATGAAGAAGGATGTTGCAGAGTTTGTAGTTAAGTGCTCTAATTGTCAGCAGGACAAGGTTGAGCACCAAAAGCCTAATGGTTTTTTGCAGAGTTCAGTATTCCCACTTGGAAGTGGGAAGAGGTGAACATGGATTTTATGACAGGGTTGCCTCGTTCACGTCACCAACATGATTCGATCTGGGTTATTATAGATAGAATGACGAAATCAGTTCATTTCTTACCATTCCATACCTTTTATTCAGTTGAGGACTATGTCAAGCTCTATATTAGAGAGTTGGTTAGGTTGCATAGAGTTTCGTTGTCCATCATTTCAGATAGGGGTACTCAGTTTACCTCTCATTTTTAGAGAGATTTTCAGAAGGGTATTGGTACACAAGTTTGTCTTAGTACAACCTTCACCCTCAGATAAATGGTTAGACAGAGAGGACCATTCAGATCTTAGAGGACATGTTGAGAGCTTGTGTATCGACTTTAAGGGCATTTTGGATAATCACTTGCCATTGATAGAGTTTGCTGATAATAATAGTTATCATTCCAGTATTCAGATGGCTCCATTTGAGGCTCTTTATGGAAGAAGGTGTAAATATCCTATCGGGTGGTTTGAGGCAGGTGATACCAAGTTGATAGGGAAGAATTCAGTATTTGATACATTAGAGAAGGTTCAGCTAATCAGAGAAAGGCTTAAGACAACCCAAAGCCTACAGAAATCCTATACAAATGTGAGCAGGAGAGATCTTTTGTTTGAGGTTGGCGACTTAGTTTATTTAAAAATATCTCCCATGAAGGGAGTGAAGAGATTTGGAAAAACGGGGAAGCTTCGTCCCTGATATATAGGCCCATACAGGATCTTGAGTCATTTTGGAAAGGTAGCTTACTATCTTGAGTTTCCTGCAGAGTTGGCATCAGTCTATCCTGTGTTCTATGTGTCCTTGTTAAAGAAGTATATCGGTAATCCAGCTGTCGTTGCTTCTTTAGAAAGCTTAGATATTCAGAACGACCTTTCTTACAAAGAACTCCCAATTGAAATCTTAGATCGCCAGATTCACAAACTTAGAAACAAAGAAGTTCCCGTGGTCAAAGTTCTTTGGATGAATCAGTCCGTTAAGGGAGCTACTTGGGAAGAAGAAGCAGGCATGCGTACCAAGTACCCTCACCTCTTCTCTGCAAACTTAGACTCAGCTCAAGGTAACAGTTTTTCTTAGATTATCTCTTTTCCATTCTCAATCCCAGCCATATGCTCATCTTTATGTCATTGCATGCATTCATGAATCAGTTTAGTCAGTCACCATGTTTTAAACTCAGTCATGTTGTCATGTTTTCAGTTATGTATGATTAGCATGTAACCTCAGTACCTCAGTATTTCTCATCTTAATCAATATCATTCGAGGAAGAATGATTCCAATGGGGAGATATTGTAAAACCCCATAAGATCCTAGCTCGTTTCATCTCACTCTTGCATGTTAAATGGGTCAAAGACTTAGAATATTTCACTAAGTATTTAGACTTAGTCATTTTAAAAGCCCTTAACTTTGATGAATTTATTTTTGATCTTCCCGACATCGTAAAGTTAATTTTTAAGTTGATTCATGATTGAGGAAGTCAATAGTACATCTCGGGTGAGTTTCGAAAATTTTGGGCAAGCGTAAGGATGACTTTGGACGTCCAGAACAGAGGTAGCACGCGATTAGTCCGCGGCGCCTACTCCAGTCCAGTGCTGGGGGATCCCGCGATAGAGCCCGAGGAGCCCGCTCAAGTCCCGCGCTCCGGAGCCCGCGACGCCTACCCCATCATAACCCGTTTATTTCCTGCTTTCAGTCACATTTTTTCCAAGGGCATTTAGGCCTTTCCCTTTACCCAATTCAACCAAAACACGAGATTTAGGTCCCAAAACAGCACTTTTGCATCATTTTTCATAATTTCTCCCAAATTGAAATCATCCTTTCTCAAGAACAAACCCTAGCCCCTTCAAGCTTAAAGATCAATTCTCAAGAAATTCACCAAGAACTTCTAAGAATTCTTCGATTAAGGTATGTTAAATATCATCCATGGATCCTTTTTACCCATGGAGTCCAAGAACCCAATTTCAAGTACTAAAGTTATGATTTTTACATGTTCCCATGAATCTTACTTATGGAATTTTATGAATCTCGAGTTTATACCATGTTTCCATACAATTGTTGTTGTGATTAAACTCGACATGTTTTGAATGGTGCTTGTTCGCTGATTTAAGCCTTAATGGGTGATTTTAGTGTTGAAATCATGCTATCTTTACATGTTAAAACTATTTCCATGTTTAAGTCATGAATTGCAAGTGTTTGATGAAATGCCTAAGAGATGAATTTTGAGCAAGGACTATCTATTATGTTAAAGTTTTGGTATGCTTTTACTATAAATATCATCGAGTCCTGGGGTTTATAAATACCCAAAAACTTAGTTGTTTACTTAGTTTCAGTATTTTTCAGAATGGTTTTGGATATATTAAAGTATTATCAGTTCAGTCAGTACCTCATGTCAGTAAGCTCAGTTCAGTCCAGTAATTAGAGTTAGTTTAGTTAGGAGTAGGATTTAGCACCAAGCGAACCTAGGGATGAGGGCTCACCTGCCAGTTGAGGGTGTGACCCTTAGCACCAATCCCTATGTTCCAGAATTACATAGCTAGCGTAGGTTAAGATGTTAACCTGCCAGTTGAGGGTTGACGTTCATCTCACTAGAGCACCTGCCAGTTGAGGGTTGACGTTTATCTCACTAGAGCACCTGCCAGTAGAGGGTGACTACCAGTAGAGGATGACTCTTAGTCCTTCGGGATAATACATTAGTGGATCCACACAACCAGTATTAGTACCCGTGGCACGATACTGACACCCTTCCAACTGGGGTCACAGGTTGGACCCCAATTAGCTCATATTGGGGCATGTCGGTTAGATGATAGCTCCCACAGTCTCAGTACCGTATTCAGTTCAGAGGTCAATTCTCAAGCTTGCTTGACTAGGGCATACAGTTATTTGTAGTACAATATCAGTATTTTCAGTACTTTAATTTACAGATTATCCAAGCATCATGTTATATGCTTGGTCATACATTCTCAGATTTTACAGCTTCCTCGCATACTATACCTCAGTATCTCATGCTATTTATTTAGTCGATTATTATTCATACATATGAGCCATGTATATTAGTGTAACATCATTTAACATACTAGTACATTCAAAGTACTGCTCGCATACTCGTTTCTCGAGCTATGATATCTTATATCATAGGTTCAGACGCTCAAGTTCCCGTCCACACTTAGACATTCCAGTGCATCAGCAGCTGTAGCAGTATTGAGTTCTCATATTTCGAGGACCGATTATGTTGATTTTAATATCTCAGTTTTAGCAGTCAGTCGGAGTTAGTTGGAGACTTGTCCCATAAACTCCATAGTCGTTCGGTTAGAGGCTTTCAGACACTTTCATGCAGTTAGCCAATTATCAATTGTCATTGACAGTCTTTTCAGTAATGTTTTCAGGCAGTTGTTTTTGGTCTTATCATCTCATAGATTGTTTTAATATTTTAAAACTTTATGGTGTTTTCAGCTAAATTTTGCATATGTTCTTTGTTGTTTTATTTAGTGCTCAGAGCAGGTACCAGCACGAGTTAGCTTGTGGTCCTTCGGGACTGTAGGCATTGTGTAGCGTCCAGGGTATACTCTCGGGACATTACAAGTTCTTATCCTCATCTCTTCATTGATTCATGTATTTCTTTGCCTTAGTTCGAGGACGAACTAGATTTTTAGTGGTAGACGATGTAACGACCTAAAAATTTGATGAAATATGTGAAATTTGTGATTTAACTATTTTACCCCTCCCTTAGTTGCATTGTGGTATTTCTGGGCTGTGAGAGTGATTGACATAATTTTTGATGCATTTTGGTATCATTTATGCAATATTGTGGTTTTTGATGGCTTCGAGAGCCATATTTTGGACTTATGTGAATATCTTTTGATCCGTGCAACGGATGGCCGGACGAACTGCGCCAATAGCTCCGGATTATCGATATTTAGGCTAGGTAGACCTTTGGTTCGGTGACCGATGCACCCGAGATCATTTCGACCTATTGATCAAAAAGTTAAAAAAATAGAAATATGGAGATATTGTAACACCGTATAAAACCCTTTCTGAGGGATGTGCCAGAAAGGAGAAATGAGATATGTGGATTGTATACGGGTTGACGAACCCCCCATGGATCCTACATCGGGAATATTTAGCTCCGTAGGTGTATACGAGGATTGTACGATGATTTCGGAGGTTGTACGACAACCTCGTGCATTATCATCATCATACACATTGCACTTACTTTATTGTGTTATGTTTGGTTGTATTGGCATATTGACTTGTCATCTGTATTTATCTTATCTTCTTTTACTTGTATTTGATGATTTTGTATATGCATGTTCTCCCTTGTTCTTCTTATATATGATATAATACGTATTTTTGTTCTATCTTGGTGTGATGTTGCAATATATGTGAGATATATTAGAACTGTTAGTGCAAGCGGTGTGGGCTACCATTATGGGACATTTTCTGATTGCAGGTGACGTGCCTTTAGTGTATATTTTGTATGTTTTATTTACTACTTTGCTTGGTCGGCCTATGATACCTACTGAGTATAAGTGGACCGTACTCATGCCTACTGCGCCCTTCCGGTGCAGGTCATAGCTCGAGTGCGCCTCAACTTGCTTGACTCGGGTGATTGTTCGAGCTTCCAAGGTAGCGGTTGGACGTTCATGCGTCCGAAGTTCACCTCTATCTTTCTATAATAGTTATGTCTTTATTAGTATTCGGAGACAGTTATTATTCCTTTGCGATTATTTTTCCGATGTATTTGACTCTTGAATCTGCGACCTTTGAGAACCGAGTTAGCAGATTCTTTATGTGGAAGAATTCATCTCCAAAGAAGATGATGAATTGTGTGGTCCTTCTCTGTATACACATGTGTAAGTCAAAAATATTAATCAATTTTACAAGAAAAATTCATTTGGACGTACAAAGAAATCTGCACATCAGAAAGTGAAACGATAATTTATCAGGAAAAAGGAAGCAATAGTTGAACTAAAAAGAATCTTTCGTTCATCAAAAATAAATTACTTTCATTATAAGAACACATTAAAAAATGAAAATTGAAACGAACACGATATTCATATTTAATAGCCGGTGAAGAGTTTTTCTAATTTTTTGTTAAGTAACTCAGTATTTTTAATGATGCATTCATAAACTTGTGATCGTGCGAGTTCATTTATATTTGGTGGGTTATTTTAGAAGCTTGAAGATTTGTTCATTTGTAACTGAAAAGCGAATCACTCTCAATTTAAAATTTAAAAATAAATGCAGTTGAGTTTTAAATTATGGGGAAGTTAGCAGACGTGGGATTTTGATTTTTCTAGGTAAGTCAAAAGAATTTTATTTGGCAATTTTATTTTATTTTTATGTTCTTTTGTGTCAGTTTTGTAAAACTTTTTATAGAAGATATTATTATGCGTTTTTAGTGGATTGCCAATTTATAAATCTTTTTTTTTTATTGGCAGTTTTAAATTAAATTCAAATATTCATGTATTTGCCTCTAATTTTTTTTAGGATTCTTTTATTTTATTTTTAATAATTTTATGCTGATAATTTGAATTGTACAGTTATTTTTGATTATTCATTTTTTTGTTTAAATTTTTTTGATAGAAACTTTAAAGGAAGTTAGGCGGTTTTTGATTTTGTAGGGGTTTGCCGTTTTTTTAAAGTAATTGTTTTGACTTTTTTTTTTTCATTATTTTTTAAAATCGTAATGAGTTTAGAATTTTTAAAAATACTAAATATAAAAGTTTTTTTAAAAAAATATTAATTTTCATGTTAAGATTATGTGTTTATATATATATATATATATATATATATATATATTAATGTTTAGTTATTCTTTTTTTAAGTAAGATTTTTGTAGTGTTGACACTTGTCACTTTTGCCTCTCATATTATCTATAATCTATATCTATAATATATTAAAAGTGTGATGACTCTTAGAAATATGATTTGAATTTTTTGCCCTCCATTAAAAGTTTTTGCAATAGACAAAAATGTCATTTACTATTTTTTAAATATTTAAAATTATTATTAATTAAAAAATCTCACAATTAAATTTTTCCTAATTTATTTTAGTAGGAATTCCTACTATTAGTCTTTAGATGTAATCAAATTTACCTTATATAAATTTTGTGTGTTAATGTCAATACGTGTATTGAAAAAAAAAAATGCCTACACAATTTTGTGTGTTAATGTCTATACGTGTTTTGGACTGATCCCAACTAATGTTGGATGAAAAATTATTATTACTTAAATCTTTGTCAGTAAAAATTTAGAATTTGTATTACACTTCTAAATCAATTGAAATATTATTTTATATTATTATTTATTTACTTACAATAGGTAAAAACTTCTATATTTAGTACACTTCTAAATCAATTAAAATACTATCTTATATAATTCTTTACTTAAACAATAATTCTATTTAAATAACTTTTTGCAAATCCTTATTTAACCCTCACTAATGTTCATTCCACCATTATTTAACCTTCAGTAACATTCATTCCTTTTTTCTCTTCGTTTGTCTTCTTATTATTTGATTTTGATTTGATTTATGTTATTCTTCTATATTCAATGTGATTTTTTTTCTTGTCTTTATTTTAATTAATCAATAATGATAGAGTGATTTGTTTTTGCCAATTGTAACAATTGTGTCTATATCTTTTATATGTTATGGTGTATGATGATATCATATTTGCGTAGGTATTCTTGCATGCAACAACATCAAAGAAATAGGTAGTGTAATACAAAATGAGGAATGTAATATAGTGGATGAGGAGAAGAAGGTTGCCTCAAGAATTCAAGCAGAGGATCGAAAATTATGAGCTGCAAAGATTTGCATCAATGCGTTTGATTGACGAATGCGAGATCATAAGCAACCTTTATGAGGGCTTTAGAAGAGACATCAAATATGATCTTTGTTTGAACATGATTAAAGAGGTAAATTTTTGTTGTATTCTTTGTCTCAAGGATATAAAATATATACAATTTCTTAGTGAAAATATAGAAGAGTGGGGAATATCTAAATTTAGTTTTATCAAATAAGTCAGTCATAATTTATTTATTAATATCATAATAAATCCAAATATATACCATAAATCTAAATATATACCACTTCCGTAACTTAGCTCCTTGGTAGATCTGGGCATATATTATTGTCAGATTGTAGAGGGGTGCGGATAACTTGTGCGTGGATATTTCTTAACTTCTCTAAATATTTTTATTTTAAGTCTATTTATGTTAGTTTTATCGATATTCATATCTTGGGGGTGATTATATGGTAATTGGTTAAATGCTTTACTATAGTATTCTTTATTTTTTTCCTTAGTTTCTGTAATTCTTCTATATTATTTTGAAGGTATTCTAAATATTCTATATGTTTTGTTTCAAAATATCCAATTAGATTATCTTTCATAAGTTTTTCTAATAATATTATTTCATCCATATTTTGTCTCCAATATTTTAAATATTCATAGTCTATCATTTTATCCTGTAGTAATTGCAGAGTTACAGATTTCTGTATAATAATTTATCCTAATTGTACTGTAATGTATATCTAATTCAAGATTTTCAATGCTATTTATTATCTTGTGTTGTTCTTCTCGTAGCGAGTTTTTTAAATTATATAAACTATCACATGTACTTTTTCCTAAATTTTTTAGGGTTTCTTCTATCCATATTATTTTTTCTTTTAGATTCTCCATTATTTTTCTAATTCAGTTTCTATAATTAATTTCTTCATTTAGATTATCTTGATTTTCTCTAGTTTTTCTAATATATTCTGACATCTCTTAATCTGAATAATATCCATCTAGGTAATTATCCAGGTATAACTGTGCTATCCAATTTATAGTTTCAATTTCATAGTCTAATACTTTTTCTAATATTATTCTCTTAATATCTATAATTTTTATATCTCTAAGTATATATAAGATTAAGACTTTAAGATTATCTATCATTTAAAATTGGCTAAATATTTTATTATAATATTTTTTAGTTGTTTGTTTTAATCTCATTAACTCTTCTATATTTTCACTAAGAAATTGTATATATTTTATATCTATTTTCCAAAATTCTAAATATACATAATTTATCATAGTTAGTGTGTGGGTTTGGAATGTAAGCATTTATAAGAGTAGTTCGATAGATGTGGTATATAATTAATTCTAGTCATAAAATATCTATCAAATATTTTTTTCAATATGATTTTTCTTATATCTAGTATTTCTATATCCTTAAGTACATATAAAACGAGTATTTTAAATTTATCTACCATTTTATCAGATAAATAATTATCCATTTTTCATAAAATTGCTATTTTCAAAATATTTCCTTCAATCATGCACATAACAAAATATGATCACTTTAGATTGCTATATACTAGATTATTCTTAAATAACATATTCTTCGGTCACTATTAGCATGGTAATCTGAATACTTTTTCCCTTAAACAGCGCCTCTACTTTGGTTACTCCCCTATCACGGCTTTCTTGCATCACCGGTTTCACCTTTAGGATGGCATAGTTCTTAGGGATTTTTCTCCTTTTCCACTTTGCTAATAAACTTCTTAACATGCTATTTTTCGAATAATTCTACTATAAAGCTACTAACATGAACTTATTTTATCATATCATGATTGTTAGAAATTTATGAATTCAGCTATTCATAATAGTAAATGAATATACCTGTTCTAGTAGTTTTAATAATTCTAATCTTTGTTCCTCCATAGATTTTTCCATTAAAATATACCTGTTTTTTAATAAATAAGCAAAATATTTGTTGTGGACAAGAGATATTTTGTGCTTCAACGCATGAAGGCTTGCCTTCATCTGAGCAAGGGCTCGTTTATTTATATTATGAAAATGTACACTGTTTTTCTTTACATCTGTCAGCTACTTTACAAAAGTGAGAAAAACATTTCTACAAAGTCTTAAAGCTAATGTCTAATCTAATAATGGCACTATTTGCCAAAAATCTAATAATGACACTGCTTGTCAAAAATCTAATAATGGCACTACTTGCCATAAAAGACTAAGAAAAGTCAAAAAAGCCTAAGGCTAGTTACATGATGTTTACGTAAAGCTATCTAGCTATTCTTCCATATTTCTTTTTCTCCTTGAATTACTTTCTTTGTCTTCTTTCTTTATCCGTAGTTATCTTCTTTTTATTGCTCTCTATCTCCATTATTGCTTCATATCTTGCATCTTTCAGCTGTCGCTTTTATCTTCTTCTATTCCAGTTGAACTTCTGGGACAATATTATCTTCTACATTACATTTTGAAATTGATGGTCTGGATATTTATGTCCAATTAACTTGCAATATCTGGTTAATAATTCTTCCGAAATAATTTTTTTCTAATGGCTCTGGCGATAGGTTTTTTCTCTGGATTGAGTAAAGTCAAGATCCATTGCCTAACTTCTTCCATATCTTCTTCTCGTAGTTCCTTTGAATTTGAGTATACTATTACATTACCTCTTGAATAATAAATCCATATGGGATTTCTGTTGTGATAAGTATTTGCTAACTCTTGAAGAATTGTGGATAGTCCGATAATTCTCTTATTTGCATAAAAATTTGGTATCTCAATTCTAGGTATTTCTGGTTGTGGAATAATATCTTCTGGTATAATCATATCTCGGGTCATTCCTATTTTTATAACTTGTATAGGTGATTTAACTTCATCATACAATATCTCTGCTGGTGCCGTGAAATTTTTTATAAAAAATAGGTTACCTTTGGTTATTCTTTTAAAAATGTTAAATGAATCATATATTTCTGGTATATTGGATATTTCATTTCCGTCTTGGGTATATATGGTACTAAGTAGTCCATATTCGTAACAGATTTTAACTAGACTTGGTTTGATTTTGGGCAAAGCAATTAGCTTATTGTATCCGGTTAGCTTCTGGGTTATGTAATTCGTATGTGGTTCTTGGATGTTTATAGCTCTGGGGTTGGTATTTAAGAAGGTTTGTATTTTGTAAATATTTTTTATGTATGTTCGGGCTGTATAGTTGTAGGTCTTTTTGTCTTGGTTTAAACTTTCTCGGTATGTGGTAATTTGTGGGGGTATAAACATAGGATCTTTTGGTGTATTTGGAATAAATGGTTTATCAAATAGCCTGTTTAGGTTCATATTTGTGTTTTTCCTAACTCTTTTGCTTGTACTTGCAGAAGTAGATTGATAAACGTTATGGGTTTTATGGAGTATCCCAACGTCTCCTTCTAGCTCTGGAATTTTAATGTCTTCTGATCGACATAGCTCTGCACACTGCTGAGTTAGCCGATTTGTAGCTTGAGACTTCAGTTTAACTTCATTAGTCTTTAGCTTTTTTATTTCATTACCCATACTATCCACTTTCATTGAAAGTGTAGTTAGGGTGTTGAATATCTTTTCTAGAGTATCCTCTTCTATTATATCAGTCTGTGTAGCTTTGTCTTGATATGTAATCTGCAATAACATTTTTGCTAGTACTAATTACTTCAATTGTAAATGTAAAATTTAATATATTCAATACTAGTCCCCAAATTTCTTTTGTTGTAACTGAATTTTGTATTTTCTTTGTTAGCCACCAACGTACCTGTGTATTATCTGTTCGTACAATAAACTTGTTATATACAATATATGGCTCAAATGCTAATAAACATTTATATAATGAACATAATTCTTTTTTATTTATTTCTCATTTTATTTCTGTTTCATTAAACGTTCCTGAATAATATCTACAATGATGTTCTATTTTTTCAATTAGCCAGATATGCCCCTCATGTGGTTGCAGACAACAGGGCTAAGATGAGTAAGTTCATTTCAGGGGAGAATGATAGCGTGGTAAATGAGTGCAGATCCGCCATGCTGAACAGTGACTTGACTTTAGCCAGACTCATGACTCATGCTCAACAGATAGAGGAGCAAAATATTAAGATGAGGGAGAAGCATAGTAAGAGAGCAAGGACAGGTAGTTTCAACTTTGCTCAGCCCAAATCAAAAGGAGGAAACCGTTCTCAGTTTCATCCTAAGTCATCAGTTCTAGCTCCTTCTTCAGCCAGTGATCTATCTCCTAAGTTTAGAGATGGCAACAGAGATAGAGCGCCAGGATCTAATTCTTAGGGCAGTGTCAGCAATGCCCATACTAATCACCTTTGTCAGACTTGTGGTAAGAACCACAAGGGTGATTGCAGATCAGGTAGCGATGTCTGCTTCAGTTATGGAAAGCCAGGACACATGGTCAGCTATTTTCCTCAGTCGGTTTATTAGGGTCAGCAGAACCGTTCCCCAGCTCAGTCCGGTCGCCCAAATCAGCAGGGTGCCACTTCTAATGCTACTAGTAGGCAACACCCAAATCATCTTTATGCTCTTCAGACTCACTGGATCAGGAAAACTTTCTTGATGTAGTTACTGGTACATTACAGATCTTTCATGTTCATGTTTACACTTTGCTAGATACAGGTGCTTTCTTGTCTTTTGTTACTCCCTACATAGCAAGCGATTTCAGAGTCAGTCCGGAAATTCTAGAAGAACCCTTTTCAGTATCTACCCCAGTGGGTAAAACCATCATAGCCCGGTAGGTATACCGGAACTGCCCGGTTATGATATTTTAGAAAGTCACTTCAGCAGACTTAGTCGAATTAGAGATGACTGATTTTGATGTCATTCTTGGCATGGATTGGCTTCATTCTTGCTATGCTACAGTCGACTGTAGAAAAAAATAGTCCAGTTCCAATTTTCGAATGAACCCGTCCTAGAGTGGAAGAGTAGTGTGACTTCTTTTAGAGGTCAGCTTGTTTCCTACCTTCGGGCAAGGAAAATGATATCTAAGGGATGTGTCTATCATCTTTTTCGAGTTAAGGACACTAGTTCTGAAACTTCCAGCCTTGAATCAGTCCCAGTTCTGAATAAATATTCAGATATTTTTCTTGAAGATCTTCCAGGTATTCTTTCTGAAAGGGAAATAGACTTCGGCATTGACCTTCTTCTAGATACTCAGCCTATATCTATTCCTCCAAACAGAATGACACCAGCAAAACTCAAGTAACTGAAAAAACAGTTAAAAAAACTCTTATATAAGGGATTCATCAGGCCCTTGTTTCCTCATGGGGTGCACTAGTCTTATTCATGTGAAAGAAAGATAGTTCTCTCAGAATGTGCATTGACTACCATCAACTCAATAAAGTCACGGTTAAGAACAAGTATCCACTTCCTAGAATTGATGACTTGTTCGACCAACTTAAAGGTGCCTATTACTTCTCCAAGATAGACCTCAGATCCTGCTATCATAAGCTCAGAGTCAGAGAATGTGACATTCCGAAGATAGATTTTCAAACTCGGTATGGTCACTTTGAATTTCTAGTTATGTCTTTTGGTCTTACCAATGCCCCAGCAGCTTTTATGGACTTGATGAACCGTGTGTTCAAGCAGTACTTGGAAATGTTCGTCATAGTATTTATAGATGATATTCTGGTCTATTTTCGCAGTGAGAGTGATCATGCAGAATATCTCAGAACAGTACTTCAGACTCTCAGAGACCATTAGTTATTCGTCAAATTCAGTAAGTACGAATTTTGGCTAAGTTCGGTAGCATTCCTTAGTCATATTATCTTCAGTGGTGGCATTAGATTAGATCCTCAAAAGATCAAAGCGGTAAGAAACTTTCTTCACCCCGTCTCTCCATCAGATATCAGGAGTTTCTTGGGTTTGGCTGGCTATTACAAGCAGTTTTTTGAGGGATTTTCTTCTATTGCATCCCCTATTTCAAGATTGACTCAGAAGAAGGTCAAGTTTCAGTGGTCAAATCCTTACGAGAAGATTTTTAAGGAGTTAAAGACTCGACTCACCTCAGCTCCAGTTCTAGCATTACCAGATGGTCCAGATGGGTTCGTAGTGTATTGTGATGCATCCATAGTAGGTTTAGGTTGTGTCCAATGCAGCATGGTAAGGTTATAGCCTATGCCTCCAGACAACTTAATCCCTATGAGAATAATTATCCTACTCATGATCTTGAATTAGCAGCCGTAGTATTTGCCTTAAAGATTTGGAGGTATTATCTCTACGGAGTTCATGTAGATGTTTTCACATATCAAAAGAGCCTTCAATATGTATTTTCTCAGAAATATCTCAATCTTTGTCAGAGAAGGTGGTTAGAGCTCTTGAAAGATTACGACATGAGTGTCCTTTATTATATGGGCAAGGCTAATGTAGTGGTCGACGCTCTCAGTAGACTGTCCATGGGTACTGTTGCTCATGTTGAGGACAGTATGAAGAAGTTAGCTCAGGAAATGCATCAGCTTGCTAGACTAGTCTTTCTCTTAGTTGATACAGAATAAGGTGATATATGGGTTCATAGCAGTTTAGAATCATCTCTAGTATTCAAGGTAAAAGAAAGCAAGATAGAGATCCCAGCCTTGTTAAGTTGAAAGAGTCAGTCAAGGATTAAAAAGTAGAGGTTTTCTCCCAAGAGGGAGATGGTGTATTGTGTTGTCAGGGTCATCTCTGTGTCCCAGGTGTAGATGACTTAAGGAGGTGAATTCTTGTAGAAGCGCATGGTGCGTGCTACTCTATTCATCCAGGGGCCACTAAGATGTACCATGACTTGCGAGAAATCTATTGGTGGAGTAGGATGAAAAGAGATATTGCAGAGTTTGTGGCTAAGTACTCTACATATCAACAGGTTAAGATAGATCATCATAAGCCTAGTGGTCCTATGCAGGAGTTCATTATTCCTACTTGGAAGTAGGAAGAAGTAAACATGGA
This sequence comes from Capsicum pubescens, assembly GCA_030864215.1. Classification (NCBI taxonomy): domain Eukaryota; kingdom Viridiplantae; phylum Streptophyta; class Magnoliopsida; order Solanales; family Solanaceae; genus Capsicum; species Capsicum pubescens. The sequence goes on along the minus strand of CM061548.1, from coordinate 144,196,280 downwards.
CTTTGTGATGGGTTTGCCTCAAACTCGTTGTCAGCATGATTTGATTTGGGTCATTGTAGACAGGATGACCAAATCAGCTCATTTTCTTCTAGTTCATACCTTGTATTCAGTCAAGGATTACGCCAAACTCTACATCAGAGAGTTGGTCAGATTGCATGGTGTTTCGGTATCTATTATCTCAGACAGAGGTACCCAATTCACCTCTTACTTCTGGAAAGCATTCCAAAATGGTCTTGGTACCTAAGTCCATCTCAGTACAGCCTTTCATCCTCAGATAGATGGTCAAGAATAAAGGACCATTCAAACTCTAGAAGATATTCTAAGGGTATGTGCAATTGATTTCAAGGAAAGTTAGAATGACCACTTGCCTTTGATTGAGTTTGCATACAACAACAACTATCATTCCAGTATTCAGATGGATCCATTCAAAGCTCTCTATGGTAGGAAATGCAGATCTCCAATCGGATGGTTTGAAGTTAGTGAGGCCTCAGTCATAGGGCCTGACTTAGTATTCGATGCCTTAGAGAAAGTTCAATTGATCAGAGAAAGGCTTCGGGCTGCTCAGAGCCGGCAGAAGTCTTATGCAGATATTTGTAGAAAAGATCTCAAGTTTGAGATTGGTGACTATGTCTATCTAAAGATCTCTCCCATGAAGGGAGTGAAGCAGTTCGGCAAGAAGGAAAAGCTCAGTCCCCAATATGTTGGTCCCTTCAAGATACTCAGTCATTTTGGCAAGGTAGCTTATAAGCTCGAGTTGCCTTCAGATCTATCCTTAGTTTATCCAGTCTTCCATGTCTCTTTGCTCAAGAAGTGCATAGGTTACCCAACAGTTGTAGTCCCTATTCAGAGCATAAATGTTCAGAATAGTCTCTCTTATGAAGAGATTTCAGTCGAAATCCTAGACTATCAGACTCGTAGACTGAGGAACAAAGAAGTCCCTCTAGTCAAAGTTCTTTGGCGAAATCAGTTCGTTGAGGGAGATACTTGGAAAACAGAAGCAGACATGCTTACCAAGTATCCTCACCTCTTCTCCGCCAACCCAGATCAAGCTCAAGGTAGCAGTTCTTCTTAAGCTTTTCAGCTTCATGTCTAGTATTCATTACAAACTTGATATCCAGTTCCATGCTCATGTTCCCATTAAAAACTCGGTATCGTGTCATTGCATATTTAGTCATGTATTTATGTATCAGTTTAGTTGTATAATCATGCATCAGATATGCATGTTCAGTATGATATGTTCAACTTATCAGTCATGTCAGTCATGAAATCATGTTTCAGTTGTTTATGCTTAGTATTCACGTCAGTTATCTTTTTTACCCTCTCAGTCAGTCTCATTCAAGGACGAATGTTCCCAAAGGGGAGATATTATAAGACCCCGCAAGATCTTACATTTATAATCAGCTCTTTTAGCTCCAAAAATCTCTTCGAAAGGTTCAACACTTAGAATATTTTAGCTAGGTGTTCAACACTTAGTCTCATTTTAAGCCTTTGAATTTCGGGGATTTAGTTGATGACCTTCCCTACCTATGTTTTCCAATTTCTAAGTTGCGTTGCGATGGGGCAAGTCCATAGCATATTTCGGGTGAGTTTCAGAATTTTTGGAATCCGTTTAGGGCACGTTTGGATTTAGAACCAGTAGCTAAAAGCTATAAGGGGGCGCCGCCCAGCTTATAGCCTTGGCCCCCTCCCTCAATAGCAAGGCGCCGCCTAGCTACAAAAGGCTCTGGGAAAGGCGCCACCTTGTTATAGCCTTTGTACCCAATTTTTCAGCATTCCACCTCCGAGCTTTGAGGGGTAATTTGGTCATTTTCCCACCCCTATATATATATCAAAAACACAGAATTTAGCCCTTAAAACACCAAAATATACTTTTTTTCATCAATTTCTCTCAAGAATAAGAACAAGGGTTTCAATTTAAAGACCCAAATCCAAGAGATTTCATCGTAGATCATTAAAGAACTTTCATCTAAGGTATGTGTTGCGTTGATTTATGGATTCCTTCCATCCATAAAGCTAAAGAACCCTCTTTTAAATTATGAACTATGTTATTATGTTGTGTGTTGATTTGTTCATGTAATTGATGTTGTAAAATCCCCAAGTTAGGGTCTTTGTGTGTTTTTATATGAAGCTATGATATCATATGAGTTGGAAACATGTAAATTTGGTTGTTCATGATGAATAATTTGATGATTACACCTATGCCTAAGTTGTGCATGTAAGGTATTTATAAAATGCCTAGGAGATTATAAATCATGTATTATAGCTAAATTGTGACCTAAATGATAAATGCATGCTACACCCTTATGAAAACAATGACTTCTATGATATTGTATGCATTATGATTGTTGATGGGATGTTCATGAAACTAGATTTGACGGACTTATGGAATGTTGTTATATACATTCCCTTCCATGAATAAAATTATGAGAACTATGTTAGTATGAAATCCCCAACTTATGGCAATATGAATTGTGGGCTTTATTTCTATGATAAAAAATTATCATGTTATGTCAGTTTCCTTCTATTGAGTCCTGGGGGTACTTGTACCCGAAAAATAGTTGTGTGCCTAGATCCAGTGTCATGTTTTCACGATCCTCTCAGTCAAGCCATCTTCAGTAGAATTCAGTCAGTCATGTGACTCAAGAAAGTTCAGCAACTCAGTAATCTCAGTAGTATTCTGTCAGTCAACTAAACTTTATGAATCCAGTCAGTTCAGTACAGTTAATCATGTTCAGTGTCTATTCAGACGGGAGTAGAAATTAGCACCAAGTGAACCCAAGGATAGGAACACACCCTGTCAGGTGAGGGTGAGATTCTTAGAAGTCATCCTTGCGTTCCAGAACTATGTAGCCAGCATAGGTTGAGACATCAACACTGTCAGATGAGGGTTGATGAGGTGGATAAGTGCTGCCAGATGAAGGCCCTACCATTCTCTTTTGGGGACACTGTCAGATGAGGGTTACCCACAGTTTGTCTCTACCAGTGGCGCAGTATTGACACCCTTCCAATCAGGGCACAGATTGGACCCCAGCTTAGCTATTATAGCGCATTTGGGGCATGTCGGTTAGATAACTATCTCTCACAATTTCAAAATCAGTCTCAGTAAAAGAACTCAGATAGTTCTTCAAATTTTAGGATTGTCAGACACAGTCAACTTAGATATAGTACGGAACTCAGCTAGTTCCATCAGGTTCAGGACTATCAGATATAGTCACCCATGTTATCAGATATATCAGTAAACTCATGTTATCAGTACTCAGACTCAGTAATTATGTTTTCACGATCTTATTTACAGTATTATGTGTTCATGCATGCTTTCTCATGTTTATGTTAGTCAACCAGTTAGTATTGTTCATGCATATGAACCCCACGCATTCAGCCAACCTCACATGCATACCAGTATATTCAGAGTACTGACGCATTTGCGCAATGGTATCGTATACCATAGGTTCAGAGGCACGAGCTCCAGAGCATCAGTAGCATCCCAGTTTCCGCAGTCGAAGTTAGCAGTGAGTCCTCATCCTTCGAGGACATGATCATTACTTTATGTTATTATTTATTTTAGCTTAATTTTTCTAGATGGAGTTAGTTGGAGACATATTCCTTCAACTCCATATTCAGACAGTACTTAGAGGCTTTCAGATTCAATTCAGACTTCAGTTGTTTTCAGTTTTGTTTTGGTATTGATATACTACACTATTCAGACATTCTTATTTCATTTATGATTCTGTGTGAACCTTATGGCCTTACAACCTTTATTGCTGCATTTATCTAGTATATTATACAATGTACAGGTACATGTATCAGTCATGGGTTAGCTTGTGGTCCTTCGGGGTCATGAGCATCGTGTAGCGTTTCGGGTACCAGATTTGGGGTGTTACAGATACTATTGGATTTGACAAATTAACACGTTTCAAATCAACCAATTAATCAACTCAAACCAGTATGCGCTTTTACCAGATTCAATCCCCATCTCGAGTTTCATCTTAAATCATTGACTAAACAAATCTTTATTATTAATTCAAAGCTTCCCTTTTCGAGTTTCAAAATTCGAATCAAACATCAATGGCATACACACTACAAAGAATCAAAACATTCTAAGCACACCGATCATTCGCACCCATAAACAATTAAAATTAAAGATAAAAGCAAATAACAAGAGTAAGAAAAAAATAGACCTCAATTGGAACTTTCAATATACTGAAAATAGAATCGCAACCAGAAAACTCGACTTTAAACTCAATAACAAACTCCGCAAGGACCTCTATATACTCCTCTTTGTTCTGTTTTTCATCAATTTGAACTAAAATCAAGAAATACCGAGAGATACGTACCCAATTCGTACACGACGCTACTACTCGATTTGTTTTTGGAATTTTTCGCTGGAGTTGAGAATAGTTGAGGCTGATTTTGGTTGCTCTCCGATGGGTTTCACCGGAAACTGAGATGGGAGAAGCGGATTTGCTCAAGGGGTACGGCTAGTGGTCGTTTATCGGTTGTAACTGTGACAAACCAGCGACGAAAGGTGTTTTCTTGTGGCAATTTTGATAAGGATTTCTCCAAAAATACCCTTTCTCACTGTTGGTCTCTCTCTTGATCTCCCTTCTTCCTTTCTCTACTGATTTTCTTTTTTCTCCCTCTCTTTTCTCCTATCTCTCTCTGATTCTCTCTTAAATCCCTTCTGCTTCACTGTTTTCCCTTATTTATATGTTGTGAATGTGTGTGGGTGTGAATAGTTATGCGTGTATGAAGCGGTGTGTATGTATATGGTGTTTTTTATGAGTGAACTTTTTATGTGTCCTCAATTCTATTTTTCGATGGGGTATGTATATGTGAGAGTGTGTACGTTTCTAAGGTGTGTGAGCTGTGAGTGTATTCTCTCCTCGTATGTGATTTTTTGTTGATTCTCTTATGGGTTTGCTCCCGAGAGGAAGAAAAACGTGAGGAGTAGAGGTCCGTGGGGTAGAGGGGTATGTGGGTATAGGGCAGGGGTAGTGAGTGGTTAGGATAAGGTGAGGTGGTTAATTTTGATTGGATGGGTTGTTAATTTGTTAGAAATTTTGTTATTTTGGATTAGGATAAACATAAATAAATAAATAAAAAAAAATGAGATAGTTGTTTATTTTGTTTTTCTTGTGGGAAAATTACTACGTGGATGGGGTACACGGTAAAGTGTATTCAAAATTGATTTGGGGAGGAACGAAATTACGTGTCTACAGGTGTCAATTGCCCAAATTTTCCCTCTTTTGTCCCAAAATGAGTTTTAGAAAAATAAACTATTTTGGAGAAATAATTAATTAAATCCATTATATTTGTTGATATAGCGGACATTGAAATTTCTTTGCTATAGTGGCGGTCGCTATAGCGGTGCGCCAGCCTCTATAGTGGGGACGATGAGAAAGAATATTCAATTTCACTCAAAAATCTCATTTTTAGCAACATACTTTAAACTCGAGACATTCTAAATAATGCCCTTTACGCTAAGGTCAAGTTTGGGATTTCTACTCACCCAAATTTGATGCTATAAATTTCTATGAATTTTTTATCATCGCTATCTAGAAATAAAATTAAATAGCACTAAACCTGCCCAAATTATTTTCAGAATTTTCTAGGTCAGACCACTCCTCGATTTTGTTCGAAACTAGCCTAGCCTGAAATTTATAACTTCAAAATTGGATTTTAACAAAGGACTGTTAATGAAAAGTTCATACGTAACGATAGAAATGGTCATTACAATGCAATACAAGTTAGCGAACCAAACCAAACCAAACAATGGATAAAAATAATCTCAGCATAACTTATCCAAACATAACTAGTACATCATGCTTTGCATTATTCTTATACACCCTGCCAAACAATCCCTAAATGATTAGATCGAAATACATTCATTGTACTTAGCATATATAGTCAAATCTCGTTACGATACACATTCATTATAACAACATTTTACTATAAAACCTGATTTTCTCAAATCCATTTTTCATATTATATTTCACTTCTATAACAACATTCTACTTATAATATAATAAGAGAAAAGACATAGAAACACCACTGAAATTATCCCATATTTTTAAAAAGATATTTTAGGTTTGTGACGGTTCTATTACCCCCTTGTTCTTATTTAAAGTGAAATAAATAACACATTTTGATCCTACGTGACATAGAAAGTGTATATCATTCTTCTAAAAAGAGTGGCGAGTAAAAATATAATTAAAAAATATTTTTCATTGTCTCTTTTATTAATATAATATTTTAATTCTTTTTTTTTTTTTGTTAATCTTTCCCTATGCTCCTCCCCTCTACAGATGGCCAAAAATAATTTTTGAGGAACTTATTCGTCAGATCTGAACTGATCTTTTAATATTAGGAGATTTAGTGAGGTGGAGAAGAAAAAAAGAGAAGAAAGTCAGCTATGGTTGTCGAAGAAATTAATTTTTAATAACTAAATCATCGATTTTTTATGACTGTCACTATTTTCAATTCAAATTGATAGAAAGAAAGAATGCAAAAGAATTAATTGAAAAATAAGAGAAGCCATAGTTTCAAAATTACTATCACCTTTTTTTTGAATCATTTTCTCTGGTCACACCCTCTTGCCAGTCAGCTTCTTCGGCAAGAAAGGAGGAAAATGTAAAAAAGAAAAAGGAATACATTAGTACAAATACTAATTAAAATAAAAAAAAATAACAAAAATGATAAAAGAACAAAGTAGTAGCCTAATTAGAGAAGGGGAGAATGTTGTTAAGATGGGGGACGTGCAGATAGTTTTTGGGGCGTGGAGGCGGAGCTATAGAGGATGGGTGCCGGGTTTATTTTATTTTTCACTTTTATTAAAATTATTTTTGACACATTTGTGCGCGTGTTTTATACTCAATGATTTTAAAAGTGGGCTACTCGTATACGGTGTCAAAAATGTACTTTGAATAAGAATAAGGGAAAAGGACATTATATAGCCTTTTTAAAAAATAATAGCTCAAGTTTAAGCATATGGACACATAGTGTCCTGTCGGAAAAAGAAATGGGAACTTTTTGGTCATTGGGTCATCTGGCCATCTTCAGTCCTTTCCTTTGGCCATTGGGCCATTTTTCGTCCCTTCCCTTGGCCATTGGGCCATTTTTCGGCCCTTCCCTTGGTCATTCGGCCCTTTACTTAAATTTTTTTTTGCTACAAAATTTAAACTGAAAAATATCTTTTTTATTTCTTATAAATAATAATTAAATATAATTGTATAAAAAGGATGTAATTATTATATAAATATATATAACACAACCTAACACTTTGGTCGGCTTCTAGATGACATTATGCAAATATCAATGCTACTTTTTGTTTTCACTTTATTAATTTTGTTTTTTTTTTGTTTTTGTTTTAATTCCAGCTATTTTATGTCCTACAATTTTGTTTCTTTGCTCTTCATCTTTTCTACTTTATAAGATATATGTATAGAAATTACATAATTCTATAAAATATATATATAATTGTATAAAATGTGTATATAAGTTATAATTAATGTATAAAATACACATTCTAATAATAATTGCAGCTAAAGGTTGTATAGAATATGTATAAAAACTGTATAATTGTTGTATAAAATGTGTATAGAAAATATATATTCATAAGGTGTAAAAAAACTGTATCATTGTTGTATAAAATCTGTATATGTATATAATGTGTATAGAAATTGTATAATTATTATATAAACTGTGTATAAAAATTATATAATTATTGTATAAAATGTGTATAGAACTATATATATAAGGTGTATAGAAACTGTATCATTGTTGTATAAAACCTGTATATGTATAAAATGTGCATAAAAACTGTATAATAGTTGTATATTATACATACATACAATGTGTAAAAAAACTGTATCATTGTTGTACATCTATTATATAGAATATGTATATGCACAAAATGTGTGTAAAAATTGTATCACCGTTTATTAAAACATGTATATGAGTCATTAAAATATGTTATTTTTAAAAAATTGTATTTCAAAAAAACACAAAATTTTATTTGGTTACGACATTATAAATTAGTATTTAATTATTTAAAAAGAGAACTACAAAATTTATTTGACTGTTTATTGATAAAATTAAAAAAATAAATAGAAACATTAGTTTTTTAGAAAAAAATGAGCACAATAAAAAAAAAAAAAGGAAGAAAACACAACTACCAGGAAAGAAATAAATAACCAACAACGGAAAAACAATAAAAAACAAATATAATTTTTATACTTTACATATAATAATAAAAGAAGCAAAAGGAACAACAACAAAAGTAAAACAAAAAAAGACAAAATCAGCAAAATTACAAAAAAAAAAAAAAAAAAAAAAAAAAAGGGAAAAGTCAAAGAAAGCTACCCAACTTTCAAAAAAATGAAATTTTGAAACATGGGCTAATTTTGTGTCTTTATTTTTATTTTTTTGGGCCAAGAGGCTATTTTTGCCCTCCCTAAGAATAAGGGATAATAGAACCCCACAAACTTAAAATATTATTTTAAAAATTTGGGACAACTTCAATGATGTTTAGTTGGTCTTTCCTCTAATAATAGTGACAATCATCATTACAACGTTACAGTCTTCTTTGTAAAATTACTCTCCTACAACAATCACACTCAAATATTGCATACTTATATTTTATAAGAAATATACTATGTATTAAAATATTTATAGTATATTAAAAGTGTGAAGACCCTTAGGAAAGTGATTTGAACTTTTTGTCCTCCATAAAAAGTATTCGCAATAGACAAAATTGTCTTTTCATTTATTTTCTTCGATTATTAATTAATTATTAAAAAAATTTCACAATCCTAAAAATAGTTGAATTTCTAGTCTTATACTAATTCAAATGGGACAATAGAATCCTATACTAATTCAAATTGGAAAAATAGTACATATCACTTATATTAAAAGTCTTATTGCATTCTCTGCAAAGCAACACATGTATAATCGACGTTCAAGTTTTTGTAGCAGCAAGATGTTAGCTATTGTTTTCCGGACTCTCTAATTATATTATCCATTCCATTTTGTTTCAATTAGAGCTTCTCCAAAACTAAAAGTTCTTGAAAGTTTCCAAATTGTTCCTACTAAATTATGAGACAAATTTCTTGGTAATAATTCATCATGCATTTTTTTCTCTAACTAACTAAATATTATCTCTGAATTTTGATGCGTAAATAAGATGTAGCTACTGCCTTAATTCTTTGATAGCAATAATTGTTATTTAATATTCTTTCTTCCGTCTAATTTAGTATTTTTTTTCAACTATTATTTGTCGCGGTTTGAGGGCAGACTAAGATGAATTCGATAATTAAATATAATTCAAGGAAATCAAATTTTGTATTGAATATTTTCTCTTTTTTTTTCTTTTAGGTATTTTGTATGCTTGAGATATCAATGGAATTTATAGTTCAATAATAGATGAATAAACTTTGTGATGGAGATCGGAGAAGATGTTGTTTGTTGGGTGACTAATAATAGGAGGATTCTTTCAACTTTGAGGTTAACTTTCAAATTTTTGCTTAGTTTTATTGTTTTTGTCGAACACTTAATGATGTGTTTGTTTTTTCTATGACCACATTATCTTCTATATGACTAATTAAATTTGTATTTGGATTATATATATTTTGTTGTTAATTTTGAATATATTTTCTCTCTTTTTCCCCTTTTAGGTATTTTGTCTGCTCGAGGTATCAATGGAATCTACAGTTGAATAATAGATGAATAAATTTTGTGATGCATCTCTCTCAGCCTCTAGCAGCAAAGAAAAGAGGTACTGCATGACAAATACAAAAGTGACGATCCATTAAAGAAGTTTAATTTAAAGATTTAGTTTTTGTCTCAGAAAAGATTATCTATGTGTATAATTAAATTCTAAACAACTAATGCTTTAGGATTTCAATTCCCAAACTACCAACTCAATTGAAGAGTATAAGCTACCATGTTTAAATCGGCCTACCTATTACTTCTTGGAAACAATTAAATTAAAGTAAGAACATGTTATATGGTTAATCGAGGTGTAGCAATCAGAAGGTCAATAAAACATGGCTCAAGGGTAAGATTGTTGATAATTGTAAGAGTTGTATATAAGCAATAAGCACCATAGCCTCATTGCTTAGCTTAGTTCTCTCTTTGTCAGCTGCGTAATGTGTAGTATAATTTCTTTATGATGAGAAAACCATTTTGATGTCTAGAGAGAAAACTCACTCATAAAGTTTTTAACGTTATATAATTATGTTAAATTTACATATGATGTAACCACATGCAATTAGTAAAGTGTATTGAGCTATCGTAATCATTATAATAACTGATAAAGAATATTCGTGCAACGCATGTACGTAAAAACTATGTATGTATGTATGTATGTATGTATGTATGTATGTATGTATGTATGTATGTATGTGTGTGTGTGTATCTATAATCTATAATATATTAAAAGTATGAAAATCTTTAGAAAAGTAATTTGAACTTTTAGCCCTTCATTAAAAGACTCCACAATAGACAAAACTATCATTTATCATTCTACTAAATTATTATTTAATTATTTTGTAATTATTTAGGTGTCCCATTAAAATTTGGTTATTAATTTTTGTCTATTTAAACATAATTAAAAATGCTGTTAATTTTCAATTATTAATTCACCTTCCTTATTTAAACATAATTTAAAATACTATTGTTTTCCAATTATTAATTCACCTTCGAGGAACTAATCAAATATGAACTTTAATACTAAAAAAATACTACTTTAATAGTTATTTGTTGATCGAATTTATGAGTTCTTTTTTAACAATAATTTAACAAAAATAGGTAGGTTATTTTGATAAGAATTTTACTTAAAATAGAAAATAAATTAGTAAATTTTATTTATTAATGTTAGCATCCAAGTAATTGTATGAATCTTTATCTCTTTACTTTTCTATTTAATTTGTATTTGTATTTTTTTTGCACTTTGAAATTCTTTTTATCAGCTATTGGTCGTTCGTTGCTTTTAAATGTTGGTTTGATTACCTAATTATGTGATTTTTTATGTGTGCTTTGTCATATTTTGAGATTCTATCATAATTTATGTTTGATAGATTGTGACCTCACCTGAAAGAATGCGGTAAGGATAAAAATTTCAATTCAAATTCAAAGCTTCAAAAGAACACAAATAATTGATGTATAACTTCAATCAATTTAGTTAACATATAATTTATTATTTTCGAAATTTAGATGATCTATCTACATTTATTATTTAAGAGGAAATAATTCTCGCAATAATTTTTTTGATCGATCATATGTGGGTCAATTGATTTTGATTTTGAAGATATATACAATATTAATTTTGAGTAATTGAAGAAAGTAAAAAGTTTGTCCATGTACGATCATTAGCTATAGCAAGGTAAAGGAGTGACGTTGGACAAAACAGAAAGATAATAATAGATTCTTACAAAGTATTTTTTTTATTTGTGTTTTCTTAATTTTATGACTTTTTTCGCTCTTTCTCTTATATTTTATATCATGAATATTAGTCTCAACCCTAAATTGGATCATAGAGTACTAACAATATTTATATTTAATTTAATATGACGTATATGTACAACAAATGCTCCTTTGTGGCTTAATTTTCCTTTCAATCTTTTTCTTTGATGGGCATAAAATTTTTAATTCATTAAAATTTTTATTTTATCTATAGATTTATTGCTTAAGATGAAATAATTTTCGTGTCAAATTATATCTTTTAAATAGATACAACAGTTATTGCAACTCCATTGTTATTTTTTAATAATTTTATTTCTTTATATATAATTATATTTATCAACACGAGACACGCGTGCAAAGCACGTACACTTGACTAATATATATATATATATATATATATATATATATATATATATTATATATATATATACTTGGACTCTTACACTGGACTAAGGACAACAAAGGAGGGAGTACTGAGTAGGACTTTACACCATATTAAAATACAACCGCAATAACTCTGCTTTAATAACTTAAAATTACTTACCTGCTTTAATAACTTAAAATTACTTACCTGCTTTAATAACTTGTTATAATAGTTTGCTTGCTATATTTATCTATCTATAGTATTATACTAACTATATAATCTACGATATATTATAATACATATAATAAAGAATATTATATTCTTGCTTATTATTATTACTAGTAGTAGTATAACTTGTCTATATATAAGACTATAATATATATATTCTTGTTAATATTATATATATTATTATTCCTAATATAGAATACATCTATAATATACATACTAACATATATATATATATATATATATATATATATATATATATATATATAATTAGACTTATATTGCTAGTTACTATTTATTATTTTTGTTTATATTACCTATCTATTATTATTTATTTGTCTTTATTATAATCACTTGTCTATTTTTATTATTATCTGTCTATATTACCTATTATTATCTATCTAGCTAACCACTTGTCTATTTTATTTTTATTATTATCTGTCTATATTATCTATTATTATCTATCTAACTATTTTGTTTTTATATTATCTGTCTATATTACCTATTATTATCTATCTAGCTATCTTATTGGTATCAAAGTTGTAAGATTCTAGGAGACCTTATTATATATGTTTTCAAGAACTCAAAAAAGAAAGCCTAGACCCTACAAACGTTTAATAATATTAGATTCAGAATATTATTGATCTCATAGAAATTTAAAGGAACAACTTAAAAATTTATATAACGTCTTATTGCAACATAGGCAATTAAGTATTAAATTATTCGAACTTTCCCCACAATCTAGAGAAAAAGTTTGGACTGAACTATAAGAAGTAGATAATAGATTAAGAGAAGTCAGAGAACAAATAGCTTATATTAACCACGAGCTTTGGGTAGATAAGATTTTAAGAGACATGTATCCTTTTTATTTGGCTTAATGAATACACCACATAAAAATACAACAACATTAAAAGAAACCGAAAATAATTTGTACAGTTTTTACATAGAATATAAAAGACTTAATACTACAAAAGAAGACCCTATAACCTTAGATAAACTAATTACTACAATATCTAAATTAGATTATCATTTAATAAAATATCTTAAGTCTAGAAATAATAATAAATGAAAAGACCTCCATTTGCTAAAGATATACGATTCAGATATTGGCTCTTAAACGAAGCAATAATACAAAGGGAAGACAGAGAAGAATTAGAAATAGTTTTGAGTAATTATTTGAATTTATTAACAACTCTAGAACCATCACAATCAGAATCATTCAAAGAATATTTAAGTGTAATAAGATGGGAAGTACGTGGAATTAGAATCGACATAGGACACGATAATAGAAGGATAAGTTATTTAAGGAAACGATGTGATCTAGTAGATATTCCTTTAGGATAAAATTAAGTAAAAATATATGAAAACACATTCTTCTGCGAGACAAATACAAGGAGAATATAATCGATTATATAAAGAAATAAGTCTAAGAAACGAAATTTTAGAAAAAGAACAAATATTAATAAATCAAATAGAAATATTAGAAGTTATAGAATTATCAGAGGCCATTATAATCTAGACCTTATAACATTAGTAAACTGTGTAAACCGTATTAGTTTGTTTAAGTGTAAATTAGAAAGTATTAGATACTGTATAGACTACATAAATTATAGAATAAAGACCATTAGAGACCACTGTATTAGCAAAATACCTTTAGGATAAAAAATAATAGTGTAAAAATTGATAATTTAAAGAAACTAGAATATTTAGCTATAACAATCCAAGCTGAAAAGAAATACAGACGTTTAAAAGACAGTTCTCTTATTAGATGTAATTTTAACAACGGAGAACATACATTACATGGAGAAAATCCACAATTAAATATCATTACAGATTTTATAATAAACCTAGGAGAAAAGACTCAACAAGAAAATACAAAAATATTAAAAACTCTAGAGATATTGAAAGATCTGAAAACAAACAAAAGAAATTGTTAAATAAAATAGAATTAAATTTTGACTTCTTAAAGAACCAACAAGCAGAATTAGACAAAAAAATTCAAAGTTTAGATATTTTAGTTTTTAGTAATAATATGAGAGAACCACGAGTTTTGGGTAGATAAGATTTTAAGCGACATGTATCCTTTTTATTTGGCTTAATGAATACACCACATAAAAATACAAAAACATTAAAAGAAATCAAAAATAATTTGTATAGTTTATACATAGAATATAAAAGACTTAATACTACAAAAGAAGACCCTATAACCTTACATAAACTAATTACTACAATATCCGAATTAGAATATCATTTAATAAAATATCTTAAGACTAAAAATAATAATAAATGAAAAAACATCCTTTACTAAAGATATACGATTCAGATATTGGCTCTTAAACAAAGCAATAATACAAAAAGCGGAGAGAGAAGAATTAGAAACAGTTTTGAGTAATTATTTGGATTTACTAACAACTCTAGATCCATCACAATCATAATCATTCAAAGAATGTTTAAGTGTAAATTAGAAAGTATTAGATACTGTATAGACTACAGAAATTATAGAATAAAGACCATTAGAGACCACTGTTTAGCAAAATACCTTTAGGATAAAAAATAATAGTATAAAAATTGATAATTTAAAGAAACTAGAATATTTAGATCTAACAATCCAAGCTGAAAATAATTACAGACGTTTAAAAGACAATTCTCTTATTAGATGTAATTTTAACAACGACGAACATACATTACATGGAGAAAATCCATAATTAAATACCATTACAAATTTTATAATAAACCTAGGAGAAAAGACTCAACAAGAAAATACAAAAATATTAAAAACTCTAGAGATATTGGAAGATCTGCAAAACAAACAAAAGAAATTGTTAGATAAAATAGAATTAAATTTTGATTTCTTAAAGAACCAACAAGCAGAATTAGACAAAAAAATTCAAAGTTTTAATTAATAACTACAAAGGTAATTTGAAAAATCTTGAAATAAGGCTAGTATTACAAGAGGTACAAAAACAAATTAATCAAATAAAAAATATAATACTCTCATGAATGATATACTACAAGATAAACTTTATCTAGCAATATTACAAAAGGCAGCATAGATCCAACCAAATCCTGAAGGATTATCAGATCATCAACCTCAGGGAAAAATAGACTCTCTAATCATAAAACAAAATAATATTATAATTTTGTTACTATTAGAACTGAATAAGAACCTTGAAAAACAAAAATAAAAAGACAGTCAAGATAAAAATATAGAAGAATTAATAGAACAATTAAAAAAGATAGAAATAACCCCTCAAAAAAAATTAAAAGAAGTTAAAATAACTAAGCCAACTAAGCCAAAAGCATGAACTCTTTTTCAGCATCCCCAAGTAGACAAAGATCAAGTTTTACCCAAAACAGATTAACAAATAGTGTGATATCAAAAATAATAATTAAACCAAGAATGACTTCAAGACAACAGTTAGAAGAGGTAATAGATGTAGATAAAGAAATACAATTATTCCAACAAAATAAATTAAAACTGTTAAATGCTAAAACATTATATAATGAAGGAATTTCAAGAGCACAACTATATAGGCATTATAGAGAAGAACAGATGTGTATTATCGGAGAAAATAGTTGTAGCATAAATTTAATAAGCTCAGACTCTTTAAAAGAAATTATAAAATTAAACATGAGTCTTATGTACATGGGATTAATAGTAATAGACATAAAAGGATTAACTAGAAAAAATTTAAGAACTAAAGTATTAATCACAATATCTGATAATAGATGGACAGAATCAGAAAGATCTATAATAGGAATAACTGAAGTAGACATGACTAATAATGGAGGACTTTTTTACCGTAGACCAGATTATATGATAAATATCTTAGAATTCGGAAAGCATATTAAAATAGGTGTCAGACTAAAGGATATGAAGAAATGAATAATGGAAATAATTTACCTATATGTGTAAGATTTATAGGAAAACTTGCCACTAATAGTAGTATAAAGTTTAATCTAAAGATAGATGGTATAGTAAGTTTAATGGGAAATAAAGGTATTAAATTACTAAAACCCCTAAAAATAAACTCAGAAAAATATGCAGGATTAGAATGGAATTTAGAATGATTTACTAAAAAAGAAATACTAAAGTCAACCGATCATTTAATGTATATAAACAGTAAAGGAAAAGCTTCAGTAAGATTCACAGACTACCAATATACAAATGAAAAAGAGATTGATGAAGAAATTGAAGAATGTGAGAATACTAATTTTATGAATATAGAAATATTAGAAGAAGATTTTGAAGTAAATAAAGCTATAATAAAAGCAAATGACCTATATAAAATAAATAGCAATAGCGTATTTAAATGAACAGGCTGTAAATTAGGAAACTTAGACCTTGAGGAAATGAAAGAGCATTTTATAAAATGTGAATTAAGAACAGATAATTATTGTTATACACGTAAAAAGAAAATAAAAAGTGAAGACTCAGAATCGATTTATAGTATAGACGAAAGTATAAAGGAATTTATGGAAAGCGCGGCAAGTTCCTCAAGCCCTTTCCAAAGAACAATCGGTATGCAAAACGTACCATTAACAACAGGAAATTTACCAAGACATAGAGTATTTAGAACAAACCCAAACACTCTGACAGAACAAGACATAAAACCTAAAGGAAAAAGAATGCCAATAGAAGAACCCATTAGATTACAAGAAGGTGGTAATAAAGGAAAAATTCTAAATTTACCATCTCATGACCCTCAGGCATGGAATAATGTAATGGACATATGAAAAAATATAGTTATAGCAGACTACATACAACATATACAAGGTAATCAAGAACCAGATGCAGAAATTATGTATAGATATTTAGAAACATTTCTAGGAGAAAGTACTAAAGCACTTTGGGAAGCTTATAATATAATATTCCCACAAGACTTTCAAGAATTAGTAGAACTAGGCTCAAATCCATACAATTTTGTAAACAAAGTACATACTCTACTAACAGGCCAGGAACTCAATAGTGGATTAGTAGTATTACAACAAATAGCTTTAATAAATTTAGAACAATTAAGTATTAATCATTGGTCAAGAATTAAAGAATTTTTAAATGATTACTTTTATTATTGTACAATTAGTGGGAACTCATTTGATCAGACTCTAGGAGCTAGATTATTTAATAAATTACCAGAGGCTCTAGGAAGAGAGATAGAAGAAAAATGGTCCAAGAGAGAAGGAGTAATACAAAACTCAAACAACCCATGGTCAATAGGACAAAGAATACAACATGTAATGGATATTACAAGAAAAATATACAAATATACCGATACAAAAAGAATTAAAAAAAAGTGATACAAATTTTTGTAAAAACATATATACTACACAACATTATGACTAAGATTATAAAAAGAAAAAATATAGAAAGGCATATAAAAAAGTTCATCGCCCTAAGAAGAAATATTATTTAAGAAAATCAACTGCAAAGAAGTCATACCTAGATAAGGATAAACATGTAAGAAAATATAACACCAGTAGAACCTATAAAAATAAATTAGAATGTTTTACCTACGGTAGCATAGAGCACTTAGCAAATACTTGTCCAAAAAGAATCAATAATAAATCTAGGAATGCACAATTAATAGAAGATGTAAATGAAAATTTAATAAATATAGATGAATATATGTCAGATAATGAAAGTATATACTCTATTAGAAACATTGAAGTCTTTGAAGAAGAAATAAATAAATCTGATTCCGATTCAGGAGAAGAGAAATTTTTAAATGAAATAGGATTAGAAAAGACAAACTCAGACTATTATGATTTAGTAATTTTGATAGAAGAATGTGAACATGAATTTGAAGAAGTAAAAGAATTAGACAGTAATCAGTGTTGTTTTTGTAAATGGTTTCCAAGTAAAAACAATAGGGCAAAATGTAGATGCATAAAATGTATAGAAAAAACCTCAGAGATCCTAAAAATTGAAAAATCAACAAACAATTTAAATAATTTTCACAAGAAACAACCTGAACCAATAGTTAAAACACCAGACGATAAAATATTAGAATTAGAAGAAAGACAAAAATATTGGAAATGAGAGTTTATAACCTCAAAAAACATAAAGAGGTAATTACAAAGGAAGACTTATTAGAAGTAGAATTATTAAATACATTTGCTGAAAATAATAGAGTTAGACAGAAAAAATCAATGATGATACTATTTGAAGAAATGGTATGTGATGAAGAAAAGAAAATTAGTACAGCCAAAGTTTTAGCAAGAATAAAAATTCAAGATTATGAGTTCGAGACTTTAGCTATAGTTGATTCTGGATGTACAAGGAGCATTTTAAACAGCAGAATTTTACCAGCAAAACTAATTAAAAAATTACCAAAACCTCAAAAATCCATGCAAATGGACGGAACATATAATACCTATACAGACTATATACCAAAAGCAAAAATAAGTTTTATTAATACTTGTGAAAATTTGTACCAACCATCATATACACTTGGTGAAATACTAGTTAGAGATTTAAACATAAAAGCAGACTTTGTGTTAGGAAGATGTTTAGTTATAAAAAATTGGGTAATATTCGCCAGTAATATCACTCACTCACTAGTACAGACACAACCTACTTTAACTAAATATCATTTCTTAAGGATAAGCCAGATGAAAACTCAGATGACCAAGTAAAACCCGAAATGCCACTAAAATGTGATAAAGGAGAAAATTGTACATGTAATGATAATAAAAAGGTAACCATGTATGAAGAATTACAAGATTTATTAGTACTTAAAGACATAGAAAAAGACTATACTTTAATAGAAATGGGTACAGAATTATAAAACTTTAAGAAGGGTATACAACAGATAGGAGTAATAAAAGATCAAAAAGACTTAGAAAAAATAATATAAATCCTAGACAAGCTAGAGATAATCGAAGAAAAACCCCTGCATCACTGGGACTCCAATCAAATTACCTGCAAATTAGAAATAATTAATCCAGAATATACTATAAAAACAACATCTATAGAAGCTACAAATGAAGACCTTAAAGACTTTGAAATACAAATAAAAGAGCTATTAGAATTAGGAATAATTAGAAGATCTACATCAAGACATAGGTCAGCAGCTTTCATAGTAAGAAACCATAGTGAAATAATAAGAGAAAAAGCTAGAATGGTAATAAATTACAAAAGACTGAATGATAATACTGTAATGGATGGATATAAATTACCAGACAAAACAGAATTAATAAATAGAATACAAGGAAGAAAAGTATTTAGTAAATTCGATTGTAAATCTGGATATTGGCAGATTAAAATGCATGATGATTGTATAGAATGGATAGCTTTCACATGTCCAGAAGGATATTTTGAATGGCTGGTCATGCCGTTCGGATTAAAAATGGCTCCTCCACGTTTTCAAAGAAAAATGGATAGTATTTTTAGAGACAATAAAAAATTTGTATTAGTTTACGTAGATGATATTTTAGATTTTAGTAATAATATGAGAGAACATTTAGGACATTTACAACAAGTTTTTAAATTATTTGTAGATAATGAAATAATAATAAGTAGAAAGAAAATAGAATTGTGTAAAAATAGTATTAATTTTTTAGGAGTAGTTATTGGAGATGGTAGAATAAAATTACAACCGCACATAGCTAAAAAGGTCTTAAAAATGCCAGATAAATTAGACAAGATTAAAGATTTACAAAAAATTTTAGGACTTTTAAATTATGCTAGATCTTTTATCAAAAACTTAGGTAAAATAGCAAGACCACTATACTCTAAAACAGAATCGACAGGCCAAAAATCTTTTACTACTGAAGACATAAAATTAGTCCAACAACTTAAAAGCATGATACAAGACATCCCAGACTTAACCTTACCATTAGAAACAGATTATACAGATGGAAACCTTCAAGGATGGGGAACAGTATTAAAAGCAAAGACTAACAAATATAGTGATAAAAAAGGATAAAAAAAATTGTGCTTATTCAAGTGGAAAATATAAAGAAAAGGGAAAATTAAATAGCATAGATGCGGAGACATTAGCAGTAATTTATGGTTTGAATAGTTTTAAACTTTATATATTAAATAAGCCCGAAATACTAGTAAGAACAGACTGCGAGACTATAGTACAGTTTTATCAGAAAATAAAAGATAAGAATAGTAGTAAAAGGAGATGGTTAAATTTCCTAGATGCTACTTCAATCAATAATATTGTTTTAGAACATATTAAAGGAAAAGATAATAACTTAGCAGATCAACTAAGTAGATTAATGAAAGAAGACAACTAACGATTTTTGTTTCTGTATGAATACAGGAAAAGGAAAAGGCAAGGCAGAAGCCTCATCATCCCAAGACTATTGAAAGACACTAATGAGCAACATTCATTTCAGGCCACTTACGATGCTAGAACAGCCAAAATTAGATAGAATAATTTTTGGACCCCACAACTTGGTATGTTACGAACCATCCAACTTAACTTTCAAACGAAGGCCAGAAGTACAAGTGGATAAGCCGCAGATATGTCTACTAGACAATTTATGGATAGCATATAATAGAAGAGACAATAGTTATTTTGTTTCAGTTCTAAATGCATTAAGTTGTTATTTTACTGAGAAAAATACTACTAATAGGTTTAAATTCTATTTTGTTCTCAGAGGACATCAGCAAGGTGTGTTCCAAACTTGGATAGAGGTAATGGATGCAATAAAATATTATAGAACACCTCTTTATTGAGGCTTTTGTGACCTCTCAGAGACTCTAGACTATGCCCGGAGAAATTTGAAACCAAATTATTTTACTACTCCAGCTTTAAGATCAGAAACACAAAAAATTCCTCAATATAATATTAACAAAAACACAGACAAATTATATTTTGTGATGATTGTTCCTCTATGATCAAAGCTTTTAAAAGACTGAATCAAGCCAATGAAGTTTTAAGACAAGATAATGAAAACCTTGTAAAAGAAAAAGGACAAATGTTAGAACATATAAGTATTTTACAAGACCGTATAAAAATTCTTCATTTTGAACTTTCATAACAGACTCAGCCAATTTATGAGACTCAGCCAAAAAGTTCTCCATCTTATTTAAAAATGGAAAAACCCACTGTATTGGGTAATGATACAACTAGTCCAGCTCAAACGGTAGCTGGTAAAGACTTCTCAAATCCGTTAATGGGTGTGCGTTTCCCAATGAATGCAAAAAGACCTACTGTATCGGGTAATGATACAACTAGTCCAGCTCAAACGATAGCTGGTAATGACTTATCAAATTCGTTGATGGTTGACACTTTGCCAAAAAGTGTAGGGAGAATACTCCCAGCTAGATTTAAAACCACAGGTACTCAGACAACAGATGAAGAAAGTTCTTCTCAGAATAAGAAGGGATTTTCATTAAGAAAAAAGAAAAATGGAAAAAGAAATATAGAAAAAATAGTAGTAGACTCTATAAAAAAGTTGTTAGCAGAACAATTGCCTAAGGAGATAGCAATGAATCCAGACCCACCAGAGCAAAGACCCAGAATTTTCTTAATTCCAAGAGAAGAGACAAGATCACCCAGAACAGGAACAAGACTTGGATTATCAGATGGAGATAGTGATGAGTATGAACGAGAATACAACTCAGCCATGGATCAATTTGCCCAAGACCCAAACGCAGATGATGATTCAGGAATGGAGTTTGACTCAGAAGCTTTACATAATTTGGATAAGTAAGCAATGAAGATATCTACAAAACACAAAATAACAGACATATGCAATATCAGATAAATAAATAGACGGGGGAGAATTAAAGAAAGATATTAGCCGCCGGGCCCACCCAAGTTGATAAAGTCTTGCTAAAGTCTTTAGAAAGGATTTGAAATCCACAAAAAAGTTAAGATTTGAAGTCCACAAATGCCTATAAATACCCCTTTATGGAAGACTAAAACATGTACCAAAGAGATAGAAAAAAGCAAGAAAAAAATATCAAGAGTAAGAAAGTTCTCTAGTTTTCTTAAGTTCTTAGTTTCTAAAGTTTGTAAGTTACTTTACAAAAAAAAAAGTGTGAAAAGTTTTCTTAGTTCTTCATTTTCCGGTAGTTGTCAAGTTTTCTAGGGACTTCCGAAAGGGAAACCTCACTTCTTCCTTAAGGCATGTAAGTAGTAGTTATATAGATCTTTGTATTTTTCTCCCAAGTTTGTAAATTATGTTTGAATTAATCAAGTTTATTTTCTTTCACATGTGTTTTATTAAGATCTGGATCGCCTGCGATTTTTCGCCAGTTTTTCCGATCTTGTAAAATTTATAAATTACTTATAAAAATACCCTCAGTATATGGTTATTATCTTAGTGTTTTATCAATAAAGATGGATTAATCTGTAAATTTCTAGGGACTTGAAAAGTCCGAAGAGGATTAAAAAGAACTGTTGTTATTCTCCCAGAGTGTGATTAAAGAAGATATTGCTAAAATACCTAAAACTGAATAGAAAGAGATGAACAGGGTATAAATTAAAAAAAATTAAAAAATCAAAAAATGCAAAAAATAATTTATTTTGGGAGAAAATATACTTGGATCTTTATGACTTGGACTCTTACACTGGACTAAGGACAGCGAAGGAGGGAGTACTGAGTAGGACTTTAGACCATATTAAAACACAACCGCGATAACTCTGCTTGAAAAACTTAAAATTACTTACCTGCTTTAATAACTTGTTATAATAGTTTGCTTGCTATATTTACTTATCTATAGTGTTATACTGACTATATAATCTACGATATAGTATAATACATATACTAAAGAATATATATATACATATATAAGTAATTACCACCTTCTTGTAATCTAATGGGTTCATCCAAATAATTACTCAAAACTATTTTTAATTCTTCTCTTGAGAGAAAAATACAAAGATCTATGTACCTACTATTTACATGAAACGCCAGTTTTTCTGATCTTGTAAAATTTATAAATTACTTATAAAAAACTCTAGACTATGCCCAGAGAAATCTGGGATCAAATTATTTTATTACTCCAGCTTTAAAACAATATTATAGATTGAAGTAGCATCTAGGAAATTTAACTATCGGACTCTTTAAAAGAAATTATAAAATTAAACATGAGTCTTATGCACATGGGATTAATAATAATATGCATAAAAGGATTAACTAGAAAAAATTTAGGAACTAAAGTATTAATCACAATATATGATAATAGATGGTCAACTGAAGAGAAAGATATGAATAGGGTATAAATTAAAAAAAAAATCAAAAAATACAAAAAATAATTTATTTTGGGAGAAAATATACTTGAATCTTAATGACTTGGACTCTTACAGTATTGGACTAAAGACAACGAAGGAGGGAGTGCTGAGTTGGACTTTACACCATATTAACACACAACCGCGATAACTCTGCATTAATAACTTAAAATTATAAGAAATTCAAGGCTCTGAAGGTGTGTCTACTTACCTATTATATTTTTTTGAAAATAAACGTACATAATTTATTCATTTATTATGTTTTGCTTTAGCATCAAATTTGACAATATATCCTCTCTTATTTTTACGTATATTCATAGTATGTAGTATGCATTTAGGATTTAGTCTTGATTGGAAGATTTTGATCAATTGTTTGATAGCACATTGATAATGTAGGAAGCACAAAATGATGTAACAATCGAACAGACATCAAAATTGATTGAGGAAGGCCAATAATGCAAATAAGTTTACCCAAAGTTATTTTTATGAATTATGCAGTAATAGACTTTGATGATTATATGATTCATTGCCTGAACTTTCTAGCATAGAATCAAGGCAGAGAAAGTAGATAAGCTCATGTAATTAGGTTGGTGTTAAAAGTGTGATTCAATTGCAACTGCATAGAGTTTTACTATGAAAGAGTTCGAAGTAAAAGTAATTTGCTGGTAAATTTGTACACATATATATTTTTCTTTTGTGTGTGATAAAATCAAGTTAATTGTCAGATTGTTTTTATTGCATATATTGTGGAGTCCTAAACAAATATTTTGTTGGACCAAAATATTATAGTTCTTAGTCCTAAAGATTTTGAATAACTTTGTTGTATCAAAGTATTGTTTATTAAGAAGTGCTTTTAGGTTTTCTAGTTTAACTCACACATGTTACGGTGTATTAATGATATCTTTTAAATGAGGTGTACATCGCACGGATATAATACTAGTATATACAAAATAACAAGAAAATCTTGCATATAAATGTGTCCAATAAAAGCCTAGAATTACGTCATGTGTTAGTTTTAGGACAAATTAGTTTAAGTTAGGTGTAATTAGTTATTAGTTATTGTGTTCAATTTAATATTTACAATAATTAATATTTATATTTTTAGAATAATTACATAATTAAATATTTATATCGTTGAGCAAATTTTTATCCTCTTCTTTTTTCCGTTTCAAATATTAATGAAAAAAAATCATATGTAACACCACAATATGTAATCTTGAATAAGACTTAACATAATAATTGAAAAATTTTCAACATGCACATTAAATACCCATAATCATGAAAAAATTAAGACCTATTTATATCTCCTTTCTTAATCTGTGGCATGATTAGAAAAAATAACACGTATCAAATGCTAACACAAAATTAGCAGTTGTTAATACGGATCGGCGCAATCCATCTGAACTAGCCTACACGGATTGTGGAGTTTGACAGGTCAGGCCGAGCTAACCTATTAAGATGACGGGCCAAAAAACAACAAGCTCAACCTATCACTCTGTGGGATATGAGCCTCCATAGATCAACCCACTTTTTTAAATATATATATTATTTTGATCATCACAATTTAAATTTTAAAATATTAGTTACATAAATATTTACAATATAATATTACATTAAGTTACGACTTGTTAATCAAGTCTCAAATTTACAATAAAATCCTAATAATCTACGAAATTAAATAACTTTTGACAGGATACCAATTTCTAATCTAATAGAGATGTTGATAAACAACTTAAGCAATTAATGAGTAATAATATAACTAGATAAATAGAAATATTAATCTAATTTTATTTTAATATATCAAAATAAAATATTAAAAAAAAAAATTATTTAATTTAATAAAAGTGAAAATGAACTCCTAAAAAAAAATTTCTCATGGCACTTATGGCATGTTCAATACCACCAGATCATCTTCATCAAACATATCTGACTCCTTAAAAAATTTAATATTAAATATTTTAATTATTTATATATTTTATAAGCATAATTAATATTTAATTATCTATGATGGTTACATAGACTTTGAGTTTGAACTCTTTTTGTTATTCTTAGTACTATATTATATTTTTAATCATTTTTGGTTTAGCCCACGGTGCAGCCCAGCCCATA
The DNA here is from genome assembly GCA_030864215.1 of Capsicum pubescens. NCBI lineage: Eukaryota > Viridiplantae > Streptophyta > Magnoliopsida > Solanales > Solanaceae > Capsicum > Capsicum pubescens. Next base: position 144,170,927 of record CM061548.1, on the reverse strand, counting down.
TTGTTCGAACCCTATGGGGCAACGGAATTATCTGGACTAGGCTGAAAAGCCCTATTCTTAAATGAGTTGTAAAAATCATAGCCCAACTTTATCAAATTACAGGTCGGGCATGTCCCATATTGACAGCTTAGAGCCCATTTGAAATTGTTGTTAAAAAACTGCTTATGTTGAAAAACACTTTGATAAAATAGCTTTTCAGAAAAATATTTTTGAAGAAAAGCAATTTGTGTTTGGTAAAATTTATTTGAAAAGTGCTTTTTGATAAACAGATTTTGTATTTGGATAATATTTTTTCAAGAAGTACTTTTGAGAGACAATTGACCAAAAAGGACATGTATCAATAGACTTCACTACTAAAATCATTTTATATAAATTATTTATTTTAAATATCTATTATAGTATTTTTAACTAAAAGTTTATTTTTATTTAATTAAAAAGTACTTACTATAAAATTTTCAATCAATATTTATATACATAGATACGTTAAAAAATATTAAATAATAATATATTACTTAAATAATTTAAATATTACTTAAAAACATCAAACAAAGATAAATTTAAAAATTATTCCATAAATTAAATCACTACCTATAAAAAAAAATTCACCACATGGTAAGAAATATGTCACTTTATGATTTTATGCAAAATTAAATATTCAAGAAAACATTTACAAGTGTTGTCAAAATACCATTTGATCTTGCAATATGATTAATCTGTCATTTATTATCATAATAATAATAAAAAAAAAAGAGTTATGAATTCTTCAACCATTCATCAATGATATTTTTTATTTTATTTAAAGAAAATGAGCGAAAAATAAAATCATAATATATAAATCATAGAATAAAATAAAGAATTATGATGTAAATATGAAGTATAAAATTTTAAGATCAAATTTCTAAGATTAATAACGGACATATGTATATTAATTAATAACGAAAAATCTGTTTATCAAAGGCACTTTTCAAATAAATTTACCAAACACAGATTATTTTTCTTCAAAAGTACTTTTCAGAAAAGCTATTTTATAAAAGTGTTTTTCAAATAAGCAGTATCAATCCCAAACGGGCTCTAAATAATAAGACAAAATCGATTTTTATTCCATTTTCTATCTTATAAATATTTTATTTCAAAAGAATTCAGTTAGTATATTTGAGAAGCTTTAAATTAGTGTGCTTTGGAAGTACTTTTACTTAGAGAGAAAGAAAAGAAAAGAAAAAAAACAGAAGAAAGGAAAAAATATAAATTTGTTGTCCATCGCCTCTGCTGACCGCCTCAACTAGTGCTATAAATAGAATTTCTTTCCTTTTGCAAGAATATCAACCAACAGCACATACTGACACTTATGCCTGTAAAACGGGTCGGGTTGATCCGATTCACTAAATAAACTTGGCCCGCTTTGACCCAGCTCGGTCAGCCCACGGGTTGTAAGGTATTGGATTCGGTGTTGGGTTAATATTTTTTTTGGGCCTGTTAACTCGGCTTGGATCAAAATCGATCCAGGCCCGCCGGTTAACCGTCTCGGCTCGGAAATCAGATTTAGTATATATATCATCATATTGTAGTATATATCTTGTAATATATGTTTTATCTAGAGTAGTATATATATTGAATGGTACGTATATATGTGTATATATAGAATATAGACTCTAAAGTAGTGTATATTTAACGTATACATGTGTTTATATTTTATAAATTAGTATATATTGTAGTATATATATTTTAGTATATTTTATTTAAAGTAGTACATATATATTGAATGGTACGTATATATGTGTATATATTTCCTATAGACTCTAAAGTAGTATATATTTAACGTATACATGTGTATATGTTTTATAAATTAGTATATAACTATATATATAGTGTGTGTATATATTGTAGTATATATATTATAGTATATTTTATTTAAAGTACTACGTATATATTGAATGATACGTATATATGTGTATATATATCTTTATAGACTCTAAAATAGTGTATATTTAACGTATTCATGTGTATATGTTTTAGAAATTAGTATATATATCATTATATTATAGTGTATATCTTGGAGCATATTTTTTAAAGTAGTACATATATTGAATTATACGTATATATGTGTATATATAGAATATAGACTCTAAAGTAGTATATATTTAACGTATACATGTGTATATGTTTTATAAATTAGTATATAACTATATATAGTGTGTGTGTGTGTATATATTGTAGTATATTTTATTTAAAGTAGTACATATATATTGAATGGTAGTATATATGTGTATATATCTTCTATAGACTCTAAAGTAGTGTATATGTAACGTATACATATGTATATATTTTATAAATTAGCATATATATCATTATATTGTAGTATATATAAAGTTGTACATATATATTGAATGGTACGTATATATGTGTATATATCTTCTATAGACTCTAAAGTAAAGTAGTATATATTTAACGTATACACGTGTATATATTTTATAAATTAGTATATATAGCATTATACCGTAGTATATATTTTGTAGTATATGTTTTATCTAGAGTAGTATATGTATTGAATGGTACGTATATATGTGTATATATAGAATATAGACTCTAAAGTAGTATATATTTAACGTATACATGTGTATATGTCTTATAAATTAGTATATAACTATATATATATAGTGTGTGTATATATTGTAGTATATTTTATTTAAAGTAGTACATATATATTGAATGATACGTATATATGTGTATATATCTTCTATAGACTCTAAAATAGTGTATATTTAACGTATACATGTGTATATATTTTATAAATTAGTATATATATCATTATATTGTAGTATATATATTGTAGTATATTTTATTTAAAGTAGTACATATATATTGAATGGTACGTATATATGTGTGTATATCTTCTATAGACTCTAAAGTAAAGTAGTATATATTTAACGTATACACGTGTATATATTTTATAAATTAGTATATATATCATTTTATTGTAGTATATATCTTGTAGTATATGTTTTATCTAGAGTAGTATATATATTGAATGGTACGTATATATGTGTATATGTAGAACATAGACTCTAAAATAGTATATATTTAACGTATACATGTGTATATATTTTATAAATTAGTATATATATCATTATATTGTAGTATATATATTGTATTCTATTTTATTTAAAGTAGTACATATATATTGAATGGTACGTATATATTTTCTATAGACTCTAAAGTAGTATATATTTAACGTATACATGTGTATATGTTTTATAAATTAGTATATAACTATATATATAGTGTGTGTATATATTGTAATATATATATTGTAGTATATTTTATTTAAAGTAGTACATATATATTGAATGATACATATATATGTGTATATATATCTTCTAGAGACTCTAAAGTAGTGTGTATTTAACGTATACATGTGTATATGTTTTATAAATTAGAATATATATCATTATATTGTAGTATATATCTTGGAGCATATTTTTTAAAGTAGTACATATATTGAATTGTACGTATATATGTGTATATATACAATATAGACTCTAAAGTAGTATATATTTAATGTATACATGTGTATATGTTTTATAAATTAGTATATAACTATATATAGTGTGTGTATATATTGTAGTATATTTTATTTAAAGTAGTACATATATATTGAATGGTACATATATATATGTGTATATATCTTCTATAGACTCTAAAGTAGTGTATATTTAACGTATACTTGTGTATGTATTTTATAAATTAGTATATATATCATTATATTGTAATATATATATATATTGTAGTATATTTTATTTAAAGTAGTACATATATATTGAATGGTACGTATATATGTGTATATATCTTCTATAGACTCTAAAGTAGTATATATTTAATCTATACACGTATATATGTTTTATAAATTAGTATATAACTATATCTTTAGTGTGTGTATATATTGTAGTATATATATTGTAGTATATGTTTTAATTAAAGTAGTATATATGTATTGAATGGTACGTATATATGTGTATATATCTTCTACAGACTATAAAGTAGTATATATTTAACGTATACATGTGTATATGTTTTATAAATTAGTATATATATCATTATATTGTAGTATATATCTTGTAACATGTGTTTTATTTAGAGTAGTATATATATAACTAACGTATCGTCGTATACGCGATTACAAGTGTATATGTGTATATGGTTTTAAATTCTAATGTACTATATACTCTATATATAGTGTGTATATATTGTTTAACGTATTTAAAATATATATAGGTGGGTATATATAGTGTATATTAGAGAAAAATCTTTTATTTTTTTTTTGTTTTTGACCAGTTTTGATCGAATTTTAAACTGGTTTTGATCGGGTTTAGATGGGTTAGACCGGGTTAGGTTAAGTGGGCCGGTTCAGAGTTATTTTTAAAAAAATACTGTTGGGCCCAGAACCGGATCAACCCATTTAACCAGGCTCGTTCAAAAAATTACTCCGCCTTATTCACCTGAGTCTAATGGTGTAGCTGAGAGAAAAAATAGGACATTGAAAAAAATGATGAACTCTATGTTAATTAGCTCTAATGCATTTGATAATTTGTGGGGTGAAACTATTTTATCTGTATGCCATTTACAAAATAGAATTCCTCATAAAAGAACTGGCAAAACCCCTTATGAATTGTGGAAAGGTTATAAGCCTAATTTGAAACATTTGAAAGTGTGGGGTTGTCTTGCTAAAGTTCTTCTTCCTGAACCTAAAAAGAGGAAAATAGGTTCTAAAATTGTTGATTGCATGCTTATTGGATATGCTGAACATAGTACTGCATACAGATTTCTTGTCTTGAAATGTGATGTACTTGATAGTAATACTATAATTGAGACAAAGAATGCTGAATTCTTTGAATATATTTTTCCACTATGTGATAAAATTTCTCCTGCACCTATTGAAAGAGAATGAGTCTACCTATAATATTGAGGAACTGAGAAAGAGTAAAAGGCCTATAAAAGAATATTTTTCTTATGGAAATGATTTTCAAACTTTTCTTGTTGATAATGAACCATCAAATTATTTTGAAGGTATATCTTCTTCTGATGCTAAATTTTGAAAAGAGGCAATAAAAATTGAACTTGATTCAGTTATAAAAAATAATACATGGGTCTTAACTGATTTACCCCCTGGTGCAAAATCGTTGGTTGTAAATGGATTTTCAAAAAGAAACTTAATCCGGATGGATCTATAGATAAATATAAAGCTCGGTTAGTAGCTAAAAGATTTACTCAAAAATAAAATATCGATTACTTTGATACATTTGCACCAGTGATAAGAATTTCTTCTATTCGAATTTTAATTGCCTTAGCATTAATTCATAAGCTTTTTATCCATCAAATGGATGTAAAAACAGCTTTCTTAAATGGCGATTTAGAAGAAGAAATTTATATGGTTCAACATGAAGGAAATTTATACGGTTCAACATGAAGGATTTGTAACTTCTGGACAAGAAAATAATGTTTGTAAATTTATAAAATATCTTTATGGACTTAAACAAACTCCTAAACAGTGGCATGAGAAATTTAATCAAGTCCTAATAAAAGACGACTTTTCTTCCGTTGAGGTAGATAAATGTGTTTATACAAAAGTGGTCGATAATGATTATGTGATAATCTATTTATATGTTGATGAAATGCTTATATTTGGGACAAATTTAAATATTGTGCAAAGTACCTAGTTATTTTTGTCTACTAACTTTGATATGAAAGATCTGGGTGAAGTGAATATGATATTGGAAATTAAAGTTATAAGGAGTGAAGATGGTATAGTGTTGTCACAAGAACATTAAGTGGAAAGACTTCTTTAGAAGTTTGATTGTTGGGAGGTAACTCCTATAGCCACTCCTTATGATGCTAATTCTAAATTAAAAAAGGATAACGGTGACCCAGTTGCTCAGTCAAAGTATGTATAGATCATTGGGAGTCTAATGCATTTAATAAACTTTACTAGGCCAGATATAGCCTATGTTGTGTGTTGACTGAGTAGATATACTCATAATTTCAATAATGAGCATTGGTCTGCATTAATGCTACTGATGAAATATTTGAGAGGAACCATGAATTATGCTATCTCATATAGTGGATTTTCTTCAATTTTAGAAGGATATTGTGATGCAAATTGAATCTCTGATTCAGACGAGACAAAATCTACTAGTGATTATGTATTCACCCCCAGTGGTGGTGCAGTATCATGGAGATCAGCTAAGCAGACGATCATTACTAGATCAACTATGAAATCAGAGTTTGTGGCTCTGGAGTTAGTTGGTATTGAGGCTGAATGGCTAAGAAATTTCTTAGCACATATCCCTTTAAAAAGGGATGATCTGTTGCCTAATATTCCTTTAAAAAGGAATAATTTGGTGCTTCCAGTGTATATACACTATGATTGTCAAGCCGCAATTTGCTATTTCAAAGAATAAATCTTACAATTATAAAAGTAGACATATGAAATTAAGGCATGGTGTTATTAAGCAATTGCTGAGAGATGGAATAATTTCATTAATTATGTAAAGTCAAAATTGAATTCGACCGATTCACTAACTAAATTCGTGGGAAGAAAATTAATTCTTCAAACATCAAAAGAGATGAGGTTAATGCCAATATGATTGTCAATAGAGATGGTAACCCAACCTATGTGATTGAAGATCTCATGAAGTAGGTTCATATGGGTAATAACAAGTCGAAATTGACTCTGCGCACTAATTAAGAGTGCTTGAACTGCAACTAAAATTGAGGGATAAGTTACAAACTCTTAATGAATTCATAGTCCTTATGGATGGTGTATTTAAAGTAGTGTACACTTAATGAATTCACCTGTATGAGAAGTGTAATGAGGCCGTTCCTATGAGACTTCTAACCTTAGTCTCTAGAGCTCTCATGAATACCAGGCACACGCATGGCCTATTGGTGAAAAACTGCGTTGAACAATAAAATTATGGTTAAAATGTAATTGATAAAATCTCTGACTTACAACAAAAATTATTCTGTTCATAGAAATATTATATTTTACTAATAATTCTGTAAGTTAACTTTTATTGGTGTATGTTTGATTCATAATCTAGAAGACACCAAACTTTCTGCATTTTAAAATAAAAGAAAACCCACAAAGACTAGCCTACCTAATTACCTTAGTATCTAGTATTGAAGCAAAATTAATAATCCATTTAAAATCTAGAAGAATGAGACACATACCACCTAATTATGATAAAATCAGATTTAGGTATCCGCCAAAATACTATAAATATGGTTTAAATGAATAAAATACAAAAATACAAAGAACTAAAAAAAAATTATTTCTGAAAAACGTAAAGAATTAAAAATAAGAATAGAAAGATTAAGTTATAATATATTTGTCGGAGTTAGTAAAAACTCAATAAATGCACAAAAAGATGAAATATCAAATTTAGAATCACAAATAGATAGTTTAGAATATATATATCAACATGAACTATTTACAATAAAATGAACAAAGAAGAATTTATAATAGACGAAAAAATATATGAAAATCACGAAGGATTAAAAATAAGAATAGTATTTTCTAATCTAGGGAGAAGATATAAGAAAATAGGTGAACATTTATATTTAATGTTAGAAAAAGAAGAATTAAAATTAGAAGATAAATTGACAGCTATGGTAAGAATAGAAAGGGAAAACGAAGAAATAGATAGAAAAAAGGAAATAGAAAAAATAAAACAACAAACTACAGAAGAAATACGAAAAATAGAAGAAACTAAAAATAGTAGGATTGCCGAATTAGAAAAAGAACTACAAATGTTAAAAGATCTGTATGAAAAAAGACAGAAAGAAAAAGAAGAAAAAAATAAAGAACAAAAATTATTAAATGAGATAAATCAATTTATAGAAAAATTAGAAATAGACAATAAAGAAATAAAAGACAAGGAATTAGAATTAAATAATATAGATGTTGAAGAGACATATAATTATGATTCAGAAGATAGTGAAACATATACAGAAATATTAACAAATACAACAAAATTTAGAAATCAATGAAAAACAAGAAGTAGTTAATGAAGAAAATTTAGAAAATATCAACACAGAAATAAATACTCTTGATAAAAAAGAAGATCAAAATATAATACCTAGTACATCAGAAATAAAGAAACCTACATATTATAAGAATAAGTTTAAAAGGTATAATCTAAAGAATGAATATGACAAATGGAAACCAAAACAAATAGTTAATAGAAATTATAACTTCTTAGACTTAGATTGTGTAATAGATACAGAAAAAATAATACAATTATGGATAGGATATATGAAAAAACAATTATTAGATAATAATATAAGTGTAATAGATGCACCAGAATAAATAGAAAGAACACTAATAGGAACAGTGAAATTATGGTTTTTAAATCTAACTGAAAATAGTAAAAGAATATTAAGAACTGACAAACCCACAGAAGGAACGTCATCAAAAAAATTAACACCTATAGAATTATTAAAAAAATATGAAACAACTATAAAAGACGAATTTAGTAGCATAACAACAAAAGAAGAAGAACAAAATGAAGAGAAAAATATAAATAGGAATTTAATGTTAAAATTAGCAATATGTAATATGTGCTACATAGATGAATATACTTGCGCATTTAAAGAATATTATTATAAAGGAGCATATAATATAGAAGAAAGTAAAGAAATAAGAAAATTATATTTTAATAAATTACCTGAACCATTTAGTTCAAAAATAATAAAAAGTTGGGATGAAACAAAAACAGTAGATACTCTAGGAGCAAGAATAAAATTTTTACAACAATGGTATAGAAATCTATGTGAAAAGTACAGAGAAGAAATAAAAATGGAAAAAACATTAATAAGAAATTTAGCATGTTGCAAAGATAAAATAGCACCTCACTAGCATCTGCTTCTACTATATATATGAATTTTCTATTTTCATCTGGAAATTGTAATTTTGGTAATTCTTTACAAAGTATTTTTATTTTCTGAACTTGTTTTTTATCTTCTTCGTTATAATTATATTCTACATCCTTTTTTAATTTTTTCTGTAAGGGCTTTAGATTTTCTGCTAATTTTGGTATATATTCTCTTACTTGGTTTACTAATCCTAAAAATGATTGTAATCTCTTTTTTTGTATCTAATTCTTCTTTCGAATTTATTATTTTTTGTACTATATGTTGTTGCATTTTTACTCCACTTTTATCTATTTGTATTCCTAAAAATTCTATCTGATTTTTCATAATTTCGGCTTTCTTTTTACTTAAACTTATTCTCGATTTTTCTATTATATCCGTAAATTGTTCCAATAATTTTAAATGTTCTTCTTTGGTCTTTGTATATAATAGTATATCGTCTATGTATACTATACAATTAGGTAGTTGTTTAAAATAACTATCCATAAAATGTTGATATCTACCTGGTGAATTTTTATATTCAAATGGTAATACATTCCATTCATAAAATCCTTGTGGTACCGTAAATGCGGTTAATTCCTTAGATTCTTCTTCTAACTTTAGATGGTAAAATCCCGATTTACAATCAAATTTACTAAAATAATTATATCCTTGTATTTGTCTTATTTTTAATATCTTATTTGGTATTGGGTAATTATAAGTCATTGTTTTTGCATTTAAATTTCTATAATCAATAACCATTCTACTTTTTCCTCTTTTTTGTTCACTATGTTTATTTACTATAAATGATGGGCTATTATGTTTACTATTACTTTTTTGTATATATTATTTTTCGAATAATTCTTCTATATGCATTTTAAATTCTTTTAAATCATCAAAATTATATGTTAATGGTTTCTGGGTTATTATGCTATCTTTATCTATTAATTTAATTTTTATAATGATTTTATGTTTTCCCCATCCTTTTAATGAATCTTCACTATATAATTGTCCTAATTTTTTTTTAATTATTTCTATCTTATTTATTGAAAATATAGTTATCTCCTTTTTATTTATTGAAAATACGACCAGTTCTACTGTATCTTCAGTATTTTTTATATTTTCTAATTTTTGTGTAATTTTTTCACTTCCTTTGATCCAATCAGTTTTCTTTCTTATTTTATTAATAACTCTTTTTGCTCTTACTTTCTGTTTACATGGTGTTGTAAACCACCAATCTGTCCTAGTTATTATATGTGGGTATAATTTATCTAAAAACAGCATTCCTAAAAGTATATCTTTTGATGTTAGCTCATAATTATATATTTCTTCTATTGTTAATATTTTATTCCATACTTGTGTTTTTACATTCTTAGCTTTATAAGTAATTAAGTTTCCTTCGTTATTAAATCCTTTAACTATTATTGGTGTTTTTAATTTATCCCATTTACTTTCTGGTAAACAATTATATCTACATAAATTAGCTTCTGCTCCTGTGTCTATCATAGGCGTATAATATCTATTGTAATATCCTTCTACTACTATCTTCATTAATACATATATTTTCATTTTATGTTAAAGCTCTTCTTAAGAATAATTTCTCTCTGTTATATGTTATAGTTAATTGTGTATGTTCTATATTATATGGTTTTACTTGTTCTAACCATTTTATTCCTAATATTATGTCTGTTTTTTGCATTTCTTCTTTTACTTTAAATTCTATTTTTATTTTTCTTATTCCTATTATTTTTTTTTCTGCTATATTTTTAATATTTATTAAACTTCTTGGTAGATCTGGACATATATTATTGTCAGTTTTTATTTCCTATAACTTTTTTTAAAATAATATGGGGATTGTAAATAAAATATTTATTTCAAAACAATTTAGTTAGTTTATTTGAGAAGATTTAAATTAGTGTGCTTTAGAAGTCCTTTTACTTGGAGAGAAAGAAAAGGAAAAAAAAAAACAGAAGAAAGGAAAAAAAAAATGTTGTTATCCACCGCCTCTGCTGACCGCCTCAAAGAGTGCTATAAATAGCATTTCTCTCCTTTTGCAAAAATATCAATCGACAACACATACTGCCAATTCTTTCTAAGTTTTTCCTCCTTTGTTACAATTTATATCACCTTATCATTGTTTTCTGCTTTAATATTAAAATTTATTGATATTTGTATTAATAATTTTATTAATTTTTGTATTTTCTAATTAATTAGAAAGTATTTATAATTTTGTTGATTTCTCTCATTAATTAGAGAAATGTTTGTTTAATTCTGGAAAAATATTTCACATTATTGAAATAGTTTTTTGAATTTATTGGTATTTGTATTAATAATTTTATTAATTTTTGTATTCTCTAATTAATTAGAAAGTATTTATAATTTTGTTGATTTCTCTCATTAATTAGAGAAATGTTTGTTTAATTCTGGAAAAATATTTTACATTGTTGAAATAGTTTCTTAGACAGTGCCTAACACGATTCAAATATAATTAATATATTATTTAAAATAATATCATTATAATTTTTGTACACTATTATATTATTGGACTGTTAATATTATTATTATATTACAATTTCGTTAATAATTAAATAATATTGTTGTTATTATTTTTCCGTTGTTCCGTGACATAATCCTCCCCTATTCTTCTTCTCTTCACTCACAATTGTTACTGCAACTGCTGTTTTAATTCTGAATTTAGTGGTTTGTTTACGTGTGTATGGCTTCGGTTATTTGTCTTCGTGGTTTTGCTTGATTTTTTAATAAATTGTATGTGCTGCATAATAAAATGAGAAAGTTGCTTGACAATCTTGATTTTTCATTTTTCTTTTGCTTTTGAATATCATTCCCCAAAATACTATGAGATCAAGCATTGCAATTCACTGTTTGTCTTTTTGTTATGGTGGTCATTGGTCACTATTTTCTTCCCAACTACAGTATTGTGAGTTTTCAAATTCGATAAATATCAACAATGCTTTACATTATATGTTGTTAAAATATCAAATATTATAAACAAATATACATATACTCATAATTTTGGGATTATATAACTCTGACATCTCCTTTTAGTTTTCCAGGACCTCCCATTGGTTGGTGTTGATCTTGGGGAAATTATTAGGTATCAATCATGGTACTCTTGCACATGTCTACAAAATTTTGAAAGCCATTGAAGTATACCAGGATGAAAACAAGCTCAACCGTTTGCCAATTACATTTTTGGCTAATTTTATATAGAGGTGGAGCCAGATTTGAAGTTTGTGAGTTTCATGAAGTAAAAGATTTATATATTTAAATTACTGAAACAAGTGCAGTATATTATTGAAATTTTGATCAACGCGACAAAGGTCATGAACAATTTTATTGACATATATCTGAGAAATTGACCCAAGAAGTTGCTCGTTTAATAGGCTAAACATGTTTCTGAAAGGGAAAAAATCATTTACCAAGGTTGCAAACTCCTGAATTTGGTTGCGATTCTTAGGTTACTTTGAGATATGTTCATTAGGGGTCCGGTGTTATTTTTAATTTTTTTTTTCTTATATTCTATTTTGATAATGATAGAATGAAAAGTACTAATTTTATGAAGAAAAAAAAAGGTATAGTTCTTTCTTTTTCTTTCCGTTATTTATATTAGCTTATTCTTTTATATGGTGTTGTTTTGTTGTGTTTCTTATTTAGTATTAAACTTTGTAATTATCTTATTATACTCCAATGTGAAACTATGTGTTGATCTTTAGCAATAAACACTAAAGTCATCTTTAAAAATAAATTTAGTGATAAAATAAATTTAACTAAAATTAAATATCAAGATGAATTGAAAAAAGAATGTACATATAGGGTAGATTGAAATAAATAAATAAATATTGCACGACAAATATTAAGGCGAATTTTAATTAAAATAAATTCACGTGTGGTTTTTAAATAAGAAGCCTTCACTCAACATATTCCATATAAATTATGTCTGATTTTAAATAATAAGCCCTCATCCACGTATTCCACATTTTTTCATTCATGAGTACACACAATCATTCCCGTAATGCATTCATATATATCCTCCTATAACTATGCTAATAAAGATAAATGGATACCCATAGCTTCTTTTCAATTCTTTATCAGTAGATGGATTAGTTTAGTTCTTTATAGTTATCTTAAAACTTATGAATCTAATTGAAGATAAATATCTTTTAAAATTGTATTATCATTATCATATTTATCAACAATTTCAATTTTTGCATCGTTATAACTCTACAAATTCGAAGTAGGTTGAATACCGCCTTAAAAATAAACAAAGACATACGCAATGGGGAGGAACGGGCGGTAACGTTAGTAAAAATAATTGAGATATAAATTGATAATCAATAACATTGGTTGGAACCCTTTTACTGACGTAGAATGTTGTATTTCAAGTTGTTTTCAACTAATTGTGATACTTGCAGAGTTGCAGTTCATTAAGATGATATTTGATGGTTATATCTATATGATTTTTTTATGTTGTTGTGGGCAATGAAATTTTATTAAATTAAAATTTGTATGAAATTTAGATTATATTAAATTTAAAATATATTAGTCCCAAATAAACATTGTGGATTAATATAATTAGATTAATTAGTTAAGTCCAAACATATATGGATTTAATTAAAGTCTAACCTCAATTAGGTTAGACCATTAATTTGGGCTACAAATGACTAAGATCACTTTAGCAAGTCCAAGATGTCATCATATTAATTTGGGCTACAAATGACTAAGCCCACTTTAGCAAGCCCATCATGTTTTAGAAGCCCAATTTGGCGCCACGTGTTGAATGACGTGGCATGCCTAGTCAAGTGAAGGAGCCAATGGGATCATACCACATGTCAAAGTGATGCAGTGAATTAAAAGCCCATAAAAGGTGCCATGTCACTTAAATCTGATTGGTCAAAGGAAGTTTATATTTATCAAGACATTGTCACTTAAATCTGATTGGTCAAACGAAGTTCATATTTATCATAACTCTTTACTTTCTACAACTATAAATAGGGCCTTATAATTCAGAAAAGGGACCAACAAGTCTAGCAAAAAGCAAGAGAGACCTCGTGGATCAAACACAGTAGATTTCTCTACAAATTCAAGAATTCAAGCTTCAAGATCAAGACTTCATGATTCAAGAACAAGCTCAAGCTTCAAGATTCAAGAACAATATCAAAGGTCCTTGAATTCAAGTACAAATCAAGATCAAATCCATCAAGTTCACCAATCAAGTTCAAGCTCAAGAACAAGCTACAAAACCCTTGGATTCAAGCACAAGTCAAGATCAAATCTATCAAGTTCACCAATAAAGTTTAAGTTCAAGATCAAGCTCGAAGACCTTGAATTTATAGTTGAAAAGTCAAATAAGAGGATTTATAGAGATTGTAACACTCACATTGAACTGAATAAATCGATTATTGCAGTATTTTTCTTATCTCGATTATTATTTTTAGTCTTGAGAATTTTATTGCCCAACAAATTCTGGCACACCCAGTGGGACGGTCTCTACCTCTCATCTTAACTTTTCCAACTTTAAAGATTAAGAATGCTGAAATGACTTCCAAGAAGATCAACTCTCAATCAACTGCTTCCAAGGCTGCTGATTCAAAGTTCTCTGCCGAAGTAGGAAACATCCTTGGTGTTACTTTCGGAAGATTAGGGGCTGTCACAAGAAGCAAGGCAACATGTTAGGACAACAAACACATCTAGTGTCATCTGCGCTAACTCTAATTTTTGGATCTTCAACCCTAAAAGGAACGAAGTCCAATGTAAGTGCTTCGGAAGGAGGAACCAACATGGTAGAAACACTTAAGAAGACTCTAGCTCTACTTGAGCACTCTAGTTCGAAATACTCTGGCGTAAAGAGCGGTGGTCATTCAATAAACGCATCATCTCCACTTACACCTCATAAGATGAGCACTTTGAAGATCAACTATGTGACAATCTGTGTTACTCTCCAATGTCTCTAGTGATCATGCAAGCAATGGTGACTGATGCCTCGTCTATGGAGGAGCAGCTGGCGAATCTGACAAAGGCAATTGAGGGCCTGACCAAATATGTTCAGAATCAAGATGCTTGAATTGATAAGATAGTGGATAGAATGGAAGGCCTGATAAACGGAAAGTCTAGTCATGCACCTGAAAAAGCTCCATAAGTTCACGAGACAAAACATCCTGTAAAACAATCACCACTGACTAAAGAGGTACAAGTTTCTTCTGAGGAAATGATCCCGATTGGGCAATTGAAGGAATTCATTGAATGGACCCTCAAAGACAATTATGATATTGTCACCAAGTCTTTCTTTCCTTATGCCAAGCCCTACATTGTGAGGATTGATAGCCTCAAAATGCCTGTCGGCTATCAACCCCCTAAATTTCAATAATTTGAGGAAAAAAAGAACCCAAAACAACATGTTGCACACTTTGTTGAGACATGTAATAATGCTGGAACTTACGGTGACTATCTTTTCAAACAGTTTGTTCATTTTATAAAGGGAAATGCCTTTGATTGGTATACGGACCTTGAGCCTAACTCCATCTATAGTTGGGAGCAATTGGAGCATGAGTTCCTGAATCTCTTTTATAGCACAAGGTGTACAGTGGACATGATAGAGTTCACAGATACTCAACAAAGAAAGGACTAGCCAGTCATCGACTTCATCAATCGATGGAGAAATACGAGCCTAAACAACAAAGATAGGCTCAGTGAAGCTTCTGCAGTAGAGATATGCATCCAAGGAATGCATTGAGAGATTCTCTGTATCTTGCAAGGAATTAAACCAAAATCCTTTGAAGAGTTAGCTACTCGTGCTCACGATATGGAGTTGAGCATGTCTTCTGCTGGAAAGGGAGTACTGCCTCTCCATGACCTTCGGAGGGGAAAAGATAAGCAGGAATACAAGATATGGGGCAAGTTTGTCCCTAAAAATGATAACAAAGAATCCATGAATATCAACGTGTCTCCTATGAAGGTCACCACGAAGGTGAGTAAAAAGCAAAACGTGAAGATAATTTCTCAAGCACGTCCAAATCAAAAGTTAACTTTAAAAGAGATGCAAGAAAAAGAATACCCCTTCCTTGATTCAGATGTGGCCGAGATTTTTGATGAGCTTCTTGAGCATAAACTCATTGATCTACCAGAGATGAAGCGGCTCGATGAAGCTGGAAAGACCAATGACCCAAATTATTGCAAGTATCATAGGTTTGTGGGTCACCCTCTGAAAAAGTGTTTTGTCCTTAAAGACAAAGTCATGCTATTAACAAATGAGAAGAAGATCTTTCTTGATGATGAGATGGCCAGTTCTCATCAAATCTCTATCACTTTTGGCTCGCTCGATCTGATCCAAATGTGTCGAAAAGCATAATGAGAAACTATTAGAGTATGAAGAGTCTTCAATTAATGAAGGTGATAATAAAGGTTGGACTCTGGTGACTAGGCATAGACGCAAGAAGATGAGTCTGCAAAAAAGTCATCCGAGCAGCCAACTAGAAAGAGAATGGTGAAGAAACTAAGAAAATAGAAGCTAGTTGAACTTCTAAAAAAGATGAGGGTAATGCCATAAAAAACCACGATGTCCAGTAATGTTGGACGAATTCTTACCAAGTTGGTTTCGTGCGAAGACTGCTCGAGTCAACCTTGAGGCATCTTGCTTTAATACTGCCAAAAAAGGGGGAAAATGTGAAAATCTATCAATGGAGGCTTCTTTATCTTCTGAAAAACTTGCTAAAACTCTTGGCGAAGAGGCACATGTATGTGATATAAAAATCACATTTACAAATAATGATCTTCTGCTTGGAGGATCCCTACACAATCGTCCCTTGTATACTGTAGGTCAAGTGTTAGGAAAGAAGATAAATATAATCTTGATTGATGAGAGATCCAGAGTCAACATCCTGCCTATCTGCATAATGAAGGAACTTGACATCCTTTCTAACGACCTGGACGAAAGCCATATAATGATCTGAGGCTTCAACTAAGGGGGCAGAGAGCCATGGGATCTATTAAGTTGGGGATTCATATGGATGATTTTCGATCAAATACATTGATGCATATGATCGATGCCAAAACTTCATACAATATATTATTTGGTAGGACTTGGGTGCATGAGAACAAAATTATCTCATCCTTTTACTATCAATACATATAGTACCTCGAAGGCAAAGTGGAAATAAAGATAGTAGCTAATGATAAGCCATTCACTGAAGCTGAATCACACTTTGCCGATGCAAAATTCTACTTGAAGAACTATGTCGTGAATTAGAAAAGGGTTAATGATGTCACCAATACCAAGTGTAATGATCTTGTATCCAAGAAGGCCGCGGTGATTATCAAAAAAACTGCCACCAAGAAACCTCTCTCTACTTTAAATAAAGAAAGTGTCGCACCTACGAAAAAGAAGACAACTCCTATTCTTCACTATGTACCAAAGGTAAAGAAAGAGAAAGATCAACTATTTGATGCCCAATATAATGTGCTAAAGGGGCTAACTTTACCTATCAGGAAGATTGACGCAATAAATCCATCCTCAAGGCTAGTTGGAGAGTCTGTGGCTCAAAATTTGCCACAAGATATGACACTCCCTACGAAGAGTACAAAAGAGGGATTCGATCCAAATGTATAAAAGCTATTTGTAAAGGCTGGATATAATCCTAATGAGCTATCAAGGTTGGGCAAACTTCCATCGAAAGGTACAACCAGGCAGGCACGTGAAGGCCTAGAATACACGCAGGCACCTCCAATTCACATCTCCATACAAAGGAAGGTTAGCAACTATATCACTGTAGAAGAGGGGTTTACTGCATCTAACAAAAGGCCTTTTGTCTTTGACTAACTTGGAGAATCAACCACAAGGAATTCTGTGTTCGAGAGGTTAGATACTCTAAATAAGAAGAAAAACAACAAGCGTCAAAGAAGTCGTCAAAGCATAATTATGTACCCCTCACTAAAAATTCAGAAGGAGTTCCAAAGTTTGATTTGTTCTATAATGAGGTGACAGACAGAACTGGTGGTTTTATGCAATGAGGTGTTAAAAACTATGGATCAGACTGTGGTTTATACCAAGAAATCTGAGGAAGATAAAGAGAGTTTTGGCTCCTCATATCATGTTACAACCCAAAATAGAAACGAGGTCTCATCTCAAATGAAGGTTGATGAAGAGATGGAGGATACTTTCTGGTGTTACCACATATCCATCAATGACGATAATTCTCAAGAGGAGAAAGATGCTGGAGATGCTCCGTCGCAACTTGAAGAAGGAGTTAAGACCACAATAGATCCTTTGAAGAAAGTTAATCTTGGAACTAATGACGACCCAAGACCAACTTACCTGAGTATTTTTCTAGATATGGAGGAGAAAATAATGTATATGGACATACTCAAAGAATATTTGTATGTCTTCACTTGGATTTATAAGGAAATGCCTAGCTTAGATCCAAAAGTAGTAGTCCATCAGTTGGCGGTCAAGAACGGGGCTTGTCTTATTAAGCAAGCCCAAAGCCGCTTTAGGCTAGAGTTGGTTCCATTGATTAAAAATGAAGTTGACAAACTCATTGAAGCTGGATTTATTCGCAAAGTCAAATATCCCATGTAGATTTAAAGTATTGTTCCATTATGAAAGAAGAATGGACAAATTCGAGTTTTTGTCGACTTTCAGAATCTTAACAACGCCTTCCCTAAGGATAACTTTCCAGTCTCCATACCAGAATTGATGATTGATGCTACTTATGGTTATGAGGAAATGTCATTCATGGATGGTTCATCCATCTACAATCAAATATGCATGGCACCAAAGAATAAAGAACTTACTGCATTTCGTACACCCAAAGATATTAATTTATACAAGGTGAAGCCTTTTGGTTTGAAGAACACTGGCGCTACATATCAAAGGGCTATTCTATACATCTTTGATGGTCTGCTCCATAAAAATGTTGAATGATACGTGGATGATATAGTGGTGAAGTCAAGAAAGAGAGACAACCACTTAAAGCACCTAAGAATGGTGTTCGAGTTACTTCGAAGATATCAACTTAGGATGAATCCATTGAAGTGTGCCTTTAGAGTTACTTCTGGAAATTTTCTTGGGTTCATTGTACAACTCCAAGGAATTAAAATTGATCAAGCCAAGGTCGATACAATTTTAAAAATGCCTGAGCCTCTAAACATTCATGAGTTAAAAAGCCTACAAGAAAGGCTAGCATATTTAAGGAGGTTTATCTCGAACCTGGCCAAAAAATGTCAACAGAAGGATACCCCTTTCGAATGGGACCAGGATTGTAACAAGGCCTTTGAGAGTATCAAATTATACTTAATGAAACCTTCAGTTCTTGAGGCACCCATACTTGGAAAACCATTGATACTCTATATCACGGCACAAAAAAGGTCAGTTGGAGCACTATTGGCTCAAGAGAATAGTGAAGACAAAGAAAACTCTCTTTACTATCTGAGTAGAATGATGACATCAAATGAGCTGAAGTATTCTCTGATCGAAAAGTTATGTTTGGAATTGGTTTTCTCAATCCAAAAGATGAAACACTACTTTCAAGCTCATATTGTTCGTCTTGTGTCCAGGGTAAATTCCATCAAGTTTGTAATGTCGAAACCAGTCCTCTATAACTGACTTGCAAGTTGGTACCTCCAATTTCAACAGTTTGAGATCGTGTACATCCCTCAAAAGGCTATAAAAAAAAGCATTGGCGGACTTCTTGGACGACCACCCAATACCCGATGATTGGAAACTGACCGATGAGGTTCTTGATGAAGATGCAATGGTTGTTGAAATTAGATCCATATGGAAGATATACTTTGATGGTGTTGTACATCGAGATGGAGCTGGTGCTGGCATAGTGTTTGTAACTCCACAAGGAGAGGCCATCCCATATTCTTTTACCTTGAAAAATCATTGCTCCAATAATGTTACTGAATATTAAGCGTTAATAATAGGACTTGAGATGGTTATAGACATGAAACAACTACAATTGCAATTCTTTGGTTACTCCCAATTGGTGATCAAGAAGTTTTTAAGAAGCTATAAAGTCAGAAAGCCTGAGCTATGACCATATCATGATTATGCACAAAAGTTAATGGAGTGGCTTAGATAAGTAACCCTCCAGCATGTGCCAAGGAAAGAAAATAAGTAAGCTAATGCCCTAGATGTTTTGTCCTCAACCCTAACTCTTTCGAATCAAACCTAAGTTAATATCTGCTAAGAGTGGGTAGTACCGCCATCGAATGAGGATGAGGATGTAGAAACTAAAGTTGAACACCTCGTTGCCGTGTCCAAAACTATAAAGAAAGATTGGCGACGACCTATCATTGACTATTTATGTTATGGGATACTTCCAGAAGATCCAAGGAGAAGGACTGACATTCGTCGTTGTACACCTTGCTTCTTTTACTATAAAGACACGCTATATAGAAGATCATTTGAAGGAGTACTCTTGCGATCTATGGGAGAGGAAGAAGCAAGTTATAACACCCTGAGTCTGCACCCTGGACATCACACGGTGCTTATGACCCCAAAGGATCATAAGTTAACCCATGACTGGTACCTGCTGTGAGCACTGAATAGTAATACTAAAAATATATGCGAAAGTATAAATGAATATGCTATAAGGTTCTCAAAATACTAAAATAATAACTGAATGTATTGATAATAACATCTAAAAATTGAATAACTGACTGAGCTAGTCTGAAAGTCTCTAACTGTCTAAATATGGAGTTGATGGGACAAACCCACAATTAACTCCGACTGAAATAACTACTGAGCTAATAAAAGACCGATATAGATACTCTGTCCTTAAAATATGAGGACTTACTGCTGAATCTATTGCTGATAGCCTGAGCTGCTAAGTACGGTCAGGACCCTGAGCATCCGAACCTATGATATGAGACATCATAGCGCAAAGAAAGAGTATGTGTCAGTACGTGAAATGTACTAGTATGCTAAGTGAGGTAGGATGATATACATGGGTTCACATGCATAAGATGATAACTGAATGAATGAACATAATGAAGTAACTAGATGAGAGTACATGCAAAATTGTAACTACTAAACATGTTGAATATGCAATATTGTGTATATAATGTCTGTTTGAATTACACTGAAACTAAAGTACTGAGTTCTGATGGCTATGTAACTGATAATTGATAGCCCTGGTTCTGTCGAACTGTCTGAGTTCTTTACTGAATACTGAGACTGAAACTGTAACTGTGGGAGTTATCATCTAACCTACATACCCCGATTATAAACTGAGTTGGGATCCAACTTGTGACACCAGTTGGAAGAGTGTTAGCACCTTTCAAAGGGATACTAACAAGGCTATGTCAACCCTAATCTGGAAGGAAGACTCATGAAATATATATATAATTACGTCAACCCTAATCTGGTAGGAGGATGACTTACCCTATGCTGGCTACGTAGTTCTGTAATGCAGGGACTGCTAGTAAAGGTCAAACCCTCTGCTAGAAGGAATGCCCCTATCCCTGGGTTTGCTTGGTGCTGAATCCTACTCCTAACTGAATCGACATTGAACTGATCACTAGATTGTACTAGGCTTGACTGAGCTGACATTGATCGTGTTAACTGAAGAAAGTAGACTGAGTTCTATTACTGTCTGAGTACTACTATTCTTGATTTTTACTGGGACTATTCTATAACTACTGCAACTAAGTAAACAACTAGATTTTGGGTAATAAATACCCCCAGGACTCGATAGCATCAATAATAAAGCATGACAAATATTGAAAGCATAACAAAAGTCAATTGTTCACAATTTATTCATTGAGGCATTCGGTCCAACACTTGGAGGTCAAGAACTTGTACATGATTGGAAACACATGCCAACATGTCCTGATTTCACTATTTAATTCACATGGACATTCTGTCAAACACTTAGGGAGCATGCTTATGATACATGAAGAATAATATATAGGGCATCATGACTTCAACATGTAATCTTGCAAATTCAAGGGTTTTATCATGAGAGATTCATAATTCAACACACATGCTAACATAATTTCATGGAAACTCATAAAAGATCATAACTTGAAACCCATACAACAACACAAATATTAGCATAATGCAATTCATAGCATGGGAATCATAATCTAGGGGTGGAAATAAACCCAAGGATGAACACCTAACATACCTGAGTGACGAAATTCATAAAGGTTGTTGGGGATTTCTAGGAACTTGATCTTGAGCTTGATGAACTAGGTTTTCTTTCTTGAAAGGATTTTGTAAATAAAGAATGAATTTTTGCCCTTTAGGATATTAAATTCCATGTTAAGGCTGAATAATGTAAGGGGAAAATAATCCATTTTCCTCCACAAACCTAGATAAAATTTGTTGGATGGGGTCCCCATCGCACCACAACCCCTGCTTGGGTCAAGCAACCCTTGCGACACGACCCCTACTTGGGTCAAGCAGCGCTCGCGGCACTACCCTGAGCCTGGGTCAATTGGCCCTTGCGGCGCGGCCCTATCGTGACCCCTTGCTATTTTGGATATCCAAACTCACCCTTACGCTAGTCTGAAAAATCCAAAACTCGCTCGAGATAACCTACAAGTGACCTTGATTATGAATCAACTTGAAAATCGACATACTAAGGTCGAAAATATAAAAAATAAGAGCATCCAATTTCAAAGGCTAAAAATGATTCTAATTCTGAACACTTAGCTAAAATTTTCTAAGTCTAGGATCTCATTTGTCATGCTATATAGGACTAAAATGACTAGGATTTTGTGGGGTCTTACACAAGTCAAGCTCTACAAGAAGCGTACTCGGGAGTTTGTGGATCACATCAGTCTAGATCAAAGCTCCACTTTCACATTAAAAGGATGGGATATTATTGGCCAACGATGGTAAAAGATTGCTTGGACTATGCTAGAAGATACAAAGCTTGTCAATTCCATGCAAACTTCATACATCAACCTCCAGAGGTACTAAACCCAACTGTAGCATCTTGGCCATTTAATTCTTGGGGAATGGATGTTATTGGTCCACTACCAAAATCTTCTGGTGGACACTTATACATCTTGGCCACGACAGATTACTTTTCAAAATGGGCCGAAGCTGTTGCTCTTAAGGAAGTAAAGAAAGAAAATATTGCAAACTTCATCCGAGTGAATATCATCTACCGCTTTGGAATTCCTCAGTACATAATAACTAACAATGGAAAGCCATTTGATAACAAGTTGATCAACAAAATCTGTGATCTCTTTGGTTTCAAGCAACGCAAGTCTTCTATGTACCATGATACCACCAATGGTCTAGCTGTAGCATTCAATAAGACTTTATGCAACTTGTTGAAGAAAGTCATCTCCAAATCCAAACGAGACTGGCATAAGTGAATGGAAGAAGCTTTATGGGCTTATAGGACAACTTACCGTACACCGACGTAAGAAACCCTATACTGACTTACTTTTGGAGTTAAAGAAGTCCTTCCACTTGAGCATCAAATACCTTATTTGAGACTGGATATTCAAGAAGGGCTCACCAATGAAGAAAATGCTAAGTTCCATCTTGCGGAGTTAGAAGTTTTTGATGAGTAGAGGCTGGAGGCTCAACAGAATCTTGAATGTTATCAAGTACGCCTATCTTGTTCATTCAACAAAAGGGTTCTCTTGAGGTGATTCCAAGTTGGAGATCAAGTCCTTGCAGTTAGAAGGCCCATTATTACTTCTCGTAAGTCTAGGGAAAAACTCACCCCGAAGTGGGATGGACCATATGTCATACAAGAAGTATATTCAAACAAGCTTGTCGATGTGGATGGAATGAGGATTGGCCCCATCAACGCCAAGTTCTTAAAGAACTACTATCCTTGCAGGGCGATAACACTTCTCAAGGCAAGAGTATAAACTACATGTCCACTCCTGGCCCGCAAGAGTATAAACTGTGTACGGCTAAAAAAAATGTTCTCTAGGTTGAAAACCTTGAAAGATGCGTCCTAGGCAAAAACTAGGACGCAAAAAAAAACACTCACCCAGAACTACGTTGTGACTTGATCCTCTTCATTGAGGTACGTAGGCACTTGAAATTTTATTCTGAGTTTAGTTACATGAGTGTCAAAAAAATACATGTCCATGCTTGATCCGCTGTATGAAAGTCAAGCCTGTATGTATCTCAATTAAGTTTTGGACTTATCCCAAATACTTGTGGCTCAATGAGGGCAACCCACCAAGAAGAAAATGAGTTTTTTTAATAGGATTTGGAATACCCAAAGCCTGCAGTTTGGTGTGTAGGTCTGTCAAACATGCAGTTATCAAGTTTGCAAGTCGAAAGCCTTAAATCTTTAAGGCTTCCAAACTGAAGTTTCAAGTCTAACCCGGTTGTGAGACAAAGACGTGAATCCAATAGTTAACAAGTTTGAAAAGAAATCCAGAGTTTAGTACTACAACATAAGTTCATCAAAATAAGAAAGCGATTCGTGAAGTTGAAATTAAAAAGGAATATTAAGAGAAATGTGCAATATAAAGAGGAGTTTCTATTACAGCTAATAGATCCAAGTACTCAATAAAAGGCTAAAATAAAGCGATCAGAAAGTTTGAAGAAAAGGAAACATCTCCTAAGTCTAATCTAGACATAACTTGTAATTGATTAAGTCTTGGCGCATAGCTTCCAGACGCTCTTTATTCTGATCTACACCATTTGATAAGTTTGCGCCAAAGCTTGCATCGAATTTCTTTGCTACAATAGAAGCCTCTAGTCTTGCTTCTTCGGCTTCATTCTTAGCTTCCGCTAAAAGACTTTCCAAAACCTTCACCTTTCTACCCAATTTTTTTATCTTCTTCTTCATATTATATAGTGATTGTTGAATAGAGGATGCTGCTCTAACCTTCTCGTTCTCTTCAAGCAAGGAATTCGAGAGGTGTTCCCCTGCTACAATGAATAATTCTTCTTTTGCGGCTTCTTCATTCATATCATGAAGCATCGATCATGCTAGGTCATATAAAGTAGCAAGGTCAAAGAATTCATGCAATAACTTTCTCAATGAGGAAATATCCATGTCCTTACAATCCATCTCCTTGATGATTACTTGGACTTCATCTTCAAGGGAAGAAGTGCAATCAACATCGCACTTAGAAAGCTTGACTTAAATTACGGTCCAAAAAGAGGAGATATAGTTTTTTCTGAGCATCTAGGATAACCTTTTTTCCATCAAACACCAACATAGCAACTAATGGGGGCTTACAGATGTCAAAATCTAAGGTTGCTTTAACTTTGTTACAAGAAATAGAAGTTGGCCCTTCTCCCATTTTAGCTGTGGAAAGTAGTTCCATCAGATCTGGACCAGAAATAGACTCATCACTATCATGTGACCCTTCACGCTGCAATGCTGTAACATTAGTTGGCTACATAAGAACAACAAAAAAAGGATTAATATAAAAGGGATTCATTAAGATACACTCGGTAAAATATATGTCTTAACCATACTTTCTCAATAAAAGCTGATATAGTCCTCAAAGGATTATCTGTGTCATCATGAATTTCAATCACCGGTGGACTAGTACTTCTCACATCATCAAAACATTCCTTTATACTTTTCCAGCAACGGTCTCTACTGCTACTCTCACTTTTATCTTGGGATAACCTTTTAGAGACATGAGAATTTTGAGTAGGAGTCTTGCCCTCGTATATCACCGGAGGCATGTGAGATCTCTCATTTTTATGTTAATTTAGCAGCCTGGTATCCAAATAAGGAGGAACATCAATAATAAGGGCCTTATTTATAGGTACTTCATCAGAATTTCCAAAATATGTAGCGGTAGTCAACTTAGCAATTTTCATAAAAGTCTGTAGGTGATGACCCAGGAAATCCCCATGAGTCTTTTTCCACCAAGTCTGATGTCGGTTTCAAAGAACTCGTCTATATTAGGCGAAATTAAAGGAAAAGTTGCTCGTGAGGATGATCGACTCAATGTGCAAATCCTTTAAAATGTTAGTTCTTTTTTTAAAGAGGCAGTGCGAATTTCATTCTTCATAATGCTCGAAATATTCTGATAAAATCCAAACTGTTGATTGACGCAGTGGGGACTATATGGCTCAATGATAAATGAGTTTTTGCATCTAAGTATGAGATAGCTGAAATGAATACTCATAAAGTAGCTCATCTCCAAGATCGGGGCATTCTTAGTATCCACATAAAAGTAAGGGTGCATGTTGTCCTGCATGGTAGAAGTCCAAACAACGCTCTCCCCACTATGGATACACTTTCTTGCATCATTTTTGTCAAAATACTTTACACCGCCCTTTTTGAAGTATACGATCATAGTAGGAACGGATGGACCACTGGCAAATGGATAATGGGTCTTGAAATAATGAGTAATCCAACCATACACATAGTGAATAGGAAAACAAACCTTGATTTAATTGAGTTGCACTGAAGAAGATATCTTATTTAGTCCACTATAAATGCTAGCTAGTACTGGTATTGCAAGGCCGAACATCCTCCCACTAATCATCATACATGCCATCTTGAAAGTCCTAAGGAAAATGAAGTCACCTTTCATACTTGGAAAAACAAAATCACACAACTAATAAGACACAAAAGCTGCCAAATATGTGTCATCTTTTTTGTCACAATTCACCCCAAGCATAGAAAATGCCTTTTCTTCGGTATATGACCATCTTAGTATATCAGGCAAAATCCCGCTAGGGTTGTGTCAATTCAGGGCGAGCAAATTTATTTTCCTGCCTTGGTGGAGCAGGGCCATACTTTGAAGGTTTCTTACACCAGAATATTATCCAATCGTTGAATGATACTTCTTGGCTAGCATCTCGCAGGTTATGAAAGGTTGCGAATAAGTACTCACAAGTTTGAGAAACATACCTTACCTCTTTTGCATCTAATCCTTTAAGGTCTTTGGCCACATGCCCTACTTCTTCATAAAGAATACCCTGAATTGGAAAGCCTCCAAGAACATGCAAATCCCACAAAGAAATAGATAATTCCTCGACGGATGTGAGAAGTGTATTTATCTTGGGGCACCAAGATTCACAAAATGCTTGAAATATGTCTAAGTTACGGTCATAAGTAAAAAGTGGTACATAAACGGCATCATAAATCTATACCTTAATCAAAGTTTCTTTGCTCCTACAGAGCATATCTTCTGTCCACTTTCTATACCCAGGAATGTGACGGTACTCTCCCTCAAGTGTCATCGTATCTCCTCAACATATCTCTCTTAAAGTTATATGATGACTGATAACGCTCAATCTACAGCTCTCGTTTGAGTGTAAAGCGGTCGTTAGCAAATATAGAACCCAACCTGGGTTGGGTGTCGATCCCACAGGGAATAGCTTGGCCAACAAGTAAGTAAAATTACTAAACTTTTGGTGCAAGTCTCGTAAGAAGGGGGGATTCTTGTCTTGCAAGTAATGTAAACAAAAGCTGAAAATAATAAAGTAAAAAGAGAGAGATTGTTACGTTGGTTGTAAACAATGAGAATTGAAGCGTTGGGGTTATGTCCACCTTCTGAGGTATACGTCTCTATTGGCTATGAGTGTGTAGAATTCTGACATGCAATTGCTTATAGAGGATTGTAGTCGATGGTAAATCCAAGCGTCTCTCGACCTAAACAAGGACTATTTCACTTTAACTCTCTCGAGCTTAAAGCGTATCTAACGGTACGAATTCTCCAAGAGGTTAGTCCAGTTACGGCACTAGCTTTTTAATAGGAAAGGGTGTCCTACTACCTTGACATTATCTCTTTTCTAGACAAATAACTTTTCTCTCGAACAAGTTAAATGTTAGACTGGCGTATTCTTGCGTTTGCAACCGCAAAGAATGTAGATTTAAGATGAAGAGAATAATGATATAAGCAATATACGTGCCTCGAACTCACAAACTCACAGCAATAGATAGTAACTCATTCGGCTTCCATAACCCCAACAGAGAAGTTTAGTTACCCATGAATGCGAAGAAAATCACGATTGACATTGTTATTATATCACGATATTGAGTAATGGCGTGTAGATCAAGTGATAGGCGTGAGGCGTGATTCCTTAGCAAGTAACGATTCTCTTGTTGTGGAATTTAAGAATAGAAGAGTAGAAGAAGAAAAATTGAATTGTAAGATGAGAAGTTAAGAAGATGTTAGAAGATGTTAGAAGATGTTAGAAGATGTTAGAAGATATTAGAAGATCTCTAGCATGATAGGGTATTTATAATACCCGTATCCTAATTCTACTAAGCTAATGAAATAAATAACCAAATCCTACTAGACTAATGAAATCCTTAACCCAAATGTACTAGGTTAAGGTAACATTATCATAATCCACATAAAATAATGAAATACATAACCTAATTGTACTAGGTTAATGTATCATTGTCAAAATCTAGCTTTGTGTCTGTAAGTCCCCAAAGTCTTCAGAATTGCTGTTTTAGCCCGGGACAGATTTTCCATGCAGCAGTTTTGGTCCTTAGGCGTGTAAACTCCCTTCCCTTCCTTCGTGAGCTTTCTTTTGCATCAAGTAAGCCATAAAATGCTGAATTCTGCATTATTTATACCTGAAACTTTACTAATCATGTTCGTTAGCTCATTTACAGGAAAAAGGACTAAAAGTGCATGAAATATATAATTTGTTCTCAAAACTAGGCTAAAATATGGGCAAAATATATTGATATAGGCGCGTAAATTCGCCTATCATCAACACCCCACACTTAGAGCTTTGTTTGTCCTCGAACAAACTATCATGTCCTTCTAAACATCAACTTAGGGTTTTACAGCAACAACACAAAATATTCGTCAAGACAAGCACAACAATTATCAACAAAGAGTAGCTTTCCGATTATAAGTAGAAACAATTTAACCTCAAGTATAGACTCGTGATGGTGATCAACTCGCATGCAAACGTTAAAGTGCATAGAATCATATACAACTATCCAAAACTCATCAACCATGTGTGTCTCACCATATAGTACCCATAATCACTCACAAATATAGCATATTTTTCAAACACGGGTATCAAAATGTCCTTGCTCTCACTCTCACAAAGAATTCATATATAGCGAATGATGACCATAGGCTTTCCCTTAATGTAATACTCTACTAAATGTTGGAATGTTAAGATTAGGATCAAGTAGGTCTTTTGATGGTTGTAATGTAGGCTAAGGGACGGGTAAGACTATTTTGGCCAGGAATAGTGACTAAGTTCCTAAGCGCTTTAATACATCACTTTGTATTATTGACACTTTTTTCTTTCAACCTTTCTTCTTTCTTTTGTTATACCACCCTTGTTCTCCTCTTTTGTTTTTCAATTTTAAGCACAACTCGCTTTTCAGCTTTCTTTTCCTTTTTCTTTTCACAACATACCTCTTATGATAGCACTTTCTTTTTCATAACACATTCAAGTACCATTACAATTTATAGCATCATACTCACCCAATTTCCTCTTATGTTGTCACTTGACTTTTTCACTTTAAAGCATTTAGGAGTTTGGATCAAATTACGGTCTTGAAAAAAATAGATTAGGCTTACATACAAGGTTGTCAAAGAAATAGGCTAAAGGCTCAAAAGGGTTTAACTAGGATGATGTCCATGGGTATGTAAAACTGAAGGTAAACAAATATAGGTTGCCAAAGAAATGCCAAAATCATATCCTAAACTTACACTCCTTATTTTCGCTTTGCATACATACCAGGCAAGTTCTAGCATCAGCTACACACATAGAATATACGATTATCTCACACACACAAGGCACATGGTCGACTTGCTTGGAAGTAATATAGACTCTCGACCCAACAAGTGAAGGAATTGAACCTCACAATATCACATAATGAGTCACAACTAGAGCCTAAACGTCTCAATAGTCACAATTGTAGCACATACTCTTGTTATAATCTCATGCTGCCTATCAAAATAATTTCATGCGAAGCTAGAAAAAATTTACTACTAAAAAAATTGAAAAAAAATGAAACAAAAACAAAGCAAGAAAACATAGATGCGATAGAGAAGTATAGCATACGATACCGCCACCCCACACTTAAACGGGACACTGCCCTCAGTGGAAAATAAATACGAGGAACCTGGTTAGTCGGACTCTTCCTCATTGTCGGGGGTCATACCCCCTTCGTCGGAATCATCATAAGAGTCGTCGTCAGAGTTCTCCTCCTCGTCAGAGTCTGGCAAGCGTCGATCGTCATCAGTCGGCACATCATCATCTAGAGGTTCCTCAAAGTATACGCCCACTCCACACATCTCCCGTGCATGCATGTTCATGGGATAGTCGTGGTCCAGCTGTTGGAGCTCTGCAGCAGTTGGAACACGACCTCCGCTCATCATTGTAAACCTCATCATGCCGTACATATGGCGGGAGAAACTCTCATCCCAAGCATGTCTCTCTGCCGTAGTAAGGTTGATGCCATGTGTTGATTCAGCATCTTTGACCTTTGTGAGGTTAACCTTTTTCGGATTGTGTGGGAGTTTATGATCAGCTGGTTCCTCTTCGATATCCTCCTTCCGCAAGATTGCTGTCAACAAATTGCCAAATGTGAAATGAGACCTTTTGTGGAGTCTGGCCTTCCTCATGGTAGATCGAATGATTGACCCAAAGTTGATAGGGACATTTGTCATCAAAGCATAGACCAAACACACTCTATCTCTCGATATCTTGGTGTATTAAGTCCCAGGAATAAGACATGAGTTGACAATGCGCATCCAGATTCTTGCTTCCCTATTTAGTGGAGCATA
Source organism: Capsicum pubescens (assembly GCA_030864215.1). Classification (NCBI taxonomy): domain Eukaryota; kingdom Viridiplantae; phylum Streptophyta; class Magnoliopsida; order Solanales; family Solanaceae; genus Capsicum; species Capsicum pubescens. The sequence continues at coordinate 144,140,330 of CM061548.1, read as the reverse complement.
GGGGAAGGTGTTGTGTCGGCCGGTTTCTCTATGTCTGCCCCACCTTGCCATTGATCTGCTTCCACAAAGCGTGTGTCGTATTGCTCTATAAGGAGGCCTGCTGTACAGCTCTTTGAATGGTGCTGTGTCGATCGAAGGTAAGCCAAGAAAAGAGTTGATCCAGTCCGCGGTGAGCTGTAACACCTGGCCCCGAATTTTGACTTCATCGCCTGTTGTGTTTGGCGACCATTTGGCATAAAACTCTCTTGTTAGATCAAGATTACACTCTCCCATGTCGCGGAAGATGAAATCCAACTTCAAAGCCATTATTTTTGCCAACATACGCGGCTCCTTCTTTGCTAAGGTATCCTTGTTGATCAAGTCGACGTGCACATATTTTCTTTATTTGTTGCTGCTGTACCATGCTTTGGCTTCTTCCTCAAGAACCCATTTTATTCCGAACATTCTACGTGGTAGTTGTGCTGAGGATGATTCTCCTTGGTCTTTTCGACTTCTTTTCTTGCCCTTTTGGGAAGTGGTCGCCTTCTCCTTGCCTTGCCTCGCTTTAGGTGCCATTGTACTTGAGACTAGAAATAGTGTTAGTTGCAGCACAGTCTCACTTGATACAATCTATAAGCAAGCATTAGGGGTACCACCCCACACTTAGTTTTGTTAACACAAATCAGTGAGGTGAAAGTAGTCGATTTACTCAGATTTCATCGAGATACGTTTTAGGATTGTATTCCGACAAGAAAATCAGCAATGCATCACTTACTTGCAGCCATTGGACTACTTTCATGGTAGATATAGCAACACTACTACATAGGGGTTACCACATTGAATCGTTATTCTTACAACAATCACAACCTCCTAAGTCGGTAGGCACTATAAGTCTTATCCCTATGACCGGGATAGTCTAACATGTAAGTATCCAAACAACAATCTTAAGCAATATTCATAGACATAGCAATTCCGCAAATATCATAACAATGCTATTGAAACCAAATTCAAGTCGGAAACAAGTCAAGATTTTCCTACGTATATGTTCACTCACATGATTTTGCAACAACAATCCAAACACATGAACATCACCAACAATCTTATATAATTTAGCAATTCATAATAGCCATAGCAACGTAGTACTTACGAGAAATAAATGAAGAATAAGAGAGTACTTACTTGCTTGAAACTTGTGTAGATGGTTTTGTGAATTGGAAGAGCAAAAGAATTTTTTTTTAAGAAGATTTGGAAGAGTATGCGGCGCCTTTAGGGTATTTTCTATTGTGGTTGTGTTATAAAACTAAGTCCCCTTTATATAGGAAGAGTATGGGTCGGGTTATGACCCATTTACAATCGGTTTTGGAGACAAAAATCCTACATATGCGGCGCATTGTCTATGGCATAATGGGACATATGCGCCGCATAGTCTATGGCATTTGTAGACATATGCTCCGCATAGTCTATGGCATATGAGATATTGAGACCAAATGCCATAGCATAGGCGGCGCATAGTCAAAAGCATACCTAGGAATAGGCGGCGCATAGTGAATAACACACTAGATTATGAGACCTTAGGCTATAGGATAGGTTGTGCATCGTTCGTGGCCTAGTTTTACCAAGGCGTAGCCTTCCTCGAAGCCTATTTTGGCGTGAGAAAGGCTCAATCCATAGCCTTATGCATCACCCTTCCTAACTTACCAACTTTACCATACAATGCGTCCAAATCGTCAATTGAAATCAATCTCCTCGTTGACTACTTCTTGCACCTATATTCGCTCAAACAAATAAAAACGATTAGTACGATGGGTTGCCTCCCACCAAGCGTCTTAGTTTTGGTCGTGGCACGACTCTTATTTTTGGATTTTTATTTATCAAAAGCAAAACACATACTAGAACGAAATGAAAAATGAAAAACGATAAAAGATAAACGATGGGTTGCCTCCCATCTAGCGCTTGATTTATTGTCGCGGCACGACATAGTTACCTCGAGTACTCAGACTTCGTCGGGATAGATGGTGGATCGTTTTCTGAATGGATTCAGATGACAATGAGGCTTACTTGTAGGAGGGGTACCAATTATATCATCAATAGTCCAACCTATAGCTCTCATGTATCTCTTCAGAGTAGAGATGAGAGAGTCTATGTGCTGTTTACTTAAATCATCTGCACTCACCGGAAGTATCTTTATACTTTCCAAGAACACATACCTTAGATAATCGGGGAGCTCTTTCGATTCTAGCATTGGTGGCTCTTCAAGGGAAGTCTTCGCTGTAGGTGAAGGTTGATTCTTAAGATCACGGTCCGGTTGCTTAGGAGTATGGGAATAGGACTCTATTTCTGTTAGAGCACCCATAAGTTCTTCATAATCTTCATCGTCCTCATGCTCAACCTTCAGCAGCGCAGCAGACAATGGCTCAACAGTAAGCTGTTTCTCTACAGATAATGCTTTCTTATCTTCATAATGAACATCATCTACAGAGAACACATCCATATCTTTTGGCTGCTTTATCGCTTTTCACAAATCAAAATGAATCACTTCGTCATTCATTCAAAATAAAAGCTCATTATCTCTCATGTCAATAAGCACACTTCCTATTGCAAGGAAAGGACGTCCCAAGATTATGGGAACTTCAGAATCCCCCTCGCAATCCAAAATCACAAAGTCTGCAGGAAAAATGAAGGTAGACACCTTCACCAACACATCATTCAAGATACCCACAGGTCGTTTTACCGACCTATCAGCCATCACGAGCCTCATATTGGTTGGTGTCGGATCGCCTAACCCCAACTTCTTGTAGACGGATAGTGGCATCAAATTGATGCTAGCACCCAGATCGCACAATGCCTTAGCAAAATTCATAGATCCAACCGTGCAAGGAATAGTGAAAGCACCAGGGTCTGCCTTCTTCTGTACTAAGGACCTTGTGGCAATTGCACTACAATGATGAATATTATCTGCCGGCTCATAGCTTACTGCCTATTTTTTTTTCAACAGGTCCTTCATGAATTTAGCGTACCCAGGCATCTTTTCTAGCGCCTCTACCAACGGAACATTAATGGTCAGCTGCTTCAACATGGTCATGAATTTGCTAAACTTTGTATCATCCGCCACCTTCTTCAATCTTTGAGGAAAAGGTGGTGGTGGGTATGGAATTGTTCTCTCCATGGCTTTCTTCTCCTCTTGCTTCCGTTTTTTAGCTTTTCCAGGCTGCACGTTATGAGGAGTGATGTTAAGGACTTTAGGATCGGCTGCTGTGGCATCTTCCCCTTTCGCCTTATCATCAATTTTCGCTTCTTCATCAACCACTTGCTTGCCTTTTTCTGAAGTTTCCAGCACCTTACCACTTCGGGTAGTGATGGCCATGCATGACCCATCATTCCTTGGGTTTTGCACAGTATCGCTAGGTAAAGTGCCAGCCTTCCTTTGATTGAGTGCTGCTGAAAGTTGGCTCAATTGCTGCTCTATTTGCTTGATTGAAGTGGAATGAGAATCAACTAGTTGTTTCATGGAGGACAAATCATTAATTACCTCAGTAACTCCCGCGCTCGTTGCTTCCACTCCTTTCAATAATTTAGCCATCATGTCTTCCATACTTCCAGAATTAGATGTGGTGGTATCACGTCTACCAGGGGGAACATATACACCACTCTTTTCATTGTTTTTCTCCAACTACCTTGGTCCTTGTTTCCAGAATTATCATAATAGTTCCGACCTTGGTTTCCTTGGGTATTCCCACGGAAACCCCCCTGATTGTTCAAGTAGTTGGCCTCCTCTTCCGAATCAGATTCGTCTCTTCCTTTTAGCGCCACAGCTTTCACTTTTTCGGTCTTCCCTGATAATAAATGCTTTGTCAGAAGATCCATTTGCGTTTTCATGTGCGCTAAATCTTGATCACGTTCTTCTTGTCTTCTTCTTTGGTCTGCAGTCATGCCTATAGATAAAGTGGGGCTTGCTACCTCAGAATCCCTGGTATGCCAAGCTCTACTTTGTTTCGTCATGCGATCTAGCATATTGCTTGCTTGACCAAAGGTGAGGTCCATAAAAGATCCTCCAACTGCGTTATCCACCACTGGCTTAGTTATTGAATTCAAGGCTCTATACAATATCTCCATGAGGTGAACATTAGTCATGTGATGGTTTGGGCATCTCGCTAGCTTTGTCTTGAACCTCTCCCATGTTTCATGAAGAGCTTCAGTGGGAAGCTGACGAAAGTTGCTGATTTCATCTCTCAATTGTGCCCTTTTGGAAGGCGGAAAGAATCTTTCTAGGAAAACGTCTCTCAATTGCCTCCAATTTGTAATTGAATCAGGAGTCAGCCCATTCAACCATAGTGTTGCCTCCCCAAACAGAGACAATGGAAATAGACGTAATTGAATTACATTCTGACCAACACCAGGATTGTCAAAAGACTTGCATGTAGAAATAAAGTTGATGAGATGCATATTCGGATCATCGCCTGCTAGTCCACCAAATAATCCCTTAAGTTGCAATAACTGCATCATGGTGCTTGTGATGTTGAACTTGGTTCCGGGCGCTAATGGTGGAAGAATAATGGCTCCTGTGGCTCCGGCTCCATCAAGATCATCATCATCATCATCGAACGGTATCTCACGTTGTGCATCCATTGATGCACTGAACAAAAACCTGCAGTAAACAGAAACAAAAACTAAAAGTAAAAGTACGAGAGTCTTCGACCAAAGGGTCTAGTAATTATTACGAACTTAATTGACACTTGTATTCCCCGGCAACGATGCCAATTTTTGATAACGCTCAATCTACAGCTCTCGTTTGAGTGTAAAGCGGTCGTTAGCAAATATAGAACCCAACCTGGGTTGGGTATCGATCCCACAGGGAATAGCTTGGCCAACAAGTAAGTAAAATTACTAAACTTTTGGTGCAAGTCTCGTAAGAAGGGGGGATTCTTGTCTTGCAAGTAATGTAAACAAAAGCTGAAAATAATAAAGTAAAAAGAGAGAGATTGTTACGTTGGTTGTAAACAATGAGAATTGAAGCGTTGGGGTTATGTCCACCTTCTGAGGTATACGTCTCTATTGGCTATGAGTGTGTAGAATTCTGACATGCAATTGCTTATAGAGGATTGTAGTCGATGGTAAATCCAAGCGTCTCTCGACCTAAACAAGGACTATTTCACTTTAACTCTCTCGAGCTTAAAGCGTATCTAACGGTATGAATTGTCCAAGAGGTTAGTCCAGTTACGGCACTAGCTTTTTAATAGGAAAGGGTGTCCTACTACCTTGACATTATCTCTTTTCCAGACAAATAACTTTTCTCTCGAACAAGTTAAATGTTAGACTGGCGTATTCTTGCATTTGCAACCGCAAAGAATGTAGATTTAAGATGAAGAGAATAATGATATAAGCAATATACGTGCCTCGAACTCACAAACTCACAGCAATAGATAGTAACTCATTCGGCTTCCATAACCCCAACAGAGAAGTTTAGTTACCCATGAATGCGAAGGAAATCACGATTGACATTGTTATTATATCACGATATTGAGTAATGGCGTGTAGATCAAGTGATAGGCGTGAGGCGTGATTCCTTAGCAAGTAACGATTCTCTTGTTGTGGAATTTAAGAATAGAAGAGTAGAAGAAGAAAAATTGAATTGTAAGATGAGAAGTTAAGAAGATGTTAGAAGATGTTAGAAGATGTTAGAAGATCTCTAGCATGATAGGGTATTTATAATACCCGTATCCTAATCCTACTAAGCTAATGAAATAAATAACCAAATCCTACTAGACTAATGAAATCCTTAACCCAAATGTACTAGGTTAAGGTAACATTATCATAATCCACATAAAATAATGAAATACATAACCTAATTGTACTAGGTTAATGTATCATTGTCAAAATCTAGCTTTGTGTCTGTAAGTCCCCAAAGTCTTCAGAATTGCTGTTTTAGCCCGGGACAGATTTTCCATGCAACAGTTTTGGTCCTTAGGCGTGTAAACTCCCTTTCCTTCCTTCGTGAGCTTTCTTTTGCATCAAGTAAGCCATAAAATGCTGAATTCTGCATTATTTATACCTGAAACTTTACTAATCATGTTCGTTAGCTCATTTACAGGAAAAAGGACTAAAAGTGCATGAAATATATAATTTGTTCTCAAAACTAGGCTAAAATATGGGCAAAATATATTGATATAGGCGCGTAAATTCGCCTATCATCAATGACCCAATCTTGAGAGTGGATTTATGATATTTGCATGATGATGATCTGACACTTGAAGAGAGAAAACTTGAATGACTAATCATAATTAAGGGTTTGTACAAAAGTCCAATTCGTCATGGAAAATGGGTTCTTGAAAGATGGCCACGAACTTATGTACCGACTAGTCAATGGAATGTTAGTTAAAAGTACAGTTTGCTAGGCCCTATCTTCAGTTTCGACTACAAGATACTTGGATCCGGTGGAAGGGGAGGAGTAGTGTCTGAAAATCACCATCTCTTCAAACTGCAAAGAAAAGAAGAAGGGTTAAACCTATGGCGTACAACAATAGGTACAAAAGAATCTTGACTAAGTCTTCCCTACGTGCCGTAAGATTACCATAAAGTTACCTTTTCTTATAACGGGGACGAGTAGCCTTCCCTATGCGTCGTAAGATTATCATAACGTTACCTTTTCTTATGGCGGGGACGAGTAGCCATCCCTATGCACCGTAATATTACCATAAAGTTACCTTTTCTTATGGCAGGGACGATTAGCCATCCCTATGCACCGTAATATTATCATAAAATTACTCGTTCTTATAGCGTGGAAGAATAGCCTATGCATCGTAAGATTACCATAAAATTATATTTTCTTATGGCGGGGATGAATAGCCATCCCTGTGTGCCATAAAATTACCATTAAATTATTTTTTCTTATGGTGGGGACGAGTAGTCATCCCTGTGCGCCCTAAAATTACCATAAAATTACCTTTTCTTATGATGGGGATGAATAGCTATCCTTATACGCCATAAAATTGCCATGAAATTACCTTTTCTTAAAGTGGAGACAAGTAGCCATCCTTTTGAACCATATGATTATCGCCTTTGCATGAAAGGCATTATCTTAAGCGAGAATCCTAACCATGCATGGGTTTTTATTAAAAAAAAGGGAAAAAAGGAGAGAGAAAATTCCTCAATAATTAATTCTTGAAGCTCAAACCAGAGGTGTCTCCAAAGGATGGACCTTGCAAATTAATTCTTTTCATGGAAAAAAGAAAAATATACATAGGGTATTTATAGGGTTGAAGAGGCGGTGGCTGAATATCCATGTACAACTAATACTAGGAAATTTGATTCCTAGCAGGGGTCAAACAGTTGCATGCAGTCCAAAAAAAAAGTGAAATAGGGGTCGCTTGGAACGGATAAACAAAATTCGTATAATGAACAAATAGGAAATGGAATTCAAGCCTAAGAAGAAAACTTAAGTAGCTGGGGCCCGCACCACATGCTATTTATGTACAATTAGGATTTGTGTTATCTAAAAAAAGATGAGTCTTTATTCTATTAAAAAAGAGCTACAACAATTTGGAGAAAATTATGTGGTCAACTTTATTTGAAAAGACCAAATAGCAGCAAGGCCCACGCAAAGGACAAGGGTGTGTACATGTGCTACTTAAAAAATAATAATAGTAGTATTAAATGATACCAAAAGGATAGACCCATAATAGTAGCATTAAATGCCATCACAAGTGAGCCCATTATTTTTGGAATTATACGTGATTGACCCATGCACAATATGTACTTCAAGTCTAGTCTCAAACAAATTAAATATCTTGACAAGTCTTGATGTGAGGGCATTTTGTGGACAACGAAATTTTATTAAATTAAAATCTGTATGAAATTTGAATTATATTAAATTTAAAATATATTAGTCTCAAATAACCATTGTGGATTAATATAATTAGATTAATATTAATATAATTGGATTAGTTAGTTAAATCCAAACATATATGAATTTAATTAAAGTCCAACCTCAATTGGGTTAGACCGTTAATTTGGGCAACAAATGACTAAGATCACTTTATCAAGCCAAAGATGTCATCATATTAATTTAGGCTACAAATGAATAAGCCACTTTAGCAAGCCCATCATGTTCTAAAGGTCCAATTTGGCACCACGTGTCGAATGTCGTGGTATGCTAGTCAAGTGAAGGAGCCAATGGGACCATGCCACATGTCAAAATAATGCGGTTAATTAAAATCCCATAAAAGGTGCCAGGTTACTTAAATCTGATTGGTCAAAGAAAGTTCATATTTATCAAGACCATGTCACTTAAATCTGATTGGTCAAAGAAAGTTCATATTTATCATGACTCTTTACTTCCTACAACTATAAATATGGGCTTTATAATTTAGAAAAGGGACCAACAAGTTTAGCAAGAAGCAAGAGAGATCTTATGGATCAAACGCAACAAATTTCTCTACAAATTCAAGAATTCAAGATTAGTTCCTCAAGCTTCATGATCAAGACTTCAAGATTCAAGAACAAGCTCAAGCTTCAAGATCAAGACGTCAAGATTCAAGAACAAGCTCAAAGGCCCTTGAATTCAAGTACAAGTCAAGATCAAATCCATGAAGTTCACCAATCAAGTTCAAGTTCAAGAACAAGCTACAAAGTCCTTGGATTCAAGCACAAGGCAAGATCAAATCCATCAAGTTCTCCAATCAAGTTCAAGATCAATCTTGTAGCCCTTGAATTTATAGTTGAAAAGGTGAATCAGAGTATTCATAGAAATTGTAACACTCACATTGAAATCAATAAATCGATTATTGCGGTATTTTTCTTGTCTAGGTTATTATTTTTAGTCTTGAGAATTTTATTGTACAACAGTTGTATTAGCAAAAAAAAATAGAGAGGGACTAGGTTTGACCACAATACAACACACAACCATAAATAATATCAATCATCCTATATATTATGCTCTTTTTAAAATTTTAATTGCCTTGCCCATTCAACCATTACAAAAGTACAAGTGAATGAGGAGGGCATAGATCTTACCTCCAAGAAGTCATGATTGAGGCTTTCAATCTACAAAAGATATGGATGGAATAATATGCATCTTCCTTATACTACTACATAATAGCTTATACATTAAACTAATAAAGAAATTCGATTTGTCATATCTTTTATGAATGTTAGGAAGTTGGCACTTGTCTAGTTGAATAATTTTCTTCCGTTCTCTTGGTATTTGATGGAAAGAAGAATAGAAGGTACTATCTCCATGTGAAGTAACCATCTTAGCCAAAAAAATCAACAACTTTATGTAAAGGCTTGATTTTGTGAATCTTTTATTTTTATGTGGTTTAATCATTTGATTCATTTTCGTTGTTGCTTTGAGATGTTTCTGGGTTATGGGAATAGTTGGCATAGTTTCCAATGCGATTCAAAATATTTTGTGCAAGTTTGTTATTTTTAGAGGTTAAAAAGGTCTTATATTTGAGTTTGATCAATATTTATTATTCTGAATATTAGATTAAAAAAATAAACTATGCCAGCAGATCCGAGACGTCAATTTTAGATTGTAGTGTAGTTGGTTTGATTTTATGGCATTTGGATCTCATTCGATCCTCAATTCAGAAAATTGTGAAATTGAGTTTTGGGGGTTAATTTTGTGAAAATGATCTCTTTTGAAACTTTGATGTCACCATTGAGTCCGAAATATCGAATTCAGTCTAGTAGCATATTTTGTTTGCATGCATGGGATTTCAAACAAATCTCGAGGGCGTGATTTGCAACTTTACACATTTAGCAAAATTGTTGGTGCACCAATTATTTGCGGCAGCCATTTTAGTAGCAATAGGACCTTTAAAGCGGTGAGCACTTTAGCATCCAAGGTGTCGCTAAAGTAGAGGCTAGCTAGTAGTCGGATACCACGACCGATTTTGCGATATAAAGATCGCTTTAGCAGCCAACCCTTGGAGGGTCGGACCACTTTAGCTATCGAACCACACTAATACAGTGACTACTAAAGCGGTTAGTGTTGGTACGGTGTAAAAATATTTTTTCTCAATTTTTCTTCTATTTTTTAGATTTGTGCTTCAGGTTTTAGAATTTTTGGACTAATTTCTGTATTTTCAAGCTTGGATAAGTTCCAAATCATTATTTCAATTATTTTACTCCAATTCTCGTCATCTAAAACTCGTAAGAATGTGATTTCAAGAGTGAAATTGGGAGATTTTGGCCCAAAATGCCTAAAATAGATTTTTTTCAATTTAAATCCCATTTTAAACCTATTTTCACTTGGGTTTTCTTCTATGGCTTTCTTTATTCATGGGTAATGTGTTTATGGATAAAAGTTTCAGTTTTACTTTTTTTTTTTTCAAAAACCAGTATGCAATACTGGTATCGTTAGCTTTCTTTTAACACGTAGATTCTTTAGTTGATTTCGAGGCCATTTGAGAGGGTAAGGCTCCGGGTTGAGGATTTTTGGATCAGATATTGTCTCTTTGAGGTTGGTATTGTGTAAGATCATGCTATGGTTATGGGTAATAATCATGAAAATAATGTTATTATTGTTGTGTGCTCGTGTGGTGGCTTACGTTGTTCTTATTGATAATTTGAGATGATGTTTGCTATGTGTGGACCATGTGGGAGCCTTATCTGATGTTGTTTGCCTTGTGTATACCTTGGGTTGCTTTCTTCATGATAGAAAATGCCTAAGTTGGGCTTAATGTGATATGAATGACGTACTATTTGCATATTTCTCTCTAATGATACATGACTTATATTGAATCAAGGGTGTTTGACATATTGAGTGAATTTTTGAGCTCACATGTGTGTATTTTGAATGAATTTGAGATTTTCATACTGGTTTGATTGTGAACATTGCATCCTCATATCATACATATATTTATGAGATATTGGTATCATTATGGAGATATTAATTTTTGACACTAATGAGACATTTTTACAAAATCCTCTATCGTCGCCCACAATTCAGAGAGAAGATATGAATATGGAGACTGGGATTGAGTATTGAGATTGTATATGAGTTGTGAACCCTTCGTGGGTCCTACCTTAAAGCATTGATACTCGTTTGGTGTATACAAAGGTAATGCAATAACCTCGATCATATCACATTATCATTATTATCACTCTCATTGTATCTCATCCATTTATGCATCTTCATTATTGTGCTTTTTAATTTTATTAATGCATGTCTTTTCTATTTCTTTTATGTTTCTATTCTCCTATTTATGTGCTATATTTATAATATTTAGATGAGATAGTGTGAGATACCATTTGGAACATTTTCTATTTGCAAGTGACGTGCTCATAGTTTGTATTTTATATACTTTATTTTCTACTTTGCTCAGTTGGCCTATGATACATACTGAGTACAAGTGCACCATACTTATCCCTAATTTGCCTTTTTGGTGCAGAACTAGGTACGAGTTCATCGTGCGGGAGTTCATATAGAGATTTGTGAGATATTCAAGGTGGCGATCGCTCTATGCTTTCAGAGTTAACATCCTACCTCATCCTATCTTGTTTATATCTTATTTTGGATTCTGAGATAGATTAGTAGTTTGTCATACTCTCAGTTGTATTTTTAGACTTTGAGATGTAGTTACATTATTCTTACACTGTGATACCAGATTTTGGGATGGTTTATAGTATTATTTTTATATTCAAACTTCCACTTCTATTGTATGTGTATGGTTTGACTTTGTTCTAGAAGTCTCGCAATAGCTTACTTGTCAAGGCTTAACAGCAATAAGTGTTATCACGACCCTAGTTTTTGGATCGTGACAAATCAGTATCAGAGCAGCCAGGTCCATTGGTCTCATCAATTTAAGAACAGGGTGTCTAAAGGCTATACTATATCTTTAGGAAACTTCTCTTATTTTTTTCCTTATCGTGCAAGTTTTTACATACCCTATATTCTAAGCAGATTTTCACTTTTTCTACATAGATGGTGAGGACTAGATCTAATGAGACTAGGGATACAAAGATGACACTCAAAGAGAGATCCCAACCTAAGGGGCGAGGAAGGATACATGTGATGAGCTCTAGGTAGAGAGTGGGCATGAGGATCTGGCCCTTCCATACGTAGTACTCGGGGGGTCTTCCCTAAGCCCGAGGTTGATCATGCTAGAGCTATGCATCCTACTCAAGTTTCAATGAGTTCTTCCACCCTAGTCTTGAAGGGTTTATTGATTCGTTTGATAAATCATTTGGAAGGTGTTCCCTTGAGTGCACCTAGTATTCCTCTAGCTTTGAGTGTTGTAGCTTTATTTGTCCCAGAGTCTACTTATGGTGTTTCTTTGGTTTTGATTGTGATTTCTTCATCGGTACCGACGTCTACTCATATTATTTCACATGTTTTGATTATTGTTCCTCCTTCTATGCCAATATCTGAGTATGGTATTACAAGTCCAGGGGTTCAACCTTCATCTATGTTACCTCCTCAAGTAGGATCACAACTCTCCATCTTGACTATATTTCTTGTTGCTTCAGGTCTGTTGTGTCTTTTTAGGATCAGAAAAGGTTTGAGAGATTTACTCGCTTGGGTTCGCCTAAGTTTGGCGGTGTTGTGGTAGAGGATGCCTATGAGTTCTTAATTAATCACCAGGAGAATTTGTATAACCTTGGATCGCTTGAGTCACATGGAGTTTCTTACACTATCTACTATTTAAGGTCTATAACAGAGAAGTTCCAGACCTCTTGGATCGCAGAGATGACTTGGGATTAGTTTTTGAGGCCTTTTTAGACCGGTTCATGCCATTCAGTTTAAGGGATCAGATAAGATAAGTTTGATCACCTGGAGCAGGGCGCCATGTTTATTGTTGAGTATGAGGCACGTTTCCAAGCCTTGTTCAGATATTTTATTGCCAGTATTGCCACCGATTTAGAGAAGATTCAAAAGTTTATGAAGAGATTGAATGTTTTACTTCAGTTGGATACTACCCAGATAGTGGTGTTAGGGGCATCATTTCAGAGTATAGTAGATCATAATAAGATGATTGAGTCTATCCTTCGAGCGTCTCAGTGCAGCGTTAAGAGGGTGTACTATCAGAGAAAGTTCAGTGGTCACACTCCTCAAGGTAGGGATTTATAGGTTCCCGTGGATACCATAGTAGACCAATGCAGACAATATTTTAGGGTTCAGGTAGTAGATCTTCTAGCTCAGCGGCTTCGGGTAGTCGGGCTTCATCTCAGGGTGGTCGTTCTAGTGCAGTTGTTCCTCCAAAGATTGAGTACGACCATAAAGGTTGCTATATGTGTGATGAGTTTGTCCATATGGCCAAGGATTGCCCCTGTCATGATTTTAGGCCTACCCCTATATCGATAGTGCAAGGTGATCCTCAGGATTGTAGAGGTGCTACTAGAGGTGCATGAGGTAGAAATAGTGGTGCCCGTAGTAGTGGTCGTGGGGCTATTCAGTCTATTGGTGGATGTGTAAAGTGTTATGCTATCCCCTCTAAACGTGAGGCAAAGGCTTCTAACACTATTATCACAAGTATTGTCCCTATTTGTTTTAAATCTGCATTTGTGTTATTTGATCCGGGGTCAACTTTTTTTTATATGTCTAAATATTTTTCTTTGAGTTTTGATTCTACTAGTGAGCCTCTTTTCATGCCTATCCATGTATCTACCCTGTACAAGACACTTTAGTGGTGGATTGGGTACATCGATCTTGTATTGTGACTTTCTCGGGTTGTGAGACTTAGGTAGATCTGATTATCCTACATATGGTAGATTTTGATGTCATCTTGGATATGGATTGGTTAGTTCCCTATCATGTTGTTCTAGACTATTATATTAAGATCGTAACTTTAGTTTGGTAGATGTGCTAAGGATAACCTTAAAGAATATGCTTCATTTCGGTCCTAGGAGAGTTATAACCATTCTTCAAGCTCATCGCTTGATAGAGAGGGGGTGTTTATGTTACGCGGCCCATATTCTTGATACTAGTATTGATTCACCCCCTCTGTTAGATTCTGTTCATATTGTTTGTGAGTTTATGGATGTATTTTCTACGAATTTGCCAGGTATGCCTCCGAATTATGATATTAACTTTTCTATTGATGTTAAGCCGGGCACCAAGCCCATTTTTGTTCCTCTTTATAGGATGGTCCTAGCAAAGTTGATGGAGTTGAAGGACCAGTTGCAGGATTTGTTGGAAAGATATTATTTTAGTCTTGTGGGTTTGTTGCAGTACAATGATAACCACTGGGTTTGTTGTTGTTGTTGTTGTATCACCTTGGGGTATGCTCATCCTGTTTGCAAAAAAAGGATGGGTCTATGTGTATGTGTATTAATTATAGGCAGTTGAACAAGGTAATAGTTAAGGATAAGTATATTTTTCCTTGTATTGATGATTTATTTGATTAGATTTAGGGTGCTTTAGTGTTTTTGTAGATTGATTTGAGATTCGGGTATCACCAGTTAAGGATTATAGCTTCAGATATTTCGAAGATAGCTTTTTAGACTCGGTACAATCATTATGAGTTCTTGGTCATGTCCTATGGATTGACCAATGCCCTAGCCGCATTCATGGAGTTGATGAATCAGGTATTCTGACCGTATCTTGACTTTTTTCTCATTGTACTTATAAATTATATTATGGTTTACTCTAAGAGTGAGGCTGACCATGAGAAGCATGTGCGAATTGTAGTTCAGAGTTTGAGAGATGAGAAGTATGCTAAGTTCTCCAAGTATGAGTTTTTGTTAGATTCTATCTCTTTTTTGGGTCATATGGTGACCAATGATGTTATCATGGTTGATCCGACCAAGGTTACAGTAGTTCCTGATTGGGCTACTCCTACTTCTCCTATTAAGATTCAGAGGTTTATTGGGTAGCAGGCTACTATCGATGCTTTATTGAGGTTTTTCATCTATTGCGGAACTGTTGACTAAGTTGACTCAGAAAAAGATTTCTTTTCAGTAGTGTTATGCTTGTGAGGGGAGCTTTCAAATGGCAAGAATTTATTGAAATTATCTCCTATCTTGACTTTGACCAAAAAGGGTGTGGGCTTTATCATCTTTCGTGATGCTTCTGGTACTCGGTTAGGTGTTATGTTGATGCATGAGGGTAAGGTGATTGCATATTTTTCACGCCAGTTGAAGCCCTGTGAATAAAATTACCCTACTCATAATTTGGAGTTGTGCGCGATTGTATTTTCTTTGAAGTTGTGGAGGCACTTTTGTATGGAATTTGTTGTGACATCATCTCGGATCACCACAGACTTCAGTATTTCATCACCCAGCAAGATCTTAGTATGAGACAGCGTCGTTCCCTTGAGGTGCTTAAGGATTATGACATTACTATTCTTTATCATTCGGGAAAGGCTAATGCGGTTGTGGTGCCTTGAGTCGCAAGTCGACTAGTTTGGGTAGCTTGGCAAATTTTTTAACCCAGGATAGGCCTTTGACCTTAAAGGTTCCGTCTTTGGATAATCATATAGTTAGGCTTGATATTTCGACACCTAGGTGTGTTTTGGTATATGTGGAGGCTAAATCTTTTTTTTATGGAGCAGATTTGAACTCGTCAATTTAATTATGTTAGTTTGAGAGTGATTTTGGATAATGTGTTGAGTGGAGAGGCTAAGGAAGCCTCACTTGACTCCAATGTGATTTGAGTATTAGAGGTTGATTTTATGTTTGAGAACGGGTGATTGGGTGAGATTAGGTTTGGAGAAGGCTCATTATTCTAAGTATTTGATTCATTTGGGAGGGACTAGGATGTATCATAATTTGAGACAACACTATTGGTAGAATGGTATGAGGAGGGATATAATGGACTCTGTAGCTCATTGCCTATATTGTCAGTGAGTGAAGGCCGAGCATTTGAGGCCTAATGATTTTTCTTTAGATGTTACCCATTCTCAAGTGGAAATGAGAATAGATCACTATGGACTTCATGACTCAATTTCTTTGTACTTCTCATGGTTTTGATAGTGTATGAGTCATCGTGGATCAATTAATCAAATCTACTCATTTTAACCCTATTCGGGTTTTTTTTCAGTGCTGAGAGGTTGACTCGTATCTATGTTCATGAGATAGTTTTTCTCCATGGGGTACCAATGTCTATTATCTCAGATAGAGGTTCAGTCTTCACTTCTCATTTTTAGAAGGTATTTCAGGAAGAGTTGGGTATCTGGGTTGATCTTAGCATAACTTTTTACCCCTAGATCGATTGTCAGTCAGAGCGGACTATTCAGGTTTTAAAGGATATGCTCTGTGCTTGTGTTATGGACTTTGAAGGTCCCTGAGAGCAGCATTTAGCCTTGGCGGAGTTTGCGTATAATAATAACTACTAGTTCAGCATTGAGATAACACCCTTTGAGGCATTATATGGTAGGCATTATCGCTCTCCAGTTGGTTAGTTTGAGGATTTTGAGATTAGGTCCCGAGGTGCGGACTTGCTTTGTGAGTCTTTGAATAGGATTTGGGTCATTTAGGATAGACTTCAAGCGACTCAAAGTAGGCAAAAGTGCTACGTGGACCATAAACTTCATGACTTGAGATTTAGTGTTGGTGATCAAGTCTTCCTTTGTGTTTCTCCCATGAAGGGCGTGATGAGGTTTGGGAAGAGGGCAAGCTTAGCCCTAGGTACATTGGTCCATTTAAGATTCTTAGAACTATTGAGGATGTAGCTTATGAATTAGAATTTCCCCAAGATTTATCAGTTGTTCATTTAGTTTTTCATGTATCCATTCTACGGTGTTATATTCCAGATGAATCTTATGTCATTCGTTGGGACTCAGTGCAGTTAGATAAGAGGTTGTCTTTTGTTAAGAATCTAGCCTTCATTTTAGCCAGGGACCTTAGATGGTTACGTTCTAGAGATATTTCGGTGGTTAAGTCCCAGTGGAGACACCATCTTTAATATAAGGCTACTTTAGAAGTTGAGTCCGACATGCATAGTAACTATCTCCAGCTTTTTGCTGATTCATATATTTCCCTTGACTTTAGTTCGATGACAAACTAGATTCTTAGTGGTGGATAATGTAAGGACTTGATTCTGTGATTCTTTTATTTTTTATGTGTTTTGACCATTTTACCCCTTCCCGTGGTTGCTTTTTAATGTGTTTAAGGTGTTGGGATAGTTGGCATGATCCCAATACGATTCAGAACATTTTGTGTGAGTTTGTGATTTTTTAAAAGTTAAAAAGGTCTTATAGTTGACTTGGTCAATATTTATTGTTTTTAGTGTCGAATGGCAAAGTAGATTGCGCTAGTAGATTTGGGACTTCGATTTTGGGTTGGCAGCATAGTTGGTGTGATTTTGAATCTCATTTTGATCCTCGATTCAAAAAATTATGAAATTGGATTTCAGGGGTCAATTTTATAAAAATGACCTATTTTTGAAAATCTGATGTCACCATTAAATTCGGAATATCGAATTCAGTCTAGTAGCATATTTGATTTGCCTGTACGGGATTTCAAATAAATTTTGAGGACTTGATCCGCAATTTTGCACTCTTAGCAAAGTTGCTGGAGCACTAATTATCTGGTGTAATCGCTAAAGTGTCTATAGGACCGCTAAAGCAGCGATCGCTTTAGCGTCCCAGGCACCACCAAAGCGGATCCTAGCTGGCAGTCGGATACCGCTAAAGTGGCCAAGGCTCGTTTAGCGGTATGAGGACTGCTTAGCTATCAACCCTTATAGGGTCGGACCTCTTTAGCAGTCGGTCCGTGCTAAAGTGATCATTTGACCGCTTTAACGATCAGCGCTGGTACGTATAAAAATATTCTTTCATTTTTTAGATTTAAGCTTTGAATTTTAGAGTTTTTGGATGAATTCTTCCATTTTCAAGCTTGGGTAAGCTCCATATCATTATTTCAACTATTTTACTTTGATTTTTGTCATTTAAAACTCGTAAAAATGTGATTTAAAAGTGAAATTTGGAAATTTTGACCCGAAAGGCCTAAAATAATTTTTCTTCAATTTAAATATCATTTTTAATCCGTTTTAACTTGAATTTTCTCCTATGGCTTCCTTTAATCATATGTAATGTGTATATAGACAAACATTCTGATTTTACTCTTTTTTTACAAAAATTTATTTCAGAGATCTATTTTGACCTCAACTCGGAAGTAGGCAATATGGGTATCATTGACTTTTTTTTAATGTTTAAATTCTATATTTGTATATTTTAGTTGATACCAAGATCGTTCGAGAGGAGAAGGCTCCAAATTGAACTGTTTTGGATTGGATTTCATCGCTTCGAGGTAGGTTATAGCTTAACTTTCTCCAGACTGGGTTGGATAGTTAATATTTATATAAGAGCATGCTATGGGCATGGGTAATAATCATGAACATAATGTTATTACTATTGTGTGTCCGTGGCGGGGCTCACATTTTTATTATTGGTATGGATATCGTTGGCTTTCTTTTAATGCCTAAATTCTATATTTGTGTATTTTAGTTGTTATCGAGATCGTTCAAGAGGGAAAAACTCCAGGTTGAAGTGTTTTGGATCGAATTTCGTCACTTCGATGTAGGTTATGTCTTAACTTCTATTAGACTGGGCTGGGTAGTTAATATTTGTATAAGAGCATGCTATAGGTATGCGTAATAATCATGAAAATAATGTTATTATTATTGTGTATCCGTGTGGGGGCTCACATTGTTATTATTGGTGATCTGAGATGATGTTCGCTATGTATGACCCGTGTGGGAGCCTTATCTGATGTTGTTGGGCTTGTGTAGATCTTTGGTTGCTTTCTTCGTGATAGAAAATGCCTAAGTTGGGGTTAATGTAATATGAATGATGTCTTATTTGTATATTTCAATCTAATGCTACATGACGCATATTGAATCATGGATGATTGACATATTAAGTGGATTTTTAAGCTCACATGCATATATATTGATTGAATTTGAGATTTTCATACTGGTTTGATTGTGAGCATTACATCCTCATATCATACATACATTCATAAGATATTGGTACCATTGTGGAGATACTGATTTTTGACAGGAATATGAAACACTTTTTCAAAACTCTCTGTCGTAGAACATGAGTCGGGGAGGAGATATGGATATAGATCTAAGATTCAGTATTGAGATTGTATCTGGATTACAAATTCCTCATGGGTCCTACCTGGAAGCACTGATGCTCGGTAGCTATATACGGAGGTTAATGAATAACCTCAATCATATCACATCATCATCATCATTATCACTCTCAATACATCTCATCCATTTATTCATCTTCATTATTGTGCTTATATATTTTATCTGATGCCTGTCGTTTCTATTTCTTTTATGTACCTATTCTCCTGTTTATATGTTGTATTTAGAACCGTTAGTGAATAAGGTATGAGCTACCGTCTGGGACATTTTCTATTTACAGGTGACGTGCTCATAATTGTATTTTATATACTTTATTTTCTACTTTGTTCAGTCGGTCTATGATTGAGTACAAGTGGATCGTACCCATCCCTACTGTGTCCTCTCGACAGATCCAGGTATTAGTGTGTCGCGCGACATCTGAGTTCGTCGAAGATTTGTGATACATTCGAGGTAGCGGCCGCTCTATGCTTTCAGAGTTACCTCCTACCTCATCCTATCTAGTTTATGTCTTATTTTGGATTCTAAGATAGACTTGTAGTTTTTCGTACTATCAGTTATATTTTCAGTTTTGGGACGTATTTAGATTGTTCTTACATTGTGACATCAGGTTTTGAGATGGTTTATGGTATTATTTTGATATTCGGACTTCCGCTTCTATTATTTGTGTATGGTTTGACTTCGTTCCAGAAGTCTCACCAAATTTTATGTTGATTTCGTATTTAATATCAGTTTGGGTAATTGACTTACTTGTCAAGGTTCAGCCGTGATAAGTGCTATCACGGCCCTTAATTTTTGGATCATGACACTTTATTAGCTTCCCTATATAATGGGAGATAGTAACTTCAATCAACTCAAAGGCTTAAGAAGTGTCTGTAGTTATCCTCCTAAGTTTAAGGCAGCTAGTGTCTTGTTTCCGTAGCATTTCCACAATGAAAAAAGAGTCTAACTCAAGTTGGAATTTAGCAAAACCATTTTGAAGTTTTGAACATATCATTTTCCACCATAATTCGCAGGAATAGCTTCCGCCTGGTTACTGCTTTCATATTTTATTGGTAATGAAAAAGTCATAATAATATCACCTTGTAATTTCTTATGACACCAGCGATTCCAGCTTTACCTGAAGCCATGTCAAGTCTTCCATGTGTATTGACTTTAACCATATCAACAGGAGGTTTAAGCGAAAGCACTTGCCTCCAGTTGACAATGGGCTTCAATCTTTTCCACTATAATACATAATGTAGCCCAGCTACCATTAGGAAAGGTCGTTCCAATGGCCACCTTGATATTCCAAAAAATACGGTGCTCCATTTTCATTTGATTGAATTTTGTTTGATCTCCATACTTGGAATAGGACCATGATTTCCCTATTCCACCCCCACCCCCACCCAACCCCCCACCCACCCCGCATATTATACGCTTTAAGGACTCAAAGATAATAAAGCAAAACTTCAATATAACGAAATTACTGACACCAAATACTAGGTTATTTCTTAAAACTAAAATGAGACCACAAAGATAAGATAGATTTTTTGCCATCACAAACAGACTGTCGTAGTTTTGCACCAGCAAGTATAGGAACGTCGTTCAAACGAAAATAAGATATGTCTTGTGGATCGACTAGTGGTAAAAGTATTAGTTATGTGTATCTTTAAACTATAAATCAAACATTGTATTAATTTTATACATGAATAAGTTATGTCCTATCCACCTTATAAATGTTGTATAAGTTATACATAATTCAACTCATGAATAACTCCACTTTTATCCCATAATCTAAAAGGCCCCTAAGTGCATTTTTGTGAGCATAACGGCCATCATGATCCTTGACTCTCCCCTTCGTCTTACCGCTCGTAGTAAGGCTTTAAAATAAGAAAAAATTACAGAAACTAGCATACGTAAGACCTTAATTACAATAAATAGCAATACTTTCTCAAAATTATAAGTTATAGCAAAAGTAACAATATTTTAACCATTATATTAAATAGCGCGTGAGTTTCACCCACTTTTTAAACTTTTTCTATTTTCACTCCACTTTTTTCAATTCCCTCCCATATTTCACTTCACTTTTTTTAATTTTCTCCCATATTTCACTCTACTTTTTTTAATTCCTTTTTTCAAAATTATGATCCATCAAATAAGGTAAATTGATATTTACAGTATTTGCATGTTATCTTTTCATATAATTTATATTTTTTTATTTTTTCATATTTTTTTCTTCATCCATCTTCTTCGTTTTTTTTTGGGGGGGTGGGGGGTGATTTTTTTTATTGAAAAATTGTGAAGGTCTGCAGTAACTTTTCCTACGTTATTTGATGGGCTTTTGTGATTTTTTTGTTGAAAGATTGTGGGGTTTTGTATTAAGTTGATTTCTACTCCTATTCAGTTGAACAGAGAGTTGGCATAGAAGAGGTGAGATCGAAGCATTATGACGAGCCAAAAAATATTGGGAAAATCATGAAACGGAAAACATTGAGAAAACCTTCATCTCCAAAATCTCCAAAAGTGCAAAAATATGTGAAAAAGAGGAAGTCAAACGAAAAGAAAGAATATGTATTTTTCTAGTTGTGCTTATGTATTTATGAGTAATGCATATATATTTTTTCAGTTATGCATATATATTTTTTTCAATTATGCATATATATTTATAAATAAAACATATTATTTTACTAGATTGTATATGTATTTATGACTAATGCATATGTATTTTTCCAGATATACTTATGTATTTTTTAATAATACATATGTATTTTCTAGTTATTCATACATTTTTATGGGGATGCATGCTATATTTATTGATTTGGAAATATACTTTTAGTTTTGCTTAGGTTTTTATAGATGCATATATATATTTATGAATAATACATATGTACTTTTTCAGTGCGCATATGTATTTATGACTAATGTATATGTATTTTTTTCAGAAATGCATATGTATTTTTCCAGTTATGCATATCTATTTATGATTAACGCATATGTATTTATTATTAATGCATATGTATTTATGGATGATGCATATTTTTCGTCATAATAATATTTTTGATGTCTACATCATGAAGCAGAAATATGTAGTTCAAGCGCAACTAGGCAAATGTATTATGTCACTTTTTGTTATAGAGATTTTGTGTCTTATATGTTTATACATACATATGAGTCAGATATGTATTTCTGTAAATACATATGCAGATATATATGTATATTTTGTATTGTAAATACATACGCAGATTTGTATGTCTATGTATTTTGTATATTTTTTGAATATGTATATGTGATATAGATATGTGTCTTTTAAAAATAAAAGTAAGATATAGAAGAGTAAAAAAATAAAAAAGAAAGAAAAAGAAGTGAAAATCGAAAAAAAAAGAGAAATAAAAGCTAGAAATATAAGTGTAAAAATAAAACCAAAAAGAAAAGAAATACAAAAATAAAAATAGAAAAAAAGAAGAAGAAAACGAAAATAGGAAAAGAAAAAAAAAATATGAGAAAGGGAAAAAATAAGAAAAATAAAGAAAAAAATGAAAAATGATAAAAAAAAAGAAGAGAAATAGAAGAGTCAAAATAAAGTAAAAAGAAAAAGAAATCAAAATAAAAAAATAAAATGATAAAAAAAAGAAACAAAAATAGGAAAAGAAAAAGAAAAATTTGAGAAAGGAAAAATTTAGAAAACGAAAAATTGGAAAAAGAAGAAAAATAGAAGAGTCATATTAGGAAAAGGATCTTTATAATTAAATATAGCATTAAGCAAGAAAGGTTACTTTTCTTATTTAACTCTAACTGATGGGAGTTAAAATAGAAACTACTATTCAATTTGTATATGTATTTATATCACAATATTTTACTTAAATGCAAAATATAATTTGCTATTTTTCGTAATTATGAAATTGTTGCTATAAAAGTTATAAGTAAGGCTACAGAGTTGCTACTTCTGAAATTTTCACAAAGAATGCATGGAAACAAAGCAATGCGTATAGCAATACGTTGATAACTATAACATATTGTTTGGTATGATGGAAAATGTTTTCTGGAAAATATTTTTCTATTTTCCTTTGTTTGGTTGTAATATAACTTTGGGAAAATATTTTTCAAAGGAACTCATTTTTCTCCATTTGAAAGAAAATGACTTTCCTCATGGGCCAAGAGAAGTCATTTTCTAGAAAATATTGAGATGTGACTTATGGGAACTTGGAACCAAAATAAACCAAAATATGAATAAAGAGACAAAAATAGATCATCTATTTAATAAGTTACCAACATAGGCTAAACGTAATAATTTATTACGTTCTATACATTTTTTTAACGGTTTGATAGCGGATGTGTACAGTAAAAAAGTTGTAGTAAAATGTAGTAATAATTTATTACGTTTTACAAAACTCTTCTATAAAACATAATAATTTATAACGTTTTACAAAAATTTTTGTAAAACGTAAAAATTTATTACGTTTACATGATTTAACATAAAGAAGTGATGTGATAGTACACTAAGTTTTTTTAAAAAAAAAATTTAAAATTAAAACTTTATAACTTTTTTAACTTTTATAAATTAAAACTTTTTATTACAATTTATAAATTATAACATTTTATTATGTTTTTTACCAATTTTTTTTTTAAAAAGTTGTTGCTTTGTATTGTCAAATCAAGTACCACCTAGCTCACTTTTTTGACTTTTTCTTTCATAAATCGTATTAAGAAGTTACTTTTTAATAAATAAAAAAATAAAAAATACGTAATTATAAATTTATTTTATTAATACGTAGTAAAAAATTACATTATTTTCTAAATTTGGTCAAATGAATGTATAATTGTTAATGTCACATCTCATACAAACTGACCGAATGATTAAAAATGTGTAGTTAAATATTATATTTTAGAAAATATATTATATTTTTAATTAGAGGGTTACACGCTCATGTAAAGTTAAAATTTAGGTAAAAAAAATATATTTTCTATTCATCAACCAAACACCATAAAATAATTTTTGAAAAATATTTTTCACTCGACAACCAAACATAAGAAAATAAGTAAAAGGCAAAATGGCTTGATGGACCCTTGTACTATGTCCGTTTTGTAATGTGGATACTTCTACTTACATGTTTCTCATCTGGACCCTTGAATCCAATAAAAAACAACATTTTAAATCCTTTAACTATTGACCGGACCTATGTGGCATTAAAATGGCTGACTAGGATAAAGTGTGATTGCATGCGCGTTAGGATCATTTTTCGGTTAATTTATATTAAAATAATTTAGAAAAATTTTAAAAAGTCCTCCACCCCTCCACCCCTCCACCCCTCAAGGCTGTCATGGCCATTAGAGCCCCCAACACCACCACCATTAACGTACCACCACCATTAACACACATATACGTACAAAAGCAAATCCAAATCCATCATCACTGCACAACTTCCCAACTCTACCATTTTTATCTTCTCCATAAAGCACAAAATACTCCTCCACATACACACACAGATTGCGAGATAGGTAGTAAGAAAAAATAGAAAGGAAAAAAAAAAGAGATCAACACTATCATCAAACACCATGACTGCAACAACGTCATCACCGTAACCCATCATCACTACCCTTATTTTCAACCCTTGATTTTAACCTCACTGAATAACCCAACAGACAAGATCCATTACCCCGACAAAACCAACAACAACGACCTAAGATTAGCTCCGATGGGGAACAAGATTCGGGCGATTCACAAACGGGTCAGGTCTCGTACTTTCAGTAAATATCCATTAGTAGGAAAAGACAAAAGGGGATAATTGAGACAAACGGTTTGAGTAGATTCTAGGTCACAGTGATTAACATGTTACGAAGTGGGTTAAGACCTGGGAGAGTTAAGAGAAGAAGCATAATTGCTTCTGCACCTTCTGCGTACCCGAGTACTACCCATTCTAATGCCATTGATTGATGATTTTGTGAATTTGTGAAATTAGGGATTTGAAAATTTTGGGATTTTGAGATTTGGGGAATTGAGAAAAGTGTTTGATTAATTAAGAAGAAAGAATAGAAAAAAGAAAAAAAAAGAAATAGAGAAAGAACAATAGGTAAAAGAAGGAAAAATGGGGAAGAGAGAGGAACAAGAGGATGGTAGGGGTGGGGGTGGTGTTCTTTTTATTTATTTATTTATTTTAATATTTAATATTTTTTATACTTAAAAATGACGTGAAATTTGACGTGGCAGCTGATGTGGGGCGGGTGTGTTATACTGTAACGCCCTGAAATTTCATACCGAGACGCCACACGGTGCTTAGGGCTACACGTAGCCCCCAAGCTAACCCTCGAAGCCAGACACTACCTCAAGGAATTCAATTAAACAATAGTCATGCACAACAAAGAGATATACCACATCGGGTTCAAGAGAAATATTGGAGAATACTAGACTGTACAACCAAAATATATTGAATGTCTGTACATACCAACTCTCTAGTTTGACAAAGCCTCTATACATCAAAATTAAGGAGCCATTGGAACAAACTCCCAACTGACTCAAATAGTACTGAAAGCCATAACAACAGAACGATATCACCAAAAATATAGACACGATCCTCGAACCGTGAGGACTCACCACTGAGAAAACGTAGTTGAGGCACTCGAATATCGCTAACGTGGCTGCAGCTGAGTACCTGAACCTACATTACGAGAAAATGTAGCCCATAGGAAAATATGTAGGTCAGCACTTTAGAATGTACTGAGTAAGTGGGGGTGCATGCAACAATGCAAATATCATCATCAATTTCATAAAAATATGCATATGTACAATGATGGCTCACTTGGCTTGAGTTAGATTGAAACATACTTTTCATGATCTCATAGTAAATAAATCATATGATAAAACCCTCATAAATCATCATAAATAACTCAACTCTTCAACTCAAGACTCGGAGTGACTCGGTAATTCAAGAAACTCAACTCTTATGAACATGAGAGGTTCTTATAACCGACATAAACCATGTGAGCTACATGGAGTTCAACGTTTTTCCCTCCTAAGGAGAGAACCCCATATTGGCGGGAGCGTCGTACTCTTGCTAGGGAGTACAACCTAAATTTAGTGATCACAATCTCATACTCAGCCTCTGGCCCACAATTATTAATATCAATCCTACGATGGCACATAGTTTCAGGAAAATACCATATTTCCCGCTCGGTGCTAAATACTACTCCCAGACACAAGCTCAGAACGTGTTAGTAAATTCACCACAAACATCACAAGGGTCTATCATGAAGACCAAATCAAATCTCTTTCTCATTTATCAAATCATAATCAATTTGTGGATTCCTAACTCGACTCAAATCAAATCAATCTTTCTCAATATCAAAATGTATCAATTCATTAAATCATGACAACATCAATAACTTTGAGGAAATATCAAGACTAATTGTAACAACTCAATCTCATGAATCAATATACTCAATAATCCAGTTTGTCATAAGGAAGCTTAAAGCTTGACACATATCTTGAAAACACTTGAAATATCAACTCATGGTAGAAATATGAAATTCACAATATTAAATATCAAGTCATAACTTGGAAATAGCAAAATAATCATGTATAACAAAGCTTGAACAATTTATATTCTCATAATCTCATGATGAAGTAATTTGGGTATAAACCCACTTGCAAAATCATATAAATCCATGATAGAAATCAAAGCTTTGGGCACAAGAACGAAAGAATTGCTCTTGTTCAAAACCCCACATACCTTAATCTTTGAAATAGGATAAATTCTAGTGTTTGAGACTATATCCGCACTTGTAATAAATAATTCTCGAAGCCCACACTATGAGGAACTTGATTCTTGAAGAAATCTTGAAGATTTATGGATGATTTTTGGAAGATTAATGTTCTTAAATAAAAATCCTAGATATATTTCTTAAGAGAATTGGAAGAGAGAATAAAGAAATTAGGGTTTAGATGAGAATTCTCATATATATAGGGGCCTTCAAAAGATAAAAAAAAGACCAAAATACCCTTGCAAAAACGCCCTTTAATTGCTGAAAAAAATAGCTGACGACATTCGTGACAAGTCGTCACGAAATGTCTTCACAAAAGGGTGGATTTTATGATTTTCTACTTAAGGTTGACGACATTGGTGATAAGTCGTCACTCTTGTGACGACTTATCATAAAATATCATCCCTGGGGGTGGAAATCTGCCTAAGGCTGACGACATTGGTGATAAGTCATCACACTTGTGACAGCTTATCACAAAATGTCGTCACTCAGTTTTCCAGCCTGACATGCTGGAGTAAAATGGGCATAACTCTTGGATCCGATATCGGATTTGGGTGAAATTGGTATAGTTGGAAAGATAATTCAATTATCTATCTTTTGGTAGGTCATAAGCTCAATAATTCGTAGTAGAACAATATATATACTCATTTGAAGTTGAATATGGAAATATCCTTCCCAAGAATTCAATCGGTAAGAAATGTTTTGATTCACCTAATCGCTAAGACATCTTTGAGGCCTTAATACACATCACCCTTGATCAGAAAATAACCAACTCACTATAATTACTTCTCATGATCTTGAGTCATGGTTGCACTATTGGTTAGAGTCTCGGGGTATTACATATACTTACAAAAAAAGTGTTTAAAATATTGTTGTTTAATGGGTTCAACGGTCCAGACGACAAACATGTAAGTAAGAGTATCCATATTACAAAACGGACATAGTACAAGAGTCCATCGAGCCATTTTGCCTAAGTAAAACACCAACTTATTTTCTATGAAAACATTTTCTCAGAAAATATTTTCCATCATACCAAACATACCTGTAATCCAAATGATACAGTAGATCTTATGTAAAGAAATTAAGTACATTTTAAGACTCAATCGTGATCCACATTAACTACACTAGATTGTAGTGTGTACACCCACTACACCAACAATAGGCCCTAGGCGATAGGTCGGCGAAACCATGTAACAAGTCTTCGCAGATGAAATGGCTAAATCAAATTATAGGGTTAGGAGCCCGTTTGGATAAACTGAAAAAAATGGCTTTTAAAAAGTTCTTTAAAAGTATTTTTAAAAGTGCTGAAACTTATTTTAAAAATAAACAGTTACATGTTTGGATAAAAGTTCTGAAACTGAAAAAAAAGTTATTGATGTGTTTGGTAAACAAGTGTTGTTAAGCACTTTTTTTGGTCAAAATGTCTGAAGTAACCTTAAAGTTGTTAACAATATGTAGAGTTGATCATTATTAATTTTTATTTCTAAAATGATTCAAATTAAAATTAATATATATATTTTTAATTCATTTTTAATATATATATATATATATATATATATATATTTAATATAATATTCAAATTTAGTGTTTATATATCTATTAATTTCTTTTAAAGACAAATTTTATGCAACCTTAGTTTTTTTCTCCAACTTTTAATAACACTGTACATAGTGATGCAATTTCATAATTAATGACTGGGAGACGTTTATCAATACAGTTGTAATTTATATATATATATATATATATATATATATATATATATATATATATATATATATATATATATATATATATATATAATATTTTCATGAATGACTATTAAATTTGTGCGCTAAAATAAATCTTTTTTCTTGGTTAAAAGAGTTTAAATCATCAAACAAAATATATATGTTACTAATCATTTTAACTACATTAATAGATAAATAATTGGTCACAAATGATACTATTTTTTTGCTAAAATGACTCTTAATTGAAAAATATATTACTCGTTGATTGAGTAATGACTATATCACTATTAAAATATTGTTGAATACGAATGTTGCGTTGTCAAATATACATGAATCGTTCACTAATCGTTCATGAAGTTGTATATCTTCAGTGAGTGTTCTCCATATATCTTGGTTGGTGAGTTTTTTCTTAGAGAAATTCATATGTTGTACAATAATAATTGTCCAAATATAAAAGAATATATTAAAGAAGGGGAATAATACATAAAAATCATATTTCATAAATTAGAAGTTTCATACAAAAGAGGTACTAATATGTCTCTTAAATAACCTTATAGTTGTTAACATTATATAAAGTTGATTACTATTAGATTTTTAATTTTAAAATAATTTAAATTTAAATTAATTTATATTGTAATTCAATTTCAGTATAAACTACTTAATACATTTATTTTAAAAAATATTTTCATGAATGAATAAGTTTCTTGTGCTCCATTTTTCTTCTTAAAATTGAACAAAAGAAATTCAAAAAGAAGCAAACTTTATTGTTTCAGCTAAATGGGTTTATTGATTTTCCATTTTTCTTCAAGAAAATTGAACAAAAGTCGCCCCAAAAGAAGTTGAATTGCTAACGATACATTAAATTTTGTTGTTTCAGTCAAATAAACTATCAAAAAAATAATTCTTCTCAATTCCTCATAAATCCCATAAGCATCAAATTATTAGCAACCCATTAAAAAAAGAAATAAAGACACAAAATGAAGAGAAAAATACATGAGGAGAGAAACATAAAAATAGAGAAAAAACACAAAAATGGTAGAAGAGAATAAATATTTGAGAACAAACATGATGACAATTTTGAAATATGTGAGAATTATAAGGGATAAATATGTCTTTTATTTGGTCAAAGAATGGCTTATAAGCCAAAAATAAAAAAGTAGGGGTAAACCAAAAATGTGATAACAGAATCAGATAATCTCAATTAAATCAACAAAAAATCTAGTCCAAGAGGCATAATCATTGAAGAATATCATCCAGAATTAACTCTCTAGAGTGTATTACACGTCAAATACACCTACCATGTCACTCTAATTGATTTATCACAATGTCATGCTTCATCATCATTTATAGAAATTTCCTTCATGCTTTTAAACCTCATGATCTCATATCCCAATGAGAAGAAGGCATAGTAATGGGACCTTGAATTAAAAGGGACAAATAAATTTTCTAATTAAGTGAGGGTCCTTCAAGTTTTAAAAATTAGGTAAAAGGACAAAAAAAAATTCTGTTTTTTTTTTGAACATTTTCGCTCCAACAACTTCACACAGTTGTTCAACAATTTTGTAAAGTTGTTCGACAACTTTGATAGTTGTCGAGATAACTAATGCAGTTGTTGAACAACTGTCCCAGTTGTTTAAACGACTTTATTTTTTTAACTTAAATAATTATGGGGTCCACTTTTCCTCTTTTTTTAATTAAAGACTTGAGAGGGTCTATGGACTCATTTTTCTCCATAATAATGGTAGTAATAACTCAAAATAGCAAGACATTTGTAGGTTACTAAACTTCCATTCATGGTCCTATATCACTCTTGGTATCTAACAAAATAGTTCTCTAACATCATTTTCTCAAATATTACATGACAATTGTCTCTTTAATTTATAGTTGGTCACAACATTTGTCGCAAAATTTTATGATTTTTATTGTGATGTGTAATTATATATTTATACTGAAATTTGATGTTTAGATCTTATTTAGCTGTATAAATAAAAATATGTAAAATATTAGCCTAATTATTTTGTGTATCAAGAAGAACGAATGTATTTGTTAACCAATATAATCAAAAAATATATATGAAAAGAATGTGAATCTAAAAAGACAAAATAGTATGTGCATGACAGTAATGATATTTATAATAGACTAGTCAAATATACATGCTTTGCGCGTGTGTCTCGTGTTGATAAATATAATTATATATAAAGAAATAAAATTATTAAAAAATAGCAATGGAGTTGCAATAAATATTTATCTATTTAAAAGATATAATATGACACGAAAAGTGTTTCATCGTAAGCAATAAATCTAAATGAAAATTTTAATGAATTAAAAATTTTTTGCTCATCAAAGAAAAAGATTTAAAGAAAAATTAAGCCACAAAGGAGCATTTGTTGTACATATACGTCATATTAAATTAAAATATAAATATTGTTAATACTCTACGATCCAATTTAGGGTTGAGACTAATATTTATAATATAAAATATAAGAGAAAGGGAGAAAAAAGTCATAAAACCAAGAAAACACAAATAATTTTTTTTCTGTAAGAATATATTATTATCTTTCAATTTATCCAACATCACTCCTTTACCTTGCTACGGCTAATGATCGTACATGGACAAACTTTTTACTTTCTTCAATTACTCAAAATTAATATTGTATATATCTTCAAAATCAAAATCAATTGACCCACATATGATCGATCAAAAAAATTATTGCGAGAATTATTTCCTCTTAAATAATAAATGTAGATAGATCATCTAACTTTTGAAAATAATAAATCATATGTTAATGAAATTGATTGAAGTTATACCTCAATTATTTGTGTTCTTTTGAATTTTTGAATTTGAATTGAAATTTTTATCCTTACCGCATTCTTCCAGGTGAGGTCACAACCTATCAAACATAAATTATGATAGAATCTCAAAATATGACAAAGCATACGTAAAAAATCACATAATTAGGCAATCAAACCAACATTTAAAAGCAACGAACGACCAATAGCTGATAAAAAGAATTTCAAAGTGTAAAAAAAAATTCAAATACAAATTAAATGGAAAAGTAAAGAGACATAGATTCATACAATTACTTGGATGCTAACATTAATAAATAAAATTTACTTAATTTATTTTCTATTTTAAGTAAAATTCTTCTCAAAATAATCTACCTATTTTTATTAAATTATTGTTAAAAAGGGACTCATAAATTCGATCAACAAATAACTATTAAAGTAATATTTTGTTAGTATTAAAGTTCATATTTGATTAGTTCCTCGAAGGTGAATTAATAATTGAAAATCGATAGTATTTTAAATTATGTTTAAATAAGGAAGGTGAATTAATAATTAAAAATAAATAGCATTTTTAATTATATTTAAATAAAGAAAGATTAATAACCAAATTTTAATGGGACGCCTAAAGTATTACAAAATAATTAAATAATAACTTAGTAGAATGATAAATGATAGTTTTGTCTATTGTAGAATCTTTTAATGAAGGGCTAAAAGTTCAAATCACTTTTCTAAAGATCTTCACAGTTTTAATATATTATAGATACACACACACACACACACACACATACATACATACATACATAGTTTCTACGTACGTGTGTTGCACGGATATTCTTTATCAGTTATTATAATGATTACGATAGCTCAATACACTTTACTAATTGCATGTGGTTACATCATATGTAAATTTAACATAATTATATAACGTTAAAAACTTTATGAGTGAGTTTTCTCTCTAGACATCGAAAGAGTTTTCTCATTATAAAGAAATTATACTACACATTACGTAGCTGACAAAGAGAGAACTAAGCTAAGCAATGAGGCTATGGTGCTTATTGCTTATATACAACTCTTACAATTATCAACAATCTTACCTTTGAGCCATGTTTTATTGACCTTTTGATTGCTACACCTCGATCAACCATATAGCATGTCCTTACTTTAATTTAATTGTTTCCAAGAAGTAATAGGTAGGCCGATTTAAACATGGTATCTTATACTCTTCAATTGAGTTGCTAGTTTGGGAATTGAAATCCTAAAGCATTAGTTGTTTAGAATTTAATTATACACATAGATAATCTTTTCCAAGACAAAAACTAAATCTTTAAATTCTTTAATGGATCGTCACTTTTGTATTTGTGATGCAGTACCTCTTTTCTTTGCTGCTAGAGGCTGAGAGATATGCATCACAAAATTTATTCATCTATTATTCACCTATAGATTCCATTGATACCTCGAGCAGACAAAATACCTAAAAGGGAAAAAAAAGAGAAAATATATTCAAAATTAACAACAGAATATATATAATCCAAATACAAATTTAATAGTAATATAGAAGATAATGTAGTCATATAAAAAACAAACACGTCTTTAAGTGTTCGACAAAAATAATAAAACTAAGCAAAAAGTTGAAAGCTAACCTCGAAGTTGAAAGAATCCTCTTATTATTAGTCACCCAACAAACAACATCTTCTATGATCTCCATCACAAAGTTTATTCATCTATTATTGAACTATAAATTCCGTTGATATCTCAAGCATACAAAATACCTAAAAGCAAAAAAAAAAAGAGAAAATATTCAATACAAAATTTGATTTCCTTGAATTATATTTAATTATCGAATTCATCTTAGTCTACTCCCAAGCCGCGACAAATAATATTTGAAAAAAATACTAGGTTAGACGGAAGAAAGAATATTAAATAACAATTATTGATATCAAAGAATTATGGCAGTAGCTACATCTTATTTACGCATCAAAATTCAGAGATAATATTTAGTTTGAGAAAAAATGCATGATGAATTATTACCAAGAAATTTGTCTCATAATTTAGTAGGAACAAATTGGAAACTTTCAAGAACTTTTAGTTTTGGAGAAGCTCTAATTGAAACAAAATGGAATGGATAATATAATTAGAGAGTCCGGAAAACAATAGCTAACATCTTGCTGGTACAAAAATTTAAACGTCGATTATACATGTGTTGCTTTGCAGAGAATGCAATAAGACTTTTAATATAAGTGATATGTACTATTTTTCCAATTTGAATTAGTATAGGATTCTATTGTCCCATTTGAATTAGTATAAGACTATAGAAATTCAACTATTTTTAGGATTGTGAAATTTTTTTAATAATTAATTAATAATCGAAGAAAATAAGTGAAAGACAATTTTGTCTATTGCGAATACTTTTTATGAAGGACAAAAAGTTCAAATCATTTTTTTAAGGGTCTTCACACTTTTAATATACTATAGATATTTTAATACATAGTATATTTCTTATAAAATATAAGTATGCAATATTTGAGTGTGATTGTTGTAGGAGAGTAATTTTACAAAGAAGACTGTAACGTTGTAATGATGATTGTCACTATTATTAGAGGAAAGACCAAATAAACATTATTGAAGTTGTCCCAAATTTTCAAAATAATATTTTAAGTTTGTGGGGTTCTATTATTCCTTATTCTTAGGGAGGAGAAAAATAGCCTCTTGGCAAAAAAAAAAAAAAAAAAGACACAAAAATAGCCCATGTTTCAAAATCCCATTTTTTTTTAGCCATTTTGAAAGTTGGGTAGCTTTCTTTGACTTTTCCCTTCTTTTTTTTTTTTTTTTGTAATTTTGCTGATTTTGTCTTTTTTGTTTTACTTTTGTTGTTGTTCCTTTTCTTCTTTTATTATTATTATTATTATTATGTAAAGTGTAAAAATTATATTTGTTTTTTATTGTTTTTCCGTTGTTGGTTATTTATTTCTTTCCTGGTAGTTGTGTTTTCTTCCCTTTTCCTTTTATTGTGCTCATTTTATTTTTTCTGAAAAACTAATGTTGATATTTATATTTTTAATTCTATCAATAAACAATCAAATAAATTTTGTAGTTCTCTTTTTAAATAATTAAATACTAATTTATAATGTCATAACCAAATAAAATTTTGTGTTTTTTTGAAATACAATTTTTTAAAAATAACATATTTTAATGACTCATATACATGTTTTAATAAACGGTGATACAATTTTTACACACATTTTGTACATATACATATTCTATATAATAGATGTACAACAATGATACAGTTTTTTTACACATTGTATGTATGTATAATATACAACTATTATACAGTTTTTATGCACATTTTATACATATACAGGTTTTATACAATAATGATACAGTTTCTATACACCTTATATATATAGTTTCTATACACATTTTATACAATAATTATATAATTTTTATACACAGTTTATATAATAATTATACAATTTCTATACACATTATATACATATACAGATTTTATACAACAATAATACAATTTTTTTACTCCTTATATATATATAGTTTCTATACACATTTTATGCAACAATTATACAGTTTTTATACATATTCTATTCAACCTTTAGCTGCAATTATTATTCGAATGTGTATTTTATACGTTAATTATAATTTATATACACATTTTATACAATTATATATATATAATATATATATATATATATATATATTATAGAATTATGTAATTTCTATACATATATCTTATAAAGTAGAAAAGATGAAGAGCAAAGAAACAAAATTGTAGGACATAAAATAGCTGGAATTAAAACAAAAACAAAAAAAAAGAAAAATTAATAAAGTGAAAACAAAAAGTAGCATTGATATTTGCATAATGTCATCTAGAAGCCGACCAAAGTGTTAGGTTGTGTTATATATATTTATATAATAATTGCATCCTTTTTATACAATTATATTTAATTATTATTTATAAGAAATAAAAAAAATATTTTTCAGTTTAAATTTCTTAGCAAAAAAAAAATTAAGTAAAGGGCCGAATGACCAAGTGGAGGGCCGAAAAATGGCCCAATGGCCAAGGGAAGGGCCGAAAAATGGCCCAATGGCCAAAGGAAAAGACTGAAGATGACCAGATGACCCAATGGACAAAAAGTTCCCATTTCTTTTTCCGACAGGACACTATGTGTCCATATACTTAAACTTGAGCTATTATTTTTTAAAAAGGCTATATAATGTCCTTTTCCCTTATTCTTATTCAAAGTACATTTTTGACACCGTATACGAGTAGCCCACTTTTAAAATCATTGAGTATAAAACACGCGCAAAAATGTGTCAAAAATAATTTTAATAAAAGTAAAAAATAAAATAAACCCAGCACCCATCCTCTATAGCTCCGCCTCCACGCCCCAAAAACTACTTGCACGTCTCCCCCATCTTAACAACATTCTCCCCTTCTCTAATTAGGCCACTACTTTGTTCTTTTATCATTTTTGTTATTTTTTTAAATTTTAATTAGTATTTGTACTAATGTATTCCTTTTTCTTTTTTACATTTTCCTCCTTTCTTCCCGGAGAAGCTGACTTGCAAGAGGGTGTGACCAGAGAAAATGATTCAAAAAAAGGTGATAGTAATTTTGAAACTATGGCTTCTCTTATTTTTCAATTAATTCTTTTGCATTCTTTCTTTCTATCATTTTGAATTGAAAATAGTGACAGTCATAAAAAATCGATGATTTAGTTGTTAAAAATTAATTTCTTCGACAACCATAGCTGACTTTCTTCTTTTTTTTCTTCTCCACCTCACTAAATCTCCTAATATTAAAAGATCAGTTCAAATCCGCCGAATAAGGTCCTCAAAAATTATTTTCGGCCATCTGTAGAGGGGAGGAGCATAGGGAAAGATTAACAAAAAGAAAAATAAAAGAATTAAATTATTATATTAATAAAAGAGACAATGAAAAATATTTTTGAATTATATTTTTACTCGCCACTCTTTTTAGAAGAATGATATACACTTTCTATGTCATGTAGGATCAAAATGTGTTATTTATTTCACTTTAAATAAGAACAAAGGGGTAATAGAACCGACACAAACCTAAAATGTCTTTTTAAAAATATGGGATAATTTCAGTGGTGTTTCTATGTCTTTTCTCTTATTATTATAAGTAGAATGTTTTTATAGAAGTAAAATATAATATGAAAAATAGATTTGAGAAAATCAGGTTTTATAGTAAAATGTTGTTATAATGAATGTGTATCATAACGAGATTTGACTATATATGCTAAGTACAATGAATGTATTTCGATCTAATCATTTAGGGATTGTTTGACAGGGTGTATAAGAATAATGCAAAGCATGATGTACTAGTTATGTTTGGATAAGTTATGCTGAGATTATTTTTATCCATTGTTTGGTTTGGTTCGCTAACTTGTATTGCATTGTAATGACCATTTCTATCGTTACGTATGAACTTTTCATTAAAAATCCTTTGTTAAAATCCTTTCAATTTTGAAGTTATAAATTTCAGGCTAGGCTAGTTTCGAACAAAATCGAGGAGTGGTGTGACCTACAAAATTCTGAAAATAATTTGGGCAGGTTTAGTGCTATTTAATTTTATTCCTAGATAGTGATGATAAAAAAATCATAGAAATTTACAGAATCAAATTTGGGTGAGTAGAAATCCCAAAATTGACCTTAGCGTAAAGGGCATTATTTAGAATGTCTCGAGTTTAAGGTATGTTGCTAAAAATGAGATTTTTGAGTGAGACTGAATATTCTTTCTCATCGTCCCCACTATAGAGGCTGGCACACCGCTATAGAGACCGCCACTATAGCAAAGAAATTTCAATGTCCGCTATATCAACAAATATAATGGATTTAATTAATTATTTCTCCAAAATAGTTTATTTTTCTAAAACTCATTTTGGGACAAAAGAGGGAAAATTTGGGCAATTGACACCTGTAGACACGTAATTTCGTTCCTCCCCAAATCAATTTTGAATACACTTTACCGTGTACCCCATCCACGTAGTAATTTTCCCACAAGAAAAAAGAAATAAACAACTATCTCATTTTTTATTTATTTATTTATTTGTGTTTATCCTAATCCAAAATAACAAAATTTCTAACAAATTAACAACCCATCCAATCAAAATTAACCACCTCACCTTATCCTAACCACTCACTACCCCTGCCCTATACCCACATACCCCTCTACCCCACGGACCTCTCCTCCTCACGTTTTTCTTTCTCTTGGGAGCAAACCCATAAGAGAATCAACAACAGATCATATACGAGGAGAGAATACACTCACAACTCACACACCTTAGAAACGTACACACTCTCACATATACATACCCCATTAAAAAATAGAATTAAGGACACACAAAAAGTTCACTCACAAAAAACACCATATACATACACACCGCTTCATACACGCACAACTATTCACACCCACACACACTCACAACACATAAATAAG
This sequence comes from Capsicum pubescens, assembly GCA_030864215.1. Taxonomy (NCBI): domain Eukaryota; kingdom Viridiplantae; phylum Streptophyta; class Magnoliopsida; order Solanales; family Solanaceae; genus Capsicum; species Capsicum pubescens. Next base: position 144,102,586 of record CM061548.1, on the reverse strand, counting down.
GGAAATGAAGTAAAGCAGAAGGGATTTAAGAGAGAATCGGAGAGAGATATGAGAAAAGATAGGGAGAAAAAGGAAAATCAGTAGAGAAAGGAAGAAGGGAGATCAAGAGAGAGACCAACAGTGAGAGAGGGTATTTTTGGAGAAATACTCATCAAAATTGCCACAAGAAAACACCTTTCGTCGCTGGTTTGTCACAGTTACAGTCGGTAAACGACCACCAGCCGCACCCCTTGACCAAATTCGCTTCTCCCATCTCAGTTTCCGGTGAAACCCATCGGAGAGCAACCAAAATCGGCCTCAACTATTCTCAACTCCAGCGAAAAATGCCAAAAACAAATCAAGTAGTAGCGCCGTGTACGAATTGGGTACGTATCTCTCGGTATTTCTTGATTTTAGTTCGAATTGATGAAAAACAGAACAAAGAGGAGTATATCGAGGTCCCTGCGGAGTTCGTTATTGAGGTTAAAGTCGAGTTTTCTGGATGCGATTCTATTTTTAGTATATTGAAAGTTACAATTGAGGTCTATTTTTTTCTTACTCTCGTTATTTGCTTTTATCTTGAATTTTAATTGTTTATGGGTGTGAATGATCGGTGTGCTTAGAATGTTTTGATTTTTGGTAGTGTGTATGCCATTGATGTTTGATTCGAATTTTGAAACTTGAAAGGGGAAGCTTTGAATTAATAATAAAGATTTGTTTAGTCAATGATTTAAGATGAAACTCGAGATGGGGATTGAATCTGGTAAAAGCGCATACTGGTTTGAGTTGATTAATTGGTTGATTTGAAATAAGTGTTAATTTGTCAAATCCAATAGTATTTGTAACACCCCAAATCTGGTACCCGAAACGCTACACGATGCTCATGACCCCAAAGGACCACAAGCTAACCCATGACTGATACCTGTACCTATACACTACATAATATACTAGATAAATACGGTAATAAAGGTTGTAAGGCCATAAGGATCACACAGAATCATAAATGAAATAAGAATGTTTGAATAGTATAGTATATCAATACCAAAACAAAACTAAAAAAAACTAAAGTCTGAATTGAATCTGAAAGCCTCTAAGTACTGTCTGAATATGGAGTTGAAGGAATATGTCTCCAACTAATTCCGTCTAGAAAAATTAAGCTAAAATAAATAATAACATAAAGTAATGATCATGTCCTCGAAGGATGAGGACTCACTGCTAACTTCGACTGCGGAAACTGGGATGCTACTGATGCTCTGGAGCTCGTACCTCTGAACCTATGGTATAAGACACCATAGCGCAAATGCGTCAGTACTCTGAATGTACTGGTATGCATGTGAGGTTGGCTGAATGCATGGGGCTCATATGCATGAACAGTACTAACTAGTTGACTAACATAAACGTGAGAAAGCATGCATGAACACATAATACTGTAAATAAGATCGTGAAAACATAATTACTGAGTCTGAGTACTGATAACATGAGTTTACAGATATATCTGATAACATGGGTGACTGTATCTGATAGTCCTGAAACTGATGGAACTAGCTGAGTTCCGTACTATATCTGAGTTGACTGTATCTGACAGTCCTGAAATTTGAAGAACTATCTGAGTTCTTTTACTGAGACTGATTTTGAAATTATGAGAGATAGTTATCTAACCGACATGCCCCAAATGCGCTATAATAGCTAAGATGGGGTCCAATCTGTGCCCTGATTGGAACGGTGTCAATACTGCGCCACTGGTAGAGACAAATTGTGGGTAACACTCATCTGACAGTGTCCCCAAAAGAGAATGGTAGGGCCCTTATCTGACAGCGCTTATCCACCTCATCAACCCTCAACTGACAGTGTTGATGTCTCAACCTATGTTGGCTACATAGTTCTGGAACGCAAGGATGACTTCTAATAATCTCACCCTCACCTGACAGTGTGTGTTCCTATCCTTGGGTTCACTCGATGCTAATTCCTACTCCCGTCTGAATAGACACTGAACATGATTAACTGGACTGAACTGACTGGATTCATAAAGTTCTGTTGACTGACGGAATACTACTGAGATTACTGAGTTGCTGAACTTTCTTGAGTCATATAACTGACTGAATTCTACTAAAGATATCTTGACTGAGAGGATCGTGAAAACATGACACTGGATCTAGGCACACAACTATTTTTCGGGTACAAGTACCCCAGGACTCGATAGAAGGAAACTGACATAACATGATAATTTTTTATCATAGAAATAAAGCCCACAATTCATATTGCCATAAGTTGGGGATTTCATACTAACATAGTTCTCATAATTTTATACATGGAAGGGAATGTATATAACAACATTCCATAAGTCCATCTAATCTAGTTTCATGAACATCCCATCAACAATCATAATGCATACAATATCATAGAAGTCATTGTTTTCATAAGGGTGTAGCATGCATTTGTCATTTAGGTCACAATTTAGCTATAATACATGATTTCTAATCTCCTAGGCATTTTATCAAACACCTTAAATGCACAACTTAGGAATAGGTGTAATCATCAAATTATTCATCATGAACAACCAAATTTACATGTTTCCAACTCATATGATATCATAGCTCATATAAAAACACACAAAGACCCTAACTTGGGGATTTTACAACATCAATTACATGAACAAATCAACCCACAACATAATAACATAGTTCATAATTTAAAAGAGGGTTCTTTAGCTTTATGGATGGAAGGAATCCATAAATCAACGCAACACATACCTTAGATGAAAGTTCTTTAACAGTCTACGATGAAATCTCTTGGATTTGGGTCTTCAAATTGAAACCCTTGTTCTTGTTCTTGAGAGAAATTGATGAAAAAAAGTATATTTTGGTGTTTTGAGGGCTAAATTCCGTGTTTTAAATATATATAGGGGTGGAAAAATGACCAAATTACCCCTCAAAGTACGGAGGTGGAATGCTGAAAAATTGGGTACAAAGGCTATATCAAGGTGGCGCCTTTCCCAGAGCCTTTTGCAGCTAGGCGACGCCTTGCTATTGAGGGAGGGGGCCAAGGCTATAAGCTGGGCGGCGCCCCCTTATAGCTTTTAGCTACTCGTTCTAAATCCAAATGTGCCCTAAACGGATTCCAAAAATTTTGAAACTCACCCGGAATGTGCTATGGACTTGCCCCATCGCAACACAACTTAGAAATTGGAAAACATAGGTAGGGAAGGTCGTCAACTAAATCCCCGAAGTTTGAAGGCTTAAAATGAGACTAAGTGTTGAACACCTAGCTAAAATATTCTAAGTGTTGAACCTTTCGAAGAGATTTTTGAAGCTAAAAGAGTTGATTATTAACGTAAGATTTTGCGGGGTCTTATAATATCTTCCCTTTGGGAACATTCTTCCTTGAATGAGACTGACTGAGAGGGTAAAAAAGACAACTGACGTGAATACTAAGCATAAACAACTGAAACATAATTTCATGACTGACATTACTGATAAGTTGAACATATTATACTGAACATGCATATCTGATGCATGATTATATAATTAAACTGATACATGAATACATGACTAAATATGCAATGGCACTTGATACCGAGTTTTTAATGGGAACATGAGCATGAAACTGGATATCAAGTTTGTAATGAATACTAGACATGAAGCTGAAAAAATTAAGGAGAACTGCTACCTTGAGCTTGATCTGAGTTGGCGGAGAAGAGGTGAGGATACTTGGTATGCATGTCTGCTTCTGTTTCCCAAGTAGCTCCCTCAACGAACTGATTTCACCAAAGAACTTTGACTAGAGGGTCTTCTTTGTTCCTCAGTCTACGAGTCTGATAGTCTAGGATTTCGACTGAAATCTCTTCATAAGAGAGACTGTTCTAAACATCTATGCTCTGAATAGGGACTACAACTGCTGGGTAACCTATGAACTTCTTGAGCAAAGAGACATGGAAGACTGGATGAACTTAGGATAAATCTGAAGGCAACTCGAGCTTATAAGCTACCTTGCCGAAATGACTGAGTATCTTGAAGGGACCAACATATTGGGGACTAAGCTTTTCCTTCTTGCCGAACTGCTTCACTTCCTTCATGGGAGAGATCTTTAGATAGACATAGTCACCAATCTCAAACTTGAGATCTTTTCTATAAACATCTGCATAAGACTTTTGCCGGCTCTGAGTAGCCCGAAGTCTTTCTCTGATCAACTGAACTTTATCTAAGGCATCGAATACTAAGTCAGGCCCTATGACTGAGGCCTCACTAACTTCAAACCATCTGATTGGATATCTGCATTTCCTACCATAGAAAGCTTTGAATGGATCCATCTGAATACTGGAATGATAGTTGTTGTTGTATGGAAACTCAATCAAAGGCAAGTGGTCATCCTAACTTCCCTTGAAATCAATTGCACATGCCCTTATCATATCTTCTAGAGTTTGAATGGTCCTTTCTTCTTGACCATCTATCTGAGGATGAAAGGCTGTACTAAGATGGACTTAGGTACCAAGACCATTTTGGAATGCTTTCCATAAGTGAGAGGTGAATTAGGTACCTCTGTCTGAGATAATAGCTAGCGAAACACTGTGTAATCTGACCAACTCTCTGATGTAGAGTTTGGCATAATCCTTGACTGAATACAAGGTATGCACTAGAAGAAAATGAGTTGATTTGGTCATCCTATCTACAATGCACCAAACCGAATCATGCTGATGACGAGTTTGAGGCAAACCCATCACGAAGTCTATATTTACTTCTTCCTACTTCCAAGTAGGAATAATGAACTCCTGCGTAGGACCACTAGGATTCTGATGATCTATCTTAACCTATTGATATGTAGAGTACTTAGCCACAAACTCTGTAATATCTCTTTTCATACCACTCCACCAATAGATTTCTCGCAAGTCGCGGTACATCTTAGTGGCCCCTGGATGAATAGAGTAGCACTCACCATGCGCTTCTGTAAGAATTCACCTCCTTAAGTCATCTACACCTGGGACATAGAGATGACCCTAAAAACATAATACACCATCTACCTCTTGGGAGAAAACCTCTACTTTTTAATCCTTGACTGACTCTTTCAACTTAACAAGGCTGGGATTTCTATCTTGCTTTTCTTTTACCTTGAATACTAGAGATGATTCTAAACTACTATGAACCCATATATCACCCTATTCTATATCGACTAAGAGAATGCCTAGTCTGGCAAGCTGATGCATTTCCTGAGCTAACTTCTTTATACTATCCTCAACATGAGCAACACTACCCATGGACAGTCTATTGAGAGCGTCGGCCACTACATTGACCTTGCCCAGATGATAAAATATACTCATGTCATAATCTTTTAAGAGCTCTAACCACCTTCTCTGACAAAGATTGAGATATTTTTGAGAAAATACATATTGAAGGCTCTTTTGATCCGTGAAAACATCTACATGAACTCCGTAGAGATCTTTAAGGCAAATACTACGGCTGTTAATTTAAGATCATGAGTAGGATAATTCTTCTCATGGGGTTCAAGTTGTATGAAGGCATATGCTATAACCTTACCATACTGCATTAGACACAACCTAAACATACTCTGGATGCATCACAATACACTACGAACCCATCTGGATCATCTGGTAATGCTAGAACTGGAGCTGAGGTGAGTCGAGTTTTCAACTCCTTAAAACTCTTCTCATAAGGATTTGACCACTGAAACTTGACCTTCTTCTGAGTCAATCTTGACATAGGGGATGCAATAGAAGAATATCCCTCAACAAACTTCTTGTAATAGCCAGCCAAACCCAAGAAGCTCCTGATATCTGATGGACAGACGGGGTGAGGCCAGTTTCTTACTGCTTTGATCTTTTGAGGATCTACTCTAATGCCATCACCGAAGACAATATGACTAAGGAATGCTACCGACCTTAGCCAAAATTCATACTTACTGAATTTGACGAATAACTGATGGTCTCTGAGAGTATGAAGTACTGTTCTGAGATATTTTGCATGTTCACTCTCACTGCGGAAATAGACCAGAATATCATCTATAAAGACTATGACGAACATTTCCAAGTACTGCTTGAACACACGATTCATCAAGTCCATAAAAGTTGCTGGGGCATTGATAAAACCAAAGGACATAACTAGAAATTTGAAGTGACCATACCGATTTTGAAAATCTATCTTCAGAATGTCACATTCTCTGACTCTGAGCTTATGATAGTCGGATCTTAGGTCTATCTTGGAGAAGTAACTGGCACCCTAAAGTTGGTCAAACAAGTCATCAATTCTGGGAAGTGGATACTTGTTCTTGACTGTGATTTTATTGAGTTGATGGTAGTCAATGCACATTCTGAGAGAACCATCTTTCTTTCGCACGAATAAGACTGGTGCACCCCATGAGGAAACACTGGGCCTGATGAATCTCTTATCTAAGAGATCTTTTAACTGTTCTTTTAGTTCCTTAAGTTCTACTGGTGTCATTCTATTTGGATGAATAGATATAGGCTGAGTATCTAGAAAACAGTCAATGTCAAAGTCTATTTCCCTTTCAGGAAGAATACCTGGAAGATCTTCAAGAAAAATATCTGAATATTTATTCACAACTGGGACTGCTTCAAGCCTGTAAGTTTCAGAACTAGTGTCCTTAACTAAAAAAAATGATAGACGCATCCCTTAGATATCATTTTCCTTGCCCGAAGGTAGGAAACAAGCTGACCTCTAAAAGCAGTCACACTACTCTTCCACTCTATGACGGGTTTATTCAAAAATTGGAACTAGACTATTTTTTTTCTACAGTTGACTGTAGCATAGCAAGAATGAAGCCAATCCATGCCAAGAATGACATCAAAATCAGTCATCTCTAATTCGACTAAGTTTGCTAAAGTGACTTTCTAAAATATCATAATCGGGCAGTTCCGGTAAACCTGTTAGGCTATGATGGTTTTACCCACTGGGGTAGATACTGAAAAGGGTTCTGCTAGAATTTCGGGACTGACTCTGAAATCGCCTGCTATGTAGGGAGTAACAAAAGACAAGAAATAACCTGTATCTAGCAAAGTGTAAACATGAACATGAAAGATCTGTAATGTACCAGTAACTACATCAAGAGAATTTTCCTGATCCTGTTGAGTCTGAAGAGCATAAAGATGATTTGGGTGTTGCCCACTAGTAGCACTAGAGGTGGCACCCTACTGATTTGGGCGACTGGACTGAGCTGGGGAACAGTTCTGCTAACCCTGATAAACCGACTGAGGAAAATATCTGACCAAGTGTCCTGGATTTCCATAACTGAAGCAGACATCGCTACTTGATCTGCAAACACCCTTGTGGTTCTTACCATAAGTCTTACAAAGGGGACTAGTTCGGGCATTGCTAACACTGCCCTAAGACTTAGAGCCTGACGCTCTATCTCTATTTCCATCTCTAAACTTAGGAGATAGATCACTGGTGAAGAAGGAGCTGGAACTGATGACTTAGGATAAAACTGAGAACGGTTTCCTTCTTCTGATTTAGGCTGAGCAAAGTTGAAACTACCTGTCCTTGCTTTCTTACTCTGCTTCTCCCTCATCTTAATCTTTTGCTCCTCTATCTGTTGAGCATGAGTCATGAGTCTGGCTAAAGTCATGTCACTGTTCAGCATGGCGGATCTTCACTCATTTACCACGCTATCATTCTCCCCTGAAACGAACTTACTCATCTTAGCCCTGTTGTCTGCAACCACATGAGGGGCATATCTGGATAATTGAGTAAAATTAAGAGAATACTCTTTCACCATCATGTTGCGCTGCCTGAGGTTGATGAATTCTACACCTTAGCTTTCCTAAGCTCTTGGGGAAAAATCTGTCTAAGAATACAGTGACAAACTCCTCCCACTCTATATGACCTGCATCATCTGACCTCTCTGACTTTCACTGTTTAAACCAAGTATGAGCCATCCTGCAACTGATATGTAGATAGATCAACACTCTCAACAGTAGTCACCCCCATGATGTCTGTCAACTTCTGAACCTGATCAATAAATTCCTGAGGGTCCTCATCTGGCTTAAACAAAAAAAATGATGAAGGGTTCATTCGGGTAAAGTCCCGAATCCTGGCTGCAGCTGAATTGGCCATTGAGTTGGTCGAAACAACAGTTGGTCATTCATTTCGAGCAGCAACTGAATGAGCAAGAGTAGTGAATGCGGCCTTGAACTCCGCATGAGAAACATATTCCTCTAAGGGATCTTCTTAGACAGGCTGGGTTCTTCTTTTGGGAGGCATGTTCTGAAATAAAGAGAAGAAACGGATTAGACTAAGAGATTGACTTGAGATTTGCTCACTGGCACGACATGAATACTGAAAGAAGGGAAACTATTCCTAAAACATCTTACAGCCTCTTGCACATAAATGTGGCGCGCAACGCAACTATGTATAAGACTCTACTAGATGCAGCTTTCAAACTTTCTAGGACTCTACTGAACCTTAGGCTTTGACACCAAGTTTGTAATACCCCAAATATTTTACCTGGAATGCTACACGATTCTCATGACCCTGAAGGACCACAAGCTAACCCATGAATGATACCTGTACCTGTACACTGCATAATATACTAGATAATACAGAAATAAAGGTTGTAAGGCCATAAGGTTCACACTGAATCATAAATGAAATAAGAATGTCTAAATAGTGTGGTATATCAATACCAAAACAAAACTGACAACAACTGAAGTTTGAATTGAATATGAAAGCCTCTACGTATTGTCAGAGTATGGAGTTGAAGGAACATGTTTCCAACTAACTCCGTCTAGAAAAACAGATCTAAAATGAATAATAACATAAAGTAATGATCATGTCCTCGAAGGATAAGGAATCACTGCTAACTTCGACTATGGAAACTGGGATGCTACTAATGCTCTGGAGCTCATGCTTCTGAATCTATGGTATAAGACAGCATAGTGCAAATGCATTAGTACTTTGAATGTACTGGTATGCATGTGAGATAGGCTGAATGTATGGGGTTCATATGCATGAAAAATACTAACAGGTTGACCAACATGAACATGAGAAAGCATGCATGAACACATAATACTATAAATAAGATCATGAAAACATGATTACTGAGTTTGAGTACTGATAACATGAGTTTACGGATATATCTGATAACATGGATGACTCTATCTGATAGTCCTGAACCTGATGGAACTAGCTGAGTTCCGTACTATATCTGAGTTGACTGTATCTGACAGTCCTTAAATCTGAAGAACTATAGGAGTTCTTTTATTGAGACTGATTTTGAAACTGTGGGAGATAGTTATCTAACCGACATGCCCCAAATGCGCTCTAATAGCTAAGCTGGGGTCCAATCTGTGCCCTGATTAGAAGGATGTAAATACCGCGTCACTGGTAGAGATAAATTATGGGTAACCCTCATCTGACAGTGTCCCCAAAAGAGAATGGTGGGGCTCTTATCTGACAGTGCTTATCCACCTCATCAAACCTTATCTGACAGTGTTGATGTCTCAACCTATATTGGCTACATAGTTCTGGAATGCAAAGATGACTTCTAAGAATCACACTCTCACTTGACAGTTTGTGTTCCCATCCTTGGGTTCACTCTATGCTAATTCTTACTCCCATCTAAATAGATACTGAACATGATTAACTGGACTGAACTGACTAGATTCATAAAGTTCCATTGACTGACGGAATATTACTGAGATTAATGAGTTACTGAACTTTTCTGAGTCACATGACTGACTAAATTCAACTGAAGATGGTTTGACTGAGAGGATCGTGAAAACATGACACTAGATCTAGGCACATAACTATCTTTTTGGGTACAAGTACCCCCAAGACTCGATAAAAGGAAACTGACATAACATGATAATTCTTGATCATATAAATAAAGCCTACAATTCATAATGCCATAAGTTGGGGATTTCATACTACACATAGTTCTTATAATTTTATACATGGAAGGGAATGCATATAACAACATGACATAAGTCCATCAAATCTAGTTTCATGAACATCCCATCAACAATCATAATGCATACAATATCATATAAGTCATTATTTTCATAAGGGTGTACCATGCATTTGTCATTTAAGTCACAATTTAGCTATAATACATGATTTCTAATCTCCTAGGCATTTTATCAAACACCTTACATGCACAACTTAGGCATAGGTGTAATCATCATATTATTCATCATGAAAAACCAAATTTACATGTTTCCAACTCATATGATATCATAGCTTCATAAAAAAACACTCAAAGATCCTAACTTGTGGATTTTACAACATTAATTACATTAAAAAATTAACCCACAACATAATAACATGGTTCATAATTTAAAAGAGGGTTCTTGAGCTTTATGGATGGAAGGAATCCATAAATCAACACAACGCATACCTTAGATGAAAGTTCCTTAACGATCTACGGTGAAATCTCTTGGATTTGGATCTTCAAATTGAAACCCTTGTTCTTGTTCTTGAGTGAAATTAATGAAAAAAGTATATTTTGGTGTTTTGAGGGCTAAATTCCATATTTTTATATATATAGGGGTGGAAAATGACCAAATTACCCCTCAAAGCACGAAGGTGGAATGCTGAAAAACTGGGCACAAAGGCTATAGCAAGGAGGTGCCTTTCTTAGAGCCTTTTGCAGCTATGCGGCGCCTTGCTATTGAGGGAGGGGGCAAAGGCTATAAGCTGGGTGGCACCCCCTTATAGCCTTTAGCTACTGGATCGAAATCCAAACGTGTCCTAAATGGATTTTGAAAATTCTGAAACTCACCAAGAATGTACTATGGATTTGCCCCATCGCAACACAACTTGAAAATTGGAAAATAAAGGTAGGAAAGGTCATCAACTAAATCCCCGAATTTTGAAGGCTTAAAATTAGACTAAGTGTTGAACACCTAGCTAAAATATTCTAAGTGTTGAACCTTCCAAAGAGCTTTTTGGAGCTAAAAGAGTTGATTGTCAGCGTAAGATTTTGTGGGGTCTTACAGTATCATGCTTTATACCAAAATTTAATAGGCAAATCTTAAGTTGGGTAGGTAAATTGTAGAAATTAACAATTGTGGAATGATTGAATTTTGTGTTTGAGATTGTTTCATTTTGTCGCTTGAAATTGGAAAATGTATTCATTTAGCCGGGGAATGCCCCGAGGCCATCTGTACTTATTCACCATAGAATGCCCCGAAGTATTTTGTACGTGAAGGATGTTTTTGATGAAGGACCGAGGTATCGGGTAGAGCATAGTTCAGCGTTAGTAGTGTAGGTTTATTTTAGTATTTTTATTTCGGTTTATAATAGATTGAACTGGACACTATTCTTAAAGTTTTGGATTGTTTGATTGTTTGTTTTCTTGTTGTGTGTTTTGTTTGGTTTATACATTTCATAGTGTCTACTAGACGATATACTCCAAGTAGCGATCACGGTCGAACCACAGGATCGAGGGTGCCTAACACCTTCCCCTAGGTTAACAGAATTCTTTAACCAAAATCTCTATTCGTGGAACAGTTTTGAAAGAGTCAAAAAATCTTTTTGAAAAATAATTTTCAAAGGTGACTTGACACACCTGATTATGCCCAGTGGAGACTCTGATTTTAAACATAATAATCCTTTTCAAAGCAAATTTTCCTTTTTTTCACTTAATAATAAAATCCTTTCAAACTTAAAATTCATTTCTTTTTGGTAATAAAAGGGTGTGATAGCTCTGGCGACTCTGTTGGAGATTTTCAGAATTCGAGCTTTATTTAGAGTTGTATCGGCTTAGTGTGACACTATAGGTGTATAGATGCTTTGTTTGTGTTATTGTTTGTGTTGTTGTTTTATCATTGTTGAGTACCTACGTGCTACGTGTTTACAGTTTTTCTCTTATATGTTACCACTTTATATCTGTCATCATTTGCATAACCCGAGTCATTTTTTTTTGCAAAAACTACCGTAGTACATACTGTGTACACAAGCTTGAGTTGAGTCACCCTTATTTTAGGAGAGGAAGACATAAGTTGGTATGGAGTGGGTGGAAAGCTATCGCCGTTACCATCGACCATATGCTCCCCCAAATAGCCTTGTTAGTGGACCCCAGCATAGGTCAACCTTTAGGTCATGCTTATCTGCATCATAATGAGACCCAGTGGGACCCACTTGTTCTTTTGTAGGAGATTCACTCCTAAAGAATCCGTATGTGCTAATCTTTGCTTCTTTGAGGGTTACAGGATCATTCAATAAACTGATTTGGGGAAAACATGTGCTAGAATTAAAGAAAAGTGTGTCGGCAAGGAAAAGTTCAAAAAAAAAAAAAGAAAAAAGAAAAAATAAATAAAAAGTGAGTAAAAAAAAGAGTTTTGTAGTTTTTTAGTGTTCTTTATGGCTTTTGTTTTTTCACAATTCAAAAATTCAAAAATATTTTTTAACTTTTGTACTCATTTACTCAAAAAACAAAACATCAAAAAGATTTTGCCTTTGTTTCCTTTAGCAAGCATTCATAATTATTTTTTTTTAAAAAAAATTCAATAGGAGTTTTTATAAAAGAAGAATTCCAAAAGAGATGGTAGAAGTTTTGTACATTTTATATAATGAAAATACCAAAAAAGATTTTTCTTTCATAGTTATTGGTGTCAGTTTTATGTGAAGTGTCTAATTAAAAATTCCCCCAAAAAATATTTTATTGATGTTGTTCATCATCTTTCTTTGCTCTTGTCTCTTAAGTTAGGGTCAATCTGTTAGTTAATCCCTAATTGTCCAATCTAGACGAACTACACACACCTGATTCTCCTCTTTCGGGGGTGAGATACGTAGGTAGCCCTTATTTAGAGTAGGTATTTCATACATGCCTTACAAAAATAAAAATACAAAAAAAAGATTTGCTTTAATATTCTTAGGTTTCATTTTGGGATGAAATTCAAAATTGAAAATCCAAGAAGATTCTTTGTTAATATCTTTTGAAAAGAATGATAAAAGAAAAAAAGACTTTCTATTCATTTTAGATTAGTTGTTTGCACGTGTTGCTTCATCTAAAAAATATAAAAAGATATTTTCTTTGATAATTTTAGGTTTCATTCAAAAATATTGTGTAAATATCTTTTGAAAATAAGAAGAATTCATTTGGTAGAAGATTGGTTAAGCCATGCATTTCCCCATATGAAAAATACAAAAATATTTTTCTCGGTAATCACAAAGTTTTATTTTGTATAGGGGATTTAAACCTGAAAAATTTTAAAAAAAAATTCGTCAATTCTTTTGACAACTTTTTATTTTTCTTTCTTCTTAAAGTTTCAAGAAAGGGAAAAAGAATTTGATTGAATATTTTTTGTCCAAACTTAACGAACTATGCACATCTGATTCTCCCTTTTTGGGGGTGAGATATGTAGGCGCCCTTCTTGGGTTTGGTGATCTTTTCAAGAAAAAGAGAAAAATATTTGAGAAAGTTTTGAACTCTAACACATTTGTTATCTCTTGTTCAGTTAGTTTAAGATGGTTGGCTTGTGGCATTCTGGCGGGTCCTCCACATCACACCAAATTCAAGGAAGGATTAGTTGTGTCCAACAAGGATATAGAGAATAACATCATGGATCAAACAACGAGTCAGGAAAATGAGGGTTTAAAGCAAGAGATTTTGAGACTAAAGCCACAAATGATGAAAATGCATCGATCTTGGGTCAGTGGGTTTCCTCCTCCTCCATTCCCAACTATTGACCCCGCAAATACCATGAGTTTTCCATCACAATTGCAAGCTCCATCCTAATGTTGTTGATGTATAACAACATGCCTCATAATTTATTCCAAGACAAAAGCATCCCAATGCTTCCATCACTCATTCTCTAGCTCTTTAGTATAAATCTTCCACATTGATAATACCACATACTGTCTGTGCTTTTGTTGCTCAACCTTCTACTAAGGCTTCCACTTTGGCTATCAATCAACCGATTGTACTCCCCCAATCTTCTAGTGAACCCATGTTCAATACTCTTGATGATCTTTGCTATACTCTTGAGCCTACTTTTAAGTTAATTAGACCACCAAAATTTCTTAATAAGAAGTCTAGTGCGCTAGAAGAGGCAGAGAAAATGGTTGGAAAAATAAAGAGTGCAAAAAATGCTACGAAAAGTTTCCTAGGACATGCAGGTAAAAAAGATGTTTTATATAAAGACTAGGGCATGTCTTCAAGTGTTAACCTTCCTCCAAGCTTTAAGATATCGAAATTTGAGGAGCATGATGGACATGAGGATTTGGCAAAATATTTAGGATGATATTGCAATCAATTAAGGGAAACTGGAGGAAAGAAGAATGAGAAAGATGCAACTGCTATTGTAGTTGGACAACGGGCATGTCCAAGAAGACCACGTCATCGTTACTCTCAGTCTCAAGCCCAAGTTCATATCCAAGCTCCATATAATTACTCCCCAAATCTATTATACTTTATTTCTCTACCTCCATACCCAGTATATAGTGCACAACCATATGTTCAACCCCCTTCTTACTCACAATAGCGCGCACCAACTCCTCAGAGTATCCTCCAACTCCATAAATATATCAAAGCCCTTCTAGGCATGATATTCGATATAATTCAAATAATGAAAAGAGACAGAAGCCTAAGGATAGTTTTACACCAATTAGAGAATCATATGCTAGTCTGTTCCAGATATTAGTATAATGGGGCATGATCACTTCTCTCCTTGGATATACTTCTAACCCACATTCAAGAAATTTTGATCCTAATGTATGATGTACATGTCATTCTGATGTTCAAGGTCATAATATTTAAGATTGTCGTGCTTTGAAAAGATAAATAGACAAGATGATTAAAGATAAATCGATTATGATGCAGAACATTGGTAGTGGTGAAAGCTCTAGTCATGATGATGTGCAAATCAGTGGCAAAGATGTCAAGCTCAACAATTGAGAAGTCACTCCTCTCTCCTTACTTGGAAGGATTGTTGGTAGTTTGTTTTGTTTTTCTTTCTATTTTTCGAATTATTTCAGGGTTGTAGTTCGAAATCTATCTTGTTTTGTTTCTCTGTCGTCTTTGTTTTAACCCTTTTATTTTTTCTTTCATTAAAATGTGGTGTTCTTTATTGTTTTGTCTTATTTTAAGTTATTTGTTTTTCTTCGTTACACAATATATTTTATCTTGATTCTAGTGTTATGACATGCTGGCGGAATTTTCAGCTAGATATTAAAATCTAGTTTAAGCATGAACTTTGATCAGAGGGATAAAGTTAGAAAAAAACATCTTAGAAAATAGGTAGAGTGCTGAGACATTTGGTGAAAAGTTGAAGCCTTCTTTCAAAAGTAAGACAATTATTTTGAGAATCATAAGAATAACTTGGTATCAATTGAAAGACATGTCTCAATTTGGTCAAACAGTGGATACGTGATCCTATATAAAAAGGAACAGAAAGAAAATCAGCTCCACAAAAGCATGAGTCATTCGATGTAAGGGATGTACAACAAAGGTGGAGTTGTATGCTGGACAAGCGCAGAAGAAGTAGTGATGCATAGGCTCAGTTGAAGTTAGTGCTATAAAGAATGTCATAAATGATCTTCATATTTTAGTGTCATATTGTATGATATGTAATTACATTTTCAAGGATTGATATGACAAAGGCATTTTATTCTGCTATGCAAACATTATGGCATCCTCTGTTTACCCCGTTTGAGATTTAGTTCTATTTTCTTTCATATCCCTCTTTTGGAACCAAGATAGAGTAAGCAAAGTTTAAGAAAAATGGTGAGTAAAAGAATAGAGTCAGAAAAGTTTCAAGAAAAAGGAAAAGAGGAAAAAATGTGTCGAAAAGGAAGAAAAGAGATAAGTGTCAAGAAAAATAGAGTCAGAAAGTTCCAAAGAGAAGAGTCAATAAAAAGAAAAAAAGAAATCAGAATCAAGCAAAAGAACAAGTTGTCGGAACTACGTTTGACCTGATTCTCCTCGTTTGAGTGTGAGATAAGCAGGCAGCCCTACTCTGGGTTCGGTCCAACCAAATGAACAATTTAGAATTACCCAGTTAAAGAAGATGGGGCATGGGTTAATTTTAATTATTTGAGTCAATTCCAAAAGTTGTAAGTCTCATCCCACTTCAAGTGTCATTTGGGCCTCATGTCATCCTTTCTTTCTAACCTTATGCAAAAGCCAAGTTACAAGCAAAGAAAGACCTTCATATTAATCTTTAAGAATGATAAGGATAAGCATGCAATGCATATGATGATGCATTTTGGGAATTACTTATCTTCCTCGGCATAAGGAATCAGGAAAGAATAAAATGAGAGTCTTATTAGTGAAAACCCTCAGGGGCACCGTAAGATAATTATGAGTTAAGAGAATGAAATGAGAGAGTCTTATTGGTGAAAACCCTCATGGGCACCATAAAATGATTGTGAGTTGGAAAAAACAAAAATAAGAGAATATTGTTGTTGAAAACCCTCACGGACACCCTAGGTCAATGGTGAGTTGAGAGAAAGAAAATAAGAAAGACTTGTTGGTGAAAACCCTTCAAGGCATCACTAGCCGAATGAGGTATCTGAATGCAATTAGCCCAATGAAGTAACTCAGTTCAGAGTCGTTAACTCAACAACAATTGATGAAAAGTTTGGATGGAAAGATCAAGCAGCTTAATCCAAAATGCATGTCATAATTATTAGAGTTAACTGTTATTTTAAGATAAATTTTTATTTTCTCTATTTCAAATGGGGACATTCACTGTCTTTTCTTTCTTCTCTATATTTCTATTTTTGTTTTCTTGAGTCAGTTATTCAAATAAAAAATAAGTGTCATTTTCGCATGTCTTTGAGTAAAGTCAATGTCAATACAAGTGAGAAAAGATTTCAAAACTTGCTACCAACTTCTTTAATTACACAAAGCAGGACAAAAAGCCAGCATATGAAAGAAATATGATTGCAAGTCAAAATAAGACAAGCAGGAAGTTTGGTCAGAAAATAAGTTTGGGGAATCAAGGAAATACCAAGGTTTGAAAGATTCATCCGAGAGACATAGCAAAACGGAGATACTTGCTTATTTCTGAGTAACTTTTAATAATCTGTGTTTGGATCAATGGTGCAATAAGTCAGTGACATATACCATTAGTTGAACGCAAAATTAATGGGACAAGTGCAGGAGAAATCACCTCAAAAGTCAAAGCCCCAAGCCAACTACTTTGTTTTAAACTCACAAATTTTCTTTGTATAAAACGGGAACAGTTGCTACCTTTTTTATCAAAGAATTCAAAGGGAAAATATCCAGAAGTGCAATTCCTCATTCTGCAAGTACAAAAACAGTGTTGCTTACAGGTTTAGTAATAACAATTATGGTAAAACTTATAATCTTGTACCCCTAAGAGACACATTCTCTAATTTAGGTCTCTCATGTCTTATGGCTAGGAGGTACACTTCCTAATCTGAGCCTTTAATCCTAAAAAATGCACTTTTAGTAAGAATATTTAACTTTCACTCTTAAGAGAGGGACTTTTTGGTCTCAATCATTCAATTTTATCCTCAAAAGGTACATTTGTTGATCAAAATCATGATTCATCTTTGCATTATGCATGACACCTGCAAAAACTTTTGATAATAAACTGGGGAAAAAAGAAAATTCAATTCTTGTTATTTGAAACTTCACTTTATGACCCTCCTAGAAAATGAGACTTTATTTTTCTAGAAAATAAAATCTCTTTATCATAATCTTTGTGTGAGATAATTTTTGTTCTAGTTTTGATTTTTATTTTAGGAGCCCGCCTGAAAAACAGGGTGATGAAACTATAAATCAAGATCCCACCTGAAGAAGAGGGTGATGAAATTACAAGTCAGGATCCCACCTGAAAAATGGGGTAATGAAATTGAATGTCAGGAGCCCGCCTGAAGAACTGGGTGATGAAATTGCAAGTCAGGAGCCCGCCTGAAGAATAGGGTGATGAAATTGAAAGTCATGAGCCCTCCTGAAGAACAGGGTGATGAAATTGCAATTCAGGAGCCCGCCTGAAGAATAGGGTGATGAAATTGAAAGTCAGGAGGCTGCTTGAAGAACAGGGTGCTAAAATTGCAAGTCAGGAGCCCACCTAAAGAATAGGGTGACAAAATTTCAAATCATGAGCCTGCCTGAAGAACAAGGTGATGAAATTGCAAGTAAGGAGAACGCATGAAGAATCGGGTGATGAAATTAAAAGTTAGGAGCCCACCTGAAGAACAGGGTGATGAAATTGCAAGTCAGGAGCCCGCCTGAAGAACAAGGTGATGAAATTAAAAGTCAGGAGACCGCTTAAAGAATAGGGTGATGAAATTGCAAGTCAAGAGTCTGCCTGAAGAACAGGGTGATAAAATGGCAAGTCAGGAGCCTGCCTAAAGAACAGGGTGATGAAATTGCATGTCAGGAGCCCTCCTGAAGAACAGGGTGATACAATTAAAAGTCAGGAGCCCTTCTGAAGAACGGGGTAATGTAATTGAAAGTCAGGAGGCCATCTAAAGAACAAGGTGAGGAAATTAAAAGTCAGGAGTCCGCCTAAGGAACAGGGTGATGTAACTGAAATTTAGAAGCCCGCCTAAAGAATATGGTAATGAAACTAAAAGTTAGTAGCCCACCTGAGAACAAGGGGATGAAATTGAAAGTTAGTAGCCCGCCTGAAGAATGGGGTGATGAAATTAAAAGTCAGTAGCCTGCCTGAAGAATGGGGTGATGAAATTAAAATTCAGGAGCCCGCCTAAAGAACAGGGTAATGAAATTGCAAGTCAGGAGCCCGACTGAAGAACATGTGATGAAATTACAAGTCAGGAGACCTCCTGAAGACCAGGGTGATAAAATCAAAAGTCAGGAGCCCGCCTGAAGAACAAGGTGATGAAATTAAAAGTCAGGAGACCGCTTAAAGAATAGGGTGATGAAATTGCAAGTCAAGAGCCTGCCTGAAGAATAGGGTGATGAAATTGCAAGTCAAGAGCCTGCCTGAAGAATAGGGTGATAAAACTTAAAGTCAAGAGCCCACCTGAAGAATATGGTGATGAAACTGAAGGTTATGAGCCCTCCTGAAGAACATGGTGATGAAATTGAAAGTCAGAATCCCACCTAAAAAATAGGGTAATGAAATTAAAAGTCAGGAGCCCGCCTGGAGAATAGGGTGAAGAAATTATAAGCCAAGCACCAAAGTAAAGAAATTATAAGTCTAGAGCCCGCCTGAAGAATAGGGTAAAGATTTTCAAATTCAGATTCAAATTCAGAAGTACCACTGACAGAACATGGTCAGTTTTTGAGTTCACCTCCAACATCAAATTTTATATGGAGCCCAAAGAAAATCAGATCTTTAGTCAATTTTGAAAGCATCAAAAACTCAAGTCAAGAGTCCAGAGAAACTGCATAGATATGACTTTTGTAATTTCTATTATCTTTTAACTTGTAATTTTTTTTTTGATGTAATAATGAAGTCGCGGACTGAAACCTCGATGGGGCCTCACTCGACTCTCCAACTCGCTATGGTCATTCTCCCTTAACCCTTTAAAATACCTATGACTCGATTCCCTCATAATCTGGGTAAGTAAGATGCCCAAAATCAAGAATCAGTTGCATTCCGTCCTTCTGTTTCCTACCTTTGAATAATGGTCGGGTCAAAATTCGGTCTTGTTGTTAACTTCTTTGTCTGAAAACACTTTATGCTTACATACAAAGAGGGGCATGATATCGACACGTAATTTTGTTCCTCCCCAAATCAATTTTGAATACACTTTACTGCATACCCCATACACGTAGTAATTTTCCCACAAGAAAAACAAAATAAACAACCATCTCATTTTTTTAATTTATTTCTTTATTTATTTATTTATGTTTATCCTAATACAAAATAATAAAATTCCTAACAAATTAACAACTCATCCAATCATAATTAAACACCTCACCTTATCCTAACCACTCACTACCTACCCGCTACCTACATACCCCTTTACCCCACGGACCTCTGATCCTCACTTTTTTCTTTATCTTTGGAGAAAACCCATAAGAGAATCAACAACAGGTCACATACGGGGAGAGAATACACTCATAGCTCACACACCTTACAAATGCACATACTCTCACATATACATACCCTATCAGAAAATAGATTTTAGGACACACAGAGATTCACTCACAAAAACCACCATATACATACACACCACTTCATACATGCATAACTATTCATACCCATACATACTCACAATACCTAAATGAGGGAAAACATTGAAGCAGAAGGGATTTAAGAGAGAATTAGAGAGAGATCAGAGAAAAAAAGGGAGAAAAAAATATTTGAGAAAAAAAGAAGGGAGATTGAGAGAGAGATCTATGGTGAGGGAGGGTATTTGTCGGTGAAATCCTTATTGGAATTGCCACTAAAAAACACCTTCTGTCGCTGGTTTGTCATGGTTACGGCGAACCATCGCCAGTAAACAACCAATAGCCTTACCCCTTGACTAAATCCATTTTTGCCATCTCTATTTTTGGTGAAACCCACCGTGGAGCAACCAAAATCAGCCCCAACCAGTCTCAACTCTAGTGAAAAATACCGAAAAACAAACCGAGCAGTAGCGACATGTACGAATTGGGTATATATCTCTCAGAATTTCTCGATTTTAGTTTGAGTTAATGAAAAACAAAACAAATGGGAGTATATCAAGGTCCCTGCGAAGTTCGTTACTGAGGTTAAAGTTAAGTTTTCTGGATGCGGTTCTATCTTTGGTATATTGAAAGCTATAATTGAGGTCCATTTTTTTCTTACTCTCGTTCTTCACTTTTATCTTGAATTTTAATTATTTGTGGGTGCAAATGATCAGTGTGCTTAGCATGTTTTGATTCCTTGTAGTGCGTATGATGTTAATGTTTGATTCAAATTTTGAAACTCGAAAGGGGAAACTTTGAATTAATAATGGAGATTTGTTTAGTCAATGATTGAAGATGAAACTCGAGATGGGGATTGAAACTGATAAAAGCACATACTGATTTGAGTTGATTAATTAGTTGATTTGAAATAAGTGTTAACTAATCAAATCCGATAGTATCATGCTTTAGACCAAAATTTAATAGGCAAATCTTAAGTTGGGTAGACAAATTGTAGAAATTGACAATTGTGGAATGATTAAATTTTGTGCTAGAGATTATTTTATTTTGTCGCTTGAAATTGGAAAATGTATTCATTTAGCCAGGGAATGCCCCGAGGCCATTTGTACTTATTCACTGGAGTATCTTGTACGCAAAGGACGTTAATGATGAAGGCCTGTGGTGTCGGGTAGAGCATAGTTCAAGGTTAGTATAGGTTAGAGTAGGTTTATTTTAGTATTTTTATTTAGGTTTGTAATAATTGAACTAGATATTATTCTTGAAGTTTTGGGTTGTTTGATTGTTTGTTTTCTTGTTGTGTGTTTTGTTTGGTTTACACATTTCATAGTGTCTACTAGCCAATATACTTCACGAAGTGACCGTGGTCAAACCATAAAATTGAGGGGTGCCTAACACCTTCCCCTCGATCAACAGAATTCCTTAACTGGAATCTTTGTTTGTGGACCTGTTTAGAAAGAGTCAAAAAATTATTTTAAAAAAGAATTTTCAAAGGTGACTTGGCACACTCGATTATGGCAAGTGGCGACTCTGAGTTTAAATGTAATAATCCTTTTCGAAGCAAATTTTCTTTTTTGTCACTTAATAATAAAATCCTTTCAAACTTAAAATTCATTTCTTTTCGGTAAAAAAGGGTGTGAAAACACTAGTTTTTTTCGTTTAGCTTCTTCAAGGTAAGAAATTCATTCCCATTAACTTGTATTTGATAATTAATTCCTAGAATATCTAATTTATGGAGTTCTGAGAGGATTTTAGGGCTGATTTTGGTAATTTTATGATGCAAGAAAAAAATTAAGTAATAAGCTAATGGTTTTTGTTTATTAACAGTTAATTTACCCTTGGATTTTGTTAATTCACTGGTTTATCTCTAATATAGGTAGTTGTAAGTGACTTATGATAATAAAGCCCTAGAACAGAAAGTGACCTTAGGGGTTGGTGTGAGTTATAATTTTTAATATGGTAGGTCATTTTATAAATTATGTGTTTATATGCATGTTCTAGATCAGGAGCAGGTAGAAATTTCACGGAACGGTAAAGCTCCGGCTTAGATGAGTTATGCAAGCTTGGTTTGAGGTAGGTGATAGTATTGTAATAAATTCAATCTGTGTTATGTGTATGTTAACTACTTTATAGTGTGGCTTTTTAGTGAATGTTGTTTAATATGATTAATGCAAATGGTTGTTATATTATTTTGACCTACTTTATTGCTAAATGTAGAATGAATGGGTATTTGAAATGTTCACATGAGTTATTGGTGAAACAAGGTTGGCAGACAATTATGTTTGGGGTATAGTACATGAATGAAAATTGACACCTGCAAATCATAGCTAGAGGGTGGTTGTATAACTCATAGAGTGTATGTTTGAGGGTCAGGTGAGTTTGACGGTTCCATGAATGAATTAAAAAATATTTTTATATGTTTTATAAATTGTCCTAAATTGTCTTGATTGGACTTGACTTGGTGATAATATGTTGATTTGTTGATTGAAATCCTAAACTGCTTGTTTATTTCTTGATATGTTGAGTGTCTATTTGTTCGAGTCTGAACTAATTTGTGGTAATATAAATTGGTTATGTACTCAAATTCTCATCTGGGGTTGGCCAAATAATTCTATCAGTACACTGTTATTTTCTTGTGTTAATACTACACATGTTCTTATTTTGTGAGAGTATTGCATATTTCGGTGGCTCCTACGAGACCACCCTTGTGATTCCAGCGATTGACTTCAGATTTTAGGGTGACAAACATATTTGAGCTACCATGAAATCTCTCTGCATTGGCGTAGTACTTTATTTTTGGACTTATGTTTTCATTTCAATTTTTGGGATTGCATCCCCTTTTTGACAATCTGTAGTGGTTTGTGTAATGACGACTTTTGATTTATAGGGATGATTTTATTTTCTTAAGTACAATATTCCATCTTTGATTGTACTTATTTTTTATTGGATTTGAAAATCTTATTTGATGAATTAGTTCTAAATATCTTTGTTAAATGTTGATTGTAAGATAGAATTTAGAGTAGATGGTTATCCCATCGGGTGAGTAGTGTGAGTACTACTATGGTGGATTTGGCTCGTGACAAAGTTTTTATCAGAACCTAGGCTATTCGATCTTATCGTACCAAAATGAGTCTAGTAAATCTCATAAAATGGTACAGAGATGTTTATACTTTTTTTCAGAAAGCTATAGGACTTAAGAAAAATCAGTCATTCTTATTTTTTATGTGTTATAGCTTGATTTTGATTTAAATAAGTATCTGGGGATTTAAATTGGTATCTACTTTTTCAATTTTTTATCTGTGGATGGTGAATACTTATTCCAAAAAAATTAAGCAATAGCCCTTATACTGACCACTCTAGCTGAGGAGCCAGACGTGAGGAGAAGAGGATGAGTAAGAGGAAGAGGAAGAGAACGAGTCACACCTTCTAGGGGTGTAGCTCAAGCAGCTGATGGATAGGATCCTGAAAGGTTAGTATCCTATCACCCTCCTAGGATATTTAGAATTGATAAACGTAGTAGAGAAATAGGGTATGTATCTCGAGGTAGTGGTTCAAACTGGGGTTGTAGATCCTTTGAAGTTGTTCGGCATGTATTAACTTTTCTGAATGGGTTGGTGGGGGATGGAGCCACACCAATGGTAATGGAATATCGGGCTCCAATTATTTATTCTACTATTATCATGGCTCCTAGAATGGATGAAGCTGCGGGGATCAATGTTTTTCCTTATTTGGTTTCGGTGATGACTAGTACTGAACATGAGCTATTAATAAAATTTTTGAAGATGAAATCTCCAACACTCTAAGATATTGAGTTGAAGGATTCTTTTGAGTTGATTAATGATTTCTATGAGAGGTTACATAAGATGGGTATAATAAAGCAATACAATATTGAGTTTATAACTATTAAACAAGGATGCCAAGCAATGGTTGAGGGCGTATGTTGAATGTTGCATTGAGTTTATAACTATTAAACAAGGATGCCAAGCAATGGTTGATGGCGTATGTTGAATGTTGGTCACTAGTTTTGCCTCCATTGACTTGAGAACACTTTCATGCTTTGTTCTTAGAAAGGTATGTGTCATGGGAAATCCTAACCGCAAGAAGGATGAGCTTTTAGCATTGGAATAGAGTGTTTTGTCAGTTACAGCTTATGAGGCTCAGTTTTATGCCTTATCTCACTATGCTACTCGGTTGTTGACCACTGGGGAGGAAAGGAATTGCCTCTACATTAAAGGTTTGAATTATGATCTTCAGGTATTTGCATATGAATTCTATAAAAAAGGGGTTCAATGAAGTTTCTGACTATATGAAGAAGTTGGAGGGGGTTACTTAAATAGGTCAAATTAAGATGTTAGCCAAGAGGTCCCAAAATGTTGGGAATTTTAGTTGGTTTAAATATTGTAAATTTTAGTGGGTATTAATCTATGGGCCACTACGAATAGGGCTACTATGCCTATCTTATTCAATCAGTCTTTCTAGCTTCTACTATGGTTTCAACTGAGGTTTCTTCTCAACAATAGACTGTTAGAGGCCAAGCGATACTTACTCTTCTACAAATTGGCCTTTTCTTAAGCGACAGTGTTATCATTGTGGTTTTGTTGGTCACTTTAAGAGGGTGTGTCCTGTGATAAAGGCGAATACCAAGACATAGTGGCAGGCTCAAGCTATAGTTCTAAAGGATAGAGAAAGTTGAGGCAGTGATAAGGTTTGTACATATAGTGGATTGGGAAATCACACAGTGGTCAAAGTGTATAAGAAATGGTAGCACAGGGGAAGAAGCACAGTCAATGAAGGAGTTAGCTCAAATTGATGACCGGGCTTATTGTTATGCATTTTTGGGAAAGATTGACGTTGAGGCTTCTGATAAAGTGATCACAAGTACTATTTTTGTTTGTGAACGGATGTCTTTTATTTTTTTGATCTGGGGTCTACTTATTATTATTTATCTATTCAGTTAGCGGTGGATCTGAATTTGATTTGGGATGTACTTGTTATCCTATTTATGTGTCTACTTTGGTTGGTGAGTCTGTGGTAGTAACCCATATTTACCGTTCTTGCCATGTATTATTAATGAGTATTCAAACTTGGATAGACTTTGTTATTCTGGATATGTTGGACTTTGATGTAATTTTGAGCATGAGTTAGTTATCTCTATATCAGGCTATTTTAAACTATAATGCTAAGACAGTAACTCTAGCTATGTCGGCAATGGAAAAACTAGAGTAGGAGAAAGTGTATAAGGCCAAATCAATGAAAATTATATCATTTGTTCGATCCAGAAGATTAGTAGGGAAGGGGTGTTCAACGTTTTTAGCTAATCTACGGGATGTGGATATGGGTCCCCTTCTATAGAGTTAGATTTGGTAGTTTCTGAATCTTAGGATGTGTTTTCTTTAGAACTAAGAGGTATGCCTCTAGATAGAGTATTGATTTATATATTAACTTAGAGTAGAGTACTTGCCTTATATTAATTTCTTCCTATAGAATGTATCCAACAGAGTTGAGGAAGCTCAAAACTCAATTGTAGAAACTACTTAACAAGAGTTTTATTCATCTAAGTCCTCCACCATGGGGTGCTCCAGCCATATTTATTAAGAAGAAGGATGGTATTATAGGGATGTGCATTGAATATAGATAGCTAAATAAGGTTACTATCAGAAATAAATATCCCTTACCTCGCATAAATGATTTATTTGACCAGTTATAGGATGCGTCAGTGTTTTCAAAGATTGATTTGCAGTCGGGGTGTTATCAGTTAAAAATAAGATCAGAGGATATACCAAAGACAACTCAATATAACTATTACGAGTTTCTGGTGATGCCTTTTGAGTTAACTAATATCTCTGTAGCCTTTATGAGCTTGATGAATCGTATCTTTAAGTCATTCTTGAATTCTTTTGTTATTGTATTTATTGATGATATTCTTGTATATACCAAGAGTAAGAAAGAGCATGCGGGTCACCTTCGCATAGTTTTACAGATTCTAAGGGAGAAGCAGTTATTTTCTAAGTTTTCAAAATGTTAATTCTGGTTGTTTTCAGTTGCCTTCTTGGGGCATGTGGTTCCTAAAAAAAGGGGTGATGATGGATCCTCGTAAGATTAAGGCAGTTATGAATTAAATTTGATCTAGTTCAGTGATCGAGGTAAGGAGTAATATGGGTCTTGCTAGTTATTAACGCAGATTTATCAAGAACTTCGCATTTATTGCGACATACTAGATAAGGTTGACTCATAAAGAAGTGTCATTTATTTAGTGCGATCAACGTGAGGAAAGCTTCCAAAAGCTCAAAACACTCTTGACATAGAGCCTATATGTTCATTATCAGTAGAAGGTAAGGACTTTATAGTATTTTGTAATGCTTTACTTTTGGCCTTGGGTGATGTGTTGATGCAGGATAAGAATGTCATTGCTTATGATTTAAGGCAGTTGAAACCTCATGAAAGAAACTATCCAACCTATGACTTAGAGTTGGAAGCAGTGGTGTTTGCATTAAATATTTGGAGACACTATCTCTATGGTGTTAAGTATGAGGTCTTCATAGACCACCATAACCTGCATCATGTGTTTACGCAAAGGGATTTGAACCTGAGGTAGCAAAAGTGGGTGGAATTATTGAAGGACTATAATGTGACTATTCAATATTAACTGAATAAGGCCAACATGGTGGCAGACACATTAAGTCAAAAAGTTGTAAGTATGGGTAGTTTTTCATTCTTGGGGGTGTCTAGACAACCTTTAGTTCGAGAGTTTCAAACTCTAGCATCTCTAAGCATGCAGTTTGGGGTCTCAAACAAAGGTGGTGTGCTATTAGTGTTGAGGTAAAGACAATATTTATGGAGCGGATTAAGTCAAAACAACTTGAGGATACAAAATTGAATGCACTCCAAAATAAAGTAATGCGTGGAGTAGTGGCGGAGGGCATTCTTGACTCAGATTGGATGTTTTAGTTTAAGAAAAGATTATGTGTTCCTCAGGTTGGTGACTTAATTTGTGATATACTTTCAGAAGCCCATAGTTTGCGTTATTATATTCATCTGGATACGATCAATAAGAATCGTGACTTGGGGCGACTTTATTGGTGGCCCAAAATAAAGAGGGACATAATGGATTATGTATCCAAATATCAAAATTGTCAACAAGTGAAGTACAAACACCAAAGGCCTACGGGGTTGCCTCAAAAGATGTCTATACCTATATAGAAATAGGAGCATATTGCTATAGATTTCATGGTGGATCTTCCTAAGACCTTGGAAATGTGTGACTTCATTTGGGTGATAGTAGACCAACTGAAGAAATCAACTCACTTCTTGCCCGTTCGGGTGGACTACAGCTCTCAACAGTTAGTTAAAATCTACATTAAGGAGATTTTCAGGATTCATGGGGTACCCCTTGCTATCATTTCAGACAGAGACACAAATACACTTCTAAATTTTAGGACATGTTACATGAGAAGTTGAACACCAAGTTTATATTTAGCAAGACTTTTTATCCTCAAACTGATGGGAAGTCAGAGAGGATGATTCAGGTGCAAGAGGATATATTGATGGCTTGTGTGATTGATTTTGGTGGTCACTGGACTAATTTCTTCTATTATGTGAGTTTTTATTTAACAACAGTTATCACTTCAGCATTGATATGGCACCATTCGAGGCAATCTGTGGAAGCAAGTATAGGTCACATATTGGGTGGTTTAAGACCGGAGATGTTAAATCTTTGGGCACCGAATTAGTGAAAGAGGCTCAAGAATAAATAAGATTCATTCAAACCAAGTTTTTGGCTACTTAGAGTAGGTAGAGGGAGTATGCAGATTGTAAGGTAAGAGATATGTACTATAAGATTGGTGATCAAGTTTTACTTAAGGTGTTTCCCATTAAAGGTATCATAAGGTTCGACAAGAGGGGTAAGTTCAGCCCTCGGTATATTAGCCCTTTTGAGGTTCTTGAAGATGTGGGTCCAGTTGCATATAGGTTTGATCTACTGTTGATATTGTAGAAATTCCATCTAGTATTTTATGTCACAATACTAAAAAAGTACCATGGAGATAGGGACTACATCATTAAGTAGGATTCAGTGCTTCTAAATTAGGATTTGGCTTATAATGAGGACAAATAACGATTCTAAATAGGGATGTTTAAAAAATAAGGATTAAGGGAATCATTCAGTTAATGTTTAGTGAAAGTATCACTTGATTGAAAAGCCACTTAGGAAATCAAAAATGACATGCGGAACAACCCTCAATTGTTTGAGGATGCAGGTACTCTCTTCTCTTCTTATTTTGACCTATTTACACATTTGATCGTTTAGGGATAAATGATGGATAAATTAGTATCTATTGTAATGACCAAAATCATTGTTATGTATGAACTTTTTATTATTCCCATTTTAAAATTATTCCCCCTTTTGAAGTTACAAATTTTAACCTAGGTTAGTTTTGAACAAAATCGAGGTGAGTTATGACCTAGAAAAATTTGAAAATAATTTTCACAAACTTAGTGGTATTTGATTTGATTTCTAGATAGCTAAGACGATAAAGAACCCACTGGAATTTATAGAATTAAATTTGGGTGAGTAGAACTTCCAAAATTGACCTTAAAGTAAAAAAGCATTGTTTAGAATGTCTCAGGTTTCAAGTTTTTTGAAAAAAGTGAGATTTTTAGGCAAAACTAGACATTTTGTCCCATTGATCTCGCTATAGCGACTGAAATGCCGATATAGCAGCCACCATTATAGAGAAGAAATTTTTCTTATAGCGACGGTCAGACTTGGTCAACGCCTGCTATATCGGTAGGTGCCACTATAGTGATACAGGTGAATACCGCTACATCGACGAATATCGCAAATTTAATTAAACATTTCTTCAAAAAATATTATTTTTCTAAAACACATTTTAGGGCAAAGGAGGGGAAATTTGGGATGATTGACACAAGTTTTTCATCGTTTGGCTTCGTAAAGGTAAGATATTCATCTTTATTGACTTGTATTTGGTAATTAAACCTTGGAATTTCTAATTTATGAAGTTCAAAGAGGGTTTTAGGGCTACTTTTGATCATTTTCTAGTGCAAGGGGGGAAATTAAGTAATAAGTTAATGAGCTTTGTTTATTAATTGTTAATTTATCCATGTATTTCGTTAATTAACTAGTTTATCCATGGGATGGGTTGTTGTAGGTGAATTACGTTAATAAAGCCCTAAAACAGAAAGAAAATGATTATGAACATGACCTTAGGAGTTGGATGTAAGTCATAATTCCCAACGTGGTAGGTGATTTTATTAATTATGTATTTATATGTATGTTTTAGATCAATAGCAAGCAAAAATGATATGAAAGGGCATAGCTCTGACTTAGAGGAGTTGTGCAAGCTTGGTTCGAGGTAGGCAATGGTCTTTTAGTAAAATATAGTTTGTGTTATATGTGTATGTTAACTACTTTTTAGTGTGACTTGTTAGTTCATGTTGTTTGGTATTGTCAATGCAAATGATTTTATGGTTGTTATATGATTTTGACTTACGTTATTGCTAAATGTGGAATGTTCCGATGTTTGGAACGTTCTCATGGGTTATTGTTGAAACAAGGTTGATAGACACTTGTGTCTGTAGTTTAGTAGATCGATGAAAATTATCACTTACAAGCCATGGCTAGAGAGTGGTTGTATTTCCCATAGCGTATATGTATGAGGGTCAGGTGAGTTTAACGGTTTCATGAATGAATCGGAAAAATATATTTATATGTTTGATAAATTATCATAACTTGTCTTGACTAGACTTGATTTGATGATAAAATGTTGACTTATTGATTGAAATCCTAAACTGTTTGTTTGTTGCTTATTATATTGAGTGTCTATTTGTTTGACCATGGATTAACTTGTGTTACTGTAAATTGATTATGTTCTCATATTCTCATCTTGGGTTGGCCAAATAATCGTATCCGTACATTGTTATTTTCTTGTGTGCTGATACTACACCTACTCTTACTTTTGTGAGTGCAGTGTATATCCGGCGGTTCCTACGAGATCTCTTTTGTGATTCCAGTTGTGGACTTCAGATTTTAGGGTGAGCAACATATCCGGATTACCATAGAATCTCTCTCTATTGGCGTAGTTCTTTATTTTTGGACTTATGTTTTTATTTCAATTTTTGGGATTGCATCCCATTCTTGACAATCTTTAGTAGTTTTAGTACGGACAACTTTCGGTTCCTAGAGAAGATTTTATTTTCATAAGTATAATATTTGGCCTTTGATTGTACTTATGTTTGGTTGGATTTGAATATCTTATTTGATGGATTAGTTCTAAATATTTGATGGACTAGTTCTAAATATTTTCTTTAAGTGTTGATTGTAAGATAGAATTTTGGGGTTGATGGTTCTCCCGTCAGGTGAATAGTATGGGTGTCACTCACGATTGGGTTTGTATTTGACATGCATATTTCTAAAAAAGGAAATTATTTACAAAATTCCCTTCACAAATATAATATAAATTAAGTGGAAAAGTTTTGAGGGACTATTATGTCCTTACTCATGTTAATACATGCATTAGAGTTTCTTACATTACTAATACTATGGTTTACATAATAGAGCATTAATTATACATAAATAAAAAATGTATACTAAACAAGGTATTGATAATAAATAAATCTAATGCATGTATTATTTTTTTCGACTACATCTTACAAAATGACCCTTAATAATTCTAGCTCAATTTCTTTAAATGAAGCTATGGTGATAAAATTAAGGGATTGTTGGGCATCATCACTTCTATTGCTAATACAAAATTAGTCTGAACCTTGCCAGGAATGGCTCCCAATAGTAAATTGGGCCAATTCCAATTCCTCAATTAATACCAATTTCTCTAAATTTTTGGTCCTAAATTTAGCCCAATAAGATATGGTACTGAGTGTTCTGGTTAGGCTAAGCAAAAGTTGCACTGAGTGTTCTGGTTAGGCTATGCAAAATCACTTTTTATATTCTACCAAAAGACCAACTTTTACACATTCTAAGTGAGCAAAATATTACTCTTATCTGTTTCAATTTATGTGGAGCCTTTTTTTAGTTTGTACCAAAAGAAAATGTCACTTTTTATAAGTAGAAATAACTTTAAAGTTCTTTTTTAGATTTAATGGAATGATTTACAGAAACACAAATGCCTAAGATTTATTTTAGACCTCAAATTTTAAAAGTTGTCAACTTCATCCAACTGAGTTTGCAGATTATTTTTTGTTATTTTGTAGAGGTGATGTGAGATCCACCTCCCTACTGAATCAAATATTTCTACCAGCAATCCTATTGCTTTTGGTTTAGTTGCAAACTAGAGCAAGAGTAGCATATTTTAAGGTGCCTAAGAATGTCCAACAAGGAATTATATAGATACTTAGATTTACGGTGGGTAAACTTTCTACTCCGATCATTTTTATTTGTTTGGCTTATTTTTCTTTTATTTTGTTTCAAAAAATTACCCCTTTCTTTTTTAGCAACTCTTTAATTTCAATTTTCCAACTGATATATTTAAGACCACAAGATTAAAGAGCATTTTAGTACATTTGACATATATTTTGTTTAAGACTACAAGATTTAGAAATCTTTTTTACTTTCCTAAACTTCATGTCATAGATCAAACTAAATGAAACGGAGTAAGTAATAGATATACCTTGAAGTTTTAAGAAAAAAAAAAGATATACCTTGAAGTATTCTTTAAGATCTAAGGGTTTATCTATAACACAAGGAACAAAGGCCGACATGATATCGGAACTACGCCCACAAGATCCACCGCCACTCATGAACAACCCCATGGAAGTAGACCCCTCCCCAGAAAAACAATCCTTTAAGGAAATTTTGATGGAAAAGAGTCCAACTCTCAACAAATCATACCAGATCGAGCCTTCTTCATCACTACATGAGAGTGGGTCTGAGGAAGATCCAATCCCCCTCTAAGATCAGGATAAAGAACGAATCTATCACCCGTGGAGATTCTCAGTTATCGTCAAATTAATGGGGAGGAAAATCTCCCATCAACTCCTCAAATAAAAAATTGTCGACCTATGGAAACTATTAGAACCTTCAGTCCTAATCGATCTGGGATATGGTTTCTTGACCATCAAATTCAATAAGGAGGAAAACATGAAAAAAATCCCTACATGAGGTACCTTGGTTCATAGTGGGGGGTTTCCTATCGGTCACAGGATGGGAACCAAACTTCGTGTCATGCACCTCAACGTTGACCCACACGGTGATTTGGGTTCGACTTCCTCAACTATCCATGGAGTTCTATGACCAGCAGATCATCGAGAGAAATTGGAAAAAATTGAGGTTTCTATTGAGAATTGATCGTACACATCTTCCACCCTAAGAGGTAGATACGTAAGAATTTGTATTCAAATCCCCCTAGACAATCTCGTTAAGAAGTTAGTCACCATCAAAAACCACATTCAACCAGTGGAATATAAAGGGGTAGGCATCTTATGCATGGGGCGCGGGAGAGTAGGTCACACGCTTCTGAGCTTCTCCTCTACCCCAAATTCCCAACCATCTCAAGTCCCTAACTCCTCAAGTTCCTCGTCCCAGCAAATGCTTCGACGAAATCCATGTGGAAGCTGGTACGTTTCCAAAAAAGAAGAACATCAAAATTCAGTCAATGCCAAGTAAACACGCCACAGATAATTCCAGGTAAGTCCTCAAACCCACCTATACCCCCTCCCGCCTAGAATCTGGAAAATGACACTTTGCAAACTAGGACTAACAGGTAACCACTAGAATCGCCGATAGCTCCACTAGCAAGAGGGTCCCACCCCCAAATTTAATGAACACAACTGGGACCAAGGAAAAGAGTAGAATGGCTCATTCTACCAGAACACAAAGTCCCAAGAACATTGTTCAACAAACCCCAACCTTTGACAATTTATTGGCTTACCCTGGGAACAATAAGTTCCATATCCTCAACGAAAATATTCCTGAGGAAAGGAATATGCGTCAAGGACCTGTGCTTTACAAGACAAATGAAGTCTTGTCAATTAACTCCCAGATCAAAATTGGCCTCCCTGAACTCTTAAATATAGCTCTTAATTGCCCTACTTCA
This sequence comes from Capsicum pubescens, assembly GCA_030864215.1. Lineage (NCBI taxonomy): Eukaryota > Viridiplantae > Streptophyta > Magnoliopsida > Solanales > Solanaceae > Capsicum > Capsicum pubescens. The sequence continues at coordinate 144,069,518 of CM061548.1, read as the reverse complement.
GAGGGACTTTTTAATATTGACATGACCACCGAGGTCATGTCCATTAACTTTCCCTAAACCAACCACCACTATATTACCAAAAATGGTAATACCCAACCTTCCGCCCAGCAGTTCACTACTAATCATGTTACCAATGGATAAGACACAGAGCTCAAACCAAGCTCAAACCTCCCCAAAACATCAATTTTACTAGTGACAGCTCCTCCCTCTCAGGAATATGTGCCAACTTCATGGATGGAACTCCTACTATAGGACTTCCCCCTAACATTGAATGCATGTATTGGAGACCAACCTGTGATCCTATTACTACAGGACCCTCACTACTTATCAAATATGATGAAGAATGCAATAGACCACTCAGTCCAACACCTGGGAAACCAGGTATGGATGCAGACTCCTCTGCAAGCCCAGTTTCTCAAGGACACAGTGCACCTTTCAACCTAAGATCACAATCTCCTCTTGAACCAACTTTTTCAGAGTTTTCTTTTCTTTCCATCTCAAAGCTCTAATACAACTCTATTGGGTCCTACCTTCATACTATGGAAACCGGTGAGACCACTAATGAATCAGCTTCCCACCCTCTAAACAGAAACCTGGGAAGAAGTCCAACAAAGGGGAGAAACTTAAATCTCAACTCTAAAATAATATAGCCAAGATTTGGAAAAAATCCTGGAAAACATTGGGGGCCAAATGCCAGAAACCTTCATACTAGAGAACACCTTCCAAAAAGAGTTCAAATAGCCTTTGAGAGAAGCTATTATTGTACTTTGTCCCTAGACAATAATGAGATATTCTCTGAATCCGAGGAACATGATAGATCAAGCCCCTCCAAGGTTACTACCGAGAATAACCAAATAGACCACTACCTCCTAGATCTATGGGAAAAGGAAACAAATCAATCCCATGCCTCCACCATAAAACATCATGATGATGAAGTTCATTATTTGGAATGTTAGAAGGGAAAATAGTGCCATATTCATGAGGAAATTTACCTCTCTTGTAAACTTTCACAAACATGTCGTGCTTGTTCTCCTGGAAACAAAAATAATTGAGCACAAGTGTATCACCACTGAATTGGGTTTTGATGATCAAATTCAATCCCCAGCAATTAGTAGATCTGGTGGAATGGTCATCATGTGGAAGGAAACCATCCTAAAGCTTGAAGACATATCCATCACCCACAAATCCATCCATACCATGGTTAAGGTAATTCTAACTTCCCATTCCTGACTTTTTTTTGCTATTTATGCTAAGACTGACTTCTCCCCCAGAAGCTCCCTTTCGGATAATCTCATATCTTTCTCCCAAAGCTACTACAATGAATGGCTCCTTGGTGGTGACTTTAATGAAGTCCTTCAACCCAAGGAAAACTTTAGGGGAAATACTATTAGCAGCAATAGAACTGGACTGATCTGGAATTGCCTTAATCAAAGTGGCCTTGTAGATCTAGATTATAAAAGTAGTAAATATACATGGAGTAATAAAATGAACAAGAAAAGGAATAGAATTATCCTTGAAAGACTTGACAGGTACCTTGCTAATAACATTTTGATCACCAAATACCCTGAGGCCAGTGTCACCTACCTCCCTAGGACCCACTTTGACCATTATCCTTTTCTGCTCAGCCTTCCTGGTCAAAACCCAGATAGTGCTAATAGACCTTTTAGGATAGAGCCCATGTGGTGAAGACATCTTAATTTTAAGAGTGTGGTTCATATCTTTTTTGACCCCCCCCCAATTCCCATCCTGGAGGCTATTTCTAACCTCTAAAAAAACTCCACTCAATAGAATAAAGTAGCTTTTGGAAACATCTTCCATAATATGAAAAGGTTGTTGGCTAGAATTGAGGGTATTCAGAGATCCCCTTACTACCCTTATAGACTTTTCCTCCAAAATCTTGAATTTGAGTTAGTTTTAGAGTATGATAATCTCCTCAATTTTAAGGAGGATTTTTGGAAGACAAAATTCAGAATTAACTGGCTGACCCAAGGGGACTCTAACACCAAATTCTTTCATACCACAACTCTCAACAGAATGAGGAGAAATAGAATTCTTAGCCTGAAGGATGAGGGTAGAAACTAGATTGGGGACCTTTCTAAAATTGTCAGTCACATCACTAAATTTTTCTCTGTTCTTTACACCACTGACCACCTATTATACCAAAATACCTTCAACCCCCTCCCTCCTATAGTGGTCAATGCAGCACTATCCTTAGTGCTTCTGATTCTTCCATTCTAAGTGCTCCCTAAAAGGACTCTGAAATCATTAATGCAATAAAATCCTCAAACTCCTCAAAGCTCATAGTCCTGATGGGGTTCAACCAATTTTTTTCCAAAAATACTGGGATATAGTGTAAAGCAAGATGTTTAATTTTTGCAAAAATACCTTCCAAACTTGCACAATAGACCCCACCATGAATGAAACCCTCATTTGTCTTATTCCTAAGTGTCCTAATTCATGCCACATCAAAAAATTTAGACCTATTGGGTTGTGCAATACCCTTTACAAGATGATCACAAAAATTATCATCCTCAGAATCAAGTCTCTCTTTCCTAACATCATTGGTCCCAGCCAATCTAGCTTCATGAAAAATAGAAGGGTCTTTGACGATGCTATCAATGTCCAGAAATTAATAACCCACTTAAAAAGATAAAAGGAAAGTAGGGGAACATGATCTTAAAAATTGATCTTGAAAAAGCTTTTGATAGACTTAAATGGTCCTTTATTATGGACACCCTCAAATACTTTGGTTTTCCCCCTAATATAGTCAAACTCATCATGTCCTGTGTCTCCTCCTTATCCATCTCAATCCTCATTAATGGTTCAAAATCCCTCGGATTCCAACCATCCAGGGGAATTAGATAAGGAAACCCCATTTCCCCTATCTCTTTGTCCTCTGTATGAAAAGGCTCTCCAGGGAAATAGACTCAAAAACTTTCTCCTGAGACTGTAAACCCATTAGTACCACCCACCAAGGGCCATCTATCTCTCATCTCTTCTTTGCGGATGACCTAACTCTTTTTTCAAGAGCCACCCCATAAGCCTGCCATCTCATCAATTCCACTCTCAATGATTTATGTACCATCTCTGGCTAAAATATCAATCCAACTAAATCTAAGGTGATTTTCTCCTTAAATTGCACTGTTGATTCAGTCTCTTCTTGTTCCTCTATTCTTGGCATCAGAGTAGTGACACTTTTGGTAAATATCTAAAATTTCCCATTTTCCACTCCAAACCTTCCAATAGCGACTTTCAATTTGTTATTGATACTATGCATAACAGATTAGTTGGATGGAAAACAAAAATATTGAATATGGCTGATAGATTAGTTCTTACCAAATCCACCCTCTGTAACATACCCTCACATGTAATGCAATACATCCAAACCCCCCAAAAAATTAATAACTCTATCAACCAAATCCAAAGGAATTTCATCTAGGGAAGCACTGCTGAAAAAAAAAGATCCACCTCCTTAGTTGGGACAGAATCTCATTGACCAAAAAGATAGGAGGGTTGGGTCTTCAGAAAAGTTAGTTAAGAAACAAAGTTATGCATGCTAGTCTCTCTGGGAGGACATACAATAACACCCAGTCCCTTTGGGTAAAAATTCTTTACAATAAGTATCGTAAACAACCCCACTCTGAGCCCAAAAAAAGGATATGCTCCAGAACTTGGAAGTGTATTAGGGAAGGATGGAAAACATTCCTTCAAAACCAAAGATGGGTGGTTTAAAAGAGGGACAGGGTGAAATTTTTTGAAGATAATTGGATTCCCAACCATAAGTCCATCAAAAATTGTATTGCAGGCCCCCTTAATAAAGGTGAGGACAAGCTTACAATTAAAATAGTTCATAGCCAAGGCTATTGGGACCTTAATTATATCTCTTTCATCCTTTCTCCTGGCCTTCAATGCATTATCACCAACAGTTACTTCCCTTCTCAAAGCAACCATGAGGACAAACTCATCTAGGATAACTCTTCTGATAGTAAGTTTACCCTCAACAGTGCATACATCATACTTAAGACCAACAACACCACCCTAAACATTGACCCTGGTCAAAACTATCTCTAGATGTGGAAGCTTAGGACTCCAAAAAAGATCAAAACTCTCCTCTGGCTCCTTCACCATAACAGACTCCCAATTGGAAGATATGTCAATCATATAGGGCTTGATGTCTCTCCCTTTTGTAGAAATTGCCCAAACTATCAAGAAGACATCTCCCATATATTCTTTAAATGTCCCAAAGTTATTGATTTCTAGAATAGCATTTCCCTATGCAGCACTTTAATTGTATCTATTAACCCTGCTATGATTAATGCTACCAACTGGACCAGCACTTGGGAACTCCGTAGGAAGCCACCTTTTAACAACTGGTTCACTTGGGACATCATTCTCCCTTTCTGTATGATAAACATTTGGCTAACTAGGAATCATAACCTCTTCAACTACAAAGACAACCCCATACTAGTAGAGAATACTATTGTTAAGGCCACTGAATACGCCCTTATTTCCAAAACCTCTATTCCTACCACCAATCCTACAAATATTATTTATATTAAATGGGAACCCCCTAACCAGGGCTACTATAAGCTAAATACTGATGCCAACATTAAATCCCCGTTGGGACCTGGTAGAATAGGGGTGTCTTTAGAGACCATAAGGGGAATGGATTATGGGCTACATCAAGAACATCCCCCATACCAATACCCAACAAGATGAGCTGATGTCCATCCTTGAAGGACTGAGAATAGTTGTTGTTAATCATTTAATCCCCCTGGAGATAAAATTTGACTCATCTACTACCATTAACATGATATCTTTTAACCATCTTGGCTATTGTAATATCATCTTGGAGTGCAGGTACTTAATGCAGAAACTGGGATCTCCAACCTTGAGGCAAACTTGCAGGGAGTAGAATAGGGTGGCCGATGCACTAGCTAGGACGGGGACTGGGAATGCTTTTTTTGATCAGTTGCAAATTTTTGCACTTTCTCCTTTGTGTGCAGTAGACAAGCTAGGAAATGTTTTCCCTAGGAAAGTTGCTTCTGATAATGTAACAAACTTAAGTTATGCCCCTACTGATATTAATGAGAGGGACCCCTCGAACCTCATATTAACGTTTGTAATGCTACAAATTAAGCTCTGAATGCAAGGATCCTTATTCGCCCAAAAAAAAAGTCTACCTATAACACAGTGTGATCAGACTCTACTGGACAGGATGTTAGGAAGAATTGTTAACTGGACAATGAAGTTCTTGTCTTATGCAAATAAATTACAACTGCTTTGAGTGTTGATAACTACACAAGCTTTGTTGGTCCCAAATCTTTTCACTACCAAAGAGGAAAATTCTAAAAATCGAAACAATATACCAAAAAAAAGACACATTTGTAGATACACTCTCTATATTTTAAATATATATACTTACACGTGTTCTATCAATCTTGAACATCAATGATCAATAAAGAGAGACTGAGAATTCCCCGTACTCAATTTTAATATTGAAAACTGAAATAAATCTAAACGGATTGCGTACAACTTGGAGAAGATGGTAGCATGGGCTAAGCGTAGTATCCTTAAGGTGGAAGCTAACTGTCACTTCTTTTTGAATGAGCGACTTCTTAGTTTTCTAATTTGCACTTCCACTATTGCTTATCTTGTAATTGATAGGTAGAGTTGTTACAATGAGCTTAGCCAAGAGGCCGGTCCAACTCAATTTTTTAATTAAGTGGGATTGGGATCAGTTTTTCAGTCCATTTAGGATCGAGATTAATAAGTCCAACCTCATTTGGCCCGTTAGCCTCAGGGGCCTAATCCGTCAGTCTCAAAGTCCAGCTCGTGAATTGGGACTTTAAAAATAATTAATAAATATTTTTTAGTTGGTTATTTATTTGATAGAGTTAGAATTTTGTCAATCTTTTCTAACTAACTACTTATTTTTTATCCATTCTTTAGTTGATATCAATTTTTTAAAAGTTCGTAGTGTTTGTTTGAAATGGCTTGTAAGCAACTTTTAGTTGTGAGTTCAAACAGTTATTTTTACTCGTGATTGTTTAATACTTGTTGTCTTTGCTTAATGCAACATTCTGTTCTTTAAATTTAGGCTCTCTTCTGTTATGATTTTACTGTTTTTATGTAGATACTTTGTGTATACCTGTATTTATTATCTTAATCATATTAGAATTTTCCTATGAAATTTTCAGATAATCATCATTTTTCTTCTTATTACAGTAAACGCCACAAGCTAATTACAACTAAAGGTATCAGTAAGATGCCTATAACATGCTAAAAACTAGTAGGTGATATTTAAAGTGAAAACATAAAAGTAGATGATTGTCTAGTACTTATAATATTTTCGTTTATCATATTTCGAGTTACTTTTATTATTTTTGAAGGACCAATCTGCCCCAACCCGTGGTCCGCTTAGGGGTGGGTTGGGCTGCTATTTTAAAAACCCTTTATTTAAAAGGGCTAGCCCGTCCTAACCATTTAACTCTCCAGCCTGCTAGGATTGGATTGAATTGGATTGAATCAACTCATTTTGACAGCTTTATTGATGGGTAATTTATTTTTTTTGGTTTCCCATCCGGTGTCCGGAACCCACATTGGAGCCCGACTAATCTAGATTCGCGCCGGGTAGGGCCCCATTTGGGGGTAGCGCTCCCAACAGAGTTTTCTCCATGCCCGGGGTCGAACTCTGGACCTCTGGTTAAGGGTGAAACAATATTGATGGGTAAGTTTGATACGATGTATAAGAAAATATTCATGATAAATAATTTGATATAATTTTATCTGTTGTTTGCTTGTTGTTTGAATCATGTATTACTTAATCACTGTATAACTTAATACATCAGTTGCTTTACTTATTATTTTGTATTATCGACAACATGAAATAACTAATTCGTGTGACTTATATACGATTAAAATAGTAAAAGGATAAAACTATTTTCTTTAACTAAAAATAAATGAATGTCAAACATCCATGGGTATGACTCTTACTTTTAGTGCAATAAATAAATAAATATTTAAATTATATATTTTGAATGTTCATTTTAGTGCACCCAACAATCGAACACCCAACAAGAAATAATCTTTATATTTAAAAAAAAGAAAAAAGAATCGCAGTTTGCTTAATTTATTACTTTATGTTTTTGAATGATTCACTTTTTGGAGTAAACTGTATTTTTTAAAAAGATTTATAAACATCGAATCTTATAAATATAGAAATCAGGTTTACTTAATATATATAGGGAACAAGACAGCAAAACTTATATTCCCCATATGTTTGGAGAAAATATTGTGGTCCAAAAAGCTTTGAATAACAAGTTTGGGTGATTTGGATCGTCGAAGCGGGATGAATAAAGGAAGAGGAAATAAAATCTCTTCTCCTTCTATAATTTGATGAATAGAAGAGAGTCATTATTTTAAATCTCTTATGTGAGAAAATGAAGATCTCCCGTAAAAAAGATATAAAACTTTAAAAACAAAAATATTAAGACTTAGAAAGTCATTTCTTCGTACAAAGACACCACTCCACAATTAACCTTTACATTGTCATTAAAAATGTGAAGGACCTATCGAATATAGTTTCACTATTAAAGTTGTATATATTCTATCCTACTTAAATTTATATATAAAATCACATAAAATATATCATCTCAAACTAAAAATATGTTGAGGAAACAAAGCGGCATGAATAAACATGTAATTGCGTATCAATCTATATATTAGTTAAGTGTACGTGTTTTGCACGTATATTTCATATTAATAAATTATATATAATAGAATAAATTATTTAAAAACAACAATTAACAATTAAAATAAATAAACACCAAATAAAAGTAAAAAGAAATAGAGAAATACTTATTTTATGAACCACATAAGTGCATATATTAAGTGTTGTGTTGATTAAAATAATCAAACAGACAGTGTATTGCACTTTCGCTGTAAGAAATTGTAGCATGAAGTCTTGCTCTTCATGACCAAAATATACATGACTTGCAAGTATTTAACTCTTTATATAGTGGTGAGAAATAATTCATATATATATACATAATCTTAACATGAAAATTAATATTTTTTTATTTTTTTTTATATTTAGTATTTTTAAAAATTCTAAACTCATTACAATTTAAAAAAATAATGAAAAAAAATAAGTCAAAACAATTACTTTAAAAAAACGGCAAACCCCTACAAAATCAAAAACCGCCTAACTTCCTTTAAATTTTCTATCAAAAAATTTTAAATAAAAAAATGAATAATCAAAAATAACTGTACAATTCAAATTATCAGCATAAAATTATTAAAAATAAAATAAAAGAATCCTAAAAAAATTAGAGGCAAATACATGAATATTTGAATTTAATTTAAAACTGCCAATAAAAAAAAAAAGATTTATAAATTGGCAATCCACTAAAAACGCATAATAATATCTTCTATAAAAAGTTTTACAAAACTGACACAAAAGAACATAAAAATAAAATAAAATTGCCAAATAAAATTCTTTTGACTTACCTAGAAAAATCAAAATCCCACGTCTGCTAACTTCCCCATAATTTAAAACTCAACTGCATTTATTTTTAAATGAACAAATCTTCAAGCTTCTAAAATAACCCACCAAATATAAATGAACTCGCACGATCACAAGTTTATGAATGCATCATTAAAAATACCGAGTTACTTAACAAAAAATTAGAAAAATTCTTCACCGGCTATTAAATATGAATATCGTGTTCGTTTCAATTTTCATTTTTTAATGTGTTCTTATAATGAAAGTAATTTATTTTTGATGAACGAAAGATTCTTTTTAGTTCAACTATTGCTTCCTTTTTCCTGATAAATTGTCGTTTCACTTTCTGATGTGCAGATTTGGAATAGCTAGATTTGAGATTTACGTAAAATTATGTAATATTTTTTTCATCTGAGCAAGTGCTCGTTCATTTATATTATGAAAATGTACACTGTTTTTCTTTACATCTGTCAACTATTTTACAGAAATGAAAAAAAATGTTTCTACAAAAGTCTAGTCTTTAAAGCAAATGTCTAATCTAATAATGACACTACTTGTCAAAAATCTAATAATGACACAACTTGCCAAAAAAGACTAAGAAAAGTCAACAAAAACAAAAAATATTACATGATTTTACGTAAATCTCAAATCTAGCTATTCAAGCCTTCATGTGTTGAAGCAAATACTCTCTCCAGTCCACAAAAAATATTTTGCTCAGTTAATTAAAAAAAGGTATATTTCAATGAAAAAATCTAAAGAGGAACAAAGCTCAGAAATATCAAACCTACCCGAACAGGTATATTTATTTATGATTATGATTAGCTAAATTCATAATTCCCAACAATCATGGTATGATAAAATAGATTCATGTTAGTTACTTTATAGTAGAATTATTCGAAGAATAATATGTTAAGAAGTTTATTAGCAAAGTGGAAACGGAGAAAAATTCCTAAGAACTATGTCATCCTAAAGGTGAAACCAACAAGGCAAGAAGCCGTGGTGGGGAGTAACCAGAGTAGAGGTGCTGTTTAAGGAAAAATATCCAGATTACCACGCTAATAGTGACCGAAGAACATGTTATTTAAGAATAATCTAGTATATAGTAATCTAAGATGACCGTATTTTGTTATGTACATGGTTGAAGGAAATATTTTGAAAAAAACAATTTTATGAAAATGAATAATTATTTATCTGATACAATGGTAGATAAATTTAAAATACTTATTTTGTATGCACTTAAAGATATAAAAGTAGTAGATATAAGAAAAATCAAATTAGAAAAAGCATTTGGTAAATATTATATGACTAGAGTAAATTATATACCATACCTACCTAACTACTCTTACAAATACTTACCATGATAAATTACATAGAATTTTTAGAAAAAGATATGAGAAACATAGAAAATATTATGAAAAAGCATGATAGATGATATTAAAATACTTGTTTTGTATATACTTAGAGATATAGAAATTATAGACATAAAGAAAATAATATGGGAAAAATTAGAAGATTATGAAGAAGAAGAATTATTAAACAGTATAGAAAACTTACGCATAAATCATGAACATCAATATTATTTAGATTCAGATGAATATTATTCAGAATAAATAAATGTTAGAATATATAAAAAAAATTAGAGAAAGGCAAAATTGGATATATGAAGAAGTTAATTACAGAAATCAACTTGAAATAGAGAAAAGACAACTAGAAGAAAAATTACTTAAAATAAAATTAACCTTAGAAAAGGAAGATACAAGAAATAATTTATTTAATACGTACGAAAAATTATTTAATACAGATGGAAAATTACCTATACATGAACAACAAATACTAGTAAATCAGATAAAGAACATAAACCTACACATTGAATATAACAAAGTTAGAATAAAATACTACACAGAAATTGTTAAAATTTCAATAGGATAAAATAATAAACTACACAAATTAATGAATACATCTTACGAAAAGAATAACTCATTAAAAGAAATAGAAACTCAACTATATAGTTTATACCTAGAATATGAAAGGTTACATAATACTAACGAGGATCCTAAAACACTAGATAATTTAATTACGATAATATCTAATCTAGAATATGAATTAATAAAACATCTTAAGTCAAGAAGATAAAAATGAAAATTATTCCAATCAATAATAGTCACTATAAAAATAAATACCTACGTATTTATTATCTAGTTAAATTATTGTACCTAATCGTTACCCCCCCTACAAATGGTATCAGAGCCCAGTTATTTAAAAAATACAGAAGTAGCATACATGTTTGAAATTATGAATTTAGATTGGATTTACTTGACAATAATTAATATTGATTAATTATGAGAAGACCATTTAAAAACAGAGAAGCTTTTAGAAAAATTAAAGAATCTTTAATTAGTAATTATTCAGAATATATAAGTCTAAATAAAACAAAAGAAAACCCACAAAGACTAGCCTACCTAATTACCTTAGTATCTAGCATTGAAGAAAAATTAATAATCCATTTAAAATCTAGGAGAATGAGACACATACCACCTAATTATGATAAAATCAGATTTAGGTATCCACCAAAATACTATAAATATGGTTTAAATGAATAAAATACAAAAATACAAAGAACTAAGACAAACTATTTCTGAAAAACGTAAAGAATTAAAAATAAGAATAGAAAGATTAAGTTATAATATATTTGCCGGAGTTAGTAAAAACTCAATAAATGCACAAAAGGATGAAATATCAAATTTAGAATCACAAATAGATAGTTTAGAATATATATATCAACATGAACTATTTACAATAAAATGAACAAAGAAGAATTTATAATAGACGAAAAAATATATGAAAATCACGAAGGATTAAAAATAAGAATAGTATTTTCTAATCTAGGAAGAAGATATAAGAAAATAGGCGAACATTTATATTTAATGTTAGAAAAAGAAGAATTAAAATTAGAAGATAAATTGACAGCTATGGTAAGAATAGAAAGGGAAAACGAAGAAATAGATAGAAAAAAGGAAATAGAAAAAATAAAACAACAAACTACAGAAGAAATACGAAAAATAGAAGAAACTAAAAATAGTAGGATTGCTGAATTAGAAAAAGAATTACAAATGTTAAAAGATCTATATGAAAAAAGACAGAAAGAAAAAAAAGAAAAAGATAAAGAACAAAAATTATTAAACAAGATAAATCAATTTAAAGAAAAATTAGAAATAGACAATAAAGAAATAAAAGACAAGGAATTGGAAATAAATAATATAGATGTTGAAGAAAGAGATAATTATGATTCAGAAGATAGTGAAACATATACAGAAATATTAACAAATACAAAAAATTTAGAAATCAATGAAAAACAAGAAGTAATTAATGAAGAAAACTTAGAAAATATCAACACAGAAATAAATACTCTTGATAAAAAAGAAGGTGAAAATATAATACCTAGAACATCAGAAATAAGAAAACCTACATATTATAAGAATAAGTTTAAAAGATCTAATCTAAAGAATGAATATGACAAAACAATTATTAGATAATAAAATAAGTGTAATAGATGCACCAGAATATATGGAAAGAACACTAATAGGAACAGTGAAATTATGATTTTTAAATCTAACTGAAAATAGTAAAAGAATATTAAGAACTGACAAACCCACAGAAGGAACATCATTAGCAAAATTAACACCTATAGAATTATTAAAAAAATATGAAACAACTATAAAAGACGAATTTAGTAGCATGACAACAAAAGAAGAAGAACAAAATGAAGAGAAAAATATAAATAGGAATTTAATGTTAAAATTAACAATATGTAATATGTGCTACATAGATGAATATACTTGCGCATTTAAAGAATATTATTATAAAGGAGCATATAATACAGAAGAAAGTAAAGAAATAAGAAAATTATATTTTAATAAATTACCTGAACCATTTAGTTCAAAAATAATAAAAAGTTGGGATGAAACAAAAACAGTAGATACTCTAGGAGCAAGAATAAAATTTTTACAACAATGGTATAGAAACCTATGTGAAAAATACAGAGAAGAAATAAAAATGGAAAAAACATTAATAAGAAATTTAGCATGTTGCAAAGATAAAATAGCACCTCAATTTGGATGCGAAGAAAGATATTATAAGAAAAGAAAAAGACATAAGAAATATAGGAAATACAAAAAATCAAAATATAAGTATAAGAAACCAAGAAAAAGATATTATGTAAAAAATTATAAACATAAAAGACCATATAGGAAAAAGAAATCTATAAAGGAATGTACTTGTTATAATTGCGGAAAAATAGGACATTTAGCTAGAGATTGTAAATTACCAAAAAACCCAAAAAATAAACAAATATCAGAAATAAAAATAGAAAATATAGAATATATGCAGATAGATTACATAGATTACGAATTAGAAAGTGAAGACAGTATATATGAAATTTCAGAAAATGTAACAGATAATGAAATAGATAGTGAATTAGATGAATTAAATGACTGAAGAAGATATAAAAATATTAACAAAAGAAGAATATTTAAATGACGAAGGAACAAATCAAAAAATAATATTTGATAACAATGTATTTGATGAAATAAAAGGAAAAGAGTTAGACTTAAGTGTAGAAAAAATATTTAAAATACCAACAATAAAAAATATATTTACTAGAAAAAAGGAAGAATATTATGTAGTAAGTCAAAAAGAACATGTAATAGACTGTAGATATGCAAAAGGTAAAGCTAGTATACCACTAGTAACAAAAAGAATAATTAATAAAGAGATAAACGATATAAAAAGTAGAGAACCAATAAAATATGTACACCTTGGAGGTACAGAAATATTAATAAAAGCATGTTTTAGAGAAGGAATAGATACACCAATAGAATTATATTTTGCAGATGATAGAATTATAAAACCTATAGAAAAAAGTATAATAACTGCCATAAAAGGAAATTTAATATACCAAAAATTTAAATTTATAATAAGTGCAAATTATTCAGTAGTAGTAACGTATAAAAATATAGACAAATCATTAGTATTATATTGGAAAATATCAGGAATAGAATTAACCCCAGGAAGTAAAATATTTACGGTAAGATGTAAAAATTTATATGTGTTAACAACAAAACATAAAATAACGGCAAAAAATAAAATTAATAAAATACAAATAGAAAGCCCTTTTGAACAATTCGTAAAAACAATTGATAATAATGATTATAGTTACAGAAATATAGACCTAGAAGAAGATCTAGAAATAATAAATGATAGAATAAGTACAACAAAAAGAACAGCTTATGATAAACCGGAACCATCAAGCTCATCAAAAAGAACAAGTTATGAAACAAGTTCAATGGATAATTCAAACCAATATTATATAACAGAAAAGGTAAATGAAAAAGAATATTTAATACTCTTAAATACAGGACAAGAAGAAAATTATATAGCAAAATATCTAGTAAAAAATGAGGAAATAAAAACTGACAATAATATATGCCCAGATCTACCAAGAAGTTTAATAAATACTAAAAATATAGCAGAAAAAGAAATAATAATAGGAATAAGAAAAATAAAAATAGAATTTGAAGTGAAAGAAGAAATGCAAAAAACAGACATAATACTAGGAATAAAATGGCTAGAACAAGTAAAACCATATAATATAGAACATACACAATTAACTATAACATATAACAGAGAGAAATTATTCTTAAGAAGAGCTTTAACATAAAATGAAAATATATGTATTAATGAAGATTGTAGTAGAAGGATATTACAGTAGATATTATACGCCTATGATAGATACAAGAGCAGAAGCTAATTTATGCAGATATAATTGTTTACCAGAAAGTAAATGGGATAAATTAAAAACACCAATAATAGTTAAAGGATTTAATAACGAAGGAAGCTTAATTACTTACAAAGCTAAGAATGTAAAAACACAAGTATGGGATAAAATATTAACAATAGAAGAAATTTATAATTATGAACTAACATCAAAAGATATACTTTTAGGAATGCCATTTTTAGACAAATTATACCCACATATAATAACTAGAACAGATTGGTGGTTTACAACACCATGTAAACAGAAAAAAAGAGCAAAAAAAATTAATAATAAAATAAGAAAGAAAACTGATTGGATAAAAGGAAGTGAAAAAATTACACAAAACTTAGAAAATATAAAAAATACTGAAGATACAATAGAACTAGTCGTATTTTCGATAAATAAAACAGAAATAACTATATTTCCAATAAATAAGATAGAAATAATTAAGGAAAAATTAGAACAATTATATAGTGAAGATCCATTAAAAGGATGAAAAAAACATAAAACCATTATAAAAATTGAATTAGTAGATAAAAATAGCATAATAACCCAGAAACCATTAACATATAATTTTGATGATTTAAAAGAATTTAAAATGCATATAGAAGAATTATTAGAAAAACGATATATACAAAAAAGTAACAGCAAACATAATAGCCCAGCATTTATAGTAAATAAATATAGTGAACAAAAAAGAGGAAAAAGTAGAATGGTTATTGATTATAGAAATTTAAATGCAAAAACAATGACTTATAATTACCCAATACCAAATAAGATATTAAAAATAAGACAAATACAAGGATATAATTATTTTAGTAAATTTGATTGCAAATCAGGATTTTACCATCTAAAGTTAGAAGAAGAATCTAAGAAATTAACCGCATTAACGGTACCACAGGGATTTTATGAATGGAATGTACTACCATTTGGATATAAAAATGCACCAGGTAGATATCAACATTTTATGGATAGTTATTTTAAACAACTACCTAATTGTATAGTATATATAGACGATATACTATTATATACAAAGACCAAAGAAGAACATTTAAAATTATTGGAATAATTTACGGATATAATAGAAAAATCGGGAATAAGTTTAAGTAAAAAGAAAGCTGAAATTATGAAAAATCAGATAGAATTTTTAGGAATACAAATAGATAAAAGTGGAGTAAAAATGCAACAACATATAGTACAAAAAATAATAAATTCGAAAGAAGAATTAGATACAAAAAAGAAATTACAATCATTTTTAGGATTAGTAAACCAAGTAAGAGAATATATACCAAAATTAGCAGAAAATCTAAAGCCCTTACAGAAAAAAATTAAAAAAGGATGTAGAATATAATTATAACGAAGAAGATAAAAAACAAGTTCAAAAAATAAAAATACTTTGTAAAGAATTACCAAAATTACAATTTCCAGATGAAAATAGAAAATTTATATATATAGTAGAAGCAGATACTAGTGAATGTAGTTATGGAGGAGTACTTAAATATAAATATGAAGAAGAAAATTAGAACACCACTGTAGATACTACTCAGGTACATTTAATGAAACAGAAATAAAATGGGAAATAAATAGAAAAGAATTATGCTCATTATATAAATGTTTATTAGCATTTGAGCCATATATTGTATATAACAAGTTTATTGTACGAATAGATAATACACAGGTACGTTGGTGGCTAACAAAGAAAATACAAAATTCAGTTACAACAAAGGAAATTCGGAGACTAGTATTGAATATATTAAATTTTACATTTACAATTGAAGTAATTAGTACTAACAAAAATGTTATTGCAGATTACATATCAAGACAAAGCTACACAGACTGATATAATAGAAGAAGATACTCTAGAAAAAATACTCAACACCCTAACTACGCTTTCAATGAAAGTGGACAGTATGGGTAATGAGATAGAAAAGCTAAAGACTAATGAAGATAAACTGAAATCTATAGCTACAAATCAGCTAACTCAGCAGTGTGCAGAGCTATGTCGATCGGAAGACATTAAAATTCCAGAGCTAGAAGGAGACGTTGAAATACTCCATAAAACCCATAACATTTATCAATCTACTTTTGCAGGTACAAGCAAAGGAGTTAGGATAAATACAAATATGAACCTAAACAAGCTATTTGATAAACCATTTATTCCAAATACACCAAAAGATCCTATGTTTATACCCCCACAAATTACCACATACCGAGAAAGTCTAAACCAAGACAAAAAGACCTACAACCATACAGCCCGAACATACATAGAAAATATTTACAAAATACAAACCTTCTTAAATACCAACCCCAGAGCTATTAACATCCAAGAACCACATACAAATTACATAACCCAGAAGCTAACCGGATACAATAAGCTAATTGCTTTGCCCAAAACCAAACCAGGTCTAGTTAAAACCTGTTACGAATATGGACTACTTAGCACCATATATACCCAAGACGGAAATGAAATATCCAATATACCAGAAATATATGATTCATTTAACATTTTTAAAAGAATAACCAAGGGTAACCTATTTTTTATAAAATTTTATACGGCACCAGCAGAGATATTGTATGATGAAGTTAAATCACCTATACAAGTTGTAAAAATAGGAATGACCCGAGATATGATTATACCAGAAGATATTACTCAACAACCAGAAATACCTAGAATTGAGATACCAAATTTTTATGCAAATAAGAGAATTATTGGACTATCTACGATTCTTCAAGAATTAGCAAATAATTATCGCAACAGAAATCCCATATGGAGTTATTATTCAAGAGGTAATGTAATAATATACTCAAATTCAAAGGAACTACGAGAAGCAGATATGGAAGACGTTAGGCAATGGATCTTGACTTTACTCAATCCAGAGAAAAAACCTATCGCCAGAGCCATTAAAGAAAAATTTATTTCGGAAGAACTATTAACCAGATATTGCAAGTTAATTGGACATAAATATCCAGACCATCAATGTTCAAAATGTAATGGAGAAGATAATATTGTTCCGGAAGTTCAACTTGAATAGAAGGACATAAAAACGAGAGCTGGAAGATGTAAGATATGAAGCAATAATGGAGATACAGAGCAATAAAAAGAAAATAACTACGGATAAAGAAAGAAAGTAATTCAAGAAAGGGATATGGAAGAATAGCTAGATTTGAGATTTACGTAAACGTCCAAATGAAATTTTCTTTTAAAATTGATTAATATTTTTGACTTACACATGTGTATACAGAGAAGGACCACACAATTCATCATCTTCTTTGGAGATGAATTCTTCCACATAAAGAATCTGCTAACTCGGTTCTCAAAGGTCGCAGATTGGATGACTATGAGAAACTCCAATTATATTTTAATAGAACTGTCACGACCTAAAAACGAGGGTCATGATGACACTTGTCATGGCACACCTTGACAAGTAAGTCTATCATCCAAACTGATACGAAAAGAAGAAATGAAAGAAATATCTCAAGATAAGGCTTCTAAAACGAAGTCGAACCATATAAGTAATCATAATAATGCGGAAAGAATTTATCCAAAATACCAATCAGGTGTCAATAGTGTAAGAACTACCAATACAATCCAAGAGTCAAATACATCGGAAAAATAATCGCAAAGGAATAATAACTGTCTCCGAATACTAATAAAGACATAACTATTATAGAAAGATAGAGGTGAACTTCGGACGCATGAATGTCCAACCGCTACCTTAGAAGCTCGAACAATCACCTGAGTCAAGCAAGTTGAGGCGTACTCAATCTATGACCTGCACCGAAAGGGCGCAGTAGGCATGAGTACGGTCCACTTATACTCAGTAGGTATCATAGGCCGACCAAGCAAAGTAGTAAATAAAACATACAAAATATACACTAAGGGAACGTCACCTGCAATCAGAAAATGTCCCATAATGGTAGCCCACACTGCTTGCACTAACAGTTCTAATATATCTCACATATATTGCAACATCACACCAAGATAGAACAAAAGTACGTATTATATCATATATAAGAAGAACAAGGGAGAACATGCATATACAAAATCATCAAATACAAGTAAAAGAAGCTACGATAAATACATAGATGACAAGTCAATATGCCAATACAACCAAACATAACACAATAAAGTAAGTGCAATGTATATGATGATAATAATGCACGAGGTCGTCGTACAACCTCCAAAATCATCGCACAATCCTCGTATACACCTACGGAGCTAAATATTCCCGACGTAGGATCCATGGGAGGTTCATCAACCCGTATACAATCCACATATCTCATATCTCTTTTCGGCACATCCCTCAGAAAGGGTTTTATACGGTGTTACAATATCTCCATATTTCTAATTTTTTAACTTTTTGATCAATAGGTTGAAATGAGATCAGGTGCATCGGTAACCGAACCAAAGGTCTACCTAGCCTAAATATCGATAATCCGGAGCTATTGGCATAGTCCGTCTAGCCATCTGTCGCACGGATCAAAAGATATTCACATAAGTCCAAAATATGGCTCTCGAAGCCATCCAAAACCACAATATTGCATAAATGATACCAAAATGCATCAAAAATTATGTCAATCACTCTCACAACCCAGAAATACCATAATGCAACTACGGGAGGGGTAAAATAGTCAAATCATAAATTTCACATATTTCATCAAATTTTTAGGTCGTTACATCATCTACCACTAAAAATCTAGTTCGTCCTCGAACTAAGGCAAAGAAATACATGAATCAATGAAGAGCTGAGGATAAGAACTTGTAATGTCCCGAGAGTATACCCTGAACGCTACACGATGCCTACAGTCCCGAAGGACCACAAGCTAACTTGTGATGGTACCTGCTGTGAGTACTAAATAAAATAACAAAAAACATGTGCAAAATTTAGCTGAAAATGCCATAAAGTTTTAAAATATTAAAATAATCTATGAGATGATAAGACCAAAAACAACTGCCTGAAAACATTACTGAAAAGACTGTCAATGACAATTGATAATTGACTAACTGCATGAAAGTGTCTGAAAGCCTCTAACCGAACGACTATGGAGTTTATGGGACAAGTCCCCAACTAACTCTAACTGAATGCTAAAACTGAGATATTGAAATCAACATAATCGGTCCTCAAAATATGAGAACTCAACACTGCTACAGCTACTGATGCACTGGAATGTCTAAGTGTGGACGGGAACTTAAGCGTCTGAACCTATGATATGAGATATCATAGCTCGAGAAATGAGTATGCGAGCAGTACTTTGAATGTACTAGTATGTTAAATGATGTTAGACTAATATACATGGCTCATATGTATGAATAATAATCGACTGAATAAATAGCATGAGATACTGAGGTATAGTATGCGAGGAAGCTGTAAAATATGAGAATGTATGACCAAGCATATAACATGGTGCTTGGATAATCTGTAAATTAAAGTACTGAAAATACTGATATTGTACTACTAATAACTGTATGCCCTAGTCAAGCAATCTTGAGAACTGACCTCTGAACTGAATACGGTACGGAGACTGTGGGAGTTATAATCTAATTGACATGCCCCAATATTAGCTAATTGGGGTCCAACCTGTGACCCCAGTTGGAAGGGTGTCAGTATCGTTCCACGGGTACTAATATTGGTTGTATGGATCCACTAATGTATTATCCCGAAGGACTAAGAGTCATCCTCTACTGGTAGTCACCCTCTACTGGCAGGTGCTCTAGTGAGATAAACGTCAACCCTCAACTGGAAGGTGCTCTAGTGAGATGAACGTCAACCCTCAACTGTCAGGTTAACATCTTAACCTATGCTGGCTATGTAGTTCTGGAACGTAGGGATTGGTGCTAAGGGTCACATCCTCAACTGGCAGGTGAGCCCTCATCCCTAGGTTCGCTTGGTGCTAAATCCTACTCCTAACTAAACTAACTCTAATTATTGGACTGAACTGAGCTTACTGACATGAGGTACTGACTGAACTGATAATACTTTAATATATCCAAAACCATTCTGAAAAATAATGAAACTAAGTAAACAACTAAGTTTTTGGGTATTTATAAACCCCAGGACTCGATGACATTTACAGTAAAAGTATACCAAAACTTTAACATAATAGATAGTCCTTGCTCAAAATTCATCTCTTAAGCATTTCATCAAACACTTGCAATTCATGACTTAAACATAGAAATAGTTTTAACGTGTAAAGATAGCATGATTTCAACACTAAAATCACCTATTAAGGCTTAAATCAGCGAACAAGTACCATTCAAAACATGTTGAGTTTAATAACAACAACAATTGTATGGAAACATGGTATAAACTTGAGATTCATAAAATTCCATACGTAAGATTCATGGGAACATGTAAAAATCATAACTTTAGTACTTGAAATTGGGTTCTTGGACTCCATGGGTAAAAAGGATCCATGGATGATATTTAACATACCTTAATCGAAGAATTCTTAGAAGTTCTTAGTGGATTTCTTGAGAATTGATCTTTAAGCTTGAAAGGGCTAGGGTTTGTTCTTGAGAAAGGGTGATTTCAATTTGGGAGAAATTATGAAAAATGATGCAAAAGTGTTGTTTTGGGACCTAAATCTCGTGTTTTGGTTGAATTGAGTAAAGGAAAAGGCCTGAATGCCCTTGGAAAAAATGTGACTGGAAGCAGGAAATAAACGGGTTACGATGGGATGGGCGTCGCGGGCTCCAGAGCGCCGGACTTGAGCGGGCTCCTCGGGCTCTATCGCGGGATCCCCAAGAACTGGACTGGAGTACGCGCCGCGGGCTAATCGTGTGCTGCCTCTGTTTTGGACGTCCAAACTCGTCCTTACGCTTGCCCAAAATTTTTGAAACTCACCCGAGATGTACTATTGACTTCCTCAATCATAAATCAACTTAAAAATTAACTTTATGATGTCGGGAAGATCAAAAATAAATTCATCAAAGTTAAGGTCTTTTAAAGTGACTAAGTCTAAATACTTAGTGAAATATTCTAAGTCTTTGACCCATTTAACATGCCAGAGTGAGCTGAAACGAGCTAGGATCTTATGGGGTTTTACAATATCTCCCCATTGGAATCATTCTTCCTCGAATGATAATGATTAAGATGAGAAATACTGAGGTACTGAGGTTACATGCTAAGCATACATAACTGAAAACATGACAACATGACTGAGTTTAAAACATGGTGACTGACTGAACTGATTCATGAATGCATGCAATGACATGAAGATGAGCATATGGCTGGGATTGAGAATGGAAAAGAGATAATCTAAGAAAAACTGTTACCTTGAGCTGAGTCTAAGTTTGCAGAGAAGAGGTGAGGATACTTGGTATGCATGTCTGCTTCTGCTTCCCAAGTAGCTCCCTTGACGGACTGATTCATCCAAAGAACTTTGACCACGGGAACTTCTTTGTTCCTTAGTTTGTGAATCTGGCGATCTAAGATTTCAACTGGGAGTTCTTTGTAAGAAAGGTCGTTCTGAATATCTAAGCTTTCTAAAGAAGCAACGACAGCTGGATCACCGATATACTTCTTTAACAAGGACACATGGAACACAGGATAGACTAATGCCAACTCTGCAGGAAACTCAAGCTAGTAAGCTACCTTTCCAAAATGACTCAAGATCCTGTATGGGCCTACATATCGGGGATGAAGCTTCCCCGTTTTGCCAAATCTCTTCACTCCCTTCATGGGAGATATTTTTAAATAAACTAAGTCGCCAACCTCAAACTAAAGATCTCTCCTGCTCACATCTGTATAGGATTTCTATCGGTTTTGGGTTATCTTAAGCCTTTCTCTGATTAGCTGAACCTTCTCCAATGTATCAAATATTGAATTTGTCCCTATCAACGTGGTCTCACCTGCCTCAAACCACCCGATAGGAGATTTACACCTTCTTCCATAAAGAGCCTCAAATGGAGCCATTTGAATACTGGAATGATAACTGTTATTATCAGCAAACTCTATTAATGGTAAGTGATTATCCCAAATGCCCTTAAAGTTGATACACAAGCTCTCAACAAGTCCTCTAAGGTCTGAATGGTCCTCTCTGTCTAACCATTTGCCTGAGGTGAAGGTTGTACTAAGACAAACTTGGGTACCAATACCCTTCTGAAAATCTCTCTAAAAATGAGAGGTAAACTGAGTACCCCTATCTGAAATGATGGACAACGGGACTCTATGCAACCTAACCAACTCTCTAATATAGAGCTTGGCATAATCCTCAACTGAATAAAAGGTATGGAATGGTAAGAAATGAGCTGATTTCGTCATTCTATCTATAATAACCCAGATCGAATCATGTTGGTGACGTGAACGAGGCAACCCTGTCATAAAATCCATGTTCACCTCTTCCCACTTCCAAGTTGGAATACTGAACTCTGCATAAAACCATTAGGCTTTTGGTGCTCAACCTTGTACTACTGACAATTAGAGCACTTATCTACAAACTCTGCAACATCCTTCTTCATCCCACTCCACCAATAGATTTCTCACAAATTGCAGTACATCTTAGTGGCCCCTGGATGAATAGAGTAACATGCACCATGTGCTTCTGCAAGAATCTGTTGGATCAGGTTATCTACACATGGCACACATAGTCTACCTTGGCAACACACCACACTATCTCCCCCTGGGAGAAAACCTCTACTTTCTGATCTCTGACTGACTCCTTCAACTTAACTAGACTGGGATCCCAATCTTGCTTTTCTTTCACTTCGATAACCAAAGAAGATTCTGAACTATTCTGAACCCATACAATACCCTCAGCTGAGTCAACCAAACGAACGTCTAATATAGCTAACTAATGAACCTCCTAAACCAACTTCCTCTTATCTCCCTCAGCATGTGCCACACTACCCATGGACAATCTACTGAGGGCATCTGCCACTACATTGCCTTGCCCAGATGATACAAAATGCTCATATCATAATCTTTCAACAATTCTAACTACCTCCTCTGATGAAGATTCAACTCTCTCTATGAAAACACATACTGCAAACTCGTGTGATCCATGAACACATCAACATGTACCCCATACAAATAATGCCTCCAAATTTTCAAGACAAAAACAATAGCTACTAAATCAATATCATGGGTAGGATAATTCTTTTCATGAGGTTTAAGATGTCTAGAGGCATAAGCTATGAACTTACCTCTCTGCATCAAAACACAACCCAAACCAACTCTAGAAGCATCACAGTAAACAAAAAACCCATCTGAACCATCTGGCAAGGTCAAAACTGGGGCTGAGGTGAGTCGAGTCTTCAACTCCTGAAAACTCTTCTCACAAGAATCTGACCACTGAAACTTGACTTTCTTTTGACTCAATCTGGACATGGGGGATGCAATAGATGAAAACCCTTAAACACACCATCTATAATAGCCAGTCAAACCTAAAAAAACTACTGATATTTGATGGAGAAATAGGTCTGGGCCAGTTTCTCACTATTTCGATCTTTTGAGGGTCAACTCTAATGCTATCACCAAAAATAATATGGTCAATAAAATCTATTGATCTTAGTCAAAAATCGCACTTACTAAATTTGGTGAACAACTGATGGGCTCTAAGATTCAGCAATACAATTATAAGCTGGTATGCATGGTCATTTTCATCACGGGAATAGATAAGGATATCATCTATGAAGACTAAGACGAACATGTCCAGGTATTGTTTAAATACTCAATTCATCAAGTCCATGAAAGCTGTTGGGGTATTTGTAAGACCGAAAGACATGACTAGAAATTCAAAGTGACCATACCGAGTTCTGAAAGCTATTTTTGGAATGTCAAATTCTCTAAATCTAAGCTGATGATAGCCGGATCTGAGGTTTATCTTAGAGAAGTAACTGGCACGCTGAAGTTGGTCGAACAAGTCACCGATTATGAGGAGTGGGTAGTTATTCTTGATAGTGAATTTGTTTAAGTTATGGTAATCGATGTACATACAAAGAGAACCATCTTTCTTCCACACGTAAAGGACTGGAGCGCCCCATAGGGAAACACTGAGCCTAATAAACCCCTTATCTAGAAGGTCTCTTAATTGTTCTTTCAATTCTTTGAGTTATACTGGAGCCTAATTGTTCTCTAAGGTATGAAATGAGCCAACCCCTAAATGTTGAAGCATTACCCTTCCGTTCAAGGACTGTTTCATTTGGAAACTGAAAATGAACAACTCTGTTTCTACAATCAACTAAAGCATAGCATGAGTGGAGCCAATCTATGCTGAGAATGACATCAAAATCAGTCATCTCTAACTCTACAAGATCAACTGAAGTGACTTTCTGGGATATTGTGACTGGACAGTTCCTGTATACCTGGCTGACTACAATAGAGACACCTACTAGGGTAGACACTGAGAAGGGTTCTATTAAAGTCTCAGGACTAGCACCAAAATTAATAGCTATGTAAGGGGTTACAAAGAAAGATAAGCTTCGGGATCTAACAAAGCATAAACATGTAAATGAAATACCTATAACGTATCAGTTTTCTTGATCCTGTCGGGACTGAAGTGCATACAATCTGTTTGGGCGTTGACCACTGGTGGCACTGGGAGCGGCACCCTGCTGAGTCGGGAGATCGTATGGAACTGGGGGACGATTGGACTAACCCTGTGCCTTTCTTTCCACAACCAAAGCATACATCACAGCCATCTATACACACACTCTGGTGGATTCTACCGCATTTCTAGCAAAGTGGATTTGTGCGACCATTGTTCATTCTTCCCTAGGGCTTTGGGCCTGGTGCCCTATCCCGATTATTATTTCTGGGCTTTGGTGCTGGCACACTAGCTGAAGATATTGATAGGGCTAAGGATTTCTAATGGAATTGAGGGCGTTTTCTACACTCCAATCTTGGCTAAGCAAAACTGAAGCTACCTGTCCTGACCCTCTTATTCTTCCTCTCTCTTTCCTTATATTTCTGCTTCTCAATCTGTTGAGAATGGACCATCAACCTAGACAAGTCCATTTCTTTAATCAACATCGTGGTCCTACACTCCATGACCACGCTATTGGCCAGACCCGAAACAAACTTACTCATCCTAGACCTGTCATCAGACACAACATTAGGAGCATACCTAGCTAGCTGAGTAAACTTAAGAGAATACTCCTTCACACTCATGTTTCCCTATCTCAGATTAATAAACTCCTGCACCTTAGCTTCCCTTAAATCTAAGGGAAAGAACCCATCTAGAAAAGTTGTAGAAAACTTCTCCCATTCAACAGGCCCTGCATCTTCCCCTCTATCTCCCTTCCACTACTTATACCAGGTGTAAGCAACATCCTACAACTGGTAAACACCCAACTTTGTACTCTTACTAGAAGTCACACCCATAATACCAGTTATCTTCTGAACCATGTCGAGGAACTCCTGTGGATCCTCATTAGAGTTAGATCCCAAAAACAAAGGAGGATTCATTCGGGTGAAGTTCGGAATCCTAGCTGCGGCAGTATTAGCCACCGGAACGACTGGGAAGGCAGTCAGCTGTTTATTCTAGGATGCTACTGAGTAAGCTAAGGTAGTGAATACCGCTCTGAATTCGGCATGAGAGATAACCTCATTTAGGGGTTCTTCCTGAATAGGTGGAGGTGCGGGTTGATTCTCATTTCTTCTCCCGTTAGTTTTTCTGGGAGGCATGTTCTGTAAATGGAAAGGAAATTGGGTTAGAAAGAGAGTTTAAATTAAGCTCATGCTCAATCGCATGACATGAACACTGAGAGAAGGGAAACTTTTTCTAAAACTTCTTGTAGCCTCTTGTCCATAAGTGTGGCACGCTTCAAACCCATGTATAAGACCCTACTCAATGCTACTTTAGACTCTCTTTGACACTTTAAAACCTTAGGCTCTGATACCAAATTTGTAATGCCCCGAGAGAACACCTTGGGCGCTACATAGTGCCTACAGCCTCAAAGGACCACAAGCTAACCCATGCAGTTACCTGCTGTGAGCACTAAATAAAATAACAAAGAACATGTGCGGAATTTAGTTGAAAATGCCATAAGGTTTTAAAATATTAAAACAATCTCTGGGATGATAAGACTGAAAACAACTGCCTAAAAATATTACTGAAAAGACTGTCAATGGCAACTGATAATTGACTAACTACATGAAAGTGTCTGAAAGCCTTTAACTGAACGACTATGGAGTTGATAGGACAAGTCCCCAACTAACTCCGACTGACTGCTAAAACTAAGATACTAAAATCAACATAATAGGTCCTCAAAATATGAGGACTCACCACAGCTACTGCTGCTGATGCTCTGGAATGCCTAAGTACGGTGGGGAACCTAAGCGTAGGAACTTGTGACATGAGACATCATAGCATAAGGAACGAGTATGCGATCAGTACGTTAAATGTACTGGTATGCTAAATGAGGTTAAGCTGATATACATGGCTCATATTCATGAATAATAATCAACTGAATAAATAGCATAAGAAACTAAGGTATAGTATGCGAGGAAGCTATAAAATCTAATAATGCATGACCAAGCATATAACATAGTGCTGGGATAATCTGTAAACTGAAGTACTGAAATACTGATATTGTACAATTAATAACTGTATGCCCTGGTCAAGCAAGCCTAAGAATTGACCTCTGAACTGAATATGGGACTGAGATTGTGGGAGCTATCATCTAACCGAAATGCCCCAATATGAGCTAATTGGGGTCCAACCTGTGACCCCAGTTGGAAGGGTGTCAGTACCGTGCCACGGGTACTTACACTGGTTGTGTAGATCCACTAAAGTATTGTCCCGAAGGACTAAGAGTCACCCTCTACTAGCAAGAGCTCTACTGAGATAAATGTCAACCCTCAACTGGAAGGTTAACATCTCAATCTACGCTGGCTATGTAGTTCTGGAATGCAGGGATTGGTGCTAATGGTCACACCCTTAATTGGCAGGTGAGACCTCATCCCTAGGTTCGCTTGGCGCTAAATCCTACTCCCAACTAAACTAACTCTAATTACTGGACTGAATTGAGCTTACTGACATGAGGTACTGACTGAACTGATAATACTCTAATATATCCAAAACCATTTTGAAAAATACTGAAACTAAGTAAAATACTAAGTTTTTTGGGTATTCATAACCCCCAGGACTCGATGACATTTATAGTAAAAGCATACCAAAACTTTAAAAACATAATAAATAGTCTTTGCTCAAAATTCATCTCTTAGGCATTTCATCAAACACTTTCAATTCATGGCTTAAACATGGGAATAGTTTTGACATGTAAAGATAGCATGATTTCAACACTAAAATCACCCATAAAGGCTTAAATCGGCGAACAAGCACCATTCAAAACATGTTAGGTTTAATAATAACAACTATAGCATGGTAACATGGTATAAACTTAAGATTCACAAAATTTTATAATTAAAATTCATGGAACATGTAAAAATCATAACTTTAATACTTGAAATTGCGTTCTTGTACTCCGTGGGTGAAAAGGACCCGTGGATGAACATTTAACATACCTTAATCGAAGAATTCTTGGAAGTTCTTGATGGATTTCTTGAGAATTGATCTTGAAGCTTGAAGGGGCTAGGGTTTCTTCTTGAGAGAGGATGATTTCAATTTGGGGAAAATTATGAAAAATGATGCAAAAGTGTTGTTTTGGGACACAAATATCATGTTTTGGTTGAATTAGGTGAAGGAAAATGACCTAAATGCCCTTGGAAAAAATGTGACTGAAAGCAGGAAATACACGGGCCACGATGGAGAGGGCGTCGCAGGCTCCAAAGCGTCGGACTGGA
Source organism: Capsicum pubescens (assembly GCA_030864215.1). Classification (NCBI taxonomy): domain Eukaryota; kingdom Viridiplantae; phylum Streptophyta; class Magnoliopsida; order Solanales; family Solanaceae; genus Capsicum; species Capsicum pubescens. The sequence goes on along the minus strand of CM061548.1, from coordinate 144,041,452 downwards.
GCGGGCGCCGCGGGCTCCCCCAACACCGGACTGGAGTGAGCGCCGCGGGCTAATCGCGCACTGCCTCTATTTTGGACGTCCAAACTCGTCCTTACGTCTGCCCAAAAATTCTAAAATTCAGCCGAGATGTACTATTGACTTCCCCGATCGTGAATCAACTTAAAAATCAACTTTTCGATGTCAGGAAGATCAAAATAAATTCATCAAAGTTAAGGACTTTTAAAGTGACTAAGTCTTAATACTTAGTGAAATATTCTAAGTCTTTGACCATTTTAACATGCAAGAGTGAGCTGAAATGAGCTAGGATCTTACGGGGTCTTACAGAACTACGCATATGAGGCTCAACCTCCCAAGTAGCCTCATCTACAGGTCGATGTCGCCACTGAACCTTAATCATTGGGATAACTCTAGAGCGCAACTGCCTAACATCCCTAGCCAAAATGGAGATCGACTCCTCAACAAACAATAACCGCTTATCTAACTGAACTGACTCCCAACGAATAATATAAAAATCATCCGAAATGTAACGGCGAAGCATAGAAACATGAAAAAGTTTATGAACAATTAATAGATCAGAGGGCAAAGACAACTCATAAGCTACATTACCAATAGTCCAAATAATCTCAAATGGTCCAATAAACATAGGGCTAAGCTTGCCCTTCTTCCCAAATCTCATCAAACCCTTCATGGGTAAAACTTGAATAAAAACATGATCATTAATACCAAATCTCAAGGCATGAAATCTACGATCAGCATAGCATTTTTTCCTACTCTAAGTTGCTCGAAGTCTATCCTGAATGACCTAAACTCTATCCAAAGACTCACGAAGCAAGTCCGTACCTCAATGTCTCACCTCTGAAACATCGAACAAATCCACTGGGGAGCAACAACGCCTACCATACAACGCCTCAAAAGGAGCCATATCAATACTGGAATGTTAGCTATTATTATATGCAAATTCTGCTAAAGCCAAATGTTGCTCCCACTGGCCACCAAAATCCATCACATATGCGAAGAGCCTATCCTCCAAAACCTGGATAGTCCGCTCTTACTGGCCCTCAATCTAGGCGTGAAATGCTATGCTAAGATCGACCCAAGTACCTAACTCATCTTGAAAAGTCTTCCAAAAGTGAGATGTGAACACAGGACCTCAATCTAAAATAATGGACACCGGCACACCATGAAGACGCACAATCTCACCAATGTAGATACGGGCCAACCTCTCGGCACTGAATGAGACCTGAACCAAAATAAAATAAGCTGACTTGGTCAATCGATCTGTGATAACCAAAACACTGTCAGAATCAAGAGATCTACGAGGTAAACCAGTCACAAAGTCTATAATGATTCATTCCTATTTTTACTTGGGAATAGGTAACCTCTGAAGCAATCCATCAGGTCTCATATGCTCGGCCTTCACCAGTTGACAACATAGGCAATACGCCATAAAATCTGCTATATCTCGCCTCCTACCACCCCACCAGTAGTGTTTCTTCAAATCTCCATACATTTTAGTCACACATGGATGGATAGAATATCTGGAACAATAGGCCTCCTCCAAAATCAACCTAATCCAGTCACCCACTCTCTGCACACAAACTCGACCTCTAATCCATAAAACTCCATATGAATCAAGTGAGGATTACTTAGCGTCCCTACTCAATACCTTATCTCAAATTAACCTTAATCCAACATCATCAAACTGATAAGATAGAATCTGCTCCATCAAAGAAGATCTAGCATCCACAAATGACAAAACACGCCCAGGTGTCGAAATATCAAGTCTAACTATCTGGTGATCTAAAGACTGAACCTCTAAGGCCAAGGGCCTCTCTTGGGTCAAAAGATGCACCAAGCTACCCATGCTAGTCGAATTTCAGCTCAAGGCATCCACAACCACATTAGCCTTACTCGGATGGTAGAGAATAGTCAAGTCATAATCCTTAAGTAACTCAAGCCAACGGCGCTGCCTCATATTAAGATCTCACTGGGTGAAGAAGTAATAAACATTACGATGATCTGAAAAGATCTCATAACGAACTCCATATAACGGACTCCACAACTTCAAGGCAAACACAATTGTGCACAACTCCAAATCATAGGTAGGATAATTCCTCTCATGAGGGTTCAACTGACGAGATGCATACGCAATCACCTTGCCCTCCTACATCAATACAGTGCCTAACCCAACACCTGAAGCATCACAAAAGACAGTAAAGCCCATGCCCTCCTTAGGTAAAGCTAATATAGGAGTTGAAGTCAACAAATCCTTGAGCTTCAGGAAACTCACCTCATAAGCATCAGAACACTAAAAAGAAATCTTTTTCTGGGTTAACTTGGTCAATAGAGCTACAATGGATGAAAAACCCTCAACAAAATGTCGATAATACCCCACCAAGCCAATAAAACTCTGAATCTCAGTGAGCGAAGTAGGTCTAGCCCAATCATAAAATGTTGTAACCTTGGCTGGATCAACCATAATACCTTCCGTAGTCACCACATCACCCAAGAAAGAAACAGACTCCAACCAAAACTCGCACTTAGAGAACTTAGCATACAACTTTTCATCCCTCAATCTCTGACGCATAATTTGCAAATACCTCTGATGCTCAACCTCACTCTTGGAATACACCAATATATCATCTATAAATATAATAGTCAATATATGGTCGAAACAACTGATTCATCTACTCCATAAATACAGCAGGGGTATTGGTCAACCCAAAGGACATGACCAAGAACTCATAAGCACCATATCGAGTCTGAAAAGCTATCCTCAGAATATTCAAAGCTCTAATCCTTAAATGGTGATAATCGAATCTCAAATTAATCTTCAAAACCAACGCAGAACCCTGAAGCTGATCAAATAAATAATCAATTTGAGAAAGAGGATACTTATTCTTAACCGTCACCTTATTCAACTGTCGATAGTCTATACAATTTGTATAGACCAATCCTTTTTCTTTACAAACAAGAAAGGCGCACCCCAAGATGAGACACTAGGTTGGATAAATCCATAATCCAATAAATCCTACAATGGATCCTTCAGTTCTTTCAACTCTACTGGGGCCATCTTATAAGGAGGAACAAAGATGGCCTTGGTGCTCGTCTTAATATAAATAGCAAAATCAATATCTCAATCAGAAGGCATACCAGGAAAGTCTGTAGGGAACATATCCATAAGCAAACAAACAACTCGGACAGAATCCATGAAAGGAGGCAAAACAACACTGATGTCACTAATATGATCCAAGTGAGATAAACATCACCTCTAAACCAATTTACGAGATTGAACATAATATTTAATCCTTTTAGAACCTGAATGAGGTACACTCTTCCAAGCTATCCTTGGCACACTCCGCGAAGCTAAAGTCACGGGCTTAGCAAAACAATCTAAGACAATATGATAAGGAGTCAACCAATTCATACCCAAAATAATATCAAAATCGATCATATCTAACACAAGCAAGTCTACCAAAGTCTCATGCCCGAAAAAAATAAAAACACAAGATTGGTACACCCAATCCACCACTAAATAATCACCTACCGGGGTAGATACACGAATAGGCATGGCAAGAGACTCACTAAAAAATCAAAATCCAAAGAAAAATAAACAAACACATAGGAGAAAGTTGATCCAAGATCAAATAATACAGATGCAGGTCTAAAAAAAATAGGAATAATACCTGTAATCACAACATCAGAAGTCTCTGCCTCAGGTATAAACGGTATAGCATAACACTGGCCATGACCACCAACTGCCTGGGTGGCTCCACCATCTTTACTTCTCCCACCTCTGGTAGAACCCTTATCTCTCACAGCTGAAATATGAGTAGTCTGAATCACCTAATGGGGACAGTCCCTAGCCACATGGCCAATCTCATCACATATATAGAAACCTCTATGACCATCCTCAATAGAAAAAGGTACAATTGGGCCCTACTGTCCACCCTAAACTACTAAACTAAAAGATCTACCAGTTAAACTCTATAGAGTCACTTGTACTGGCCTACCATGGTATCCACAAAAACTTTTAAAATCTCCACCTCGATAAGTCTGACTCCTGAATTCACCAAATCCCTGAGATGCACTAAGAATATCCTTTGCCATCTTAGCATGATCCACTATACTCTGGAAAGAAACCCCAAACATAACCATCTTAGATGTAGCCAACTAAAGAGAAACATCCAAACCCTTCATGAACTTTTAAATCTTTTCAAACTCGATGGAAATGCTATCATAGAAATATCTAGACAGGGTATGGAAGCGTGCCTTATACTCAAAAACTATCATGGAACCCTGCTCCAAATTATCAAACTCGTCCCGCATATGATCTCTCAAACTGAAAGGAACAAATCTCTCTAAGAAACCTCAACAAACTAATTTCAAGTCATCTCAGGAGAATCACGAGGTCTACAACTGACAAGCGACCTCCATCAATCTCTCTCTGTATCTCTCAACTGATAAGATATAGTATAAGCCACACTATTCATGCAGAAAGAGTGAAACACATCTCAGAAAACAAGGTATGAAAGAACTTCGCATGATAAAGAATAAAATAAGTGAAGTTTCGTAAAGACGTCCTATAGCCTCTCAAAGAAGTATATGAACGTCTACGTATCGATCCGTGAGACTCTATTAGACATCCCATTCTTAAATCGTTGAGACCAATAAAACCTGGCTACTCTGATACCAATTTTTAATAACCCAAAAATGAGGTTCATGATGGCACTTGTCGCAGCGCACCTTGAAAAGTAAGCCTATTACCCAAACTAATACGAAAAGAAGAAAAGACATAAATATCCCAAGATAAGGCTTCTAGAACGAAGCTGAACCATTTAAGTACTCATAATAATGCGGAAAGAACTTATCCAAAATACCAATCATGCCCAAAACAAGGTTCCAATAGTGTAAGAACTACTAATATAATCTAAGAGTCAAATACATCGAAAAAATAACTACAAAGGAATAATAACTGTCTCAGAATACTAATAAAGACATAACAACTATAGAAAGATAGAGGTGAACTTCGGACGCATGAATGTCCAACTGCTCCTTAGAATCTCCAATAATCGCCCAAGTCAAGCAAGTTGAAGCGCACTCGAGCCAGGACCTGCACCAAAAGGGTGCAGTAGGCATGAGTACGGTCCACTTGTACTCAGTAGGAATCATAGGCCGACCAAGCAAAGTAGTAAATAATGTTGACACCTAATTTTTGCCCTCCATAACTAAATTTAATCTTGAATTTCTTCGATTTTTAATAAAATCAAAATATTTATTTCCTCCGGATAAATGTGATCTAAAATATTAATTTTGGGGTAATTTTGTCATTTAAGTGATGATTATACATTTTTTGTATTTACATATACGAGATTGTATAAATTTTGTTACTTAAATAAATATTTTTATCAAAGTTGGACTATTTTTAAGATTAATTTTGAAAATTAGTTCAAATGGGTAAAGTCTTGATTTCAAACATAATTTGTTCTTGAAACTAATTTATTTGGAGAAATATTCATTTGAATTTGTTAAATCAAGAAACTCAAGATTAAATCGGTTGTTAATTTGTTTCAAGTGTTGTTTCAATTTAGCCAAACTATTAAATTGGACCTAAATTGAAAATGATTTGGCCATAATTACAATGTAATTGGTTAATTAATTTTTAATTACATTAAAATTTAAATTCGATTGGCTACATTCTAATACTTAGGCTAATTTAACAAATCGCCTAAATTTGTAAATTCCTAATTTAATTGGGGTTATTTTAAATAATCCTATTTTCAGCCTAAATCAGTAACCAACCTGCCCCAGGCCCATTTATCTTTCTTCTCTTCATTAAAAAAAAACATCTGCCAAACACATTTTCAGCAGCCAACAATATTATTCAATTGACCCAATTACAATACCTCAATAATTTCAGCCCATTACCAGCCGACCCAGCCCAGCACCTATTTGCTCCTCTTTTTCAACAAGAAAGAAACGACAATATCAACAACAAACTCAAAAATCATGATAAAACCATATCATCCAAAAAAACAATGATGACAACACAATGATTTCAACCCGAATCCGATAGTGTCGACCTAACCTGAGTCAAACCCGTATCCTGTGAACCACCAACCTAAACCCGTGATTACACAACATCGAAAAACCTCAAATATTCTAGAAACACACCTAGGTGTCCCATCCAACGTTTGAATCCTGAGATTTTTGGGTTAATTGGTACGAATTCGTACAGAGATGGATGGATTTCATTGGTCCAGGAGATTATTCCATCTCCCTTAATTTCTATTGGCTTTTCTTTCATAATATATTGAAGATAATCCAAAATGGGTACAATTGTTGATGAAACCCTAAGCTGGAGAAGAAAATTCGAATTTCAAAATTCCAAAATATCCTATTTTTCAAGGTCCCAAAAATACCTCTAATTCTATCCTCTATATAAGAACTCACTGGGTCACTATTTTGGGGGGTTCAAAAATTTCTGAGAAAATTTTGGGGTTTGGAAACTCAGAAAAAAAAGAGTCTTTGAAAAAAAATATATAGTTTCGACTAGGAATAACTATTCTAGGCACTCGCTAGTTAATTAGAGCTTCCGAGGTGATGACAACGCTGATTTTTCGGTGGTGGTAGATTTCGACGTCAGTTTGTTGTTCCGTTTTGCTGCTCCCAAATAGGTAACATTCCATCGCCGTTTAAATTTCGATTGTATTCTCCTTTATCTCACCATTCTATAGTCATAAATAAATTTTTGATATCGTTGTTTGTTGGGAGTAGCTGTAGATGGCCTAGAAGGACTTAGGTTTAGTCATGGAAGATGATGGATTATAATGTGTTGATGTGTTTCAATTTTTGATCTCATCTTTCTTTTGTAAAATTTTACTGTGATTGATTCTCTCTCGGTGATTTTAGTTTCCTGTTTATTTGAGATTGAAATATTGTTCCCAATAATTATTTCCAAATGAATGCTTAATACGTTAATCCTCTGTTCATGATTATCGGTGCTTCCACCCATTTGGTTTCTACTGATTGAATACTATTTCGTATGGCATTTTGATTCATGTTATCACCTACTACTTAGTTGAAGGATGTACTATCGAAATTCACTTTTGGGGAGTAGTTTGCAGTCTGAGTGTTTTTAGTATTCAACGCTAATGTTAGAATCTAAACCATGACAAGGCCATCAACCCAATGACTCCTTAAAAATCATTTGGACTCTTGTAGATCTATTCTAAGAGTGTCATAATAGGACGATGATGAGAGTTGTATGCCCTTCTGCAGTCTGATGATTGTGCTTTTTTGGTGTCAGAGCTTGAAAAATTAGATTTTTATTTTCCTTTGAATTCGTTTTTGGTATATGATCATGTTAAAAGGGTAAATGTAACTGTGTTTTGTAAAATGTTAGATATTTTAGCACGTCGGTTTAGGAGAGAATATCTCAACTTTAGTCGTCATTATGTCATGTATGCAATTCGTGCTTAGATTGAGGATTCCCGAGGATTTTTTTTCTTGATCGATAACATCAAGAAAGGAGGGATGAGGTTATGTTCATCTTACTAGATTACTAATATTGATTACGTAAAGAATAACCCATCTTGTTCTTACTTTGTTTATGTTCTTGCCACGATGTAGAATTGAATGGTCACTATAAAACATGCCATGAAGTTGCAAAAGGTCCTTGTTTTTAAGAAAATGATTGTGGTCTTGAGATCTATTAGAGAGTTTATAAGAAAATTTTATGCTATTTTGTCTTCAAGTATTATATTCCACGCCTAATGCAAGTGTACATGTCCAACTTCATGTAAAAAACGTGTTAATTTGCCAGTCAAGTGAGAGTGTGATACCTTTCTTCTTTCTTTGTTTTGAGGTTTACGATCTTGTAACTCTATGAATTATATCTAGGATGCTCGAAGCAAATAAGTATGGTTTTTTTTTATGACCATGTACTGAAACTTTGTTGCCTTAGTCCTAGTGTAAGTTTAGCTAAAGATGTGTTAACAAATAAAAGTTTTTTTTTATGAATTATAAAGTCTTTTTTGTTTTCAATCAAATGAAAATTATGCGTGAAAATGAATGAATCAAACACTTATTTGGTCAATAGACAGTGATATAAATATGGTCTATAAAATTTTACAGAATACCAGTTAAACTTTTGCCTCTTCTCTTCTCTGGTCTTTACTACAATAATTTAAATAGGTCAAGTTATAGGTTTGAATCTTCTTTTTTATTTGTTACTACTACAATAACTGAAAGATGCATGACCCATGGAGCGTTACTTCTTCCACCGTCTCAATTTGTGACGTTTTTTTTTAAATTTTCATGATTCAATTGATAAAAGTTTTAAATAGTTAATTATCGTAATTTATGCATATTTAATTATGTGACTCATTTATTTATTTTGACTTGTCATATTTTATGATATTGTTGTAATTGTTATAATAATCACAAAGCTGTTTGCATCATTTGTAATTAAATAGTTTAAAATAATGAACTGTTTGATTAACTTCATGTTTCAGCTTACCTTTGCTCTTTTCTCACATTTTTCCTCTCTATTCTATTGGATTGTATCGTTAGTATTGCGGATTTAAGATCCCAATATTGTTTTGATTACTTGAGACGTGGAAAGACTGCCCTTCATGCAATACGAACTTGTATTTTCTATTTATTCCATCGAGTTAATTGCTTTCTTTCTTCTTTCTTTGGCATGGAAAATCTATTCGGGGTCTAAATGGACTTTTCTATTCTTTGCATTCAATAGGCCAATGAGGCCCGCCACCTCCATCGATTCAAGATTCTGGATAAGTCCCAAATCAAAAGGAGAAGAATGGACTAAAGTCCCATTTTGAAGTGGCAAAGAGACTCGGAAGTCCCATTTTTTATTTTATTTTATTCATTTACTCATTTATTATTGTCGTTTTATTATTGTTTATTTATTTCTTTCTTTCATTATTCATTCATTTGGGCCTCGAAGCCAACATTGTAAATTTAATACAGGTGGAGCGGATTTCAGGCCAAAAAGGCTCGAAAACTAGATTAGAACAGGTGAAATGGGTCGAAAGCCCAATTAGACTAGGACAGGTTTCATTGATTTGGGTCCGAGGCTTAAATCTTTTACTTTCTCCTCCCTTTCCCCTTTATGTGTTTATTTGCTTGTTAGTTTTGTTTAGACTTAGTTAAAATACCTACTAAGTCGCCTAAATTTATTTTACACAAGTCTTTTCTAAAAAATTGATTACTTTTCAACAACCGATTGAAGTTAATCAAAAGATATTTTCAAACAGTTCGGATAACCGCAAGTTAGCAGACGTTTTAGTTGCTTTAAAAACCTTCTTAAAATGTTAATAGGAATCGCTTACTCAGAATCTACGAGTTTAAATGATTTTTCTGTTTTTGATTGTTTAAAGTGTTTTATAAAGGTTTCTTAATTCCTTTTCAAAAATTAAGTGGCGACTCTGAAAGTTAAAATTCTCGCAAAACAGAAATGGCGACTCTGCTGGGGATTTTTTAACTAGGTTCTAACCAAATATTTATTTTCATCTTTTGATTAACTGTCTATGTGATTATATGTTCAATTTCACGGTATTTAATTATTGCATCTCATAGCATATTCTTGCATCTATTTATAAACTATTTTGGGGTTTCGTGGATGTTCTAGCCCCTGTTATTCAACTCCAAATAACGTGTTGGAAATATGACGGTTTATTAGTATGTGAGCCATCTCATGGTTGTTCGTATTTTCAAACCCAAGTCGTCTACTTGGGAACCCTGTTCAAACCCACTCTAGACACCTAGGACAGAGAAAAAACAAAACCCTATTTTAGGCATGAGCCTAGGATGACCCAATACCCGAGGGGGGTATTGGGCCCATTAGAAAACTTGCCTTGCATCTATTGACCCCGAGTTAATTACAGATGAATCATATTTATGTGTTGAAGAAAATGTATATCTGTTTAATCCAATCCATTATTCTTTAGGGTCGGGGGAAGGCTCATCTTTGTCTGCTTTTATGTAGGATATGGCTCAACTGCATTCCCATAAAAAATTCAATATGGTTACCAGACCCGACAATTTTCTGAAACTATGGTGGGATTACATGAGCGGAGAAGAAAGAAAGATTGTTAGAACGCATATCGGGCATTTGCCTTCGTTGATCGAGATGGACGCTTGGCCTGAAATGATCCACGTGCTAACGACCTTTTGGGATGATCAGAATATGGTGTTTCACTTCAGGGATGTTGAATTGACTCCCACTATTGACGAGGTGTTGATTTGTTATGAGAGTACTGAAATGTGTTTCAAGAGAATAGAGACACCCGATAAGAACATTCTAGTCCCGGTTGTGATGGACCGTCAATAGATCAAGAAGGTCTTTTTACTTGATGATGACATCTGGCTAGGGGAACGTGATAGGGAAAATATCCTTTTTCGTGAGTTGTATCACTGGTTCGGAAGGTTTAATGCTTTTAAGAAGTTCGGACATAAATTTGAGTCGGAAGCAAAATGGAAGGAGACAAGAGCATTTGCATTTGCAGTAGGCCTACTTAGAACTATAGTGTTTCCACAAGGGGAAAATGGCACAATTCATCCAAGGGTTGCCACGGTGACCCACGTACTCTTCTGTGGAATAAAGTACAGTTCTAAAAACGTATTCCATAACTTAGCTCTCGTGATTGTAGCCGACATATATCGAGCTTTGGAAAGGTGTCAAGCCGAGGATCATTTCTTTCAAGGTTGAAACATCATCTTGCAATGGTAGATGATGATGCATTTAGTGAAAAATCCTAGAACGGTACAGCCTGATCATAAAATGAGGGAGGATCTTTTATCATCGCATGACATGTGGTTGTTCCTGCATATGTTCAAAAGGGAAGCAACTCCTAGATTTTGGTTTAAAACTTTTGGACAATCAAGGGATGAAGATGTCCAATGGTCCATCAAATATCTTCATTCAGGGAGATACACCATTCGAGGGGGTGAGTGGCCTTTTCTAGTGCTTCCCGCTCTTAGGGGGACCCGTTCTTACAATACTAGTAGAGTTCTTAGGCAGTTCGAGATCAAGCAGGAGACACCTCAAATTGAGTCTATGCTTAGATTCTTCACTGAGTATGATGAAGACGAGTCTCCGCTCAAAGACTACATGGTAAATGGATGGATAAGAAGAGGGTGGAAGGAATTCTCTTTCCGTATCGAGTATGAACCCGAAGTCAGCGACACTTATAAAGAGTGGTTGAAGAAGAGTCTCACCGGAGCATTGATTTTGGGGTTGAATGTACCCACTTAGGTTGTTGATGTAGAATCAGAGCATCAGATCCAACTCCACAGACTTCGAGATAAATTTTAAAAAAGTGAAATTGCATACCAATAGATGCATATGGAGGATGCCTTAAATATACGTATGTTGAGAGAAGAGTTGAAGCAAGCCAGGAAGGAGGCTGATGATACTAGGCAGTGTCTAATCAATTTAGATGATAGCATGGCTTCTCAGATTGATAGTATAGAAAGAATTACCTACGACAACAAGGTACAGTTGTGTGGGAGTTATTTGATCATCAATAGGTATAAAATATCACAGGAGGTGAACAAAACTAAAAAGGCAAGAGCAAACGAAGGAGCATCCAGAAGCTAGTTTTTCTATTCCCTTGCGTGGGACCTTATCTTCTTTCATGTTATTTCCCTTTCGCCTAAAGATTGTATCCCTCTTTTGTTATATTTTGTAGGCATTTATGCCCTTTTATATATTTATGAAAGTTGGGGGGATAATGGATTGGCTTTAAAAAAGCATATAATTTTATCAAAATCCATTAGCCCCAGACCCTTGGCTCAAAAAGGGTCACCCCAGTTAGGATACATGCTATTATAATGTTTATATGGTATGACTGCTTTATGTGTTTATGTGTTTATGTGTGTTTGTTAAGTCAAAGACAAATTTATCCACTATGCTCCCGTGGATTAGTTTGTCTATGACACCAACAACTCCATATGGTTACTTCTTGTTAAGTATCTTGCATTACTTATCACATATGGAAACTAACACATCTATCTTTGAGTTATTTTACTTTACAGATAATAGGGAACTACTCCGTGTTGAAATAAGCTGGCAGAACATCCTTACTTCACCCGATAAAAAGCACATAAAATCCCATCCTCTGCCATCATTCAAAAGTGACTGGAAATGATGAAGAAAATGCAATGACTATCAGGGATAACGTAATAGCGGAACAAAGCAAGATGATTGCTGAAATCGCGAGAAAATTGGAAATGCTTCAGGTGGAGATGAATCATACTCGAGACTTAGCTAACCTATCCATCTTTGTCAATGCTCCCCTCCAGAAGGGCATGGGACTCCACTCCAGATCCCTCCTCTCAATATGCCTATTCTCGGGACCATCCAAATAACATATAATCCGTATCCGCTCCTCCACTTGTCCAAAACACCAATCGCAAAAATAACTCAGATGCTTACCATCCACAAAATCCATCCCTAACTCCATAAAACCCGTCTCTGAATCCACAAAATTTATTCCCAAATCCCCAGAACCCATTTTCAAATCCACAAAATTCGCTCCCATCTCAAAGGGTAGTAGTTTTTATACAGTGAAGATTGTAAGTGCTGTGGAAGAGGACCTGACACCCAAAGCTGCAATGCCTTCTGTCTACAAAATAATTGCAACTGTGATATTGAGAAATGGGTTCGAGCCTGGCCGGGGTTTGGTTAAGAATATGCAAGGAACTATTGAGCCCATTATGGTCCCAGAGAAAGTATCTAAGTATGGGTTAGGACATCAGCCGGCAGAAGAGGATGATATTGAGAATACGTCAAAGGCCAGTCTGTCTAGGCCTTACTGCTCCCGTACCAGTCATTTCCCGTGCGTAAGATGCCAAATGATGATGGTCTTGGGGATAGGATCGGAAATCTGTTTGAAGGATGCAAAGTTGCACCAGATGATTTTCCGAAGTCCAATGGGGTGAAGAAGGTTACACCAGGAGAGGCTTTGCGAAACTATACCTCCACTCCACTAATAAACTATCACCTATCGTGGTAGAAGAAAGGGAAATTACTAGTAGTTTCTAAAATCGGTGATGATACGGAGGAGGCCCTGCAATCCACCCTTTATATCTCAAACTTCCTAATCATATTTTACTGCTTTAGAAAAGGCATGCGCCCGTATTTGCGCAAGTCATGAGCCATAGTTTGTACTTATTTCCTAAATTTCAATGAAAAGCCTCCCTTTATCTAAGAAGTTATTTTGAAAAATGATTATATTAATATATTCTATTATCTTGTTATTATCTTATTATCATCTAACTTGGTTTGTTTGTTTATTACAGTAGCAGTAATTTAAAACCTGCCAACGTCATGTCATGTCAAGGCTTAGATGAACAAAGTGAAAGAAATGATCATGATTGGAAAGAAGGTGATGAGGAGAGGATAGTGAAAGATATAGAAGAATTTGAGAATAGAGAAAAGCCCAACCTGGAGGAAACCGAAACAGTCAACCTGGGCGAGCATGATGAAATCAAAGAAACGGGTGTCATTGTTAACTTAGCAGAAGCACAAAAAAAAGAACTCATTCACTTATTGCGGGAGTACATCAATGATTTGCCTGGTCCTATAATGATATGCCGGGATTAAACACTAACATTGTGTCGCATAAGTTACCGATCAATCCCGAGTTTGATCCAGTCAAGCAAAAAATACAGAAATTCAAGACAGACTTAAGTTTGAGGATCAAGGAAGAAGTGATAAAGAAAATTCAGTCTAAGGTTGTGGAGGTCACAAAATATCCAACATGGCTAGCCAATATTGTCCCAATGCCGAAGAAAGATGACAAGATTCAGATTTGTGTTGACTATAGAGATTTGAACAAAGCCAGTCCTAAAGATAATTTTCTGCTGCCCAATATCCATATCCTCATCGATAATTGTGCAAAGCATGAAATGCAGTCTTTCGTGGATTGTTTCACCGGGTATCATTAGATATTTATGGTTGAAGAGGATGCAGAGAAGACATTTTTCATTATGCCCTAGGGTGTTTATTATTACATGGTAATGTCGTTTGGCCTCAAGAATACAGGTGCAACATACATGAGGGCTATGACGGCGATTTTCCATGATATGATTCATAAAGAGATTGAGGTGTACGTGGATGATGTAATTATCAAATCCCGCGAGAATTCAGATCATCTGAACTATCTGGAAAAATTCATCAACAGATTAAGAAAGTACAATTTGAAGTTAAATCCTACTAAGTATTCTTTTGGTGTGCCGGTCAGGAAATTACTAGGGTTCATAGTCAGCAGAAGGGGCATCGATCTAGACCCGTCCAAGAACAAGACAATTCAGGATTTTCCACCGCCGAGGACCAAGAAAGAGGTTATGAGTTTCCTAGGTCGTCTGAATTACATTAGCAGGTTCATTGCTCAATTGACAGTCATATGCGAGCCAATTCTCAAGATATTGAAGAAAGATACATTGAATGAGAGGATAGAAAAATGTCAGAAAGTTTTCGATAGAATCAAGGAATATTAATCTACTCCACCAGTTTTGGTCCCACCGAGGGAAGGAAGCCCGTTGTTGCACTACATGTCAGTCTCAAAAAATGCTTTCGGATTTGTCCTCGGGCAACATGATAAGACCGATAAGAAAGAGAAAGCCATTTACTACTTGAGTAAAAAGTTTACGTCGTATGAAGCTCGATATACTCTTGTAAAAAGGACGTGTTGTACTTTAACTTGGGCTACACAAAAGTTAAGACATTATCTGTCCTCGTACACAATGTATCTCATTTCTATAATGGATCCATTGAAGTATATATTCCATAAAGCCATGCCTACGGGGAAGTTAGCTAAGTGGCAAATGTTGCTGAGTGAGTTCAACATTGTGTATGAGACTCAAAAGGCAATCAAGGGGCAAGCCTTAGCAAATTATTTGATCGAGAATCCGGTTGATGACGAATATGAGCCACTTCGAACTTACTTCCCAGACGAGGAAATTTTATTCGTGGGAGAAGACATAGTAGAAATTTACCCTAGATGGAGGTTGTTCTTTGATGAGACGGTCAACTTCAAAGGTTCAGAATCAGAGCATTTTTGGTGTCAGAAAAAGGCCAACACTATCCGTTAACTACTAAGTTGCATTTCTCATGCACCAATAATATGGCCGAATATGAGGCTTGCATCCTAGGTCTCAAATTTGCACTTGATATGGGTGTTCAAGAATTGCTAGTCATTGGGGACTCAGATTTGCTGATTCACCAGGTGCAGGGAGTGTGGGCGGTAAAAAACTCTAAGATTACGCCTTATGTGGAGCTGGTGAAGAAATTATGTGGAAGATTCAAGGAAGTTGATTTCAGAAAATATCCCAAGGATACAGAACGAGTTTGCTGACACTTTGGCCACTATATCCTCCATGATTCAGCACCCAGATCAAAGCTACATTGATTCTTTGAAAATAAGCTTGAAAGAGCAACCCGCGCATTGTGAACACGTTGAAGAGGAGCCTGACTAAAAGACATGGTACTATGATATTAAAAGGTATTTAGAATCTGGAATATATCCTGAAGAGGCCAGCAACAATCAAAAGAAGATAATCCAGCATCTGGCAAAGAATTATTTTCCAAGTGGGGAAATCCATTTTAGGAGGACTCCAGACCTAGGTTTCTTAAGATGTGTCAACACTGTAGAAGCCACTAATTAATAAATAAAGTACACGCTGGAGTTTGTGGGTTCCACATGAATGGGTTTGCACTTACCAGAAAGATTCTAAAGACTGGTTACTTCTGGATGACTATGGAAAATTATTGTAACAAGTATGTGCAGAAGTGCCCAAAATGTCAGATACACGGAGATTTGATTCAAATGCGTCCACATGATCTTTACGCGATGAGTTCACGTTGGCCTTTCGTAGCTTGGGTATAAATTTTATTGGACCAATAGATCCCTCGGCGTCTAATGGGCATAGATTCATTTTGGTCGCTATTATTTACTTTACTAAGTGGGTTGAAGCTGCTTCCTATAGAGCCGTCACTAAGAAAGTGGTTGCAGATTTTGTTTGAAATAATTTGATTTGCCAATTTTAAGTGCCAGAATTGATCATTACTGATAGCGGGGAGAACTTGAACAGACACTTGGTGAATGAGATTTGTGATCATTTCAAAATTATTCATCGCAACTCGATCACATATCATCCACAGATGAATGAAGCCGTGGAAGCTGTCAATAAGAACATCAAGAAGATCTTGAGGAGGATGGTAAAAAATGATAGATCATGGCATGAAATGTTGCCTTACGCTTTACTAGGGTATCGGACGACAGTTCGAACTTCCACCGGGCAACTCCCTATCTACTTGTTTATGGGAATGAAGTTGTGATACCTGCTGAGGTTGAGATACCTTCCTTAAGGATTATTCAGGAAGTCATACTAAGTAATGAAGAATGGGTTCACGCTCGCTATGAACAGCTCATGTTGATTGATGAAAAGAGAATGATTGTTGTATGTCATAGTCAGTTGTATCAGCACAGGATGATTCGTGCCTTCAACAAGAAAATAAGAGCTCGAACATTCGAAGTTGGGCAATTGGTTCTCAAATGCATATTCCCTCACCAAGAAGAGTACAAGGGCAAGTTCGCTCCAAATTGGCAAAGGACATACATAGTTCGCAAGGTACTATCCGGAAGAGCTCTGATCTTGTTTGAGATGGATGGTGAAGAGTGGACCAAACCAATCAATTCTGATACAGTAAAAAGATACTTTATTTGAAAGGTGTTTTAGCTTTTATTTCCTTTAATTGTAATCGCCTTTATAATGTTGTTTGTTTCCCAATATGTAATTTTCCTAGAACCCCTTTCCTTTCATGTACGAACTACGTTTGACCTAAATTACCAAGAAAGGGATACGTAGATGGCCTATGTCGGCTTCGGTCAACCCCTTTCCTTTTATGAATATTATATTTAGAATTTTTCTAAAAAATAGTCGCTAGCAAAATTGACTTTGTGTCTACTAAATATTTACCTTGAGCGCAGGTACATTCAAGGGAGTTGTCATAATAAATACAACAATCAAAGGATCACTCAATAGGAGAAAGAGCAGAAAGCCATCCTCAAAATTTGCCTTGAAGCGAAGCAAACGGTATTTGAGTAATCCCCAAACAAGGGTTTTCCCCATTTACTTGCATCCGGTGGATTTTCTATTTTATAATTTCTTCAAAATAAGAAGATTAATAGCAATCCATTCAAAGTATGATGCTCAGTATTGGTTATTAAAATGTCATAAAGCTTGACTTTGGTCGCCAGTGAGAGCGACATTGTGTCTACTAATTGTCTACCTTGAGTACTGGTACATGTAGAAAGCAAGACGCAAACAAACAAACTCAGGTGAAACTGTTTTCAAATAAGCAGAAGAACCATTTCATATTATCTTATTGCCGAGAAGGCCATTGCATTCAATATCTGTTGACACGCGAGATATCATACGCTGGCATCGAGGATATCATCATATAATATATGTTGACACGCAGGATATCATATGCTGGCGTCGAGGATATCATCATCTAATATCTGGTGACATCCGAGATATCATACGCTGGCGTCTAGGATATAATCATATAATATCTGTTGACACGCGAGATATCATATACTGGCATCGAGGATAGCATCATCTAATATCTATTGACACGCGAGATATCATATGCTGGCGTCGAGGATATCATCATCTAATATCTATTGACACGTGAGATATCATACGCTGGTGTCGAGGATATCATCATCTAATAGCTATTAACACGCGAGATATCATATGCTGACATCGAGGATATCATCATCTAATATCTGTTGACATACGATATATCATACGCTGGCATCGAGGATAGCATCATCTAATATTTATTGACACGCAAGATATTATACACTGGAGTCGAGGTATCATCTGCATTAAATAGCTGATGACGTACGAGATATCATACGCTGGCATCGAGGGTATCATCTGCATTAAATATCTGATAACGCGTGAGATATCATACGCTGCTATTGAGGGTATCATCTTTATTAAATATCTGATGACGCATGAGATATCATACGTTGGCGTCGATGGTATCATCTACATGAAATATATGATTACGCGCGAGATATCATATACTGGCGTTGAGGGTATCATCTGCATTAAATACCTGATGACGCGTGAGATATCATATACTGGAGTCGAGGGTATCATCTGCATTAAATATCTGATGACGCACAAGATATCATACGCTGGCGTCGAGGGTATCATCTACATTAAATATCTAATGACGCACGAGATATCATACGATGACGTCGAGGATATCATCAGCATCTAATATCTGCTAACATGCGAGATAGCATACACTGACCTCGAGTATATCTCATCATATTATGAATCAACATCTAAATACATAAAAGCACATAATTCAAAGGAACATCTTCAAGTTGCCATCTGAAAGCAAACGACATATGAGATTTCCTAGAAATTGACAATTCAAGGGTCACTATAGATCATATTATTTGAAATAGGATAGTGTGAAAGATTACCTATAAGTTGATAGTCCATAGGTCATTCGTAAGCTGCAACAACATCCTAACCGGATAGTGTGCAAGGTTACCCAAAAATTAATAGTTCGAAGGTTATCCATAAGTCACAACTAAATCCTTACCGGAGAATATGCGAGATGATCAAATTAACAAGTCTAAGGGTTCTCTATAAGCCGCGTTATATCCAAGATCGATTATGTGCAAGATTACCCAAAGACTAGTAATTTGAGAGATATATATAAGTCATATTGTATCCAAGGTCGAAAGATATGCAGGAATACCTAAGAGCTACCAATTAGAGGGATATCTGTAAGTCATCTCTTATCCAAGGTCGGATAATGTGCAGGATTACCTAAAGGATAGCTATTTAAGGGATATCTGTAAGTCGCCTCGTATCAAACATCAAATAATGTGTGAGATTATCCAAAGATTTTCAATTCAAGGGAAATTAATAAGTCGTATCAATACAAAAGATGTGCAAGACTTACTCGAGATCATATACAAAGAACCATTGGCAATAACCAGGGAGGTTATCATACAACAAGCATTATAGGTGACCAAAGGGTTACCGCGTTAACGCAAGATTGCACGGTTATAGGGATCATTCTGCATAAAGTGTCATCAGTAACAAAAGGGGCCTCCCTATTTTGAAGACATATTCAATCGACAAACGAGCTAATTATGCAAAAATCAAGAGGTTTTTTGTGTTTTTTATTGCAATTTATTTTCTTCCAAATAGGTACATGAGAGAATAACTTCAAGCAACAACTCACGTAGAGATATGGTAAAAGACTACATACCTCTTTTGTGAATTATGTTTAGCACTAACACTCCTTGTTTGAAGCATTGTCGAGAGAATTTGAGATAGTGAAAAATATCAAATCAAAACTATAGGTGCGGACGACTCCAGATACGACGCAGCACAATGTAGAACTCTTTCTTAGCAACAAAACGAGACATAGTCTGGAGAGGGACGGCAAACTCTTTGGACGCGAGCTAAAGGATAATCGCCACCACCAATCAATTCACACCTCTGTCAAAAGGCATATGGATATTTTGGGATATTTCAGTTTCAGTTTCATCTTCACCTTCGGTATATTTCTAAACTCATAATGAGGGCAACCTTTTCTTTCTTTCAAATCCAGGTGACAACGTGCTTAGAGTTTTGGAAATTATGTCCAGGTAAGTTCTTACCTATGGATGTGAAGAGATCCACGTTCATGGTTAAGAGGTTATAAGATTCTTTTTCATAACTCGAACAACTTGTGACTCATTCTGAGCCAAAGATCGTCTGAAATAAGACTATATTTTCTACCGATTGAGTCGAACTATGGAAGTCTTATTCCCTGAGTCTCAAGGATATATAGGTTGGGATCTATGTATAAAACTCGACTGCATTCCAACCTCCCCCCCAAATCCCTTTATTCCCCAGCTTCTCGACTTCATCAAAAACTCTAAAAGTGAGATATCTTGTGAATTTTCTTGAAAATCGTACTTAAAATCAAACTTTATGAACTACAAGTGGCCTAAATTCTCATGTAACCTAAGATATGTAGGAAACCTAATACCGGGGTCTGTCCATAACTCCAGAACTCGTGCGAAAACTAATTTCTTTTAGAAATGAATTTGTGGTCGGACAAAAATTAGGAATGTCAAGCTCCCTTTGCCCAGGGTTAATTACATCCACCCTACACAAAGGGAGGGGGAAGTTGTTGACACCTAATTTTTGCCCTCCATAACTAAATTTAATCCAGAATTTCTTTGATTTTTAATAAGGGATAATACCCACGAAAATACCTGAACTTTAACCGGATTTCCAGTTGAGCATATTGAACTTTGCGGGGGTCCTATTACCCCCCTAGACTTTTTTATCCGTATTTTAATGTCATATATCTTCCCACTTGGACACGTGTAAATATGAGGTGGCGCGTGTAAGCACGTGTGCTACATGCGCCAATACACGTGTAAAAATGAGATTTGGCGCGTGTATTACATGCACCAATGTCGAATCTGGGTATAGAGTTTCGGGGGGAATTAAATCCACTTTAAAAAGTATAGGGGGTAATAGGACCCCCTCAAAGTTCAGTATGCTCAACTGGAAATCCGCTCAAAGTTTAGGTATTTTCGTGAGTATTATCCTTTTTAATAAAATTGGAATGTTTATTTCCTTCGAATAAATGTGGTCTAAGATATTTATTTTGGGGTAATTTTTTAATTTAAGTGACGATTATACATTTTTCGTATTTACATATACGAGATTGTATAAATTTTGTTACTTAAATAAATATTTTTATCAAAATTGGACTATTTTTAAGATTAATTTAAAAAATTAGTTCAAATGGGTAAAGTCTTGATTTCAAACGTAATTTTTTCTTGAAAATAATTTATTTAGAGAAATATTCAGTTGATTTTGTTAAATCAAGAAACTCAAGATTAAATCGGTTGTTAATTCATTTCAAGCGTTGTTTCAATTTAGCCAAACTATTAAATTGGACCTAAATTGAAAATGATTTGGCCATAATTACAAAGTAATTGGTTAATTAATTTTTAATTAGGTTAAAATTTAAATTCGATTGGCTACATTCTAATAATTAGGCCAATTTAACAAATCGCCTTAATTTGTAAATCCCTAATTTAATAAGGGTTATATTAAATACCCCAATTTCAGCCCAAATTAGTAACCAACCCGCCCCAGGCCCATTTATCTTTCTTCTCTTCATTAACCAAACAACAATATCAACCCAAGATATTTTCAGTAGCCAACAATATTATTCAATTGACCCAATTTCAACACCTCAACAATGTTAGCCCATTACCAGCCAACCTGGCCTAGCACCCGTTTGCTCCCCTTCTTCAACAAAAAAGCAACGACAATATCAACAGCAAACTCAAAAATCATGATAAAACCATATCATCCAAAAAAACAAAGATGAAAACACAACGATTTTAACTCGAATCCGGCAGCGTCGACCTAACCTGAGTCAAACCCATATCCTGCGAACCATCGACCCGAACCCGCAATTACACACCATAAAAAAACCTCAAATCTTCTAGAAACATGCCTAGGTGTCTCATCCAACGTTCGAATCCCAAGATTTTCTGGTTAATTGGTATGAATTCATACAGAGATGGATGAATTTCATTGGTCCAGGAGATTATTCCATTTTCCCCAATTTCTATTGGCTTTTCTTTCATAATCTGTTGAAGATAATCCAAAATGGGTATACTTTTTGATGAAATCCTAAGCTGGAGAAGAAAATTCGAATTTCAAAATTTCAAAATATCCTACTTTTCAAAGTCCCAAAAATACCCCTAATTCGGTCTTCTATATAAGAACCCATTGGGTCACTATTTTGGGGAGTTTGAAAATTCCTGAGAAAGTTTTAGGGTTGGGAAACTGAGGAAAAAAAATGAGTCTTTGAAAAAGAAAAACTGCAGTTTTGATTAGTAATTGCTTTTCTAGGCACTCGTCGGTTAATTAGAGCTTCTGAGGTTACGAAGATGCTGATTTTTCTGTGGTGGCGGATTCCGAAGTCAGTTCGTTGTTCCATTTTGCTGCTCCCGTACAGGTAACATTCCATCGTTGTTTAAATTTTAATCGTATTCTGCTTCATCTCACCATTCTATAGTCATAAATAAATTTTCGATACCGTTGTTTGCTAGGAGTAGTTGTACATAGCCTTTAAGGCCTTAGGTTTAGTCATGGAACATGATGCATTATAACGTGTTGATGTGTTTCAGCTTTTTATCTCGTCTTTCTTTTTTAAAAGTTTACTATGACTGATTCTCTCTCGGTGATTTTAGTTTCATGTTTCTTTGAAGTTGAAATATTGTTCCCAATAATTATTTCCAAATGAATGTTTAATACATTAGCCCTCTGCTCATGATTATCGGTGCTTCGACCCATTTGGTTTCTATTGATTGAATAATATTTGGTGTGGCATTTTGATTTATGTTCTCACCTACTGCTTAGTTGAAGGATGTGCTGTCGAAATTTACTTTTGGTGTGTTATTTGTAGTCTGGGTGTTTTTAGTATTCAATGCTAATATTAGAAGATAAACCACGACAAGGCCATCAACCCAATAACTCCTTAAAAATCATTTAGACTCTTGTAGATCTATTCTAAGATTGTCGGAAGAGAACGAGGATGAGAGTAGTATGTCCCTCTGCAGTCTGATGATTGTGCTTTTTTGGTGTCAAAGCTTGAAAAATTAGATTTTCATTTTCCTTTGAATTTATTTTTGGTATGTGGTCATGTTAAAAGGGTAAATGTAATTGTGTTCTGTAAAACGCTGGATATTTGAGCACGCCGGTTTAGGAGAGAATATCTCAACTTTAGTTGTCATTATGTCATGTATGCAATTCATTCTTAGACCGAGGATTCCCTAGGATTTTTTTTATTGATCGATAACATCAATAAAGGGGGGATGAGGTTATGTTCATCTTACTAGATTACTAATATTGATTATGTAAAGAATTACCCGTCTTGTTCTTACTTTGTTTATGTTCTTGCCACGATGTAGAATTGAATGGTCACTATAGAACATTCCATGAAGTTGAAAAAGGTCTTAGTTTTCAAGAAAACTATTGTGATCTTGAGATCTGTTAGTGAGTTTATAAGAAACTTTTATGCTATTTTGGTTTTAAGTATTATATTCCATGCCTAATGCAAGTTTACATGCCCAACTTCTCATTAAAAATGTGTTAATTTGCCAGTCAAGTGGGAGTGTGATACCTTTCTTCTTTCTTTGTTTTGAGGTTTACGATCTTGTAACTCTGTAAATTATATCTAGGATACTCGAAGCAAATAAGTATGTTTTTTTATGACTATGTGCTGAAACTTTGTTGCCTTAGTCCTAGTGTAAGTTTAGCTGAAGATGTGTTAACAGATAAAAGTTTTTTTTTTATGAATTATAAAGTCTTTCGTTTTCAATCAAATGAAAATTATGCATGAAAATGAATGAATCAAATACTTATTTGTTCAATAGACAGTTATATGAATATGGGCCATGAAATTTTGTAGAATACCAGTTAAACTTTTGCCTCTTCTCTTCTCTGGTCTTTACTACAATAAATTAAATAGGTCAAGTTATAGGTTTGAATCTTCTTCTTTATTTATTACTACTACAATAACTGAAAGATGCATGACCCATGGAGTGTTACAACTTCCACCGTCTCAATTTGGGACACTTTTTTTATTTATTTATTTGCATGATTCAATTTATAAAAGTTTTAAATCGCTAATTATCATAATTTATGCATATTTAATTATGTGACTCATTTATTTATTTTTACTTGTCATATTTTATGATATTGTTGGAAATGTTATAATAATCACAGCTCTATTTGTATCATTTGTAATTAGATAGTTTAAAATAATGAATTGTATGATTAACTTCATGCTCTAGTTTACCTTCGCTCTTGCCTCACATTTTTGTCTCTCAGTTCTATTGGATTGTATCATTAGTATTGCGGATTTAAGATCCCAATCTTGTTTTGATTACTTGAGCGTGGAAAGACCTCCCTTCATATAATACGAACTTGTTCATGATTATCTTTGGTTTGAATCGGTTGTATTTTCTATTTACTCCATCGAGTTAATTACTTTCTTTCTTCTTTCTTTGGCATGAAAAATCTATTTGGAGTCCAAATGAACTTTTCTATTCTTTGCATTCAATGGGCCAATGAGGCCCGCCACCTCCATCGAGTCAAGTTTCAGGATAAGTCCAAAATCGACTACATAGAGCATAGATACAAGGAGTCGAAAGAAGAAGAATGGACTAAAGTCCCATTTTGAAGTGGCAAAGAGACTTGGAAGTCTCATTTTTTATTTTTTTTATTTACTCATTTATTGTTGTCATTTTATTATTGTTTATTTATTTTTTTCTTTCATTATTCATTCATTTGGGCCTCGAAGCCAACGTTGTAAATTTAATACAGGTGGAGCAGATTTTGGGCCAAAAAGGCTCGAAAACTAGATTAGGATAGGTGAAATGGGTCGAAAGCCCAATTAGACTAGGACAGGTTTCATTGATTTGGGCCCAAGGGCTTAAATCTTTTAGTTTCTCCTCCTTTTCTCCTTTATGTGTTTATTTGCTTGTTAGTTTTGTTTAGACTTAGTTAAAATCCCTACTAAGTCGCCTAAATCTATTTTACACAAGTCTTTTCTAAAAAATCAATCACTTTTCAACAACCGATTGAACTTAATCAAAAGATATTTTCAAATAGTCTGGATAACCGCAAGTTAGCGGACGTTTTAGGTGCTTTAAAAACCTTCCTAAAACGTTAATAGGAACTGCTTACTCAGAATCATCGAGTTTAAATGATTTGTCTGTTTTGGGATCGTTTAAAGTATTTTATAAAGGTTTCTTAATTCCTTTTCAAAACTTAAGTGGTGACTCTGAAACTCAAAATTTTCGCAAAATAAATTAAGCATGCAAAATATACACTAAGGGCCCGTCACCTGCAATCAGAAAATGTCCCACAATGGTAGCCAATATCGTTTGTACTAATAGTTCTAATATATCTCTCATAAATTGGAACATCACACCAAGAGAGAACAAAAGTACATATTATATCACATATAAGAAGAACAATGGGGAACATGCATATACAAGATCATCAAATACAAGTAAAAGAAGATACGATAAATACATAGATGAAAAGTCAATATGCCAATACAACACAACATAACACAATAAAGTAAGTGCAATGTATATGATGATGAGGATGCAAGAGGTTGTCGCACAACCTTTGGGATCATTGCACAATCCTCGTATACACCTACGGAGCTAAAGTTTCCCGACGTAGGACCCATGGGGGGTTCGTCAACCCATATACAATTCACATGCCTCATATCCCCTTTCTGGAACATCCTTCGGAAAGGATTATATAAGGTGTTACAATATCTCCTCCCCAGCACATCCCACGGAGAGGGTTTTGAAAAAGTATTGTTAGTGTTTCTCAGATGTTGCCACGGTGGTACCAATGTTTCATGAATGAGTATGATATGAGTATGTAATTCTCACAATCAATCACAAGGAGTATTTTCACAACCAACCACAATGATATATTTCCACAACCATGTGAGCCAATATCCACTCATTATTTCATTTTCATCCACGAAATTCCACATGTCTCATATGTCAAATAAAGTATGAGTATAATCAAAATACACCAATGGTACCATATTAAGCATCGTACCAATAAAATATAATTATTCGCATGTATTCAACGCTATTAATATCACATAGGACCCCACACGGTCACACATATCACATAATAATTCAATTTCGATAATTACATCACATATAGGCCCCCACACGGAACCAACACATAAATAACCATTTTTCATGATTAGTTCTCACCCTTAACATGCATTTTGTATCATCATTTACTACTCATCCCAGTCTGAAAGAGTTAACTCATAACCTACCTCGAACGCCAAAACCAGTCCGCTACACTTGAACCCGCGGCCTTACCTTTCACGAACAATCTCGAACTCTACTAAAAACATCAAATATTAAATCTACGCATCAAAACAAAACCAAAGACACCCATATTGACTACTTTTTATTTGGGATCAAAATGGACCTCCGAAATGAGTTTCCAAAAAAGAAGGGCAAAATCAAAACTTTATTTCAAAAATATGTTCCTCATATTTTTAGGAACCTACATCTGAAAACTCAAGTTATATCGAGTCAAAAATGAAGTTCAAATCGAAGAAAAATCATTTTTGAGCTTTATCGGATAAAATCTTTGAAATCCGAGTTAAAATCAAGAATCGGGGTTGTTTTGAAGGTTAAATTGATGAAAAATCAGTAATTATAAGATAAAAATATTATTCAAGTGAAAAGGAGTGAAATTAAAGTTTAAAATCAAGCCCTAAGATTTTGAGAATTTTGAAAACTTAATCAAGAAATTGCTAAGAAAAGGTGAATTCTTACCTTAAATGCGTAATAAAACCAAGAAATGAGTGTTAATCTAGCTTCCCAATCTCTTACAAACTTTAATTTTAAGCTCTCATACTATTTTAGGGATTAACTCCTAAGAGGCAAGATGAAAATGAGCAAAATGGGTCAAAAAGAGGTGAAAATCTGCTATTTATAGTAGATTTTCTATAATAGTAACTTTTTTTTTGTCAATCGGACTTCGACGGGATACCCGAAATTCATTTGGAGTCCGATACATGCAAATGAACTATGCAATCATACTAAATTCGATGTTTCGGACGCGATGGGGATATCAGATTTTCAAAAAAAATATCATTTTCATAAAGTTGACCCCTGAAATCTGAAATCATAATTTTCCAAATCGAGAGTCGAAATGAGATTTAGAAGCTGTAAAATCATACCAAACATGCTAACACCCTAAAATCAACATTTTAGATCTTATGGCAAAGTTAAATTTTCTATCTGAGGTCATTTCGACCAAATGTGGGTCCCACACTCATATTTCCAATTTTTTAACTTTTCGATCAATCGGTCAAAATAAGCTCGGGTGCACCGAGACCCGAACCAAAGGTATACCTAGCCTAAAATCGATATTTCAGAGTTGTTGGCACGCTCCGTTCGGCCATCCATCACACGGATCAAAAGATATTCACATAAGCCCAAAATAAGGCTCTCGAAGCCAGCAGAAACCACAATATCGCATAAATGATACCAAAATGCATCAAAAATTATGTCAATCACTTCCACACCTCAGAAATACCATAATTCAACTACGGAGAGGGGTAAAATAGTCAAATCGCATAAAATCATAAATTTCACATATTTCATCAATTTTTTAGGTCGTTACAAGAACAAACGAATTTGGTGGTGTTTGCTGGCTTTATCAATGTCAATTCTCATTATATATAAAATAAAGTATTTATCTCAATTGAATCATTTTTATTATTTTGAATTTGTAAAGATCTGCAGACTCTATTTTGTGAAAATATATATGATATGTTATTGTTATTGTCGGATTTGTAAAGGAGAGGATTCATAAAGGGACAACCGAATAGGGAGCAATCCAAAAGTATATTTCTATGATTTCTTTCACTTACTACGTACTTCTGTGTTAATGATATTAATTCGTGTTAATATCTACTTGATTTGCTTATATTCACTATTTATTAGTTTTTTATGTTTCACGTGACAATGAATAGGGAAAAAACAATACATGACATTATTGGAGAATCTAATTACGCATCAAAATTTATTCTGTAACCTCATTTTATATTCTTGATGTATCTTCGGTAAATTATTTAGTAACTGTATGAGTTATTTTCTTTAATTGTATAGTTTTTTTTAATCATAAGGTGTATTACTAAGTTCACCTTTGTTAAGTGTTGATACAATGCATGTTAAATTTATTGCACTATATTTGATTTGTTATTTCTTTTTTAAAAATAAGACTCTATCTCTTACTTAAGAAGTTTAATTCAACTATAAATACCTCTGACAAAAATAATAACAACATACCTAGTAAAATTTCAAAGGCGAGTTTTGAGGAAGGTAAATTATATGCAGACTTTAACACTATCTCAGGGAGGTAGAGAGACACACACAAATACCTCTGACAACAAAATTCTAAATTTCTCTTCATCTCACAATTTAATATTTCTTGTCAGACACTGGAAAGAGAGGCAAGAGATTAGTAATGGGTGGTGTAAAAGGACACCAAAAGGTGTTTTATAAAAATATTCAGGCCATCAACAAGCTTACCATTAGAAGGTAGTAAAGAGGATCTGTAGCCTAATTTACGAAGAGATAAAAGAATTCCTTCACATATTCTATAATGTTGTTTGTGCATGTCCGTTGAATATAAAAAATAATTTCATCTCTAAAGTAATATAAATTATCATATGTCCACGCTTAATGAAACTCGATAACGATTGTGGTGAGTTCTAAAATGTAAAAATTATGCATACAATACCTTTTTCTGTAGTAAAAGAAATATCAAGTTAGATAGGATATAAATGAAGAACAATAAATTTTTAAAAAATAATTATTTCGCTTTAAAAGAATTTTAAGAATGAATAGTTATGATAAGTTTTTTATTTTTCATATTTATTTTATTACTTAGGATCATAAAAAATGAAAAGGCATAAAAAATTCTACTAATATATACCTGTATTTTTCAAATTTTATTTATAATAATCAAATTTTCATGCATGTATATACTTACGAAAACATTTATCCAAAGCAATAAAAGATTTTGACTTTTTGAAGGAAGGAGTTTCATCTTAGAATTAGTGGTATAGAATTAGCGGTATATAGAAAAAATAAAAATAAAATAAAACATTCATAATATGTCACACATGGTTAATGCATATGAAATATATCCCATTAAACAAGTACGCAACAAAAAATAACGAACTTAACTGTATCACTCATTAATATACTCATTTAATTTTCATTTTCAAATATACAAATGTATAATATAAGTTACACATAATGTATAACGTAATCACATTCTTTAGTATTGCTCGCGTATCGCTTGGGTACACTTACTAGTTTGAATTTTAAAAACATAATCGTCAAAAACAAGGTCACATACTCATATGACGTAAGGATAACGACCTGGAATTATTCTTTTCATTTTAAAAATATGGCATTTGAAATTCAAATGAGAAGTACAATGATATAAAAGAGAGAGAAGACATCATTTCCCTTGAACTTGTCCGCTCAACTTACTTTAGCACTTCAATTAAATTTTTATTTATTTACCTCCCGTAACATATTTAAAGTGCATTAGTTTCACTCCTCAAGACTGAATACCACTTTCACAATGGAGAGTGCATCACACGCGCCGATAAGTCCGCGTCACATCACTGCCACGTCGGAGCCACACAAGAAAAGGATTTTTTAAATAATTTAATATATATATATTAAAAAATATTTTCTTCACCCCCTCCCCTCCCCTCCCCTCATCTCTATCATCTTCACATTGCCCATATATGGGTTCTTCATTTTTGAGTCTCAAATTCCAACATAAAGTAGCAAAATTCATACCAATCATACTCAAATTTCAAGTATAACTTCACAACATCATCAGAAAAAAACCAATAATCAATTTGGACATCAACCATGAATTCAACAAACTCATTTTTTTTGGTCTTCAAACTTTTTCAAGGTTCAATAATTGTCGATACAAAATTAAACTGGCAAAATTCATGCCAATCAACTCAAATTTCAGGTACAACTTCACAATATCATAAAAAAAAAAACAATAATCAATTTGGACATCAACCATGAATTCAACAAACTCTTTTTTTTTTGTTTTCAGGGTTTTTCAATAATGGTGGATACAAAATTCATACCAATCAAACTCAAATTTCAAGTATAACTTCACAACATCATCAGAAAACCCCAATAATCAATTTGGACATCAATCAAGAATTCGACAAACTCATTTTATTTTGTCTTCAAGCTTTTTTAAGGTGCAATAACGGTGGATACAAAATTAAACTAGCAAAATTCATACCAATCAAACTCAAAATTCAAGTACAACTTCACATCATCATCAGAAAATGTGAAAAAGACGAAGACGGTGAGGGTGAAGGGGTGGGGCGCTATGAAGAAGATGAAGAAGACGGGTGGGATTGGAGGTAAGGGGTGGTTTTTTTATTTAAAAAAATGTGGGACCATCACTTTTTATTTTTTTAAAAAAAAATTACGTCAGCATTAGGGGTGAAACTAATACACTTTAGAGATGTTAAGGGGGGTAAATAAATGAAAGTTTAGTTTAAATTCTAAAGTAAGTTGAGCGGACAAGTTAAAGAGGGAAATGATGTCTTTTCTATTAAATAAGCATGATGCACCATCTTGCTGCACCATCTTGTGAAAATGGAATTGACACACTTCCCTTCCATCAAATTGAAATAGAAGTACTAATTTGAAATTTTGTTACTCGTAAAAGAGCTAACTAAATTTCTGAAATAATTGTACAATAGTATAAAATATACTCAACATCATCTTGTGAAAATGGAATTGACACACTTCCCTTCCAGCAAATCGAAATAGAAGTACTTATTTGAAATTTTGTTACTCATAAAAGATATAACTAAATTCCTGAAATAATTGTACAATCGTATAAAATATACTCATAGAGTAAATAGAGAACTAAAGAGTGATTCAAAACATAGTACTTTAGCTTGTAGATTCTTGATCATCTAATTCGCCCATGTATATTATGGAGCCGTTTGGTAGGGTGTATTATTTTGATAATCTATGAATTAAATGGTGGAATTATTTAATGCATTGTTTGATAATATTTGGAGCAATGTATAACTAATGCATGGATTAGTTATACACCCAACGTGGTATTATAAGGTGTATAAGTGATACACTCAATTTGGTGGGATTAGTAATTCATGAATTACAATCTATGGATAAGTATGAATAAAGACAAAAATGACCTCAATATTTTTTTATTTTTTTCTAAATCTTTTTCAATTTTATTCAATATAGGTTACTTATTTTCAATTTACTAAGATAATAATATCCTTCCAAATAATTTTAGTCATAAAAAAACTACTCCATTAATTTAAAAAATACTTATTGATCAAAATTTGAAAACAATTGCATGATTGCATAGAAACTTTAATTTTGTAAATAGAATATTCATAAATAAAAATAATTTTTCTACTTAGCTTTAACAATCTACATAACACAATTTTATGTTAATAATGATTCTATAGTCTCATTCAAAGTTACACGTACCTCCCTCCAACTTAAAAACACCACAAAGTAGGAACAACAAACAAATGATGAGCAAATAAAGAAAAGATAACCCAAAAAATAATTTTTGCAAGTGAATGATTAAATCTTAAAATTTCAAAGTAAGTTATTAGTTATATTGTTAATTATTTTTATTTTTAAAAAAGAATAATAAAATTTTGCAAAGAAAATATACACAAAGTTATATAATGATGAGGGTATTTTTGCAAACAAACAATATTCTTTTTAAAATATAACAATACATATTGTTTTCAATACATCAAATCAAACACTGCATAAAAAATAATCCTAGTATTACTAATCTTGTTGGGTTATTGAGTCTTTTTTCCTTCCTATGTGGATAAATAAAGCCCAATTTGGACCAACCCACTTTTGCCCATAGGCCCATTATCATTGTTTGCTTGGGGTTGCTTGTCTCCTCTTAGTTCAAATTGAAAGGAAAAGTTTAAACTTGGGTATTTTCGACTACTACCATGTCGGGCACTTTGTTTGTGCCCTTCTCTTTCCCAACAAAGTGGTATCAGAGCGTTGGTTGTTGTAGGTTGTCGATTTGAACGATGGAGGAAAATATGAGCAAAATGGTGTGTTTGAATGGTAGTAATTATCATACTTGGAAAGGCAAGATGAAATATCTTCTCTTTGTCAAGAAAATGCATTTTCCTGTGTTTGCATCTACTAAACCTCAATCCATGACAGATGAGGATTGAGAATTTGAGCACTAACAGATTTGTGGCTATATCAGAAAATGGGTTAAAGATAATGTTAGAAATCAATTATGAATGAGACACATGCCAGAAGTTTATTGGACAAGATCGAGACACTTTATGCTTCGAAGACTGGCAATAACAAGTTGTTCCTGCTTAAGCAATTAATGAATATCAGGTATAAAGAGGGCAGTCCTATTTCTGATCATATTAATGATTTTCAGGTATCCTTGACCAGCTGTCCAGAATGGGTGTAAAGTTTGATGAAGAAATTCAGGAACTTTGGCTTCTTAATACTCTGTCTGACTCTTGGGAAACTCTTCGAGTTTCTTTGACTAATTCTGCTCTCGGTGGTGTTGTAATTATAGAATATGTTAAGAGTGGTGTCTTTAATGAAGAGATGAGAAGAAGATCTCAGGCCTCATCTTCTTCATCTTCACACTTTGATATTTTGGTTACTAAAGAGAGAAGGAGAACTAAGTCCAGAGGTCTGAATGATAGAGATAAAAGTAGAAGCAAGTTGAGGTCTAAATTAAGGAATGTTACATATGACTATTGCAACAAAAAAGGGCATAGCATGAAATATTGTTACAAGCATAAGAGAGATATGAGACGGCAAAAGAACGAAGGCAATAATGAAAATCGTGTTGTGGTTATTGCTAATGATGATCTTTTTGTTACTTGTGGTGAGAATGCCATTAATCTTGTTCGTGATGAGTCTAGCTAGTTTATGAATTTTGGTGCTACTTCTCATGTTACGCCAAAGAAGGAATTATTTTTTTCTTATAGTTCAGGTAATTTTGGGATGTTGAAAATGGGCAATAATGATGAAGTTAAAGTACTTGGCATTGGCACTATTTGTTTGGAAAGTAACAATGGTTCCAAACTAGTTCTCAATAATGTCAAGCATGCTCCAGATGTCCGCCTGAATTTGATTTCTGTAGGGAACCTTGATGATGAGGGTTATGTTAACACCCTTGGTGCTGGCCAGTGGAAGCTTACTAGAGGTTCGATGATTATGTCTCTAGGTGACAAGTTGTCTAACTTGTACGTATTTCAAGGATTTACTTCTAGAGGCTTGATAAACTTGGTGGAGAATGATACTTCATCAGAGTTGTAGCATAGAAGGTTAAGTCATATGAGTGAGAAGGGTATTTATAGTTTGGCTAAGAAAAATTTGCTTTGTGGAGTGAAACAAGCAAAGTTAAAGAAGTGTGTTCATTGCTTAGCTTGTAAATAGAAAAGAGTTTCTTTTCAGAGTCATCCGCCTTCAAGAAAGCTTGATTTGCTGGATTTTGTACATTTTGATTTGTGTGGTCCTTTTAAAGTAAGGTCTCATGGTGGTGCACTTTACTTTGTGACCTTTATTGATGACCATCCTCGCAAACTCTGGGTATTTCCTTTGAAGTCCAAGGATCAAGTACTTGATGTGTTCAAGGATTTTCATGCCTTGGTTGAGAGACAGACAGGGAAGAAATTGAAATGCATTCGTTCAGATAATGGTGGTGAGTATATTTGTCCTTTTGATAGATATTGCAGAGAGTAGGCTATTCAGCATCAGAAAACTCCTCCAAAAACTCCTCAGTTAAATAGTTTAGCAGAGAGAATGAACAGAACTTTAGTTGAGAGGGTTAGATGTATGCTTTCAGATGCTAAGCTGCCAGATTCCTTTTGGGCAGAAGCACTTAATACTGTTACTTATGTTATCAGTTTATCTCCTACCATTACTTTGGATGGTGATGTCCCTGACAGAGTTTGGTCTGGTAAGAATGTTTCTTATAATCATCTTAAAGTATTTGGGTGTAAAGCTTTTGTGCATGTTCCTAAATATGAGAGGTCAAAGTTGGATGTTAAAACTAGGCAGTGTATCTTCATTGGTTATGGTCAAGATGAATTTAGCTATCGTTTATGTGATCCAGTTGAGAAAAAAATTGTTAGAAGCCACGATGTTGTGTTGTTTGAAGACCAAAAAATTGAAGATTTTGACAAAGCTGAGAAGTTTGATTCTCAGAGTAGTAAGAGTCTAGTTGATGTTGATCTAGTTCCTTTGACTACTTCTCCTGAAGAAAATCTTCATGATGATAAAAATCAAGTTGATAATAAATATGATGATTATGTTCAGAATGACCAGCAAGATATTATTGATGCTCCAGTGCAAGTTGATATGGGTGATGAATAACCAGTTGTTGATGTTCCAGAGAGTTCTCTCAGACGATCTACTAGAGAAAGACTACCTTCATCTCGTTATTCTCCTAGTGTGTATGTACTTTTGACTGACGGGGGAGAACCTAAGAGTCTTGATGAGGCCATGGAAAGTGAAGAAAAAGATAAGTGGTTTGATGTTATAGAAGATGAGATTAAATCTTTGCATGATAATCATACCTTTGATTTGGTTAAGCTGCCTAAAGACAGAAAAGCTTTAAAAAACAGCTGGGTTTTTTGGGTAAAACATAAAGATGGTAACCCAGTTCCACTTTACAAGTCTAGATTGGTTGTGAAGGGATTTAACCAGAAAAAGGGGAGTTGATTTTGATGAGATATTCTCTCTGATTGTGAAGATGTCATCCATTCATGTGGTTCTAGGCTTAGCTGCAAGTCTAGATTTAGAGGTTGAGCAAATGGATGTTAAATCTTTTTTTCTCCAAGGTGACTTAGATGAAGAAATTTATATGGAGCAACCCAAAGGTTTTGAAGTCAAGGGAAAAGAGAATTATGTTTGCAAATATAAGAAGAGCTTGTATGGTTTGAAACAAGCTCCTAGGCAGTGGTACAGGAAGTTTGGTTCCTTTAT
The DNA here is from genome assembly GCA_030864215.1 of Capsicum pubescens. Lineage (NCBI taxonomy): Eukaryota > Viridiplantae > Streptophyta > Magnoliopsida > Solanales > Solanaceae > Capsicum > Capsicum pubescens. The sequence goes on along the minus strand of CM061548.1, from coordinate 144,006,686 downwards.
GAGTCAGTAGGGCTTCAAGAAGACTACTTTAGACCATTGTGTTTTTGTGCAAAAATTCTTTGATGGTGACTTTATTATTGTGTTTCTTTATCAATAGTTGAAGCAAGAGTTGAGTAAGTCTTTTTCTATGAAAGACTTAGGACCAGCAAAGCAAATTCTTGGCATGCAGATTGTCCGTGGCAGAAAGGCCAAGAAGTTTTGGTTATCACAAGAGAAGTACATTCAGAAAGTACTTCAAAGTTTTAACATAGAAGAGGCTAAGGTTGTCAGTACACCTTTAGCTATGCACTTCAAGTTGAGCACGAAGCAGTGTCCTTCCTGTGATGATGAGAAGAAAGATATTAAGAAAGTTCCTTATGTTTCAGCTATTGGTAGTTTGATGTATGCAATGGTTTTAACCAGACCGGATGTTGCTCATGTTGTTGGTGATGTTATTCGTTTTCTTTCTAATCCGGAAAGAGAATATTGGAATGTTATGAAGTGGATTATGAGATATCTTTGTGGCACTTCTAGTCTGAGTTTGTGTTTTGGTACAGAAAAGTCTATTCTTTATGGTTATAATAATTCAGATATGGCTGGTGATGTTGATACTCGCAAGTCTACTTCAGGGTATTCGGTTACTTTTGTAGGGGGAACTGTATCTTGGCAATCTAGGTTGCAAAAATGTGTTGCACTATCTACTACAGAAGCTGAGCTCATTTCTGTTGTTGAAGCTTGTAAGGAATTGCTTTGGATGAAGAAATTCTTGGGGGAAATTGGTTGTGCTCAAGGGTGGTATGTGCTTCATTGCTACAGTCAAACTGCCATGCATCTTGGCAAGAATTCTACATTTCATGGTCGGTCTAAACACATTGATGTGAGATACCATTGGATTCGGGATGTGCTGGATTCTAAGTTACTTGAACTTGTGAAGATTCATACGGATGATAATGGTTCTGACATGATGACTAAATCTTTGCCAAGAGGGATGTTTGAAGATAGTTTCATGATCGCCGGGATGGCGGTCTCCTCCACATAGTTGGGAGGGGAGAATTGTTGGGTTATTGGGTCTTTTTCCCTTCCTATGTGGATAAATTAAGCCCAATTTGGACCAACCCACTTTTTCCCATAGGCCCATTACTATGGGTCATATATATTGATCTTTTTTATGTCTTATTCACCATCACAAAAGAGAGTCTTCATCAGCCAAAGAGAGACAAACAAAGCTGATTTTCGTCCAAAAATTTCTGCCACGGCTGTCAACTTCAAATTGTGATTCCTGCTTCGTTTCTTGTCCGGTTGAGCTGATTTTTGGATTACTTGTTCCTCTCATCTCAATATTTGATTAGAAATTGACGGAGTTGTATTTGGTGTCTTGTAACTCCTATTCTTCATTCTCAAACAGTAACTATTTTTTGGTGTTTTCACTCCTTTTATTCTCTAGTTTTTGGTGTTGTGGTTTATATATTGTTGCTTGTTGTTTGGTACTTGTTTGGTGGACATTTTGGAGAACAATATTGTAACTCTTTGGTGATTATAGTGGAAGTTTGGTCCCGTGGTTTTTTACTCTTCACACTGAAGGGTTTTCCACGTAAAATTGGTATCTCTTGTTCTTCATTTTATTCTTGCCTTATCATATTTGTGTGGTGATTTATTTGCTGCCTATTATCATTTTTTGTTTGGGTTTTCTTGTCTCCTCTTATTTCAAATTGAAAGAAAAAGTTTAAACTTTGGTATTTTCCGCTGCTACCCTGTCGGGCACTGTGTTTGTGCCCTTCTCTTTCCCAACACTCTGCACTACTAATTCCAGCATTACAAATATACCCTATCCATTACTATCTTATACACTCTTCCAAACGACCCCTATATGTTCTTCCATATAACCTATTTTTGTCTTTTTTTAGTTACTACTCCATCTAGTCGGTTTTACTTGTCACAAAGTTTTTTATTGTATTTTTATTTTTATTTGTCATTTTTGACATATGAAGAAAAGATAATTTATATTTTCCTCTTTTACCCTTAGTATTAATTGATTTTTCTCCAAATTAATTTCAACATACAATGTAAAATATTATTTAATAAGAGTACTATGGTAAAATAGCCATGCTATTAATTATTTTTCTTAATCAATATGTCAAGTCAAATTGTGACAAGTAAAACTAAACCAAGAGAGTAGCAAAGTGAACCAAGAGAGTAGCAAAGTGTTGTCTCAATTATCTTTTTCTACTAGAATTAGTAGTATTTCTCCTATATTTTTTTGTCCATCAATTTCGGTTACTATCTACTATCATTTATATTTTGAATATCGCACTGATTTGGTGTAGTAATCGGAGAAAATTGAAGAAAAGGTGTCTTTTAAGTCTTGAATGAAGGATTGATGACATTGACCAACTTAAAGGGTCAAACATCATTAGGAAACTTGATTAAGTTAATTATGGACTTGATTAATATTTTTAAAACTTTCTAATCTTTTTAAAAATGCAAATCAACCCACACCCCTCTCCAATCCAAATCAACCAGTCTCTCTACTCTCTCTCTCTCTCGACAGTTTCTCTCAACTCTCTCCCAACCAATAATTCTACAAAATTCTCCATTCAATCCCCGGCGACTTCAACCTCCGGCGAAAAATAGTTGGGTGAGTTTCCTTTCAACTTTCAACTATCAATTGATGTGAAGACTTCTCTGACAACAATAACTTCGAGTTCTTCATCGTCCTATTTCCTTTTTCACAAGTAAAAATTATAAAGAAACAGAGAAACTTGAGCAACTACTCTTCTAGTATTGAAATGTGGACTAAATAAAATCCTAATTTTTGGCATTTCTTCTTCTTGTTATCGTACTATTGATTCATATTTGTTGGTGATTTTTGTTCACAGTTGATGTTCTTAGTGTGTGTGTATGTGTGATGTGTTGGTGTTACTGGGTTGATTTGTTGTTTTCTTGGTAAAAATGGTGTTGCAACAGATGAAATATCTGATGCAACAGATGAAATATTTGATGCAATAGATTAAAATCTGATACAACTATGAAAATTTGATGCAACAGATAAACAATCTAACATATCATTCATCTGTTGCAACTGACGACTCTTTTGTTTGGAAAAAATCTAAACAATATTGATCCAACAGATAACTCATTTTGCAACAGATGAGTGATATATTTCAACAGTTCAGTGATCTATTTTTATTATCTCCAACGGGATCTTTCACCCATTGAAATAGGTCAGTTATATATTGCAACAGATAACATACCTGGTGCAATAAATTAGTGATCTATTTTTATGGTTTCCAACGGATTACTCATCCGTTGCAATAAGTCAGTGATCTATTTTTATGGTTTCCAACGAATTACTCATCCGTTGCAACAGGTCAGTTATATGTTACAACAGATAACATACTTGGTGCAACAGATTAGTGATCTATTTTAATGGTTTCCAATAAATTACTCATCCATTGCAATAGGTTGGTAATCATTTACAACAGATAAAATATCTGGTACAACAGTTCAGTGATCTATTTTTATGGTTTTCAATGAATTACTTATCTATTGCAATAGGTTGGTAATCAGTTGCAACAGATAAAATACCTGGTGCAATAGTTCAGTGATCTATTTTTATTATCTCCAATATTTTACTCATCCATGGAAATAGGTCAGTTATATGTTGCAACAGATAACATACCTGGTTCAATAGATTAGTGATCTATTTTTATGGTTTCCAATAGACTACTCATTCATTGCAACAAGTCAGTTCTATGTTGCAATAGATAACATACCTGTTGCAACAGATTAGTGATCTATTTTTATGGTTTCCAATGGATTACTCATCCATTGCAATAGGTTGGTTATATATTGCAATAGATAAACTACCTGGTACAACAGATTAGTGATCTGTTTTTACTATTTCCAACGGAATACTCATCCTTGAAATCTGTTGCAATGGGTCGGTTATATGTTGAATTAGATAAAATACCTGGTGCAACAGATTAGTGATATGTTTTTATTATTTCCAATGGTTTACTCATCCGTTACAGTAATTATTGTGAGCTATGAGTATATGGTCAGTGGAAAAGAAAATGGCCAGCTTCCCTGGAATGAAATTGTCTAGTGAGTATATGAAAGAAAAAAATAATGAGGTCCAGTGGTGTGTGTGTTTTGTTGTGATCCAAAATGGAAAGAAAAATGACCCCCACCCCCAAACCTAAAAATAGAAATAGTGAGTGTTTATATTTTATTCCCTGTGTTCAAAATGGAAAAAGAAAGAGTGATTGTGTTGTTTCTGTTGTGGTAATTTGTTAGTGGGTGGGGTATTTTTTTGTTCTGTTATGGGAAAACACAAGGAAAAAACGTGAAAAAGAGGGTAGGGGTATAGGGGTAGGGGGTAGGGGTGGGGTAGATTGTTAGGATAAGGTGTAAAATTAGTTAGGACAAGGAATATTATGGATTGGGAATTTAATTTGTTAGGATTTAGTTATTATTTGTTCCCTTGTGGGGAAATTATCAGCAGGTAGGATACAAGGTAAGACAGGGTGAAAATGGGTAAATTGGATTTTAAGGAGGGACAAAATTAGGTGCCTAAACTAAACACTTGGCCAAATTCAATTTTTGCTCTTGGATTGGTTCTCTTTTTTTCTTTGCATCGCAAAGAAAAAAGAGAAGCAATCCAAGAGCAAAAATTGAGTTTGGCCAAGAAGTGTTTAGAAAAATCTAATGCTCTCGATGAAATTGTATAAACAGATGACTAGCAAGTTACAACAGACGTCACATCTATTGGAAAAGCAAACTGATATATCCATCTGTTGCAATAGATTGTCAATATGTTGTAAGTTATCTGACAGATGGAATATATTTTGCAACAGATTACCCATCTGTTAGATTTATTTTAAAGCAATTTTCTTTCCTTTCTGAAATACAATAAAAAGATAAAATATTGTATTTAGATCCTTTTTTTTAATTTACATATTTGAAAAGTCACCAGTTTTATTTAATTAAGGGATATGAACAGTCGTGGCTTTTTATTTGACTAAGTCAAGTCACCCCTTCCAATTCAATCATTTTATAAATAGGTCCCTCCGGCCTCCTCTCACTCGTTCATTCTACTACACTTACAATACAAACATGGCTGATCTAGATTCGTACACGAAGATTCATATCGAGTCCTTGCACGAACTTCAAAGGCAGTTTGATGAACTCCAAAGGGATTTGGACGACTTCGGAGCAAGGCTGAAGAGGGCCCTGCTGCTGTCGGATGAAAATTGTCCGGTTGACAATAATAATAGTAATAATAATAATAATAATAATAGTAATGATAATAATAATAGTAGTAATAATAATTAGGTTATGTTTTTTCTTTCTTTTAGCGTATGTATTTTCCTTTTTTATATCTGATCTACCATAAGGGATTCAAAAATCTATGTATATGTTTGGTTTGGTTTGGTTTGGTTTGGTTTGGTTTGGTTTGGTCGACTTTAAATTTTTAATTCTTATTTAATATTTAATTATCATTCTATTTATTCCCTATTCTCATCATGTCGACGGTTGGAGGTAGGGATTGAGCACTTGTGGCAACAGTGGGTGGTGAAAAGTCATGATGATTCTCCTAAAACTGGTTCGTTAATAAATAATAAGGAACTAAATGATATACACAATTTATAACCGTAAAAAATGATTATTTAATTTTAAAAAAGTCACAACATTGGATAATTAAGTTATATGATGATATGATTGTTAAGAAAAAGGTGAATAGTCGTGACTGTGACTTTTTGTCTAAATATATTCAACAAATAAAAACAAACAACACTGCTAATGCATTAAATTCCTCATCTATTGCGACTGATGAATCAGTTGTTAGAAGAAATAAAAAAAACTCCTAAAACAGATGGTCGATTTGTTGGAACAGATGGTATATCTGTTGCAACAGATGGGTTATCTGATGCAACAGATGGGTTATCTGATGCAACAGATATACAATCTATTGCCATAACTCAATAAAAAAATGATTATTATTTTATTAAAGAAACGGTTATTGAAAATCAGGTGTCTTCGATTTTTAAATTGAGAAAAAAGTTATTTAAATTTAATAAGCTGAAAAGTCATGACTTGTCACAATAATAAAAACTCACCAGCTTGATTTAATTAAGTCATTTCTTTTCACAGAAAACAATAAGGAAATAAAAGATAAACACAATTTAAATCGTAAAAAACTCACCAAAACTATTCTTGTTTTTAAATCTGTTTTATTAATTTATATAATAAAAAAGTAAGAAAATATGGATAAATGATATGATGATAATTTTTTTTTTAAAAAAAGATAGATTATATGTTGTAATAGATAGATTATTTGATGCAACATGTTATCTATTATTGCAACGGATGATATATCTATTGTCACAGATGAGTTATCTGATGCAACAGATATATAATATGTTGTCACAACTCAATGTAAAAACGGTTCCTGGAAAGAACTAATTATCTATATATATAAAAGAAAAACATAAGCAAGATAAGATGTCACTTGTCAAACTATTAAAATAGTCACGTGGAAATTTTTAAGACAAGATTAAAAAATATTTTAAGACAAAGTTAAAAATATTGTAATAAAATTTTGAATTAAAAAATTAAGTATTTGAATTTGAATAAATTATCCTTTTACAAAAAAGATTTTCATTATCTTAAAAATAGAAACAAACAATTAAAGAGTTCTAATAGATATATACTATTTCAAACTTATCTCTTATAAAATTTAAATGTTATAAAATATATTTAAATATAATTTATTTACATATTAGGGAAAGATAAAAACTATTGAAATAATAATAATAATAATAATAATAGTAATAATAATAATAATAATAATAATAATAATAATCATATGACAAGCGGACTTTTAATTTTTTTCTAAAAAAGAAATAGTATAAAAGAAAATGATAATATAGGAAGAAGGACAAAAAGAAAAATTAACAAACCCAAACCAACTTAAATTCTTCACCCCTCACGTAATTTTCCATCCTCTCCCGCTATATATAGATTGTTTATTTATTTTAAAGATTAAAAAAAAAGAATTAAACATAAATCAATTATACATAAGTACTTTGAGAGATGATATCTTTAAGATGAACATTCTATGTTTTTTATACTTCAAAATTACAATTATAAAAATATAATATTTATTTTAAAAGATAACGTTTTCTAAAAATAGTGTACAAAAGATAAAGTTTTCTAAAAATAGTGTACACGTAAAAGTAAAGTTAACAAAAACTTATTTAGTTTGAAACATTTTATGTACTTTTAAATTGAAGCTATAAAATAGTAAATTTTATTTTTAAAGATAATTTATTTTTAAAATTACTCTTTAGATTAAGATAAACTTTGCTAAAAATTAGATAGATATTTTTGTCTCTCTATATATAAAAGCAAAACATAAGCAAGACAAGATGTCACGTGTCAAGCTATTAAAATAGCCACGAGGCAATTTTTAAGACAATATTAAAAAATATTTTAAGACAAAGTTAAAAATATTGTAATAAAATTTTGAATTAAAAAATTAAGTATTTGAATTTGAATAAATTATCCTTTTACAGAAAAAAAATTCATTATCTTAAATATAGAAACAAACAATTAAAGAGTTCTAATAGATATATACTATTTCAAACTTATCTCTTATAAAATTTAAATGTTATAAAATATATTTAAATATAATTAATTTACATATTAGGGAAAGATAAAAAACTATTAAATTAATAATAGTAATAATAATAATAATAATAATAATAATAATAATAATAATAATAATAATAATAATAATAATAATATGACAAGCGGACTTTTAATTTTTTTCTAAAAAAGAAATAGTATAAAAGAAAATGATAATATAGGAAGAAAGACCAAAATAAAAATTAACAAACCCAAACCAACTTAAATTCTTCACCCCACACGAAATTTTCCGTCCTCTCCCGCTATATATAGATTGTTTATTTATTTTAAAGATTAGGAAAAAAAAAAGAATTAAAAATAAATCAATTATACCTAAGTATTTTGAGAGATGATATCTTTAAGATGAATATTCTACGTTTTTTATACTTCAAAATTACAATTATAAAAATATAACATTTATTTTAAAAGATAACGTTTTCTAAAAATAGTGTACAAAAGATAAAGTTTTTTCAAAATAGTGTACACGTTAAAAGTAAAGTTAACAAAAACTTATTTAGTTTGAAACATTTTATGTGCTTTTAAATTGAAGCTATAAAAAAATAAATTTTATTTTTAAAGATAATTTATTTTTAAAATTACTCTTTAGATTAAGATAAACTTTGCTAAAAATTAGATAGATATTTTTGTCTCTCTATATATATAAAAGCAAAACATAAGCAAGACAAGATGTCACGTGTCAAACTATTAAAATAGCCAATGGAAATTTTTAAGACAATATTAAAAAATATTTTAAGACAAAGTTAAAAATATTGTAATAAAATTTTGAATTAAAAATTTAAGTATTGAATTTGAATAAATTATCCTTTTACAAAAAAGATTTTCATTATCTTAAAAATAGAAACAAACAATTAAAGAGTTCTAATAGATATATATTATTTCAAACTTATCTCTTATAAAATTTAAATATTATAAAATATATTTAAATATAATTTATTTACATATTAGGGAAATATTAAAAAGCATTAAAATAATAATAATAATAATTATTATTATTATTATAATAATAATTATTATTATTATATGACAAGCGAACTTTTAGTTTTTTTCTAAAAAAGAAATAGTATAAAAGAAAATGATAATATAGGAAGAAAGACCAAAAGAACAATTAACAAACCCAAACCAACTTAAATTCTTCACCCCTCACGTAATTTTCCATCCTCTCCCGCTATATTTAGATTGTTTATTTATTTTAAAGATTAAAAAAAAGAATTAAACATAAATCAATTATACGTAAGTATTTTGAGAGATGATATCTTTTAGATGAATATTCTACGTTTTTATACTTCAAAATTACAATTATAAAAATAAAACATTTATTTTAAAAGATAACGTTTTCTAAAAATAGTGTACAAAAGATAAAGTTTTCTAAAAATAGTGTACACTTAAAAGTAAAGTTAACAAAAACTTATTTAGTTTGAAACATTTTATGTACTTTTAAATTGAAGCTATAAAAAATAAATTTTATTTTTAAAGATAATTTATTTTTAAAATTGCTCTTTAGATTAAGATAAACTTTGCTAAAAATTAGATAGATATTTTTGAATTTTTAATTTAAAATGAAAGTCCCAAATTCTTTTAAATTTGAATTGAAAACAAAATTTAAACTAGATAAAGTTTACTCTTCAGATTAAGATAAAATTTGCTAAAAATTGGTTAGATATTTTTGAATTTTGAATTCGAATTAAAAGTCACATATTTTTTAAAATTTGAATTGAAAACAAACTCTAAACTAGATAAAGCAGAATTTCAATTAACTTTTTTTTTTATATAAACTAACTTTGTAATAAAACTTCTTATTTTATTCTCTAAAACTTTTTTTTTTTGAATTCATCGTTTAGTTTTTGTTTTTTTTTGGTTATATAACATTCATGGATGACATGTGTGCATATTAATATATATGCACAGTTTGCAACTATTCAAAGTTTGATTCGAGATTATTTGTTTATAATTGATTAATAATTTGTGTTATTTTGTTAAAAAAAAAATATTGTAAATTATTTTATTGAGATCGATGATTATTGTGAAATTATCTTCTATATATGTATTGGACACTGATCTCCATTCTTTGATTGTGCATGCTAGATTTATACAATGCGATGAAAATTGTCTTCATAGAGACCTGTGTCTAGACGACCAATAATTTTGAGAACGACAGCCAGTAGACGACCAATAATTTTGAGAGCAACAGCCAAACAACAGAAGAAGTTTAAGGTAATTGATTTAGGAATATTGTGTGTATGCGTGATTGTTTTTCCTCAAAATCAATTGATTCTAATATGTTGGTTTGTCACACTATTTTTTCTTTTATACTATGTTTTTTGAAAAATAATAATTTAACAAACAAAAAAGTTCTATTGAATTTGAATTTAAACTAAACTTGAATTGATATAATAGAAACTATATATAATATTTTTTCCTTTTAGCAAATTTGTTGTTTTTATTTTTGTAGTGTTAATTAAATGTTTTCTTTATAATTACAAACAACAAGTGAAAAAAATCAATGCAATGTGATTACGACGTGAAATGTTTTCTTTGAAGGCTATACATTCTCTTCTATTTGTGTATTTTTACTTTATTATTCATTGTATTTTAAAAAAATACAGTGTATTGTAATTACGATGTGAATTTTTTATTATTTTTTTTAATTAGACAATGTTACTGAATTTACTAGCATATCCATTGCTACTCACTTTGTTTTATATTTTGACACTCTATTTTGTGTGTTTTGCTATATTCTTTTTATAAAAAAAAAAAATAATAAATAATAGTAGTAGTAATACATAAGTTGTATTGCTTTTAACTTGAGAAAAAAAAAACATCGTAAGAGTAGAAAAAAAAATTAATTAAAAGATAGGAATATTTGAATTTGAAAATAGTAGATTCTTTTTTTAAAAAATTATCATTAGCTTAAAGAATTCTAATAAACATATACTATTTCGAACTTATCTCTTTTAAAATTTAAATTTTATAAAATTTATTTAAATATAATTTATTTACATATTAGGAAAAGGTAAAAAAAATATTAAAAAATATATTCTATCCAGATCACAATTTTGAGTTTATACAACTACCTCTATAATTTTAGAGTTTTAGTTTTATCTCAACCCAATTGATGATATTTTTTTTATTTTTATTATAGAAAACACCTAATTGGTATCATTAATTTCAAATATATTTTTTGCAAATTCAAATATCTAAATTATTAGATAATCATGACATTTTAAAAATTTATCTTTCTAAGATTCTAACAAATTTTAAAATCTTGAATTTGAAATACATTATCCCTTTAAAAAAAATCATTATCTTAAAATTAGAAATCCATAATTGAAGAGTTCTAATAGACTTTTACTATCTCAAACTTATCTCGTTTAAATATAAATGCTATAAAATATATTTAAATTTAATTTATTTACATATTAATTAAAAATAAAAATATTATTGAAATAATAGAATTAGTAATAGTAGTAGTACGCAGAATATATAGTAGAATAAGTAATAATAATTAGTAGAAGTTTATCAACAAAAAAACAGTAGAAGATATAGCAGTACGTGGGATATGATATAATAATAATAATAATAATAATAATAATAATAAAATAATAATAATAATAATAATAAAATAATAATAATAATAATAATAATAAAATAATAATAATAATAATAATAATAATTAAATTAATTTTTTAAATATAAAATGACAAAAGAGAACAAAAGGGAAAAAAGGTTAAAATAATTTGATATTAATATTTTAAAATCGATAACATTAATTTGAAAAATTCTATTTTATTTTATTATAGAAAATACCTAACTGATATCATTAATTTCAATTTATTTTTTTTCAAATTCAAAATATATAAAATTTAAGATAATTATAAAATTTTAGAATCTTATCTTTCTAAGATTATAACAAAATTTAGAATCTTGAATTTGAAATACATTATTTCTTTTTTTTTCTTAAACAAAATAGAAATTTCATTATCTTAAAAATAGAAATCCATAGTTAAAGAGTTATAATAGACTTTTATTATTCCAAACTTATCTCTTCTAAATTATAAATGCTATTTTATCTTTCATATTTTATATAGTTGTTCACCTTTAAATAAATTTAAAATTTTAAAAAAAATTATTAGGTATCTATTCTTTATCAAATTACGCAATTTCTTGCTGCCAAAATGAATATTGTTTGAGTCATATAATTCAAAAATATATTTAACAAAAGTGTTAATAATTTAATCAAAAAATCTTTGTTAATTATGTTTAATTTATATTTTTTTGTGTGCAATTTATGAAAGTAAATAAAAAGTTATCCGTAATATTGCTCATCAAATTTCTATAAATAAATAACTATTAAGGTATGTTGTCATGCTTATTTAGATTTTAAATTATTTTAATATTTTTTATCATTAGCATTAATTCTTTTTTTTTAATCACAGTTACTTACCTAAGGATAAACTATAGAATAAACAATGAAAAATCACCTAAAGATAAATTATAGGACAAACAAGTTTAATTAGAAAATTTGCTTCTACATCATTTAATAAACTGTATAATATTTTAACTTTAAACTATGATAAAATAATTTGAAGTATTTGAAGAGTCAAAAGAAGAGTAATCAAATCTCATATTTATAATTATACTTTTGAAATAATTCTAAATCATCTTTCGTACTTTATCTTAAATTTGTTGGTATAGTTTATGTAGGAGTTTTTAGGAGTAGAATTAGAGTGTGGGGCTAAAGAGGATGGTGGAGGTAAACTTTTTTTTTTTTATTTTGTGGGGGACACTGGAAACAAAGTTTTATATATATTTTTTGTGATGAACAATAGTATAAATTATATGTGCATAGTTTTTAATTGAGAATGGTAAAATTTTAAATTTTAAATAAAAAAATTTTAATTAGAAAAAATAATTACTTTTAATGCAGTTAGTTGTTGATTTTGAATCGATAGACCAAAAAATTAAAATTAAAAATGAAAGAAAACATGTAATCACGTATCTTAATTAGTTTAAAATATAAATATAAAAGTATAATGAAGAAATAATAATTATTTAATATTAACTACTTTTGTAAATTAGCAACAAAATATAGTTATATAAGAATACCAATCTCATCATTTTCATACATCTAAAATAATTATGATAACTAATTTCACTATTAACAATTATTTTTTGTATTCTATAATCAATTTAAAATATGTTAATATGATATAATTAATTTTTTTAAACAGTTTATTAGTTCAAAAGAATAAGTTATTGTTTTTTTTAATGATATTCTTAAAAAAAAAATATTTCGCGCATCGCGCGGGTACTTATACTAGTTAGTAATAATAAGCTGAAAAGTCATGACTTATCACAATATTGCTTAATTTAATTAAGTCATAACTTTTTACAGTAATCAAGAATATCATTAATAAATGAAGGTGAACAGTTGCACCTTTAAATCTGTTTTATTAATTTATATAATTAAAAAGTCAGAAAATTTGGATGTCATAACGATAATTTTTTTTTAAAAAAGATATATAGATTATATGTTGCAATAGATATATTATCTGATGCAACAGGTTATCTATTTGTTGCAACAGATGATATATTTATTGTCACAGATGAGTTATCTGATGCTACAAATATATAATCTGTTGTCACAACTCAATATAAAAATGGTTCTTGAAAAGAATTAATTATTAATAATAATAATAATAATAATAAGTTGAAAAGTCGACTTATCACAATATTGCTTAATTTAATCAAGTCATAACTTTTCACAGTAAGCAAGAAATATCATTAATAAATGGAGATGAACAGTTGCGGCTTTTTGCCTAGCACATTCAAGTTCAATCCTTTATAAATAGGTCCCTCCTTACCTAATCGTTCATTCTACTACACTTTATTTATTCCTTACTCTTGTTACACCTTCAACTACTTTCTCTTCAAGGACTTGATAGTTTTTTCCGATCTCTGATAAGTTTTTTTCTTGATTTTTGTGTAAATATACGTTGTATTACATTCAAATTCTTTCTTTTCTTTACTTTTGCTTTTACGTGTGTATTTTGTCAACTTAAGTATTTTCTAGATATGGCTGATCCAGTGTGGAATGTCGCTATTTTACGAGACGCCATGTGCGAACTGCAGAAGGAGGTTCATGACCTGCAGTAGGAGTTGGCTGCCGTCAGAGTAAGGATGTTGCGGAAGATCCGCAGGCTGAGGAGGGCGCTGCTGCTGCCAGTTGAAGATTGGTCGGCTGACCATACAAATAATAATGATAATGATGATAATAATAATTAAGCTTTTTTTTTTTCTTTTACCTATGTATTTTTATTTTTTTGTTTAATAAAAAATTTATGTTTGATGTATTTGACGTTTTAATTCTTATTTAATTTTCATGTTGTCTATTTTTTTCTTAACAAATGACATGTCTACAATTAAGGAATAATTTGAATCAAGTATCAATAGCAAGAGATCAACATATGAGTTGAGTTATCTGTTGGGTTTGTGACAGGAGCTGGATTTTGTTGTTCGAAACAAATTATTCATCTGTTGCAACATAATAATTATCTGTTGCAACAGATAAATATTTTGTTGCAACAGATTACCTGTCTGTCGAAACAGATAACTAATCTGGTGCAATAGATCATTTATCTATTGAAACATATTACTAATCTGGTGCAACATATTATTAATCTATTGCAACAAAATATCCATTTATTCGATTCATATTATGGGCACCTAGAACCATAAACATAAATCCAACATGGGTCTACTGTTGCAACATATCATTTATCTGGTTCCACAGATAATGGATCTTTTTAAACAGATTGCTCTTATGTTGCATTGATGTTCGCGTGCTAGCTATTGTTGAAAAAACCGCACACTAGCAGTTACCCAAATGACAAATTCAACTAAAAAGCATAATTTGACTTACCAAAGTCTCCTCTCAAATAAATACCAATGTTGAAAGTGATGTACGAAATAAAATTTGACATAAGAAATTAGTCAAAGAGCAGCAGTTGCGGTAACAACAACGACAACAACAACAATGGTCAACAAGAAGAATATAAAGATGATAATGAAGTATAAGATGATGATAATGAATCAGAAGATGGTGAATAAAGCAGCAACAACAATGAACAACAAATATCGCGAAGAGAGAGAAAATAACAATGTATGAGGAGAGAGAAAAATATATCTTTTTTCCCTTCGTTTTCCGTTATATTGACTAACATTTGGATCAAAGTATAAATTTAAAAACTTGTGGGTTATTTTAAAATTTTCTAAACTTTTTAATCCATAATTATGTAATTGTCACCTTCACTCAATTATTAAGACTTGTGTCACCTACAACTCATTTTAAAACTTTTTTGTCCCCTGTAGCCCAAAGCCCCTAGTTACCGTTCTTTTGTTTTCAGGATGTTTTATCATGTTTTCTATATAATTTACCAAAATCCATTCACTTTAGTTATTTTTTTTTTTTAATTTTTAATATGCTGTCTTAAGTCGAGAATTGACCATAAACTACTACCTCCGTTTCATATAAGTTGGTCTTATTGACTTGGCACACCCATTAAGAAAATATTAATTAGGGGTTTATTTTATCAAATTAGCCTTATTAATTATACTTTAAAAATATAAATTTGAGTAAATACATTTTGTTTAGTCATTTAATGTAAAGAATAGTATTGGAAAAACATAATAAAATCATCTTGTTTTTATCAAATGAATAACTAAATTAAAATAAGTATTTTTTAAAAAAGGTCAACTAAAACGAAAGGAGGAAGTACTTCTTTATCCTTTAAAATATTTCGTCCGTCTCATTTTACCCGTCCCAAATTGGGATGACACAGCTATTAAGAAAACAGTGATTGGTAATGTAACTTTACTATTTTGCCCCTCTTAATTGTGTCTTGTTATTAGTTTTAATATTGATGGATGACTAATACCAAATAACCATTTATATTCTTAATGATGTACTCTTAATGGTACTCATCTTTGCAACATTTTTCAAGAATGATAATAATAAGGAGTAATCAATTACATTAAGGGTATAATGGAAAAAAAAATTATCTTGTCTTGATAAGTAAAAAAAAACAAGTAAAATAAGATAATAAATTAAAAAATTTGGGATAAGTAAAATTGAACGGAGAGAGTAGGAATAAAGCATACGCACCCTCTTTTAAAGATCTACTTGTAAGAACAATCAAACAGTAGGGACCATTTGAATTTAACTCCATCCATTCGTACTTAACTCCATTTATTATTGAAGCTGGAGTGGTGTGATCTTTTCCCAATTTCTGTTGGAATTCGTTAACTCCATGCCCAATGCTCACTACTTCAATAAAATCAAAAATAATAAAAAAAAAACTTCCAAATATATAGAAGACAAAACTATATGCACCAAGTATTTTTTTTTTTAAGGAAATTAAAATAAAAGAATCTGATTCCACAAAATTCTACAATAACAAAAAAAATACGTACTAATTAATAAAAAATATGTTGCTATTGCTTATAGACAATATCTTCCGTTAATTCCTAACGATCGTGTGACGGAGATGATGATGTTGAAATTAACGATGATGGCAAAGATGAGTCATACGACGTCGTTCCATGCTCCGAAAATCCAGCGCCATAAAATAAATCCGACAAGTAATTTTGTAAATCATCAGGGGCAAATCTGACAACTGACTTAGCTCCACCACTTCTCATTGATTCCCTATACTTTTTGTAAAATATCCGATAACCCGAAATAATCTTTTTAGCCAATGATATCTTAACTTCATCTCGTAATTTCGGGTCGGGTATAGCCCATGAACTTTGCATTCGGTATGCTTCTTCAAAACCCGAATTGAATTTGATAAACCATTCTCTTGCTTCCGGCAAAGACATCTCCACCATTGAATTTCCTTGTAATGACGTCAGCACTTTGTTCCATCCCATCCTCTCGTAATTTGACATGTACTGTTTGATCTTTGTTATATGCTTTGATAACCAATCGGAACCAAGTAGAAACTTCAGGTTCGATTTGTTTACCTTCAATACGACGTAGTTTAAGTTGTTCGCTAAGAACAAATACGATAACGAAACTTCCTTATAATGCTGAGCTTTGCCGTCAAGTTTACAGAGGAGGATGAGAATTAGCCATGCAAGTCGGAGGGAAATTGCGGAGGATGGTGAGTCATCATCTGCCGGAGATGGACTTACAAAGTATGATTCTGGCAACGGAGATTGTGCGGAAAGAGGATAATCAACGATGATTTCAGCGAATGCATTGCTGTAATCGGAGAGAAAAACAAGGTAATTCATGACGTAGCGAGTTAGAGGATGGACGCCACCTCCTGCCGTTGTTTTTGATGAGTCTTTCTGAATTGCTGATTCGAATTCCAAAAGCATATAGCGGGAAGCGTCGCCCAGTTTCAACAGGGACGACACTGCCTGAGATTTAACCATCGCCAATGAACTGGAAGTGAAAATGAAGTCGATTTCATCCCACAGCTCGGAGATTGAGTTGTATAGATCGAGGACAGTGAACATTTTTTCCAAAGATAATTGCTTATACTTTGCTACCATTTCTGGAAATGCAAAGAGAGTGACAGCGCCTTCTTTTGCAATTTCTGAAAAACAAGTTTCTCTGATTGTGTCCGAAGCCGAAAACACATGATCACAGAGAATTTTTTCTCCGTGGAGCAGAGTACTCACTGCTATTTTCACAGCATTTAACCAGGTTTTCGTTTTCTTCTCCAGCATTTCCCAATTCATTTTCTGAATTTGTGAAGAGGTTAACTTTTGGACACCTAAATAATACAAGGTCTCATCGATCACTGATTTTCGATTAAGGGTGTAAATCTTAACGCACTCTTTTCCATAACCAGCCCCAATCATACAATCTGCTATGGCTTTTAAGTTCGCCATAACAAGTTCAGAAACCCTCTCAATCTCAGATGCTCGAGTTGAAACCTCGGTGTTGGTTGTCTCATTAATTTCATCATCATGATCATCGTCATCAGAAACACTGGATCGTGTTGATCGTCTGGAGGATCGAGTTGACAGAGTTTCAGAGTCTAGGAAATAACGATTTCCAGATAAGATAGTGTACATTTCTTTCTGAAGTCTCGTCATAGCAATTTGCATGAGATTCTGAGCCTGGACTAGAAGTTCGGAGCTAGAACTTTCTTTGATGACGAAATGCATAGCATGTTGCAAGTTGTTCACAGCATCAAGAAATTTTTGTGCTTCTTCGCGAAAATCTCTGAATAGATTAGAGACTCTATTGAAAGAAGTAGAAGAGGATGTATCAAGATCCCATTTTTTAATGGTTGCTCCAGCATCGTTAATAGTGTCCTCCATCAAAGATTGAGAAAAAGTACTAGTATGATGCGAAGGCGAATTGGAAGTAGAAGTAGTAGAAGAATGTAAAGGTGAACTAGGCCGCGATGAAGAGAAATAGCCAAAAAACGAAACTTCTACTAAATACCATGACTAGGAGGAAATACATTTATACGTAAATAAGAAAAGACCGGCCGGCCGGGTACTTTTGATGAAATCACTGTTTGACATGGAGTAACAAACTATGAACATCTTGTGAACAAATCTATTCAATGGATTTGTCTCATTTGTGAAAAAAATTGTAGAAGCTTTTTATGCAATTTTCTTGGTACGGTGCTCGTTATTCAGGTTGAAGCAACACTAAATTAGATTCAGGTAGGATAAGACTCATTCGAGGATAGCACTCTTATATTACTAAGAATTTTTTCGTATTCAAGATTTAAAATCGAAACTTCAATTAAGAAAAGAGAAGCCTCATCTACTATACCACATTTTTAATTGTAAAATAGAGACTACTGCCCGATTCCTATCCCTTTTAAAAGAATTGCCGTTCAAACAATAATTTTTTATTATGATTAGCAATCACAATTTGGTTGTTTATTTATGTTATCAGATTAATATATACAATAGCTTACGTAAAAATAGAGAAAATAGACTAAAACCCTTTCAACCTTTATCTGAAATCTTAACTACACACCCAAACATCATGGGGTCCTATCACCCCTCTGAACATTTTAAAAATAAAATTATTTGCTCTCCACACGCTGAGATGGCAAAGTGAGTGCATTTTACTCTCTTTGAGAGAGTGGACACAAAAATTATATATTAAAATTTTATTTTTAATATTTCTTTACATAAATATATATAATTTTAATTATTATTTTTCTTTATTCAATTTCTTTCTTCTTCTCCTTTCTCACAAAACAAAAACCTTCAAGAACTCATCAATGACATCCAAGGGACCAAGACTAATCTCTCATCTTCCTCATCTCAATGAATCTCTTTCTATGTTCCACTTTCATAGATGTGCAGGGCATATCAAAACTCACACAAAACACTACTAAAAAAATCGAAAAAACCGATCACAAATTGTGGTCGGAAAAACCCGACCACAGGTGGTTGCTTTTTTATTTTAAAATATCAAAATAATCATTTTAATAATTTTTATATTAATTATTATTTCTTTTACAAATAAAAATTAAAAAATAACAAAATCGACCACTAGTGATCGGTTTTCTTTAAAAAAAATAATTAAAAAATAATTTTAAAAACCGACCACAAGTGGTCGATTTTAAAAAAAAAATAATTATTTTTTTAAAAAAATCGACCACTAGTGGTCAGTTTTTCATTATATAAAAAAAAAGAAAATATTTTTAAAAAACCTACCACTTGTGGTCGGATTTTAATTAAAATAAAAAGAAAATAATTTTTAAAAACCGTCCACTTATGGTCGGTTTTTTAATTAAAATATTTTTTTTTAAAAAAGCGACCACTTGTGGTCGATTTTTGAACTAAAAATATAAAAAAGTAAATAATTTTTAGAGACCAATAATTATATATATGTAATCAAATATATATATTATTTTTATTAACAAATAATTATATATATAATCTAATAAATATATATATATATATATATATATATATATATAATTTTTTGAAATTACACGAATCACACGTAGTCGATAACCAATATAATAATAATAATAATAAAAATCAATCAATCTTAAATTTTGTGAAAAAATTACACTAAAAAATATATCAAATAAAATAAACAAATTACCTTAAACATAATCTTTATCTTTTACTTATGTTTCAATATATAAAATTAATATTTTCCTTTGTATATACGTTAAATGACATTAAACATGCATAATCTTTGTGTACTGAATATGTGTATATATACATCATTCTGTTGAGATAATGATATTATGTTACTATTGCAGTCATAATAATGTAAT
The DNA here is from genome assembly GCA_030864215.1 of Capsicum pubescens. NCBI lineage: Eukaryota > Viridiplantae > Streptophyta > Magnoliopsida > Solanales > Solanaceae > Capsicum > Capsicum pubescens. Next base: position 143,986,722 of record CM061548.1, on the reverse strand, counting down.
ATATAACCGATAATTCATCAGAATATAATGAACGCGTTTTATTATAAGGTAATATACTTGTGGATGTGATATATATAGTACGCATTCAAGAGTTCATATATATAAATATCTTTATACACACACACACACACATACACACACACACACACACACACACACATATATATATATATATATATATATATATATCATGTAATGATCGATTGATGAACGGTATAGTCTAAACCTAGTATAGAATATAATTAAGCTAATTAAATATAATTAATCGATCACTCATGAGAGTATGTATATGAAACACGTCGCATTATATTATTGGATAGTATACTCATGTACATATGTGATATATATAGTACGTATTTAGAACTTGATATAGTCGATAGTGTGTATGTATAGGTATATATATAGTATATACATATTATATAGTGAAGGTATATTAATGACATAAGATAATCTAATCGATAATTCATCTGAGTATATGTAAAATACGTTGTATATTATTCTGGGGTAGTTAAATTGTGTATATGATGTTTATAGTATGTATTTGAAAGTTGATAGACAACTGAATATATGTATATATACGTATATCTCGTGCAGTGACATATGTAGTAATCGAAAGCTAGATAACTGAATCTATATATCAAAATAGTTTGAATGATACATTGATATATATCATACTATTGAGGAAATAGGTATACTATTTTGGGTCAATGTAGACCCGCATATGTTATTGAAGTTGTAATAATGTAAGACTTGTATTACAATATCTATCTATCTATATATATGTGTGTGTGTGTGTGTGTGTGTGTGTGTGTATACTATCGTATTTAAAAGCTAGTTAACCAAAAATTTATCATAATTCGCAAAATTCATTGATATTATTATACGATTGAGGAAATATACTACTCGTATTAATGTGATGATAAAATAACTACTTATTTGATTTATATGTATATGAATTGTATTAAATTAATTGGATGTTATCCGGGTCCCATACACATTGTATCTACTGTGTATTTATATATATACGAATTGTATTAAATTAATTGGATGTTGTTATAAATATTATAGAATTTATTAAAATTTTAATTTGTTAAAAATAATTTTAATTTATTAACTTATTTTTGTAATTTATTAATTATAATTTATTAAATTTTAATTTCAAAAATATTTTTTTTAATTATTACGAAAACCGACCACAAGTGGTCGGTTTTCAAAAACATTTCCAGAAAACCGACCACATGTGGTCGGTTTTCAAAAATAATTCTAGAAAACCGACCACACCGACCATATGTGGTCAGCTTTTGTAATAATTAAAAAAATATATATAATTCTTTAACCCGACCCGTACTACATATTAAAACACAAAACGTGCCAAAAACAAACCCAAAATCCCGTCCAAAACAGCAACAACTACACCAAAATCCTCCAATCTCACACTTTAACGTTAAACACACACACAACACACACTTGAACGGATCCGGCGGCGGAGCTCGACCATCTTCTCCGGTGAATCCAACTTGTGAGTTAGTTAGATTTTTGATTTGTTAGTTAGATTTTTTTAAACTAATTTTGGAATTTTTTGTAATTTGTTAGATTTTAGCTAATGTTTTTTTGAATTTGAAGTTTAATTAGCTAAGCTACCTTTCTATTGAGGTTAATTTCATCATTTGCCTCTTTGATTATTTGATTTTTGTGTAAATTGAATTCTAGGGTTTAAGATTTCGTTTTATTGAGTTAGATTTTAGCTAAAGTTTACGAATTTGAGTTCGAATTACATAAATTTTGGTTAGTCTTGACATTTATTTCTCCATTTTACTCGTTAATCTTGACATTTACCTAAATCTTGGGGGTTTTCTTGTTTATGCTACTAGTAATTATTGAGATCTCTTATTTGGCCGAATTGTGTTAAAAGATTGAATCTTTAAGAAAAGATTGAGCAAGACCTTAGCTCAATTTTACCAAATTCATTGTTGTTTTTACAATTCCTTTTTGATTTTTTTGGGGAGAAATCTTATTCCTATTCCTTTACTAAATTCTTGTAATTATTTAAGCAAAAGATTATTTTTTGTAATAATTTTACTATTTAACAGATTTCGAATTCGATAAAAGTATTGCTTTGCTATTTTTTGGGTGACCGCTTATCTCTTTCACTTTAATTTATGCCAAGCAAAGGTAAGTTGATTTCTCTCTATTTTCTTATAATGAAGTCTTATTATTGTTCATATTGAAGTCTAGTGAAGCCATGTGTGGCCTTGTTTGATTCACTAGCATTGCTATTATCTTCTTGTTATTGTTTATATTGAAGTCTAGTGAAGCCGTGTGTGGCCTTGTTCGATTCACTACATCTTGTTGGTCTTGTTGTTCATTTTTTATTTTGAATGTGGTTAGTTTTGGTGACTTGTAAGTTGAAAATGATTAAGTGTAGGGACTTTAAAGGTATTTTTTTTGTTTTGAATGTGGTTATGTTTGGTGACTTGGTAGGTTGAAAATGATTAAGTGTAGGGACTTTAAAGTTTTTTTTTTTATTTTGAATGTGGTTATGTTTGGTGACTTGGTAGGTTGAGAATGATTCAGTGTAGGGACTTTAAAGGTGTTTTTTTTGTTTTGAATGTGGTTATGTTTGGCGATTTGGTAGGTTGAAAATGATTAAGTGTAGGGACTTTAAAGGTATTTTTGTGTTTTAAAAGTGGTTATGCTTGGTGACTTGTTAGGTTGAAAATGATTAAGTGTAGGGACTTTAAAGGTGAATATTTGTTTTGAATGTGGTTATGTTTGGTGACTTGGTAGATTGAAAATGATTAAGTGTAGGGACTTTAAAAGTGTTTTTGTGTTTTAAAAGTGGTTATGCTTGATGACTTGTTAGGTTGAAAATGATTAAGTGTAGGGATTTTAAAGGTGAATATTTGTTTTGAATGTGGTTATGTTTGGTGACTTGGCAGGTTGAAAATGAATAAGTGTAGGGAATTTAAAGGTGATTTTTTATTTTGAATGTGGTTATGTTTGGTGACTTGCAAGGTTGAAAATGATTAAGTGTAGGGACTTTAAAGGTGTTTTTGTATTTTGAAAGTGGTTATGCTTGGCGACTTGGTATGTTGAAAATGATTAAGTGTAGGAACTTAAAAGGTAATTTTTTATTTCGAAAGTGGTTATGCTTGGCGACTTGGTAGGTTGAAAATGATTAAGTGTAGGGACTTTAAAGGTGATTTTTTATTTTAAAAGTGGTTATGTTTGGTGACTTGCTAGGTTGAAAATGATTAAGCGTAGGGACTTTAAAGGTATTTTTTTGTCTTGAAAATGGTTATGCTTGGTGACTTGGTGGGTTGAAAATGATTAAGTGTAGGGACTTTAAAGGTGATTTTTTATTTTGAAAGTGGTTATACTTGGTAACTTGGTAGGTTGAAAATGATTAAGTGTAGGGACTTTAAAGGTGTTTTTTTTGTTTTGAAAGTGGTTATGTTTGGTGACTTGGTAGGTTGAAAATGAATAAGTGTAGGGACTTTAAAGGTAATTTTTTGTTTTGAATGTGGTTATGCTTGGTGACTTGGTTGGTTGAAAATGATTAAGTGTAGAGACTTTAAAGGTGATTTTTTGTTTTGAAAGTGGTTATGCTTGGTGACTTGGTAGGTTGAAAATGATTAAGTGTAGGGACTTTAAAGGTGTTTTTTTTATTTTGAAAGTGGTTATGCTTGGTGACTTGGTAGGTTGAAAATGATTAAGTGTAGAGACTTTAAAGGTGATTGTTTGTTTTGAAAGTGGTTATGCTTGGTGACTTGGTAGGTTGAAAATGATTAAGTGTAGGGACTTTAAAGGTGTTTTTTTATTTTGAAAGTGGTTATGCTTGGTGACTTGGTAGGTTAAAAATGATTAAGTGTAGGAACTTTAAAGGTGGTTTTTTATTTTGAATGTGGTTATGTTTGGGGACTTGGTAGGTTGAAAATGATTCAGTGTAGGGACTTTAAAGGTGATTTTTTTATTTTTAAAGTGGTTATGCTTGGTGACTTGGTAGGTTGAAAATGATTAAGTGTAGGGACTTTAAAGGTGATTTTTTATTTTGAATGTGGTTGTGTTTGGGACTTGGTAGGTTGAAAATGATTAAGTGTAGGGACTTTAAAGGTGATTTTTTTTTTTTGAAAGTGGTTATGATTAGTGACTTGGTAGGTTGAAAATAATTAAGTGTAGGGACTTTAAAGGTTTTTTTTTGTTTTGAAAGTGACTATGCTTGGTGACTTGGTAGGTTGAAAATGATTAAGTGTAGGGACTTTAAAGGTGATTTTTCATTTTGAATATGGTTATGCTTGGGGACTTGGTAGGTCTAATATGATTAAGTGTAGGGACTTTAAAGGTGATTTTTTGTTTTAAAAGTGGTTATGTTTGGTGACTTGGTAGGTTGAAAATGATTAAGTGTAGGGACTTTAAAAGTATTTTTTTTTTAAAGTGGTTATGCTTGGTGACTTGGTAGGTTAAAAATGATTAAGTGTAGGGACTTTAAAGGTGATTTTTTATTTTGAATGTGGTTATGTTTGGGGACTTGGTAGGTTGAAAATGATTAAGTGTAGGGACTTTAAATGTGATTTTTTGTTTGAAAAGTGGTTATGTTTGGTGACTTGGTAGGTTGAAAATGATTAAGTGTAGGGACTTTAAAGGTGATTTTTTGTTTTGAAAGTGGTTATGCTTGGTGACATGGTAGGTTGAAAATGATTAAGTGTAGGGACTTTAAAGGTGTTTTTTTATTTTGAATGTGGTTATGTTTGTGGACTTGGTAGGTTGAAAATGATTAAGTGTAGGGACTTTAAAGGTAATTTTTTTTTTAAAAGTGGTTATGCTTGGTGACTTGATAGGTTTAAAATTATTAAGTGTAGGGACTTTAAAGGTGATTTTTTGTTTTGAATGCATGTGGTTATGTTTGGGTACTTGATAGGTTGAAAATGATTAAGTGTAGGGACTTTAAAAGTGATTTTTTATTTTGAAAGTGGTTATGTTTGGTGACTTGGTAGGTTGAAAATGATTAAGTGTAGGGAGGGATTTAAAGAGTTTTTTTTTTACAGTGGTTATGCTTGGTGACTTGGTAGGTTGAAAACGATTAAATGTAGGAACTTTAAAGGTGATTTTCATTTTGAATGTGGTTAAGTTTGGGGACTTGGTAGATTGAAAATAATTAAGTGTAAGAACTTTAAAGGTGATTTTTTGTTTTGAAAGTGGTTATGCTTGGTGACTTGGTAGGTTGAAAATGATTAAGTGTAGGGACTTTAAAAGTGATTTTTTGTTTTGAATATGGTTATGTTTGAGGACTAGGTAGGTTGAAAATTATTAAGTGTAGGGACTTTAAAGGTGAATTTTTTGTTTTTTAAAGTGGTTATGTTTGGTGACTTGGTAGGTTGAAAATGATTAAGTGCTTTATTTTTTATAAAGCATAGTCATCACTTGCTGAACTTTTTTGTGACTTAATCTAATTAGTTGAATCTGATTGATAGTGTAGATGGAACCTAATTATAGCTGGATATATCAACGAAACAATGATAATAGAATGGGTATTAGGGAGGAATTTGTTGAAGGTGTAAAACTATTTGTTGAACATGCTAAGACGCTTGATGTTTGGTCACGTTTTGGGGCTATTCGTTCTCCTTGTGTTAGATGTTATGGTAAAAATCTTTTAAAAGAAGAAGTTATGAAGGAACATCTTTATAGGAAGGATTTCCACGAGGACTTTTTAAGATTGCGTGATTTTGATGGTGATGTTGGGCAAAATAACTTTGTTGTTGGAGAAAGTAGTAGGTCTACAGGGCATAATGAATATCAAGATACTAGGATGACAGAAATGGTGCATGATACTTTTGGAATGCAACACGGGGGCGACTTTTAGGAAAATGTCAAAGATGTTCCTAATAGCGAAGCAGGCAAATTCTATAAACAATTGCATCTGCTAGTCATCCTTTGTTTGACGGGTGATCGCACTCTCGTTTGTCTGTTGCTGTTAGATTATTAAGTATTAAATCTGACTGGAATATTGCTGAAGGAGGAATGGACTCAATGATAGACTTTATTAAAGAGTTAGTTGACCCCGACTTGGAGGTTCCTGATTTTTTCTATAAGGCAAAAAGATTGGTGTCAAAGTTAGGTCTCTCCTTGATTAGAATTGATTGTTGTGAAAATGGTTGCATGTTATACTTTAAGGAAGATGCTAACCTAGAGTCCTGTAAGTTTTGTCATCACTCTCGATATAAGTGTGGTTCTAGTGGAAATCAAATTTCTATTAAGGTGATGCATTATTTACCTTTAATACCAAGGATGAAGAGGTTGTATGCTTCAAACATCTCAACTTCTCATATGAGATGACACAGTGAAAATAGAAGGCCCACTGGTTTTATGTGTTATCCATCTGATGGAGAGGCTTGAAAGCATTTTGATGCAACTTATCCAGATTTTGCAGCTGATCCCTGAAATATTTGTTTGGGATTATGTGTGGATGGCTTCTCTCCTTTTTCAGTTGGTGCTGCGCCATATTCATGTTGGTCGGTATTTATCACCCCGTATAATCTTTCTCCTGAAATATTGATGACTAGTCCCTATATATTTCTGAATTGTGTTGTTCTTGGCCCGCATAATCCAAAAAATGGAATAGATGTCTACTTGCAACCTTTGATCGATAAAATTTAAATTTTATGGCATGAAGAGGTTGAAACTTGGGACATCTCACTTAAACAAAATTTCAATCTGCGTACATATCTAATGTGGACTTTTAATGATTTTCCTGCTTATGGAATATTTTCTGGGTGGATGACAACTGGAAAGCTGGCTTGTCCATATTGCATGGAATAAACAAAATCTTTTACATTGAGACATAGAAGGAAAAATTCATGGTTTGATTGTCATCGTTGTTTCTTGCCATCTGATCATGAATTTAGGAGACTCAAAAATGCATTCAGAAGGAATAAAAGGGAACATGATGGTCCACCTCCAAAGCTGTCTGGTCATGACATCTGGGAGATAGTTCAGGATTTGCCTAAAGCCAGCGAGGAACCATTGTATAGGCTTGATGGATATGACGTTTCTCATAACTAGACTAAGCAAAGTATATTTTGGGAGTTAGAATATTGGCCAGATAATTTACTTAGAAATAATGTTAATATCATGCATACTGAGAAGAACTATTTTGACAACTTGTTCAACACAGTTATGGATGTCACTGGCAAAACAAAGGATAATCCTAAGGCCAGACTTGACTTACTAAAATTTTGCAAACGCAGAGAATTACACTTACAGGAGGGGCCCAATGGCAATGTTCTTAAGCCCAAGGCTAGTTTTACATTCAAGTTGGACCAAAAACGTCAAATATGTGAGTGGATCCAAAGATTGAAGATGCCCAATGGATATGCCTCAAATTTTGAAAAGAGGGTTGATATGGCATAATGAATCCTGCATGGAATGAAAAGCCATGATTGTGATGTTTTCATGGAACAATTACTTTCAATTGCATTTATTGATTTACCTGAAAACGTATAGAAACCAATAGCAGAGATCAATTTGTTCTCCAAAGACTTATGTGCCACCACATTAAAAGAAGAAAATCTGGCGCGAATGGAAAGTAATATTGTTGTTATCACCAACAAGTTGTATAAGATTTTTCCACCAGTATTCTTCGATGTGATGGAACATCTTCCCATTCACCTTGTGTACGAAGCTCGGCTAGGAGGTCCAGTTCAAACTAGGTGGATGTATCTATTCGAAAGGTAAGCAATTGCAACGTATTTAAATTCATACGTATCTTTTTTTAATATAGTAAACATCTAATCTTAAGATTATGCAAGGCAGTTGGAAAATTGAAAAGGGGTCCTAAAAATAAACATAGGGTGGAAGGCTCTATAGTTGAGGCATATCTTGCAAAAGAAACGTCTCAATTTTGTTCATACTACTTTTGTGATGAAGTTACTTGTTCAAGAAACCGACTGAATCATCATCAGGACGATGTGAATGAGCCTCATTTACAACCGATATCAATTTTCAATCAATCTTATTGTAAGGCTAAAAAGACCATAGTCGCCGGTTCACTCCCACGGAACACAAATCAACAACTTTGTATGTCTTGCTGAATTGCCCGAAAGTTGAGCCCTTTCTGAAGTAAGGAGAATAAAATTTTAACATATCTTATTTGTTTACTCATTCCCTTAAAGAAACTAATTGTATTTCGCAATTGGATCTTCAGTTCATTTAAGACTCAATTCTATGAAAATCAAGTGTATGCATCCTTTGCAACATGGTTTACATATGAGGTTCATAAGTATATTAATATTTCTACAAATTTTAAATATTTACACATTCCTCAACTAACATATATATAATATATATATGTATAATATTTTTAGGTACACCAGTCACCAAATGCAGCTGCATACGATCAGCTCTTGAGAGATATTTCTTTGGCTCCAGTTGAAGCTCATGCAATGTCCCATTACATAATAAATGGGTTAAATTTTCCACCGAACAACACTCCATAACGAGAAAAACAAACAATAGTAGTGTTTGGGTTAAGGGTGATAATGATGTTGATTACTTTGGCATCATACACGAGATCTTAGGGCTGGAGTATGCTGGTTTTCCAATAAAAAATTTATCCTCTTTAGATGTAAGTAGTTTGATCCAAGCACAAGAGCACAAGAGTATATAAGGAGCATAACATCATTGAAGTAAAGCACAATAAGTCGTATCCTATTTATGATTCATTTGTTCTAGCGCAAAATGCTAAACAAGTGTATTATGCTCCTTATCCATTGCGCAGTGATAAGTCTGATTGGTAGGTTGTAATCAAAACAAAGCCTATAGGATGGGTGAAAGTTGATAATGTACTGGAGACTACGTATCAAAATAAAATGCAGATTGATCACCAGCTAGTGGATGTTGACTTGGTGGATAGTTTGAATCACCCAAAAAATATATTTAAAGAAATTAATATTGCGGAAGAAGAGGCTGAGTGGGTAGGAGATGAGAAAACTTTCGAAGAGGGTGAATAGTTTAGTAGAGAGTCTTCAGAAGAGAAGGATTAGTTGTGTAGGTTGTATTTATTATGTATTGATGTCTTTATGCTTTGTAGTATATATTTACCTTTATGTTTCTTTTTTAAGATTGATATGTAATATACTGTTTAAGATTGATGTTTTCACTTTCCCATAATTTATATAGTAATAAAAATATTCTTGTCTATCTCGTGTTGTTGGAGCGATTTGAAATGTGAATTAGTAACTTGAAATTAGTTATTTGAAATATTTTCTTATATATTCATTTTGTAGGAACTAACTACTTGTTAACTTTACATAATTTAGATGTCACGTAGAGGTGACAAAGGTAAGGAAAAAGTTGATCCTGCGAAAATAAAAAAGAAAAAACAACCTCCGCCTTATAGTCGATCGACAAGTATTCATATATCTGAGGGTTGGTTTGCTGACGTGACAACATGAACCTCATATTCTAGGTCGTCTCCGCATTCGGTTCCTGCTCCTACGCATGTAGGGTTACTACATGAGTCTACACCGACTCATTCTTCTTCTATCACCGTGCCACCGCCACCACAGTGCTATCGAACGATCGCTGGCACATCCAGATATCTTCCATTGTCAGTACCCTTCTGTAGCAGTCACCCAGGGTCGCACAGTAATTTTGCTGGCTTTATTGGGTTGTCGGATCTTCATCTTGGCAGCACTCTATCCGGTGCTTCAGATCCGCCCACGCCAGTTCATCCACCATCCCTTGCTCCGCGGTCCGAAGACAGTGATAATTTCGAGAGGCGTTATCTTATTCCATATGGGCCAGGGTAAGATTTTTAAATATAATAACATTATTCATTTTTTCATTACTATATTATTATGCTCTATACAATTACTGTTTGATCTTGTGTTGTAGGTTTAGGTCAGATGCTGAAGTTGGACAAACTGCGAGAAAATGCATTTGTCAGAACTTCAACGGCTACTAGACCAGTTGGCAAAAGGTTCTAGAAATTGACAGGGAAAGAACGTTTCAAGAATTTCATGTAAAAATTTAACTTATCGACTACTTAATACATTGTTAGAACAAAAGATTGAATATTATATTTTTGTTGTAGAAATTTTACTGGTGGGATGATACGAATGCATATCTTATAAAGAGAAACTTTTTCAGAAGATGTAGATCTAGATTTAACGATCTATTGAATTATGCCCGAACCAACTTGGTACGACCTGACTAGATAAGTGAATCTTTATGGCAACAGTATATTCGCTATTAGAATAGCGAAGAATATCAATTATTGAGGGACAAAGGCAAGAAAGCCCGGGCATCATCCAAGGGTAGGTCCCTATATACTGCGGGTGCCAAAAGTGTAATTGCTGTGGAGGAAAAAATGGTATGTAACTTTTACAGTTTTAATTATTTGTTTCTATTTAATTTTTTAATTATTTGAAGATTGATAATTTTTTCATATGTGGAAAAAAGAAAAGGGTAGGAAGATACCACACGATGAGCTATTCGAGGAAACGCATCTGAAAAAAAAAAGAACCCGACTGATGAAGATGTCTGAGTTGAACCTTGTGCAAAAGCTGCCCATGTAAGAATCAAATTTTTAATTTATGAATATTTTTCTCAAAGTTGATATTATTCAAGTATAAGTACTTTAGTATTTTTTTACTTTTAATTTTAACTTTACTTTGAATATAAGACAAATATATGCAACTCGTTAGTGAGTAAAGTTGTAGTCAGCCTCTTGAAAGTTAGGGTGACCCACTACCCCAACATGTAGAGGAGGAGTTATGGGGAAAAGCTGTGGGTCCTGCAGTTAGAGGCCATTACTATAGATACTACAAGAAAATTTTGGCGAGAATGTTAGGTCTTCGTTCGGCCCTACATACTATAACTCTTCAGTTGATAGAGAAACCATTGAAACACTACAAAATACGATTTTTAAACTAATTGAAGAGCTTGCTGCAAAGAGAGAGGACGCAGAAGAGGGAGGATGAAACAACAACACAAGTCAGGATGCTGCAGCAACAATTCAGCTCTTTCATTCAGTCTGCAGGGGTTATTCCTCCATGTCCTGGTGATGCAGTTCGGGATGCAAAAGGTCTAGGCCCACTGAATGATATCAGCTCATATGAGTATGCGGAAGACGATGACGATAACGATGACGATGACGATGACAATGAAGATGAGTTTTAGTTTTCTGACCTTTGTATGTGTTTTACTTTGGATTTGGACATTTTGTTCTAATTTTTACACTTTTGTATGTATTATTGTAGTTCTTACACTTTTACACTTTTGTTGAACATTTTGTATGTGTTGTAGTGGCATTTTGTATGTTGAGTGGGAATACATTTGATTTTTTTTTTTTTGTTGTTGTTGTATTGTATTGTTTCATTTGCTGCTTTTTTTTTTTTTTAAATATCCAGAAAAACCGACCACACATGGTCGATTTTAATTTTAAATTAATTAATTAATTTTAATTAAAACCGACCACTTGTGGTAGGTTTTATTAAAATTAATTAATAAATTTTAAAAAAAAATGACCACTTGTGGTCGGTATATTTTAAATTTTTTTATTGTTAAAATTATTTTTTCCTATTTTAATAAAATAATAATGACTTTTAAAATATATATATATATATATATATTTTAGAAAAAACCGACCACGCGTGGTCGGTTTTAAAAAAGCTACCATTTAAAAATCGATCACGCACTTTGGTCGATTTTGTGGTAAAAAATTGAGGAAAACCAACCAAATGTGATCAATTTTTGTGGTCGGTTTTCCTCGTTTTTTTAGTAGTGAAAATTCTTTATTCAATTTTAAAAAAAAATCATTATACACACAATTCATAGGGCAATGCATTCTTTATCTTCTTCGACAGTCCTAAAAATCTTTATCTTCTTCTTCACTTCTTTCTACAAATCTTTCAAACTGTACAACAATGCATTCTTCACCGACGCCACTTTCTCAATCCACCTCCTCCCCTTCCTGAATTTTCCACTCCAAAAAACTCCACTCCGTCATTCGTCTTAGTCTTAAAAGATCCATCCCTACTTTTCTCCCCCTCTCATTACTATTCTCCCTTGCCGCGGTCGCGGCCCCTGACGAAAAAGACTAAAACAACTTCGCATAAATATCATCAGCATCTCTGGGATTAAATTGACGAATCGAAGTTATAGAGGAAAAGCGAAAAAGTAAAGAGAAAAAAAAAAGAGAAAAGAGATATTAAAGAACAATAATTAATTTTTTATATAAAAATATGATATTACGTGAAAATTATGTGGCATTACAAAATAGATATGTGTTGATCACTTTTCAGTACACACCTAACTGTGAGTTTTTAAGAGGATAATAATTTCCTTTTTAAAATATGCAGAGCAGTGATAGAATCTCGTAAAATTTAAATATGTAGTTGAAATTTTGGGTAAAGATTGAGGGATTATTTTGCTATATTCTCTAAAAAAAAAACATATATATATAAAATTACTCCAGCATAAAAAGTGATAAAGAAATCTGGATTGACCCTGATGCTCAAATATTACGTACCATTGGTTGAGGGTCAAAAGTATATGAATTAACGACTTCCCCAGATAATATTTTCACCTCAAATCGATTGGTTACGTTATAAAATTCCATATTTCCCCACATTATTGGTCTTTAGTAGTATATATTATACTTTTAAAAAATTATATCTCTTGTTGTCTCAGAAATTAGACTTTCCAGACCAGAGAATGAGTCAGTCCTTTTCTTCAAACATCATATATCCTTGCTTAATAAAATACTATACTAATCGAATATAATCTTAACGCATAATGTTAGTGTTAGATTAATTCAAAATGAGCTTTTGCTCTTATTATAATTGATTAATTAAAATTGAGATTCAAAAGGTGAGACTTTTTCCACTGAAACACTACAAAAGCATGAGACCAAATTTCAAATAAAGTGTGTTTATACACATTCTAGTTGCAAGCCGCTTAAGTTCGAAATTTGTTGACTTAAGTTTCGTAAGCTTAATAGGTTTGACATTTAGAGTATGATTGGTATGAATGAAAATGCTTTTTTCGAAAAACAAATTAAGTTCTTACGTATTTTTTGATATTTGATAAATAACTAAAACATATTTGATAAATAACTAAAAAATATATGATAATAGAAAATCAAAAATTCAAACTATGCAGCTGAATAATTTAAATTTAGGAGTATAAGAAATACATCATTTTAAAAATAATTATAAAAACTTTTATGGTAAGTATTATAGTTGATTATCTAATAAAAATAGTATCTGACTAGGATGCAAGTTGAATATACTGATAACCTGGATCTCTAGTACTCCATATATGATTAAGATTGCTTCATGTCATGTCACAACAAAAGAGTTACCTTCAATAAATGGCATGAAGCACAGCCCCATTTTAGTAAAGAAAGTCCAAATTCAATAAAATAGTCACAATTTTCTTCCTTTGACAGAGTCGATTTCCTATTTGACTCAAAATTGGTAATGGAAGGAAAGCGACAAAATAAGAGGAATGGCATGACATAATAAATTATTGAGGTTTTTTTCCCATTTGGTATTGGATGGGAGTCCGATTAGTCGAGATTTATATTGGATACCACTTATTGAGAGATAGCATGCTCATATCAGGAATGAAACAATTTTAGTCAGAACTCAAAAATTTAAATGTATATATCTAATCTCTAATCTATAATCTATATCTATATCTATATTTATAATCTATAATCTATTAAAAATATGAAAATTCTTAAAAAAGTGATTTGAATTTTTTCCCCTTAATTAAAAGTCTTTACTTTAGACAAATTCATCTTTTTACTATTTTTTTAATAATAAAATACAAACATTAAACAAAAAGTTACAAGAAAAAATCAATCCATATTTGATTTGGATTTGGGAGTTAAAATGGTGCATATATATGCTTTTGTTTAGATTCCTTGTATAATTAAAGTTTTCCAAAATTAAATAAAATAATATTACTCCTATAATAAAATTTTGTACTACGTGCATAGTTAGAAAAGGAGTACAAATCTTTTCCTTTACTATAATCTATATCTATATCTATATTTATATCTATATTTATATCTATATCTTTATCTATATCATATATTAAAAGTGTGAATGCCCTTAAAAAAATGATTTGAATTTTTTGTCCTTCATTAAAAGTCTCTGCTTTAGATAAAATCATTTTTTCACCTTTTTTAATAATTATTATTAATTATTATCTATATATTTACAAATTAAAATTAATTAAATTGTAAATTTTTACCTATTTTTAATAGGTAAGAACTATCGGACATTAAAGTCAACTAAAATTTTACTTATTAAAGTTTCCTTTGAACAAAAACCTCAAAACCCATCCCCTATAAAACCTTTTTGTACAAAAACTTTTTCTGTCATTATACAATTAGACGATTAAACGATGAATATATTGTCATTAAAATGCTTCTTTAGGTATATATGGAGTCCGTCAGTACCATTGCTTTACACCCATGCGTATAGTGAGTATAATGTTAAGGAATTTAAATTTTGTTCACTTGTTTGATTTATTTTACCTTTTTGTTTTTGTAAAATTTCCTTCTTCTATTAATTATAATTCGTTCTTAATTCTCTTTCTACTTTTATTTATGGATTTTCAACTGTTTAAATTTTTTCATGCTATGATTTCCTTATTAAATCATATTTGCTTTTCTTGTGTCCCTATCTATAAAGATCCGCTTCATGTTTTTAATAGTTTTCTTGAAATCAGATTTGTTAGGAAAAGAAAAATGAAGTTTTGATGATGAACACAGTGAATGAAACAGGTTCCACAACATGTTCCATGCAACATATTCCACACAAGTGAATCTACTACTGTCGACTGATTAGCATAGACATCCTACAAGGCGGACAGGATGAAACAAGTTCAAATCCAAAAGAGTGAAGACAATCCAAGTCAAGATAGGAAGGACATCAAGGCAGTCCAATTCAAACTAGGAAACAAGGAAAGGCGGCAGAAATTAAAAGACGGAAAAGGCAATCCAATTCAAGTAAGGAAAGGAAATCAACTGAAGGTTTCAATCAGGGTTGCTATAAATACAAGGGAAAAGATCAAAGCACGGCGTGCACAAAAGAGACAGTCAACAATCAAGCAAACAAGTTCGTCCAGTTGAAGGAGAACCTAATCTATACTTCTTAAGTCGTAGATCAGTTGTAATAGGTAGGTTCTTTTAATTGTAACGTGTCATAGTTCTTGTACTCAATGATCTATAAACTAAGATAGAAGTATTTGTCTTCAAGTTGGGGAACTCGAAGATTTGGGAACACTTATCTTGGGTAAGATTTGTGTTTTTGTAGTGATAGGAATTAGAAGTTTTAATTCCTAAGTTACAAGAAGCCTTGTAATTGTTTGATTGTTGAGGCCCAAGAGTTTTAGTGAAGTTGGGGTTAAATCCTGTAGAGGTACAGGTCGTGTTTTTTTACACCTTTCTTGAGCCAGGTATTTTCCACGTAAAAACACTGTGTTCAGCTTTCTCTTCTGCGAACTGCGTTTACTTACCTGTTCCACACATAGGCAAACAGTAGAATCGAAAAATCAGTAGGGCCCATACTTTAACAAGTGGTATCAAAGCGAGGTTCTCTTATATAAGGCTAGTACCTAAGAAAAGATCAACATGATGAATTCCGCACCTCCTACTGGTCACAGTGAAGGACAGTCAACTACTAGACCTCCACTCTTTGATGAAACTCTTTATCTGGTGGAAAACAAGGATGGAGATGTTCATTCAAGGAGAAGACTATGAGTTATGGGACAGGTTCACTGAAGGTCCTACTATTCCAATGAAGTTAGTTGATGGAGAACAGGTCAAAAAGGTGAGAAGTGAGTTTACCCCTAATGACTTGTTGGCCTTGGAGAAAAATGCAAAGGCAAAAAATATCCTGGTTTGTGGCTTAGGACCAGTTGAATACAACTGTATATCAACCTGCACTACTGCTGAACAGATCTGGGATGCACTGGTGAATGCTCATGAAGGCACTTCTCAGGTAAGAAAATTCCAGATTTCTCTCTTTTTTACTGAGTATGAGGCCTTCAAGATGAACGAGAAGGAATCCTTGCATGAGATGATGAAAAGGCTTACCACCTTAATCAATGAACTTACTTCCCTGGGAAAAATAATTTCTAAGAAAGAACAAGTTGAGAAGGTATTAAGAGTATTACCTAAGTCAAAATGGAATGTTAAGGTAACAACAATCAGGGAAGCAAACAAGGATCTTGCTGGAATGACCTTGGATGAATTAGTTGGAAACCTTAGAACTTATGAGATGGAAATTGATGGAACCGAAGAACAAGCACCTTCTGAGAAAGTCTTGGCATTAAAGCTTCTGATAGTGATGAAGAAATTGAGCTTAATAAGGAGCAAGTTGCCTTCATAACCAATAACTTCAGTAAATTCTTCAAGAAGAAGAAATGAACAGGTGTTAAGAGACGATCCAATGACAATCCAAATGGATGTTACAAGTGTGGCAACATTGATCATCAGATCAGAGACTGTCCAGTCTGGGAAATAGAATGGAACAAGGAAATGGCAGAGAAGGAATTAAAAGAAAAGGCAAAAAGGAAAGAACAACATGCAATGATAGCTGCTTAGGGATCTGATTCAGATGAAGATGAAGTTGATGAAACTGCATTTATGGCTTTTTGAGATTCAGACTTAGATGAAGAAGAAAATGATTCTGAGGTAAGTATACTTGATCTTAAAGAAAAACTGCAACTATTTTCAAAATCAAAACTTGTTTCCCTAATGAGTGCTGATGTTGGACATATTTATACGTCTAAGCACCATAATTTACCCATGTTTTGGCTAAGTTTTGAGGATAAAATATATAATTCTTGCACTTTAAGTCCATTTTCCTTTAAGTGAGCTGACCTATGTGATTAGCATGTTTTCAGGTACTAATGATGAAAATTTCAGCACTTTGTGGACCTGTGGGCAACAAAGGAAAACTTCACATAAGAGGGAAGGCAGTTTTTGGACTGAATGTGATGCATGAGAACTTTTTTCCGGGTAAACCCAGTATTTTTAAATACTTAAGGATGCAGTAGCAACTTATTAGACAAGGATGCTATTAAAAACCTTATTGCTGAATTTTTTAGCATCATTATCATTGGATTATTATTGACAATTCACGTGGAGATTTTGTACGAGTTTTGAGAACAGAAAATGGCTCACTTGAGCAACGGAGAAAGAAAACACGTTTCATCTCCATAGCCGAGATTTCTCTAAGTTTTGGTATGATGATGATGTCTACTTTGATTTTCGTTGTATTCATGAGTAGCTAAACTTATCTGTTAGGGTTATGGAAACCTTGTAAGATACTATCTATTACTATGAGTTTGTGAATTCTTGATGTGTTATGCTACTTATATCATTACTCTCTTCGTTTTGATTGAATTCTTATGGTTGCAAATATAGAGAATACGCTATTATAGCATTAACTTGTTCGAGAGAAAAGTTACATGTTTGGAAAAGAGAGTGTGATAAGGAAATAGGGTTTCCAACCTCTATTTACACGTTAATGCCTTAACCGGATTAACTTCTTGGAGAATTTGTACCATTTGTTATACACTTTAGGCTCGAGGGAGCTAAAGCGAAATAAATCTTTGATGGTTGAGAAACACTTGGATTTAGAATTAGAATACGATTCTCTATAAGTGCATGCATGTCTAAATTCCGCGTTACTCATAGTTAATAGAGAAGTAGAACTTATAAGGTGGACATAACCCTAACTTATCAATCTCTGTGATTAAATCTTACTATGCAAATCGTTCCATTGTTACTTTGATAATATTAGTTCACGCCTAAACCAAACCCCTCTTTTTCCTTGGAATTTTCAACCAACAGTCTACTAATAATTGCAACACTTAGTGACCAGAGTATTCCCTGTGGGATTCGACACCCAACCCAGTTGGGTTTTATATTTGACAGCGATCGCTTACACTTTCTAACGAGAGCTGTAATTTGGGCGTATCAAATTTTAGCGCCGTTGCCGGGGAATACGGTTGGCAACTAAGTTTGTGATAGTTAATAGACCCTTTGGTCAAAGATTCTCGAATGTTACTTTTTGTTTGTTGTTTTTGTTTTGTTCAGGTTTATTGGAGTGCATGCCAAATACACGAAGTTCTGGTCAACCGTTATTACCTATAAATCCTGAACCACATCTTATTGGCTGAATAGATGCGCAACGAAACCTTGAACGGATGGCTGCTCAACAGGAGCAGGAAAGATTAGCTGCATTGGCAGCTGCTCAAGTGCATCAACAGAATATTGATAACCCAGGTCGGGCAACAAATCTTGATGAAGAGGACCTGGGTGATGATGAGTTATTAAATCTAAGGCGTGCTGGTGAGGTGGCAGCACCTGTGAACAAGAGAGATCGTCAAGCTAGAATGAGACCTGAACGCCGAGCTATGCAGGCCCCTGAACGCCGAGCTGTGTAGGCCCCTTTCAATGATGATGATGACGATTTGGATGGGGCTGGTGCCACATGGGCTATTATTCCTCCACCCTTGGCACCCGGAGCCAAGTTCAATATCACCAGCACCATGATCCAGCTATTACAACTCAAAGGGTTATTTGGTGGACTTGCAGGCGATGATCCGAATATGCATCTGATCAACTTTATCTCAACATGCAAGTCGTTTGACAATCCAGGAGTTGGACAGAAAGCAATTCGACTGCGTTTATTTCCATTGTCTCTATCTGGAGAGGCAACTCTATGGTTGAACGGGCTGACTCCTGACTCTATTACTAATTGGAGGTAACTGAAAGACGCTTTCCTAGAAAGATTCTTTCCGCCATCCAAGAGAGCACAGTTACGAGATGAGATCAACAATTTTCGACAGCTTCCAACCGAAGCTCTCCACAAAACATGGGAGAGGTTCAAGAATAAGCTTGTGCGGTGCCCAAATCATCAGATTACCAACATCCACTTGATGGAAATATTATACAAGGCGTTGAACTCGGTGACTAAGCCAGTGGTTGATAATGCTGCAGGTGGGTCATTCATGGACCTTACTTTTATTGAGGCTGGTGATATGCTGGATCGTATGACAAAGCAGAGTAGAGCTTGGCATACCAGGGATTCTGAGGTAGCAAGCTCTACTGTATCTACTGGCATGATAGCAGAACAGAGGCGAAGAGAAGAGGAACGTGACCAAGATATGGCTCACATAAAAACGCAGATGGACCTTCTTACCAAGCATTTATTATCAGGGAAGACAGAAAAGGTCAAGGCTGTTGTATCACAGGGTAGAGATGAATCAGATTCTGAGGAGGAAGCGAATTATTTGAATAATCAGGGGGGTTTCCGAGGCAATGCCCAAGGAAACCAAGGTCGGAACTATTATGAAAAATCTGGATTCAAGAATAAGACTGACAGGAGAGGTTTGTATATTTCTCCTGGAAATCGTGAGGCTGCGGCATCTGGCTCTGGAAAGATGTCCATGGAAGATATGATGGCTAAGTTGTTGAAAGGAGTGGAGGCAACCAACACGGGAGTAACTGAGGTAAAAAATGATTTGTCCTCCCTAAATCAATTGGTTGATTCGCATTCCACTTCAATAAAACAGCTGGAACAACAATTGAGTCAACTATCAGCGGCACTCAATCAAAGAAAAGTTGGTACCTTACCTAGCGACACTGTGCAGAACCCAAGGAATGATGGATCATGTATGGCTATTACTACCAGGAGTGGTAAGGTGTTGGAAAATCCATCCAAAGGAAAGTAGGTGGTTGATATTACAGAAGAGAATGTTATTGAAGTAGATTGTGATGATTCTATAGAAGCTGAAAATCAGAATGAGAACGTTCATGACACTACACCTAGATGTCACCAGCCTGAAAAGATTGATAATCGGAAGCAAGATAAAAAGGAAGTGGTGGAGAAAACTCTTCCAACTCCACCACCACCTTTTCCTCAGAGACTGAAGAAGAAAGCTGATGACACCAGGTTCAGTAAATTCATGACTATGTTGAAGCAGTTGACTATTAATGTGCCTTTGGTGGAGGCACTGGAGCAGATGCCAGGATACGCCAAATTTATGAAGGACCTTTTGACAAAGAAAAGGACAGCAAGTTATGAACTGGCAGATAATGTTCATCATTGCAGTGCAATTGCCACAAGATCTTTAGTACAGAAAAAGGCGAATCCTGGTGCTTTCACTATTCCTTGCACGGTTGGATCCTTGGATTTTGATAAGGCATTGTGCGATTTGGGGGCTAGCATCAATTTGATGCCGCTATCTATTTATAAACAGTTGGGGTTGAGCGATCCTACACCAACCAATATGCGGCTCGTGATGGCAGATAGGTCGGTAAAATGACCTGTTGGTATCTTATATGATGTACTGGTGAAGGTTTCTTCCTTCATTTTTCCTGCAGACTTTATCATTTTGGATTGCGAGGTAGATTCTGAAGTTCCCATAATCTTGGGACGCCCTTTCCTCACAACAGGAAGTGTGCTTATTGATTTACGAGCAAACGAGCTTTTATTTCGGATGAATGATAAAGTGGTCCGTTTTGATGTATGCAAATCAATGAAGCAGCCTAAAGATATGAATGTGTTCTCTATAGCTGATGTTTATTATGAGGATGAGAAAGAATTATCTGTAGAGAAGCATCTTACTGTTGAGCCATTGTCTGCTGTGCTTGTGAACTTTGAGCATGAGGATGTTGAAGAGTATGAAGAAACTATTCGTGCTCTAACAGGAATGGGGTCCTATTCTCATGCCCCTAAGAAGCTGGACCTTGACCTTAAGAATCGACCGTCACCACCAGCGAAACCATCCATTGAAGAGACACCAGTGCTAGATTTGAAAGAGCTCCCCAGTCATCTAAAGTATGCATTCTTAGGAAGTGGGAATACACTTCCGGTTATTATTACGGCTGATTTAGGTGAACATCAAGTAACGACTCTCATCTCTATTCTGAAGAGGTACAAGAGAGCCATTGGTTGGACTATTGCTGATATAATTGGTATCCCTCCTGGGATATGTATGCACAAGATTCAGCTCGAGGAAGATTGCGTACCCACCATTGAGCACCAACGTCATTTGAATCCACCTATGTAAGAGGTGGTGAAGAAATAAATTATTAAGTGGTTAGATGCAGGGGTGGTGTACCCAATTTTAGACAGTAAATGGGTGAGTCCAGTGCAATGTGTGCCCAAAAAAGGGGGCATGACAGTAGTCGCAAATGAAAAGAATGAGCTAATTCCACTCAGACCTGTCACAGGGTGGAGAGTGTGCATGGACTACCGGAAGCTAAATTCGTGGATGTTAAAGGATCACTTTCCAATGCCATTCATGGATCAAATGCTTGATCGATTGACAGGGAAGGGATGGTTCTGTTTCTTAGATGGTTATTCCGGATACAATCAGATTTGCATTGCTCCTGAAGATCAGGAAAAGACCACTTTTACATGCCCGTATGGTACGTTTGCCTTCAAACGAATGCCATTTGGGCTATGTAACGCACCTGCTACTTTCCAGCGATATATGATGTCCATTTTTTCTGATATGGTCGAAGACACCTTGGAGGTGTTTATGGACGACTTTTCTGTTGTAGGTGATTCATTTGAATCATTCTTGGCAAATGTGAGTATGGCTTTGCAGAGATGTGTTGAATTCAACCTGGTGTTAAATTGGGAGAAGTGTCACTTTATGGTTAAGGAAGGCATTGTTCTTGGGCATAAATTCTCTAAAAGGGGAATTGAGGTTGATCGAGCCAAGATTAAAGTTATCGAGAGATTACCACCTCCAATTTCTGTAAAAGGGGTGCATAGTTTTCTCGGTCATGCAGGTTTTTATCGGAGGTTTATTAAAGACTTCTCCAAGATTGCTAGCCCATTATGCAAACTTTTGGAGAAGGATGCAAAATTTGACTTTGGTGAAGATTGCCTGAAGGCATTTGAATGCCTCAAAGGAAAGCTAGTTGAAGCTCCTATTATTGTAGCTCCTGATTGGTCTCTACCTTTTGAAGTTATGTGTGATGCAAGCAGGGTAGCCTTGGGTGCTGTACTTGGTCAGAAAAGAGAAAGGCTATTTCATCTAATCTACTATGCGAGCAAGGCCTTGAATGGAGCACAGAAGAACTATACCGTCTCTGAACAAGAGCTTCTAGCAGTTGTTTATGCTTTTGAAAAGTTCCGTGCTTACTTGTTAGGAACCAAAGTAGTGGTTCATACAGATCATGCGGCTCTACGATATCTAATGGCAAAGAAGGATGCTAATCCAAGGCTAATTAGGTGGGTGTTACTGCTTCAAGAATTTGATTTCGAGGTAAAGGATAGAAAAGGTTGCGAAAACCAAGTAGCTGATCATCTATCTAGACTTGAGAGTGAGCACATAGTGCAACCCGACCTTGATATTGATGATACATTTCCCGACGAAGAAATCCTAGTCACTAGACTTACCGTGGTATGCAGACTTTGCGAACTACGTGGTAAGTAAAGTGATTCCTGAGCATCTCTCCTTTCATCAAAAGAGAAAGTTCATGCATGATGTGAAACACTACTTCTGGGATGAACCGTATCTCTTTCGACGATGTGATGATGGCATTATTAGGCGATGCATCTCAGATGTGGAGGTGCCTAGCATACTGGAAGCAAGTCATGCTTCCCAAGTTGGGGGTCACCATGCAGGTGATCGAACGGCAAGGAAGGTACTCCAAAGTGGCTATTACTGGCCTTCATTATTCAAGGATGCTTATGATTTTGTGAGAAGATATGATCAGTGTCAGAGGCAAGGCTCTATCTCGAAGCACCATGAGATGCCCATGTCTAAAATTTTTGAAGTACAACTATTTGATGTATGGGGTATTGATTTCATGGGCCCATTTGTGAGTTCGTTTGGTATGAAATATATCCTAGTTGCTGTGGATTATGTATCCAAATGGGTCAAAGAAGTAGCGCTAGATGATAATGAAGGTAAGCGTGTTGTAGCGTTCTTAAAGAGAAATATCTTCTCTCGTTTTGGGGTACCTCATACCATCATAAGCGATGGAGGTTCACATTTTTGCAACAAGCTATTTAGAGCTGTATTGGTGAAATATGGGGTGAAGCAACACAAGGTAGCTACACCATATCACCCACAAACTAATGGGCAGGTAAAGGTTCACTCACAATCTTTATTTCACTTCACACACACACCAAGCAAGTTCTAGCATCAGTCATAACAAAGAATATACAATATCCTCACACACACAAGGCACATGGTCAACTTCATTGGGAGCATTATAGATTCTTGACCCAAAAAATGAATGAATTAAACCACAATAATTTATCACACAGTGAGTCACAACTTAGAGCCTAAGCGTCTCAATAGTAATGATTTAGCACAAACTCTTGTTATAATATACCATGCCGTCTATCAGAACAATTTCATGCAAAATCTAAAATCTAACTAACTAATTACGACTAATTAACTACGACTAATTCAAAAAAACAAGAATAAATGTAGGCAAAGAAATACAATACAACAGACATATACCCGCACCCCACGCTTAGACGGGACACACTGTCCTCAGTGGAAATAAATAAGGAAAACCTAATTAGTCGGACTCCTCTTCTATGTCTGGGGTCATACCCCCTGCGTCGAAATCATCATCAAAGTCATCGTCATCAGAGTTGTCCGCCACGTCTGAGTTTGGCAGTCGGTGATCATCGTCAGTCGGCACGTCATCGTCGAGATTCTCCTCAAAATGTACCCCCACTCCACACATGGACCGCGCATGCTCATTAAGATGGTAATCATAGTCCAACTGCTGAAGCTCTGCATCAGTCGGAACACGACCCCCATTTATCAGTGTAAATCTAGTCATGCCATACAGATGGCGGAAAAAGCTTTCATCTAGAGCATGCCTCTCTGCAGTGGTGAGGTTGATGCCTTGACCAGTTTCTGGCTCTTTAACCTTCGTGAGATCAACCTTTTTCGGGTTGTGTGGTAGCTTATGATCCGCGGGTTCCTCTTCAATGTGTTCTTTCCTTAAGATCGCAGTCAACAAGTTGCCGAAACTGAAATGGGACCTTTTGTGCAGCCTAGCCTTGCGCATTGAAGATCATATAACCGCACCAATATTAATGGGAATATTCATCATCAAAGCATACACCAAGCAGACTCGATCACATGTGATCTTAGTATATTGTGTCCCAGGAATCAAGCAAGAGTTGACTATCCTTAACCATATGCGAGCTTCCCTGTTCAAAGAGGCATACGGGTAGGTGTTGTGGCGACCATTATCCTTGTGCCGAATCCATCGTGCCATTGACCTTGATCCACACAGTGTATGTCTGATGGCCCTGTAGGGAGGTCTGTGATAAATCTCCTTGAGCGGTGATGGATCCACAGATGGAAGGCCCAGAAAAGAGTTGAAGAATTCCGCATTCAGTTGCAAGACTTGGCCCCGAATCTTTACTTCACTTCCAGTAGTCTTTGGGGACCAATTGGCATAAAACTCTCGCGTTAGATCAAGATTGCATCCCCCCATATCTCGGAAAATGAAATCAAGATTTAGTGCCATGATTTTAGCCAAAATGCGGGGCTCTCTCTTTTCTAGACTCTCCTTCTGCATCAAATCCACGTGAACATATTTTTTTACTTTGTTGTTCTTGTACCACTCTTTTCTTTCCTCATCTAGGACCCACTTTATCCCAAAAGTTCGTCGAGGCACTTGCAAAGAGAAGGACTCAGCCTGATCTTTTCTTGCCCTTTTCTGACCTTTTTTGGAGGTGGATACTTTTTCTTTTCCTTGTCGTCCTTTTGGGGCCATTCTACCTGAGATCACAATAAAGTTACGTTAGTTTCATCATGGAAGATTTACTATAGTCGGAAAAGAAAATCGTGATGATACCACCCCACACTTAATCCGTTTGCACAATGTTAATAATCATGTAATCTTGACTATCCTTTCCGACTTTATTTCATTGGATTAAGGCAATGTTTGAACAAGACTACCACATAGCAATTTTATCAGGTTTTTGCATCGAAATAACCAAACCATGTTATACTTGTGGTCAATCATGATCAATACCTTTGATGAACGAGTCATTCAAACATTCAAGCTTACAACTTTCAAGATTATGCATTAACTTCACAATTTCGACTTCATAAAAATACGACAGTGAGTACCAATCAAATACAAATCGGAGTAAAGTCAAGAACACCCACACGAATTCTTTCACTCAACTAGATGCATCATAACAAACCAACCATATTCTCATCACCAAACACCACTTCACAATCTAATAAACCATTATAAGCGTAGTAGTGCAACAACTACGGAATATAAAAGAGTAACTTACGTGATGATGGATCAAGAAGATGAGCTTGCAAGATTAGATGAGAAAGAAGAAAAACTTTGAGAGAATAAGGGAGCTTGGGCGGAGCCTATCTTGAGAAAACAATGGAATTGTGTTCTAAGGTTGAGGATCTATTTAAAGGCTAAGCCATGGGTCGGGTTTGATCCATGTACAATCGGGTTAGGAGGCAAAAAAGGATAAGTAGGCGGCGTCTAATGCTTTGCCTATGCTTAGCATAGGCGGTGCCTTTAGCAATGCCTAGATAGTCATAGGCGGCGCCTTTCCTATCGCCTAGATTGGCATAGGCGGCGCCTTGCCTAGATTGTGAGTGTAGGAGATGATTTAGGCATTTTTTTGGCAGCCCTGAAATTGTTTACCTTCTTTTTACCTACCTTTGTACATTGTCCTAGTGAACCCCCTTTGAGACTTTAGCTATTTTCTTTGGCAGCCTCATATGTAGCCTAATCCATTTTTGTTTCAAGACCATAATTTGATCCAAACTCCTAAGCGCTTTAAAATTGTAGAATCATGTGGAAAAATAAAAGGAGAATGGTGAAAGTGATGCCTCAGGGTGTATTGGTACTTGAAGTTGTTGTGAAAAAGAGTGGCTATTATAGGGATGCTTTCTTAATATAAAAAAAATAAAAAAAATTTTAGAAAAACAAAAAGATAGTTGTGTTTATGATTGAATAACAAAATGGGTGAAAAGGGATTGGTAGATGAAAGAGAGGTAGAGTGGTTGTTAAAAGATAGTGTAAATGGCATATTGTAGTGTATTAAAGCGCTTAGGGAACATAGTCACTATTTCTGGCCAAAATAGTCCTACCTGTCCCTTAGCCTACATTACAACCTGTAAAGACCTATTTGATCCTAAACTTAGCATTCTGATATTAGTGGAGCATTACACTAAGGGCAAGCCTATGGTCATCAGTTGCAATATAAGAATTCTTTGTGAGAGCGAGAGCAAAGAGAGTCTTATACCCATGTTTCGAAAAATGCAAAACTATGAGTGATTATGGGTGATATCTTGTGTGAGCACACATGGTTGATGGTTGTTGGGTAGGTTTATATGATTCTTTGTGGCTTAACTTGTCTATAACGAATTGAACACCCTAATGAGTCTATGTTGGAGGCTGAGTTGTTTCTAGTAATGATCAAGAAACCTACTCTTTGTTAATAATTGCCGTGCATGTCTTGTTGAAAATTTTGTGTTGCTATTGTGAAATTCTAGTTAGGTGTTTGCATGGATGTAATATTTTGTTCGAGGACAAACAAAGCTTTAAGTGTGGGGTGGTGATGTTGGGCATATTTATACGTCTAAGCACCATAATTTACCCATGTTTTGGCTAAGTTTTGAGGATAAAATATATAATTCTTGCACTTTTAGTCCATTTTCCTTTAAGTGAGCTGACCTATGTGATTAGCATGTTTTCAGGTACTAATGATGAAGATTTCAGCACTTTGTGGACCTGTGGGTAGCAAAGGAAAACTTCACATAAGAGGGAAGGCAACTTTTGGACTGAATGTGATGCATGAGAACTTTTTCCCGGGCAAACCCAGTATTTTTAAATACTTAAGGATGCAGTAGCAACTTATTAGACAAGGATCCTATTAAAAACCTTATTGCTGAATTTTTCAGCATCATTATCATTGGATTATTATTGACAATTCACGTGGAGATTTTGTACGAGTTTTGAGAACAGAAAACGGCTCACTTGAGCAA
Source organism: Capsicum pubescens (assembly GCA_030864215.1). Taxonomy (NCBI): domain Eukaryota; kingdom Viridiplantae; phylum Streptophyta; class Magnoliopsida; order Solanales; family Solanaceae; genus Capsicum; species Capsicum pubescens. The sequence goes on along the minus strand of CM061548.1, from coordinate 143,959,671 downwards.
CGGAGAGAGAAAACACGTTTCATCTCCATAGCCGAGATTTCTCTAAGTTTTGGTATGATGATGATGTCTACTTTGATTTCCGTTGTATTCATGAGTAGCTAAACTTATTTGTTAGGGTTATGGAAACCTTGTAAGATTCTATCTATTACTATGAGTTTGTGAATTCTTGATGTGTTATGCTACTTATATCATTACTCTCTTCGTTTTGATTGAATTATTATGGTTGCAAACATAGAGAATACGCCATTATAGCATTAACTTGTTCGAGAAAAAAGTTACATGTTTGGAAAAGAGAGTGTGACAAGGAAATAGGGTTTCCAACCTCTATTTACACGTTAATGCCTTAACCGGATTAACTTCTTGGAGAAATTGTACCATTTGTTATACACTTTAGGCTCGAGAGAGCTAAAGAGAAATAAATCCTTGATGGTTGAGAAACACTTGGATTTAGAATTAGAATACGATTCTCTATAAGTGCATGCATGTCTAAATTCCGCGTTACTCATAGTTAATAGAGAAGTAGAACTTATAAGGTGGACATAACCCTAACTTATCAATCTCTGTTATTAAATCTTACTACGCAAATCGTTCCATTGTTACTTTGATAATATTAGTTCACGCCTAAACCAAACCCCCCTTTTTCCTTGGAATTTTCGACCAATAGTCTACTAATAATTGCAACACTTAGTGACCAGAGTATTCCCTGTGGGATTCGACACCCAACCCAGTTGGGTTCTATATTTGACAGCGACCGCTTACACTTTCTAACGAGAGCTGTAATTTGGGCGTATCAAGTGCCCTGATTGATGATTTCCAAGATTTAACCTCTGATAGGGATGAATTGTTCAACAGTTTTGCAAGCCTAAAATTTGATCTCATTGATTTGAAGGCTTACACATGAACTATTGACAAAGAAAACAGCTCACTTAAGAAACAAATTGCAGAACTAGAAACTTCAAACAATGTTCTTAAATCTGAAGTCCTCAAACTAACTTTAACTGATAATGGAAAAAAGCCCATGAGTAAAGATCAAGAAAATTCTGAACTTGAGGTAATTAGATACAAACAAGAATGCTATGATTTAACTAAAAAAATAAACAAGATGAATCAAGAAGTTTCAACACTAAAAATTGATCTTGAAAGGGAAAATAGGTGGACAAATTCCTCAAGAATTGTTCATAAGTTGGGTGAACGAATGTACAATGAAACGGCTGGATTGGGATTCCACAAAAATTTTGATGTACCCTAAGATTTGTGCTATATCTGTGGTAACCTTGGACATCCCACTACTGAATGCCTAATAGCTGCAAAAAGCAGATCCTATAGTCAAAACCTGGCATAGAAAGTTTCTTATACCAAAAGGAATAAATCTAGTTCTAGTCAGAGAAACAGTTTGAGCTGTATGTTGCCCGCATGGACTAAAATTAATTTGATTCATCCTTTCACTCATAAAATAGGACCTAAGTTAGTCTGGGTTCCTAAGTCTAACCATTGACCTATTGCAGGAGAAAGTGAAAGGAAGCAAAAAACATTAGTACTTAGATAGTTCTTGCTCAAGACACATGACTGGTGATAAGAGAAAGTTCCTTTCACTCTCCAAAATAGATGGAGGAGGAGCTTCGTTTGGTAATGGAAAAAGGGAAATCATTACTGGAGTAGGGAAGATTGGCTCATTTGAATCAAAAGCATTGGAAGATGTCTATCTTGTTGAGGGACTAAAGCACAACCTGCTGAATATTTCACAGTTGTGTGACAAAGGTAATAAAGTTATTTTTATTGCTGCAGGGGTCAAAGTCAAAAGAATGGACACCAAAGAAGTGGTGCTCACTGCAAGGAGATACATAAATATATACAAAGCCGATATTATGGCATTACCAGGATCTAAGATAACCTGTCTAAGTGCTATAGAAAATGATCCCCTCATTTGGCACAGAAGACTTGGTTATGCAAGTCTAAAACAATTAAACATACTTTCTTCCAAAGACATGGTATTGGGATTACCCAAAACCAAGTTTAAAAAGGAAAAGTTATGCAGTGCATGTGTAAGAGGGAAACAGGTAAGATCTTCGTTTAAGTCAAAGAACCATGTTAGCACTACCAAGTATCTTGACCTGGTTCATATGGACTTATGTGGACCCATGAGAGTTCAAAGAAGAGGTGAAAAAAGGTATGTTTTTGTTATTATTGATGATTATTCCAGATTCACATGGACATTATTTCTAGCCTCTAAGAAAGATGCCTTTGGTGCTTTTGAAATCTTCATTAAGAAAATTGAAAAGAAACTGGGCTCTTCTTTAGTTTCCATAAGGTCTGACCATAGTACAAAATTTGAGAATATAAAATTCTTAGAATTTTGTTCAGCAAATGGTGTAGATCATAACTTCTCAGCTCCCAGAACTCCACAACATAATGGAGTGGTGGAAAGGAAAGATAGAACCCTGGAAGACATGGCTAGAACAATGATGCTTGCAGCTGACATTGCTCAAAACCTATGGGCTGAGACAATGAGTACTGTTGCATATATCATAAATAGATGCATGATCAGGCCTATGTTAGATAACACTCCCTATGAATTACTAAGAGGAAGAAAGCCAAATATTTATCACTTTAGAACTTTTGGTTGTAAATGTTTTATTCACAATAATGGAGAGGATAATTTGGAAAAAATTGATGCTAAAAGTGATGAGGGAATCTTTCTAGGATACTCACTTAATAGTAAAGCTTATAGGGTTTTAAACAAACGAGCTAACTGTGTTGAAAAAATCATGCATGTAATCTGTGATGAATTCTGTGTTAAGACTAACCTACAGGAAGGAAGTGACACTGAGGAACAGTAAATGTTATCCAATTCATCCATTGGAGCTATCAAACATGGAGACACCTTGACAAGGGGAACTAAAGCTGAAGTCACAATGACAGAGGGGAACTGAGCCTCAAAATATCCCCATTCAGAACATCAGCGCTAATCCTGGAAGCTCACTAGGGTTGATCCCAAAAGGATACAAGTATCAAGGATCACACCCTATTGAGAATGTACTTACTGATATTACATCTGGGATTACCACAAGATCTGGATTGAGAAATATGTGTGCCTTCAAGGCATTTCTATCAGAAATTAAACCTAAGAAGGTAACTGAAGCATTGCTTGAGGCTGACTGGATCATATCCATGCAGAAAGAGTTGAATCAGTTTGAGAGATGCAAAGTATGGCACTTAGTTTCTCTCCCAAAAGACAGATCAGTAATTGGGACTAAGTGTGTCTACAGAAATAAAGTTGATGAGCATGGAACAGTCACAAGAAACAAGGCAAGATTGCTGTTCCAGGGATACAATTAGGAAGAAGAAATTGACTTTGATGAGACTTTTGCACCTGTAGCTAGACTTGAAGCTATAATACTACTTGTTACTTTTGCTATCTACATGGAGTTTATCCTTTATCAGATGGATATGAAGAGTGCATTCCTAAATTGTATTCTCAAGGAGGAGGTGTATGTTAAACAACCTCCAGGTTTTGAAAGCAAGGAGTTTCCTGATTACGTATATAGATTGGACAAAGCCTTGTATGGATTGAAACAAGCTCCAAGAGCTTGGTATGAAAGACTGTCAAAATTTCTATTGGAACATGGTCATACCAGAGGTAAAATTGACAACACTCTTTTCTTGAAATCAAATGGGAAGGACTTGTTGATTGTACAAATATATGTGGATGATATTATTTTTGGCTCAACAATTATGAGTATGACCCATGAATTTGCCAAACTCATGAGTAGTGAATTTGAGATGAACATGATGGGGGAGCTGAATTACTTCTTGGGCTTGCAAATAAAACAACCAGCCTCTGGAACAATGATTCACCAATAGAAGTATGCTAAAGAGCTTCTTAAAAGGTTCTCCATGGAGGAAGCAAAAGAGATCAACACTCCTATTACCACTTCCATAAAATTAGAGTTGGATGAAGCAGGATCAGATGTTGAGCAAAAATTATATAGAGGAATGATTGGTTCATTATTATATCTCACAGCAAGTAGGCCTGATATTGTGTTCTGTATAGGACTATGTGCTAGATTCCAAGCAAAGCCAAAAGAGTCTTATTTAAAATCTGTGAAAAGAATTCTCAGATACTTGAAAGGAACCACTAATCTTGAATTGTGGTACCCTAAAGGTGATAACTTTAGTTTTGTGGGATACTCAGATGCTGATATTGTAGGTTACTTAGTGGACAGGAAAAGTACTACCGGTATGGCACACTTTCTTGGAACATGTTTGATTACATGGTCCACTAAGAAGCAAAATTCAGTAGCCTTGTCAACTGCTGAAGCTGAATATGTTGCTGTAGGTTCCTGTTGTGCTCAATTTCTATGGATTAAGCAACAACTTAAGGACTTTGGTATTGATGTAGGGCGTGTCCCCATTTTTTGTGATAACACAAGTGCCATAAACATAGCCAAAAATTCTGTTCAACATAAAAGAACTAAGCATATTGATATTAGACATCACTTTCTTAGAGACAATGTTGAAAAAGGGTCTTATATCAATCATGTTTTGTTCTACTGAGGAACAAATTGCTGACATCTTCACTAAGGCTTTGAGTCAAGAACATTTTGAAAAAAATAGGTTAGCCTTGGAGATGATTAAACTTGCATAAGTCTCCCTCAATGCTTGATTAGAATAGGTTGTTTTATAAGTGAATGTTGATTAATTCAGTCTCACACATTAAAAATGTATCCTAAGTCCAAAAATTAGAATATGTTGACTCATGATTATGTTGATTTTGCAGAAAAGCTGGACCACTGAGGCAATTATAACCATTTCTTTCAGGTATGACTAAATTTATCTTACAGTACCTTACTAAGAAACAAGTTGTTTACATGGTCCCTTCAGTTCCATTTAAACCGCCAAAAATCAAGGGATCTGCTCCATTTTAAAAGCTATTCCTTCCTTTCCCATCAGTTCAGACTTCTCAATCATTACTCCTCTGCCACTTATAGTTATCCGCTTTTTCAACTTCCTCTAAAGTTTTCCTTTAAATAAGCTTCTTGAGTCTATCTTAACTTCATTCTCCAAATCAAGAAAAATATCTTATTCCATTATGGCCTCTCCTTCATCCTCTTCATCTTGATCATCCAAAAACCCTACTAAGAACCTTATAAAATCCATTATCCTTCACCCAAACATTACTTTACCTTCCATCATCCCTCCACAAATCTCCCATGAATTGACCAACTTCACTGTATTCCATCATCTCCAAAATCCTTTCTCCAAAATTCCTTCACTTCTTCAGCCTTCATGAAACCCCTTCTTCTTCCTCCACCCATCCTACTCAACGTTATTGAAATTGATAAAAACCCTAGTGACAGAGATGACCTTTCCATAGCAGACTTGATTCCCAGAAAATCCAGATCTCAACCACAAAGAAAACCCTCATTTATTTCTATTGATAACGTAGTTCCTTGGAAACCCTCTCCAACTATCTCTGCATTTTAAACTCCTCACACTAGAGGAAAGAAGAAGTGTGAAGATGCTTCCTTGACTGAAGCACTTTAAGCAAGCAAAAAACAATGGGTCGCCATCTTTGATCCCTCACCTCCTCGTACATCATCCCCTGATATTCTTCTTCGCTCAGTCAAGAAGACTAAGACTATCATGGCTAAAACTACCAAAGTCTTTCCATCTCACAAACCCTCTCTAAAATCTGCACCTAAGAAATTCACCTCTAATCCACTCCAAAGGTCAAGGCTCCCACATCCTCAAAATCTTCACCTTCTAAGGCCTCTTCCAGATCAAAGAAACATGTCAGGAAACCTGTTCCCTCTGATTTCTCTGACTCTGAGTACCATCCAGACACTACTGCTGAGTTGGACTCTGACTATGAGGGTCCTGTACCATCTTCTTATCAAGATACTCCTGAGGCTTATAATCTTCACTTCCAAACATACCAATTAACTAGAGGGAGAGTTATCAGTGGGTTTGGAGGAGCTGACATGCAAACTCTGATGAGAAAACTGAAGTTCCAAGGATGGTTTCTGTTGTTTCTTCAGGGAGATATTCAGAGGAAATTTGGCAAACCTGAAGTCTATGAGTTCTATACAAATGAGATAGGCATAAGTGAGTTATTTTCTACTACTGTGAGAAAGGTTACTGTGAACCTTTACATTGCTGATATTGCTAGGATTCTATATATTCCTTCTGGGGGTTGGGGTCACTATATCAATAGAAATTGTCCACCCCTGGACAACCTTACTTCTACTCTTGAAATTTTTAGAAAGTTCTCTGGGAATCCTCATCTGATTCATCATCAAAGGGTTTTTACGAGAGAGATATCCCCCCTCCATCAGCTCTATTTTGATGTAGTACACAAGATGATCATCTTTAGGAAGGAAAGAAGAAATGTGGCTAGTTTTTTGGATCTCACTCTTATGGAATTGCTGGATACTAAAGTAAGAATTTATCTACCTAGACTTATTCTGAAGCACATACAAAGGCTGCTCATCATGGAGAAAAATGGGCATGCACTTCTGTATGAATTCTGGCTTACCCATATCCTTGAGGAGTTTAGGGTGCTTGTTCAAGTATGGTCTTCACAGACTGTGAAAGACATCATAGGAAGTATGAATCATATGATGCTACCTGGTTCCATGAGGAAGGTGGATAATCCCATGCAGAGACTAAGGAATGCACTGGCTGATAAACAGGGTGAGGTCGAAGCTACACAAGTTGCATTAGAGACAGCACAAGCTGCTCATGGAGAGGAAGGAAGGATTTTTCAAGCTTAAATTTCTTCCCTAACCTCACTACTGGAAAGAGAAAGATCTAAAAATACTGATGTGATTAGGAAACTCACCTCTCTAATTCCCTCCTCTTCATCCCTTTAGCCCTGGTTTCTGATATCCAAGACCAAATTTTTGTTCCTTTCCTTAAATGACTTGTTTTCTATTAGGGTGCTACTGGTTAATATAAGTCACATCATGAATGAAATGGTCTTAGTTGTTTTCACATGTTCTGCTCCTTCTTTATCTTCCTGTATTTATGTTCTATTATTCTGAATTTTGATTGTCTTAGTGATTGCCTCAATGGCCATGAATTATTAAACGATTTTTCACTTGTTGAATCAGCTTTTCGATGATGTCAAAAGGGGGAAGAATAAACTATGCAACACTTATAACTCAATGACTAACCATGCTTCATTCTCTATGATCTTCTAGTCATAGTTCTTTATTGAGTATGTCAGGGTTGAATAAAGTATGCTGAGGTATTGAATTTGTCATCATCAAAATGGATGAATTTGTTAGGAAAAGAAAAATGAAGTTTTGATGATAAACACAATGAATGAAACAGGTTCCACAACATGTTCCATGCAACATGTTCCAAACAGGTGAATCTACTACTGTCGACTGATTAAGATACATATCCTACAAGGCGGACATGATGGAACAAGTTCAAATCTAAAAGAGTGAAGGCAATCCAAGTCAAGATAGGAAGGACATCAAGGCAGTCCAATTCAAACTAGGAAACAAGGAAAGACAACAGAAATTAAAAGATGGAAAAGGCAATCCAATTCATGTAAGGAAAGAAGATCAACTGAAGGTTTAAATCAGGGTTGCTATAAATACAAGGAAAAATATCGAAGCACGGCGCGCACAAAAGAGATAGTCAACAATCAAGCAAACAAGTTCGTCCAGTTGAAGGAGAACCTAATCTATACTTCTTAAGTCATAGATCAGTTGTAATAGGTAGGTTCTTTTAATTATAACGTGTCATAGTTCTTGTACTCAGTGATCTATAAACTAAGACAGAAGTATTTGTCTTCAAGTTGGGGAACTCGAAGATTTGGGAACACTTATCTTGAGTGAGATTTGTGTTTTTGTAGTGATAGGAATTAGAAGTTTTAACTCCTAAGTTACAAGAAGCCTTGTAATTGTTTGATTGTTGAGGCTTAAGAGTTTTAGTGAAGTTGGGGTTAAATTCTATAGAGGTACAGGTCGTGATTTTTTACACCTTTCTTGAGCCGGGTATTTTTCACGTAAAAACACTAGGTTCAGCTTTCTCTTCTGCGAACTGCGTTTACTTACCTGTTGCACAGATAGGCAAATAGTAGAATCGAGAAATCAGTAGGACCCATCTCTAACCAGATTATATTTTGCAGAAGCATTCTTGAACATTGTTGATGGATAACGTAAAGGTATGATTTCTCCTTAAGTCTTGCCCCTTCTTGACTTCAAGTATTCATAAAAGTTTAACACTATTTATTAAAGTACATATTTGTTTTTACTTAATTAAATATTAATTTTGATGGTGGATAGTAATTCGAGTGATGAATTTATTATGGCCAGGAACGATGGGAGCATCATACTTCATATGGTTATAACTCACGATTGTTATTATAAGTATACTTTCCAACAACCTTTTCTTATTTTGAACAATTATTATAATTATTTGAGTTTAATAATTTTCATTGGTGCATAATTTCGCGTTATTTTTGAAATAAGTTATGGTTAGTTTGCTTCCTTAAGGTAGACTGTAGCAAGCTAGATCATGTTGAACAAGGTCCGAAGTCTAATTTTTTAAATTGCTATTGTTTTCAAAAAATAACATTCTGTATATGGTTCAGCTTATCTAATTTGAAAGTGGAAGAGGCGGGCGATTTGGTAGTTCTTTGAAAGACGTAGGAGGAGGATTAAGAACAGAGAATCTGCAGCTAGATCAAGGGCTCGTAGTTGGAAGCTTTTGGTCAGCATCTGTGTCTGTGCTGCCATTGATCAGGTTCTTCTCTCTCTTAGTTGCTGAGGTGGCAATGCTATCTATGCTCAAGAGGTTCTTCGCCATGCTAAATTTCAGTTTCCTGGCCGAAAAAAGATCATTGTCAGCAACAAGTGGTATGTTTTTATCCTAAGAATCACCATTAATCTCTATGTTACGATGCTATTTTTTGAAAATTAATATTTTTGGATACTAAAAATATTTGAGTTATAATTATACAGTTTTGTAGGATTAACATGTATGATTTTGATATTCTTAAAATCTCATATAATGCAGAAGCTCATACTAGAGAGCTCACGTAAACTTTCATAGCTCTTTTTTGTATTGTAGACCCAAAGTTGGGTGTCTTTATTTAACATCATTAAGAGGATAGAATTTAGTTTTAAAAGGATGTCTTTCATTTTTTGGACAACTCTTTAACTTTTAAGCTTCACATGACATGTTTAAGACCGTAATGTTTAAAATCACAAAATTAAAAGACATTTAATACATTCTAAATATCTCTTATTTTCCTTTCAAGAAGTAAAGGGTAGCCTAAATTTTTGTTTGATCTCGAGTGTAAATGATAGAGAAGGTGTAAATATGTAGACTATATTGCTTTAATTTTGTTGCCATCTGCTTTTGTGCCACAAGCTGAGAATATGGTGAACATGGCACTAGAATTTGGGAAAGCAGCAAGTAGCTAGGAGAGAAGCATATGAAAGATCATTGATGTTTCTAGCAAGTAACTAGCAAAAGTGACAGCCTTTTGTCAGAATTAACTTCAAAATGTTTAACAACAATTTATATCGGCACCGAGAAATAATGAAAATTACCTGCAGGTCTTTGGCAATGCCATCTATTATCTCCGATTCTATAAGAGGTTCATCTCCTTGTATGTTAACGACAATGTCATACTTATTTCCAAGCTTTTGAAGAGCTTCATTACAATGCTCGGTTCTCCAATTCAACAATTGAGCATTAGCAATTTTACGAACTGAAATTGTCAAATTCTACCTATGAATTAATTGTTGGTTGGCTGCTGATCAACTGAAGTTTGCATAATTATTGTATTTTTTTGACTGTGCAGTCAATGGTCTATCGAAAATAACCTCTCTACTTGGGTTGAGGCGGTGATATGAACTACGTACACTTTACCCTCCTCAGACTCCACTTTGTAGTGATACACTCAATATGTTGTTATTGTTGTTGTTTCTTTACTGTGGCATGTCAATCCAATCCCTTGAGCGATCTAACTTAGTTGCAGTGAATGAAGTGAATAAATGAGAGGGTTGCTTTGTTTTTTTTCCAGTTGGGTCAGATTTGTATGGGTGAAAATAATTGTGGGGATGGAGGTGGGGGTCATTATTTTTAGAGCCACTTGGCAATTTCCCTTTTAAAACTTAACAAATTATTTTTAATGTTAAATAATGATTCGTTAACGAAAATGATAAATATGAGTCATTTGTTGGATGGCGAGGGTATATGTTAGCCATTTTTTAATAAGGAGTATATCAACTCTAATTCACAATATTGAGTAATATATTTGATCATTTTTTCTAAATTATAAATATATATATTGTAAAAGACCTACTTTATAATTATAAAAACAAAAAATTATACTAATTAACATAATTTCTGAGATAGGAAGATCAACTGTTAATTTACTTTTTTCCTTCAAATTATTTTTTATCTTATTCACTAACCAAACGACTCCTAACATGTTAAAAAATAAAGTGTTTTTAGCATTAGAAAATCAGTATATTAATGACTAAATACTATTTCGGGCATCTAAACTCTGGTTTTCATCAATTCAGACCATCTCAACTTATAGAAAAAGACTAAATAGTATAACCTTAAACGTGAAATATATTTTTGACTACATCTAATTTTGCTTCTTGATTATTAGTGTGACTGTGATTTATCATGTTCCTCTTTAATTTACTACACTTTTTTATATTCAAAAGAGAAAATACCCAATTACTTCCCTGAACTATACCCAAAAAGACTATGACACACCTCAACTTAAAGGGGGTCCTATTACCCCCCTGAACTAATTAAAAGTGTAATTTTGACACCCTTAGTGCCTAAGTGGTGCCTACGTGGCACATACGTGTTGTGCCATGTATGTGCCACGTAGGCACCACTTAGGCACTAAGGGTATCAAAATTACACTTTTAATTAGTTCAGGGGGGTAATAGGACCCCCTTTAAGTTGAGGTGTGTCATAGCCTTTTTGGGTATAGTTCAGGGGGTAATTGAGTATTATCTCTATTTTTTAAATTTTTATACTAAATAATATACCATACATATTGATATATTTTTATATACATTTATTCTTAATTAACACTTGATACACGTGCAACGCACGTGGACTAGACTAGTATATATATATATATATATATATATATATATATATGTAAAACATTAAGGGTTATTGTATCTTTGAGGGACTAAATCAAAGGTATTATCATTTCTTTTTTCTTTTTGGTTGGATTGTCATAGCTATTACTCTGCTTAAAATTCATGTAAATAACTTATACAATGATAAAGGCATTCAAAAAGACAAAATTAATTTTTTCCTAAATCATATGAAGATCAAGCATTTAAGGATATAACTGAAAATTCATCAACTTCAATTTAAATATAATTGAATATTTTAAATGATATTTTATGGATCAAAATTTATTTAGTACCATAAATCAAAAACCCAACAAAATATAACTATTCTATGTGTTATTAATTTTTGGATTACAAATTTTTGTACAACTTGTCTTTAAACCAAAATCCTTATATAACTTGTCTTCGAACTGAATATCCCTCATATTTTACAAAGTTTACTCGAGAAAATGATAAATATGGACCCTTATGTCTTGAGAGTTAAATAGTCCTTTGTGTTATGAAACACAAAAGAATAGAGAAGAAGAAGAATAGAGAGAATAGAGAGTAATTGTTATTTCTCTTGAGGGGTGATTTACAATGAAGAAAGCCTTCTATTTATAGGGAAAATTTGCTCCTAGTTTTACACAAAAAGACAGATACATCAAATCCTGATAGACATCAAATAGATCTTCATAGACATTCACTATAATTGATATATATCATAACACTACCACTTGAATGTCTAACAATAGCTGCCTCATTAAAAACCTTACAAGGAAAACCCAGTGGGACAAAACCTTGTAAGGGAAAAAGAGTACAATGTGTATTAACTCCCCCTAATAAGAACATCCTTGAATCTTTGCATTCCGATCTTATGCACCATCTTCTTGAAAGTTGCAGTTGGAAGAGACTTGGTGAATAAATCAGCCACATTGTCACTTGAACGAATTTGTTGTACATTAATATCACCATTCTTTTGGAGCTCATGTTTATAGAAGAGCTTTGGCCAAATGTGCTTCATTCTATCTCTTTTTATGAATCCTTCTTTAAGTTGTGCTATGCATGCTGCATTATCTTCATATAAAATCATGGGTACTTTGTCACATTTCAAGCCACATTTTTCTCGAATGAGATGTATTAAATACCTCAACCACACACACTCTCATCTTGCTTCATGAATAGCTATAATCTCAGCGTGATTCGATGAAGTGGCTATGATAGACTTCTTTGTTGATATCTAAGATATGGCAATACCCCCAAATATGAATACATAGCCTATTTGAGATCGAGCTTTATGCGGGCCAAATAAGTACCAGCATCAGCATAACCAACAAGATCAGAACTGTAATCTTTAGAATAAAATAAACCCATATCGGTAGTCTCTATTAGACACCATAATATGTGTTTGATCCCATTTCAATGTCTCCTAGTAGGAGCAGAACTATACCTTGCTAACAAATTAGCTGAAAAGGATATATCAGTCCTTGTAGTACTTGCAAGATACATTAGTGCACCAATTGTACTAAGATATGGTATTTCAGGACTAATGGGTTTCTCATTCTTTTCTTGAGGTCAGAATGGATCTTTATTCACATCAAGTGATCGAAAAACCATCGGAGTACTTAATGGATATGCTCCATACATATAGAATCGTTTCAACACCTTTTCTGTGTAAGCAGATTAATGGACAAAGATACCGTTTGTCAAATGCTCAATTCGCAAACCAAGGCATAACTTTGTCTTTTCGAGATCTTTCATCTCAAATTCTTTCATTAGGTAATCAATTGCCTTTTGAAGCTCTATTGGAGTTCCATTATGTCATCGACATAGACAGTAAGTATAACAAACGCCAACGTTGTTTTCTTTATGAAAACACATGGGCAAATTTCATCATTCGTATAACCTTTCTTAGATAAATATTCACTAAGACGGTTATACCACATCCATCTAGATTTCTTCAAACCATAAAATGATCTTTGCGATCTAATGGAATACATTTCCTGAGGCTTTGAACTATATGCTTTCGATATTTTAAATCCTTTGGGAATTTTCATATATATCTCTTTATCAAGTGATCCATATAGATAGGTTGTTACCACATCCATTAAATGCATTTCAAGTCTCTCATGGACAGTGAAACTAATAAGATAAGGCAATGTTATTGCGTCCATAACTGGTGAATATGTCTCATCATAATTGACACCAGGCCGTTGTGAAAATCCTTGGTATTTTATTTTTCTTATTTCTTTTTCGTACAAAGACCTATTTATAGCCAACAGGCTTAACACCATTAGGTGTTTGAGCTCTAGGTCTAAAAACTTTACGTTTGGCAAATGAATTCAATTCAGACTAAATTGTTTCTTGCCATTTTGGCCAGTCATTTGCTTGTCGACATTCTGTGAAAGATCGAGGTTCAATATACTCACTATCTTGCATGATTTTTTTTGCAACATTATATGCATAGACATAATCCACTACTATTTCAGATCGATTCAAATTAGTTTCAATATCACTTGAATTTATGGATAGTTCCTCATTTTCTTGAGTCTCAGGCGCATTAATTCCTTCAGGAATATTAACATTGCTCAAATTTTGAACTTCCATATGAGGATCTTTCATAGTGTCATCTTGACCATTTGTTTTTTTTTTCAAGGATTTCGATCCTTAGAACCTAATGGTCTACCACGCTTCAAGCGTGCTTTAGATTCATTAGCTATGACACTAGTGGATGGTCCTTTAGGGACATCAATTTTATTTGGGACATTATCTGCAGGAATATGTGATTTAGTGATCCTTTTCAAATCTATAAATGCGTCTGGCATTTGTTTTGCAATTTTTTGCAGATGAATAATATTTTGTACTTTTTGATCACAAATAGAAACACATGGATCAATATGAGATAGTGATGGATTTTTTCACAAAATTTCTTTTTTAATGTCATTATCTTCTCCCCCTAATTTTGGAAAACTATCTTATCAAACAGAAAGTTAGCAAATCGAGCAGTGAACATATTTGTAACACCCTAAATCTGGTACCCAAAATGCTACACGGTACTCATGACCCCGAAGGACCACAAGTTAACCCATGACTGATATCTATACCTGAACACTACATAATAAACTGTATAAATCCAAAAATAAAGGCTGAAAGGTCATAAGGTTCAAAACTGTAACATAACTGATAAAATATAACATGTGGAGGGGGTATGAAATACCCAAAACAACTGAAATAACTGTCTGAACATGCTAGTCTGAAAAGCCTATAACTGACTGAACTGTCTGAAGAAGGAGTTGATGGGATATGTCCCCAACTAACTCTAACTACTAAAATAATTTAATTAATGAGATAATAAACTAATGGTCATGTCCTCTAAGGATGAGGAATCACTACTAACTCTGACTGCTGAGACTGGAATGCTACTGATGCTCTGGAGCTCGTGCTTCTGAACCTATGGTATAAAACACCATAGTGCAAATGCATCAGTACATTTGAATGTACTGGTATGCATGTGAGGTAGGCTGAATGCAAAGGGTTCACATGCATAAACTGTACTAACTGACTTAATAACATGAACGCGAGAATACATGCATGAATACATAATAACTATAACTGAGTTTGTGATGACATGATTACTGAATCTGAGTTCTGATAACTGTATAACTGAAATAACTAATACTGAGCGACTGTATCTGACAGTGTAGTTTCTGATAGAACTAGCTGAGTTTAATACTATTTTGAGTTGACTGTATCTGACAGTCCTAAATTCTGTAGAACTATCTGAGTTCTATTACTGAGACTGAATGACTGTATTTGACAGTCCTGATTCTGTACTAAAACTATGGGAAATTTGTCATCTAAACGACATGCCCTAAATAATGCAATATAGCTGAGTTGGGTCCAATCTGTAACCCCAATTGGAAGGATGTGATTACCGTGCCACTGGTAAGGACAATCTATGAGTAACCCTCATATAACAGGTAACTCTAGCGAGAATGGTGGGAACCCTAATATAATAGGTTAATCCACGTTATCCACTCTCATATAACAGGATATGATGTCTCAACCTATGCTGGCTACGTAGTTCTGGAATGTAAGGATTTCTTCTAAGAATCACACCCTAATATAACTGGTGGGTTCCCATCCTTGGGTTCGCTCGGTGCTAATTTCTAGTCCCATCTGAATAGACACTGAACATGATTAACTAAACTGACTGGACTGAGTTGATTGAATTTTCGTGGACTGACGGAATGCTACTTAGATCTAATAACTGTCTGAGATTTCTAAGATTACTGGATTTCTGAGCTTTCCTGAGTCACATAACTGACTGAGTTCTATGGATCATGGCTTGACTGAGGATATCGTGAAAACATGACATTGTCTCTAGGCACACAACTATATTTTTTGGGTACAAGTACCCCAGGACTCGATGGACAGAAACCGACAAAGCATGACTTTCTTGAATACATGACCAACATCAACAATCCATAATATAATAAGTTGGAGATTTCTTGAAGTACAAGTTCTAAAGCACCACAACGGCTATACATGTATCCATAATTCACTGACTAAGACACTTCATCAAATATTTGACATGCATAAACTTGTACATGAATAGGGATTTCATATTATCACACTAGTATGGAAATTTTCCTTCACATAAGAATTTAATCAAACACATGGGGAGAATACTTTGGTTATACCATCATCAATGAATCTAATTGTCATGGTTGCATAAATAAATTTACAAATTTGAAGGGATTATCATGATTATCATGCAAATCATCATATACTAGGGTCAATAATTAGAATATGTAATTTAAAAACATGAATCAAAACCCCATAACATCATGAACATGAATTCCAATTCAATTTACATCATGAATATTCATAAATACACAAATCTTGAAATCTGAAGAGAGATTCTTGAGCTTCATGGGTGAAAGGGACCTATGAATCAACACATGACATACCTTGATTGTGAGTTTCTTGAAGTCCTTGGACTTGAAGAACTTGAACCTCTTAGTTTCTTGAAGAATGATTTAGATCTTGTTCTTGGGGATTATCTTTGAGAGAAAACCCTAATTTGATGTTGTAGATGGATAAAGAACTTATGAGCCTATGTATGATATTATTAGGTATTAGAAAGGGTGGTAAAGAATCGAAAAGCCCTTTTTAAAAATGACTTAAAATAACTGAATGAAATATGCGACAGTGGGTGCGATGATCCGTCATTGGGTTGATGGTCCATCGGTCCTGACCATTGCACCTGGACAGAAGAGGGGTTCAGTGCCTCTCCTACGACGGCTTGGGCGACGGTTCGTCGCTAGCTCGATGGTCCGTTGGTCTGAGCCATCTCTCTTAGGAAGAATGTGGTCTAACTTTCTCTGCTGCGATGGTTTAGGCGATGGTCCATCGCTAGCTTGACAGTCCATCGGCCTTCACCATCACACCTGGGCTGTTTTGACTGCTTTCTGTATTTCAGCTATAACTTTCTACCCTGTTACCGGATTTTGATGAAATAGGTATCGATGGAAAGCTTATTCAATTTTCCACTCAGCAAAAATTGAAAATTTTAAAAATTCTATGTGTATAAAAGTGGATTCATCTTTCAAAGTAAGTTTTTAACATTTTTGGGATGATTTCAAGCTAGGTAGTAGTATAGGGTATTACAATATCTCTCCCTTGAGAACATTCATCCTCAAATGAGACTGAGTGAGAGGGGAGAAGATTAAATGACGTACACTCTGAACATGAACAACTGAAATATGATCTCATGATTGACATGACTGATAACTGAATATATCATACCGAACATACATATCTGATGCATGTGTAACTGATTCATGAATGAATGAATGGGTGTTCTGATGAACTAAGGTTCTCACAATGAAAATGCACGTCTGATGCATGATTATATGACTGAACTGATGAATGCATGACTGAATAGCTATGGTATGTAATACCAAGTTCATAATGGAATTCTGAACATGAAACTGAATAAGCTTAAGGAGAACTGTTACCTTGAGCTAGGTATGAGTTAGCGGGGAAGAGGTGAGGATACTTGGTATGCATGTATACTTCTACTTCCCAAGTAGCTCCTTCAACAGACTGATTTCGCCAAATAACTTTGACTAGAGGGACTTCTTTATTCCTTAGTCTACGAGTCTAATAGTCCAGGGTTTTGACTGGAATTTCTTCATAAGAGAGGCTATTCTGAACATCTATGCTCTGAATAGGGACTACAACTGTTGGGTCACCTATGAAATTCTTAAGCAAAGAGACATAGAAGACTGGATGAACTAAGGCTAGATCTAAAGGCAATTCGAGCTCATAAGCTACCTTGCCGAATCGACTAAGAATCTTGAAGGGACCGACATATTAGGGACTGATCTTTCCCTTCTTGCTGAATCTCTTCACTCCCTTCATGGGAGAGATCTTTAGATAGACATAGTCACCAACCTTGAACTCTAGGTCCTTTCTAAGTACATCTGCATAAGACTTTTATCGGCTCTGAGTAGCCCGGAGTCTTTCTCTGATCAATTGGACTTTCTCTAAGGCATCGAATACTAAATCAGGACCTATGAATGAGGCCCCACTTACTTCGAACCAACCAACTGGAGATCTGCACCTCCTACTATAGAGAGCTTCTAATGGAGCCATCTTAATACTGGAATGATAGCTATTGTTGTATGCAAACTCAATCAAGGGAAAGTGGTCATCCCAACTACCCTTGAAATCAATTGCACACGCCCTTAGCATATCTTATAATGTATGAATGGTCCTTTCTTCTTGACCATCTGTCTTAGGATAGAAGGTGGTACCGAAATGAACTTGGGTACCAAGACCCTTTTGGAACGCTTTCCAGAAATGAAAGGTGAACTAGGTACCTCTGTCTGAGATAATGGATAATGAAACTCCATGCAATCTGACCAACTCTCTGATACAGAGTTTGGCGTAATCCTCGACTAAATAAGAGGTATAGATTGGAAGAAAATGAGCTGATTTGGTTATCCTGTCTACAATGACCAAACCAAATCATGCTGTTGACGGGTACGAGCCAAACCCTTCATGAATTCCATGTTCACTTCTTCCCACTTACAAGTAGGAATACTAAACTCCTACATAGACCCACTAGGCTTTTGATGCTCTATCTTAACCTACTGATATGTAGAGCACTTAGCCACAAACTCTGTAATATCTCTCTTCATCCCACCCCACCAATAGATCTCTCGCAAGTCACGGTATATATTTATGGATGAATAGAGTAGCGTGCACCATGCGCTTCTGCAAGAATTCGCTGCCTTAATTCGTCTACACCTAGAACACACAGATGACCCTGACAACGCAATACACCATCTCCTCCTTGGGAGAAAACCTCTACTTTCTGACCCTTAACTAACTCTTTTAACTTGACAAGGATGAGATCTCTATCTTGCTTTTCTTTCACCTTAGAAACTAGAGACGATTTTGAACTACTCTGAACCCATATGTCATCCTCCTCTGAATCGACTAAGCGAGCACCTAGTCAAGAAAGCTGATGGATTTCCAGAGCGAAATTCTTCTTACTGTCCTCAACTTGAGAAACACTACCCATAGACAGTCTACTGAGAGAATCGGCCACAACGTTGGCCTTGCCCGGATGATAAAGAACACTAATGTCATAATCTTCCAAGAGCTCTAACCACCTTCTCTGACGAAGATTGAGATCTTTCTGAGAAAAGACATACTTAAGGATCTTATGATCTGTGAACACTTCTACATGAACTCCGTATAGATAATGCCTCTAAATCTTTAAGGCAAATACTATGGCTTCTAACTCAAGATCATGAGTCGGATAATTCTTCTCATGAGGTTTAAGTTGCCTGAAGGTGTAGGCTATGAACTTACCATGATGCATGAGGACACAACCAAAACCTCCTCTGGATGCATCACAATACACTATGAACCCATCTGGGCCATCTGGAAGAGCTAAGACTGGAGCTGAGGTGAGTCGAGTCTTCAACTCCTGAAAACTCTTCTCGCAAGGATCTGACCACTGAAACTTGACTTTCTTCTGAGTCAATCTAGACATAGGGGATGCAATAGATGAAAATCCCTCAACAAACCGTTTGTAATATCCAGCCAAACCTAAGAAACTCCTGATGTCTGATGGAGAGACAGGTCTGGGCCATTTTCTTACCGCTTCGATCTTTTGATGTTCTACTCTAATGCCATCACTGGAAATGATATGGCCAAGGAATGTTACTAACCTTATCCAAAACTCGCACTTATTGAATTTGCCAAATAACTGATGATCTCTGAGAGTCTAAAGTACGATTCTAAGATGGTCTGCATGATCACGCTTACTGCGAGAATAGACCAGAATATCATCTATGAAGAATATGACGAACATGTCCAAGTACTGCTTGAACAACCGGTTCATCAAGTCCATGAAAGCGGCTGGGGAATTAGTAAGACCGAAGGACATGACCAGAAACTCAAAGTGTCCATACCGAGTATGAAAAGCTATTTTTAGAATTTCACATTATCTGACTCTGAGCTGATGATAACCGGATCTAAGGTCTATCTTAGAGAAATAGCTGGCACCCTGAAGCTGGTCAAATAAGTTATCGATTCTATGAAGGGGATACTTGTTCTTGACTTTAAATTTATTGAGCTGACAGTAATCAATACACATTCTGAGGGAACCGTCTTTCTTGCACACGAATAAAATTGGTGCACTTCACGGGGACATACAGGGCCTGATGAACCACTTTTCTAAGAGATCATTCAACTGCTCTTTGAATTCTCTGAGTTCTACTGGTTCTATTTGATATGGCAAAATAGATATAGGTTGAGTATCTGGAAGAAGATCAATGCCAAAGTCTATTCCCCTTTCAGGAGAAATTCCTGAAAGATCTCCGAGAAAGACATCTGAATATTCATTCACTACTAGGATTGATTTAAGACTGAGAGTTTCAGATCTAGAGTCCTTAACATGAACAAGATGATAGACACACCTCTTAGATATCATTTTCCGTGCCCGAAGGTAGGAAACAAGCTGACCTCTGAATGCTGAAGTACTACTCTTATACTCTAGGATGGGTTTATTCAAAAACTGGAATTGGACTATTCTATTTCTACAGTCAACTGTGGCATAGCAGGAATAAAGCCAATCCATACCGAGAATGACATCAAAATCAGTCATCTCTAATTCGACTAAGTCTGCTGAAGTGACTTTCTAAAATATCATAACCAGGAAGTTCCTGTATACCCGCTGGGCTATGATGGTCTTATCCACTGGGGTAAATATTGAAAAGGGCTCTTCTAGAATTTTGGGAATGGTTTCAAAATCGCCTGCTATATAGGGAGTAACAAAAAAGAAAGAAGCTCCTAGATCTAGCAAAGCATAAACATGCACACAAAAGATCTGTAATGTACTAATAACCATATCAGGAGAATTTTCCTGATCTTGTCGGGACTGGAGATCATAAAATTGATTTAGGCGTTACCCACTAGTAGCACTGGAGGTGGAACCTTGCTACATTAGGTAATCAAACTAAGCTAAGGAACGGTTCTGCTGACCCTGAGGACCTGGATGAGGACAATATCTGACTCTATGTCCTGGCTTTCCACATCCAAAATAAATACCACTACCAGCTCTGCAAATATCTTGATGGTGTTGCCATAAGTCTGGCAAAGAGGATAGGTGCGGGCACTGCTAACACTTCCCTGAGACTTAGAGCCTGGAGCTCTATCTCTGTTACCGTCTATGAATCTAGGAGCTAGTGCACTATATGAAGAAGGAGATGGAACTGATGACTTATGAAGAAACTGAGAACGGTTTCCTCCTTCTGATTTGGGCTGAGCAATGTTAAAACTACTTGTCCTTTCATTCTTATTATGCTTCTACCTTATCTGAATCTTTTTCTCTTCTATCTGTTGAGCATGGGTCATAAGCCTGGCTATGTTTATGTCACTATTCAACATCATGGACCTACACTCATTGACTACACTATCATTCACCCCAAAAACAAACTTACTCATCTTGGCCTTGTTGTCTGCAACCACATGAGGGGCATATCTGGCTAATTAAGTAAACTTAAGAGAATACTCTTTCACCGTCATATTTCCCTACCTGAGGTTGATAAATTCTAACACCTTAGCCTTTCTCAGCTCTTGAGGAAAGAATCTATCTAAGAATGCGGTGACAAACTCCTTTCACTCAATAGGCCCTGCATCATCTGGACTTTCTAACTTCCATTATTAAAACCAAGTGTGAGAAACGTCCTGCAACTGATATATAGCTAGCTCAGTGCTCTCTTTAAAAGTAACCCCCATGATGTCTGTAACCTTCTGAACCTGATCGATGAGAGTCCTCATTTGGCTTAGACCCAAGAAAGAATGGAGGATTCATTCGGGTGAAGTTCTGAATCCTGGCTGCAGCTGAATTGGCCACTGAGTTGGCCGAAATGACAGCTGGTCATTTATTCTGAGCAACAACTGACTGAACAAGAGTAGTGAATGCATCTCTAAACTCTGCATGAGAGACATGCTCGCCTAAAGAATCTTCGTGCTGAGGGGCTGACTGAGTTCTAGTCCTCTTCTTGGGATGCATGTTCTGTAAGCGAAAGAGAAAAGGATTAGACTGAGAGATTAACTTGAGATTATTCTCACTGGCACGACATGAATACCAAAATATAGGAAACTATTCCTAAAACATCTCATAGCCTCCTGCACATAAATGTGGCACACAACACACCCATGTACAAAACTTTACTAGATGCGGCTTTTAGACTTCCTAGGACTCTATTGAACCTTAGGCTTTGATACCAAGTTTGTAATGCCCCAAATCTGGTACCCAGAATACTACACAGTTCTCATAACCCCAAAGGACCACAAGCTAACCCATAACTGATCTTTGTACCTGAAAACTGCATAATATACTATATAAATGAGGAAATAAAGGCTAAAAGGCCATAAGGTTCAAAACTGTAACATAGTTGATAAAATATACCACTGGAAGGGGTATGAAATACCCAAAACAACTGAAATAACTGTCTGAACATGCTAGTCTAAAAATCCTCTAACTGACTAAACTGTCTGAATAAGGAGTTGATGGGACATGTACCCAACTAACTCCAACTACTGAAATAAATTAATTAATAAGATAATAAATTAATGGTCATGTCCTCGAAGGATGAGGACTCACTGCTAACTCTGACTGCTGAGACTGTAATGCTACTGATGCTCGTGCTTCTAAACTTATGGTATAAAATACCATAACACAAATGTGTCAGTACATTTGAATGTACTAGAATGCATGTGAGGTAGGCTAAATGCAAATGGTTCACACGCATGAACTATACTAACTGACTGAATAACATGAATGGGAGAATATATGCATGAATACATAATAACTAAAACTGAGTTTGTAATGACATGATTACTAAATCTGAGTACTAATAACACGAGATACTGATAGCTATATAACAAAAATAAATAATACTTAGCGACTATATCTGACAATCTAGTTTCTGATGAAACTAGCTGAGTTCCGTACTATTCTGAGTTGACTGTATCTGACAGTCCTAAATTCTATAGAACTATCTGAGTTCTATTACTGAGACTGAATGACTGTATGTGACAGTCCTGATTTTGTACTAAAACTGTGGGAAAGTAGTCATCTAACTGATATGCCCTAAATAATGCAATATATCTAAGTTGGGGTCTAATTTGTAACCCCAATTGGAAGGGTGTCAATACTATGCCACAGGTAAGGACAATCTGTGAGTAACCTTCATAGAACAGGTAACTCTAATAAGAATGGTGGGAACACTAATATAATAGGTTAAACCACCTCAACTACCCTCATATAATAGGTTATGATGTATCAACCTACGCTGGCTACGTAGTTCTAGAACGCAAGAATTCCTTCTAAGAATCACACCCTCATATAACAGGTGGGTTCCCATCCTTGGGTTCGCTCGGTGCTAATTTCTACTCCCATCTAAATAGACACTAAACATGATTAACTGAACTGACAGGATTGAGTTAACTGAATTTTCGTGGACAGACGGAATGCTACTAAGATCTGATAATTGTCTGAGATTTCTAAGATTACTAGATTTCTAAGCTTTCCTGAGTCACATGACTGACTGAGTTCTATGGATTATGGATTGACTGAGGATATCGTGAAAACATGACACTGGCTCCAGGCACACAGCTATATTTTTTAGGTACAAGTACACCCCAGGACTCAATGGACAAAAACTGACAAAGCATGACTTTCTTGAATACATGACCAACATCAACAATCCATAATATAATAAGTTGGAGATTTCATGAAGTACAAGTTCTAAATCACCACAAGGGCTACACATGTATCCATAATTCACTGACTAAGACACTTCATCAAATATTTGACATGCATAAACTTGTACATGAATGGGGATTTCATATTATCACACTAGTATGACACTTTTCCTTCACATAGGCATTTAATCAAACACATGGGGAGCATACTTTGGTTATACCATCATCAATGCATCT
Source organism: Capsicum pubescens (assembly GCA_030864215.1). Classification (NCBI taxonomy): domain Eukaryota; kingdom Viridiplantae; phylum Streptophyta; class Magnoliopsida; order Solanales; family Solanaceae; genus Capsicum; species Capsicum pubescens. The sequence continues at coordinate 143,936,023 of CM061548.1, read as the reverse complement.
AATTGTCATGGTTGCATAAATAAATTTACAAATTTGAAGGGTTTATCATGATTATCATGCAAATCATCATATACTAGGGTCAATAATTAGAATATGTAATTTAAAAACATGAATCAAAACCCCATAAAATCATGAACATGAATTTCAATTCAATTTACATCATGAATATTCATAAATACACAAATCTTGGATTTTGAAGAGAGATTCTTGAGCTTCATGGGTGAAAGGGACCCATGAATCAACACATGACATACCTTGATTATGAGTTTCTTGAAGTCCTTGGACTTGAAGAACTTGAATCTCTTAGTTTCTTGAAGAATGATTTGGATCTTGTTCTTGGGGATTATCTTTGAGAGAAAACACTAATTTGACGTTGTAGATGAATAAAGAACTTATGAGCCTATGTCTGACATTATTAGGTATTAGAAAGGGTGGTAAAAGATCGAAAAGCCCTCTTTAAAAATGACTTAAAATAACTGAATGAAATATGCGATGGTGGGTGCGACGGTCCATCGCTGGGTCAACGGTACGTCGGTACTGACCGTCGCACTTGGGATAAATAGGGGTTCAGTGCCTCTCCTATGATGGCTTGGGCGACGGTCCATCACTGGCTCGATAGTCCGTCAGCCTGAGTCGTCACTTTTAGGCAGAATATGGTCTCATTGCCTCCATTGCGACAGTTTGGGCAATGGTCCATCTCTATCTCAATGGTCCTTCGGCCTTCACCGTCGCACCTGGGCAGTTTTGACTGCTTTCTGTATTTCAGCCATAACTTTCTACCTCGATCCCGGATTTTGACGAAATGGGTATCGATGAAAAACTTATTCAATCTTTCACTCAACTCTGCAATTAACCTGTTCTCAATTCATATTTTATAAAATGTTATTTCATTTCTTCAAGTTTTAAGTTTCCTAATTTACAACCTGTACGTTTAAATACGCTATTGCTATTTATTTCGTATAGGTCTTCTGCTTTTATTATGGCCTTATTTACTTCAAAACCATCTTCATAGATTATTTCTACATTCATAAAATAGTGTTCTCACATTCTTGAATTTCTTCCTCAGTTTCTCTTTCATTTGTATATTTATAATCTGTAAATCTTACTGAGGTGTCTCCTTTCTTATTAATATATATTAAATGATATGTGGGTTTTAATATTTCTTTCTTACTGAAGTTTTCTAAATTCCATTCTAATCCAGCATATTCTTCTGGATTTATCTTTAAAGGCTTCATTAATTAAATTCTCTTATTTCCCATTATACTTACTATATCATCTATCTTTAGATTAAATTTTGTACGACTATTAGTGAAAAGATTTCCTATAAATCCTAAACTTATTAATAAATTATTATGATTATTCATTTTTTCGTATTCTTTAGTCTGATCTTTATATATTTTCCAAATTCTAAAGAATTTATCATATAATCTGGACTATAATAAAAAAGTCCTCCATTTATTGACATGTCTACTTCTGTTATTCCTATTGTGCATCTTTTCAAGTCCGACCATCTATTATCATATATTGTGTCTAATACCTTAGTTCCTAGATTTTTTCTAGTTAGGCCTTTCAATCCTACTACTATGAGTCCCATATGCATGAGGCTCATGTTTGATTTTTCAATGTCTTAAAGATTCTGGACTTATTAAATTTATGCTAGCACTATCATTTCCAATTACGCATAATTGCTCTTCCCTATAATGTTTATATAATTGTGCCATTGAAAATATTCCTTCATTGTATAAAGTCTTAGCGCTTAATAGTTTTCATTTATTTTGTTAAAAAAGTTGTATGTCTTTGTCCACGTCTACTATCTCTTCTAGTTGTTGTCTTGAAATCATTTTTGGTTTATTTATAATTCTAGATAACATGTAGTTGTTAGTCTTTCTCGGGTGAAGCTTGGTTTTGGTCTGTCTTGTCTGTTCGTGGATGTTGAAAAAAGATCCATGCTTTTGGTTTGGTTTTAATAGCTTTTTTTTTCTTTTTGTGGAGTTATTTTTATCTTTTTTAGTTGTTCTATTAATTCTTCTATATTTTTATCTGGACTATCTTTTTGATTTTCTTTTTCTATGTTTTTATTAAGTTCTACTAGTAATAAAATTATAATATTAGTTTGTTTTATGATTAAAGAGTCTGCTTTTCCTTGAGGTTGATGATCTAATAATCCTTCGGAATTTGGTTGAATTTGTGCAGCCTTTTGTAATATTGCTAGATAAAGTTTATCTTATAGTATATCATTCATGAGAGTATTATATGTCTTATTTGGTTAATTTCTTTTCGTACTTCTTGTAATACTAGCTTTATCTCAGGATTTTTTAGGTTACCCTTGTCTTTATTAATTAAAACTTTGAATTTTTTGTCTAATTCTGTTTGTTGATTCTTTAGGAAATCAAAATTTAATTCTATTTTACTTAACAAATTCTTTTGTTTGTTTTGCAGGTCTTCTAATATCTCTAGAGTTTTTAATATTTTTGTATTTTCTTTTTGAACTTTTTCTCCTAGGTTTATTATAAAGTCTGTAATAGTATTTAGTTATGGATTATCTCCATGTAATATATGTTCTCCGTTGTTAAAATTACACTTAATAAGAGAACTGTCTTTTAGACGCCTGTATTTTTTTCAGCTTGGATTGTTAGATCTAAATATTCTAGTTTCTTTAAATTAAAATTTTTTACACTATTATTTTTTATCCTAAAGGTATTTTGCTAATACAGTGATTTCTAATGGTCTTTATTCTATAATTTTTGTAGTCTATACAGTATCAAATACTTTCTAATTTATACTTAAACAAATTTATACGGTCTACACAGTTTACTAATGCTATAAGGTCTGAGATTATATTGGCTTCTGATAATTCTATAACTTCAAATATTTCTATTTGATTTATTAATATTTGTTCTTTTTCCAAAATTTCTTTTCTTAGTCTTATTTCTTTATATAATTGATTATATTCTCCTTGTATTGTCTCTCAAAAGGATGCGTTTTCATATATTTTTACTTAATTTTATCCCAAAGGAATATCTACAAGGTCACACCGTTCCTTTAAATAACTTATCCTTCTTTTGTAATATGTTATGTCGATTCTAAGTTCATGTAAATCCCATGTTATTTCACTTAAATTTTCTTTAAAAAATTCTGAATGTGATGTTTCTAGAGTTGCTAATAAGTCTAGATAGTTACTCAAAACTATTTCTAAATTATATCATAAATTTTTTAGAATTTGGAAAATATATAAAGATAGGTATTTAGACTAAAGGATACGAAGAAATGAATAATGGAAATAATTTATTAATATGTGTAGGACTTATAGGAAAACTTGCCACTAATAGTAGTATAAAATTTAATCTAAAGATAGATGTTGTAGTAAGTATAATGGGAAATAAAGGAATTAAATTAATGAAGCCTTTAAAGATAAATCCAGAAGAATATGCAGGATTTGAATGGAATTTAGAAAATTTCAGTAAGAAAGAAATATTAAAATCCATAGATCATTTAATGTATATTAATAAGAAAGGAGACACCTTAGTAAGATTTACAGATTATACATATACAAATGAAAGAGAAACTGAGGAAGAAATTGAAGAATGTGAGAACACTAATTTTATGAATATAGAAATAATGGAAGAAGATGGTTTTGAAGTAAATAAGGCCATAATGAAGGCAGAAGCCCTATACGAAATAAATAGCAATAGCGTATTTAAATGTACGGGTTGTAAATTAGGAAACTTAAAACTTGAAGAAATGAAAGAACATTTTATAAAATGTGAATTAAGAACAGATAATTATGGTTATACACGTAAAAAGGAACTAAAAGGTGAAGACTCAGAATCGATTTATAGTATAGACAAAAGTATTAAAGAATTTATGGAAAGTGCAGCAAGCACTGCAAGCCCTTTCCAGAGAACAACCGGTATACAAAGAGTACCAAAAACAATATGAAATTTACCAAGATATAGAGTATTCAGAACAAAACCTGATATTCAAGCAGAACAAGACATAAAATCTAAAGGGAGAAGAATGCCAATAGAAAAACCCATTTGATTACAAGAAGGTGGTAATAAAAGAAAATTTTTAAATTTACCAGCTCATGACCCTCAGGCATGGAATAATGTAATAGACATATGGAAAAATGTAGTTGTAGCAGACTACATACAACATATACAGGGTAATCAAGAACCAGATGTAGAAATTATGTATAGATATTTAGAAACATTTCTAGGAAAAAGTACTAAAGAACTTTGGGAATCTTATAAGACAATATTCCCACAAGATTTTCAAGAATTAGTAGAACTAGGCTCAAATCCATACAATTTTGTAAACAAAGTACATACTCTACTAACGGGAGAAGATATCAATAGTGGATTAGTGGTATTGCAGCAAAAAACCCTAATAAATTTAGAACAACTAAGTATCAATAATTGGTCAAGGATTAAAGAATTTCTAAATGATTATTTTTATTATTGCACAATTAGTGAGAACTCGTTTGATCAGACTCTAGGAGCTAGATTATTTAATAAATTACCAGGGGCTCTAGGAAGAGAGATAGAAGAAAAATGGTCCAAGAGAGAAGGAGTAATACAAAATTCCAAATAACCCATGGTCAATAAGACAAAGAATACAACATGTAATGGATGTATTACAAGAAAAATGTACAAATATACATATACAAAAATAATTAAAAAGAAGTGATACAGATTTTTGTAAAAACATATATACTACACAACATTATGACCAAGATTATAAAAAGAAGAGATATAGAAAGGCATATAAAAAAGACTATCGCCCCAAGAATAAATATTATTTAAGAAGATCAATTGCAAGGAAGCCATACCTAGATAAGAATAAACATGTAAGAAAATATAACACCAGTAGAACCTACAAAAATAAATTAGAATATTTTACCTGCGGTAGCATAGAACACTTAACAAATACTTGTCCAAAAAAAATCAATAATAGATCTAATGTACAATTAATAGAAGATGTAAATGAAAATTTAATAAATGTAGACGAATATATGTCAGATAATGAAAGTATATGATCTATTAGAAGTATGGAAGTCTTTGAAGAAGAAATAAATAAATCTGATTCTTCAGATTCTGGAGAAGAGGATTTTATAAATGAAATAGGATTAGAAAAGACAAACTCAGACTATTATGATTTATGAAATTTGATAGAAGAATGTGAACATGAATTTGAGGAAGGAAAATGATTAGACAGTAATCACTATTGTTTTTGTAAGTGGTTTTCAAGTAAGAACAAAAGGGAAAAATGTAGGAAATGTTTCAAGGAAGGATGCATAAAATGTATAGAGAAGGCATCAGAAATCCTAGAAACTCCAAAATCAACCCGTAATTCAAATAAATTTTATAACAAAGAACCAATAAATAGAACAACAGAAGACAGAATATTAGAATTAGAAGAAAGACTAAGAAAATTAGAGATAAGAGTGTACAACAAAGAGATAATTAGAGAAGAAGATTTAGTAGAGGTAGAATTATTAAATTCATTTGTTAAAAATAATAAAGTTAAACAGGAAAAATCAATGAATTTACCATTTGAAGGAATGGTATGTAATGAAGAAAAGAAGATAAGTACAGTCAAGGTTTTAGCTAGAATAAAAATTCAAGACTATGAGTTCCAGACACTAGCTATAGTTGATTTAGGATGTACAAAAAGCATTTTAAATAGTAGAATTTTACCATCAAAATTAATTAAAAAATTGCAAAAACCTCAACTACCCATGCAAATAGACGGAACCTATACTACCTATAAAGACTATATACCAAAAGAAAAGGTAAGTTTTATTAATACTTGTGAAAAATTCTACCAACCATCATATAGACTCAGTGAAATACTAGTTAGATATTTAAACATAAAAGCAGACTTTATCTTAGGATTAGATTTTATGATACAAAATAATGGTGGATGTCTTGTTACAAAATAATGGGTAATATTCGCCAGTAATATCACTCATTCACCAATGCAGACACAACTTCTGCTAACTAAATATTGTTTCCTTAAAGATAAGACAGAAAAAAGAATCAAAAGCTCAAATGATCAAATAAAACCGAAAAAAAACCAATCGGAAAAACCCCCAGAATGTGATAAAGGAGAAAATTGTACATGTAATGATAATAAAAAGGCAAAATGTATGAAGAATTACAAGATTTACTAGTAGTAGAAGAAATAGAAAAAGACTATACTTTAATAGAAATGGATATAGAATTATACAATTTTAAGAAAGGATACAACAGATAGGAGTAATAAAAGATCAAAAAGACTTAGAAAAAATAATACAAATCCTAGAGAAGCTAGAGATAATCGAAGAAAAACCCCTGCAACATTGGGACACCAATCAAATTACCTGTAAATTAGAAATAATTAATCCAGAATATACTATAAAAACAACATCTATAGAGGCCATAAATGAAGACCTTAAACACTTTGAAATATAAATAAAAGAGCTATTAAAATTAGGAATAATTAGAAGATCCACATCACGACAAAGATCAGCAGCTTTCATAGTAAGAAACCATAGTGAAATAGTAAGATGAAAAGCTAGAATGGTAATAAATTACAAAATACTAAATGATAATACTGTAATGGGTGGGTATAAGTTACCTGGCAAAACAGAATTAATAAATAGAATACAAGGAAGAAAAGTATTTAGTAAATTTGATTGTAAATCTGGATATTGGCAGATTAAAATGCATGAAGATAGATAGAGAAATAAAATGCATGAAGGACATTTTGAATGACAGGTCATGCCGTTCGGATTAAAGACGACTCCTCTAATTTTTCAAAGAAAAATGAATACTATTTTTAGAGACTATAAAATTTTGTTTTAGTATATGTAGATGATATTTTAGTCTTTAGTAATAATATGAGAGAACATTTAGGACATTTACAACAAGTTTTTAAATTATTTGTAGATAGTGGAATAATAATAAGTAGAAAGAAAATGAAATTATGTAAAAATAGTATTAATTTTTTAGGAGTAGTTATTGGAGATGGTAGAATAAAACTACAACCACACATAGCTAAAAAGGTTTTAGAAATGCTATATAGATTAGACAAGACTAAAGATTTATAAATTTTTTTAGGATTATTAAATTATGCTAGAGCTTTTATAAAAGACTTAGGAAAAGTAGCAGGACCGTTATATTCTAAAACAGGATCAACAGGCCAACAAATCTTTAATACTGAAGACATATAATTAGTCCAACAACTCAAGCGCATGATACAAGACATCCCAAACTTAGCATTACCATTAGAAACAGATTATTTAATAGTTGAGATAAACGGAAGCTTTCAAGGATGGAGAGCAATATTAAAAGCAAAACCTAACAAATATAGTGACAAAAAGGATGAGAAAATATGTTCTTATTCAAGTGGAAAATATAAAGAAAAGGATAAATTAAATAGCATAGATGCGGAGACACTAGCAGTAATTTATGGTTTGAATAGTTTTAAACTTTATATATTAAATAAGCCAGAAATATTAGTAAGAACAGACTGTGAGGCTATAGTAAAATTCTATCAGAAAATAAAAGAGAAGAATATTAGTAAAAAGAGGTGGTTAAATTTCCTAGATGCCACTTCAATTTATAATATTGTTCTAGAATATATTAAAGGAAAAGATAATAACCTAGCAGATCAGCTAAGTAGACTAATAAAAGAAGACAACTAACAATTTTTGTTTCAGTATGAATACAGGCAAAGACAAAGGAAAGGAGGAAGCCTCATCCTCTCAAGACTACTTAAACATATTACTAAGCAACACTCGTTACAAGCCACTTACTGTAATACCCCAAAATTTCTTTAAGCCTAATTTAGCCTTCAGAAGATTAAGAGATGACTTCCTAAGTGAATAATGTTTAAATCAGATAGAATTTTCCTAATTTTAATTTTTGATCTTGTGAGAAATTGAATTATCTTTCCAACGATACCAATTTCGTCCAAATCCAATATCGGGGTGAGTAGTTATGGCTGTTTTTCTGAGAGCTGTTAGAATTGCCTAGGTGCGATGGGCAGGTTGACGGACCGTCGAGCTTGCGGCGGACCATCGCAACCAAGGCAGTATTCCCTTTCACTGGCCAAGTGTGAAGCTCAGGTTGATGGATCATCGAGCTAGTGACGGACCATCGCTCAAGCCGTTACAACTGAGGCAGTGAGTACCTATTCCGATCCAAGTGCGACGGTCAGGCTGATGGATTGTCGAGCTTGCGACGGACCATTGCACGAGCCATTACAGATCCCGTTCAACAAATTTAAATCCATTTTAAAAGGACTTTTTGGTATTTCCCACCTTTTTAACACCTAGATATATCAAAACGAAGCATAGAACTTCAAATTGATCCAAAGCTTCAAGAACTAGGGATTTCTCTCAAGAATAACCCTAAAGAGCAAGACCCAATTCCTTCTTTAAGATTTCACCATAGTTTTTGCGAATTGATTTAACATTCAATGTTCCCAAGTCAAAAACTTCAAGAACCCTCACTCAAGAGTACGAAAGAGAGTCTCAAGCAAACTTGTTCATCTAAATTCATAATCCTAGGTATGTGTGGTTTGAGCAAGGGTAACTCTTTCACCCTTGTGTCCAAAGACTTATTTTAAATACAAATTTTTGTAAATTATGAGATTTTCCATAAAATTGAATTTAGGGTTTATACCCATGATTATTGTTTGTAAGATTTTGAGATTTCCCATATATTAAAGGTTGAATTGCATGATTTTGTTTATATTTCCATGCCTCTTTCTGAATTTTCTAGATTTTAAGATGATTATGAATGTTTTGTTATCAAGCATGAATTTTTAGATGTTAAAATCATGAGATTCATGTTATGACTTATTTTTCCAATATCAATATCTTGATTGAGATGATTGTAAGATTTTTAAGATGATGGTTGAGCATGAAGTTTAAATATGATTTCGATGCATTAAAGCTTTATATTTTGAGTCCTAAGTACAAGTTATGAGTTTATAAGGAGATTATGATCTCAAGTTTTGTTGACAAATTTTGATAAGTACTTTCAAAAGCTAAGATAGGAATCCACGCTACTTATGATTTAAAGCTAAGAGAAGCATAATTTGGTCTTTATTATAGACCCTTGAGTTATTTTAAGGTGGATTTCCTAAAAGTTCTGATCCTAAGTATGGGAGTAGTATTTAGTACTGAGTTGGGTATGATTCCAAGCTCTCATACCCCAAAACTATGTGCCATCGTAGGATTGAGATTTATGGGCTCGAGGCCGAGATAGTGATTACTAAAGTTAAGGTTCTATTCCGATGGCAAGGGTAGAACATCTCTCCCCAATATGGGCAAGACTTTGGACTCCATGTCAGCTCACATAGTTTATGTCGGTTGACAGAACCTCCCTGCTAGTAAAAGTAAATAACAACTTTTGAGTATATTTCTTAAGATAAGTATTTTCCCTAATGATTTTAGGAACTAAGTGTAAAGGCTCACAAAACTTAATCAGATATTGAATAACTTGAGATTTTCAGTTACAGAGTTACAACTTTAGTTTTCAGACACAAAGGTGAGCTCTTTTTTCACTTAGCCTATATGAATTGAGATAAAGTATTTCTTATGCATAAAGAAAATTTAGATTTCATTTAGTTTACAAAATTATGAGAACAAGAAGAGAATACATATTTTAGAACTAAATGTTGTGGCTCACGATATTTGTAAAGCATGTTTTGCTTCTTATGGCTACTTATTTCAGTATTTCAGATATTCCAGCTTATGTGAGTCACGTACATTTAGTTTGCATTATTTTATAAATGATGACTATGAGATATGTTTTTACTTATGCACTCACCCCAATATACTCATTAAATCCTCAAAATACTGATCCACATGTATGTCTATGTGCTACATTGTCTCATAATGTAGGAACAAGTTTCCGTATGCACATTCAGATTCAGATAGTTGCAGATTCCAACCTGTGAGATGATGAGTCCTCCTACTTTGGGGACTTCAGTTATACTTATTTATATTCTGTAATTTCTCATTCATACGTATTGATTAACGATAGTTGGAGTAGCTTCCCAGCTGTCTATAGTTAGTATTAGTAGAGGCTTCATAGATAGATAGTAGAGTTAATGTATTCAGTTTCAGTTTTCTTTGTAAAAGTAGAGTTATAATCATGTGAATTCAGTTTTGTATTGAACAGATTTCAGAAAAGAATTATCTTCCACTGATTTTGTACATATTTAGCAATTTTTATTCAGTTACTTATGAGTTATGCCAGTAGAAGGGTTAGCTTGGGGTCACTTATGATTCTAAGAACCGTGTGACATCTCGGGACCCATTTTTGGGGTGTTACACTAACAATGTTAGATAATCCGAAATTAGAAAGACTTATCGTCGGACCTCACAATCTCGTCAATTATGAGCCATCCAATCTGACTTTCAAACTAAGACCAAATGTAAGGATGGACAAATGACAGATATGCTTGATCAACAACCTATGGATATCCTACAACAAGACACCTAGCGACACTAGATACTTTATTTCACTTCTAAATGCTCTAAGTTATTATTTTACTGAAAAAAATAGCACTAATAGATTTAAATTTTATGTTGTTCTCAGGAGAAAGACACATGGATTATTTCAGACATGTACAGAGGTAATGGATTCTGTAAAAGACTATACAACCCCTCTCTATAAAGGCTTTGATGATTTAACAGAGGCTTTAGATTATGCCCGTATAAATTTAGGGCTAAATTATTTTATTACCTCAGCTTTAAGACAGAAACGCAAAAAATTCCTCAATATGATATTAAAAAAGACACAGACAAAATTATATTGTGTGATCATTTTTCCTCTATGACTGAAGCTTTTAAAAGACTAAATCACGCCAAAGAGGTTTAAGACAAGATAATGAAAACCTTATAAATGAAAAAGTATAAATGTTAGAACATATAAGTATTTTACAAGACCGTATAAAAATTCTTCATTTTGAACTTTCACAACAGACTCAGCCAATTTATGAGACTCAAAATGGTAGCTGGTAAAGACTTATCAAATCCATTAATGGGTGTTCATTCCACACCAAATGTAGAAAGAACTACTGTATTGGGTAATGATACAGCTAGTCTAGCTCAAACGGTAGCTGGTAAAGACTTATCAAATCCATTGACGGAGGACACTTTACCAAAAAGTATAGGGAGAATACTCCCAGCCAGTTTCAAGACTACAGGTACTCAGACCACAGATGAAAAAAGTCCTTCTCAGATTAAGAAAGGTTTCTTCTTGAGAAAAAAGAAAAATGAAAAAAGAAATATAGAAAAAGTGGTTGTAGACTCTATAAAAAAATTGTTAGCAGAACCACTGCCCAAAGAAATAGCAATGAATCCAGAACTGCCAGAGCCAAGACCCAGAATTCCCTTAATTCCAAGAGAAGAGAAAAAATCACCCAGAATAGGAACAAGACTGGGACTATTAGACAGAGACAGTGCCGAGTATGAACGAGACTACAATTCAGCCATAGATCAATTTGCACAAGACCCAAATGTTGATGAAGATTCAGGAATAGAGTTTGATTCAGAAGCATTACACAATATGGATACGTAAGCAATGACGATATCCATGAAATACAAAATTACAAACGTATGCAATGATGTAATAAATAAATAAATAGACGAATAAAGTAAAGACATAGCCATGTAATTATGGGCCCCACCCAAGTTGCCAAAAGTCTTGCTAAGGTTTTATCAAGCATATTTAAGTAAGGATTTGAAATCCATAAATTATATTGATGAATAGATTTGAAGTCCACAAATGTCTATAAATACCCCCTTTGGGAAGACTTAAACATAAGTAGCTAGAGATAAAAAATCAAGAGTGAGAAAGTTCTGAGTTTTTCATAAAGTTCTTAGTTTTCAAAGTTTGTAAGTTAGTTCAAATTAAAAAAAAGAGTGTGTATGTAACGCCCTGAATCTGACACCTGAAACTCATGACCCCAAAGGACCAAAAGATAACCCATGACTGATATCTGTAACTGAGTACTGAATAAAATACTATAAATATGTGGAATATATGTTTTAAGGCCATAAGATTCAAAACTGAACTAGTACTGAGTATAAAATAATGTCTGTAGTGGGGTATAACAATACCCAAACTGAAATAAACTATCTGAAATATGCTGTAGTCTGAAAGCCTCTAAACTGTTTGACAACTGTGGAATTGATGGGACATTTCCCCAACTAACTCCGAACTACTAAAATAATAAAGTAATAAAATAATAATGCTATCCTCGAATGATGAGGACTCACTGTTAGTTCGACTGCTGAACGTCTGATCTACTAAGGATGCTTGGGAGCTCGTGCTTCTAAACCTATGGTATAAAACACCATAGCACAAATGTGTCAGTATGATTGAATGTACTGGTATGCAAGTGAGGTAGGCTTAATGCATGGCGTTCATATGCATGAACAATACTAACTGACCGAATAACATGAACTTGAGAATACATGCAAGAATACGTAAATTGTAACTGAGATCATACTATCACTGGGTACTGAGTTCTGAGCACTGAGTTGCTGACATCTTAGTTTACTGGTATGGATAATGAGTCTACTGAATATAGAGGGATTGATGTTATATTAAAGATAAAGGACTAACTATTTCTGATAGTTCTGATTATGAAGAATTGGTCTGATTGACTGTATCTGAATGTCCTGAAATCTGTAGAACTAAACTTAGTTCTATTATTGAGACTGGATCCAAAACTGAAACTGTAGGAAGTAGTCATTTAATCGATATTCCCCTAATAAGATATTATATCTGAGTTGGGGTCCAATCTGTAACCCCAATTAGAAGGGTGTCAATACCATACCACTGGTAAGGACAAGCTGCGAGTGACCCTCATCTGGCAGTGTCCCCAAAAGAGAATGGTGGGACACTCATCTGATAGTGTTAATCCACCTCATCAACCCTCAACTGATAGTGTTAGTATCTCACCTATCCTGGCTACATAGTTCTGGAACGCAAGGATTGCTTCTAAGAATCACACGCTCATCTGGCAGTGTGTGTTCCCCATATTTGGGTTCACTCTGTGCTGAATCCTACTCCCATCTGAATAGATATTGAACATGATTAACTGAACTGAACTGGACTCAGTTCATTGAGTTATGTTAATTGACTGAGAGTACTGAGATTACTGGACTGATACAGAATTTACTGAACTTTCCTGAGTCACATGACTGACTGAGTTCTACTGATCATGGCTTGACTGTGAGTATTGTGGGGAACTAACATTGGCTTAAGGCACACAGCTAAATTGTCGGTTACGATTACCCCCAAGACTCGATAGCATGAAACTGACAAGACTTGATACTTCTTGAACACATGACCAATATTAACAATTCATCATACAATAAGTTAGGGATTTCATAAAGCACATGGTTATCATAATCTTGTACATGGTAGTATTGCATATACTCAATGTCATAATTTCTTACCCTAACATCATAAGCATTCCAACAACCATCTAAAATACACATCAATAGCATGGGAGTCATTTAAACATAAGGGTAAAACATGTATTTATCGTTTGGGTCACAATTAAGCTATAATGCATAAGTTTTATTCTATTAGGCATTTTATCAAACACCTTACATGCACCACTTAGGGCATAGCTAAAATCATCAAATTAACACACCATAACCAACTAAGTTCATAGGTTTCAACTTGCATGCTAACATAGTTTCATAAAACAAATAAAGATTCCAACTTGGAAAATCGTACAACAACAACCACATGAACATAATCAACCCATAACATGAATATTAGAATTCATAGTTTAAAACTTAATTCTTGGGCTTCATGGATGAAAGGAATCCATGAATGAACACTATGGATACCTTAGTTCTTGATTATACGAAGATTGATGGAGATTTTTTTTTAAATTTGAGTATTGAATTTGAATCCTTAATTGAAAACCCTAACTTGTTCTTGAGAGAAACTTGAGAGAGACGCTATATTTTGGTTGAATTGGGGTTAAATCTCGTGTTTTAGACTTATATAGGGGTGAAAAATGGACCTTTTTGCCCTTAAAATGCAGACATTCAGTGACTGAAACTGGGCATCGATGCTATTATCGACGCGACACATCAATGGCATCGACGCGATAGTCGATGCATTGCGCCATCATCGCATCGAGTCTCAATACCTTGACCCTGGCAACCTGTAACAATTATAAACCAACGCGATTAGCAACGTGATGCACCAAGATTGTGTTGGTCCACTGTTTTGGGCTTCTAAACGTGGTCCAAAAAATCCAAAACTTATCCGGGACCACCTATGGACCTCTCTGATCATGAATTAATAAAAATACAGACCATTAAAGGACGTTAAGGTAAAAAATGAGATTGCCAACTTTTGAAGGCCAATAATAGGCTAAGTCTGGGTACTTAGTTAGAACCTTCTATGTATGGGAGCCCCCTTTAACAAGCATAAATGGACTGAATTAAGCTTAGGATTTTGCGGGGTCTTACAATATTTCCCCCTTGGGAACATTCATCCTTGAATGAGATTAACTAAGAGAGGAGAAACGGTAGACTGAAGTACATATAGGAAATGAATAACTAAAACATGATTACACGACTGACATGACTGACAAACTGAATATATCATACTGAACATGCATATCTGATGCATGAGTACTGGTTCATGAATGCTTGACCAAGATTTCTGATAAGCTGAGCTTCTCAAAATGAGAATGCATATCTGATACATGATTATATGACTGAACTAAAACATAAATGTGTGAATAAATATACAATGGTATTTGATACCAAGCTTGTGATGGGAATCTAAACATGAAACTAAATACCGAGTTTGTAACTGAAACCTGAACATGAAACTGAATGAGTTCAAGAAAGACTATTACCTTAAACTAAAAAAAATATTGGTGAGTCTGAGATTAATTACTAAGTATGCATGAGCAGAAACATGAGAACGTAACTGATTCTGGAACGTGACACTTGAGGTGGATATCATGATCTGAACTGAGCACCTTGAATACGTGAATTACGACTAAGGTCAGAGTTTTGAGGGATAACTTACTAGTATCCCTTATCCAAAATTGGACTCATTATGAGAAGAGAGAGTGACATGTTTAAGTCATGGATGTTTAGAGAATTATCGTATATCTCCCCCTTGGGACACTATGTCCCTTGAAGAATACTGAACTTTGTTGAGATATTGAGGAAAACTGAGGCGATGCACGAGACGCCTATAGATTGAATCATGACTGAATACCTGGAATTTGAAACTAAGGCATAATACATGAACCAAGTTGAACATGCCACTACCTAGTTGGTCCATCTTAGAATGATCACATTCATGAGATTCCAAATAGTACGATTAGATGTAAAGATAGGGAAATCACACCATCCAAACTTGTTCGTCTGACTGCTAAACTGACTTATCAAATTTATGGACTAACTCATGCTGAAAACTTATACTCGAACGAAGAATCTCTATGACATTCTTTCTATAGATTTCTAGTGACGGTAAGGAGAAAGTGAATCTTGGTCTGGCCGGAGCAGGACATCAGAATAAGCTATTGCTACATGGCTAGTATTCTTGTATTATGAGACAAGGCCTATGAAACATCATCTAAGATAAAGTAACTAAGATTTATGCATTACAACTGAGAATACTGAAAAGATTCACGTGGGTGCTGAGCACGAATGCATAAATATGCTAACCTATCTGATTAACTGAATGACTGATGTTTGTAACCGTAACTAAGACTGTAACTGAGACTAAATGTTGGTTTTCTATATCTGAGGTTTAGACTGGTATGGGAGTACTGAATTCTGATGTCTAAGTAATTGATAACTTAAAGACATGATCCTATAGGACTACCTGAGTCCTTTACTGAATATAGATTACTGAACTGACTCGGTAACTAAGGCTTAGGGATAGAACATCAACACTACGGATTCACTGAGGTATCTTAATTAATGGTATTCGTGACATAAATTTGAATTCGACTGATCATAAGGAGTGAAACATGTGTCATGTGAGCTGGGCATACTTTAAAGCATGACATGAGTAAGATTCATGAGCTCATGACCTGAGTCTAAAGTTTCTGTACTCATGAGACATGATTCATAACACTGAGTGAACTGGAGCTCCTTATTCTTGGAATTGGGAGCGTACATGAGTTTTCAATAACGTGAATAAATATGAGCGATGGTCATAGAGTTGACATGTAGGATATGAATAGATATCATGATAACTAATGGGTATTGATATTCTGAGATGGTCTGTAGAATTACGCTCACTACGGGAATAAACAAGAATATCATCTATGAATACTATGATGAACGTGTCCAAGTACTGGTTGAACACTCAATTTATCAAGTCCATGAAGCTTGCAGGTGC
The DNA here is from genome assembly GCA_030864215.1 of Capsicum pubescens. Classification (NCBI taxonomy): domain Eukaryota; kingdom Viridiplantae; phylum Streptophyta; class Magnoliopsida; order Solanales; family Solanaceae; genus Capsicum; species Capsicum pubescens. Next base: position 143,919,617 of record CM061548.1, on the reverse strand, counting down.
ATAGGTAAGACCAAAGGACATGACTAAGAATTCAAAATGGTCATACCGAGTTTTGACAACCATCTTCGAAATGTCACATTCTCTGAGTCTGAGCTGCTGATAGCCTAATCTAAGGTCTATTTTAGAGAAATAAATGGCACCCTGAAGTTAATCGAACAAGTCACCGACTCTGGGAAGTGGTACTTGTTATTGACTATGACCTTGTTGAGCTGACGGTAGTCTATACATACTTTGAGAGGACCATCTTTCTTGCACACTAATAAGACTGGTGCACCCAATAGGGACACATTAGGTTTGATGAATCCCTTAATTAGGATATCTTTCAACTATTCTCTCAATTCTCTGAGTTCTACTGGGGCTATTCTGTATGGAGGAATGGATATAGGTTGAGTATTTGGAAGAAGGTCTATCTCGAAGTCTATTTCCCTTTTTGGAGGAATTCCTAGAAGATCTTCGAAAAAGAAAACATCTGAATATTCATTCACTACTGGGATTGATTTGAAACTATGAGTTTTGGAACTAGAGTCCTTAACTCAAACAAGATGACAGACACATCCCTTAGATATCATTTTTCATGCCCGAAGGTAGGAAACAAGCTGACCTATGAAAACTAAAGTACTATCTCTTCACTCTAGGAAAGGTCCATTCAAAAACTGAAACTAGACAATTTTATTTCTGCAGTCAACTGTGGCATAGCAAGAATGAATCCAATCTATGCCGAGAATGACATCAAAATCAGTCATCTCTAATTCGACTAAGTCTGCTAAAGTGACTTTCTGAGATACCATAACCGGTAAGTTCCTGTATACCCATCAGGCTATGATAGTTTTACCCACTGGGGTAGAGACTGCGAAGGGTTCTACTAGAATTTTGTGACTGATTCTAAAATCAACTTCTATATAAGGAGTAGCAAAAGATAAAGAGGATCCTGGATCTAGCAAAGCGTAAACATGCAACTGAAAGATTGGTAACGTACCATTAACCACATCAGAAGAGTTTTCCTAATCCTGTCAGGACTGAAGATCATATAGTCTGTTTGGGAATTTCCCACTAGTGGCACTAGAGGTGGCACCCTACTGATTCGAGCGACCTGACTGAACTGAGAAATAGTTATGTTAGCTTCGTGGACCAGCCTTAGAATAGTATCAGACTCTGTGACCTGAATCACCACACCCGTAACAGACATCACTGCCGACTCTACATATACCCTTATGATATTTTTCACAATTCTAACAAAGGGGATAGGTTCGGGCATTGCTAACATCGTACTGAGGTTTAGGACCTGGCACACTATCTCTAAATTTAGGGACTGGAGCACTGGTTGAGGGAGTAGCTAGAATCAAAGACTTTGGGTGGAATTGATAATAGTTACCACCCTCTAACTTAGGCTGAGCGAAATTGAGATTACCTATTCTCGCTCTCTTATTTTTTTTTTTTTCTTTCTATGCTTTCCCACCTCAATCTACTTGGCATGAATCATATGCATGGGTAGGACGAAAGCCTGCTGATTGCTCTAATCTAATACTAAATAAGATAAAGTAAGAGAGTCAATTCTGAATTCGCCATTTAAGATATGCTCGCCTAGGAAATCTACCTGAATAGATGAAGGTGCCGAATGATTCTCGGTTTTTCTTTCGTTAGTCCTTTTGGGAGACATTAAAGAGAGAACGGATTAGACTGGGAGTTAAATTTGAGCTCATGCTCACAGGCACGACATAAATACTGAAAAGGGGGAAACTATTCCTGAAACATCTCATAGCCTCCTATCCATAAGTGTGGTGCACAACAAACCCATGCACAAGACTCTACTAGATGCGGCTTTTCAAACTTCCTAGGACACTGTTGAACCTTAGACTCTGATACCAAGTTTTTAACGCTCCAAATGTGACAGTTGAAATGCTACACGGTGCTCATGACCCCAAATAACCACAAGCTAACCCATGACTGATATCTGTAACTGAGCACTGAATATAATAGTGTAAATATGCAGAATATAAGCTGTAAGGCCATAAGGTTCAAAAATGAACTAGTACTGAGTTTTAAAAAATGTCTGTTTGGGGTATAACAATACCCAAAACTGAAATAAACTATCTAAAACATGCTGTAGTCTGAAAGCCTCTAAACTGTCTGAAATGTGGAGTTGATGGGACATGTCCCCAACAAACTCTGAACTACTAAAATAATAAAGTAATAAAATAATCATGCTATCCTTAAATGATGAGGACTTACTGTTAGTTCGGCTGCTGAGTGTTTGATCTACTAAGGATGCTCGAGAGCTCGTTCTTTTAAGCCTATGGTATAAAACACCATAGCACAAATGTGTCAGTACGATTGAATATACTGGTATGCAAGTGAGGCAGGATGAATGCATGCCGTTCATATGCATGAACAATACTAACTGATCAAATAACATGAACGTGAGAATACACGCAAGAATATGTAAACTATAACTGGGATCATACTGTCACTGGGTACTGAGTTCTGAGTACTGAGTTGTTGACATCTAAGTTTACTGGTACAGATAACTGAGTCTACTGAATACAGAGGGAATGATGTTATATTATAACTAAAGGACTAACCGTTTCTGATAGTTCTGATTATAAAGAATTGGTCTGATTGACTGTATCTGACAGTCCTAAAATTTGTAGAACTGAACTAAGTTCTATTACTGAGACTGGATCCAAAAATGAGATTGTGGAAAGTAGTCACTTAACCTACATGCCCCTAATAAGCTATTATAGCTGAGTTGGGGTCCAATCTGTAACCACAATTGGAAGGGTGTCAATACTGCGCCACTAGTAAGGACAAGCTGTGAGTGACCCTCATCTGGCAGTATCCCCAAAAGAGAACGGTGGGACCCTCATCTAACAGTGTTAATCCACCTCATCAACCCTTAACTGACAGTATTGATTTCTCAACCTATGTTGGCTACATAGTTCTGGAATGCAAGGTTTGCTTCTAAGAATCACACCCTCATCTGAATCATACTCCCATCTGAATTGACACTGCACATGATTAACTGAACTGAACCAGACTGAGTTCATTGAGTTTCTTTGACTGATAGAGAGTACCGAGATTACTAGACTGATACTGAATTTACTGGATTTTCCTGAGTCACATGACTGACTAAGTTCTACTGATCATGGCTTGACTCTGAGAATCATAGGAAACTGACACTGGCTCAAGTCACACAACTAAATTGTCGGGAACAAGTACCCCCAAGACTCGATAGCATGAAACTGAAAAGACTTGACACTTCTTGAACACATGATCAATATCAACAATTCATTATACAATAAGTTGGGGATTTCATGAAGCACATGGTTATCATAATTTTGTACATGGTAGTATTGCATATACTCAATTCCATAATTTCATACTCTAACATCATGAGCATTCCAAAAACCATCTACAATGCACATCAATAGCATGGGAGTCATTTGAACATAAGGGTAAAACATGTATTTATCGTTTGGGTCACAATTAAGCTATAATACATAGTTTTTATTCTATTAGGCATTTTATCAAACACCTTACATGCACCACTTAGGTCATAGGCAAAATCATCAAATTAACACACCATAACCAACTAAGTTCATAGTTTTCAACTTGCATGCTAACATAGTTTCATAAAACAAATAAAGATTCCAACTTGGGAAATCATACAACAACAACCACATGAACATAATCAACCCATAACATGAATATTAGAATTCATAGTTTAAAATTTGATTCTTGGGCTTCATGGACGAAAGAAATCCATGAATGAACACTACACATACCTTAGTTCCTGATTATACGAAGATTGACAGAGAGATTATTTTGAATTTGAGTATTGAATTTGAATCCTTAATTGAAAATCCTAACTTGTTCTTGAGAGAAACTTGAGAGAGAAACTATATTTTCGTTGAATTGGGGATAAATACCGTGTTTTAAACTTATATAGGGATGGGAAATTGACCCCTTTTCCCTTATAAAACACATCCGCATTAACTCTGCTTTATTTTCTCATATCCACTTACATGCTTTAATTATTTATTTATTTACATTTCTTATAACATATACTAAAACTTGTTTATTTATTATTTGCTTTGTTTATATATTATATATACGCTTTATTATTATTATTATTATACATCTGTCTTATAATATTATTATCCATCCGTCTATACTATTATTATTATTATTATTGTCTCTTTAGTATTATTGTACATCAATTATTATATTTGTCTTCTGTTCATTACATTATACTATCTATCTATACTATATCTATATAATCAGAATATTATTGGTATCAGAGCCCTAGATTCTAGGAGACTTTTCTACATATGGTATCAAGAACTGAGAAAAGAAAGCCCAGACCCTACGAACGTCTAATAATATTAGATTCAGAATATTATTGGTCTACTAGAAATATAGTGTAAAATTTAATTTAAAGATAGATGATGTAGTAAGTATAATGGAAAATAAAGGAATTAAATTAATGAAGCCTTTAAAGATAAATCCAGAAGAATATGCAGGATTAGAATGGAATTTATAAAATTTCAGTAAAAAAGAAATATTAAAACCCACAGATCATTTAATGTATATTAATAAGAAAGAAAACACCTTAGTAACATTTATAAATTATACATATACAAATGAAAGAGAAACTGAGGAAGAAATTGAAGAATGTGAGAACACTAATATTATGAATATAGAAATAATGGAAGAAGATGGTTTTGAAGTAAATAAGGCCATAATGAAATTAGAAGCCCTATACGAAATAAATAGCAATAGCATATTTAAATGTACAGGTTGTAAATTAGGAAATATAAAACTTGAAGAAATGAAAGAACATTTTATAAAATGTGAATTAAGAACAGATAATTATGGTTATACACGTAAAGAGGAACTAAAAGGTGAAGACTCATAATCAATTTATAGTATAGACGAAAGTATAAAAGAATTTATGGAAAGTGCAGCAAGCACTGCAAGCCCCTTCCAGAGAACAACCGGTAAGCAAAGAGTACCAGTAACAACAGGAAATTTACCAAGATATAGAGTATTCAAAACAAACCTAGATATTCAAGCAAAACAAGACATAAAACCTAGAGGGAGAAGAATGCCAATAGAAGAACCTATTAGATTACAAGAAGGTGGTAATAAAGGAAAATTTTAAATTTACCTAATCATGACCCTCAGGCATGGAATAATGTAATAGACATATGGAAAAATATAGTTGTAGCAGACTACATACAACATATACAGGGTAATCAAGAACTAACTGCAGAAATTATGTATAGATATTTAGAAACATTTCTAGGAGAAAGTATTAAAGCACTTTGGGAAACTTATAAGCAATATTCCCACAAGATTTTCAAGAATTAGTAGAACTAGGCTCAAATCCATACAATTTTGTAAACAAAGTATATACTCTACTAACAGGAGAAGATCCCAAAAGTTGATTAGTGGTATTGCAGTAAAAATCCCTAATAAACTTAGAACAACTAAGTATCAATAATTGGTCAAGGATTAAAGAATTTATAAATGATTACTTTTATTATTTCACAATTAGTGGAAACTCGTCTGATCAGACTCAAGGAGCTAGATTATTTAATAAATTATCAGGAGCTCTAGGAAGAGAGATAGAAGAAAAATGGTCCAATAGAGATGGAGTAATACAAAATCCAAACAACCCATGGTCAATAGGACAAAGAATACAACATGTAATGGATGTATTACAAGAAAAATGTACAAATATACAGATACAAAAACAATTAAAAAGAAGTGATACAGATTTTTGTAGAAACATGTATACTACACAACATTATGACCAAGATTATAAAAAGAAGAAATATAGAAAGGCATATAGAAAAAACTATCGCCCCAAGAAGAAATATTATTTAAGAAGATCAACTGTAAGGAGGCCATACCTAGATAAGAATCAACATGTAAGAAAATATAACACCAGTAGAACCTACAAAAATAAATTAGAATGTTTTACGTGCGGTAGCATAGAGCACTTCACAAATATTTGTCCAAAAAGAGTCAATAATTGATCTAGGAATGCACAATTAATAGAAGATGTAAATGAAAATTTAATAAATGTAGACGAATATATGTAGTATTTATAATCTTCTATATTTCTTCCTTTTATAATCTTGGTCATAATGTTGTGTAGTATATATGTTTTTACAAAAATCTGTATCACTTCTTTTTAATTTTTTTGTATTTGTATCTTTGTACAATTTTTTTGTAATACATCCATTACATGTTTTATTCTTTGTCCTATTGACCATAGGTTGTTTGGGTTTTGTATTACTCCTTCTCTCTTGGACTATTTTTCTTTTATCTCACTTCCTGGAGCCTCTGGTAATTTATTAAATAATCTAGATCTAGAGTCTGATCAAACGAGTTCCTACTAGTTGTGCAATAATAAAAGTAATCATTTAGAAATTCTTTCATCCTTGACCAATTATTGATACTTAGTTGTTCTAAATTTATTAGGGCTTTTTTCTGCAATACCACTAATTCACTATTGGGTTCTTCTCCTGTTAGTAAAGTATGTACTTTGTTTACAAAATTGTATGGATTTGAGCCTAGTTCTATTAATTCTTGAAAATCTTGTGGGAATATTGTCTTATAAGCTTCCCAAAGTGCTTTAGTACTTTCTCCTAGAAATATTTATAAATATCTATACATAATTTCTACATCTGGTTCTTGATTACCATGTATATGTCATATGGAGTCTGCTACAACTACATTTTTCCATATTTCTATTACATTATTCCATGCCTGAGGGTCATGAGCTGGTAAATTTAAAATTTTTCCTTTATTACCACCTTCTTGTAATCTAATATGTTCTTTTATTGGCATTCTTCTTCCTCTAGGTTTTATGTCTTTTTCTGCTTGAATGTCTGGGTTTGATCTGAATACTCTATATCTTGGTAAATTTTTTGTTGTTACTGGTAGTCTTTGCATACCGGTTGTTCTCTGGATAGGGCTTACAGTGCTTGCTGCACTTTCCATAAATTTTTTTATACCTTCGTCTATACTATAAATCGATTCTGAGTCTTCACCTTTTAGTTCCTTTTTACGTGTATAACCATAATTATATGTTCTTAATTCACATTTTATAAAATATTTTTTCATTTCTTCAAGTTTTAAGTTACCTAATTTACAACCTGTATATTTAAATACGCTATTGCTATTTATTTTGTATAGGGCTTCTGCTTTCATTATGGCCTTATTTACTTCAAAACCATCTTCTTCCATTATTTCTATATTCCTAAAATTAGTGTTCTCACATTCTTCAATTTCTTCCTCAGTTTCTCATTCATTTGTTTATGTATAATCTGTAAATCTTACTGAGGTGTCTCCTTTCTTATTAATATACATTAAATGATCTGTGGATTTTAATATTTCTTTCTTACTGAAATTTTTTAAATTCCATTCTAATCCTGCATATTCTTCTGGATTTATCTTTATAGGCTTCATTAATTTAATTCCTTTATTTCCCATTATACTTACTACATCATCTATATTTAAATTAAATTTTATACTATATTACTAGTAGATCAATAATATTCCGAATCTAATATTATTAGACATTCGTAGGGTTTGGGCTTTCTTTTCTCAGTTCTTGATACCATATGTAGAAAAGTCTCCTAGAATCTTAGGGCTCTGATACCAATAATATTCTTATTATATAGATATAGTATAGACAGATAGATATAGTTAGATAGATAGTATACTGTAATGAATAGAAGACAAATATAATAATAGATGTATAGTAATACTAAAGAGACAATAATAATTATAGTATAGACGGATGAATAATAATATTATAAGAAAGATGTATAATTATAATAAAGAGTATATATAATATATAAACAAAACAAATAATTAATAAGCAGGTCTTAGTATATGTTATAAGCAAAGTAAATAAACAAGTAATTAAAGCAGGTAAGTGGAAATGAAAAAATAAAGCAGAGTTAATGCGGATGTGTTTTTTATATGGTGTAAAATCCTACTCAGTACTCCCTCCTTCGTCATCTTTAGTCCAGCGCAGTAGTGAAGTTAGAAAGATCAAAGTATATTTTCTCCCAACAAAATAAATTATTTTTTGCATTTTTTTTAAATTATACCTTGTTCATCTCTTTCTCTTCAGTTTTTATATTTTAGCAATATCTTCTTTAATCACACCCCAGGCGAATAACAACAATCCTTTTTTAATCTTTTACGGACTTTTCAAATCTGTAACGCCCCGAATCTGGTACCCAGAATGCTACAAGGTGCTCATGACCCCAAAGGACCATAAGCAATCCCATGAATGATATCTGTACCTGTATACTGCATAAAATACTTTATAATGCGGAAACATGAACTGAAAGCCCATAAGGTTCAAAACTGTTACATAAATAATTAAATATAACATCTGGATGGGGTATGAAATACCCAGAGCAACTGAAATAACTGTCTGAACATGATATTCTAGAAAGCCTCTAACTGACTGAACTGTCTGAGTAAGGAGCTGATGGTAGATGTCCACAACTAACTCCAACTAATAAACTAATTAATGTGATAATATGGAATAATCATGTCCTCGAATAATGAGGACTCACTTCTAACTCTGACTGCTGAAACTGGAATCTACTGCTGATCTGGAGCTCGTGTCTCTGAACCTATGGTATAAGACACCATAGCACAAATGCGTCAGTACTTTGAATGTAATGGTATGCATGTGAGGTAGGCTGAATGCATGGGGTTCATATGCATGAATAATAATAATAATAACTGACTAACTATCATGAGTATGAGAATATATGCATGAGACATAACAACTGACACTAATACTGTGATAACATGATTACTGAATTCGAACGTAACTAATAATATGAGTGACTGTATCTGACAGTCCTGAATCTGATGGAGCTATCTGAGGTCCGTACTATGTCTGAGTTGACTGTATCTGACAGTCCTGAAATCTAAAGAACTATCTGAGTTCTATTACTGAGACTGAAATTATGGGAGGTAGTCATCTAACCGACATGCCCCAAATGATACATTATAGACGAATTGGGGTCCAATCTATGCCCTGATTAGAAGGGTGTCAATACCGCACCACTGGTAAGGACAATATGTGAGTAACCCTAATATAATAGGTAACTCTAGTGAGAATGGTGGGAACCCTCATATAGCAGGCTAAGCCACCTCATCTACCCTCATATAGCAGGCCATGATGTCTCAACCTATGCTGGCTACATAGTTTTGGAACGCAAGGATTGCTTCTACGAATCACACCCTCATATAACAGGTGAGTTCCTATCCTTGGGTTCACTCGGTGCTAATTTCTACTCCCATCTGAATAGATACTAAACATAATTTATTGAACTGAACATAGACTGGGTTACTAAATTCCGTTGACTGACGGAATGTTACTGATATCGACAACTGATTGAGTTCAAGACATCATGGAGATTTCCTGAGTCATAAGACTGTCTGAAGTCTAAGGATTCATAGCTTGACTAAGAGTATCATGGAAACATGACATAACTCTGGGCACACAGCTAATATTTCGTGTACAAGTACCCCCAGGACTCGATGGAAGGAAAACTGACCAAGCATAACTTACTTGAACATATAACTAACATCATAATCCATAATACATTTATAGAAGAATTCCATAAAAACATGTGATAGGCATAACTTGCACATACATGGGGATTTCATGATATCATTCTAGTTGGGCATTGTTCCTTTATCTAGGCATTTAATCAAACACATGGTAGGCATAGTACATGTAGACAACATTATACAATAATTAATCATCATGATTCATCTCTAATTTCATCATCTAGGGTTTATTCATGGGTTCACATGAATATACATTTATACAAATAAATTCCACATAAAACATGGATTTGAATTCAATTGATCATTCTCAACATAAACAAAACAAACCCAACATGAAATTCATAATCTTAAACTTAGAAAAGAGATTTTTGGGCTTCATGGATGAAAGAAGTCCATGAATGAACACTATGCATACCTTAGTTCGTGATTTCGTGAGGAGTGACGGAGAAAATTCTTGATTCTGATTCTTCTATGAAAAGCCCTAGGTTGTTCTTGAGAGGTTTTTGAGAGAAACTAGACTATTGTGGATGAAAAGTGGATGAATCATATGTTAAAGGGCTTAAATAGGGGTGGGAAATTGACCCTTTTAACCCTGGACGCATCTTGTAATTTCAGTAAAAATTTCCCAAATTAAAACCCTGGCACGATGTGGCGCTATCATGCCGTATTATTGGAATTTGACAATTGGGAAACTAAGGGATGGCGCGATGCGGAGCCATCGTGTTGCCCCTTCTTTTGCGACCTAGAACTTTGGCGCGACGCGGGGAAAATTGCGCTGAGACACTGGAAAAAGGACAATTCTAGATTTGGGCCCTGGTGCGAGGCGCCATAATTGTGGACCCCTACTAGAATTTGCCAAATGCCATTTCCACTTGTGGCGCGGCACGCCACTGACTAATATGGGGTTGTTTTATGATGGGAACTTGAAATAGTCATAACTTCTGACCCGGTTATAGGATTTGGGCGAATCTTATAGCGATGGAAAGCTTATTGAATTTTCCATATGAAAAAAGTGAAAATCTTGAAAATTCCTCATGAAATAACCATCATTCAATTTAGACGCTAATGCTAGATATTCTTGATATGAAATTAGCTAGGAAAAGTATGAGGTATTACAATATCTCCCCCTTGAGAACATTTGTCCTCGAATGAGACTGACTGAGAGGAAAGAAAAGACAACTGACATACATACTGAACATGAATAACTGGAACATGATCTCATGACTAACATGACTGACAAGATGAACATATAATACTGAACATGCATATCTGATGTATGTATAACTAATTCATGAATGCATAACTGAGTATTCTGATGAACTATATTTATCACAATGAGAATGCATGTCTGATGCATAATTATATAACTTGGTTGATACATGACTGAATATTCAATGGTACTTGATACCAAGTTTATAATGGGAATATGAGCATGAAACTGCATACCAAGTTTGTGATGAACACTGAACATGAAACCGAGTAAGCTTAAGGAGAACTGTTACCTCGCGTTTGATCTGAGTTGGCAAAGAAGAGGTGAGGAAACTTGGTATGCATATCTGCTTTTGCTTCCCAAGTATCTCCCTCGACTGACTGATTTTTCCAAAGAACTTTAACTAGAGGGACTTCTTTGTTCCTCAATCTACGAGTCTGATAGTTCAAGATTTTGACTGGAACATCAATGCTCTGAATAGGGACTACAACTGATGGGTCACCTATGCACTTCTTGAGTAAAGAGACATGAAAGACTGGATGAACTGAGGCTAGATCTAAAGGTAATTCAAGCTCATAGGCTACCTTGCCAAACCGACTGAGAATCTTGAAGGGACCAACATATTGGGGACTGAGTTTCCCTTTCTTGCCTAATCGCTTCACTCCCTTCATGGGAGAGATCTTTAGATAGATATAGTCACCAATCTTGAACTCGAGATCTTTTCTACAAATATCTGTATAAGACTTATGTCATCTCTGAGCAACCCGGAGTCTTTCTCTAATCAACTGGATTTTTTCTAAGGCATCAAATACCAAGTCAGGCCCTATAACTGAGGCCTCACTAACTTCGAACCAACCAATTAGAGATCTACATCTCCTACCATAGAGAGCTTTGAATGGAGCCATCCAAATACTGGAATGATAGTTGTTGTTGTATGCAAACACAATCAAAGGTAAGTGGTCATCCCAACTTCCCTTGAAATCTATTGCACATGCCCTTATCATATCTTCTAACGTTTGAATGGTCCTTTCTTCTTGACCATCTGTCTGAGGATGAAAGGCTGTACTGAGATGAACTTGGGTACCAAGACCCTTTTGGAATGCTTTCCAAAAATAAGAGGTGAACTGAGTACCTCTGTCTGAGATAATAAATAGCGGAACACTGTTCAATCTAAACAACTCCTTGATGTAGAGTTTGGCGTAATCCTCAACTGAATAAGAGGTATGAACTGGACTAAAATGAGCTGATTTGGTCATTCTATCTACAATCACCCAGACTGAATCATGTTGATGACGAGTTTGAGGCAAACCCTTTACGAAGTCCATGTTCACAACTTCCCACTTCCAAGTAGGAATACTAAACTCCTGCATGGACCCACTAGGCTTCTGATGCTCTATCTTAACCTGCTAATATATAGAGCACTTAGCCACAAACTCTGCAATGTATCTCTTCATCCCACTCCAACAATAGATTTCCCACAAGTCGCGGTACATCTTTATGGCCCCTGGATGAATAGAGTAGCATGCACCATGCACTTCTACAAGAATTCGCTGCCTTAAGTCATCTACACCTGAAACACAGAAACGACCATGAAAACGAAGAACACCATCTCCCCCTTGGGAGAAAACCTCTATATTCTGATTATGAACTTACTCTTTCAACTTGACAAGGCTAGGATCTCTATCTTGTTTTCTTTTACCTTGAAAACTAGAGATAATTCTGAACTACTCTGAACCCATATATCACCCTCATCTGTATCGACTAAGAGAATGCCTAGTCTGGCAAGCTGATGGACTTCCTGAGCTAACTTCTTCTTACTGTCATCCACATGAGCAAAACTACCCATAGACAATCTACTGAGAGCGTCGGCTATTACATTGGACTTGCCCAGATGATTGAGGACACTTATGTCATAATCTTTCAAGAGCTCTAACCACCTTCTCTGATGAAGATTGAGATATTTCTGAGAAAAGACATACTGAAGACTCTTATGATCTATGAACACATCTACATGAACACCGTATAGATAATGCCTCTAAATCTTCAAGGCACATACTATGGCTGCTAACTCAAGATCATGAGTACGATAATTCCTCTCATGGGGTTTAAGCTGTGTGGAGGCGTAGGCTATGACCTTACCATGGTGCACGAGGACACAACCCAAACTTACTATGGATGTATCATAATACACTACAAACCCATCTGGTTCATCTGGAAGAGCTAAAACTGGAGCTGAGGTGAGTCAAGTCTTCAACTCCTGAAAACTCTTCTCGCAAGGATCTGACCACTGAAACTTAACTTTCTTCTGAGTCAATCTAGACATAGGGGATGCAATAGAAAAAATCCCTCAACAAACCATCTGTAATATCCAGCCAAATATAAGAAACTATTAATATCTGATGGAGAGATAGGGCGAGGCCAATTTCTTATTACTTTGGTCTTTTGAGGATCTACTGTAATGCCATCAACAGAAATAATGTGACCAAGGAATGCTACTGACCTTAGCCAAAATTTTCACTTACTGAATTTGGCAAACAACTGATGATCTTTGAGAGTTTGAAGTACTGTTCTGAGATGGTCTGCATGATCATGCTCACTGCGGGAATAAACTAGTATATCATCTATGAAGACAATGACGAACATGTCCAAGTACTGCTTGAACACATTATTCATCAAGTCCATAAAAGCGGATGGGGCATTGGTAAGACCAAATGACGTAACTAAGAATTTGAAGTGACCATACCGAGTGTGGAAAGCTATTTTTAGAATGTAACATTCCCTAAATCTGAGCTGATGATAGCCGAATCTGAGGTCTATCTTAGAGAAATAACTGGCACTCTGAAGTTGGTTAAAAAAGTCATCGATTCTGGGAGGAGGATACTTGTTCTTGACCGTGACTTTGTTGAGTTGGCGGTGTCTACACACATCCTAAGAGAACCTTCTTTCTTGCGCATGAATAACACTGGAGTGCACCACGGGGAAATGCTGGGCTTGATGAATCTCTTATCTAAGAGATCCTTTAATTGTTCTTTCAGTTCTCTAAGTTTTGCTGGTGCCATTCTGTATGGCGGAATAGAGATAGGATGAGTATTTGGAAGAAGATCAATACCAAAGTCAATTTCCCTTTCGGGAGGAATTCCTGAAAGACCTTCGGGAAAGACATCTGAATATTCATTCACTACTGGGACTAATTCAAGACTGGGAGTTTTAGAACTAGTGTCCTTGACTCGAACAAGATGATAGAAAAATCCTTAAGATATCATTTTCCATGCCCGAAGGTAGGAAACAAGCTGACCTCTGAAAGTGGATACACTACCCTTCCACTCTAGGATGGGTTCATTCAAAAACTGAAACTGGACTATTCTGTTTCACAAGTAATTTTCACAAGTATTAATAAAACATACCTTTGCTATTGGTATATAGTCTGTATAGGTAGTATAGGTTCTGTCCATTTGCATAGATAGTTGAAGTTTTGGCAATTTTTTAATTAATTTTGATGGTAAAATTCTATTATTTAAAATGCTTTTTGTACATCCTAAATCAACAATAACTAATGTCTGGAACTCATATTCTTGAATTTTTATTCTTGCTAAAACTTTGACTGTACTTATCTTCTTTTCTTCATTACATACCATTCCTTCAAATGGCAATTCATTGATTTTTTCTGTTTAACTTTATTATTTTCAACAAATGTATTTAATAATTCTACCTCTACTAAATCTTCTTTTCTAATTATCTCTTTGTTGTACACTCTTATCTCTAATTTTCATAGTCTTTCTTCTAATTTTAATATTCTGTCTTCTGTTGTTCTAGTTATTGGTTCTTTGTTGTAAAATTTATTTGATTTACGGGTTGATTTTGGAGTTTCTAGGATTTCTAATGCCTTCTCTATACATTTTATGCAACCTTCCTTGTAACATTTCCTACATTTTGTGCTTTTATTTTTACTTGAAAATCACTTACAAAAACAACACTAATTACTGTCTAATCCTTTTCTTACCTCAAATTCATATTCGCATTCTTCTATCGAATTTACTAAATTATAATAGTCTTAGTTTGTCTTTTCTAATCCTATTTCATTTATAAATTCCTCTTCTCCAGAATCTGAAGAATCAGATTTATTTGTTTCTTCTTCAAAGACTTCCATACTTTTAATAGAGTATATACTTTCATTATTTGAATTATATTCGTCTACATTTATTAAATTTTCATTTACATCTTCTATTAATTGGGCATTCCGAGATCTATTATTGATTCTTTTTGGATAAGTATTTGCTAAGTTCTCTATTCTACCGCAGGTAAAACATTCTAATTTATTTTTGTAGGTTCTACTGGTGTTATATTTTCTTACATGTTTATTCTTATCTCCGTATGGCTTCCTTGCAGTTGATCTTCTTAAATAATATTTCTTCTTGGGGCGATAGTCTTTTTTATATGCCTTTCTATATTTCTTTTTTTTATAATCTTGGTCATAATGTTGTGTAGTATATATGTTTTTACAAAAATCTGTATCATTTCTTTTTTATTGTTTTTGTATCTGTATATTTGTACATTTTTCTTGTAATACATCCATTACATGTTGTATTCTTTGTCCCATTGACCACGAGTTGTTTGGGTTTTGTATTACTCCTTCTCTCTTGGACCATTTTTCTTCTATCTCTCTTCCTAGAGCCCCTGGTAATTTATTAAATAATCTAGCTCCTAGAGTCTAATCAAATGAGTTGCCACTAATTGTGCAATAATAAAAGTAATCATTTAGAAATTCTTTCATCCTTGACCAATTATTGATACTTAGTTGTTCTAAATTTATTAGGGCTTTTTGCTGCAATACCAGTAATCCACTATTGGGATCTTCTCCTGTTAGTAGAGTATGTACTTTGTTTACAAAATTGTATGGATTTGAGCCTAGTTCTACTAATTCTTGAAAATCTTATGGGAATATTGTCTTATAAGTTTCCCAAAGTTCTTTAGTACTTTCTCCTAGAAATGTTTCTAAATATCTATACATAATTTCTGAATCTGGTTCTTGATTACCCTGTATATGTGTATGTAGTCTGCTACAACTACATTTTTCCATATGTCTATTACATTATTCCATGTCTGAGGGTCATGAGCTGGTAAATTTAAAAATTTTCCTTTATTACCACCTTCTTGTAATCTAATGAGTTCTTCTATTGACATTTTTCTCCCTCTAGGTTTTATGTCTTGTTTTGCTTGAATGTCTAGGTTTGTTTTAAATACTCTATATCTTGGTAAATTTCATGTTTAATTACTGGTACTCTTTGCATACCGGTTGTTCTCTGGAAAGGGCTTGCAGTGCATGCTGCACTTTTCATAAATTCTTTTTTACTTTCGTCAATACTATAAATCGATTCTGAGTAGTCACCTTTTAGTTCCTTTTACGTGTATAACCATAATTATCTGTTCTTAATTCACATTTTATAAAATGTTCTTTCATTACTTCAAGTTTTAAGTTTCCTAATTTACAACCTGTACATTTAAATACGTTATTGCTATTTATTTCGTACAAGGCTTCGACTTTCATTATGGCCTTATTTACTTCACAACCATCTTCTTCCATTGTTTCTATATTCATAAAATTAGTGTTCTCCTATTCTTCAATTTCTTCCTCAGTTTCTCATTCATTTGTATATGTATAATCTGTAAATCTTACTGAAGTGTCTCCTTTCTTATTAATATACATTAAATGATCTGTGAATTTTAATATTTCTTTCTTACTAAAATTTTCTAAATTCCATTCTAATCCGGCATATTCTTCTGGATTCATCTTTAAAGGCTTCATTAATTTAATTCCTTTATTTCCCATTATACTTACTACATCATCTATCTTTAAATTAAATTTTATACTATATTTCTAGTAGACCAATAATATTTTGAATCTAATAGTATTAGTCGTTCGTAGGGTCTGGGCTTTCTTTTCTCAGTTCTTGATACCATATGTAGAAAAGTTTCCTAGAATCTTAGGGCTCTAATATCAATAATATTATGATAATATAGATTAGTATAGACAGATAGATAGTATAATGTAATGAACAGAAGAAAAATATAATAATAGATGGATAATAATACTAAAGAGACAATAATAATAATAATAGTATAGACGGATGGATAATAATATTATAAGACAGATGTATAATAATAATAAAGCGTATATATAATATATAAATAAAGAAAATAATTAATAAGCAGGTTTTAGTATATGTTATAAGCAAGTAAATAAACAAGTAATTAAAGAAGGAAAGAGGATATGAGAAAATAAAGCAGAGTTAATGCGGATGTGTTTTTTCTATGGTGTAAAATGCTACTCAGTACTCCCTCCTTCGTTGTCCTTACTCTCCCTCCTTCGTTGTCCTTAGTCCAGTGTAGTAGCGAAGTTATAAAGATCAAAGTATATTTTCTCTCAACAAAATAAATTATATTTTGCATTTTTTTTAATTTAAACCCTATTCATCTCTTTCTCTTCAGTTTTAGGTATATTAGCAATATCTTCTTTAATCACATCCTGGGAGAATAACAACAGTCCTTTTTAATCTTCTGTGGACTTTTCAAATCCCTAGAAATTTACAGATTAATCCATCGTTATTGCTAAAACACTAAAAGAATAACCATATACTGGGGGTATATTTATAAGTAATTTACTAATTTTACAAGACCAAAAAACTGGCGGTGAACCGCTGGCGATTCAGATCTTATAATATTAAAAACACAACTGAAATAAAATATGAACTTTATTAATTCAAAAATAATTTTAAAAATTGGGAGAAAAATACAAAGATCTATGTAACGACTACTTACACGTCTTAAGGAAGAAGTGAAGTTTCCCGTTCGGGAGTCCCTTGAAAACTTGACAGCTACCAGAAATGAAGAACTAAGAAACTAATATAGACTTTTTACACACTCTTTTTTTTTTGAATTTGAACTAACTTACAAACTTTGGAAACTAAGAACTTTATGAAAAACAAAGAACTTTCTCACTCTTGATTTTTTCTATCTAGCTACTTATGTTTAGGTCTTCCCAAAGGGGGTATTTATAGGGATTTGTGGACTTCAAATCTATTCATCAATATACTTTATGGATTTCAAATCCTTACTTAAATATACTTGGTAAAACTTTAACAAGACTTTTGGCAACTTGGGTGGGGCCCACGATCACATGACTATGTCTTTACTTTATCCCTCTATTTATTTATCTGTTACATCATTGCTTACGTCTATAATTTTGTTTTTTGTGGATATCGTCATTGCTTACGTATCCAGATTATGTAATGCTTCTGAATCAAACTCCATTCCTGAATCTTCATTGGCATTTGGGTCTTATGCAAATTGATCCATGGCTGAATTGTAGTCTCGTTCATATTTGTCATTGTCTCCATCTAATAGTCCCAGTCTTGTTCCTGTTCTGGATGATCTTGTCCCTTCTCTTGGAATTAAGGAAATTTTAGATCTTGGCTCTGGCGGTTCTAGATTCATTGCTATTTCTTTGGACCGTTGTTCTGCTAACATTTTTTTTATAGAGTCTACTCCCATTTTTTCTAAAAAAAAAAAATTTCATTGTTTTTTTCTCAAGAAGAACCCTTTCTTAATCTGAGAAGGACTACTTTCGTCTGTGGTCTGAGTACCTGTGGTTTTGGAAATGGCTGGGAGTATTCTCCATATACTTTTAGGCAAAGTGTCAGCCGTCAACGGATTTGATAAGACTTTACCAGCTATAGTTTGAGCTAGACTAGCAGTATCATTACCCGATACTGTAGATCTTTCTACATTCGTTGGTTAATGCACACCCATTAACGGATTTGATAAGTCTTTACCAACTACCGTTTGAGCTGGACTAGCTGTATCTTTACCCGGTACAATGGGTTTTTCAATTTTTGAAGAAGATGGAGAATTCTTTAGAATTTCTTGAGTCTCATAAATGGGATGAGTCTATTGTGAAAGTTTAAGATGATGAATTTTTGTACGATCTTGTAAAATACTTATATGTTCTAACATTTGTCCTTTTTCATTTACAAGGTTTCATTATCTTGTCTTAAAACATCATTGGCGTGATTTAGTCTTTTAAAAGCTTCAGTCATAGAGGAACAATGATCACAAAATATAATTGTCTATGTCTTTTTTAATATTATATTGAGGATTTTTTTGCGTTTCTGGTCTTAAAGTTGGGGTAATATAATAATTTAGCCTTAAATTTATATGGGCAGAAACTAAAGTTTCTGGTAAATCATCAGAGCCTTTATAGAGAGGGGTTGTATGGTATTTCACAGAATCCATTACCTTTGTCTATGTCTGAAATACACCGTGTGTCTTTCCCCTGAGAACAACAAAAAATTTAAATCTACTAGTGTTGTTTTTCTCAGTAAAATAACAACTTAGAGCATTTAGAACTAAAATAAAGTATCTAGTATCTCTAGGTGTCTTGTTGTAGGAGATTCATAGATTTTCGATCAAGCATATCTATCGATTGTCCACCCTTATATATGGTCTTAGTTTGAAAGTCAGATTCGATGGTTCATAGCTGAGGAGATTGTGAGGTCCAAAGCTAAGTTTTTCTAATTTCAGATTCTCTAACATTGTTAGCGAACTGTAACGAGTGTTGCTTAGAAATTTGTTTAAGTAGTGTTGAGAGGATGAGGCTTTCGCCTTTCCTTTGTCTTTGCCTGTATTCATACTGAAACAAAAATTATTAGTTATCTTATTTTATTAGTCTACTTAGCTGATCTGCTAGGTTATTATCTTTTCCTTTAATATGTTCTAGAACAATATTATAAATTGAATTGGCATCTAGGAAATTTAACCACCTCCTTCTACTACTATACTTTTCTTTTTATTTTCTGATAGAATTTTACTATAGCCTCGTAGTCTGTTCTTACTAATATTTCTGGCTTATTTATTATATAAAGTTTAAAACTATTCAAACCGTAAATTTCTGCTAGTGTCTCCGCATCTATGCTATTTAATTTACTCTTTTATTTATATTTTCCACTTGAATAAACACATATTTTCTAATCCTTTTTGTCACTATATTTGTTAGGATTTGCTTTTAATATTTCTCCCCGTCCTTGAATGCTTTCGTCTGTCTCAACTATTAAATAATCTGTTTCTAATGGTAATGTTAAGTCTGGGATGTTTTGTATCATGTGCTTGAGTTGTTGGTCTAATTTTATGTCTTCAGTATTAAAGTTTTTTTTTGTCCTGTTGATCTTGTTTTAGAATATAACGGTCCTGCTACTTTTCCTAAGTCTTTTATAAAAGCTCTAGCATAATTTAATAATCCTAAAAATTTTTGTAAATCTTTAGTCTTGTCTAATTTATCTGGCATTTCTAAGACGTCTTTAGCTATGTGTGGTTGTTGTTTTATTCTACCATCTCCAATAACTATTGCTCAAAGATTAATGCTATTTTTACATAATTCCATTTTCTTTCTACTTATTATTATTCCATTATGTTCAAATAATTTAAAAACTTGTTGAAAATATCCTAAATGTTCTCTCATATTATTACTAAAGATTAAAATATCGTCTACATATACTAATACAAAATTTTTATAGTCTCTAAAATACCATCCATTTTTCTTTAAAAAATTAGAGGAGTCGTCTTTAATCCGAACGGTATGACCTGTGTAACGCCCCAATTTTCTAAACCAAAATGCTACACGGTGCTCATGACCCCGAGGGACCACAAACTAACTCATGACTGATATCTGTACCTGTACACTGCATATATAACGTAATAATGCGGAAAACATGAACATATAGGCCATAAGGTTCAATTGAATAAAGAATCCGTCAAAAACATAATATCCATATGGGTGAAACATACCCAAAACAGCTGAAAACTGAATCAAATCTGAACATAAGTCTGAATACTGAATCTAAAAGCCTCTAAGTACTGTCTGAATTAGGAGTTGAAGGAACATGTCTCCACCTAACTCCGTCTAGCAAAACTGAGCTAAAATAATAAATGTAATAAAATAATATTGCCCTCGAATGGATGAGGACTAACTGCAACTCTGCGGCTGGATGCTACTGCTGGTCTGGAGCTCGTGTCTCTGAACCTATGGTGTAACATGAAACAAAGAAAGATAGCGCAAATGCATTAGTACAACTGGAGTACTGAGTATACGAGTGAGGCAGGCTAATGCAAAAGGGTTTACATGCATGAACAATGCTAACTGACTGACTGATATGAACGTGAAAGTGTAAACATACATACATAGTAACTAAGCTCGTGAGTACGTGATAGCTAAATCTATACGCTAATACATGGTTTACTGATAATTGACATGGCTGAAACTATAGTTCTGATAACATGGGCGACTGTATCTGACAGTCTTAAATCTGATGGAACTTTCTGAGTCCCTCACTATAACTGAATGTGACTGTATCTGAAGAACTATCTGAGTTCTTTTACTGAGACTGAGTTTGAAACTGTGGAAGGTAGTTGTTTAACCGACATGCCCCATATATTCCATTATGGCTAAGATGGGGTCCAATCTCTGCCCTGACTGGAAGGGTGTCAATACTGCGCCACTGATAAGGACAATATGTGAGAAACCCTCATATAATAGGTAACTCTAGTGAGAACGGTGGGAACCCTCATATAACAGGTTAAGACACCTCATCTACCCTCATATAACAGGCTGCGATGTCTCAACCTATGTTGGCTACATAGTTCTGGAATGTAAGGATGACTTCTAAGAATCACACCCTCATATACAGGTAAGTTCCCATCCTTGGGTTCACTCAGTGCTAACTCCTACTCCCATCTGAAGAGACTGAACATGATTTAACTGACTGTACGTAAGTGGAACTTACTGAATTCCGTTGACTGATGGAATACTACTGATATCTGATAACTGACTGAGACCATGAGGTTTCCTGAGTCACATGACTGACTGAATTCTACTGAATCATGGCTTGATTTTGTATATCGTGAAACATGACATGGCTCTAGGCACACAACTATAGTTTTCGGATACAAATACCCCTAGGCCTCGATGCAAGGAAACTGACACAACATGACTGACTTGATCATAAGATTGGAGTCCACAATTCACATTATCATAAATAAAGGATATTATACATCATGTAGTTCCTTAATATATTAAGCATGGTAGGGAGTGCATAGCTATATTTCATGTGCATATTATATATCTCCATTATCATACATGCTTCATACCACAACAATAGAAACTCATGTAAAGCATGAAATTCATATTAAAGTATGTAGCTAACATGGACTTGTCATTTAGACATCATGGAACCATATAAACATGAATTTCGAGCATCCTAAGCATTTTATCGAACACCTTGCATGCATTCTTTAAGGCATAGGTGTGTTTCATAACTTGTACCATTTTACACCATCTAAGGTTCATAGTTTTCAACTAGTAAGCATATATATTCCATGAAAACACCTCTAGATATCATCTTGAAACTTAAAAAACAATCATCAACATGTACATGCTCATATCACCATAAAAAGTTCATAAAATAGTATTTGAAATATGGTTCTTGAGCTCTATGAACGGATTGGATCCATAGATGAACACCTCTTTAGGGTTATAAGTCGTGGAAGGTGAAGGAAAAGGCGAAACTACCATTATGAAATAAATTTCCAGTTGCTGAAAATCATAGCTGACGACATTTGTGACAAGGCGTCAAAAATGTGACAATCCGTCAAAAATGTTGTCACACAGGAGCTGGAATTGATGGTTTCTGCTTAAATCTGACGACATTTGTGACAAGGCATCAAAAATGTTACAGGCCATAAAAAATGTCTTCACACAGAAGCTGGATTCTGCCTAAGGCTGACAACATTTTTGACAAGGCATCACAAATATTGTAAGCTACCACGAATGTCATCACTTAGGAGCTGGTTTCAGCTTAAGGCTGACGACCCTCGTGATAGGGCACCATAAATGTGGTAAGCTACCACGAATGTCGTCACTTAGGATATGGTTTCTTCCTAAGGCTGACGACCTTCGTGATAGGGCGTCACAAATGTGGTAAGCTACCACGAATGTAGTCACTTAGGCGCTAGTTTCTGCCTAAGGCTGACGACCTTCGTGATAGGGCGTCACAAATGTGGTAAGCTACCACGAATGTAGTCACTTAGGAGCTAGTTTCTGCCTAAGGCTGACGACCTTCGTGATAGGGTGTCACAAATGTGGTAAGCTACCACGAATGTCGTCACACTGTTTCCAGCCTGACATGCTGGAGTAAAATAGGAATAACTCTTTGCTCCGATATCGGATTTAGGTGAAAATTGTATCGTTAGAAAGATAATTAAATTATCTATATTTTGATAGTTTATGATCTCAAAAATTCCAAGTATAATGATATATATGCTCGTTTGAAGTTGACTATACCAATATCCTTCTCAAGAATTCAATCGGTAAGAAATGTTTTGATTCGTCTTATAGCTGAGAGTTATTTGAAGCCTTAATATACATCTAAACTACTCATGAAACTATAAAACAACCATTATGTACTATGCATGAGCTTGGTACATGGCTCTAATATTGGTTTGGATTTTTTGGGGTATTATAATATCTCCCCCTTGGAAACATTCGTCCTTGAATGATGACTGCATGAGAGGGGAGAAAAGATAAAATGATGTATACACTGATCATGCTCAACTGGCATATTATTTTAGGAATAAATTAAATTCTAAACTGAATATAGCCCAACTGAACATGCATATCTGATGCATGACTGATAAGCTGAACTTATGAATGCATGATAAGCTATGCACTGATACTTGATACCAATTTTCTACTGAAATTTTGAACATGTAACTGAATAAGCTTAAGGAAAATGGTTACCTCGAGCTAAGTCTAAATTAGCGGAGAAAATATAAGGGTACTTGGTTTGCATGTCTGCTTATGCTTCCCAAGTAGCTCCCTCCATGGACTGATTCCGCCAAAGAACCTTGACTAAAGGGAATTCTTTGTTCCTCAGACTATGAGTTTGATAGTCGAGGATTTTGACTGGAATCTCTTCATAAGAGAGGCTATTATGAATGTCAATTCTCTGAATACGGACTAAAATTATTGGGTCACCTATGCACTTCTTGAACAAAGAGACATGGAAGACTGGATGAACAGAGGCTAGATCTGAAGGCAATTCAAGCTCATAGGCTACCTTGCCGAAACGACTGAGAATCTTGAAGGGGACGACATATCGGGGACTGAGCTTTCCCTTCTTGCCGAATCTCTTCACTCCCTTCATGAGAGAGATCTTGAGATAGACATAGTCATCAACCTCAAATTTGAGATCCTTTCTACAAACATTCGCATAAGACTTCTGTCAGCTCTGAGAATCCCAGAGTCTTTCTCTAATCAACTGAACTTTCTTTAAAGCATCAAATACTAAGTCAGGCCCTATGACTGCGGTCTCACTAACTTCAAACCAATCGATCGGAGACCTATATCTCCTACCATAGAGAGCTTCGAATGGAGCCATCTGAATACTAGAGTGATAGATGTTGTTGTATGCGAACTCAATCAAAGGCAAGCGGTCATCACAGCTTCCCTTGAAATCAATTGCACGCGCCCTTAGCATATTTTATAGATTTTGAATGGTCCTCTCTGCTTGACCATCTGTCTGAGGATGAAATGTTGTACTGAGATGAACTTGGGTACCAAGACCCTTTTGGAACGCTTTCCAGAAGTGAGAGGTGAAATGGGTACCTTTGTCTGAGATGATAGATAGTGGAACACCGTGTAATATGACCAACTCCCTGATATAGAGTTTGGCATAATCCTCGGTTGAGTAAGAGGTACTAACTGGAAGGAAATGAGCTGACTTGGTCATTCTGTCTACAATGACCCAAACTGAATCATGCTGATGACGTGTTCTAGGCAAACCCGTCACGAAGTCCATGTTCACTTCTTCCCACTTCCAAGTAGTAATAGTGAACTCCTGCATGGAACCACTAGGTTTCTGATGCTCTATCTTAACCTGCTGACATGTAGAGCACTTAGCCAAAAACTCTGCAACGTCCCTCTTCATCCCACTCCACCAATAGATCTCCCACAAGTCGCGGTACATCTTAGTGGCCCCTGGATGAATAGAGTATCGCGCACCATATACTTCTGCAAGAATTTGCTGCGTCAAGTCATCTACACCGGGAATACACAAACGACCCTGAAAAAGAAGAACACCATCTCCCCCTTGGGAGAAAACCTCTACTTTCTGACTCTGAACTGACTCTTTTAGCTTGACAAGTCTAGGATCCCTGTCTTGTTTCTCTTTCACCTTGGAAACTATAAATGACTCTGAACTACTTTGAACACATACACCACCCTATGAAGAGTCGACCTATTTTACACCTAGTCTGGCAAGCTGATGAATCTCCTGAGCTAATTTATTCTTACTATCCTCAACATGGGAAACACTACCCATGAACATTCTACTGAGTGCGTCGGCCACTACATTGGACTTGCCAGGATGATAAAGGACTCTCATGTCATAATCCTTCAAGATCTCTAACCACCTTCTCTGATGAAGATTGAGATCTTTTTGGGAAAAGACATACTGAAGGCTCTAATGATCTGTGAAGACGTCTACATGAACACCGTATAGATAATGCCTCCAAATCTTTAAGGAAAAGACAACTACTGCTAACTCAAGGTCATGAGTAGGATAATTTTTCTCATGAGGCTTTAACTATCTGGAGGCATAGGCTATGACTCTACCATGCTGCATGAGGACACAACCTAAACCTACTCTGGATGCATCACAAAATACTACGAATCCATCAGAACCATCGGGAAGTGCTAAAACTGGGGCTAAGGTGAGTCCAGTCTTCAACACCTGGAAACTCTTCTTGCAAGGTTCTGACCACTAAAATTTGACCTTCTTCTGAGTCAATCTGGACATAGGAGATGCAATAGAAGAAAATCCCTCGACAAACCATCAATAATAGCCAGCCAAACCCAAGAAACTCCTGATATCTGATGGAGAGATAGGGCGAGGCTAGTTTCTTACCACTTCAGTTTTCTGAGGATCTACTCTAATCCCATCACCGGAAAAAATATGGCCAAGGAATGCTACTGATATTAGCCAAAATTTGCACTTACTGAACTTGGAGAACAACTGGTGATCCCTGAGAGTCTGAAAAACAATAATGAGATGGTCTGAATGATCATGCTTTGTGCGAGAATAGACCAGAATATTATCTATGAAGACTATGACGAATGTGTCCAAGTACTTCTTAAACACCCGGTTCATCAAGCCTATGAAAGCTGTAGGGGCATTGGTAATACCAAAGGACATGACTAGAAATTCAAAGTGACCATACCGAGTACGAAAAATTGTCTTCAGAATGTCATATTCTCTAACTCTGACTGATGATAGCCTGATCTGAGGTCTATCTTAGAGAAATAACTGGAACCCTAAAATTGGTCAAACAAGTCGTCTATCCTAGGTAGAGGATACCTGTTCTTTACCACAACTTTGTTGAGTTAACGGTAATCAATACACATTCTGAGAGAACCGTCTTTCTTACGCATGAATAAGACTGGCACACCCTATGGGGATACACTAGGCCTGATGAATCCCTTATCTAATAGATCTTTCAACTGATCTTTCAGTTCCTTGAGTTCTGCTGGTGCCATTATGCATGGTAGAATAGAAATAGGTTGAGTATCTGGGAGAAGGTCTATACCGAAGTCTATTTCCCTTTCGGGAGGAATGCCTGGAAGATCTTTGGGAAAGACGTCTGAATATTCATTAACCACTGGGACTGATTCGAGACTGGAAGATTCGGAACTGAAATCCTTAATATGCACGAGATGATACACACACCCCTTAAAAATCATTTTCCTTATCCAAAGGTAGGAAACAAGATGACCCCTGAAAGACAAAGTGCTACCCTTCCACTCTAGGATGGGCTAATTCGAGAACTGAAGCTGAACTATCCTATTTCTACAGTCGACTATGGCATAGCAGGAATGAAGCTAATCCATGCCGAGAATGACATCAAAATCAGTTATCTCTAACTCGACTAAATCTGCTGATGTGGATTTCTAAAATATCATAATCGGGCAGTTCCTGTATACCCGCCGAGCTATGATGGTTTTACCCACTGGGGTAGAGACTAAAAAGGGCTCTGCTAAAATTTTGGGACTGATTCTGAAATTGCCTGCTATGTATGGAGTGACAAAAGACAAGGATGTACCTGGGTCTAGCAAAGCATAAACATGAACATGGAAAATATGTAACGTACCAGCTCTACACAAAACAAATGCCTTGACCCACTCTACACATACCCTAATGGTGTTTACCGCAGGTCTGACACTGAGGATAAGTACGGGAACTGCTAACACTGCTCTGAGATTTAGAGCCTGGTGCTCTTCCTCTGTTGCCATCCCTGAACTTCAGCACTGGGGCACTAGCGGAGGAAGGGGCTGGAACTGCTGACTTAGGATAAAACTGCAAACAATTTCCTCTTTCTGATTTGGGCTGAGCAAAACTAAAACTTTCTACTCTTGCTCTCTTGTTCTGCCTCTCCCTAGTCTTAACCTTCTGCTCCTCTATCTGTTGAGCGTGGGTCATGAGCCTAGCTAAAGTCATATCACTATTCAACATCCCAGACTTACACTCATTTACCATGCTATCATTCACCCCTGACACGAACTTGCTCATCGTACTCCTATTGTCTGCAACCACATAAGGGGTATATTTGGCTAGCTGAGTAAATCTAAGAGAATACTCTCTAACTGTCATATTTCCCTGCCTGAGATTGATGAACTCAAGAACTTTGGCCTCTCTTAGCTCTTGGAGAAAGAATCTGTCTAAGAAAGCTGTGACAAATTCTTCTCACTCAACAAGACCTGGATTCTCTAACCTTTCTGCTAACCACTGCTTATACCAAGTGTGAGCGACATCCTGCAATTGGTATGCGGCTAACTCGACACTCTGAGAAAAAGTGACTCCCATGATATCAATGACCTTCTGGACTTGGTCAATGAATTCCTGAGGATCCTCGTTTGTCTTAGACCCAAAGAAGGATGGAGGGTTCATTCGGGTGAAGTCCCGAATCCTATCTGCTGCTGAATTGGCCACTGGGTTGGCCGAAACGACTGTTGGTCATTCATTCTGGGCAGCTACAGACTGAGCAAGAGCGGTAAATATGGTCCTGAACTCCGCATGAGAAACATGTTCGCCCAAAGGATCTTCGGGCTGAGGAGCTGGCTAATTTCTTCTCTTTGAGGCATGTTTCTGAAATAAGAGAAGAGCGGATTGGACTGAGAGGCTGACTTGAAATTATGTTTACTAGCACGACATGAATACTAAAAGAAGGAAAACTGTTCCTAAAACATCATATAACCTCTTGTACATAAATGTGATGCGCAACACACTCATGTACAAGACTCTACTAGATGCGGCTTTCAAACTTCCTAGGACTCTATTGAACCTTAGGCTCTGATACCAAGTTTATAGCGCCCTAATTTTTTGAATCGGAATGCTACACGGTGCTCATGACCTCGAAGGACCACAAGCTAACCCATAACTGATATCAATACCGGTACACTGCATATATAACGTAATAATGCAAAAAACATAAACATATAGGTCATAAGGTTTAACTGAATAAAGAATCTATCAAAAACATAATATCCATATGGGTGAAAGATACCCAAAACAGCTAAAAACTGAATCAAATCTGAACATAATTCTGAATACTAAATCTGAAAACCTTTAAGTACTGTCTGAATAAGGAGTTGAAGGAACATGTCTCCAACTAAATCCGTCTAGCAAAACTGAGCTGAAATAATAAATGAAATAAAATAATATCACCCTTGAATGGATGAGGACTCACTGTAACTCTGTGGTTGGATGCTGCTACTGGTCTGGAGCTAGTGTCTCTGAACCTATGGTGTAACATGAAAGAAAGCACCATAGCATAAATGCATCAATACAACTAGAGTACTGAGTATATGAGTGAGGCAGGCTAATGCAAAAGGGTTTACATGCATGAACAATGCTAACTGACTGAGTGATATGAACGTGAGAGTGTAAACATACATACATACATAGTAACTAAGATCGTGATTACATGATATCTAGATCTGTACGCTAATACATGGTTTACTGATAACTGACATGGCTGAAACTATAGTTCTGATAACATGGGCGACTATATCTGACAGTCTTAAATCTGATGGAACTATCTGAGTCCCGCACTATAACTGAATATGACTGTATCTGACAGTCCAGGTATACTGATATCTAAAGAACTATCTGAGTTCTTTTACTGAAACTGAGTCTAAAACTGTGGGAGGTAGTTGTTTAACCGACATGCCCCATATGTGCCATTATGGATAAGATGGGGTCCATTCTCTGCCCTGACTGGAAGGGTGTCAATACCGCACCACTAATAAGGACAACATGTAAGCAACCCTTATATAACAGGTAACTCTAGTGAGAATGGTGGGAAACCTCATATAATAGGTTAATCCACCTTATCTACCCTCATATAACAGGCTACAATGTCTTAACCTATGCTGGCTACATAGTTCTGGAATGCAAGGATGACTGCTAAGAATCACACCCTCATATACAAGTGAGTTCCCATCCTTGGGTTCACTCAGTTCTAACTGTTACTCCCATCTGAAGAGACTGAACATGATTTAACTGACTGTATGTAAGTGGAACTTACTGAACTCCGTTGACTGATGGAATACTACTGATATTTGATAACTGACTGAGACCATAAGGTTTCCTGAGTCACATGACTGACTGAATTATACTGAATCATGGCTTGATTTTATATATCATGAAAAATGACATGGCTCTAGGCACACAGCTATAGTTTTCGGGTACGAATACCCCCAGGACTCAATGGAATAAAACTGACACAACATGACTGACTTGATCATAAGATTGGAGTCCACAATTCACATTATCATAAATAGAAGATATTATACATCATGTAGTTCCTCAACATATTAAGTATGGTAGAGAGTGCATAGCTATATTTCATCTGCGTATTGTATATCTCAATTATCATACATGCTTCATACCACAACAATAGCAACACATGTAAAGCATGAAATTTATATTAAAGTATATAGCTAACATGGATTTGTCATTTAGACATCATGGAACCATATAAACATGAATTTCTAGCATCCTAAGCATTTTATTAAACACCTTGCATGCATTCTTTAAGGCATAGGTGTGTTTCATAACTTAAACTATTTTACACCATCTAAGGTTCATAGTTTTCAACTAACAAGCATATATATTCCATGAAAACACCTCTAGATATCATCTTGAAACTTAAACACCAATCATCAACATATACATGCTCATATCACCACAAAAAGTTCACAAAATAGTATTTAAAACATGGTTCTGGAGCTCTATTAACGGATTGGATCCATAGATGAACACTACGCATACCTTAGTGATTGAATCTTGAAAGAGATCTAATATTTCTAAAGGTTCTTGAAGAATTCCTTAGGCTTGCTCTTGAGGAGATGATCTTGAGAAAAAACCCTAATCTTATGGTTGAGAGCGTAAGAGAGGGTTTTTAAGATGCTTAACTGAAGAAAATAATGGGAAAAATTATGCTTCTTTAGGGTTATAAGTCGTGGAAGGTGAAGAAAAAAACCAAAATACCCTTATGAAATAAATTCCCAATTGCTGAAAATCATAGCTAACGATATTTCTGACAAGGCATCAAAAATGTGACAAGCCATCAAAAATGTCGTCACAAAGGAGCTGAAATTAACGGTTTCTTCCTAAGTCTGACGACATTTGTGACAAGGCGTCAAAAATGTGATAGGCCGTCCAAAATGTTGTCACGCAGAAGCTGGATTCTGCCTAAGGCTGACGACATTTTTGATAAGGCATCACAAATATGGTAAGCTACCATGAATTTCGTCACTTAGGAGCTGGTTTCTGCCTAAGGATGATGACCTTCGTGATAGGGTGCCACAAATGTGGTAAGCTACCACGAATATCATCACTTAGGAGTTGGTTTCTGCCAAAGGCTGACGACCTTCGTGATAGGGCATCACAAATGTGGTAAGCTACCATGAATGTCATCACTTAGGATCTGGTTTCTACCTAAGGCTGACAACCTTCGTGATAAGGCGTCACAAATGTTGTAAGCTACCACGAATGTCGTCACACAATTTCCAGCCTGACATGCTGGAGTAAAATAGGAATAACTCTTTGCTCCGATATCAGATTTAGGCAAAATTGGTATCGTTGGAAAGATAATTCAATTATATATCTATTTATAGGTCATGATATCAAAACTTCCAAGTATAATGAGAGATATTCTCGTTTGAAATTGACTATACCAATATCCTCCTCAAGAATTCAATCGGTAAGAAATGTTTTGATTCGTCTGATAGATGGGAGTTATTTGAAGCCTTAATATACATCTAACCTACTCATAAAATATAAAATAACCATGATGTACTATGCATGATCTTGGTACATGGCTCTAATATTGGTTTGGATTTTTTGGGGTATTACAACTTGCCATTCAAAATGTCCTTCTGGACATGTGAAAGTTGTCCATTCTATACTAACTTCATGCATTTTAATCTGCCAATATTCAGATTTACAATCAAATTTACTAAAGACTTTTCTTTCTTATATTCTATTTATTAATTCTGTTTTGTCATGTAACTTATACCCATCCATTACGTTATTACCATTTAGTTTTTTGTAATTTATTACCATTCTAGATTTTCCTATTACTATTTCACTATGTTTTCTTACTATGAAAGCCATTGATCTATGTATTAATGTGGATCTTCTAATTATTCCTAATTCTATTTGCTCTTTTATTTGTATTTCAAAGTCTTTAAGGACTTCATTTGTAGCCTCTATAGATGTTGTTTTTATAGTATATTCTGGATTAATGATTTCTAATTTGCAGGTAATTTGATTGGAGTTCCAAAGTTGCAGGGGGTTTTCTCCGATTATCTCTAGATTATCTAGGATTTGTATTATTTTTTTCTTAGTCTGTTTTATCTTTTATTACTCCTATCTGTTGTATACCCTTCTTAAAATTGTATAATTCTGTATCCATTTCTATTAAAGTATAGTGTTTTTCATTTTCTTCTACTACTAGTAAATCTTGTAATTTTTCATACATTGTTGGTTTTTTTTATTATCATTACATGTATAATTTTATCCTTTATCACATTCTAGGGTTTTTTCCGGCTGGGTTTTTTCCAATTTTATTTGATCATTTGAGCTTTCGATTCTTTCTTCTATCTTATCTTTAAGGAAATGATATTTAGTTAGCAGAGATTGTGTATGAACTGCAGAGTGAATGATATTACTGGTGAATATTACTCAATTTTTTGTAATAAGACATCCGCCATTATTTTGTATCATAAAATCTAATTCTAAGACAAAGTCTGCTTTTATGTTTAAATCTCTAACTAGTATTTCACTAAGTGTATATGATGGTTGGTAGAATTTTTCACTAGTATTAATAAAACTTACCTTTGCTTCTGGTATATAGTCTGTATAGGTAGTATAGGTTCCATCCATTTGCATGGATAGTTGAGGTTTTGGCAATTTTTAAATAAATTTTGATGGTAAAGTCTACTATTTAAAATGCTTTTTGGACATTCTGAATCAACTATAGCTAATGTCTGGAACTCATAGTCTTGAATTTTTATTCTTGCTAAAACTTTGACTGTACTTATCTTATTTTCTTCATTACATACCATTCCTTCAAATGGTAAATTCATTGATTTTTTCTGTTTAACTTGATTACTTTCAACAAATGCAGTTAACAATTCAACCTCTACTAAATCTTCTTCTCTAATTATCTCTTTGTTGTACACTCTTATCTCTAATTTTCTTAGTCTTTCTTCTAATTTTAATATTCTGTCTTCTGTTGTTCTAGTTATTGATTCTTTGTTGTAAAATTTTTTTGAATTACGGGTTGATTTTGGAGTTTCTAGGATTTCTGATGCCTTCTCTATACATTTTATGCATCCTTCCTTGTAACATTTCCTACATTTTACCCTTTTGTTTTTACTTGGAAACCACTTTAAAAAACAACACTGATTACTGTCTAAACCTTTTCCTTCCTCAAATTCATGTTCATATTCTTCTATCAAATTTACTAAATCATAATAGTCTGAGTTTGTTTTTTCTAATCCTATTTTATTTATAAATTCCTCTTCTCCAGAATCTGAAGAATCGGATTTATTTATTTCTTCTTCAAAGATTTCCATACTTTTAATAGAGATATACTTTCAGTATCTGACTACTATTCTTCTCTTTTATTTTCTTATAGAATTTTACTATAGCCTCGCAGTCCGTTCTTACTAATATTTTTGGCTTATTTAATATACAAATTTTAAAACTATTCAAACCGTAAATTACTGCTAGTGTCTCCGCATCTATGCTATTTAATTTACCCTTTTCTTTATATTTTCCACTTGAATAAGCATATATTTTCTCATCCTTTTTGTCACTATATTTGTTAGGTTTTGCTTTTAATATTTCTCCCTATCCTTAAAGGCTTTCGTCTGTCTCAACTATTAAATAATCTGTTTCTAATGGTAATGTTAAGTCTGGGATGTCTTTTATCATGCGCTTGAGTTGTTGGACTAATTTTATGTCTTCATTATTAAAGATTTTTTGGCCTGTTGATCCTGTTTTAGAATATAACGGTCCTGCTACTTTTCCTCAGTCTATAATACAAACTCTAGCATAATTTAATAGTCCAATTTTTTTTTGTAAATCCTTAGTCTTATCTAATCTATCTGGCATTTCTAAAACCTTTTTAGCTATGTGTGGTTGTAGTTTTATTCTACCATCTCCAATAACTACTTCTAAAAAAATAATACAGTTTTTACATAATTTCATTTTCTCTCTACTTATTATTATTTCATTGTCTACAAATAATTTTAAAACTTATTGTAAATATCCTAAATGTTCTCTCATATTATTACTAAAAACTAGAATATCATCTACATAAACCAATACAAAATTTTTATAGTCTCTAAAAATACTATCCATTTTTCTTTGAAAAATTGGAGGAGCTGTTTTTAATCCGAACGGCATGTCCAACCATTCAAAATGTCCTTCTGGACATGTTAAAGCTGTCCATTCTATACTATCTTCATGTATTTTAATCTGCCAATATCCATATTTACAATCAAATTTACTAAAGACTTTTCTCCCTTGTATTCTATTTATTAATTTTGTTTTGTCTGGTAACTTATACCCATCCATTATAGTATTATCATTTAGTCTTTTATAATTATTACCATTCTAGATTTTGCTCTAACTATTTCACTATGGTATCTTACTATGAAAGCTGTTGATCTATGTCACGATATGGATCTTCTAATTATTCCAAATTCTAATAGCTCTTTTATTTGTATTTCAATATTTGTAAGGTCTTCATTTGTAGCCTCTATTGATGTTGTTTTTATAGTAAATTCTGAATTAATTATTTCTAATTTGCAAGTAATTTGATTGGAGTCCCAATATTGCAGGGGTTTTCTCCGATTATCTCTAGCTTATCTAGGATTTGTATTATTTTTTATAAGTCTTTTTGATCTTTTATTAATCCTATGTGTTGTATACCCTTTTAAAATTGTATAATTCTGTATCCATTTCTATTAAAGTATAGTCTATTTTTATTTCTTCTACTACTTGTAAATCTTTTAATTCTTCATACATTGTTGCATTTTTATTATCATTACATGTACAATTTTCTCCTTTATCACATTCTAGGGTTTTTTCCAATTGGGTTTTTCCGATTTTATTTGATCATTTGAGCTTTCGATTCTTTCTTCTGTCTTATCTTTAAGAAAATGATATTTAGTTTGCAGGGGTTGTGTCTGCATTGGTGAGTGAGTGATATTACTGGCGAATATTACCCAATTTTTTGTAGCAAGATATCTGCCATTATTTTGTATCATAAAATCTAATCCTAAGACAATGTTTGCTTTTATGTTTAAATCTCTGACTAGTATTTCACCGAGTGTATATGATGATTGGTAGAATTTTTCACAAGTATTAATAAAACTTACCTTTGCTTTTGGTATATAGTTTGTATAGGTAGTATAGGTTCCGTCTATATGCATGGATAGTTGAGGTTTTGGCAATTTTTTAATTAATTTTGATGGTAAAATCTACTATTTTAAATACTTTTTGTACACCCTGAATCAACTATTGCTAATTTCTGAAACTCATAGTCTTGAATTTTTATTTTTGCTAAAACTTTGACTGTACTTGTCTTCTTTTCTTCATTACATAACATTCTTTCAAATGGTAAATTCATTGATTTATTCTGTTTATCTTTATTATTTTTAACAAATGTACTTAATAATACTACCTCTACTAAATCTTCTTCTCGAATTATCTCTTTGTTGTACACTCTTATCTCTAATTTTCTTAGTCTTTCTTCTAATTCTAATATTTTGTCTTCTGTTGTTCTAGTTATTGGTTCTTTATTGTAAAATTTATTTGAATTACGGGTTGATTTTGGAGTTTCTAGGATTTTTGATGCCTTCTCTATACTTTTTATGCATCCTTCCTTGTAACAATTCCAACATTTTTTCCTTTTGTTTTTACTTGGAAACCACTTACAAAAACAACACTGATTACTGTCTAATCCTTTTTCTTCCTCAAATTCATGTTCACATTCTTCTATAAAATTTACTAAATCATAATAGTTTGAGTTTGTCTTTTCTAATCCTATTTTATTTATAAATTTCTCTTCTCCAGAATCTGAAGAATCAGATTTATTTATTTCCTATTCAAAGGCTTCCATACTTCTAATAGAATATATACTTTCATTATCTGACATTTATTCGTCTACATTTATTAAATTTTCATTTACATCTTCTATTAATTGTGCATTCCTAGATCTATTATTGATTATTTTTGGACAAGTATTTGCTAAATGCTCTATGCTACCGCATGTAAAACATTCTAATTTATTTTTTTAGGTTCTACTGGTGTTATATTTTCTTACATGTTTATTCTTATCAGAAGCCATTATAATCTCAGACCTTATAATATTAGTAAACTGTGTAGACCGTATAAATTTGTTTAAGTGTAAATTAGAAAGTATTAGTTACTGTATAGACTACAGAAATTATAGAATAAAGACCATTAGAAACCACTGTATTAGCAAAATACCTTTAGGATAAAAATAGTAGTGTAAAAATTGTTAATTTAAAGAAACTGGAATATTTAGATCTAACAATCCAAGCTGAAAAGAAATACAGATGTTTAAAAGACAGTTCTCTTATTAAGTGTAATTTTAACAATGAAGAACATATATTACATAGAGATAGTCCACAACTAAATATTATTACAGACTTTATAATAAACCTAGGAGAAAAAGTTCAAAAAAAAATACAAAAATATTAAAAACTCTATAGATATTAGAAGACCTGCAAAACAAACAAAAGAATCTGTTAAGTAAAATAGAATTAAATTTTGATTTCCTAAAGAACCAACAAGCAGAATTAGACAAAAAATTTAAAGTTTTAATTAATAAAGACAAGTGTAACCTAGAAAATCCTGAGATAAAGCTAGTATTACATGAGGTACAAAAAGAAATTAACAAAATAAGACATATAATACTCTCATGAATGATATACTATAAGATAAACTTTATCTAGCAATATTACAAAAGGCTACACAAATTCAACCAAATCCTAAAGGATTATCAGATCATCAACCCCAAGAAAAAGTAGACTCTTTAATCATAAAACGAAATAATATTATAATTTTATTACTATTAGAACTTAATAAAAACATAAAAAAGAAAAAAATAATACAGTCAAGATAAAAATATAGAAGAATTAATTCTACAATTAAAAAAGATAAAAATAACTCCCCATAAAAAAAAGAAGCTATTAAAACCAAACCAAAAGCACGGACCTTTTTTCAACATCCACTAATAGACAAGACAGACCAAGACCAAGCTTCACTCGAGAAAGACTAACAACTAACATGTTATCTAGAATTATAAATAGACCAAAAATGATTTCTAGACAACAACTAGAAGAATAGTAGACGTGGACAAAGACTTACAGTTTTTTCAAAAAAATAAATTAAAACTATTAAGCGCTAAGACTTTATACAATGAAGGAATGTTTTCAATAGAACAATTATATAAACATTATAGAGAAGAGCAATTATGCTTAATTGGAAATGATAGTGCTAGTGTAAATTTAATAAGTCCAGAATCTTTAAGACAGATTGAAAAATCAAACATGAGCCTTATGCATATGGGACCATAGTAGTAGGATTAAAAGGCCTAACTAGAAAAAATCTAGGAACTAAAGTTTTAGTTACAATATATGATAATAGATGGTCAGACTTGAAAAGATCCATAATGGGAATAACAGAAATAGACATGTCAATAAATGGAGGACTTTTTTTATTGTAATCCAGATTATATGATAAATTCTTTAGAATTTGGAAAATATATAAAGATAGGTATTCAGACTAAAGGATACGAAGAAATGAATAATGAAAATAATTTATTAATATGTGTAGGATTTATAGGAAAACTTGCCACTAATAGTAGTATAAAATTTAATCTAAAAATAGATGATGTAGTAAGTATAATGGGAAATAAAGAAATTAATTTAATGAAGCCTTTAAAGATAAATCCAGAAGAATATGCAGGATTAGAATGGAATTTAAAAAATTTCAGTAAGAAAGAAATATTAAAACCAACAAATCATTTAATGTATATTAATAAGAAATGAGACACCTTAGTAAGATTTATAGATTATACATATAGAAATGAAAGAGAAACTGAGGAAGAAATTGAAGAATGTGAGAACACTAATTTTATGAATATAGAAATAATGGAAGAAGATGGTTTTGAAGTAAATAAGACCATAATGAAAGCAGAAGCCCTATACGAAATAAATAGCAATAGTGTATTTAAATGTATAAAAGAATTTATGGAAAGTGCAGCAAGCACTAAAAGGCCTTTCCAGAGAACAACTGGTATGCAAAGAGTACCAGTAACAATAGGAAATTTACCAAGATATAGAGTTTTCAGAACAAACCCAGACATTCA
Organism: Capsicum pubescens; assembly: GCA_030864215.1. Taxonomy (NCBI): domain Eukaryota; kingdom Viridiplantae; phylum Streptophyta; class Magnoliopsida; order Solanales; family Solanaceae; genus Capsicum; species Capsicum pubescens. The sequence continues at coordinate 143,881,711 of CM061548.1, read as the reverse complement.
AGTAGAACAAGACATAAAACCTAGAGGGAGAAGAATGCCAATAAAAGAACCCATTAGATTATAATAAGGTGGTAATAAAGAAAACATTTTAAATTTACTAGCTCATGACCCTCAGGCATAGTATAATGTAATAGACATATGGAAAAATGTAGTTGTAGCAGACTACATACAACATATACAGGGTAATCAAGAACCAGATGCAGAAATTATGTTTAAATATTTAGAAACATTTCTAGGAGAAAGTACTAAAGCACTTTGGGAAGCTTATAAAACAATATTCCCACAAGATTTCCAAGAATTAGTAGAACTAGGCTCAAATCCATACAATTTTGTAAACAAAGTACATACTCTACTAACAAGAGAAGATCCCAATAGTGGATTAGTGGTATTGCAGCAAAAAGCCCTAATAAATTTAGAACAACTAAGTATCAATAATTGGTCAACAATTAAAAAATTTCTAAATGATTACTTTTAGTATTGCACAATTAGTGGAAACTCGTTTGATCAGACTCTAGGAGCAAGATTATTTAATAAATTACCAGGGGCTCTAGGAAGAGAGATAGAAGAAAAATGGACCAAGAGAGAAGGAGTAATACAAAACCCAAACAACCCATCGTCAATAGGACAAAAAATACAACATGTAATGGATGTATTACAAGAAAAATGTACAAATATACAGATACAAAAATAATAAAAAGAAGTGATACAGATTTTTGTAAAAACATATATACTACAAATTATTATGATCAAGATTATAAAAAGAAATAATATAAGAAGGCATATATAAAAGACTATTGCCCTCAGAAGAAATATTATTTGAAAAGATAAACTGGAAGGAAGCTATACCTAGATAAGAATAAACATGTAAGAGAATATAACACCAGTAGGACATTTTCAACAAGTTTTTAAATTATTTGTAGATAATGGAATAATAATAAGTAGAAAGAAAATGGAATTATGTAAAAAATGCATTAATCTTTAAGGAGTAGTTATTGGAGATGGTAGAATAAAACTACAACCACACAGCTAAAAATGTCTTAGAAATGCCGATAAATTAGACAAGAATAAGGATTTACAAAAAAATTTAGGACTATTAAATTAAGCTAGAGCTTTTATAATTGTCCTAGGAAAACTAGCAGGACCGTTATATTCTAAAACAGGATCAACAGGCCAAAAAAATCTTTAATACTTAAGACATAAAGTTAGTCCAACTCAAGCGTATAATACAAGACATCCCAGACTTAACATTACCATTAGAATCGGATTATTTAATAGTTGAGACAGACAGAAGCGTCAAGGATGGGGAGCAATATTAAAATAAAAGCCTAACAAATATAGTGACAAAAAGGATGAGAAAATATGTTCTTATTCAAGTGAAAAATATAATGAAAAGGGTAAATTAAATAGCATGGATACGGAAACACTAGCAGTAATTTACGGTTTGAATAATTTTAAACTTTATATATTAAGTAAGCCAGAAATATTAGCAAGAACAGACTGCGAGGGTATATTAAAATTACATTAGAAAATAAAAGAGAAGAATAGTAGTAAAACGAGGTGGTTAAATTTCCTAGATGCAACTTCAATTTATAATATTGTTCTAGAACATATTAAAGGAAAAGATAATAACCTAGCAGATCAGCTAAGTAGACTAATAAAAGAAGACAACTAATAATTTTTATTTCAGTATAAATACAGGCAAAGACAAAGAAAAGACGGAAGCCTCATCCTCTCAAAACTACTTAAACAAATTACTAAGCAACACTCGTTACAGCACAAACAATGTTGGCGAATCCGAAATTAGAAAAACTTATCTTTGGACCTCACAATCTCGTCAGTTATGAGTCATTCAATCTGATTTTCAAACTAAGACCAGATGTAAGGCTGGACAAACGACAGATATGCTTGATAGACAATCTATGGATCTCATACAACAAGACACCTAGAGACACTAGATACTTTATTTTAATTCTAAATGCTCTAAGTTATTATTTTACTGAGAAAAACAGAACTAATAGATTTAAATTTTATGTTGTTCTTAGGGAAAAGACACAGGGAGTATTTCAAACATAGACAGAGGTAATGGATTCTGTAAAAGACTATACAACCCCTCTCTATAAAGGCTTTGATGATTTAACAGAGGATTTAGATTATGACCGTATAAATTTAGGGCTAAATTATTTTATTACCCTAACTTTAAGACCAGAAATACAAAAAAATCCTCAATATAATATTAGAAAAGACACAGAAAAAATTATATTTTGTGATCGTTGTTCCTCTATGACTGAAGCTTTTAAAAGACTAAATCACGCCAATTAGATTTTAAGACAAGATAATAAAAACCTTGCAAATGAAAAAGGACAAATGTTAGAACATATAAGTATTTTTCAAGACCGTATAAAAATTCTTCATTTTGAACTTTCACAACAGACTCAGCCAATTTATGAGACTCAAAAAATTCTAAAGAATTCTCCATCTTCTTCAAAAATGAAAAAACCCACTGTATCGGGTAAACATACAACTAGTCCAGCTCAAACAATAGCTGGTA